>OY757055.1:50000-1487785 GCA_963582015.1 Xanthorhoe designata
ATAACAAGTTTATTAACTTAGTTGTGTTCGAAATACGTGTTTTTCCGTGATTTCAGTGCATTTCGGTTGATTTTTCTAGATTTTTCTCAGGTTCTCATCTTAAATCCTTCGGGAACATCACTGTTGAACTCCCCCGCACGTACCTGCAAAAAATCAGAAAGATTAAACACAGAAAAAATCGAAAACCGGCCCGCCCACCCACCCTTTAGGGTTTAACAAGGTTAAAACTGGACCAATAATCTGTAGGGGAATATTTTAAGGTTTTGATTCTTGCCGTTTTTAGGTGTTTTTCGGTTGAGGGCATATAGAACTAGATTAAATACATCATTTGACTTACTAAAAGGTGTAAATTCTTGCAGTTATTAAGTAATTTTGACAATTTATTGCTTAAATTTACAGTAATTTTAAGTTTGACTGATCTGGAAGGTAAAACTTGCTCTTTTAAGGGCAAGATTCTTCTGAGTTAGGTATTTGTGTAGGGGCCTATTCTACTAGTACTAGGGTACTATATTGCGATAGCACAAGTGATAATTGAGGCCATTATAAGGCCTTTTATCACAAAATTCACGTTTTTTACCACCTTGACTCTTCCAAACGGAAGAACTTTTTGTAGACAAGTGTTTTCTTTGTTTCGGATCTCACAAAATAGTGACATATACTCGCTGAAGTATAAATAATTTACTAGGTGACTACAATTGGTATTCTTACCAGTAATTTCTGTCTTTGAAATCAAAAAATTAAATAAAAATACTTACCTTTCTACTTACCTGTAGAAGTAGACTGGACCTGGTGACCGCAGCTGAAGACGTGCTCCCACGTTGAATCTGAAACATAAAACAAAATCTTAGTCTACAAAACACAAAACCTAAAATAAAAACAAATTATATACACTTTATTATAATCAAAAAATATAGTATTTACAACTTATACAAACTTACTTTTACCTGACACCAACTTTCCTCAACATGTTCGGCATGCGCACTCCCGTCGCCAAGGCCTCCAAAACATCGAAAGAGGTCCCACGCAGGCAGTCTCCGGCATCTGAGGAGGTGGTACCCACGCTGAGTGAAGGTCGAAAGACCCAACAGACCAGCGTGAGGAGAAGTATTGGAGAGTGGGAGTCTGGTAGACCAGACCAGGCACTCCCCAAGACTTCTACCACTCCGAAGAAAGGCATCGCGGTGGAAGCCCCTAAACCTAGACCGAAAATTGCGCTACCGCAGGAGAGTGGTCAGACCACAAGACCAGCTCCTCGCAGAATATCGGTCGAGGCAGTGGGGAGTCCACCCAAGCCGGAGCAATCTGGATACAAGGACAGACTGACTGAAGCTAGAGCCTGCGTGGCGAAAGCCAAACTCCATCTTGGCAACTCGCGCAACACAAAGACGGAGATCAAAATGGAAGTCCTTAAGGCTATAGATCGACTGTATCAACTAGTGAAAGAGGCAGAGAAGGAAAAAGGACAGGGAGTGAGGGTGATGCCTGAACAAAAGAAGGAAGCTATTGTTCCCTCTTTGGTCCAGGCGCCGCCCTCATCACCAAAGTCAAAAGAACAAGCGAGGGACGACAGCGCTTTCATTTTAAAAATGGAAGAACACGCAAGGCTGTTAAGAGAGAACTCAGAGAGAATGGAAAGGCTCAGAGACTCCCTAGAGAAGCACCAACAGACGCTTGAAACAAAGTCCTATGCGAGTGTGGCCGCGGCGCTCCCTAAAAGACAGGTTACTCCGGAGCAGACCGCGCTGCATTCTGTTGTTGTCTCATCCAAAGACGAGATGGATACGAGTGAAAACGTCTTGGAGAGAATCAGAAGTGTAGTGAACGCAAAGGAAGGGGGATTCTCTGTGGAAAGAATAAGAAAAGCAAAGGACCAGAAAGTGATTATAGGCTGCAGAACAGAAGAGGAAAGGCAAAAGATTAAAGACAAACTTAGAGAAGCAGAGAAGCATTTAAGCGTGGAAGAGATGGCTAATAAAAACCCATTAGTCATCATCAGAGACGTCTTCAGGTACAATAGCGACGAAGACATTCAAAGCGCACTGAGAAATCAGAACAGGGATGTCTTCGTCGATATTGATACCAAAAACTTGGAGATCCTGTACAAGAAAAAGACCCGCAACCCCCACACGCAACACGTGGTCATGAGGGTGCCCCCGAAAGCCTGGCAGAGGATGGTCGATGCTGGATCTGTCCGCATTGACCTCCAGCGTGCACGAGTGGCCGACCAATCGCCGCTTGTCCAGTGTTCCCTGTGTCTTGGCTACGGCCACGGCCGACGCTTCTGCCAGGGAACACTGGAGAAGTGTAGCCACTGCGGGGGTCCCCACATGAGGACGGATTGCGCTGAAAGGCTCGCCGGTGCGACCCCTTCCTGCTGCAACTGCGTGCAGGCAAAGGTAGTGAAGGCGGATCACAACGCCTTTAGCCAGGACTGCACGATCAGGAGGAAGTGGGACGCATTGGCTAGAGCCACCATAGCATATTGCTAAGGACCTACCTGTGGACAAAATTCGCATGCGAGCAAGACGCCAGGCAAATGAACGAATAAAGCTAAGAACTTTGGACGGTCACTTACCAATAGAGCTGCAAAAACCGCTGCGAAAATTAACTATAAAAGTGAAAACAAAATAGACAATAAGTCTTGTCAAAAATATATATTGCAACATATAAATTCTTTGACTAGCAATCTTGAGTGAATAACTGAATAGCACATAAAATAACTCCACCCTAGCCAATAAACTACATAACGCCAAGCAACTGCATACAATTATTAGATCTAAATTAATAAAAACCAAAATTATTTGAAAAACAAACATGATATAAGGCAAAATGTAAAATTGTTCAAAAAATTTGAATAAAATAAGCTCAAAAATTATAAGTCCATAAATAATATCTTATTTATGTAAATAATTTAAAAGTGTATCAAAATTTTATAAAAGAAATAATTATAAATAAGTAGGTAACATACAAATATGTAACATCATAACACATAAAAAATTATAAGAAGTAGTAAAAAATTATATAAATGTCAAAATTGTTAAATTAGTAAAATCGTAAAACTGTAAATCTGTAAAAAGCAAATAAGTAACAAATCCATCTCTTCCACACTTAAACCTAAACCCAATTAAATCAAAGTAAATAAATACATACAGTAACTACAGGCTCTGATTACGTCAGAGGATAAAACAAGGTTAAACAAAAAAAAAAAAAAAAAAAAAAAAAAAAAAAAAACCTAACCTAACCTAACCTAACCTAACCTAACCTAACCTAACCTAACCTAACCTAACCTAACCTAACCTAACCTAACCTAACCTAACCTAACCTAACCTAACCTAACCTAACCTAACCTAACCTAACCTAACCTAACCTAACCTAACCTAACCTAACCTAACCTAACCTAACCTAACCTAACCTAACCTAACCTAACCTAACCTAACCTAACCTAACCTAACCTAACCTAACCTAACCTAACCTAACCTAACCTAACCTAACCTAACCTAACCTAACCTAACCTAACCTAACCTAACCTAACCTAACCTAACCTAACCTAACCTAACCTAACCTAACCTAACCTAACCTAACCTAACCTAACCTAACCTAACCTAACCTAACCTAACCTAACCTAACCTAACCTAACCTAACCTAACCTAACCTAACCTAACCTAACCTAACCTAACCTAACCTAACCTAACCTAACCTAACCTAACCTAACCTAACCTAACCTAACCTAACCTAACCTAACCTAACCTAACCTAACCTAACCTAACCTAACCTAACCTAACCACCGTCGCGTTTGGTCCGCCTTCGAGAGCGCCAATATTATAGGTTTTTTCCCGTGCGAAAAATCACAAAAATTAGATAATTAGTGAAAAATATTAAGTGTTTTACATCAAAAGACGCGGAAAGTTGTGACGCACATTTTAGTGAAAACCGCGCTTCGATAACTTAATTTTTCGCGAAGTTATAGGGAAAAAAGTGTTTTTTGTGACAATTTGAAACTTCGATTGAAGTTATCTAGTGATCTACAGTGACGACCTACAATTTTTATTACACCCAGAGGAGGGTCTCGTGGTGTACTATCCTGCAGAATTTTGTCTGGAATTTTTCCGTTCACCCAGAGCGGAAAATTCGGCAAATACCTAAAATCCCGTTATTGCGAGATCCAGGTCATCTGGATATTATTTGATGTCTGGAGCTCTTGGGCTTACCTGCGACTACTAAGGAGAAATCTAAAAAATTTCAAAAAGTTAAGTTTTTAGTTAGTTATTCTAATAATAAAGTTTAAAAATTTTAGTACCAAAAATCTCAGAAAGTAAATGGGTAACCACTATTTTTTATTAGTAATTATTTTAGCTAGTGGTATAATCTTTTAGTGTACAAATTTTTAGAAAATTATATTCAGTGGTTACAGAGATATAGATAAATTAGTATTAAAAGTTTCAAACTTTTAGTGTTCTGAAGTCCGGGGGGGGTAAATAATTGATTTGAGTATTAGTTTATTATTCATAAATTCATTTGGTAAATAGAGAATATCTAATTTCTAAGTCAAAATATAGTATTTTTGAGTAAAATCATAAACGGAACACTAAGAGTAATAATTACTGACTATAGCCTTCACCTATTAGAAGTGTATGAATGGTAATATTTTTGTTTTATTTGGTTTATAAAAGTTTATTTTAATGGAATAAATAAAAGTTTATTTTATCTGAAATACATAATTATTTAATTATATATTGTTTTGATAAAGTTCAGCTTATATTTTGTATGAAAGTATATAAAAATATTAAAAATTTAATGGATAAATTCAGTTTATTTTCTCAAAATTAACAAACTGTATGGTGTTACTTTCAAATTTAAAGTTTATTTATGAATTTCATAGGTCAGCATCGGCAATTATCTGTTCATACTAACTAAAGTTCATACTTGGAGCTCTGTATTAGATTGTTACTTCAATAGTTTTAACCTTCAACTTTTAGACCTACTACGATTCTTAGAGTAATAATTAGCGCGACGGTTGCTTGGCATGGTGGACTGGTCTGAGTTGTAAAAATTTTAAATTTTTACTTTATGAGATTTAATAATTTGAATGATTGATTAAGGAATCTGAATTTTATTGGGTAATTTTTATCGATTATATTTCATTTTATGCAATTTAATTATTTATTATAGTAGATTATATATGAATTAGTAAGATTTTTTATTAATTAATTTTTGTGATTTGTTAGAGTACTTAAATAAAATTTTAATGGTATATTTACTTTTTAAAGTTTAGTTTATTTTGTAACAATTAGATTTATTTATAATAATTTGTATTAAATTTCGGTTTATTTATTTATTTACAGTTTATAATTGGGACCGAATTTGTTTTAATTTATGTATATTGAAATTAAATTGCGCTTATTTAATGAGTCTGCGTAAGCAGTTACTTGTTCGTATGTGGTAAGTCCATTATGCTAGCTCTGTAGTGTAATATCACTTCAATAGTTTTAACCTTGAACTTGAACGCCGGCGGCCGGCCGGACGATTGTAGCGTAGGCCGTTTCAAGGTTATAACTCTGATTTTAGAGCGAGCGGGCTCTCAAGGCATAGCGGAGCAGTAGCTGGCAGCCATAATATACCGACTGGGTAGTGGGTTCTAGTGTACTTTAAAATACTTGGATAAATTATAAATTATAATACATTGTTTTACATTGATAATTATGAAGAATTAAATTTGGTTTCAACAATTAACTATTAAATTCAGATTGTTTAATTAATTCTTATGTTATTTGTTTTGAATGATTAAATTGTCTTTTCAATATAATTCAATGAACACTATTTTGGATTGCTTACTATCACTAGAACTTGATTTAGCATAGGTAGGTAATTTATACCTGCTTTCAAAGTAAGTAGGTAGGTACTTACTTAGTGTGTTAGTGTAATTTATTTAGGTATTTATTATTATTTAGTGTTGAGTATTCATTCATTTTCAATTAGATTTTTTATTTGATATTTATTATTTGATTTTTTATATATTCAAGACCCATTTTGCAGGTAGTGGGCGCTAAATAGTTAGATTATTTTGGTTCCTTAGGTAGATACTCGTACCTACAGAGCTACTTCGTACCTACTAATTTTCACAGGCGCTAGGCACCTCATTTTGTGAAAGTATTATCATTTCTTAGTCTCTGTAATTAGAGGAGGGTTTGGAAGTAGTTAATTGAATTTTATTTTTTAAATAATATTGTATTTTCAGGAATTACATTTGAAATTAATTATATTTAGGGAATAATTATACATTATAGATAACATTTTTGTCTAGTGCCTACAGAAGTACAGAGCGACTTCGTACCTATTAATTTCGCAGGCGCTGAGCCGCTCATTTAATTTTATTTTTAGAAAAGTATAGCATTTCTTAGCCTCCGCAGTTAGAAGTTAGTTTAGAAGTAGTTAATTAAATGTTATTTTTCAAATAATATTATATTTTCAATAATTATTTGCTAAATTTCTTATATTTAAATAATTATAATATAATTTAGATAACATTTTCATTGGAATCATGGTCCTTACTGTAATTGGTTAGCAACTGGAAAGTGTTTGCTCAGAAATTAGGATAGGTGTTAGCGCGTAATTGTTTATTTTGACTGGACAATTTTAAAACATAGATTTATTTATTGTTTGGGTAGGTTGTGGAGACTATTATATAGTAAATCGTATGTAGTTTGAAAAGTTATTAGTTTTTCCTAGCAAACAGTTTCAAAGTTATAAGTATTTTTAAAAATAACTGTACATTTATGCTAACTTGTACTTAAGACTAGGGCTCCTTAGAGAAAGTAATAATAAAAAAGTTTGGTGATTGCTCACATTATTAGTAGGCGCTTGCTAGGTATCTTTTGTGGGCATTGATTCCTTCCCTAACCTTTATTAGATATGTCCGGCAAACCAAGGGTACCTACTTTACCTAGGTATGGGCGCACTAGGGCGGAAGCTAGGAAGGTTGAATGTCGGCCGACTGGAGTTAGTCAGCCGGCTCCGGATTCACTGAACTCAGGTCCATCATCGGCGCCACCGGGTTTTCTTTCGCAGCCATTACCCGATTTCGGTGACTGTGAGGTTGTTGGCAAGCCTTCTGGTGCTGTTGCTGTGGCTAATGTACTGAGACGTGCTAGCCTGGGCAAAGATCAGGAGTGTGTCAGCGTTGATGCCTCTTCTTCAGAGTGGCCCCCCCGGCATTTAGTTAACAGCATACGCTCTAGACTGGAGTCGGTATCAGTGGCTGTGGAAGATTTCCAGGACGTACAGCGTGCGGCAGATGAGGTATCTATTCAGCTTGGGCAGGGTACCTCGACGCCGGGAGCTTTTCCCGATGACCAGCAGAGGGAAGGTCATGCGACACCGAGCGGAGCGGGGGGGGTGGTAAGTGCGGAGGAGTCCCCGGAGGGCATACATAGATCCGCTAATCAATCTATGTTGTCATTGGGCGAGGGTGGACCCATTCATGATGCCCCTCTTTTGGCCAATCAACTGCTCAAAAGAACTATCACTGAGCTTGAGAGGTCAAGGAACTTAAACAGAGACATAAAGGAGGCTATCATATCGGGCCTTCAGGGACTCTATGGCATAGTTCTGAGGCTTGCTGACTCTCGAAACCGGCACATTGCTGAGGAGGAGCGGGTTAGGGCGAAGGCGGAGAAGCAAGATGCACTGCAGCAGAGAATTCACGCGGGTAAGGTTGAAGCTATTAACAGCTGTGTACAGATAAGCCTCAAAGAATTAAGACGTATAAGCGCCAACACATTGAAGGAGACTGAGGCTACGAGACAGCTCGTTCACTCGGTGCTGAGCGAGGGCTCGCATGGTGGCGCCGGAGTGGTGAGCGGGCCGGATGGGGTGGTGGTGATGGCTAAGGTGGATGCGCTGGCTGCGGAGGTGGGCGCTCTTCGTGAGGAGCTTCGTCAGACTCGACATCCCCCCCCGCCCCCGGGCGCTGACCCCGGCCCCACCCTGCGAGAGGGTGAACGGGACGTCCGGGATGTGGGTGTACGTAGGGCTCACGCTTCTTATGCTACGGCGACGGCTAGGCAATTTCCAATCATAGTGGAGTCGAAGGATCGTTCTCGGACTGGGGATCAAATAATAACGGCGATTAAACAAGGGATAGATGTGATAGGTATGGGGGTGGGTATTAATGCGGTAAGAAAATGTAAGAATAGTAGAGTGGCTATATCGCTGGAGTCAGAGAAGGAGAGAGGGGCTATGTGCTCGGCTATCAAGGGATTGGAAGATGGGTTCTCGGTGACGGAGCCGCGTCTCAGAGACCCGTATCTCAGGATAGTCGGGGTCGTGGCCGACCTCAGCGATGCGAGGGTGGAGGAAGCGCTCATTGTACAGAACGCGCCTCTTCTTCGACAGATTTCACAGTCTGAATTGAGGGTCAAGGTGGTCAGGCGTATCAAGGGAAGGAATGCCGGACTTAATAATGTGGTGGTTCAGGTGAGTCCGGAGACGTGGAGAGCGCTGGTGGATCGCAGGGTGCGGCTGGGTTACCAGATGGTCAACACGTTCGACCAATCGCCTCTGCTCCAGTGCTACCGGTGTCTTGGGTTCTCGCATAGAGCGGCCGAGTGCAGGGCTGCGGAGCCGAGGTGCGGCCACTGTGCGGGAGCTCATGATACTCGGGAGTGCGGGAATAGAGGGCAGGCCCCCGTCTGTACTAACTGTCGGGACAGGCGTCTGCAGGACTGCTCGCATCCCGCCTACAGCACCGACTGCCCGGAGTGGAGGCGCTGGGACCGGATAGCGAGGCTAGCGGTGAGATACTGCTGAGGGCGCCGTAAGTAATCTAAAGTTTGTACAGTACAATCTGGGTAGAGGTCGAGTGGCTACAAACGAGTGTCTCCGGGAGGCCACGTCTCGCGGTGTCCACGTACTGATGCTGCAGGAGCCGTACGTGGGGGCGAAAGCCTACATGTCCGTCCCCAGGGGCTGCAGGGTCATCCAGTGCGTGACTGGAAACACGGATAGGCCGGCTCGCTCTGCAATCGTCATCGTAGATCCTAATATTAAGTTTCTGGAGAATATTAGATTTATAGGACAGGATATAGTGGGCGTAGTGATTAGGATAAATAATGTAAATGTAGGATTAGTAAATGTTTATTTAGATAAGGAGTTAGATGTGCATAATTATTTATTAAATATAAAAAGAATTAAAGAAGAGATGCGAGTCGAGCGTGTGCTTCTGGCGGGCGACATGAACGCTCGGAGTCTCTGGTGGGGAAGCTCGGAGGAGGACGAGCGGGGAGCTGCGCTGGCCGACCTGCTGGCCGAGCTGGGACTGGAGGTGCTGAACAGCGGACACGAGCCCACTTTCCGCGTGTACCGCCGCGGCGAGGCCGTCACCAGCCTCATCGACGTCACCGCCGTGTCCGCCGCGCTGCTGCCCTGCGCCCACAGATGGGCCGTCGACGACACCTTCGGGACGCTCTCCGACCACAGGCCGATCATCTTCACCCTGCGGATGGAAACGCAAATATCAGAAGAGGAGGACGGGGCATACGGGACACGCATCTACAACACGGAGAAGGCGGACTGGACCCTGTTCGTGGCGGAGCTGGAGCGCGCGATGAGCGAGATGGATCTCGCGGGGCGCGTCGCCGACGCGGGGGACGGGGAGGAGGTGAACCTGGTCGCGGAGCGGTACACCGAGTGCATAGTCGGGGCCGCGAAGCGAGCCATCCCCGCCCTTCCGCGGAGGAGGATCCGGCAGGCCTGCAAGTGGTGGACCCAGGAGCTCATCCGGCTCAGAGCGGAGATGACGCGTCGCAGACGAAGGATCGCCAAGGCGAACCCGCATCGGAGACGGATGGTGGTGGACTCGTACCTGGAGGCGAGGACGGAGTACCGGGACGCCGTGGAGGCCGCCGCCACCGACAGCTGGAGGGTGTTCTGCACCGGCGAGAGGACGGAGACCGTCTGGCAGCGCTCCTACCGCATCATGAAGGCCTGCACGCCGCGCCGGGAGGAGTGTGCGCTCGCGGCGCCGGGCGGCGGCGGCGCCGTGCTCGACGCGCGCGCCTCGGCCGCACTGCTCGCCGACACCTTCTACCCGCGCGACTCGCTCGACACCGACACGGAGGAGCAGGTGCGCATGCGCGCGCGCGCCGCCAGCCTGGCCGCCGCCGCGCGCGCCGCCCCGCCCCCCGCGTGCCGCCCCTTCACAGGCGTCGAGCTGGAGACCGTGCTGCGCGGGATGAACCCCAAGAAGGCGCCCGGAGGAGACGGACTCACCTTGGACATCTGCATGCGCGCCCTCGCCGTGGACAAGGCCTTCGCCCTGGGGATGTTCTCGCTGTGCCTCCGGTGGGGCTGCTTCCCGAGGATTTGGAAGGTGGCCACCGTCAAAGTCATCCCGAAGCCGGCCAAGGAGAGCTACGCGGATCCGAAGTCCTACAGACCCATCGGCCTGCTGCCGGTCATGGGCAAGATCCTCGAGAAGTTGTTCGTGAACCGGCTGCAGTGGGGGCTTGGAAACGGCGGACATCTCAGCCCGCACCAGTATGGATTCACACCGAGACGCAGCACCGAGGATGCCCTCTTCGATGCCATAGCCGTGGTCAGAGGAGCTCTGGAAGGAGGAAAGATAGCGGTTATGGTATCGCTCGACATACAGGGGGCGTTTGATAGTGCATGGTGGCCCTCTATCATAAACCAGCTACATGATAGAGAGGTGGATGCGGATCTGTTTCGTCTCATTGAGAATTATCTGTCGGAGCGGAGGGTGAGGATAAGATACGCCGGTGAGACTGTGGAGAGGGAGACCAACAAGGGCTGCATCCAGGGTTCAACTTGCGGCCCGATACTTTGGAATATGCAGCTTGCTCCGCTACTGGAACCATCACAGTACGGAGAGGTGAGGGTGCAGGCCTTTGCAGACGATATATTGGTCATAGCTACAGCGTCTAGTGGGGAGCAGTTGGAGGACCTTATCAATCAAGCTTTGACCATTATAGTCGGATGGGGCGGGACGTTGAAATTGAAGTTTGCCCCCGAGAAAACAAAGGCACTTATCTTTACCAAAAAACTGAGATACCATACACCAAAGCTTGAGATGGCAGGTACCGAGATCAGCTATGGGAGTGGTCTCAAAGTACTAGGGTTGATCGTTGACCCATTGCTCAATTTCAGGCTGCATCTTGACTATGTTACAAAAAAGGCCATTTCATTCTACAAGGTCGTATCAAGAGCAGCACGAGCGCAGTGGGGTCTCAACTCTGGTATTTTGAGGCTAATCTACATAGCTGTGGTGGAGCCAACTATTATGTACTCAGGAAGCTGTTGGGCAGGAATTACTGAGAAAGTGTATGCTGAGAAAGCTTTAAACAGTCTCACAAGATCTTTTGCTTTAAAGATTAGTAAATCTCATCGAACAGTGTCCTTTGTCTCAAGCGTTCTATTAGCAAGGATACTGCCTCTTCCGATGAGAGTGAGAGAGCATGAGGCTATTTATAAAATCAAGAAAGGAAAACCTTTGGAGTCCTTACCTGGGCGTTGTCTGGAGCAACGGGCTAGCCCGTTTTTGTTGCCACATCCGGCGGAGAGAAGATATGTGGAGTTTGGGTGCATCAATTCACAGGAGGATGCTGAGACCATTGCGGGTGATGGGCCTGTGCTGTATACGGATGGCAGCAAGCTGGAGGGGAGAGTCGGCGCGGCGGTCACTTGCTGGGTGGAGAGTGCAGAGGTTCAGCGTACAGGTATCCGCCTTGAGAACTACTGTAGTGTCTTCCAGGCGGAGATGTCAGCTATACAACGGGCACTGGAAATGATAGAGAAGAGAAAGGAGGTTAGGTACAGTATAGCCAGTGACTCCAGATCAAGCCTGGAGTCAATTAGAGACCCTAATACTGTGAATCCTATAGCAGTTAAAATAAGAAAGATAATAGAACAGTTGAGTCACAAGGGGAAAACAATATCGCTATACTGGGTTAAGGCCCATTGTGGAATTCTGGGCAATGAGAGGGCTGATGAATTGGCGAAACATGCAGCGGTTAATAACAGGCAGTTACCTTATTATGACAGGTTCCCCTTGTCCTTCGCTAAGTACTCCACCAGAGCGGAAACTTTGAAGCAGTGGCAGAAAGTGTACGAGTCGGCGTCAGCGGGGGCCACAACGCGGCTCTTCTTCAAAGATGTTGCGGCGGCGTTTAGGGTACTTAGGGACATAAGTTTAGATAATTATTATGCACAAATTTTTACTGGGCATGGAGGTTTCCGCTATTACCTGCATAGATTTAAGTTGGTTGAGTCTCCGATGTGCTCTTGTGAGGATGTGCCTCAGACTGTTCAACATCTGCTAGTTGATTGTCCGATGTTTGGCAGGCTGAGGTATGAATGTGAGGGCGCAATGGAGACTTGTATTAGTTTTGATAATTTGTCCTTTATTGTAAACGATGATGATTGCAGAACGAGTTTTTTGGCCTTTGCGAAGATTGTTCTTCGTAAGGTTGGGCAAATGAACGGCTCATTTGTGGAGCCAGATTAGTTATTATTTAGTTAGATTGCACTTTCTATTGCAAACATTGTTATTTTATTATATTTGTTTTGTTGTTTGTTCGTCTTCTGTCATTTGTCAGGCAGGGTGTGACAGTGACAGATGGGAAATCAAATCAATCAAGGAGGTACACACTACGCCATCGAATTATTTCTATTCTAATAGTATTACTGATTGAAGTTCATGATCTGTCTGTCGCTGTCATCTGTCACTGTCATGGAATGACAATGAAATAGGGTTTTTATTTGTTTTGTTTATGATTATTTTGTTAAAAAGTGAGGGACATTTTTAGATAATTTGGATTATTATGAAATGATTAATATTTATTATTCAACTAGTTTTTATGCTCTTTGTAGTATTAGTGGAAATTGTGTAGGTAATGAATTTTATTTGAAATTACTTTGGTCTAATTTGTTGGTCTTCGGATGTTTTGACTTAGTACAAAATATTCTGAGGATACTATTATGTAGGTACCTATATGGGGGAAATTAATGAAATTATATGATTGACAGGTAGCAAATTGAATATTAATTGAATTAGATATCAAATGTATTAATTTGTCTTATGATAATTAGGAAAGTATAATTAATTAATTAATGATGTAGGGATTATAACTTAAATTTAAATTCAATTAAAGTAGGAACTTACCTAAATATTTTCTGATCTTTTGACTAATGTTAAGGGATTCAGAGGATTCTTTAGGGAAAGGAAATTAATTAGGTATCATACAGTATAGTTTATTATAATGAAGTAAATCATAATATTAGATAATTTAATTTAATTAAATAGTGTTTGTCTTTTAATAATGTGGGGATATTAATTAATAATTGCTATAAACTTAGTATCTAGTATTTATTGATCTTCTGATCTCTTAACTTTTGTTAAGGGATACAGAGGAACCTATCAAGTTTAAGTTAGTACCTACCTAATTAAGTTACATTATGATTGATAATTTAAGCGCTGTAGTTATTAAATGCAGAATTATAATAATTTGATTAATATAGAGTGTTTTATAACATAAATTAAAATTCAATTAAAGTAGGTATTTACCTAAATATTTTCCGATCTTTTGACTAATGTTGATCGATTCAGAGGATTCTTTAGGGAAAGGAAATTAGTTAGGTATTATACAGTATAGTTTATTATAATGGAGTGAATCATAGTATTAGAAATTTAATTATAAACTTAGTATCTAGTATTTATTGATCTTCTGATCTCTTAACTTTTGTTAAAGGATACAGAGGAATCTATCAAGTTTCAGCTAGTAAGTTACATTATGATTAATAATTTAAGCGCTATAGTTATTAAATGCAGAATTATAATAATTTAATTAATATAAAGATAGAGTGTTTTGTAATTCTTTGACTAGTTTTAAGGAATTATAAGATAACTTATATTGTGTAAAATAAAGAAAGTGCTAATAATTAAATATTGTATAAAATATTGTATACATTAAAGTAGGTAGATAATTTTTAGATTCAATAATATAAAGAATAAAATTGGTCATCTGATCTTTTGGCTTGCTCTAAAAGATTCAGAAGATCAAATAAAATAAAATAAAATGGATAGGTACTTGCCTAAATTAATTAGTCTTATTTTATAATTAGGTATTAAATTTTATGATGTGTGTTTAAATGAAAATGTAATTGTGTAAGTAATTAGGTATCTTTATTATAATAATATAATAGGTATAAAGTAATATTGTTATCTATATATTGTTTTTGTAGTTCTTTTAACTAGAAGAACCACTTTTTTCAAAAAGTTTGTAAAAGTATACTGTAAGTTTAGATTAAATATTGTACTAAATTTGAGGAAGTAGCTGAGTGTTTGAAACTTTTACTAGAGGAGTTTTTGATAACTTAGTTACTTATTATTCTTAGTTACTATTAGGTTATTATTATTGTATTATTTGCCTTCGTATTGATTTCTAGTTTAATCAATTACAGAGAGGTGTTGTTGTTTTATTTCCCTATTAGTTATAATGTAATATAAGGCTTTGTCAGTTTCGTTGCATTGTTTTAATGTTTTAAAAGTTTTATTTGCAGTAAAGATAAAAAGTTAAGTTTTATTGAGCGAAACTGATAAGGTTTTAATGAATAAAAAGAAAATGAGTGATGAATGAATGAGAAAATAATAAAGAAGATTCGAAAACATGTATTAGATTATACAGTTTTAAAATAGTAAAACAAGTATACAAAGTATTTCAAAAGTTAGAAATATTGTATTATTCTTTAAGTCCAGATGAGTATTTAAGTAAAGTATGAATTAAGAAGAATGAAAGGTTGTTGCATCAATAGCAACAGATTAATTTTAGTTAGATATAAGTAAAAAAAAAAAAAAAAAAAAAAAAAAAAAAAAAAAAAAAAACCTAACCTAACCTAACCTAACCTAACCTAACCTAACCTACTTCTTCTTCTTCTTCTTCTTCTTCTTCTTCTTCTTCTTCTTCTTCTTCTTCTTCTTCTTCTTCTCTTCTTCTTCTTCTTCTTCTTCTTCTTCTTCTTCTCTTCTTCTTCTTCTTCTTCTTCTTCTTCTTCTTCTTCTTCTCCTTCTTCTTCTCCTTCTTCTTCTCTTCTTCTTCTTCTTCTTCTTCTCTTCTTCTTCTTCTTCTCTTCTTCTTCTCTTCTTCTTCTTCTTCTTCTTCTTTCTTCTTCTTCTTCTTCTTCTTCTTCTTCTTCTTCTTCTCTTCTTCTTCTTCTTCTTCTCTTCTTCTTCTTCTTCTTCTTCTTCTTCTTCTTCTTCTTCTTCTTCTTCTTCTCTTCTTCTTCTTCTTCTTCTTCTTCTTCTTCTTCTTCTTCTTCTTCTCTTCTCTTCTTCTTCTTCTTCTTCTTCTTCTTCTTCTTCTTCTTCTCTTCTTCTTCTTCTTCTTCTTCTTCTTCTCTTCTTCTTCTTCTTCTTCTTCTTCTTCTTCTTCTTCTTCTTCTTTCTTCTTCTTCTTCTTCTTCTTCTCTTCTTCTTCTTCTTCTTCTTCTTCTTCTTCTCTTCTTCTCTTCTTCTTCTTCTTCTTCTTCTTCTTGGGTTTGGGTTTGGGTTTGGGTTTGGGTTGGTTTGGGTTTGGGTTTGGGTTTGGGTTTGGGTTTGGGTTTGGGTTTGGGTTGGGTTTGGGTTTGGTTTGGGTTTGGGTTTGGGTTTGGGTTTTGGGTTTGGGTTTGGGTTTGGGTTTGGGTTTGGGTTTGGGTTTGGGTTTGGGTTTGGGTTTGGGTTTGGGTTTGGGTTTGGGTTTGGGTTTGGGTTTGGGCTTGGGTTTGGTTTGGGCTTGGGTTGGGTTTGGGTTTGGGTTTGGGTTTGGGTTTGGGTTTGGGTTTGGGTTTGGGTTTGGGTTTGGGTTTGGGTTTGGGTTTGGGTTTGGGTTTGGGTTTGGGTTTGGGTTTGGGTTATCTATTTAGACCTAGACATAATTATCAAAGCACACAACACTGGATTATTACAAAAATTGCCAAAAAATACAAATAAAACCAGTTATAATTTTATTTTCATTAACACTAGAAATACACATAAAAGTCGTACTAGAAATACACTTAAAATACAGAAATAAGCATTACTGCTTTACACTTAAACACTGCTTGGTAAAAGTCACCTGTCAGCCCACACAATATGACTATGGCCTATCACCCAATTTTATCCGGCTTGACTTCGACACCCTGAATTAGACCATTTTTAAATTAAAAAAAGACCATCAAACTCCACTGACCTTCCTTCCACTGAATGATGATAATGATGCATGTCCCTCTGTGAACACGGGGAGTCTGTGTACACAATCTCACTGCGATTTCACTCGATGCCCGATGTTTCGAATAAACATTTGATTTTCGAAATAGAAGAGTTCACTATAATTATCTAGAACCTCACTCACAACACCACACGGTTACATACAACCTACACTCACAATAGAAAGGTTTCTACAGAAGTCTAACGATCAATAATAATAAACTTTCAAAACAAAAATTAGAATGTTAATTGAGTCAGATCAACGCGCCACGACTTCTACCTTCTACTAACTGCGCTGGTTGATGGATGATGAAGATTAATTAATCGATCTAACAAACAGTAAATCGACTTGATCGGAACGTAAGCGTGACTGTTCCGAGTAGTTACTCGGAACAGTCATGCTTACATAATAATATGACTTTGGTAGAACTTACAGCTGACACTTCATTCTCAACCGAACTTCATTGCAATGAAGACCAATCTATATAGGTAGGTACTAGCGATATGGACAAACAGTACATTCTCATTCGTTAGTTCCCGATGAATGCTCATTGGGCCAGTGGGTGAGTGTGTGTAGGTTTGAATGAGGCAGGTCTGTCACTGTCGGATGAAGGGCCCAGGGACGCGCGCCGCGGTGGTCGAGGCTGGGAGGGTAGTCAGGGCTCGGCAGTTTTACCCGAGAACTGGAAAAAAAATATAACTTAGTATCACAAGTGGTGGAAGAACACATCAAAATAAAATCGGACAAGTGCGAGTCGGACTTCGTTTCGTACCATTCTGTGAATATTTCAAGCTTTTATTTTATTCTGTTCTAGTAATTTTTTTATTTTATTAATTATTTTATTCTGTTTTTAGTATTTTTTTGTTATAGCCGCAACAGAAATACATGATCTGTAAAAATGTAAACCGTGTAGCAGTAAAGTTCATGAGATACAGCCTGTAGACACACAGACGGACAGCGCAGTCTGTAATCGGGTCCCGTTTTTACTCTTTGGGTACGGAACTCTTCTTCTTCTTATCCGATAGCTGTAGACAGCGGTCGTGATCGCTATGTAGTATCAGTAGTGCAGGGGGCTGATGTGATGCCTCACGATGTGTCGCCACCATTGAGGTACAATCTATCTAATAATTTTACGTATTTTGTATAATTATGAAACTGACGAGAAGCTGATGTCCCATTTAACAATATTATTATTCTGAATAATGTTCTGTTAATATGTGTTCTTCAGGTTTAATAAATACATTTCATTTCATTTCGTTTCATTTCATTTCATTTTCATTTCATTTTCATTTCATTTCATTATAGAGCCACAATCAGACAAATAAAATGTTCGAGCCAAAACTCGGCACACGCTTCTTAATGCGCCGAGTTTTAGTTTTTGCGTACAAGCAACATTGAACATTAAACCAAACGACATAACGTCTACATTCGAGCAAATGTCATTGTATAATTATGTAAAACGTTGCTCGGACATTGTTGGAGTGTTGTCAGCTATTAGATTGTGACTGATAGTATAGTAACTGAATGGTCGCCACCTCTGCCTGCTGCACTGGGTGTGGGTAACAGCTAGAGTAGCGGGAGACTCACAGGACTGCGTGATGTTCCCGGGCAGCGCCAGCAGGTCGGCGAGCTGGGCCAGCGCGTCCAGCTTGTGCTGCAGGTGCGCCAGCGCCGCCAGCCCCAGCGCAGACGTGCCGTTGCTGAAACACTCATAGATTAGATTGTTCTGTTTTTAAGTGTATCCTTTAAGCATCCACATCTCTTCTCTATCGGGTTGTAGGTATTTGGGAACTCGAAGGTTCAGCCTAATTGGCTAAGGTACTTTACAATCAACCTACTTAGGTTACCTACATCAATAATCGCTTCAGATTAGACGAAAAAACTGTTTGGGACTGACATTCTACGACGACAACTTTAGAAATGTCAAACCTTGTTGTCTTATATATTTAGGTACGTACACTAGTTATTACTAGTGTACCAGGCTAAAGATAAGAGGAGAGATGCAGACCTTGCGAGCTCCGAGCCCCCGAGCAGAGAATTAAGAAATAGCGCTCCAAACACGGGCGCTGCGTCCGCGCCCCCCGCGCCCCCCCGGCCCCCACCGCACCCCGCGCCGCCCTGCAACTGAGAACCACAGACACATTTGTTAATTGATGTGAATAGAAAAAAACAGAGTCTTATTTACAGGTACCTACGTATAGAGTGTAAATGAAATCTTCTTTTATTTTTAGATTAGTCCAAGTGAAGCCTCGATTATCTAACAGTCATCGACATGAATTAAATGTCATATAGTGAGCACTTAGATATTAACACATCGGTATCAAATTAAATAGTTAATGAATAGTATCAGTCACCACGAGCACGAGCAGCGGCAGCAGCGCGACGCCGGCGCACAGTCCCCGAGACATGGTGCTTGAGGGTAGGCGGTGAGCGGAGTGGAGCGGAGTCGAGTAGAGTGCAGCGGAGTGGGACTGAGTCAAGTAGAGTATTCCCTGCAGCAAATAGAAGTGGACTGAGCCGGCATATCGTGTCTGCTGTTTTATACTATCTTATGAATATCCGTTGAGAATGCGACCGCATGAACCATTTTACTATTGGATATTCTATTACTACGAGTATTACGTCGCAATCTGAATGTCTGTTTGTAACAAATATTTTAGTCACTAAATTTATAAAAAAAAAAAACAAACATTTTTCGGTGTACCTACCTACACATTGTTTTTGTTCCCGCCAGATTACGTATTTACGAATAAAATAAAATATTTTACTAATGTAGGTATCTTCAATTCTTCAAAATTTTCTAAAGAATATAAAGTAAAGTAAAGTAAAAAGTAAAAATGTTTTTCATTATAAATGAAAAATAAAATACATATAAAATAAAATAAAATAAAATAAATATACCTAAGTGTGATTTAACACTGTAAAATAATAAATAATTTATAAAAATGTTTTTATTGACATATGAGAAAGAAGTCTAGGGAGTAGAGTTATTATATCTTTATAAAAAGGGTTTAAATAAAATTCTACAGTGTGGAGAATATTATTTAAATTAATACAAAACTACCAATATAATTTAAAAAAAAGACGTGTGGCACTCGGAGACTGCCGCGGTAAAGCTATTGCATAGCATTTTAACGGAGTGGGGGGTGTTAGGTTATTTTCGTTACGGAATTTCTGGATTCGGTTCCCACGCTCAAGGCCCGCGATAGAAGCTATGCTTAAAACCTTAAATGTTAGGTATAAGACGAGACAAGTGAATCCGCGTGCTCACCTAAGGTCGCTCCTAGGCCGCGACCTAACATGCATATTAACAAAACAATGCATGTGTATAATAATATACTATTCCATTGCCCTTCATGTACTGCTAAGTTTATTGTAGCGCGTGAAGAGCGTGCAGTTCTCTTGTACGGAGCACCTTGACCGAGCGTGTGTTAGATAGGTAACTGAACATCTTTCTATTCTTCACAACTGATTCTCATGCTTATTAACGAACGTTGCGTAACAATAACAGCTGAAATAATGATCTATGACTGAGACACTGACTAACAGTAACATTGTCTCACTTAACCGCTAGTGACCTCCATGTGATGGAAATGAACCAGCTGAAATATTTGACAGTGATTCAGACATGTCATGGCCAACTTCTTCGAAATAAAGCCCAGAAAAATGTGTAAAGGCAATGTCCGATCGTAAAATGGTGGAATGCGACCGCCGGCTCGCTAGTTAGATGGGATGTAGATCAAGCCGAAACTTTGCAAACATTCCACTGCAAAAAGCGCATTTCGGTTACAGTACGCGCCTGTTCAGTATGCACACTTGTCGTTGTGGGAGCGGGGCGGGGCGGGGCGGGGCGGGGCGGGAATGGTCGACGTGTCAGTCGGCGGCGGCTGTGGCATGCCGCCAGATTCACAAATCGAATTCGGCAAGAGTTTGTGAATGTTCCCCGTAGTAGCATCCCCGGGGGATCGAGGGGGGTGGCAGGGACGGGGGGGAGGAGGGGGAAGGAGCGACGGAGGCGCGGGGGCCGGCAGTACAGTCGCGGCGGGCGACGCGCGCGGACGTGTCGGTTAGTGCAGTGCAGTGCGGAGCGGCGACACATCGGTGAGTGACTCGGAGGCTGTGTTTGTATTCCCGGAGGCGGTTGTTTATTCGAGCTGAGGAAGCTGTTATCTCCATCCGCTCGTCTGTAAAATGTTGCTGCCGGCGTCCGTGTGGACGTAAATAAAGCCATCGCGGAAATGAAAACAAAAATAAGAGGATTAAACGAATTGGGGAATTTCTATAGAAAAACTCTCGCCATTGGCCGGGGCTTAAGAACCGACAAGTAAAATAACTTTTCAAATTTTTAAACATTGTGAATTGTTAAATATTTATAAAATTAAAGCGATTTCATATGAAAGGTCTACAAGGTTTCGCGAACGTATTACTCAATCAGAGCCACACGCGAGATTCATCAATCCAGGCTCCGACAGTAAAGTTTCAATTGAAAAATGTTGAATAATCAATCACGCAGCAGATAGCGGACCCGCGGGCGCCGGCTGATCCCCGCTCCGGTCTCACTCCGGCCCGCTCCGTCCCGGCCCCGGCCCGCTCCGACCCCGGGGACGGGACACGTCATGTTTCTGAAACATCGGCAAAAATAGCAAAAACCTCTTGACTAAGGCGCTCCTTAGGGAAAATAAAACTAAAGATAAGACGCGACGGACGTTCAAAATGAAATGATATTTTGTCTTGTAAATTCCGAGCTCCAGCTTGTTTTCCGTAAATGTTGGAAACATCTATTACTCTTTCTAAGAATGTGAAACGTAATAAACGTACTCCCTGGGCGCTTCAAAGATAGCGAAGCTTTGAATGAATTTAACATTGTACTTTTTACCTTATTAAACTGCTATGACAATTCTTTTGCAATTCAGTAGAAGTTATGAGATTTATCTTATGGTTTATGTAATTTATTATCCAATACATTACCTACATTACATTTTCTCTCAAATGTTGATTCAATGACTCGTAGCAGCCTCTACGAGTGCTACAAGAATCTTCTTTCATGTAAATTTCGTAGCATCGTCTACGAAATCAATGCTACGATTACTAAGTTAATATTGTACAAATGAATCTGTTTGTCTAATAATAAATCATTTGTAAACTATAATAAGCTCTAACGTGGATTCCACACATCGTTCGAGTAGCTCATTAGCCGCGACAAGTGAATGGGAGGCATGTCGCGCCTCGGGCTATATACTATTTAACATACTTAGTACATGTATGTACGTTTTGGCATTTGTCAAGAACGTTTCGGCAGTCGCTAAAGACTTCGATGTACCTACAGACGTGACGGAGACTCTGAAACATTCAACATCTGCTTCCATTTACGTCGTTTCAGAATCACAAATATGTTTTATTTGAGACAATACAAGTACAGAGACAGAAAAAAAAATCGTGGCAAAGCTTGCTAACGTTGTTGATAGATCGATGAAGTTAATCAACGTTCTGAGCGGTCACAATGTGGATGGATGACCGCGAGTGGCAATAAGCCTGAATGCTTCCGTGCTTCGGAGGCAAGTGCTTAAATTGTAAAGTCCTTAAGTCAAGACGGAGGCCTTTAGGCGGCCTAAAAACTTCGTCACCAAAGTTGGCTATTTGCTCATACGAACTAACTTAGGTACTTATGACAGAATCATTTGTGTAAAATCGTTCAAAATCTTCGAAGCTTTACAAGGAATTCGGCGAGGCATTTCCGTATTTTTGTAAACATTAAAAGAGATATTAGCTGTAAGAAGTGCTGAATGTCTGTCGTCGAGACCTTCCGAGGCCTTCAAGTTATTAGTCACCGACAGCGGTGGGCGCGAGCATCATCAATCTTATCAGCAGCTCGAAGCCTCAACTCCTCACTCCTCACCGCTTTCATGATAAACAGTCATTTATGTACTGAATTCTTCGAATGAATAAACAAATTGAATTCCGTTAAAATTTGGCATGTATTTGAAGGCTATTTAGATTGAAGAGGATGGATAAACTTAGAAAAAAAAATATTTAAGCCCTTTACTCTACAAACCTTCAACAGTTCAGCTTATATTGGTTATTTTTCCGAATTCGGTATCCACCAATATAAGCTGAAGTGCGATTATTGGCGCGATGTATCGTTTTCGGTTTTGTCTGGGCAACAAGCAGTTTTTGGCCAAACTTTCTTTTCAGTGATAAATTATCTTACTTATACCTTAATAGAGTTCAATTCAAGGTTCAAGTGCATTACTCGGAATACTAAAAAGTTTAAAAAGTATTATTTTTAAGACCATTAAAAGAAAAACTTGCGCATATTTTACCTCCTACCTTTCAATACGAAAATATCACCAAGTCATCTATTTGTGTTGTTTTTAAATGTTGCCTAGAGTGGAACAATCGCATAATAAAATAATGAAAAGAAAGTTCAAGTCACTAAAGTATAAAATATCAGGCATTATTGACAAAGTGCAAGAGTAGCATCAAGCACATTGTGGAAGGGTCTCTCGTCTTGCACAAGTAGAGGCTTCGTTTAAGGCACTACATTATTCTGCGCACGCTCTAATCTGCCGAAAATCAAATCAGTGGTCAGAACGTGACTCCCCCCCCCCTCGCCCCACCCTTCGTCACCCCCCCTCCGTCTCCCCGCATCCACGACATACGGATTACTATAAACATTTATTATCCGCAGTTTGACTCTTCCTTATTTCCATGAAAAAAGAAATGGAACTGGATTAAGAATACGCGTCTGCTCGGTGATATTTTCTCGGATAATCTTTTGTTTTTCTTTATTGGGATTATATTATATATCAATTTGAAACGTCAAGTCCTTGGAAACTAGAGTTGTGTACTTACTGCTTGTTTCAAACGCGACACCCAAAGAATCATCATTGTCGAGAAGATATTATCCAAAGACAGCCATAGAAAATTCGGAAAATAATTTAGAACAGTGCAAGTAGTAATTTCATACATGCTTAAAAAGAAGTAATCGTATCCTCTCTTATAAGACGCCCTTTATGACGCGGTGGGTAAAAGCCCAAAGTCTGAGAAGCGATGGTTGCGGGTTCAATCCCCGCCCCGGGATTTGTCACGGTTTGTATGTTTTGTAGATATTTGTGGATCAGCAGTCAACATTTGATACGTGACAAGTTTCCTAATTAAGTCTTCTGACTACCGCCTTGGACATTTTCTAAGGATCTTCAATGTCCTAAAAAAATCTACAAAAATACTTAGAGGCTTTCATTTCTTGCTCTACATCGAACTCGAAAATCCAACTCTTGTACGTTTTTCTACAAAGAAAAACAAGGTTTTAGGAAGAACTTGAGCTACATACGACTAATCAATGAAACTTGTTCCTTAAGCTCCCCTCGTGTGATGCCGCTCCTTGTCTCAGATCCGGAATCGATAGAACATCCCGCGGCACGGCGCACACATACCTACTATGGTACGTCCTCGCAGGCCACAGGCTAGACACAGAATGGTCCGGCCAGATTTTATATTTATGTAGTTTTGCATAATAGTGTTGATGTTCAAATCAAACCAAGTCAAAAGACATTTATTTGCAACCAAAATTAAAACCAAGATTAACATTAACGCAAGACTAACCTAAACATTATTAAAAACAAAACAGACCTATAATGTACCTTTATCAAAGTATATGTTCATCATGTTTAGTATAGAAGTAATGTCAAATCTAACCACTGTTAGGAAACCCGCAGAAAATAAAAACTTTAAAACAAACGGGACACCATTTCTCATGACTACAGTATGAAAAGTGTGAGCAAATATGTATATACTTAGGCCTTTACATCTTCACTAGATGACTGATACAGTGTCAGGGGGCAATCTTTGCCAACACTTAACGGGACACTGTAGTGCCTGGGACATTGTTGAGATAGCTTGCCCAGCATTTAAACCATCCTCTCTGCTGGTCATATCCACAGGAAAGACGTCAGTACGACTGAGCCACGCGTGTCCTCTCAGTGTTTGCTTTAGAGCCATTAGAGTGCGCTTGAATGCAGAGAATATTCTCAATATACGAGTGTTTTTAAAATAATTCTCATCACAAAAGTTTGGTGGCCGTAAAAGTGGCAATAGCAGAGCGGGACGCGGTGAGTGCGCTTCGCAGATTTATGGAAGACGAGTCGGACGCGGGGGTTAGTACCGCCTGCCCGCTGCCGAGTTGCTCGAGTCGAGTAATAGTACCTCGGCTTCTATCTAAATATTTATTGGTTCGAATACTGGTCGTATCAATGGATTTTTCGCTGTAAATTCTGTAGGTATATGAAAAGTGTTTAAATTAGATAATTTAGATATAAATAAATTAATACTGAATATTTCTCTCAGCATCATTGTGGTATAAACTACATGACTGATTTATACTTAAAACATATTTAAAAAAACAGAAAAAAACTCAGACCAAAGACAAATATTTTCAGATAATACAAACATTTGTCTTGCGACGAGAATCGAACCTGCAACCTTCTGTGTTCAGGCCCACTGCGCCACCAGAGCTCGTCAAAATATCGCCCGGTATCACTCGATGGTGCTAAAGCTAATACTCGCGCAGAAGTGAAACTCCACTTCAACAACAACAGCTTTTCAATTTCGCATCATTAAATACCTGTTGTGGTGTTATTTCTCGGAACCAACTTAGTTTCTGAAAACAGCTGTAACAGGTTCCTGATATTTACTATATTACGGGGAAAATGTGTTTTGATAGTTAATTATAAACTGATAATCCTTAAGCCCGGATACAAATTAGCCTAATAATAAACGTGCTTTATTGTCGATTCTTTGAAATGAACGGAATAGTGTCAAAATCCTCTTTAAACATAATATTTCATTAAATATTATCTCCGTACTACAACTATAGCATAGGAGTAAGAGTGTCTAAATCGCGTAGAGGTAGATAAACGACAAGTTTATAAAATAGTGAAATGAATTCATCCTTATACATTCTTGTTTTTGTTTCAAGAAAAGAGGTTAACAACCTCTTTTTAATTTATTTCGTTCGAGCTCTTTCAAAAGGTACAAGTGGAGGAAGAACAAAAATAAAGCTATAGAGAGAACAATATAGAGAAAGCCTTCAAAACGTCAGACTGCCGCTTACATTTCGGTTGAATGACGGATCGATGTGGATGAATTGGTTAGCTGACGGGCGCTAGCTAACGGCCGTCACACGTCGCATGCTGAGTGACGTACATTTCCACTGATGCAGTTTCGTTTCTTTTTGTCTATATTAACACTTTTGTGTGATACACAATTTGATGTTTAATAATAGATTAAACAAGTTGGGCACAAACAGCCCAAACTTAAACTTAAACTCAAAATGTATTTATTCAGTACGATCGTTTATAGACCACTTTGATTCGTCACGTCCTTAAAACTAGGGGATTCTCCTGATTTTGAGCCATCGTGTATTATAATAGTTTGGTTAAATTCAATGTCTATTCTCGGTTACCGTTATAAATCTTAATTGCTTGGAGATTTGAGAGTGTATCTACCATGGGATAAACCGATATAACCGACATTCGACACTAACAATAGTAATCTAATCCCGCCTTAAGATGAAACGACTCCCGCTACTAAGCAGCGCGCATCGCACTTGAATCCCAGCTCGCATTAAGGGCGTTCAAATCTAAGTGAGATTATGGTGAATGATTTTCACACGAGAGAGAGAGGTATAGTGTGATAGGCAAAATAAATTAATCTAAAAAAACACGTTTTACTCTATTTCAAGCCATGACGGAGGCCTTTAGGCGGCCTACATACTTCGTCACCAGAGTTATCGTCACTCATATGAACAAACGAACGACCACTATCACAAATTAAGTAATTTACCGTAAAAATAAAATAATAAATTAAAGAAATTATAATTTTAGGTATTGTAGTGGGACATACTACGAGTATATCATGTCCGACCTGCTGGACAACGTCTCCTGTTTTCTATAATTTCTTACGATCACCGACCATTTTTATGTTGATGTAACATTTACTCTGAAATATTATGCTGTTCCTGATCCTGAAATAATCACATAACGAGTAAAATGAAATTTCAAAATTTTCCAATACTAAGACTTGTAAATGAACTAAAATATTCGGGAACCTTGCGAGCAATGTCTGTCTTGTCTCCTAAGCTCTGTGTCGCAAGCCCTGTCCCCTGCCTACCCCCCGCGCGGTAATCCACCGGGAGGCAGTTAACCTTCATAGTTTATCGCTATGAGACGCATTCAGATCCGCACTAGTTAATTAAACTTATCATTCTCGGCTTCTGTAACCATTTGTTTCAGGTTTAAAATAACATTTACTGTTTAGGCGGAGCGGGAAATAATAATAATCTATGCGAACGTTTTGTAAGTCTGTAGGATTTGGGGAGATTGAGTATAATTGTCTCTATCTCTACATAATAACAAAATACATGTGGAACATAGAATCTCCTCCTTTTATTGAAGTCGGTGATATAACAACGTCGCTGTCTGCCGTCTGTGTGCTTAGATATTTGAACTACACAATGGTCATGCAGTTCTAATCAGACAGAGACAATAGACATCGAGCAATTCAAGAGGAAGGCTTACTTGTAAAATAAAAGCATATTACAGTAGAAGTAAAACCATTTAAAAATGACCACGATACAAAAGTATGATACTTACTGATGTAGCAGTATGGTCGGGGACCCTGGTTACGGCGCCGCTAACCGCTCACTCCGCGATATCTCTCAAGACATCGCATTAGACCCTCCCCTCGCCCCTCGCCCCTCGCCCCTCACCCTCCCGCTGGGAAAATTAAAGCACTTGTCTTTCATATCCCATTTATGAACTGTCCACTTCAAAGTAATAGGATAATATCTATAAACACGGAAAAGTGATTATTCCGCTGAGTGTATGAGCTGGCTATCTCTGGTGACGGATTATTTAGGGCTTCTTAAACGAGGCAAAAACATAGTACTCAACACTTAGTATTGCCGTTAACGGTCAACTATCCATTTTGTTACTGAACAAAACGTTGCTTAACTTAGATAATTTTTAAGATATTCTAAGCACTACACAACAGTTATGAACCGTTCGACAAAAGTGGGTAGAATGAAGGCCAGCGGACTAATTGTATAAACAGTAGTGGCAATTCTGAGTGTCGCAAAAGCTAAAATAAGCTAACTAAAATTGTTGCCGTCCCTTTCATAGCGATGGTAATAAAAAGGATGGCAATAATTTTAGTTAGTTTAGTTTAGCTTTTGCGACACTCCGAATTGCCCCCAGTATCACTTAATCACTAAGCGAATAACCTAAGTTTTACATATAACCTACGCGCCCATTATGATAAAATAACATTTATTCAGGAACATTTTTTCTAGGGTCACATTGAAACGTCATAAAAGCTGGGTGATCCGACCAAACACAAAGATGAATCAGGGCCTTCTTTTCGGGGCTTACTTTAAAATGGCGGAAAGACACTCAATACAGCGTGAACACACGAACATGAAGGAGTTGACAATGCGATGTGTCCGAGACACACTCGAGAGCCATCTGACGACACTCATCTGTAAATAATAGATAAACTAGACGGAACACACGTCCAAACATACATTGTCACATGACATGCCCATTTCACGTGACAACTTGCAAGCCTATTGTCCAAGATCGATCGTCTGATAAGATTTTTTTATAACAATATTCAACATAGTACACGTCACGAGGCGTCAATGGATGCGGTGATACAGGATCGAGGTGGCTGGCACAAACATAAGGCGTGTAACCAGCTGTGGGTGAAGTTGGGCAGTGGATGATGATGATGATAATAATAGTTACATCTACGAGTATGCTCTTCTGGCTGAACGATCGTCATCCATGCGGATTGGACCTTCACATACAAACTTATTAGAATTCTAAAATATAAATTGCTTATTAGTTTCCTTGTCTGGGTACTCTGGTACAATGGTCGTGGTCAGTGCGGCGTTTCGCCTTCGAATGAGCATTTGCATTAAAATGTCTATTCCCCCTCCCCTCCACTCCCCTCCCCCCCCCTTGTCCTCTGAGCGTTGTGCATCTAGTCCTAGGCCAAGAGCTCTCGCGTCAGTATCCGACCTTCTAAAGAAAAATGAACTCTAAATCAAATGCGTGAAATGGCTAATTCACAAGCAACGCATTAAGCGGTAGGCACGAGAACAAAACGAGAACAAATAATTTTAAGTAGTTTTAGATTCTTTTTTTGGTTTTAATATTCTTATGTTTTAGTCACAAGTTTACTAGTAACCAGATTAAACTCTAAAAGATTTTATTCTCCGAGTTATTGGCCAGAACTCTGCGGTGACCATTCACTTAGAATTTACGTTCGCAATACCGGATTAATGTGGCGAGAGAAATGTGCCGTAAACGCCCGTACCTACGGGACGTGAACAGAGGTAGGTATATCACGTATATGCAATGGAGTTGGCTAGATACTTTTTCGATCTCAAAGACACCTGCGTCTCTAGGTAACTCGCTACCTGATGACGTGTGTAGTGCTCGAATGAAAAATTTAATACAATTGTAATAGAATATAAGAAGTATCTTCGCTGCCAAATATAAACAAAAATAGGTACAAATCTAGTAGAAGTTATAAGGCTACCGTTTGGCATTTGTTTAAATATCGTAAGGTTAGGTTGCAAATTACTAAATATTTACTATTTTATGAATTCAATCAAATTAAAACTATAAAACAGAAAGAGAGATAAAATTTATTTATAAAGCAAAATTACACAGAAAATAACAAGACAGTTATCTAAACATTATATTAAATTAAAATATTATTCGCATGTTAAAAAGACAACAGCTAGGCTATTATAATCGAGGTATCGATCAATCAAACAATCATTTATTTATTTCCTCTCACAAAAAATATAAACAATTACATAAATATTAATACATGAAAAGGAATAACAAAAATTATATGTAGTTAATTGTAGGTAAACAATCGGAAGTAAAATAATACATATAATTATATATACACATTACACAATAGTTTCTTCACTCTAGTTCTGCGTCCCTAGTGATATCGCAGAACAGCAAAACTAGAATGCAGATGCCAGCCGTCCAGTGCATAGAGACTTTATGCTAAGTGTTGTTTTATATTTCAAAAGTTGGCGGATCCTCGCCAACACCGGAAGGAAAATAGCAACAATATTCTTTCTGCTTTCCGTGAATGAGAAAAACATGTTTATCCCTCCCCCCCCCTCCCATCCCCCCCCCCCCCCCCCGAGTCACCGAACCAGATAAATGGAATTCAGAAGTACCTTTTCAGCAAAACAGGTATTCTATAAAATCCAAATTATAAGTTTACGGTTCTAGTACAAGTCAATGTTCTAAGAATAATGGAAAAGGTTTATGAAATTCCGCAGTGTTGACGAAACGTGTCAGAGACGTGTCGGTGACGTGTCAGTGACGTGTCAGTGACGTGTCAGTGACGTGTCAGTGACGTGTCAGGGACGTGGCAGTGAGGAGCTCGCATGGATATAAATGGTTTTTGCTCTGAACGGGACACCTGTCGGTTGATGTTGTCGGTGATGTAAAGTAATGATATATAGGTTGAGATGAGATACAGATACGAGAATAACGTGGGATCAGATGTTACCCGACTACTTATATACTTTTTTAATTTATTTTTTTGAAAAAAAAAAAAAAAAAAAATTAATTTGGTTTCCGTACTGTGTAGAAACACATACCCTTTATTCCTATATTGATTATGTTTTGTTCCTAGTTCAGTACTATGTAATCCTTTACCATGTCATTGTGTGTGTGATCGCTCGAGTTTTCGTCTTAGAATGTAAAATAAAAATATTTTATGGTTTCTATTCTAAAACAATTGTAGAAGATAGATTGGAAATGTAACTTAGCTTACCTGATATGATTTTATAATAAAGAAAAAAAAATGTTTTTATTGTTTCTGAGAACTAGCTCAACACAATGTCATGTCTTAATTGAAAGTGGCCCCACCCTGTATTTACTTAAAAATGAAACGTCGTTGAAGTGGTATGAATGTATTGTGTCGACAGTGTCGGGATGACGCGGAGAATAACGTCAGTCGTCCATTAGTCAGGGCGAGCCGACAGCGCTGAGATATTACACTCGACGTCACACACACACAATCATCTCTCACAAACACGTACAAGTTCATATAATTAAGTTTTTTCGACTGTACCTAACATTACTTTATTTTATTTGATGCACTAGACAGAAAAAGGTTTATGTTAGATTAGTATTAGAACATTGTTAGACAGATCTAGGTCATCTAGGTCCTAGGTTGTCATATTATCATAATGTCTCAAATCATCTCTACATGGTATTAAACAAAGTCGATTTCCGCCATCTTAGTGCTTAGATCTTAAACTACGCTACAGATTTTAATTATAATTTAACGCAACCTTTATGATGCTATAAAACAAACTACTTTAGATTTATTACTCGTACTTACAATACAAATAATTTATCAGTCAACCTCTGAGGCTTAACATCATAAGCTAACAACCATGACCTTCATAATGTTTGTGTTCGCGTCTTGTTCTAAAAGCAACATCGTGCAAAATATGAGCAAGTATCCCGTCCCGTCGCGTCGCGTCGCGTCGACTCGCGCTAACACTAAACTCCAATATTCTCGAATCTAATGCGATCTGAACAAAATATGAAGACTCCGATACGAACGGAAGGATCCGTGAGTAAGTGGGGCGATCGGCCGTCGCCACAGCGCAACTTTACCAGCAAGAGTACTTGCTGAATAGAAGATTGTATGATCTGCTAATATTTGTCTGAAGTCTGGGTGTTTTCTATGTACTATGTATGTATTTACAATATGTTTTATAGCAAGTTTTTAGGTCATCTGTGCACCATGCACAGATGACCTAAAAACTAGGGTTACCATAAAACAAGTATTAAGTGGCATGGCTTGGGGCTACGAGTAGATGACGCTGGGTGAAAATGTCCAAGAATTTTTAACACAGACAATATTTATTGATATCACTAGGAGCTTTTAACTGTTTTTCTGTTTTCCTTCAGTGAGATTGATACTAGGGATGCTACGGCGTAGATGTTTGGCTACGGCGTAGTTGTTTGGCTACGGCGTAGGTGTTTGGCTACTGCGTAGGTAGCCGTAGTGTTAGGGTACAGCCTATCGCTGCTGTTGGAAAGCTAACTTCGCAATGTTTTCCTTCACAGTTTAGAGTTCAAATTAATACACTTAGCCATTTTTCGAATGTTCGGGATTTGAACCATTTCACATCGAAAGTTGAGTCGAGGAGGTGTACAACAAATAAACTATTATTTTATCCCTTATACGGTTTAGTTTTAGACTGTGGCGCGTCTCGCGGGAACTATCACCGGGAGCGATGTCGGCGGCGGGTTTACGGCTAATGGGCGCGCTCACTTCTCTTGTTTACGAGGCCGTAAACCCCGATACACCGGCCGGTCGAACGTTTATCTGCGCCGTAAGAGTTTCATACAGAATCGTATCTCACACTCCATCTCGTTGTTATTGTCTTCGGGGAATTTAATGAGGTATTAAAACTATTTGAAATGAGATTCTGTGAAGATAAGCCTTAAGTGGAAATGTGAGATTTGATTAAACATGTTGAAATAAATATATGACTGATTGATATAATATTAAGAACCTTTTCTAAATTAGAGCTTTTCTTGTCCTGGTACGGCATTGGGAGCAAAGGAACCGAAGAAAAATGAAATAGCTCTTGAAACAATCCTACGTGATCCCAGAGGTCCTATAAATGAATATATATATATCCTACCTACTGAATAAATGATTCTTGATAGCAACTTACTAAATCTTCTTACAAAACTGTCAGTCTTTCAACTATAATTGGTTTTCAATATTTTTTGTGAAAAAGTATATCGATAAAATACGACATTAATATTGTCAGTTTAATTGAAAATCAAGTACCTACTTAGTTGTTCTAAGGCTATAACGTATCTAAGTACAAGGAAGCAGTGCCATCTGTCAACTGATACCAGATACGTAGTCATGAGTACAATAGGTACAAGTGAACTGTCTCCTATTCATACGGAACCCGACTAACAATCACACTCGGAGGAGTCACCTGATGACACTTCAAAGCTAGCGTCTCTCATTATAATCACGAGTTCTGGTTTGTACTCGTCTGTATAGATGTTACTGCGAAGTTTCACATCTTGTGAGTCAATCATTAGGATGCTTTATATTTTAGGAACTTTAAAAAGAGGTACAATTTAAAACTGATATAGAAAGTTTAATCGTGACAGCAAAATTATTAAAATTAAGTTGCGAGGGACAATGGGTTCTGTCTTCACTGAAACCGTGATCGGGGGGTTGATTGGCTAACTTGTCACGAGATTGAAACTTATCGCAGACGCAACTTAACTATCAAATAACGCCCGAAATTAATAATGTATCTTCAATCCGAGATTAAATTCAATCTTGGATTGCTGGGTATCTCCCGATCGATCTCCTATCCGCATGCCAATAACCTATCTGCTATCCCAATCTTTTTTTTTGGTGGCAGATTGCCGGCAATCCTTTCCCTCTTTAACGTTCCGTTTTATGTAAAATGTTTAATGGAACCACAATATTAATTTGGAACCACAATATTAATTTGAGTAATATAAAAACAAATAATAAATAAAATTAATTAACAAGTTGTAGATAGTAATATTTATAGTTCAAACAAATTGTTATTTGCCTAAAAACTTGCAGATTTAACAATCTCAATACTTATACACAAAATACTTTAACTGAAATGGAACGTTCAAGTTGACGAATGGTATTTGACAAAGAGAATATAACCAAATATAACCACTACTGTACAGTTATTTGTTGCGAAAATTAGGTAAATAAAACAGATGTGTGTTGTGTGATCATTTCATCAGCATTACATCTAATTATGGATTCAGAAATCGTAAGTTACCTACCTACCTACCTACTGGTTTTTATGGAAGTTGTAGAGATGACGCCTACGGCCTAACTTAGCAAAAGCACACCAGGTTCTTGCCTGCTCAGAGAAATTCTGAGCTTGCCTGTTTCTTTCCCTGGTGTAGGAAGCTAAAGCTACGAATAGCCCTCGCACATGATCCATTTTAAAGGCAGCAGATGCGTTTAAAATGGGAAAATTTAAAGAAAAATGCACGTATGTTCATTCCCTATTAATCTCATATTTTCTGTTTTTCAGTAAAAAAGAAATTGAAACCTGATGAAGGGAAAACAGCCAGAAATAATGCAAAAGCAGAACATTTTGCTACTAAAAAACGATGTCTGGACGCTAATATAAATAATACAATCTAGAAAATAATAATTTCGAATTAAAAAAACACAGCTTACTTTGAATAACTTAGAATTAGGATTACAGAAGTGGAAGGAGAGTTTGTAAGGTGTTTTGTTAAGTTTTTAAACCTTTTTGATTTATGTATTTAATTGTTTTAATTAAATATGATATCAACAAACATTTCATTTCATTTCAATTGTCCTACAAAACTGTATTTTGATGGTAACATGATTGTTCTGAGATATGAATAATCTTTTGACTTATTATTCCTAGTAGGTAGGTATTATTGTTTCTATAAGATAATGTAGGTACTAAGTTACATTCCTATCTCACATTACCTACCACCTACTACAATTGCTTACCAAGGGTATTGATTAAAAAAAAAACTATTTTGTCATTTATTATAGTAGTTTTTATTATTAGCACTGTTTAAATCGTCTTGCTAGGTAAAAGCCTGTGTATATAAGTAACTAAAATAATAATTTATGAGAGCTGCCCATTCTGTAACATCTTGTTCTTCCGTAGGTATTATTCTCTAGATTCTAGAATAATATCTGCTGCTGGTAGCTATACTTCAGCCTAACCGAAATCTGAAGGTGAATAATTTTACATCCTCGAGGGTCTGCATAAAGTTCACCCTTCTGATTCTTCGTGAACTTCTAACTTCGGCGTTGGCGTCGATATCATCACTTTCCCAATCCGATAACTGAGCCAGAACCTCCAAATCACTATTATTATCACTATCATCACTATCACTTGAAAATTCCGACAGATTTATTAGGTACTTTTATAATAAATATAATAAATTTATCAAGATTACAAAATCGATCCTTTGGCAATCTCAATCTGTCAAGAAGAAATCCAACAAATTTCTCGGATTGCAATCTGCGATTGTTTTCACCTATCAAAGCAAACGTCAAATAGAAAGATTGGTTATTGGCAAGCTCAAACTGTCATTTTCGAACAGAGGCCAATCTTTAATCCGTGATCCGACCTCCCAAAGATAGCCTGGTTTTTTGGATTGCAAACTCAATCCAAGGATTGGTTATTGGCAAGCTTTTTCTAGAAAAAAGATTGAAATGTCAATCTCAATCTTCAAATTAAGGATTAGGATTGAATATTAATTTCGGCCGTAAGACAGTAAAACGCGACCAATCAACCCACCGATATCTGTTGCCACGGATGACGGGGTCGGAATCAACAATTCTGTTCACGAGATCAGTTGAGACATACTCGGAAAATGACCAATTTACGGGACTTTAGCACGTACTTAATTACCTTATTTTATTAGTCTCTTAATTATGTCCAAAGATTGCGAATGTTTTATTTGTTATGTCTTCTTTAATATAATTTTTGTAACTAATTAGTTGACAGAGCAGTTCTTTTTTTACAAATTTACACAGGACATTATAATTAACAAACCGTGAAATGACTCACGTAAAAATATCGTCGATTCAGATACCGACAATGCTTCGATTCTTCCCGAGAATCTTCATCTGAATAAGAGTATGGTCGATTGGTCACTCCTCGCGGTCGCGTCTCACACTGAATTAATTTCCTATAATGTCCAGCACAACTCACGATAGTTATAAAAGTGAAATTTTTAGAAGTCAACGGGGGGATGTTTTAGCGCTTTGTTCCTATTCCATTTTAGTATGTACCACAGGAATACATAAAAATTACCCTCAAAGCAAATCAAAGTGAAGGGGTCTGTTTAAATTTATGTCGCTATCCACATAATTATAAAGCTGACTGTCCATTAACAATGACATCTTAACCCGCGGAACCACCAACGATAGGGGAATGGTTCCAATTAAGTTTAACTGCCTAAAATCACAGTCACATTTAAATGTGCGTTCTGGGCCCCCATCGATCGTCGCATTGGTGACGTCACACTCGATTATGCACCCCACACACACGACAATTACTCGACTGTGAGGGTACACACACGACTTCATCTCCACCCCGCTGTCTGTTATCTAAATGCAAATGATGTAGTTACTTCTGGCGGTTTCCATCGATTGCCAGTTCATTACTTTATAAACTTGTGCATCACTTTTCACTTCATGTCTATAACATAATAACTTAATGTTAAGCATGTTAGCAACTAGTTTATTGTGTTTTTGTTGATTTTACTGATTGTACAGTTCCTGAACAATTTAATTACCTTTATCTAAAATGCCTTTTTTAAGGCCGTTTTTTTATGTCTGAGTTTTGTAGACTAAATTGTCGAGTGGTTCCATTTTGTGGACAAACTCCTCAATAACATTGAGCATCCCACTTCGAGCTAGAAGTTGACAGGACAATTTGAATCTTTAATTTCCGTGCTGTTTTTGCAGCTTACCGGCAAAATACTTGACCATTAGTGCAACTAGAATGTAATTAAGTATTGCAATACCTACAAGCTACTGCCGGTGTTAGTGCCGAGCGGGTGATAAGAATGCACGAGTGCTGAGTCTTATATAAGCAGCTAAAAAGTCAATTTGTTTGGATAAATTCATAATATTTTTTTTATATTTGAGTAATAGTTTGCAGTCTGCACACAATTACGAGAAATGGCGTCCGCTATGCGAGAATCTATTCTAAACTAACGTAACTTAGCATATTTTGGTCTGTAATTATGCTACGCATTATGTAGTCCTCTGTAGCATTTATCATTTATCTATTTGTCAAGCAAATGCAAGTAACTGGTGGAACAGTCTGTCGACCATCCATCACCCTCCAGTCCTCTCCGAAGCCCCCCCCCCCTCCCCCCCGCGTCCCGCGGCCACATGTTGCTGAATTCGTTTGGGGGCGTCTTATTCTATTTCATTTTGTCGCGCACTATTGAGACAGAGTTGAGTCGTCGTTATTGGCAGAGGAACAGATACCAAATCTCATTTAAATAATTTTTGTTTTGCACAGTGAAGATGGCTTTTAAATTTGTGAATACAATGCTATAATGCAAGATGCCAAGCGTTGGTTTGGACTTGTCTTTGATTATCACCTTAGATTTATACAAATGTATGTACAGTCTATTTATTAATTATAATTATAACAAGGTAATTCATTATATAACACAGGTTTCATAAAATGCCGTAATTATTTTAGAAGTTGTTTTAAAAACTCTAAACACCTGTACCTACCTAGAAGTGTTTTAAATTATTTAAACTTATTTTGTACTACTGGTTTAGATTAAATTAGTTTTGGCCACGCAAACGACAGTTTGTTCATGAATTGAATCTAAAAATCTAGTCAAACCAATATAATCAATCACGCATAAATTCACAGTTAAATACATTTACGTCGAGGTAAATAAATAATATTGATTTCAATACGCGATTAAGTCCCGTTAATATTTTTAAATAAATACATTTAATTCGAACATATCTCCAACAGCAAACTATAACAAAAGCCGGCAGTCTTGTATCACTTATGTTGAGCAGTCGCCTCGCTGAGCGGTCTCTGCTCTCTGGGGACCAAATGTCGCCAACCTAGTAGAAAGATGTTCTTAAAAATACTTTATTTAGCCAAATCTGTCGCCATCTCTCAACATAGACGTTATAAGAGAAGATTAGGAAAATAATCATCTAAATTGATCTTTTTATATCAGTGAGAGCTCGCCAAATTCCGTGTCGAATGGACTATTCTTGCACAGGAAAGGGATAAATGGAAATAGTAGGGCTTTTGCCCAGCTGTGGGACATTGAGGGCTAATAATAATAATAATATCAGTGAGAACCGAGTTTGTAATCTCTAATATTTGAATACAACCACCACTTGTACTACGGTATACCGTGTAACGTTACACTCAAAATCGAATAAAATGTAACATTACAGCCGAATGCTCCCGACGAGGGAGCACCTACAGTTCAAACAGCATAATCGCTGCGCTTAGCTGGGGAATCCCCCGGGACAGCTAAGGGGGTCCCCCGCTGTTGATCTTCTCTTGCACTCGCCGCTCAAACACTGTTAGCCTTTTACTTCTGAACGAGTGCTTGTAACTTCAAGTGTTCGTTTTCGCCGCCTTTGTTCGAAGCTTCCAAACTCTCTAAGTGGAGTTTGCTCGAGTAATTATAAACCTACTTCCGTTGATTAAAATATTCATTATTCAAAATTAGAAGAGGAATTTATTAACTTCTCAAGAATTTGCTAAAATAAAAGTTTTAATAATAATAATAATATAATATAATCTTTATTTCAGGCAACTAAAGATAAGTAACAAGATGTTAAATACTTAATCTAAGGCCCATATAATAAATACCTTACAGACTAACATACATATAATATTTTATTAACTAAGCACACGTTTGTCCGGCGACGTGAGACGCAATTGCAGAGTCAGCACGACGGTTCTGGGTCAGGCGACCGACAAATCGTCGAAATTTGACTCCGGCAGGCCAATATTCTTCACTCATATAGGTCGAGAGATAATGTGTCGGAACTCTCACCATAAAGGAACCAAAGCTCACATTATGGCGAGAAGTTAGTTTCTCGACCCTGAGCGTAAAACCAGACTTCTTCTTGATGTAGTCTACTACATCTTCAGCCTTCACAGCGTAGTGGACTCGTGAGACATACATCTGGGTGGTAGACACCTCAGCTCGGAACCCAGAGCCAGGAACTTGCTCTGGGTTCCTAGCCGCGGTACCACAACGGTTCCGACTAGATGGTTTCCGGCGCTTCCGTACCACCTCAGTAAAACCCTCCGCATCACACTGCTCTTTCGAAAGAGCTGATGCAGGGGCAGCCCTGGTATGCTGCTTCTTTTCTCCCCTTTTGATGGATGCCGCAGGCTGGGGGCGGGGCGCGGTTGCGGGTGCGGGGCAGCTTGCAGCGTCACGGGCGGCAACGGTGGCGTAGGCGCGCGCAGGAGAAGGCGCATGCACATGTGTCAGTCCCACTCGCGGAGCGGCGGGAGGCGGGAGGGGGGAGCGCGGTGCAATAGTGCCTACTGCAGCCGGTGACGATGCGTCCAAAATCGCTGACTCGAACGACGATATGGACACATTGTGCGCTCCTCGTTTCATGTTGACGTTCGCAGAAATTTGAGGTGACACACATACCGATGCGGCGACACGTAGTGAAGCTACCTCAGTACGAAGTTCACCAATTGTGGCCTGCGATTCCTCGAACTTGGTCTTCAGTTCACCCAGATTGACTTTCAAAGACGTTATATCCTTCAGCAATCTGGTGGTTTAAGGTGAACGGGCTTTCAATTATCCTTTCGTTTGTATTCAAGATCGTTTATTTTGAAAGTATAGTCTAGAAAAGCAAGGCTGATCAAACTTAGGCCCGCTGACCGCGATTTGACCCACTATGGAATTAAAAATGGACCGCGTGAGCAAGTTCAATAAACAAAAAACTTAATTTTAATAAATCCTAGACTTCATAAGATATATAAAAAAAAGGATTTTATTGTCTCTTAATTAACATTTTGTATTTTATAATTTTTTCTCTTCAAATGTACAAGGATACTATTTCTCTTAAACTTAAACATACGAGTATTCCTTAATTCGCACTATTAATTTTGTTTCATAGTAAAACTTATAGGTATAACCCGCTTATGATTTTTGGTATATTCAACTTTAGCTGACAGTTAGAAAGATTGAGCAGCCTTAGTCGAAGTGCACCCCTCGATTATTCGCAGGAAGGCACTCAAATGAAATTGGTTTATTTATCTTGATGCACAATAAATAAAGGCATATCCTCACGGGGCGCTATAGAGATGCCAGATACGCTCTGACGTTACTCGCCCGCGGCGGTAACGCGCGACTCATCGGACAGACGTAGTTATGTAGTCTGTCTATGAGATAAGGCGATAGTAATGTGCGAGGTGTGCCCGCGCCAGACTGTGTCGTATTACTGTAGGTATTACCACTATTAGTGCACTACTTATGAAAGTAATCATTGTCATTTTATTTCTTACTAGCTGACCCGATAAATACCGCTCTATCAAAAGCAGTCAGTCAGTTTGAATGAGAAAAATATTGATTTCATAAAACATTCATCTTCAACAAACATAAAAAAAAAAAACAATTGGAATTTGAAGTATTGCGCCAAGCAATACATTTAGCCACACCTTAAACTCAGAATTACGTTTTTCATGCTCTTATGTAAATCTGTCTAAGTGTGAACTTCAATGTGTAAATGCGTAATCATTTTAAATAAAATACTTATTACTTAGTAACGTTATTTCGGAAATTGCCCTTTCAAGTTTCGCAGATGAGATTATAACATAGTCGTAACATTTTATCAGGATAAAGCGTAATGACCTTTGCTGGGAAATAACAGAGAAACCTTTAACTCCCACGACATGTTTTTATGAATGTTTATCCTAAAAATATATACCTTATATTTTAAACGTTTCAATAAACGAGCGTAACAACAACTTGTGTGTTTGTTTAGAATATTGACCACATTTTTCATAGCTTAAAAAGGCTTTGGGGTGTTTTTCACTTGCATTTTATTGAAAAGACATAAAACCAGAGCAAGAGACAGTTGTCTTTTAGTAAGTGTAAAATCCATTACACCATCCAGACAGTAGAAGTTCCCGAAAATTCAAACATAATATAGTAGCACAATATACTATTTTATCGCAAACCTTCATAACAGCAGTTATTTGCGTACAATATGCAACTCACTCGTTGTGATTGAACCATCAGATGGTGTTAACTAGGTGTGTGTTGCACAAACACGAGATAATGAAGAGCGCTGGATGAGCGCGAGCGCCCCAGCCAGCCCCCGCCGACGCCGAGCGACGCGACGACACCCCGCGTCGGTGTCCACGCGTCGCGCAATGACTACACTGTCATCATTCAAATATATTTTGAGTCTGATTAAAAAAAACATAACAGTAAAAGTGCGAACTTACTGGTTGTTTTTTAAACATAAAAAACAACCAGTAAGCTTAGTTTTTTGATCTTGTGTCTTCTATTAGTTTGGTATTACTTGTTTTATTGAGATAAAAATAAATTAGGAAGGAAGGCCTTTGTCCTGAAGTAAGAAATATCAGGCTTATTATAATCTCATTAAATAGATGAAAACGTATAAAAATATCATAGTTTGAATGTTATGTTATGCCATACTTATTACCTATTTCCTATTCAGAAACGAATAGGAACCTACCTACTTATAAATGACTAAACTTGAAAAAAACATTCAAATAAAGCAAGACCTTACGTTACATGTTTCGCTACCCGTAATAATTATATACTTTTTAACCTTATTTAAAGAAGTACCTATGTTGCTTGCTATAATTTCAAGCGTAGCTCTCGGCTCACTAAATGTGGGTGAAGTGACTTGACTGCATTCAAAAAGAGCAGCGTTTTATACAATTCTTAGTAAGGGAACCCTCGGGACGCGAGTGTCAGACTTGCACTTGGCTGTTGTTATGCGATTTCATAAGGTTTTTAAGCGAACTTTCTATAAAATAAGAGCGGTGTTGGCCGAGTGTGATAGTGCCTCGACTTTCGATGCGAAGGTCGTAGGTTCAAATCCTGGCCGCGTAACAAATATACATACACACTATGACAGACATTGGTACACTTGCAAGGATTGTCCTTACAAAGAAGTTAGATTTTTTAGGCATTTTTTTCTCATCTAAGTAGGTAATTCTATTAAATAACTTTTGTTTTTATCTTAATTCTGGCGAGCGAAACCATAGACTGAAGGTACTACACACTTACGTACACATTCCCAACGCAATCGATAGGCATCCACGCACACATACAAACACTCTCACACACTCGTACACTCGCGAGGGTTGTACTCGCTCAAGTGTTTATGAATGGAACGTATCAATCATGGCTAATCGCTGCGAATTGTGAAATTATTCATCGAGAAATACATTTTAAAAGCAGGTCGTGTACTTGTTATGTAATAAACTTCTTAAATGTTATATAAGTATGTTCCTATTAGCTTACTCTGGTGACGCTGCCGGAGTTTTTAGGCCGCCTAAAGGCCTCCGTCGTGGCTTAACGAGTGTACTCTTTTAGACAAAAGAAGAATTTTCAAAATCAGTCCACTATAGATGGAATAATTTGTGAAATTACATTAAAAGAAATACGCGCATTGAAACATAGAACCATTTTTGAAATCGATGAACGAAAGCCTAGTGTTAAGGTATGTTTCTAAATAGTAATGAGTAATTCTTATTTACACTTAGCATAACATACGAAAGAGAACAGATTATTAGAGTTTAAACACTGCTTGAGTAACTCTCTAACACGAGCCTAAGAAGACACAATGAGGTATCAACACGACACCATCATTTTATTGATGATGGTCTGCAACGGGTCAAGTGACAATGAGTAGGGTACAAGTACAATGGACGACGCGGGGCAAGGGGGGGGTGTACAGCGGGAAGGGGGGGACCCTACTCCAACTTGGCAGCATTTCTTATTGCCCTTATCACAGCTTACAACTCGTACAAGTGAAATTGCATTTCGTAACGTACGACTATTTTCGTTTAAACTGTGGATTTTCTGGAGATCCAGAGAGATTTCGCTTACAAATATAAAATGTAATGCTTGTAATGTTTGCTCTGGCTTGCTTAAATTGAAATCTTATATTCTGCTGAAGATTGTACATACATTTGAATGTTGTCATTGTAATCTATTATTTTTTAAATCTTACCGTTAACTTATCAGTGGGACATTTTTGAGTGACAGTTTTAGCATAGATAAAAGGTTTTAGTGACAAAATTGGCTCTGCCAATATGGTTAAAGCTAGGAAGAAGGGTTAAAGTGTAGGTGCTAGCTACTTACTACGCAAGCCGAGCAAAGCCGCAGTGCTGAATATAGTCGAGTACAACCGAGCGGAGTGTCCGTCTCCGCTCGTGAGTAAGTGAGGTAACCGACGCGAATTCCTTCAATACGATACTAATAGCAATCTCCGCGACTCGCCGCTACTCGCGCCTCCGAGCCCCGCGCCTCCGAGCCCCGCGCCTGAGACACACGTTACTAAAGACTAGATGCTTCTAGGAAATTTACCGTTTCTACGAATAACAAAATGCATTTTATTTTATAAATCCGACTCTACCCTTTAACCGACGGAACATAGAACTCCTCCTTTTTTTAAATCGGTTATAAAAAGAAAAATGTTCACTACTTTATTATTCCCAAGATACGGTAGACATTATTTTAGATCTTTAGCATAGGTATAATATTAATATTCGACAACATTTCACTGCGCAAGTGTACGATAGTATCACCTCTGGTCTTCCTTGCGGTGTGTCTCCATTAGTTCGCGTGGTTCTCACGGAAGCGCGCTAAACGCTTCCTTCCACTCGATCCGACATACGATCCAACCCTCTCCCTCACTCTTCCTTTCTCCCTCGCACCCTCCTTGCACTGCTTAAAGTTTTGCACACGTGATAACAAAATTACTTTATAGAAGGAATAATGGTACTTATATATTCTATTACGAGCCTTACTTTGCTCGATTGACTGTATGTTTCGTCTTTAACCGACTTTAAAAAAGAAGGTTCTCAATTCGTCGCGATTTTGAAAATTCTTTCTTTGTTTGATAAAAGAGTCTCGAGAAGGTACCATAAATAAATTGAGGATGAGAAGAGGTTCTTCGGTTATGAACATAAATTCACCTTGAGAGTGCAAGAAATATCTGTCTCACGAAAATGATGTCTTACTATTTCACAGTTAAAAAAACATGGGTTATTGATTCGATAACCGGCCGTATATAAAAAAAAGAAGAAAAATAATTTATATAAAATAGGTATTATTATACTTACTTGCTGTCTGTTCGTAGTCACTACAAATAAGATCATAGCGAAAAGTACTGTGCTTACAATTAATAAAAATATATAATTCTATATGCTCCGCGGTTATTAGCGAGGTCGCACACACAGTTACACACAATAACATTCACACAAACATAATGACATTCACACAGTGACACAGGCAGACGCGGGGAGCAAGGTCTTAATAGATGTGGGTTACCGGGTTAGGGCGGGCAGGATTACTGCTTTACCAAATGACAGATTGAATGAAGCAACAGATTTTAAAATGTTTTTAAAAATATATTGATATGGTATAAGAACAGGAAGGAGATATTGAACACTTGAAAAAACGCATTCAGTTTGTCCTATCGCTCTTCCTCAAGTGTTGGTACTGATCAATTTAATAAGGATGTTGAGATAACAAATGTTGCCTTGTAGAACTATTTCATATTTTTGATTAAGCTTTAAAAGTTTGGCAATAAAAAGCATGTTTTTTTACTACAGACTATACAGAATAATTTATTTGTATTTTTATATACGTGTTTTTCATACTTTGAATAATGTGAAAATAAAACTGAATTTTCATCATAAAACTAAAAACAAGTGTAGCAAGTGCCTAACGTACAAAAACTAGTCATTTTTGACTCGTCATTTAAACTATAACATCGAGTCGTATTTAATTATGAATTCAGATAAAATATTGGCTGAATATCGGAGAACGATATCAATTATTTTCACGCTTCGTGAGTCAAGCTCGCTCATCTATAATTTATTATTTATTTAATTGACAGAGCCTGTGCCCGTGACGTCACGTCTGTGTCTAGACGGTTTTATTATTCATGTTAATAAATGTAAGCCATCTTGTTTTTGTGTAACAAGAAAAACTTAGGCCTTTACATCTTACGTAGATAATTTATACAATGTCAGGAGGTAATTTTCTATGCGTCGGAGCATGCTTTTTTTTGGATTCGAAGTAGTGATACCTCTCTCTACATGACAACCTGATTGGAGTTGTTCGCGCCCTCTGTGGTGCAGTGTGTGAAAGCCCGCGTATACAAAAAAATATATTCTAGGTAGTTTATCAGTCATCTGGTTACCATAACACAAGCATTAAGTTGCTGAGTTTGGGACTAGATGGCGCTGTGTAAAATGTCCAAGAATATGTATTGTTATAACACTCGTAACTAACGTTATTAAGTGATTATTGTGAAACCAGTCCTAAGTATATAAGTGGAGCCGATGGTTTATTGTGGTACACAAAAGAACAAGTCCGGTTAATTGTCATGCACCCCCCCTTCCTCGTTCACCACCCTCCCCCCCGCCCTCCCCCCTCACCGGTCGGAGCGTGTCGGCTACAACATGTCGCGACAAATCGCCGGCACCTGACCGATACAGCTGTTAAGTGTGTGCCATAACGCCGAGGAATGAGCGGGAGAGCGAATAATGTTTTTACTCGTGAGTGAGAAGCGCAGAACGATAGACACGCAACATAATTTATAGCGAAAAAACAGTTTTTATTTAATTACAAGTTAATTAAACAAGCAATCGAAAAATTAAAAAACCAGAACTAAATGAATACTTCTAGGCTATTTGTCAAAACATAAAACCAACAAAAATAGCGTTCTGTTCCTGAGATAAATAGCAAACTGTGTGAAAAACATGTATTTTTCAAAAAAATATATGATCGAGAAAACTTTTACCAATCGTGTTTCTAAAAAACCACAACGCAAGATAAAAGTTCAAAGTTTAATTTCTCCAAACATTATAAGGTGGTATCTTTCACGGATTTTGAGATCTAATACGATTCAAACCACATATTTGCTACCTACGGCCTCTTAACACGAACATTGTTGTTCGATATAACTTATAGGTTTGTTTTTGTGAAGGGAAAATATGCTCACTGTATGACTTCTTTGTGGTACACTTTGATCTTTCGGTAAAAATCTTTAAATGCCTAACATTCCATGCATCTTTCAAGACTAGATTGTTTGTCTTCATTTTAAGGAACTAAAGAATATAAACACTTCAAAATACTTAAACTTAGCGGTTGACATTTCTTTTAGATCTTTAGGCTATTTTTAGATCATTTTTGAAAAAGTCTAAAGAGGTACTTAGTCAGAGGAATGTCCGAAGTAGTAGTCTAGTCTAGTCATACCAACACAAAGATCAAAACATTGTTGTTACTTAAATGCAAATAGTATTTTTGTGTAATTCTAGGGAATTATAAAAGCTCGTGTTTATAAAACAACATTTGTTATACAATTAGAAATAGTCTTCAATTTGTTTTTATAAATGAAGTTCAGGGTGTGTCCACAGCACGGCACGCGCCAGTGACGAGGGTCGCGCATGTCGCCAATTCACTGCTGTAGTTTGTTGTGATAGTTTAGTGACGGAGGGTCAGCCCAGTTACAACTGGTCAGTATAAAGTAGGGTGTAATAAGTATTATAAGTAGTTCGCAATATTAGATCGGACATATTTTGTTGACTAACTGGAACAAAAAATATACATTTTCAATATTACTTTGTTTTCTTTATATACATTTTTTATTAGTATAAATATTTTTATTACTTAGATAAATAAAATATTGATTACATAAAGATTAACGTCTAATACCAAAGACGATTAATATCTAGAAGACAGACAAAGGCCATACACAAAATCGTAACCCGATCCCGCAGTACCAGATAGCCTGAAAACTTTAAAACATCAATTTTATCCAAGAAATTTCAATACTTAGTAGTAGGTAGCAACAATATTCAATATTTAAACATTTTTAACTAGAAAGTAATTGAAATTTCTTGGATAAAATTGATGTTTTAGAGTTTTCAGGCTATTTTTTAGGGTTACGATTTTGTGTATGGCCTTTGTCTGTCTTCTAGATATTAATCGTCTTTGCTAATACATATAAAATATACGAGATGTAAACGGGTATTTACTACGAAATTACGTAAATAAATTATACCCTTTACATGATGTGTATTTTATAATTGTGTTCCTGATCGCGAAAGTTTAAAAAAGACAATCGCTAAAACACCTTCTTAATGTTTTTAAGAATGAAATTAATTTCCCAGCGTCGTCACAACATGTCACGCCGGGCGTCAAACTGATATTTCAAAAGAGCACAAAACTCATATTTCCATAAATCAAGTTATTTCGGTCTCACCGACAAAGCTCAGCTTTCTATTATATTTGTTATTGGTAGTGCGTGTCTGTTCGCAACTAATACAGCGGGCGCACGACGACTGAATGCTTTATTATATCGGATGTGCTTTAATATTCTAATATATAATATTTTTCGTAGACTTTTTCAATAAGATCTTGTTGGCAGAGTTGGTGCTTCGATTGTGTCTACTTCCAATCCGAAGGTCCTGGGTTCGAATATCGAATGATAAATTGTTTTTTTTTGTTTGAAATATAAATGCGATTTAGTGAAAAAATATCAGCTCTACGAAACCTACTCATTTCATGTTCGTAGCAAGCTACGCCGTAGCAGATGCTACGAATTCTTGAAAAAGTTTCTACGCAAAAGTAAGTTTGTATGAGCAAGTGGACATCTCCGATGACGGAGCTTTTAGGCTAACTAAGGGCCTCCGTCGTGGCTTAACGACTTTAAAAAACTTTAACGTGCCCTCCGAAGCACGGAAGCTCAGGTAATGCTATTAGCGGTCACCCATCTAAATTGTGACCGCTCAGAACGTTATTTAAGTTCAACGATCTATCAATAACGTCTTAGCAATGCCCGAGCGCTTCAGATACTACGATTATTTATAAAAGAATGATATTATTATCTGAAGAGAAATGTGGGAGTATTACTGAACGTTTATCATCTCCATATACTCGTACGAGTATCATGCATAATGCTATGAAAATTGAATTGTGAATAAAGAAATGATATGCATTTTCATAGTAATGTTTGTTCTGCAAAGTAATTTATTACAATAGATTCTAATTTTACAAAAAAAAAGGCGGTTATAATTATTTTCTTGAAAACTAAATTTAATTATTAAAGAATTGTTTGTTACATTTATATCTCTTAACTTATTTTCTTCTGTTCTGTTCTAGATGATCGGTCCGTGGAGATGAGCGTCCCCCCCGCGAGCCTGACCCCCGCGAGCCCCGCGCTGTGACGTGGCGACGCGCGATTGGTCCGCTGGCGCCATGCCGCGCGCCCATTGGCTGCCGTCGCGGCGCGTCCTTCTCCCGCATCTACTCTTCTCCCTCTTTCTTATTGGTAAGTCAATTCTTTACGACTGCAGCAGATGTATGTTTTTCAAGTGTATTTTCTTTAGCACGTGCAATATTGAAAGGGTAGTGGTAAATACATTTATATACAACCAATGCTTATGGTTGATTTCTTAGACAACTATTCACTAAACTAAAATAAACTTTAGCTAGATATAAAATGTATGCTGTGACTGTGACCTTTTTCAAAGTTGAGTGGTGTGGACTCATTCTGTCCCTCGAAGTGGTGTATAACTGTATCTCGAGGGTCAGTTTCCATCCTCCAATGAAACCCACATTGCGTCCAATTACAGTGTAAAATGGTAGCAGCAAATTATATTTGTTCTAGAACAATGTATTCTACTCAGCTATATTTACTTCTCTCAGAAGGGTACTGAAAGTTCCGACTGGCCACAGAGACATTGTCTCTCGACAGGGGCTTATCCGGAGACTATCGAATTAACAGTTGCAAGACTACTGCAGGGATGCTCAACCCTAGGCCCGCAACAACTTGGTTCACTATGGAATTATAAATATACAAGGTCAACTTAATGTGTCTGCATGCGTCAAACTAGCGCCGCCGCCTATTTTATTTTATTTTTACGTTGAATTTTAAGAAACTTAATGTTCAGTTTGTTAAACCTATTATAAACTTTTTTTTAAAACCTCTGTACATATAAGTTTTATTTTGTATAGTTTAGAAGCAGTAGCAAAAATAGAGTTTGGTAGCCACGAAGTGCAACTTCGTGGCTATCCTCCTTAATATTTCTATGAAAACTAAAAACTGACGTCGTTACCTTGATATTTAACAATTATGTGATCATAAAAAAACGCGATCCACAATTGATGGAGAAAGCGGTGAAAATACATAAAAAAACATACAACAGTCGTACATAGTCGTATACAGTCGTACATAAAACGTCTGAAAATAAATGTCATTAATGTAGACTGATTATGTGATGACTCTCATTATGATTTAATAAATTTTCTAAAAAACTTTTTTTATTGTTCCAAAACGTAAGAGTGTGTCACTAATCCTCCGATCTAATAATGATCTTATCATGAGATTTGAACTTCAATTTATTTAGTTTAAAGTACTTACTGGAAGTTTTGTTTTAATCAATTTTACCCGGCATTTAAAAAGCTTGACCAGCCTTGAACTATTGCATTATCCATGAAGTAACTGTCGTGTATTCTGCACGTCCCCGCCCTAATGAAATAAACCGTAATGAGTCCAAGTTCGGCGTCTTGTTTGCACTGTCCGTTGCACATCGCTGGTTTTGCACACAACTTGCGGCGAGCCGCCAAACAAGACGCGCAACGGTAACGAATCTCATTAGAACGCTCGGAGTACGTGGCCGGTATGCAAAGCAGTTTAACTCGAAAGAGTTTCACAGCTTTTGATGGAGATCATAAATATAACTTGAATTTCCTGCTAAGTTTCTGCTCTTGTTCACAACAAACAGCATGTTTCTGAAATGCAATTGAAAAACACCCAGACCCGAAACAAATATCTACAAGAACAGACAAATATTTGTCCCGTGACAGAAATCGAACCCGCAACCTCGTCTCACCCACTGCGCCACAGAGGTCGTCAAATGCGCCCCGAGAGTGCAGAAAATTTCTTTCTTCTTACGAAATTTAAGTCGGTTTTATAAAAAATATATTTTCTTACAATCTGCGCTTAACTTGCAATTAGCATACATATTAACATTTCCATTAGTTTAGTTGCATGCTACTTACACCTACTTGCATAACCGTGACTTTACGAGTATATCCGTACACGAGTTGCAGGGTTCCATCGCTTCATGTCGTAAGAGGCTCACAGAGCGCGCGATTGTTGAGAGATTATGGTTTGATTGTGGAGGCGCTGGTGTTGTAAGACGGGCTGAGTCAGGGCGGCAGACTCAGATGTATCAGGGTATTATGTGATATTGATATAATGGGGGAAAATAGTCAATAGCTTAGAAGCATCTATAAGGGCAAGATAAGCTACAATATTAATTTGATTTGATGCACTCGTGGCGTATTGATAGATCATTCAGGTAAATCTATGTTCTAAGTGGAAAAAATTGGATGAGTGACTGAGCGTTTCCATCGGAGGGCACGTTAAATTGTAGATTCCGGCTTTTAAGTCGTCAAGCCATGACGACTATAACTCGTTACAAAAGTTAGCCACCAGCTCATACAAATATAGATACTCGTACAACGAATTTACAAAACTCTTTTAATACATACATACATACATACATAAAATAACGCCTCTTTCCCATGGGGGTAGGCAGAGACCGTGGATCGCCACTTGCTACGATCCTGACACACCTCTTTGCCTCATTCACTCTCATTACAGATATATTATTTTTATTTTAAAGACATATTTTTTCCTTAACAGACATCCCCATATCCATTTCCTTGTTTATACATTTCATTTAGCCATTAGCAGATACTCTTATTTTTGTAATCTAATCTCTATGTATATAAAAATAAATCCCTGTTACCCTTGGACACGCCATCACGCGTGAACGGCTGGACCGATTTCATTTTTGTTGTGTTTGATATTGTCAGGTGAAGGTTCTTATGGAAGAAAAAAATTAAAAAAGGTATTCCCTCGGGAACGGGAACTACCGCGGGTAACACCGCGGGGCGCAGCTAGTGCTCAATAAAATCGAATAAGGCTCAAAAGGCCAGGTTAGTTTATTTACTTGGGATGTTTGGTTGGCTCATTCGCGAGCCGGTGAGCCACAATGAGCCGAGCTACTGTGGCTCACATAATAAACAAAGAACGATCGGCGTTAAAACTCTTCTCACGAGTTTCCAATATAAATAGTGTGGAACTTAGAATAATAGAGAAACACTTGTAAAGTTAAACAAGATAATGATTGAGAAAATTAGTTGAGATGGTTTGGGCAAGTAGAGAAGGTAAAATAAATAAATAAATAAATATCCTTGGACATTCCACACGGCGTCATCTAGTCCCAAGCTAAGCAATTTAATGCTTGTGTTATGGTAACCAGATGACTGATATACTACATAGATACATTTTTTTTTGTAAATACATACATATTATACATAGAAAACACCCAGACTCGAAACAAATATTTGCAGATCATGCAAACATTTGTCCCGCAGCGAATGAAATAGGTGAATGAAAGTGGTTTAATAGAAAAGGTATTTAAATAAATAATGTTGCATTTCATACAGCATCATGTACCTAGCCCCAAAATAAGCGCTAACAACAACTAGACTGATACGCTACGAGTACTAACATGCTTTTTTGTAAATTCACACATTAATACTAAAACAGAAAACATCCAGACTCGACACAAATATTTGCACGCAGCGGTTATCGAATCACGGTCAAAGTAGTTTATTAGTCGGGTATCTAGGTAGACATTAATCTTTAAATTAAAATACAGTTTGATTTTTTTACGTGAAAAAGTCTGGCATATTCTGTGACAACGTCAAATCTTCTTGCGCCCAAGGCTCAAGTTGTAATTAGCGCTTTATGTAATTAGCGGAACTTGAAAGCGTAAGAAGCGCCGCCAAGTGCCACACAACTTGCCGATTAGTGCCCAACCCCCCCCCCCCCTTCCACCCCACACCTCCCGCCTTCCTCTAACACCAGAAGTAAGCGAGGACTGTGCTTGTCAAGAACCAATAGAATCGCTTAATTTACCTAGCCTCAAAGAATGAAGCGATTCTATTGGTTCTTGATAAACACATTTCTTGCAACGCATCCTCGCACATCTCTAGTGGAAATGCAGGCTTAAGCCCTTTTCATATGCATACGGTCACGTAAAGTAGAAATATAGGACGAGCGATACGCGGTCACGGTACAGTCGCCGTGCCTTCTGAAATAATAACAAATATCCTAGGACATTCCACACGGCGTCATCTAGTCCCAAGCTAGGCAACTTAATGCTTGTGTTATGGTAATCAGGTGATTGATTACTTAGATACATTTTTTTGTAAATACATACATATTATAGACAGAAAAACACTCATACTGGAGACAAATATTTGCAGATCCCGCTTTGTCCCGCAGCGGGGATCGAACCCACAACCTCTTCGTCTCAGGCGGACTTTCACCCATTGCGCCACAGAGGTCATCTCTCACTGTAATAGATACATTTCTATTTGACATGTGAAAGGGGCCGTATGCATGTGAAAGGGCCTCTCCGTCCGAGCACGAGGCTAATCAAAGCCGGGTTGTGAGCTAGTACGAATAATTGAACACGGCTCTCAGCTTGTATTTGCTGAAGCTATTAGAATCTTATCGAAGCGCTTGTGTACTGTGCTTCGGAGGCTACGTTTCGGTGGTTTCGGTCCAGGCTTTAAGGTCTTAAGCCATGGCGTAATGAGGTAAGCTACCAGCTTACATGCGACTTGACGACCTCTGTGAACGAAGGCCACTGAGACGCGGAGGTTGCGGGTTCGATCCCCGCCACGGGACAAATAGAGTATTTTTTTTGTTACATGTTTGGATGTAGCTCTTTGCGCTAATATAAATAAACAGGGTTAGTTATATTTCTGGTTCTGAACTAGTAACCCAGCGTACATCTCTGAAAAATGGAGTCCCTTGCCGTTGTGTATGACAGACTGCACACTGACTAATGGGTTCCGTACAGTCAGTACAGTCAGCTTCTAAAGTCCATTGCTTAAGCAAGTTAACAAGTTAAGAATAGCTTCAAAAGTTCAATATTCTTAACAGAAATGAAATGAAATAAAATAAAATGAAATTAAAATGATTCCGTGACCGAGGTAAGGGAATCCGGCTTGAGGATGATTGCTTGTGTAATCGCGGGTTCGAAACCCGCCGGAATCGAAGATTGTAGTAAGCTTTTTCATTTATAAGGAATGGAATCTAGGTACTAGATCCTCAGAATATTCAGTGAAGTTCCAGAGCTTATACTGAATTAAAAAAAAAAAACAGAAACACTTAGTAAAAAATAAAACAAATTATATAATGATCAGATCAATGATCACGACTGTATCCCAGTACAGGGAGCGGTAGACATTTCTTTCAGATCTTTTAGGCAATTTTTAGATCTTTTCGAACATGTCTAAGGGGGTAGTCAGAGGTATGTCCAAATACATATTTGGTACATGCCCACATCTTGGAGAAGTTAACTTTCCATACGTGACAGGTTGCAAGCCCATCGACGCTATTAGAGAACTAACTGGTTTCCTCACGATGTTTTCCTTCACCGTTAAAAGCTCGTGTTAAAAAAAAAAAAAGAACTAAAGACTTAGTTAGCTCATCATTTTTTATTCTGTAAAAGTCATCTTATTCTGTTGCTGACTGTACCACTATACGATATCTATGTTGAGTATAGTGTGTAGTGACGTCACGGGTATTTCCGAATTTATGCGTCCGGCTAGCGGGGTCGTTCACTTCAGGCTCTTGACATAGCGCATTTGATATCAGCTAACTTACTGTGCTGTGTTGACCAAGTGGAATTAGTGTATATTCTTTCGATCCGAAGGACATAGGTTCAAATTCGGGCCGTACTTCAATAAAATTTTCGTTACGAAAAGTGTCTTCTTTTACACTATGAGCTCTAAAAAATTCAGGTAAGCATCATTAGGAATCCAGTTAGCTTTACAATAGCGGCGATAGGCTTGCAACCCGTCATGACATGTTTGGAATTTTTACTTGAAATGATGAAAAACAAATATAAAACAAGTTACGTTTGAACTGTAACGTTTGCTCTACGCAAACGTTACGCTAGCCTCTACGCTAGCCTCTACGCCGCTACGCCGTAGCTGCTACAATATTGGTGGAAGTTCCAGCAACACAGTAACAAATCATTACGTCCCATAACACATTATTTGCTCATCCCAAGTGTCCCAGCGGCCTTAACTTAGCTGCCTTACTTCGGTAAACCCCCGTATTTATCTTCGTCAGTCTCGCGCCTTTTTCCCGCTGCGAGGAGGCCCAATCCAGGCAGCAGTTGTCTCCCACCACAGATAAAATAATACTATACTAGCTACCACCTACAATATACTGTATAACATTCTATACGCTTTTCTTTGTTACCTAAACTTTAAGTAGTTCTTTTACTTCAAAAAAGAGGTTCTTTATTCGTCTGTATGTAAAATCTTTATGTATATCCTAATCGGAGACATAAAAACATCTGTTTAATTTATGGAATTCAATTTATTTTTAACAAATTTATATTTTGATTGAAAGTGTATAATTCCAATGTACTCTTTCAATCTCTTCAGCATTCCATCGTTATATTATAATTGAAGAAGTGAGCTGACTTGAAGCAAAGCATTTAGTAATAAAATATCTAAATCAGCTGGGCTACTGTCTAACTTGTCGCGAGGTCGAAATTTGTCGCCCAACGACTAGCCTACCTAAATCCCCACTACTTTTTTACTGTAAAATCGGACAGTTGTGGCCTAGGAAGCCAAAAGTGCTTCTTTCTATAATAGAAAGAAGCACTTTTGGCTTCCAGAAAAATATATTCTTAAAGCCTCATTCGGTCAGAAAATACATTTTACATTGTCTCTGATCTTTTAACATCAAGAAATCTAAATACTTTTTGGTGCAGACCCAGACTGAAGTTGGCGTAAAGCCAAAAGCATAAACAAGAGCATTATAATTAGTTGTAAAATACAAATACAAAAATAAAAAACAGCACAGTGCGCATGGCACTGTGCTGTTTTCAAATACAATTATTAAAATATTAATTATATTATCGAAGGAACAAGATAAAACTTCCGAAATTGTCCATTGAAGTGAAATCACCCAAACTTTTCAAAAGGTCAGATTCTGCTATCAAAGCTTAATTGTAAAGGTTTTATTTCTGCTCAACGATTGAAAGTTTAAAGAAGATTTAGAATGATAATAAATTTTTGTCCAAGGATATTATATTTTTATTCCAAGTTTTCCGACAATTATCGAATAATTTATTAAATCAAGTTTAAGGTAAACTGAAATAAAATTAATTAACATGATCACGACTGTGTTCCCCGGGAGCGGTAGACATTTCTGTTTCAGATATTTAGGCAGTTTTAGATCCTTTTGAAGATGTGTAAGGGTATAGTTAGAGGTAGGTATGTCCAAATCGTATATTACTACAATAACTAATAAGCTGTTCGAAACACAAAAATAACAACTTATAAAGTAAAATTCCATCTGAGTAACCATCTACAATATCTGGTTACTCTAATGCGGGCACCACACATTGGCTTCTACTTGGTTCCAACATTAAATTGGCAAATGGTAATGCTCCGTTTGTGTCGAATAACCGTAAACGGAGCATTGCCATTGGCCATTCTAATGTTGGAACCAAGTTGAAGCCAGTGTGGTGCCCGCATAAGGTTTGTATTCAGAGCCTGCACAACAATTGAGTCAAGCACAAGCGTCGATATTTTTACAGTTTTCTGTTGTAATTGATCGATGACTCAACGCTTGAGATACGGTTCTCGCTTGAGTAACTGACTCTGAATACGAGCCTACATTTAATAAATCCCGCAGCAGAATTAAGTTATAATGGTGCAAAAAGCTTTCCACGCAATAAAACTTCAGGCGCGATGTCACGACGTCACCTTACGACGTCACAGCGTCACGACGTCACAACGTCGCGTCGGGGCTTGAAAGCGCTGATTTAATTACAGCGGATTAGAAGGCTCTGCTTGTGCGGATATAGATACAAAACTCGCTTGTTAACTTCCGTAATTTAATACCTTTAAACGTGCTATTCTTGTAAGTTTATATACATTTAAATCTCGGAAATGACTCCGACGATTTTCATGAAATAATACGATAACTCATTGTTTGAAATTCAGAAAAAAACGCGTTCACTGCTGATTTTTGCCCTCCCTGCACAAATCAAACATTTTATGGTCTGTCATTCACAACTATTACCAACGATAATAAAATGCTAATGCTTATAAACTTGGTTAAAGTAGTTTCAGATCTATTCGTTCATTTAATTAGCTAATTCCTATCAACTTCTACCGCGTGCAGATTAAAGATATAACGTGCTCAGGTGGTAGATACTCGAGTAGGTAAGTAGATAAGTAAGTGCGCGGGGTCGATACACTCTACTGAATTAAGCTATTTTCGGAGATTTTGCTAAAATTTCATTTAATTATGGACTCGTAATCTTCTGTGATGTTTCTTGAGCTTTAGCTTTGAATACTGTAAATAATAAATTATAATTATACTACGAGTATAACAATAGATTTAAAATGTTTTGGTTAACAGGTTTCAAGGGGTATATTTGAAATACTTGACTCGGTATTGAGGATAGTATTCTGTGCAACGGTAAAATGGTGCTAAGGCCTCAGTGTCTCCGATTGCCTCTCCGAGCTAGTATGAAGACTGAAAAAAAAAACTGTAAACTGATATTTATTTGTTTCTTTACACTATTCCAGGTCACGCGGTCTACACTTATTCCAAATTTCATTCAAATCTGTTACTGGTCCACTTATTGAAACCTCACAAAAAACATCGGAACATTATCACAAACTTTCTGAAAATATAGTAGGATTAGACAAACCCCAGTTTAAATATTAACATCTAATGATATTCATTTCTACATCCGAGAAATTGTAAAAACTTTTTCCTTTCCGTGTTTTGAAAGGTGATCACAATTCTCACTTAGCCCCAAAAAGGTCCAGGGCAAATAGCACTTTATCACTTTGTCACAGGGATCACTTTAGCCCGAGTTTGTTGCCTTAAAGATCTAGAGCAAACAGCACTTTATTCTAAGAACACAAGGATCAATTTAGCTCGTCTGATGAATGGAGCAAAACTTGACCCGAAGTCGTGAGGTCGACTTTAAATTTGCCATAAAATTTATTGAATCCTACTTCCTATCTTAGGTACTTCTTACAAATACTTGACGCAAACGGATGGATGTTTATTACTCTTTAACTAACTTCAAAATAGAGGAGGTTCTATGTTCCTCTGTATGTATTTTGTTTTTAATGTATCTTCACCGATTATTCCAATAGTGGAGATATTTTAAAAACTATTTTTTTATTTGAAAGATATTTTGCTACAGAAGAGTTCCTATACTAAATAATGAACAGAAATTTTGACATTTGTCATTATTATCCGGGTAAGGACCACGCAAGCTAAGCCGTAGGCGGTTACTAGTTCGTTTTCTGCAAGGAAAGTCTTGTTCAGTTTAGCGTCACCTTATCTCAAGCTAAGCAATTAAATGCTTTGTGTTATAGTAACCAGATGCTTAATACACAAGTATATTCTTTGTAAATACATACATTATGATACATAGAAAAACACTATTAAAAACATACTTAAAGATAGAAAAACACCCAGACCCGGATCAAATATCTGTAGAACATACAAACATTTGTCCCTCAGCGGGGATCGAACCAGCAATCTCCTTTACAAGCCGGGCCTTCACCCACTGCGCCACAGAGGTCGTTAATCATTTCATTGAAATTTGCTATAAGGAAGGACTTCATAGGAGGAAGGGAGAGGGTGGGAGGGGGAGAGGAACAATTGCCTCCAGTTTTATGGTAACGAGTGATGGAGCAATTTGTAAGTGTTACGGGAGACTGTATGTACCTGACTGAAAAACACACTTGGATATTTTGATAGATAGTCTTGCTGCCACTAAAATTTCTTTAATGTATTGTTATTTTAATTTCGGTAAAAAGAGGGGTGTTATAAGTTTGTGTCTGTGTGTCTGTAGCTCTTGGGTACTGACCAACGTTACGAGGTGTAATGTAACATTCGCATCGAGCGTGTTACGTATCGAGTTACTCGAGTTACTCGCTGGTTTCCCCGTAACACGACGTACTGACTGCACGAATGCTCGCGGTGTAACACGTTACATTACGCCTCGTAACGCCGGTCAGTACCCACCTCGAGTGGATCGATTTGAATGTAGTTATTTATTCAAAAGCTGTTTTTTTACTTAAACATGTTTTAGCAAAATCAATATACATTACAGGAACAGCTACTGTCGTGGTTACCTCATGAAATTATTAGAATCAACTCAATCAATGTCTAAATAAGCAACAACATGATAAAACAATTTAGATATTATCCAATACAAATGAGAAACCACAGCGACACGGCGCGCATACGAAATGATACAACGAAATATTCAGTTTTGCTCTGTTTAAGGAGGGGTGGGGGTGATAGCAGAGAGGGGAGGGGGGTTCCAGTCACGAAGTTAATTATACAAAAAGCTAATTGAGGCGAATTAATTAGAGGCTCACGGGAGCGTGCGTCTTGTTTAAACCGGTTTATGGCGGTTATTTACAAAAATACGAGCTTCGTTGTCGCACTCATTTTACAGAAATAAAACTGATTTATGAGAGAATCAAAGCTGTTATTACAAAGCGTTACGATAGAGAAAAGATTATATTTATAATGAAATACCTAAGTGAAGGATGGAGAAGATCAGCTGGACAGAAAAGGTTACCAACGAGGAAGTATTGAACAGGGTTGAAGAGAAAAGATGATTAATGAATACCATCAAAAACAGAAGAGGAAAAATGATTGGTCATCTTATACGACATGACAGCTTTATAAGGAACATCATAGAAGGAAAAGTAGAAGGAAGGCGAGGAAGGGGAAGACCGAGAATTAATTACATAAGTCAGATAAAAGAGAAGGTCGCTGTCATGTCGTATCAAGAAGTAAAAGAGATCGCATTGGAAAGAAGCATATGGAGGAAATTGCATCATTACACCGACAAGAGCTGAGCTCTTAAGTTTTTATAATACCTAAGTGTGGTTTAACTCTATAATAAAAATCCTATAATTAAACCGATTTCAATTTCGTAAAAGAAAGAAAGAAAAAATCATTTATTCTTGTAGGACCTCAAGGATCACTTAAGTTTCGTTTTGCATGCTAAAAAAAGAGCAAATTCTTGCACTTTTGAGGTGTATTTCTGTTAACTACGTTTATAACTTAGTTATAGACACACACAAAAAAGGAAAAACAATGTCGGAAATGGACACAAAAAGGTAAATAAGTACAAATAGGACAACAAAAAAAAAATCGAACTTAGATTCTCCTGATCTTCCACGACAAATACCACGCAGGCAACAAAGCAGTAAACACAGTTAAAAAAATTCAAAAATATTTATTTGGAACTTAAAATAAGTACCTGTAAGTATCTGCAAAAGTTATAGAACTGTAGCAGTGTCGGCGCCCGCCTCCAGAATAGAACAGACAGTTATGAGCCGAGTATTTTTTTCATGATTTGAACTATAAAATCTGAATAGTTAGGTATATTATAAATTCTATTGAGTTCTATGACTATTCTACACGAATTATTTGGAAAAGTTAGAATTGTAAGTAGTAACAGGGGTTCACAAAACAGCAGTGATACAGTACGTACTGCTGCCGGCGCCGCCGCGTCGCGTCGCAGCTCAACAAAGGAACAACAACGCACAAAGACACCAACTGAGGGAATACATGTCTAGTGTTGGTACAGTCGACTGCAGTAACATACATAGCACATTTAATTCATATATTTTCATGGTAAATGCGATAAGCTATCGTCCTTGGTAAATGTAACCACCAAGTTGTAAAATTCAAATCAAGACTTCAATTTCGTAAGAATAAAGCAATTGCCTACACGCTAGAGGTGCGTTTCGATTTATAACTTCAAAGATCCTCATCAGATCCTCAAGGTTTTTGAATAGAACCACTTTAATAGTTCAAAATTTGGTAATTCAAATTCAAATTCATATTCTTTATTAATCTTAGACTAACATTACAGACTTAGGATCTAAGACGTTAATCTATTGAGATCATTTAAATGGCAATTACCTAAAACTAAAAACAAAATAAAATACAATAAGACATTTAGGTAGGGGAGACCGGGGACAAAAGTAACGGCGGGTTGAAAGTAACAATCGCTCTGTAGCCATGTCCAATGGTCGAAACGACGCATGTGACCATTTGGCTGTTAGCTTGCACCGCCCCCCGCGGATAAGTTCAGTCCCCGCGCCCCGCGGCACGTGGAACAATTTGTTAGGGGACGTATCGTGTTTTTTTGCACCAAAAGTGATTTTTTTGTTGTTTATCCATTTAGTGTTTACGTAGAATTAAGATGCTGATAACTATATGACTATTAGTTCGTTGATTAACATTAAGATTGTCTTTAGCATGCTATAACTTGTTTTCGTGTAACACAATCAGTTTTAAGGTTATTTGGCATCAAATATCAAAAACGGGGTTGGGTACAAAAGTAACATTTCATGGCAGGACAAAAGTAACGTGTTACTTCCCCTGTATATAAGTGTGATGTTATTCAACTTTTATTTTTTTACTTTTATATAGGTGTTATAAGTTTGAAATGTCTTTGTGTGTGTTTGTGTGGTTGTCTTACTGTGGCATCACAGCTCTCGTACAGAAAAATCGATTTAGATTTTGTTTTTTTATTTGAAAAATCAATTAGATAGATTTTTACGTATTACCTACTAACAAGTTAATCTTACGTATAAAGTTAATTATTTTTGTAATACGTATAACTTTGAAATAAATAATTTGATTTCACCGTTGTGTTCTTTTGATTGTTTTTATAACATAGACTAGAACTTATATGAGGTGTTACTTTCGACCCACGCTCTGTTACTATCGTCCTGACCATGGGGTCGAAAGTAACAATCTCCAATTTTTTTTGGAGGCTTAATAATATATAGAAACCAAGACATAATACATAAAATTATAATGCATAGACCATAAACGTAGGTATAATATGGCTATATTTAATCTGACACAAATGTTATTACACACGAGAAATCTGGCATGGAATACAAACTGTTACGTTTGTCCCCGGTCTCCCCTACCTATCTCTGACAAATTAACTAGTAAGTAAGTATATAATTTACAAAATAATAAACATAACAAACAACGAATAAGTAACAACTATATAAAGAAAATGTTACAAAAATAGACGGGATCCCCGCGCCGTAGATTTTCCTTTAGATAATTCGCCATTCAGAACATAAAGATTAAAAACAGAGCAAAAATCAAGGCATGGTAAACGATCAATTAATTTTGAATCCATTTAAGATAATGAAAATTCATACTTGGTGCATGTCTATGGTCAGATCCATTTCATACGTGACAAGGTCACTCGTTTCATGGTCGCAAGTTTTCATTCGCAGTTTAGAGTTTGTTGTAATCCGTAATGGTGCAAGGCTGGAATTCGAAACCACGACCTTCAGATCGAATGCTAAGTTATCAATCACTATTTTTCAGTTTCCTACACAGTTACACAGTTTCACTACTAGTTTTACACAGTTTCAGTCACTATTTTAACACAATATATGTTGAAACTAGTCGACTTTTCAATATTTTTTTAGTTCTTGTAGCACTACGAGTACATGTATTGGTTTTATAACGACCGACGTTACTTTTATATATAGTACATACATTTTACTGCAGCCGACTGTACCAGCAAGTTTACTGTTTCCTTCCAGTTAACATTTAGAAAACTTTAGTTTGAATGTTTTATGTTCGTGAGGAGACATCACTTTGTTTCTCTTTTATAAAACAGAGGCGTTGCTTTAAAGATAGTATTTATTATAAAAATATAAAGTTATTTCATAGTTTTGAGGTTAATAAAATGTATATATTTAAGATAGAATATATCAAATTGTGTGTCTTAACCAGTGTAAGAAGCTTGGCGAAGCTTTCTTGATAGATTGTTGAAGTTCGTGGATGGGTGACCGCAAGTGGCATTAACAGCTGGGTGCTTCCGTGTTTCGTAGGGTACTTTAAACTGTCGGTCCGAGCTTTTAAAGTCATTAAGCCATGACGGAGCCCTTTAGGCGGCCTTAAACTTCGGCACCAGAGTTGGTTAGTTAAGTTCGTATGATGAGCAAGTGCGTATACCAACTTGCTTACTTTCAGCGTAAGAAGAATGTGAAGTAATATGACAAGACTTAAGAATTGTTGCAAGTAGATAACTGTAGTCTCTACCAACTCGTAGAAAAGTCGTGTTTTCATGTTTATACATAAAAATAACTTAACAGCTTAAGGTGCCTGTATGGGTGAAACTAGCTCCACCGCCTATTTTATTTTATTATTACGTTGAACAAAGGAATTAAAAAAAACTGAATGTACAGTTTGTGAAACCTATCACAAACTGTACATTCATTAACAACTATTATATAGGTATTAAAAAAAAGCTTATGATAGGTTTCACAAACACTGTACATTCAGTTCTTTTAAATTCCTCTGTTCAACGTAATAATAAAATAAAATAGGCGGCGGCGCTAGTTTCACCCATACAGGCACCTTAAAACAGAAGCCATTGCACGCGTTCTCGTCTCATAGCATAATTCTATATAGAACGTGTAAGCCTGGCAATGAGGCAGTCCGGACGACTGCGCCAACTCCGCTCGACTCCGCTCGGCTCCGGCCGATTGAGATAATCCCGACATCTCCCCACGAGATGGGACACTCAGGAATAACGAGTGCTCGGCTTTCATTATAAACCCAAATCCACCCTCCATCACTCTACGAACTAGCTTTGAAAATATCTGAAAATTTGAAGCGCCCTGAAACTTGCGATCATCCTTCCAAATAGTGACTGCTCAGATGCTTTACTTCTACGATCTATCTATATATATATTCGTTTTGCTTACCTGTAGGTATATTTGTAATTTTTTGTATAGAAGTAATGTCAAATATTCCACAGTTGGCAAAACTAAACATCAATGGGTTATTGAAACTGGTCGTGAGCAAGCTACTTATGTATTTAGTTTTTTCATAAGTTGTATCTTATTTGAGTGTACAATAAAGGATTTTCATTCATTCATTCATTCATTCATTTACATAACCACATAGGTGAGGATGGATACTCTTTTACGCAAAAACTACTGAATGGATTTGGCTAAAATTATACATCGTCATCATTAAAGTAAAACATAAACATATACATTTGTAACATAGTTTGTAACCTGGAATAACAATAAATTACTTATTTCAGGTAAGTACCATGACACGACACGCAAGTGAAGCAGCAGGCAAGTACGAATATCTGTATTAAAGTGAAGAGCATGTCTTTGCTAGTATTCTACGACAGGCGCTCGGGGCTTGTGATTGGCTCGCCTCGGAAGAGGCTGTAAAAATTAACGTTTATGGAACGCGAGGGATTTCCGACTATCTCTTTTAATTCTGATTTATCTTCGAGCGGAGGATTCGGGCCGATTTAGTTCTTTGTCTCAAGTACTCGATGTAGATACTTGGTAAGGAAATATTCGCAGTAGAACTTTTACATGGTATTACATTCAGTATGGTATTATGTTTACAACAGCTCTAAACGGTGAAGAACATCGTGAGGAAACCCGCGGCTAGTCAGCCCACACGGATTGACCATTGTCTTTCCTGTGGATATGGCCGGCTAAGTTGAGAGGATGGTTTAGAATTGTAGATGCTACAAGGCTATTCCATCTTAACAATGTCCCCTAGGCACTACGGTGTCCCGTTATTCGTAGGCAAACTATTCAGCTTATCCTTTCAACTTTGCATATAGATAGTTACGCCTTCAGGCCTATAGATAATCTAATACATTTCTTTTGGATAAGAAGGTATTGTATCTCATTTTCACGCTAGAATAACACCGAGACATTTCTTTTATTTATGTGCAAATTCGGATTTGAAACGATAGATCTAAACCTTTTATATTATTTCAAGTGGAATTTCTATTGAATTGGGATTGATAGTAATTTGAAGTTACTGAATTCAATTGATTGGAAATATTGGACTAGATGAATTGAAATGTTGCGAAGAATCGTAAATTTATTAGTAAAATGTGATTATAGTTACAATAATTTACTTAAAATAAGAACTCTTATTTTTCAATGTCAACAGTTTTACTTCGTTAATGGAGCATTACACTGTGTTTTCGTTTATTTTATTTGTATAATATGAGTAAATTTGATGTTGTACTTATACATATTTAAATGGTCACTTACCCAAGTAGAAAAAAATCAGCCTGCCTAACTCTTTAGTTGACTTTTGCGCATCGTCCGGAACTACCTACACGCGTGACAGTGAAAGAGTTATCCATTAGAATGAAATGGCTAGTATAATGCATTTATATTGGAAGACACGAAAGGCTTGTGCGAGCAGAATTGTGCTTTGTTACATCGTAATAAGAGTACCTATTTCCACCGCTCTCCCTTGTCTTCTCCACATTTTTTAAAAAGTATTATAATCTAATAATTCTATATTTATCCCATTACGTAGTCATTTTCTGTTTTGTTTAGCAAAGTTAATATTTTCCAAAATCATACTTACTTCCTATATCCCTGTTATTATCGAAGTTCGATTCCTGCCAGTGTCACGGTGTCACGGTGTCACGGAGTCGCTGACAGGCTTGTTACAAGTTTAGATTAGCTCTGTCAAGAGTCGAGCTCAAAGCATCGTAACGTCCCCAACTTGTTAGATCCGTGTAAATATCGTGTTCAGTTTGCGAACATAACATTTAAATAGGTTTGACTTCAGCCTGCGACTTTGGTTAGTAACAAAATGATGAATATTTCATTGACAAAGTGCTAACATTTTTTAAAAGCCAAAAGTTAAAAAATATTCATTCAATAAGATCATAAGACCTACGACCATTGCTTGTGCAATCCGGTCAAAACGTCGGGCGAATAATATTAAAGGTAAAATTCGTGATAAATACCCGTTTGCATATGTTTTATAAGACTTTAAACATCACGTCTTTAAAACTAGGATTCTACTGCCTGTTTCATAATTCTACGTGGATTCTACCGACTTCTACGATGAAAGGAGAGCAATTTATTGTTCTCTCGAGATGCATTTCTGTTCATAGCTCCGCAGATCCACATCAGATCCTCACTAAATTTGTATGGAATCAACTGGCAAATGTACCCTTTCAAACAACAAATGAATAATCCAAATCAGTCAAGGCATACTTCAGTAATCAGTAATTAGAAAAAACTATGTGTTTAAAAAGTTTGATCAATTCTCGTTTCATATTTCACACGTGAACACAAGAGCCTCTGAATAAGGCTTAAGAGGAATAATATAATAGAGTATCGAGTGCGGGTACATAGAGCCCGTAAATCCGGTTAGTGGCATTTGTTAGTAACCGCTCATTAGGAGAGCTATTACTGCGGTCGAGCGCAGCGAGGGCAGCTGGCTCACTCACGCTGGTGAAGGGATGCCACGATTGACGTATGAGTATAGTATAATATGTGCGAGTGTGACTATGGCAATCAATTTGGAGTAACGGAATCTCTGTAATAACTAATAAAAAATATTTTGAGTGTTTTTAAAGAACATAAGCGATTTGGATACCAAGTAGGTTTTAATACCTTTTGGTATCCAAGTCGGTTATATAGTTCAAACTCTAAAAGATAGAAAGAGATGTCAGTACCGTAGCTTGTGAAGGTCCGTGGTCCGTTCTGCCTGACCCAATAGGAAAAAGGCATGATTTTATGTATGTATTTTTTACGACATTGCATTTGCTTGCAGTATTAAATGATGCAACATTTTCATACGAATTTCAATTAAGTTTAAATCTTCAACTAAATAGTATACTCCCTCACTGCTGCAATAATTTTGCAACAGAGGCAGTACACACAAATCCCATTACACAAGTTACAAGTGAAGTTCTATCCGTGGTTCCACAGAATAAATAATAGTACAAGGTAATACCGTTGTTTGTTCACCAGCTGTTCTCTGAGCACTGTGGCGCTGCGTAAATACAAGTAATTGCTTTTACTGTCTCGATGCTTTGCAATACACAGTGTATTTGTATTCTTACTGCTTTTGTAATAAGGCTGGGTTTTCTGTAGCAATTTGTGTAAATTATTTTCTTTTTGTAACTTTAGACGAATTTGATTTTGGCTGTCAGCGCTAACTAAATTAAATGTACGAGGTGAATTAAAACTACTATAGAAATTAAGACACGTACTCGTGCATTTAACACGCATTATATTATTTAGTATCGTTTATACTATTTCATACAATTTTAGACAAAACTTGCCGATCCGCGAAAAAAAGCACAAAACTTATACTGAGGCATTTAAAATAACCCCTTTGAGTAAATCTATTATTTATGTAAATTTGCTTATTTGTGTTCAATTTCACATCACAAGATGTTTCCAATCGACAGCATCCCTAGCACTCGCCGTCGTATTTGACTAGAACATCTGTGCCACTATCCCAGCGGCACAGCACAGACAGGACATGTCCCGAATAAAACGACATGGTCTACAGATTTATGTTTAAAGAACCGTTTTCAACAGCAGCGTTGTTTCACCCTGTACGTACTTTGAATTATAAAAATATTTTTCAAACAAATTATGAGGAAATTTTTACAGACTAAATATTTGTTTATTCATCATTTTGGTGGAATCAATTATTATTATTATTCATTTATTTCAATAATTTTAAAATGTGTTAAAATAATGAACCACATAAAATACAACTAAGAAAGTTATTAACAAAGGAATACTTTGGAATAAAAAAATGTTTTTAATTTAAAATTAAATAATACCATTGAAATTAAAATACATAATCGATGCTTGCAACAAGGGCTAAGCGCCATTTATCAAACTTTTAACGGAGGATTTTAGGCGGCCTAAAAATTACATCACCAGAGTTGGACAATTGCTCATAATTACGATAACCTAACCTAACTTACCTAGAATAAATGTAAACCAAAGTGTAGCATCGAACCTGCACCCACAGTGGCTTAGGAACAGTCACTAAGCAGGGGTAGTCAGCATAAAGGAGCAATCCACTCAAATCAACATTGTCGAGTGCATTATCTTAATCCTAAGAGCATTATCCTGAATTAGCCCTCGGAGGCAGGGGGAACAACCCTTACTTCCTTTGTGTTCTGTTCTCGGTTACAAGTTGAAATATTATATGACATTTTCGTTGAAAAACAATGACATGGAGAAATCTCAGAATAGAGAAAAAACCTCTATTCTGAGGGAGAAACACACTTTAGAACAAGTTAGAAAGCAAATTAAAAAATATTTGTAATTGAAACATAACAAAGGTAGCATAAAGATAAAGATAAAGATAAAGATAGTTTATTTGCTTGAACACAATGTAGGTCACATAGATGTTAACAGTATTCAGTATCAATTATGTTCTACTTAATTTAGCATGCAAATGTTAGAGTAATCTAAATAAACATCATCTTGAAATTATAAATGAATTTGTGATCATACCTTTGTATAATTTATATAATATGTGCCGCTATTGACAAAATCATGAGACGAATGATTAATTGAAGTTTTCTTATCTCAACCTTTAAAACTCTTAAAATTTTCCACACAGATTTGGCACAGAATAAGTTATTTTATCTTATACTTTATCTTAAAAAAGTAGTACACTTGTGTTATAAATTCATCATCACGACAACTCTTCAAATAGAAAAATCTTAAAGATCGGCTGTAGTTGACTGTACCTACAGTATCGCACAAGTTAGAGCTTCATTAAAACAGTTGCAAACGTTTTGTACAAATCTAGGCTCCCCGTAGCTAGAAGTTTTGATACTATAAAGCGCTGGGACTTACGAGTACCTAGCGTTATAAAGTCCTAAGTAAATAAACGGAAAATCCTATAGGATTCTCCGTTCACCAATTCCCGTGTCTGCATTTTCCCTGTGCGCCTCAGCCACGAAATGTTATGGCAGAAAGAAAAAGCGAAACGCGTTTACTGCCCTTGATGCACATGTTGCAACGTGTACGACTCTTCGGAAAGCAAGAGGCACGAATGTGTCATTTTGCTAAACAGTATATTATGTATGCGCTAAGGCCAATGCATAATGTTTTGTCTCTTTTTGTCACTAAGTAACTAAGTTCGTATGTAATTGATCAACTCTGGCAAAGTGGTTTTAGGCCGCTTTCAGGCCTCCATCATGGCTTAACGACTTAAAAAGCTGGGACCGACAATTTAACCACAGTTAGCCACCTGTTCATAAGAATATGCATAGTGACTGAGAAGGATCATGTCCAACCGTAACAGTATTCTAGTATTCTCTGTGCTTCGGCTGCGTCCCTGCCCCCCCCTTTCCCCTACCCCTCTCCTACACCCCCCCCCCCTCGCTGTCGTTAAGTGGTTCGAATAAATCACAAGCTGTCAGAGCCACGCGTCGATTGTCTCCTGCCAGTGACAACACAACGACACGTTTAAAGTGATCCGTATTGCGTTGGTTTAGGGGTGCTATTTGACTGTTTAAATTGTTTAAAAAAAATATTCTTTCCTGTACAAAAAAAAAACCTTTTAAATACTGGTAGGTTTGTCAATATATCAAGCTATGAAAATAGATGAACACCATAACCAACCATAACACAATTTAAACTTATTAAAGTGGTAAGGAAGGCACGTTTAACAAACATTTTTCTTGTATTGGATCGAAACCTACGCTTTTCAGTAATAATAATCTTCCTGGCCGTTTTCGGCTACGGAGACATTGGCTTGGTAATTAATTTGTGTCTATGGGCTTGGATGTTTAGCCCGCATATGACTTATATAACCTATTTTTGCTCCAAAGGACCGATTGCATGGAACGCAAGTTAGGGTGCCATTTACATAATTATAGTGGATATATAAAGGTAGGCTTTTCAGTAAAGTTCCAACGGCGAACTTACAAAGATTTAAAACAAGTAAGGTTCTGTTATATTTTCATTTTAATCACTTACGAAAATATTACTTCAAGAAAGCGTACCCTTTTCACTGGAATCCTTTGATTTACATTTGATTTGGTACAATTTATTCGATAAATACATTCCACGATATTCACAATTTTCCCTTTTAAATACGCGAGTAAACGATTGAACGAATGAATGAATAAACGCATGTTATCTGTGTTGATTGATTGCGTGGAGCGACATTCCGCGCGAAATTGCTGCTTTATACGAGTTCCTGATTCAAATCGTCGATTTCTGTAGTGGACAAATTAAAATGGTAGGCACATAATATAATAGGTAGTTATATAAGTAGGTAGGTTAATATAATGGGTAGGATCTGAACAGAAATGCATGTCGAGACAACAAATTACCCTCTTTAAACGATAATATAGGTCTCTTTGTTTTTAAATTTGCATCTTGTCTATTAAGGTGCCTGTATGGGTGAAACTACGCCACCGCCTATTTAATTTTATTATTACGTTGAACAAAGGAATTTAAATAAATGAACAGTTTGTGAAACCTATCATAAGCTTTTTTTAATGATTTAAATACGCGATTAAGTCCCAATAATATTTTTAAATAGGTTTCACAAACTGTACATTCAGTTTTTTTAAATTCCTTTGTTCAACGTAATATTAAAATAAAAAAGGCAGCGGCGCTAGTTTGACGCATACAGGCACCTTAAGGTGTATTACTATTTTTAGTTATACAATATACCTAGATATAGTATACCTAGATAAGAACTAGATTCTTCAAATTCCTAGTGCATAAACAGGGTTTGACAAAGTTAGCTTTGTCCCGTCACCAAAGCGATGGATTCCATCCAATTGGAATAAATTCCAACCGAAATGGAACCGAACGACCGAACGCTTGTAAAATGCAACCGCTCCCGGTCTTTGAGAACCGTTTGTATTGTGTATGGCTTTAGTGGTTAATGGAGTTTCTTTAGATTCAAATGCATTCATTAAAATATTCAAGATTTCTGTTGAATTTCAGTTGGTACATATTAAATCTTACATAATGGCGGATGCAGACTGGTTCGACTGGCCGCCCTACTGGCATATCGCTGATATAGCGCAAAGTGCTCGTGGCGAAGCTTGCTAAGACGTTCTTGATAGATCGTCGACGTTAAGCAACGTTCTGAGCGGTCACTACTTGGATGGGTGACCGCAAGTGGCATTAATATCTGAGCGCTTCTGTGTTTCGGAGAGCTCTTTAAATTGTCGGTCCCGGATTTTACAGTCGTTAAGCCATGACGGAGGCCTTTAGGCGGCATAAAAACTCCGTCACCAGAGTTGGGCACTTGTTCATACGAACAAACGAACGAAGCTCAATGCCAATTAGTAGCTGTTATGTAAACTGTGTCGCTACATTTTTATAAAACAAAGCAATTAAATAAATATCTCTCCGGTATCCCACGCGTGGACATCGTTATTTGTTAGTAATAAATAGCTTATGCTACTCAGAGACAATGTAGCATTCTAATGGTGAAAGAATTTTTAAAATTGGTCCAGTAGCTTTTAAGTTTGTTCATTACAAACATACAAATCTTTCCTCTTTACAATATTGGTATTTACAGAAACCAGTAGGTAAGCGATTTATGAATAGTGTTGTGCCATATTGTTGCACACCGCGCGCCCTCCACTTTATTATCGGAATTTCGAAATACTCAACAAATAGCGAAGCTTCTGATTGTCTTATCTAATCCCCGAATAAATCTAACTCCTATATCCGCACCATAAAGTCGAGTTTTGCACGCCGAGCTCTCGTTGAGGGCTAATCCGCACGATCAACAGAATTTAGATCCCTCCGGTCCCCGAGTAGGGAGGGGAAAACCTATTTAAAATTTGTCGATACTTTAGAAACGAAATTGCAGTTTGGTAATCTTTGGTGTTAAGGAAATCGATTTGAATGCTTGGTAAATTTTCGATGTGGGTGGATAATTATCGAGAAAACAAAGAAAGAGGAAATTCTGAAAATAGACATATTCATAATATTCATAATCGACTTAAAGGTTTCGCTATTTATAGCTCAATGTATAACAATGAGATAATAATGAGTCGAGTTAAATCATCACTACTATTCTATTTAAATTCATATGAGCCCACTGGATCTCACAGCTGGGCAAAGGCCTCCTTTTCCTTTTTCCATTAGCCACGGTGCCGGTGTAGGTCTTCTTTCGGCCAGCTAGAGGAGAACCCGTCGAGTTCGTCCCGCCATCTCCGCTCCATCACAACTATTCGGTAGATTTATATTGAGGTCTAAGATTTATCGAAGTAGAACTACAGACATCGGATAAATTTTATCGACTGTGAAGTGATCGATATTCGAGTTGTCCCCTCCCTAGAGTTGTCTCAAAGACATTATTCGGTGCGGAGATATAGCGCAGACAATCGTATTTGCTATTCGATCGGATCCAACATTTGCGTTTTCGAAAATCGACTCCCTCGTAGGCTTAAAAACATGGAATCCAAGTAATTTTATAAATGAAGCATTATTTGATGTCTAGGGGGTGGTCAGGGGTATGTCCACATACATATTTGGGACATGCCAATAGTTTGCTTAAAATAACATTCCATAATGTCGCAGCACATAGCAGGTTGCAATCCCATCCAATAAATAAATAAATAAATATCCTTGGACATTCCACACAGCGTCATCTAGTCCCAAGCTAAGCAATTTAATGCTTGTGTTATGGTAACCAGATGACTAATACACTACATAGATAATTTTTTTTTTGTAAATACATACATATTATACATGGAAAACACCCAGACACGAAACAAATATTTGCAGATCATGCAAATTTGTCCCGCAGCGGGGATTGAACCCGCAACCACTGCGTCTCAGGCGGGCTTTTGCCCACTGCGCCACAGTAGATAGTAATAGAAACCTAACTTGACTATGAGTGAGGACATCATCAAGTTATTCGAGGAAATTAATATTTGACAAGTTTAGTGCAAATATAAAATTTTTATCAAACCGACTTCAATTTCGTAAGAAGAGAGCAATTTCCTGCACTCTCGAGGTGCATTTATGTTCCTCCGATGATGTTTAGACCGACTTCAATTTCGTAAGAGAGCAATTTCGAGGTGCATTTACTCCGAAGATCCTCATCATATCCTCAAAAATGTAATCTAAAGGGAGCACATCGGGAGTTTACTATTTCAAACAAAAAATAAACAAAATGGTTCCACTATTGACGGAATAATTGGTGAAAATAAACATACAGTGGAACATATAGAACCTCCTTGTTAGAAATACAATGTTATATGTATTGGCAACACTAGTGTGTTCCGCTAGTTTTGTTTTAGTTCGGTTGTTAGGTTTTATTTAAGAAAAATGATTGTACTTCCGGTTACTACTGTCAAGTATAATGGCTGCTCTAATAGATAAATAAATACATTTCGTACAAGTTAATCAGTCTATATTCATTTAATCACATTAATACTCCTTTTTTGAAGTCGGTTAAAAATGAATTAGCAGCCATCTGGTTCTTAACACAAGCATTAAGTTTCTTAGCTTGGGAGTAGACGCTGTGTGGAATGTCCAAGGATGTATAACGGAATCTCTTGCAATAAATTGTTGGAGACTCGGGGGTCACTGTGGACCGGAATCGATGGAGACGGATAATGCAATTAAAGCACACAGTGACCACGACCCTGGCTGAGACACCGGCTAGATGAGTTCAATGACCGAACCAGCTATTAATTACTAATACAGCCTGAGGCAACATTATACGGTCTTATTCATAAAGAAACAATTTAGTACAGATTTAAAGAATTTTGTTTTCTTGCTACTCTTATGTCAAAGAAAAGAGATAGCAACGGATTTAATATCCGTTTTAGCCGTTTACTAAACCAATAATGCATAAGGGGGTAAGTCTTTAAGAGCAGCTCTACCTTTACTTTTGTACTCATTGTAACAAATTCAGATTTCATTCTCCTTAGTTACTTTACAAAGAGCACCCTGAGTTAGTGTCAGAATCCCCTTTAAAAATCCCTATTAAAGGGGCTTTTGGGAATTTCAGACTAATAATCCAATTTAGAGCATATAGTTTCGATCAAGGGGAGACTTCGTGCTCCTACCAGTAGGAGAACCGAGCAAGTGGAAACGGTCATTTCGACACTCAAATTCCCAAAATCCCCTTCGAAGAAAATATCTTTAAATTATATTGACGACCTCTGTGGCGCAGTGGGCGAAAGCCCGCCTGAGACGCAGAGGTTGCGGGTTCGATCCCCGCTGCGGGACAAATGTTTGCATGATCTGCAAATATTTGTTTCGTGTCTGGGTGTTTTTCTATGTATAATTATGTATTTACAAAAAAAAAATGTATCTATGTAGTTTATCAGTCATCTGGTTACCATAACACAAGCATTAAATTGCTTAGCTTGGGACTAGAAATGACGCCGTGTGGAATGTCCAAGGATATTTATTATTATTTATTATTATTATTATAACTTGACGAACTCTGTGGCGCAGTGGGCGAAGGCCCGCCTAAGTAATCTATAGTATTTACAAAAAAAATTAGTATATCAGACATCTGGTACCATAACACAAGCATTCAATTGCTTAGCTTGGGACTAGATGACGCCGTGTGGAATGTACAAGTATATTTATTTATAATTGTAAGGGTTTATCAAAGTGGTTACACCGCATGGCCCTTTCAATGAAGTCTGCACCAATGCTAAACCTACGATGACTGTATGCAATCCTTCGGCTATAAACTATTCGATCGACTGCGGTAGTGATCGGAGCAGGGAATTTACGAAGCCATGGGAAATTGGAAAGTGCCTGAATAACAAGGGAGCTAGGAGACATCCTTGTGGTATGCTTCTATGTAATGAAGAATAGAAAAGTCAGGGTTACTTACTTTCATTCTGGCAATTATGGGTGTTCCGTGGCCGAGTGGTATGGCAGTCCGGCTTAAGGACGACCGCTTTTGTATCATCGCGGGTTCAAATCCTGCCGGAAGTTTTTGCGTGAAAGAGCAACTAACATCCACACATTCATACAAACTTTCGCGATTATAATATTAGTGGCATAACGAAACGAATAAAGAGGGACTTTTATACAAACAATTTTATTTTCGAAGTCATTTGGTTCAAACATAAAATGTCTCATTGCCAAATCCCACAGTAAAACCTTAAAACTCAATCGTTCTAAACTGCAATGAAAAAGCCACTCGTAAAGCAATTCAAAACACTAAAACAAAAAATAAAACCGAGTTCATTGAAGCGTTACCTCACCCCCCCCGCCTGGTCTCCCCCCACCCCGCTTGCCCTTCATCCAATTTAAGCTGTATTGAGTCTTTGAACCCGGCTCTGCCCGTAGGCTGAGACTTTTAGACTACTCGCTGACACAGTAAATAAAGTACTACAACTCCCTGAATTTTTTTTAAAGTCAACGTTATGAAAAATTTAAATAAATGTTTAAATCTGAAAAAAAATGTGATTTTGTTTGGATAAATGCGGTTTTATAATAACATGGTATTTTTTTATAAATGATGGCATAAAACATGGTTTTTAGACGCGGCTTAGGTAATTATATCGTCCCTGTAGTTGGAAAACTAAATAACTAACAAAACCAAAATCGGGAGAAAAACGCATTTTACTATTTTTTTGCGTGTAAAATGGCTATAAAATTTTATTTGGTAACATTTTTACAATGCATCTTTTGCTATGTTATAGATTGTTATTTAACCTATTTTTCAATCTAACAGTCTTATACGTTAGCTCATTTGTTTGTAAGAAAAAAAATAAAAAGCGATTATGTAATTTTCCCTCAACAAAGTTTTAAAGTTTTTAAGCACTTATTTATTTTTTCATGTCAGTTGTTTAGTTCTTCTTCGTCAATGTTCTCTATACAACATAAAAAAGCTAACATTAAGTGCCTTTATTTAATTTTCCTACACTATCTAATTAATAATATGACCTATTATTTATTTATTTGACTCCTATTTCCCTATTATTCTACCTATGGGCAAAGACGATTAATATCTAGAAGACAGACAAAGGCCATACACAAAATCGTAACCCTGATCCCGCAGTACCAGATAGCCTGGAAACTTTAAAACATCAATTTTATCCAAGAAATTTCAATACTTAGTAGTAGGTAGCAACAATTTTAACTAGAAAGTAATTGAAATTTCTTGGATAAAATTGATGTTTTAAAGTTTCCAGGCTATCTGGTACGGGTTACGATTTTGTGTATGGCCTTTGTCTGTCTTCTAGATATTGTCTTTGCCATGGGTAAGGATTTTAATAAAACTAGTTCTTTGTTTTTAAATATCATCATCATCATCCGCAGCCCAATCTCTCCCACTGCTGGGTATAGTATAGGCCTTCCTTCGTTCTTGCCATCTCTCCCGGTCCTGCGCTTGCCTGATCCACTGCCTGCCCACGACGCTGATAATATCGTCGACCCATGGCGCTGACGCTTCTCTTGCCAGGTGCCCAACTCCATTTGAGTTCCATTGCCCGGATACCGACATCCTTGACCTTGGTTCGTCTTCGGATCTCGGTATTGGGAACTCGGTCTACAAGCTTAATGCCGAGCATGGCACGCTCCATGGCCCTCTGAGCAACCCTCATTTTGTACACAGCCTCTTCGATGAGGGTCCATGTCTCGGCACCGTAAGTCATGGTGGGCAGTACACACTGGTTAAATAGACGGGTCTTCAGACACTGTGGGACGTTAACAGATTTCAGAATGTCGTCGAATTTTCCGAATGCAGCCCACCCAAGCTGTACTCGCCTTTCGATCTCCTTTTTCTTATGGTCCTTGCCAAAAGATAGAGTATGTCCAAGATAAATGTATTTTTCTACCATCTCCAACCTCACATTTCCAACTGTAACAGCAGAAACTGCGGTGCCGGAGAGGTTTCCCATCACTTTCGTCTTGGACATATTCATCTTTAGCCCTACCTCCAAAGACGCATCATACAGATGTTGTAGCATGAGCTGGAGATCTTCGAAGCTCTCTGCAAAAAGAACAAGATCATCCGCGAATCTTAAGTGTGACAGAGAGAGACCATTGATGTTGATTCCAAATTTTTCCCATTCAAGCATTTTTACTACATCTTCTAAAACTGCTGTAAAAAGCTTGGGTGAAATAGTATCTCCCTGTCTCACTCCCCGCTTAATCGGTACAGGATTCGTTAGACTGTGCACTTGAGCTTGCAGAGTAGCTGACGTGTACAGCTCCCGGAGCACATCCACGTGAATCGATATGGCAGCTATGGAGAGCGTGGAACACGGCCCAATGTTCGACACTGTCGAAGGCCTTCTCGTAATCGACAAAGGCCATAACAAGGGGCATGTTATACTCGTGACACTTCTCCATCAGCTGCTTTACCGTGTGGATATGGTCGATGTTACCGCTCCGGAAGCCGGCCTGCTCTATGGGTTGAGCTTCATCGAGTTGGCGTGTAAGGCAAATGGTGAGAATTTTGGCAAACAGCTTGTAAGTACACCTGTGATAGTAAGCTAATTGGACGGTAATTGTCCAATTTTGCAATGTCACCTTTTTTGTGCATTATTGTGTACTATTGCATTTTTCCACTGTTCCGGTGTGCGAGCTCCGTACAAAACCATGTTAAAGAGCTCCACGAGAACCTTAAAAACGGGAGTTCCACCTGCTCTAAGCATTTCGATAGTAACTCCATCCTCCCCAGGAGATTTATCTGTCTTCATGGCGTAGAGAGCTCTTGTAACTTCACACGGCAAGATAGGTGGTAAGATTTCCGTGTCATGGTGTTCAATTGGAGGAGCTCTAACGCCATCAGGTGAGTTTGGTTCTGCTGCATTCGATGCGTAAAGTTTCCCATAGAACTCTACCACAATGGTTACGATTCGGCTTCGATCAGTTACAGTAGTTCCGTGATCATCTTTAAGTTTTAATAACTGTTTAGATCTAGTACCTACAAGTTTTTCTACGAAAGACTTTTGGGCCTCTATATGCCTTAATGGTGTTATTAATTATAATATTTGTGTTAAGTCTAATTTCTATACTGCCTCTTTTTCCGTTAATTTCTACCATTTGTGTTTCTGCTTGTGTTCATTTTGTGTTTCTGCTGGTCCAATAATATTGAACAAAGTCTTATATAAAATTTTACCTAATCTAAAATTCCAAACAGTTAGAGAGATTTAGTAGAAAATTGAATAAAAGGTACTTATAACACAATCATGTTACACGAAAATTATATAAATGCTCTTGTTTAATTATTCCTAACTGCATTGTTCCTGTACAGCGTAGAAATGTGTCGAAGGAAAACTGAATAAGTAACTTTATGCATTTTATTCGCCGCAAAGTAACGCATAATTACACTTAGCTATTTTATTGCCGAGTTAACTACTTCTCCTTCGCTATTTTTTTTATCATTACTTCAAAATTCATTTTTCCATCTTTGACGTCTTGACAGGTTCATTTTTGTTTATTTTTTTATTGAAATATGATATCAAAACTTTAGTAACACAGAAAGATGCAGCTTGAATTGGACTTTATGAAGGTGCAATAAAGTCGATTTGGCAAAATGTGTTAGTTATTTAGTTTTCCAACTACAGGGACGATATATCTTCACACATTCAACTTGTAAGAGTAGCGAGTTTCCCCACCCATTCGGAAGAAAATGACTCGATTTAGTCAAAGAGAAAATGGGTGGATAACTTGTTTGTCTTGGACAATCCTATATTTTAGATATCTATTATGTAATTGATCTATTAGATAATATCTGCAATTCAATTTTTTCCAGGTTTTAATCAAGATAAGTAAGATATACCTGTCCATGCCAAATAACATTTGCCCTGTTACGTTTGTCATAATATACTTTAGGTATTATGCCATGGCCTCACAGCAGTAACTTCAATTTGTTAAGTGCGGCACACATGAAATATTTGTCTCGTTGTCTTGCAGGGAGCAGCACTGCAAAAGTTTGGCAGTTAGATCGCTGACACAGTTTAAATTTCCTTTGCTGATGTTTTTTGATAACCTCTATGGCGCAGTGGGTAAACGCCTGCCTGATACGCAGAAGGTTATATGTTCGACCCCCGCCGCGGAATAAATGTTTTTATGATCTGAAAATGTAAAGTTTTCTTGAGTCTAGGTGTTTTATTATGTCTAATTATGTATTTATCTAAATTTATTATTATTATTATTATTATGAGCCGTGATGATCCCACTGCTGGGCAAAGGCCTCCCCCCACTCTTTCCACACCTCACGATCCTCGGCAACTACCCTCCAGTCCGGCAAAAACTGGTCGATTTCATCTGTCCACCTCCGTTTTGGTCTGCCGCGTCGCCTTCTCGCTGGGTCGGGGCGCCACTCGGTAGCTACCTTCGCCCACAGCTCTTCTGGCATCCGACAGACATGACCTGCCCAATTCCATTTTAGCGTGGCGGCCTTCGAAGCCACATCAGCAATTTTAGTTTTGGAGCGCAGTTCGGTGTTTCGGACTCTGTCCGTTAACTTGACACCCAAGATGCTGCGCTCCATTGCTCGTTGGCAAACTTTGAGCTTGGACTTAAGAATGTTAGTCAACGACCATGTTTGCGCACCATATGTGAGAACGGGGAGGATGCATACGTCCATTAATTTCCGCTTAAGTGACAGCGGTAATTCTCCCTCCATCATATCTCCCATAGACCAATAGCTCCTCCAGGCATTTTCGGTTCGCCGAGCGATTTCCTTAACTTGCCTGTCCTGGAAGGAGACTATTTGGCCTAGGTAGATATATTCTTGGACGTATGCTAGATCTTCTCCATCCACCGTTATTATGGTTTCAACGCTGTTGGTCATGACTTTGGTTTTTGACCTATTCATTCCAAGTCCAATATCAAAGCTTGCAGTGCTTAGCTGTTGAAGCATCGTTTGTAGCTCCGAGGCTGACTGAGAAAAAAGGACAATGTCGTCGGCGAAGCGGAGATTTGTTAATCTCGCTCCGCCAACGACAATCCCCTTCCTTTCCCAGGCATTCGCTAACTTTCGGAATATATCTTCTAGAGCACTAGTAAACAATTTTGGGGAAAGCGGGTCTCCCTGCTTGACTCCCTTTGTTAAGGGGTGTAAGGGGTTCCATACATCATCTTTCGGAACCCAAGCCAACCTCACCGGCCCGTGGTACACCCTGCTGACCAACAAACGAGGCTCTGGCGCAACACCCACCAACCCGCACTGGACCAGCGCGGTGGGTCATGGTCCAAACCCCCCCACATGATTTATCTAAATAAAAGTGATAAAAATAATGTTCGTAGCAAATGGAGCTCCGTGGTCTCTGCCTACCTCCATGGGAAAGGAGCGTGATTTTATGTATGTATGTAAATAATATGTTAGCCAGTTAGCTTTCTAATAGCGTCGATGGGCTTGAATCTACGCATGGAATGTTAACTTCTGCGTGGCGTGGGTATATTTAATATCTCTGATTTGTTCAGGACTTGTGGTACTGTTCATTCTGTACAATGTCCCGACTCGCTCTAAGTGAATCCATCCGGCGATTGATGCGGCTTTCTTTTAAAGCGAGCCCTAATTGCGAGGGTCCCGTCTCCCGTCTCCCGTCTCAACTGGGCCAAACGCTTCCTTCATCACCTACTGTCTTAAGTGGCTTCTACCAAACGATCATAAAATGAAGCTACGCCACAAATTGTGTTTGTTTGTGTTGATTCTATTAGCCTATCCACACTTCCACGGCGACGCGAAGCTGCAAGCAATCCAAGCACAGATTGGACAGTGAAAATTTACTGTCAAAACTGGCAGAAATAAATAAAAAAGACTAATTTCGGTATCGCGACAAGTTAGCCAATTAACCCTGTACCAGTATTTTTTAAGTTACAGCCAACTTCAGTCAATTTTGCGTGTAGAAATAACTAATCTCCATCCAATCTTTTGTTTAATTAAAATTGTAATAATGTTTTAAATGCGACAGTTTTGATGATTGTTACTGTTTTACTCAAATACGGATATGGCTGAATACATAGTTAAGTGTAAACGTGAGCGAAGCCGCAGGCGTATACTAGTATTAGTTCAGATTAAAACTCGTTGACGATGATATACATAGTATAAGTACACAGTACCTCAACTCACAAACTATCGTGACGCTAACGTCTCTATAATTTGTTAAAGTTCCCCGAGGGGAGCGGGGCGGGGCGAGAGGGGGGGGGGAGTCATCAAACGAATGTTTGCAAAGTTCCCGAACACTCATCATTTTGAGGTTATCGCGCAAGGGTTGCCGAAACGAAAAGTTTTGCCCAAATTTATTATTTATAAGAAAAATTGCTTCGAGTTTTTAAGAGCCTGTAAAAAATGTTCTTGGAAATTATTTATCGTAAACGAAGTGGAAAACTGAAGTTTAATATTGCTATTCATAACGGACTTGAATGCCTCATAGCCGGAATAGCCGCTAAATGTGTTGCCATCTACTTTTATTATAAGAGCTTTTGCTGAATTGACAAGTAATATCTTTGAAAACTATTTGAGTGGCCATAATTTCTCAGAGCCCGAAAGAATATAATAATAAAATTAATTGGATAAATCGTAATCGTAAAATATGAAGAAATTAAAATGTTGTTTGCTGTTTGCGAGCTTTTTATAATTATCTTGCTTGAGTCGCATTAGGAAAGTAGGAATGTGCTTCTACTTACAAATAGATAAATAAATAAAATTAAATTTAAATATTCTTGGACATTTCACACAGTCATTATAAAAGTACACGGGAAATTACTCACGTAAAATTATCGTCGATTTAGATACCGACAATGTTTCGATTCTTCCGGAGAATCTTCATCTGGGTATGAGTGTGGTCACTCCTCGCGGTCGCGTCTCACACTCACATCATCATTTCACACAGTGTCATTTAGTCCCAAGAACTTAATGCTTGTGTAACCATATGACTGATATACTACATACATACATACATACATACAAAAAATCACGCCTCGTTGCCATAAGGGTTGGCATTGGCAGAGACCACGGGTATACTTACTACTTTTATTATTATTATTTTTTGTTACAAATAACATTATTCGTTGCTTTGTGCAATACCATTCATGCTGCTTTTCTCATTACTTTCCATACAATACTCAGGTTGTCTGAAAGAAATAGCTTTTAGCGATAAGGCCGCCAATTTTACTACTATGTATTTTAAGCAATTTGTCTTGTGTTTCTATCTATCTATCTATTATTATGGATAGAAAAAACCACCCGGAACAAATATCTCCAGAACATGCAAACATCCAGCGGCGCGGTTCGTACCCGTAACCTCTTGTTTCTCAGGCGGGCCTAGCCACTGCGCCACAGAGGTTGAAAAAAATGTCTACTATGCTCAGCGATACAGTTGAGATCTTGCCATTTCGTGTAGTTCAATCAAAAATTCTAACGACAAAAATAGCAAAGAATTCCTGCTCACTTGTTATGATATCTTTTATAAGGCATCAAATGAGTGAGCAAGCCTTATTTATAAGGCTCTTAGTCCCATTCATGTAACTTATCTAACAACATTACCAACTTTTTATATGATCCTATATCCTCAGGTTATGATATCAAAAAAACTTATCGCTAACAAATAAGATACTTATCTTGACATAACGAACTACTGGACCCCTCCCCCCACCTCCTGTATAATGTTGTTTGCAAACACGTTGATAAGGGACAAAGGATTGCGTTACTGTTGTGTTGTTTAGGTACTGTGTTTACAGAGAAAAAATACAGAATGGTAAGTGCTTACTTTTTAATCGACTTTAGTAAAGGCGGTTATAGTGGACTGATTCTGAAAAATTTTTTTTTGTTTGAAAAAGCAAACTCCCAAAGTGGAGTCCCCATTAAAAAAATTAGAGGATCTGATGAGGATCTTCGGAGTTAGGAACAGAAATGCACCTCGCGAGTGCATGAAGTGCTCTATTCTTACGAAATACAAGTCTGTTTTTTAACTTCCATTTACGTATACAACGTGATTCATAATTGGTATGTTATCCCGAAAAGGGGTAATTCACCTCATCAGTCTGAACAACATCTGTTCTACGACTTTTTGAATTTCGATGTTTTTCATTGAAGAAATGACTAGCGAAGTTTCGTTCGGAAATAAACACAGAACAACCATAAAATAATCAGCTGATACCTGAACTTTGCCGGTGACCCTAACCTCTGGCCAGTGGCCCGTGTGACGTACGAGGGCGGCGGGCGATGAAAATATTCAAACTTTTTTTTGTCATTGGAATTCACAAGATTTGCACCTACACAACTGTTCATTTTCATGGTCACAAAATCCCCCTTCCGGGATAACATACCAATTATGAATCACGTTGTATAAAGATGAGTTTAGAGTGACGGAAGTAAAAGTTTCCTCTGTGTCTCCCAACTATGTATGTGTCTGTGTGCTCGTATTGTTGGAAAGCGAACAAAGGCGCTGCTGATACATTGTTTCGGATTTTGGAGGAAATGTTCCGGGTGTCTGGAAATAAAGGAATTTTAATTCAGAAATATATTATTTGGTTGTTTTCTAGAAAATTCCAGAAAATTTATATTCTGGTATGTTGTAGTTACTCTTGTGGGCATTTATCAAACTCTATCATTTTGTACTTACAAAATGATTACACAGAATCTTAAATATTATCATTTTCCCAAATAAGAAATACGTTGTTTCCTTCATGGGGGATTTTGACACTAACCCATAAAATTTAAGCTTTACATCTTTACTACATGAGGCAATTTGCCTATACACTTAACGGGTCACTGTAGTGCCTGGGACATTGTTGAGATGGAATAGTATATTATAGTTCTTGCCTGATTCTTTTTCTTGGTGCTTCGCATTTGGAACAGACAATAGAATCACCTAGCATGTAAGCCGGTTTCTATGGTGATCCTTGAGATTCCTGAAATAAATCATATTTTTTCGCTTTCTTTCTTTCTCTCTCAGTAACCGATAATTGTTTTCGAAGGAGTATTTAAATAAGTCAGGTCATGTCAGCTAAGTAATGCAGTTCTTGATATTTTTAGGTTTCAGAACCTTATTTCTGACCTGGTTTGGTAAGTTGGATCCTATTATGCCCCCCGGCGGTTTGATCTACAAGGATAAGGTACTATAAAAACATTTACCTGAAAAGTATGTTCGTAATGAATACAGTATTAAAATAAACAACATATTTCAGAGGTTATTAATGGAGTGAGTTCGGTAACGTGCGCGGCAATTTGTCGACATATTTATGTTTATCGAGTCCACATATTTATGTTTATGTACACAAGGGACCGGATTCATTAACCACCCAATGTATCATTATCATATAAATATTAGGTTTATGAAAACATTTAAATGTGTGTGATTCCGGTAAATCAAAATTGATTGGTTAAATTGTATTTGATTCTGAGTAAATGAATATCCTTGGACATTTCACACAGCGTCATCTAATCCCAAGCTATTATGTGTTAGGTAACAGATGACTGATAAGTGATCTGATAAAGATACAGTTTTTTTTTAATACATACATAATTTTTATAGATAGAAAAACACCCACCAACACAAATATCTGCAAAACATGCAAACATTTGTCCCGCGATGGGGATCAAACCCGCAATGCAACTTAATTATATTTTTATAGAGCTCATGATAGAAGCCCTTTGCAGTCTTTTTAAAGTTATTCATTGAAAGCAAGTAATTGAACTCCGTGTAGCTTACGGTTTGTGAATACGGGGTTAATTAATTTTGCTTCGATGAAACCCTTTCAATGAGAAAGTTGAGCTCATTGATTGCTTCTAAGAAGACTTGGAGTACAGTCAGCTGCAAGAGTTTATGGATTTCCGTAAATAGAAGTTTGTAAAAGATTAGATTTCTTAAATAAATATTGAATTAACAAAGGTTTGAAAAAGTTTGAGAGCCGTGTTGGCCAAGATGGGTTTTACCTCGACTTTCGATGCGAAGGTCGTGGATTTGAATTCCGGTTGTGCATCAACCGATTTATCGTTCAACGGGGAAGGAAACGATCGGGTATATAACATCGTGGTTTAAGTGCTGGGCAAGCCTATTCCACCTCAACAATGTCCCAGACACTACAAGTGTCCCGTAAGTGTAGGCAAAGATTGCCCCCTGACTGAAAGAAAGAAATAAAGAAAAATCATTTATTCTTGTAGGACCTCAAGGATCACTTAAGTTTCGTTATACATGCTAGGTGATTCTAATGCCTGTTCCAACGCGACTCCCTACACCAGGGAGAGAGACAGGCAAGAACCTGGTGGTGTGGGCCTAGCTTTTTTTTAAAAGCGATCCCTTAACAATCTAAACTCTGTATAAATCATCTAGTAAAGATGTAAAGGCCTGAGTTGTGATGAGTGTACCGATGTTCCCGGCATCCCCACAGTCCCAGGGAGGCGAGACACGCGATATATTAGCTCGTCTTAGAACAAGTTATGTTGGCTCTCTCGCGGCCTGTTATTTAAGAAACGAAGGAAAAGTTTCTGCTCAATAGAAATACTTTGAGCTCAGTCTTCTAAAAGCTTGTTTTCTAAAAGCTTTTTGATTCGTTTGATGACCTCTGTGGCCAATCAAAAATACATACATAAAAAATACAGTGGAACATAGAATCTCCTCCTTTTTTGAAGTCGGTTTGAAATAGATTTCATTAAAGTTACAATGCCTGAAAATGTTACATGAAATTCTACATTTTCAAATTATTATTTTTGTAAATGTAAAGATGAAGCCCACGTAAAGAACAAACCTCTCTGCTTATACAAATCCGAATGTTAAGATGGTTTGGGCATAGGTAGTGTAGAGAGGGTGAATTAAAGTCGTTTAACAAAACAGGTGTACAAGGCGGGTGTAAATGGGACATCTGGAAGGGGAAGACCTAGGCGAACATATTTGGACCAAATTAGTGACATTTTGGAGAAAGGCCAGGTCCGAAGTACCCTAAACCGGAGAGCGTGTATGAAGAATGTAATGAGAGTGAATGAGGCGAAAGAGGTATGTCAGGATCGTAGCAAGTAGAGATCCGTGGTCGCTGCCTACCACCCCCATGGGAAAGAGGCGTGATTTTATGTATGTATTATGTATGTACAAATCCGGAATCGAACCTAGAACAAGAGTTTCAACTTTGACGCCAATTCAATAAAACAAACTTCAAACATCAAAACTTTGATAATAAAACCGATAAATCAAATAAGATACAAACAAAGCATAAATCGCAAAACAGAAAGCAATAAAAGTACAAAGGCCCTTTGTAAGAGTATTCCAGAGTCGAGGCATTTTTAAACTGTTATTGTAGCTAATGTATTCATAGGTCGGGGTTAAAAACTCCCCCCTCTCTTGAGGGGGTGTGGGGGGGGGGGGGTGTAAGATCCCTCATCAATATTAAACCGGGAGAACAACAATTTGTTGATTACAATATTATACAAAATCATGGTTATTCAGCGACCACAGAACGGAGACACAGTGCAAGCGGAGACACAGTTCAAGTTCTTTCATCTCTGAGATTATTGTCTTTTTTCTTTTGATTTAAAGTTTCTTTTTATTTAAAGTTATAAAATCAGTTCTTCTTTGTGAATTACTGTAACTGTGCATTTATATAAATTTTTCAATAGAGTTTAAAGCCATAGTTTTGCTTTGAAGTTAGCGATTTTAATGCTATGGTAAATTAACTACTAAGTAAATAATTAATTTATAGTGAACTACTTACGTTACCGAACACTCTAGCTCACGTGCGACATGGGCAGTGAACGCGTTACTAAAAAAGTTTATTTAACTGGATTTATTTTTATAATAAAATATATTTTAGTATAGACATCGAGGAATTAGATTGATAAACTAATTTTCTAATTATGAGCGAGATGTATGGCTCAATAGGCTTTAATTCGGAAATACACAAATTCCATTGTTTGTTAGCTTTAATTGTACGTTTGTAGACTTAATTATAACGGCTTTGTGTAGTTTTGATGGTGATTATGTACAAAATGTATATTTTACGCTCTATGAGATACCATACCTCTGACTACAAATTATGTTCAAAGGATCAAAAATTTATTTATTTATTTATTTATGTCTACAGATATGAGTAGATAAACCAGGTTTGGTAGATTTATTTTTACTCTGTTCTTAAGACCATTCTGATCAAAATCAAACTTGCCAACCCCTCACCCTCAAAATATATTTTCGATACACGCCCCCAAATCAGAGCCCATACAAAAAGTAGCAAAGCACAAATTGAGTTGTCCCACCGCCTGCGCTCCACTGTGGCCTCAAGGAAGCTAACGAGAGCTATTCACGAACTTTGTACTGAACCCTCGATACATTTTAAGCGCGATCATGGCCATGTGCAAAAATCCTTCTATAAAACAGAAACATTTTTAAACTACATAGATCATTTATAGAGGTTTAGAAATTTACCACCGAGGCTGCGTTGCGTGGAATGTGCTTGTCAAGAACCAATAGAATCGTTTCATTAACCTAGCCTCGATAAATGAAGCGATTCTATTGGTTCTTGACAAACACGTTCCTTGCAACGCATCTTCGCTCATCTTTGGTGCAAAAAATTCGAATATCGGAATAGAATACACAGAAGACTTAGTGATAAATAAATCCTTTGCATTTTAAGTTAGTTCTAAAACTCCAAAAGGTTTTAAAAGCTAGGTGTCCTCTGTCCCGTTTTCTCTCGACCAAAAAAGACTCATGCAACTAAACTAATGTTTTCGAGGGATAGAATATTCACTATATTCACAAATGTAGAAACGTATTCTCATTCATTTCATAGTATACGCGTGTACGTACATGTTCATTATGTCTTGAATGTTGTCCGTTTGAGGCATTTTTGTTACGAAATTTTAAATTCGTTCACTTTTCTCTTCGCTTGTTCATTCTACAAGGACGTGTATTTCATTCATGACAGTAATAGCTGCGATGAAATGGAGAGGAGGAACATAAAACACGGAAACATTCAACAATTAAATTATGTTGCAATATAAATAAGTTTGTATGAGTTTGCAGGAAATTTTGTTAGTATATTGTTGGTTTGGAAGTGACAACAAAACGACTGCAGGTTTTATTGGATACTAATTCTCCTTCGGCTTCCTTTGGATAAAAAGTAGCATATATGTGTTATTCCAAGTCATAAACTATGTATATTCCAAGTTTATTAGTTGGAAATAAGTTTGTATGGTATAAATAAAATCAATTAGCACTATCTCGCTTACACGTGCTGTCGATACGTCTGTTTAGCTGTTAGTCGTTAGGAAAGCTAACGACGACTGTATATTATGCGAGATCGTCCGGAGGGCCTAAGTTCGGCTCGGTCACGTTATAAGTATCCAGTAATTAACTGTTTTTACTGATCTTGGGATCTTACAGTAGATTGGTTGAGCGCAACGTGTGTATGTCTTATTAGCGAGGGAAGGCAACTCGTGCATGCGACGTCGAAGCCTCCTTTTTAAGCTTATAAAGAGGGTTAATTCGTAATTGAGTGCTTTTAAGAGTTCCCGCGGGACTAGAGGGGTAATCAGTTAGCTATTTGATTAAGTTTATGGACTTTTTGAAAGTATGGTGCTGTAGGTACTTTTCATGATTCAAAAGTTGTGTTAAAATAAAAGAAAATATATTTAAAGACGTAAATTTTTGTATTTTTAAGGATAGGATAGTTTATTTTTATTTTTACATTTTAAGTTTTAAAATAAGTTATGAACTTATGGGCGTGTTTCTTAAACTTTCTTAAAAAATATTTAACTAGAAATTTATCTCTAATACGATTTTACGAGTATTCGTATGTCAGGAAATTTATAAATCGATGAAAATATTTTAAAGTCGGTACATAACTGACCGAGAAATCAGTGAAATACATTATAACTAGCTTATTCGCGCTCGACTTCGCTCGCGTTGTACCTACCTTGATAAAATATAGCCTATGTTCATTCGGAAAGTCAATGCTACACACCAGTGAAACAATTTTTGAAATCGGATGAGTAGTTTCGGTGATTACCCCAAACAAACAAACCAAGTTTACCTCTTTATTAATACTTATTATATTAATGTTAGTATTAGTATAGATAGTAATATAGAATTAGTACAGACTAGTAGTATTACTTTTTCTGTGGTATAGATAAAAATAATAAAAAATACATAAAGTGGAACATAGATCAGTCATCTGGTTACCATAACACAAGCATTAAATTGCTTAGCTTGGGACTAGATGACGCTGTGTGGAATGTCCAGGGATATTTATTTATTTATATATAGAAACTTGTTCAAATAGGCCATCATTATACTCTGTTAGGAATATCCTCAGTTCATACATGTTCATAGTCATACATACACCCATGTTCATACATCCCTCCTCACTCCCTCCGGATGTATCGGGAGGCGCGCGGAGGATAATTGCATTGCGACGGAGGAATTACTCAAAATTAAAGCCTTTCGAGAGCTTTTAAGGAATTTACTCAAAGAGACATTCGGCGATGGATGTCGTGATTTGGAACGTTCTGTGTTCTGTGTTATGTAAAACGGAATGGTTTTCGCTTGCGAGACAAAATTCCACAGAGAATTAAGGAAATGTTTTTTTTTATTCTCTTGTTGTTTAAAATAGCGTAGGGTTATTATAGTAATGAGAAATTAATGATGTGATAAAAAAAAATCGCACAAAAAAAATTGGCGCAACAATTTTGGAAAATTCTGAAAATTTAAGTTTTGCACTCTTGAGGTTCTTTTTTTCCTAATTATTTTTAATCAGACTTCAGAATTGTAATCTTTCAAACAAAAATAGAATTTTTCAAAATAGGAATTTTCATAATATTGACGGATAATAGGTAAGTACCTAAGTAAGTAACATCCATAGAAGAAACGGGTCTTATACTCTAGCACGAATGACGATACCTTGTAGATGGGTTTTAAATTATGATGTAATGGTGTTATATTACTCGTGCACTACAATGTATATCAAGCAAACCGTCAACCAAAGCCTTATACACTTATTTGCTCCAACAATATCACTAGTTCATCGGCAAACAGTAATACCAAGCCGGGTTGACCGTGGCCGGACAAGGCGATAAATAGCGCAATACCGCACAGTGGCAACACCGCAATATCGAGCCGAGCCAATATTGACGAGAAGTGGCCACTCGTAGAGTTGCCAACTGGACACTTAAGAGCTGAACGTACCATTTTATCTGCTCCCCCCTAGCTAAGTTACATTTCTACAATCGCTTTCTAGATTAGCAACAGAAAATATATAAGAAATGACATTCGATGACAGCGATGATAGAAAGAGAACAGAAACAAAGCGTTTGTCACTTGGTTTGGTTAGATTCAAATATCACTCAGTCTAAATTATTGCGTAACCAAAAACTTACAACTAGGTTTCAAAAAAATCATAAATAATGTTACAAAGGAAAATAATTGGGAATAATATTAAGATATAATAAATAATCTAATCCGAACCATACGCGGTTACCCGTTCAAAGTGTACCTACTCATAAATCATAAATGAAGGAAAGCGACGCTTTAACCAGTTAGAAACATTTAAACAGCCACCTCCTTCACGAGGGAATTGTAAAATAAATACTATTATTTAATCTTATTCATCAATAATATTTATTATCATTGATATATACAGATCTGTTAGAACTGTTATCTATCTTACTAGATGCAAAAGTTGTTCTTTCATGATGTTAGAAAAGACATTATAATAGCACACGGGAAATTGCTCACGTAAGGATTTCGTCGATTTAGATACCGACAATGTTTCGATTCTTCCGGAGAATCTTCATCTAGGTCTGAGTGTGGTCACTCCTCGCGGTCGCGAAAAGTTAGAAAAGTTTTAAATATTATCGATACGTTTAGATTTGAAGTGAAACTTGGTAACAAGCTTCCAGCTTTTTGCCCGCAACTTCTTATTTTCGCCAAATCGAATACAACTCGAAAGCACTTAAAACTTGAATAATTCTCAGTCCACATGAAATACTTATTTCGGCAATCAGAGCGTACAAATTGGCTTTATTCGAAACTTCGCGAAAACAGGCAATAAAGTAGCAATAAAAGTTGCATTAAGTTGCGCGATTTACAGCGACGTACTTACGGCTGAGTTATGGCACGGCGGCGACACTTGCCACTTGTTATCATTACTTTCCTACCTGCTGTACATCATGCTTACTTCTAATATTGTAAATGTTTGTATTTACGGCTGCAGGTGGAAGTTACAATAGAGGACATGTTTTTAAAAGACTTTAAATGGAGAAGATTCTTATTCAGAGTTTGAAAATGTTGATTAGTGTTTTTAAAAACTCCGTCACCAGAGTTGGCCACTTGCTCAAACGAACTTACTTACTTACTATCAATTAAACTGGTGGTTTAAGTGAAAGCTTTAGCGACATTCCTGGTCATTGCTTCTGAATGCTACTTCAGAATGAGCTGGATATCTCTTGGAGTTACCTATAGATGGCGCTGATTTAGTGCATAACTGAAGTCATCTTATCAAGATTTTCGAGCTAAAGTCATAGGATTCATATTAAAGCACTCCGGCTTGCGAAGGATCGGTTTAATCAATTGCGGTTTCAAATCCCGCCGGAATCGAGATTTTTGTTATGAAAGAGCAGTGTGATAAATTCGAATTTTATTTTTGGCTTTTTATTCATTCGATACAAAATAACTTACACTTACACTTTTTTTTTTTTGTTATTTTGTATCAAAAAAATTCATTTTTTTGATACAAAATAACAACCATCTTCCGTCTACTTTAAAATCCCGGACGCTCCGCTCCAATTCCCGTAGAATCCTTTTTCTAAGCTCCATTTATCTTCATAAACTACATAACATTGTAAGGACGTGAAACTAACTCTGCAATATAAGAGCAGCTACTCTGAAGCGCTGTAACATTGTAAGCACGCAACTGGCCTCTGGATAAACTTGCCCTATATTTTGCATCCTCGGTACCACGAGCAATCTCCACAAGACACTAACGCAGCGGTTATGTACATTGCTGGTTTTGTTCAGCACAGGAATAGAGTGAAGTAACTTTGCCAGCGTTGAGCGGTAAAATTATAATAAAGTGAGAACACTGGCTAGATAAACTTGTGTTCAGGAGGTACTTTGCATCTTACAAGGGGGCAACTTGCAGTGTGTGTGATGCATTGCGGCTTTTGTTCAGCAATAGCTTTGTACTTCGCGAGGTCATAAAAAGTTTATTTTAGAAAAAACATCTCAGAATTGCATAAATGTCAAAACTTACACCTTTGTGTTTTGTGCAAAGAATATTCTTCTTTCAAAACTTTGTACATTCATCTTGTTTGTTTATTTTTATGTTTTTTTTTGTAGTTTTGCGGCACTGTGCCAAAAACTTCTAGTTCACAAATCTTCTAAATGTATAAAAATTATTAAAATCCCCTTTGAATTTCTTTAGAGGGGATTTTGACACTAACTACTAACACTACTAATTTTGCATCACAATTAATCATGAACAAAACAGTAGCTCTATTTAAAACGCTACATTCTTAATTTCATAAAAATATGTCGCTATTACTTGTCACAAATAAAACCTTTATCTCAAGTACCAAGATCGTTCAAGATCAACATACTGAAACAACAAACCGTCCATTGTCCGACGCTATCGCAGCGCTGTGCACATAGCGCGGCGGGCTCCGACGATATTGGCTCGCGCGGTCCACAGCGCGCGATGGACGTTATTGCTGCCCGTTTCTTTATGTACGGTCAGTATTCAGTGGTACGGTTACATGCTCTGATGGTAGTCGGGATTGTAATTACGATAGAGGAATAACTACAGCTGATGTAATAAAAGTTAAATTTTGCTTGAAGAAAAGACACTGTGATATGAATGTCGAAAACTACGTTAAACTTAGAAACAAAATAATAATAATAATAATTTATTTAACAGACATTTATTCATCATCATTCTCCTGCCCTTATCCCACGCTAAGTGGAGTCGGCACATGTTTTTCTCTTCCACTCTCCTCTATCGCTCGTCATCTCTGAACTCACTCCTCTTACATTCATATCACACAATCTATCCACTTCTTCTTCGGCCTTCCTCTACTTGTATACCCAACCACATTCATATTTAATGAACATGATACAAAAAATAAAAATCATTATAATATAATCAGTCGAGATAGTGGGGGCAATTTGGAGTGTCGCAAAAGCTAAACTAACCTAACTAAAACTATTGCCATCCTTTTTATTCCCATAGCTATGAAAGGGACGGCAACAATTTTAGTTAGCTTAGTTTAGCTTTTGCGACACTCAGAATCGCCACCAATGTTCCTCTTTAGACAACACGGCTCATTTAAAAAGGAAATAATCTAAATATCTACTTCTTTTCTGCTTAGTATTTCTGTGAGAAATACAAAAGCCCAGCGTGACGCCGAGTGCAGCAGACAAATGAACGCAACGCGACCAATAGCACCAGTTTATCGCGATAGGCATTAATAGTGAGCTCGTCATTTAAAGTGGTTGCAACTTTTGTTGAATAAAAAGATCAAAAACGTACGCATTTGAACCTTCATTCTAATAAGATAATGCACAAAATCGATGACACTAACGCCTCCTAGCAGTTTCTTACAGTAAGCCTTGGGTTATTAAATAGCTATGGATATAAATGTCTACTTGAGGTAAAACCTTGTTGAGTGAGCGCAGCGAGCATTTGGATTTGTATGTTTGTATATTATACAATGTTTCAACAAAGATATTTATAAGTTTGTTACGCTCCCAAACCCATGGGGCATAAATTCAATTAAAACAAATCGAATGTCGACAACTATACCACTTAACTAGTGCGGTTTTTGAGATGTATGTATAAACTTGTGCTAGCTTTATGCAGTTAGCTAGATTAGTGTTTTTCTGAAAGTTAATTACCAGACCGGTGCTAGCGGCGCGGCGCGGACAGAACGCTGCGCTCGCAGATTCCATTATCACTGCAGATGTTCTAGGAATTACAGAAAGAAAGAAAGAAAGAAAAATCATTTATTCTTGTAGGACCTCAAGGATCACTTAAGTATCGTTTTACATGCTAGGTGATTCTAATGCCTGTTCCAACGCGACTCCCTACACCAGGGAAAGAATCAGGCAAGAACCTGGTGGTGTGGGCCTAGCTTTTTTTTAAAAGCGATCCCTTAACAATCTAAAATACTTAATCTAAATAGTCAAGCTTCAGTGGGAAGCCAGTCGAACAAAGTAAGGCATGTCAAAGAAAGTAAAAGTAATTGTAAAGTTAACAAGATAACACCTCAACAAAATGTTGTCTGGCATCACACGCTACACTTGGCCGACTTAAGTGGTAGGTACCTACTTATCAAGGTAGTAAAGATATTGTATACCATCAACCGTCGAGGGGCACAGCGACATCAGGCCACGCAATTTTATCATTAATAAAAGCCTCAATGGAATAATACGCTTTCTCTACAAGAATATTCTTTATGTACGTTTTAAACCTTCGAGTCGGTAGGTTAGTTACGTTGATTGGGAGTTTATTGTAAAAAAGTACAGTATTTCCCATAAAAGAACCGTTTACTTTTTCTAGTCTAAATTTAGGCACACATAATTTATTTTTATTTCTAGTGTTAATTTTGTGCACATCACTTTTTTTCTTAAAGTTGTTTATATATTTGTGAGTGTGCAATAAGTTTACATAAATATATTGCGAAAAAACAGTAAGAATATTTATTTCTTTAAAACGCTCTCTTAAAGAGTCCCGACGTTTCATTTTGTAAATGGCGCGGACAGCTCGCTTCTGTAAAACGAAAATAGTTTGAATATCTGCTGCTTTACCCCAAAGAAAAATACCATACGACATCACACTATGGAAGTAACTGAAATATACTAACTTAGCTGTTCCTTCGTCAGTAAGTTGCCTAATCGTACGCACTGCGTAAGCCGCGGAGCTAAGCCTACCTGCAAGTGTTTCAATATGCGGACCCCACTGCACTTTGGAGTCGATTGTAAGACCTAAGAAAACAGTTGAATCTACAAGATTAAGTGCTTCCCCATTTAGTTTAATTTTTGTAGGTCTCTGAACCACGTTAGGCAAAGTGAATTTAATACATTTAGTTTTTTTGGCATTAAGTAAGAGGTTATTAGCAGTGAACCAGTTTGAGACTTGGGCTAAAGAGGCATTAACATCATCATAATTATCCTTAGACCTATCAACTTTAAAAAGCAAAGATGTATCATCAGCAAAAAGAACAATGTCACACATGTCTTTTACAAAGGAAGGAAGGTCGTTTATGTACACTAGAAACAGAAAAGGGCCTAGTATCGAGCCCTGTGGCACACCCATATCAATAACTGACCCTGAAGACTTTTCACCTCCTACTTCAACTTTAAGGAGTCTCTCAGAAAGATAAGATCTAATCAGGTTAATAGCTTGGTTTACGACACCATAGTACTTTAATTTAGAAATTAGAGTCGCATGACATACGCAGTCGAAGGCTTTCGACAGATCGCAGAAAACTCCGACTACGTCTTGCGAGTTCTCAAAGGCCTCATTATATGTGTTTTAGAAGCAATGTACCTGCATCGGTTGTTGATCTACCTCTCGTAAATCCAAATTGGTGCTGGTGTAAAAGTCCGTTGAGATTAAAGTGAGAGAGCAGTTGATTAAGAATTAGTTTTTCAAATATTTTACTTAACGCAGGCAGAATCGATATTGGTCTATAATTAGCGGGGTCAGTTTCATTACCAGATTTGAATAAAGGAATAACTTTACTCATCTTCATTAGATTGGGAAAAACTCCCTCGTCAACGCAATTGTTAAAGATATAAGCTAAACATGGAGCAATATCCCCAACAATAGTAGCTAATATCTTAGTCGAAATCCCCCATAAATCTTCAGTGTTTTTAATATTCAGTGTTTTAAATATTTTGACAATATTGTCTGCGTTAACATAACTAAACCTGAATTCATTATTACCCTGAACAACACTGGATTCCAAAAGGCCGTATGCTATAGTGGCGGATGAATTTAATGATTGAGTCACCACATGTGGTATATTAGAGAAAAAATTATCAAATGCGTGAGCGACCTCATCGCTTTTAGTTAATAAATGATCATTTACTTTTAGATTTATCTGTTTGTGGCCACGTTTTGTTTTACCAGTCTCATTGTTGATCAATTTCCAAGTGGCTTTAATTTTGTTAGGTGCTGTTTCAATTTTATTTTTTAAAAACATTGATTTTGCTACCTGACATACTTTTTTGAATGTTTTAGAATAATTCTTAATGTAAAGGTTATGTGAAGGATCGTGGAGCATTAGTTCCCTTGTAGAATACAGATCATAAAGTTTATTTCTACTTCTATAAATACCAGGTGTTGCCCAGTCTGCAAAGCTTGCACTAGTTTTAGATATACAAGTCTTTAATTTAAATATTTCCTTATGCTCCTCAGTAATTAAATTAGATAAACAGTTAAACAGCTCATTCGGGTCTTCTATACAAGGCAAAAGTGACATTTTAAGTTCTATGCAACCCTTAAACTTTGTAATACGACTCGCCGTGATAGGTCGGTAAGTGAATTGAGTAGGTTCATTTAATAAGCTATTAGGAAATTTAACACTTTGACCATAATGATCTGATCCAAACTTTTTAATTAAGGCTTTACTAATTGGTTCACAACTACTAAAAATATTGTCTAGACATGTGGCTGTTGTTAATGTTACCCTAGTTGGTTCATTGAAAAGATGTGTCAGATTAAAACATTTGAACAAATTAATGAACCTTTCAGAAAGAGAATCTAAAATAATGTCTACATTAAAATCACCACAGATTATTAAAACTTTACTACTAGTGAAAATCTTGAGCAAAACTTCTTCCATAGTGGACTCATACAGCCCATAATCCGCGTCAGGTGGACGGTAAACACTCACAATTACATGTCGCTCCAGCTCAACGCACGACAGCTCAATGGTCCTCTCAATAGAGAGATTAACAATATCTTTACGTTCCTTGCATTTTAAATGATTTTTCACAATAATTAGAGAACCGCCTCTAGTGGCGTTCTTACGTTTGTATGAACTAACTACATTGTATTGTTCAAAATAAGGGAGCAACTGATTATCTAAGATCCAGTGTTCAGTCACACACATAATGTCTACATTACATTCTTTTAAAAATAACTCTAATGCTAATAATTTGCTGGGGAGGCTTTGCATGTTCTGATGTACAACATGTAAAGTGCCTAGCTTACCCGTTGTCGAAGCGGTCAGTTTAAATGTTGACCGGCAGTCCCTAGTGCATGATCAACCATATTAGTACTACTACTAACTACAGGCTCGTCAGATAGTTGTGTTGTACCATGTAAAACACCATCAAAAATATTAAATGCTAACAATTTAGCAATTATCAATTGACTTTTACTACTATAGTACATAGTACTTTTAGTCAAATTTAAATCACTAATAAAAGTATTAGTGTCAAAATACAAAACGTCACTATGACGACATGTCAAATTGTAAAATAATAAATTACATTTATAGACCTGCTGGTTCTCTTTTGCAGTCAGGAATTTAGAGTAAGGAAAAGCACATACAATTAATTTTCCCAACCCAAGTTCTACTTTTGCCATCAAAATGTCAACTAAGTTGATAATATCTAGACGCTTAATGTTACTACATTTACCTAAATGCAATACCAGAGTAGTATTGCTGTCAAGTGATGTATCCGACTTTATACATTTAGTGATATAGTCAATTGGGGCATTTGGGAAACAATTATTTACAACATTTTGCTTGAGTTGGCCACCAAGCCGTAGACCAAACCCTACACCGATTTCATCAGTATACAACACAGTTCTCCGGGTCTGCCGACAGCCTGTAGTCTGTCTAACCGGGGACTGGGTAGCTTGTATTTGTTCTCCTAAGACGGGAACACAGGATGAAATTTGTTCCATTACCGGTGTCATTATAGAAGATACATCATCGGCTAATAAGGGTGGGTCTGTCTGTGTAAAACTATTACATACTTGCACATATATACTATCATTGCTGACTACGTCAACAATGCTGTCTATCTTTATCAGGTTATCTAAAACCTCCTGTTCTGCTTTTTTAAACTTACATGTCATATCATGCAGTGATCTTTCAAGGCCTACTATTTTCTCAGCCATGTGATCCAATTCTAATGAGTGGCGGCCTATTAAATTATAACATGAGGTTAATTCCTGCTTCAAAATACATTTTTCTTTGCACAGTTTTGCATGATCAAAGACTTTTCTTTGAATTTTCAGCTTTTTCTCAGACTTTTTAATGAAATTGTTTATTTTTAAATATTTTTTAATTTTGTTGCTCCCTTTCATTAATGACTTGTTATTGCAATTTGGTGTAGTGGCCTCATTCATAGAGAAACTAGGCACACTACTCGAAAGCTCAGTCTGTAAGTCCAGACTACTAAAGTTAATAGCTACAGGTGTTTTCCTTAATTCTAAATTGTCTATCCTTAATCTACACTCGGATAACTCTTGCTGTAAGTCCTTGTTCAGCTGCAGAGTCGCATCATATGTCTCATGGCAGTGGTCCACCGACTGCAGTGATGACTTCAGGTGATCCATCTCTTCCAGTACATCTTCATATTTTGTATGAAGCTCGGCAAGTTGTTTTTTCAATGTCTGATTCTGACCAAGGATCACCAGCATCTCAGACTCACTCTCCTCTTGCTCCTGTAGTAGCTGTCGTCTAATCTCATTAGATTCCTTGAGCTCCGCTGTAGCCATCTTCAGTTTTGCTTCCAAATCGCATGCCTTCCGAGTCATGGTCATTTTGGTTTAGTCTGAAATGAACGTCCAGCAAGTGAGTATGGTATTGGAAGATTGAGAAGGAGAGTAGGTGCTTTAGAGATATAGAGATAAATTAGTTGGAGGAGAACAATACTAAGAATAAAAATAGGAGTGAATTAGAAATAGAAAACAAGAAACAATTGTAATAAAACAATTAGAAATGAAATGAAAATATAGGCTTGCTATTCTGAATTTCAGATGTCAATTAGATCTAGGTGGGTATACCTACTTTATTTAAAAATAATAATAATAATAAAAATTGCCACAATTTATAATTTAAATGTTAATAATTTACACAGAATGTAGTAGGGAACTGATAATATCAAATGTGATAATCAAGTACCACACCAACACAGAATTTACAGCTGCTAAGTATTACTTACTTACTTACTACAAAATACTTCAAAGAACTCTTTGCACTCTAATGTAAAATAAGAAAAAACAATAAGCAAAGACAGATCCTTGTGAAGTTTAAATTTGAGTTCTGTCTGACTGAATCTAGTATGATGACCAATGATGACCATGCAGCCAAACAGTGTGAATGTCGGAGTAGGTTGCGTTAATTTGGGAGTGTAAAGTTTTCTTGTTGTTTATTGTGTGTGAGGCAAATGTTTAGGACTTCAGTTCAAGCTTCCACTAATTGTCAAGCTGAAAGAGTTGTAAACGGGGCCTGTGTAGTGTAGAATGGCAGTGACTCATCGATCATACGATCTTTGAGCGTGAGTATAAAATGTTGTGATGTGTTCGTACTGAGGTTAGTATGAGATGATAAAAGGAACACAAATACTCCCCGGGTTTATCGAATATATCCAATTCGTCAGCTTAGTACAGTATTGGCGCCCTGTACTGGTTTTTGCAATGGATATCGTAACCGTTGCCGTTTTGAAGTCCTCAATTTGCAGTGTCCGTTGGTTACAGTTTAAAACTTTGGAGTCTGTACACTGGTTTTAACACTTATATTTGATAATTAACACTTCTATTTGATAATTAGGCTTAGTTGCACACTTTAACACAGTCTTTTAAGCGTTCTTTTTAACAAAATTTAATTAAAATTGAAAATTAATTACGAGCAGCTGATTTACACGTCCAACTGCCAGTGAAAAAAAAAACGCAAAAAAACAGCTGAAGTACTAGAATAATAAAACTAGGCTGTTAGACTGTTTGTTTTACAAATAATAAATTCGCGAGAAGCGCTCTTGCTAAGACGTTCTTGATAGATCGTCGAAGTTAAGCAACGTTCCGAGCGGTCACAACTTGGATGAGTGACCGCAAGTGGCATTTATATCTGAGCGCTTCCGTGCTTCGGAGGGCACGTTAAATTGTCGGTCTCGGGTTTTAAAGTCGTTAAGCCGTGATGGAGGCCTTCAAGCGGCCTAAAAAGTCCGTCACCAGAGTTGGCCACCTGCTCATACGAACTTACTTACTGTTTTACAAATAATAAATAATAAAAAGAATATCAAGCCTCTACGCAGAGAAAATACATAGGTATTCACATGGATTTAGATTTTTATTTTAGTGTTAACTTCAAAGAAAGAAAGAAAGACCTCGATGGCATGTGGCATGTTAACTGTAATTAAAGGACATGGCGAAGATATTTACTTTATTTTTTCGTATAAGTTGTGTGAATAATAAACAAATAGCTGCGCCCCGCGGTGTTACCCGCGGTAGTTAAAATAAGCCTTATTTTACATATAAACCTTCCTCTTCAATCACTCAATCTATTAACAAAACCGCATCAAAATCTGTTGCGTAGTTTTAAAGATTTAAGCATACATAGGGATATAGGGACAGAGAAAGCGACTTTGTTTTATACTATGTAGTGATAAATAGTTCGATGTGGCTAGTAACGCGTGCTCGCGTGTCGTGCAGTGCGCGCGACCACTGTTATCGACCCACACTCCCTGACTGCGACAATCGCTTTAAACTCCTCTAGTTCATATCTTTACTTACTAACACGAGTTGTGGGGAACTCGTTCTGTGCTTGATCAGCACTCTTAACTCAGACTTTATACCACGGATAATAATAATACTATACTATGCTCAGGGTACGAGTAGCTACGATAGCTTTATTTTAAACTAGCTTACTCGCCCGCGGCTTCGCTCGCGTGGTAGCTACCTTGATTAAATATAGCCTATGTTCATTCGGAAAGTCCATTCTACACATCGATGAAAGAACTTTTGAAATCGGATGAGTTGTTTCGGAGATTACCCCAAATATATAAAGAAAGAACTTCTTTTAGTTTTGTTAGATGATTTTCTCGTGTTCTACACAAATTCTAGATTGTCACTAAGGTACGAAGTCGACGTATATGAAATCCAGTATTTTCTTAATCGGTGACAAAGGGGACACTAAAATTACCGAAATCCCCTTTGAGGGGATTTTGGGATTTTGACACTACGACTTGACGAAATAATCGATACATACATAAAAAAAACATGCAGTGAAACATAGAACCTCCTCCTTTAAAGTCGGTTTAAAATACCACAGCTGTAACAACTTCACACGATTTAACAAAGTCCTTTCTGAGAAGTAAAATGTATAGGAAAATAATGAAAACATTTCTAAGATTTCCTTACACTTTATATATAACTGGATCGAAGTTTCTCGACTCTCAAAGTAATGTATAAACTTTATGTTTCATTGTTCGATAAACCCACACAAGCTCGTTTGATTCCTTTGAGCACAAACAAACAAACACGTGTAGAAACAGTCGGATATTTTACTGAACAAAGCAAAGGAAGCCGCAAAAGGCTTTTACGGAGATGTAGGGTACCTATGTACTATTCGCTTAGAAATACTGTTAATATGACTAACGTAATCTAGAAATAACTTAGGTAATAACGTAGGTGAATTTGTGTGTTTGTAAGTGTAAGTGTAACACCCATATTCTTAGTCGTAACTTTACCTTTAACTCCACTCGACCTTCACTCAAACTCATTCGAGGTCCCTCGAAAGTGCCTCAGAAACTACCTTATGTTTGGTATTTTTAGACGTTATTTTAGAGTCAAATCAATCTACCTCGAGTAAGGAGAAATCAGATCAGTCAAAGGTAAATTTGATCAAACTTTTTTCAAGCCTAAGGAAATGTGTAATCTGTGGTGATTAAAAACGTCAAAATCAGTCGAATTTCGTAAACACAAAATGTAAACAAAGAAAACTTTAGTAAAGATTTTATAGTTTATCGTGCTAGGACAATTTAAATACGCGCTTGAAATATAAGTTTACAAAGGATGAAGACTTGTGGTGATCCTTTGAACAACAAGAGCTTGGTTGCAACGCTATATTAGCATCTAGGCGTTGACAAACAGCAGGCAAGAAACACATGGAGCTCTTTCCTACTAAAACACAATACAGGAAGAAAGGCTTCATAGCTTCAGAGAAGGGAAAGGGGATGCATGATGATTGCATCAGAAGATTCTAACAAAAACGGGAAAATAGAAAAAGAGGTTGCTGAGGAACTTTTGTGCAACCCAGCTAAGCGGACAGTAACAGAAATAGAGCTATCATGTAGTAGTTAGTTTAGTTTTTGTAAATAAATGGATACTGGTGTGTTTATTATAAACATAAGTCATTTTAGTTTTTTAATTAAACCATCCCTGTACCTACCTGATCCTTGAAAACAGAGCTATATTTATTGGATAATAATATTGATGCCAGAGTACAAGAAATGATTTTGATTATAGAAAAAGACAAAAAATCTATTAAATTGTTTATTTTAAAAAGTAAGGTCACATTATAATAATAGGTTTAGGGCCCTATAGCCACTACATACGAACGAATTAGCCACGGACTACAGTACAGTAGGTAGGGTATCCTTGATAAGCCGATATTTGGAAAATTCGACCTCGTCAAATAGTTCCAATGGGTTTTCTGCATCCCAATATCCCGTGATGCGTTGTCGTCGTATAAAAATTTAGTAAATTCCTCTGCACATTCACGTTTTTACACTCAATTATTCACACTAATGTCCTAAGGAAAACTCAAGGTAGCTCGCGACCTACCTTACGTTGACAGCTATTTGACAAAACCTCGAGCGAGGATTTCCTTGAGGAATTCTCAAGTGAAGGATGAGTGGAGGTGAATTTTGATGTCTATAGATACCAAATCACGATTTCAAGGCTGAGTCGAGTGGAGGTGGAGTTAAGGTTACGACTAAGAATATGGGGGTCAATGTTTGTTGCTCCTTCACGCTCAAACGGCTGGACGGATTTGAATGAAATTTAGTACCAGGATACGTTTGATGCCAGTATTCCCGATGCCACGGGAATGGGAACTTATTTACATTATTGGACATTTAGCAAGACGAAGTGATGACTCATAGAATAAGAATTGACAGATGGCAAAAGATACGATATTATTTTACTACAATAAAGCAAGCAGTCTATAGGCACCCAGCACGTACTGGGCGCGTAGACAAGTGACAAATGTTTCGTATCTATTCTCTTTCTATCTTCTTCTTCTTCTTTATTTTGGCTTCGCCGGTTTTTGCCACGCATTTAGCCACTACCATGTCAAAATAATTCAAGTCAAAGTCATCATCGCTACACCTTTGATTTGACATTTCTGATCGCTCGAGTTTTTGTCATCGAATGTCAATTCCTATACACTTTTTTTAGTTTCTAATCGAAAGCGATTGTCGAAATGTAACATGGCAAGGGCAGCTGAATGACTTGATGAAGATGAAACTACAAGTGTAAGATTGATTTAGTAAGCTGACAGTCCCACTGCTCAAAACAAGCAGTTTCGACGTAGAGCAGAGAAAATACTTGAGTTAGCCAACATACCTCACAGCGCATCGGTATGTACGGAATATATCTGCGAGCATTGCGGAGCTCGGTTTTATTTTCAAATTGGATGAAGATTTTAAATTCCTTTGGGTAGTTTTCTTTAAAAACAAAATAAATATTCTTTATCAATTTTATATACATGCGATTTTGACTTTTTTTCAATCAATCAATCAATCAATTTTTTTATCTATACATGTCAATAAATAAATGAATAAATATTTTTATTGATTGTTTAAATAATACATTTATTCTAAATACGGTGCAAAATATGCTACGCATCAATTTTTATTGCAGTGCTACGAAGGTCTACGAAAAGTGCTACGTCGTAGACTTTCTACGGTTATATAGTAGCTACTATAATATTTTCAATAGAACAACTTTACTATCCCCACTACGTCTACTGTCCCCGCACTAGCCCGTGTCTTGCGGACGACATAAATCATGTGGATCGAAGCTATGATTCATAGAACCGCTCGTGGCGAATACGCGATTAGCCAGACGCTGCACAATGTACCGGCCCTTTGACTTATGTCTTTTAGATTTATATCAGTTCTGAGGTTCTTCTGAGGTTCTGAGGATATTTTTTGAATCTTTTTGTTAGTGTAAAGTTATGTTTCAGGTTTCTTATAGTTCTATAGATATATCATATTAATAGTAATGACTCTATTTCACAACCGAGATTATACTTTAACGTGTACAATTATATTCAGGTTGGGTTTATATTTTTGATGCTTTTAAGATTTCTAGAAAGTGGTCACAATCATGTCCAAACACAATGAGTGCTGTGATTACTCGCATTAAAATAGTAATTTTATAATTCGTAGAATCTACGATAACAAAGCATTTGGGAAACTAATCAAACACAACTAGCAAATTACATTCATTGTTAAAATTGCATAACAAAATACATTCACATTTTAAATACGAAAATTAAACCAAGTTATAAAAACACTGGTACTTACAAATAGCCGTATAATCCCGAAGCAAACAACGCGAGCGCCGCCAGCGGCTATTACAGGCAACTGTAAACATGACACTTTACCACTTGGGATAGAACAACAAGCTTTTGATCACTGCAGCTTAGTTTAAAAAAAAATACTTTAAGTAGCACATTTGAGGCTTATACCCAGCAGTGGGTCACAAAAAGCTAAATATAAATGAATGAACACATAAAAGATTTCAATACGTGATTAAGTATAGCTAGTTTTTCTAACTACTACACACTTATAAGCATTGAATACGGGATATTTACAATTATTCGTGGATTTTCGATGTTCTAAAACTACTTCGCACAGTTGCATGCGCCGTGATCACGGTCAACTGTGGTTTCTAACGTGATTGCGGGTAGTTGGAGTGTGCCACAATGCCGAAGAACGAGCGGGAGAGAAAATAATATTTTTTCTCGTGAGTAAAGAGTGCAAAACGATAGACACGTAACATAATTTATAGCGAAAAAACAGCTTTTAATCTGTTATACAATATCATTAACAGACTGATCTACCTACTAATTAACTTTTCCTTGTAAAATTGGTTAATTGTGTTTTTTTTCTTAATTCGCGATTCGTTATTATTCGTTTCATAAAATCTTAATAGTTTTATAAAATAATGTAAAGTTGGTAGGTACGTTTAAATGTTTGGGTATTTGTATCAATCACGCGAAAATGGCTGAATAGATTTTATTAAATTTGCCAAACATCGTTAAATTTTTACATAAAATAAATAAATATTAAAAATAAGTAGAAAATCTTCCTCAACCCGCGCAGTGATTAAACGAGGTTTCCACCGTGGGACATTAGACTTGTTGATGCGATGCAATATTCATGCGCTAGTTAGCGTCCCGTCGAGTCCCGTCGTGTCCCGTCGTGTCCCGTTGTAGCCAGTCAAGTAGAACTGAGCAGTGTTTTGTTTTTATAATTATTTCTTTACATTCGAGTTTCGAACAATATTTTTTTAATAATGTATGTAAACCATAAATTATGTTCTATATTTTACAACGGATACAGTCGTGGTTTAACAACTGACCCGGCGCACTTCGTACCACCATAGTAGTAGTTTATTAAAGCACGAACCATCTACTAACTATTAGAAAACATTAAAAAAGAATTATCCAAATCGGTCAAGCCATTCTTGAGCTATTGGGTGACAACGAAATAGGATTCATTTTTTATATATATAGATAGATGATTAATAATTTAATTGCGTTGAAACATTGATACGATATAAGAATTATACAGCTTCATTACAAAGGTAATAATAAAAGTATAATGTCCTCAGTAAACTCATCGGTTATTATCCGGTAATTTTACTCGCAAGCCATCAAGTATTCATTCGATTACTCATTGTATATTTTATATTACTGGCTTTCCTTTGAGTTTCAGGTAATTGAAATAAATTTATGTGTAATAAATTATTGGTTTTCTAAATTACAACTTCATGAGGTTTGTTGAAAATCATTGATCAGAACAGAAGCGCTCGTGGCGAAGCTTGCCTAGACGTTCTTTATGGAAGCGAAGTTCTGAGCAGTTACAATTTAAATTAACTGCTGTGCGCTTCCGTGCTTCGTTACATTTTAGGTTTTGGTATTCGGTTAGCAAAATAAGCGACCTCACACGAACTTATTGATCAGAATTTTTACAACAGTATCTAGTAAAAAAGACAAATCTAGATATCATTATAAATATCGAAAGCTAAGTTAGGTAATACTTCGGTAAATCGTAAAAAGTTAGTTTTTCTGTATAAAAAATAATTGGAAAGCATAATTAACAATGTGCTACGTATTTCACCCAAACTGCTAAGTTGTTTCAGTATGAAGAAGTAACATAAATGTACCCTATATTTTTGAATAGAAAAACGTTCGCGTCTATAATATTATCGTGATTGTCAGAACTCACTTCACATCGAATAAGGTTACACGAACGATCCCGCTGTGACTGTTTATTTAAATGAATACATTATTCATTTTACAACGAACCGATACAAACGGAGACAATAAAGTGGGAAACAGATTTACAAAGGGTTTCAGATAATCTAGGTTAAGCTACGTTTGATTCAAACAGTCCTATAGTCAGTAGGTAGTTCGTTACGTATTTTTAGTCAGTTAATGATTAGTTAACATTATTTTTTAATCATGACGGAGGCCTTTAGGCGGCCTAAAAACTCCGTCACCAGAGTTGGCCACTTGCTCATAATTACGAACGAACGAACGAGTCAGTTAATTCAGAAGTGAAGACCATCAATCTACATAATGTATTTACTTTTATCGAGAATTGTATTTATATTTTTTTAAATATCACGAGATGTCGCTGTAATAAACGGGAATTTATTTACTAATTTCTAACAAACTGGGCCGTCGTTTCGAATATTTGTGAAGCTCAATGGCTCAATTATGAATGTGTGTGTTGAGGTATGTATCATTATTATTTGTTAAAATATCTGACCTGCCACTTCACTAGCAGTGTGCATAAGAACCACCTTCTCTTCTCAGCTTTATCGCCATACTCCCAGACTACTATTATATACTTAAATCTATTGATTCACGGCTGGCATTCGAATCCACGATCTTAGGATCAAAAGTCCAGGCACAACCCCGCTTAGTATAAGGCTTGTAAGTCGGCATAAACTGTATAAATCATGTAGTAAAGAAGCCCTTTCGGTATTAGTTCTCGAAGGATCACAAAGGATCCACAGAATAGTGCGTAGTTAGCATCCGTGTGGGCGTGGCGGGGAAATCAATTACTATCGAAAACAGTGTGACGCAGACACCTCACTCGTTTATTTGCTTTTACAAACTTGTATCTTTTTTAATGTGTAGACAAAGTTAAAAATCATTTATTCTGTAGGTCCTCTGGGGTCAAGAACGTCTTAAGAGCTAGGCTTCAGCCTAGGCTGTCTTTTCGCGACCAAACTCGTGAAAAACCAGGAAACAACCGTTTGCGAAAGGTGCCATGTCTATAAAATGATTCTTGATATGAGTAAGCGGCCAAGGAGAACATACTCGACGGCTTAGTAATACTCATACTGATGTCTATATGGTCAAGGCTGGATAAGTTAAAACTTAAAATTATAGCTAAGGTGCTACAAGCCTAATAACGCACATAAAATCAACTACTTTGGATACCGATAGTGGTTTTTTTCATCCAAATAATGTTAATCTTGGTAGGTACTCGTGAGAGAGAGGGACTTGAGGCACGGTCAGTCCTCGATCTGTTACTCAACAGTTAAAAAAATATATTTAGAAATACTTTTAGTGAACTAGCTGCCTGCTTGAACAGTATTGGATCATATCCTCGCGTGTTTGTGGCGCCTATTTCGGAGAATTCTTGCGATCCGAACGCTTGTGGGTCAGGTATTACTTGTAGTCAGATATTGGAGAAATTTATCGATAATTTTAGGATAAAATAATATTGTGGGGCTAGTCTTATTATAGCCCTAAAGCAGGAATAAGAACAATCTGAGATCATGAACATGAACATTAGTTACACCATGTTAGACAAATATTTATGTTGACGAAATTTTGTCCACAGAGAAAACATTGAGACATTTTATATTAAGCTATGTGAACTAGGCCTAGGTCCGTTTACGACGACCATGACATGTATTTATTTTGCATTTTTAGTTCGACTTGGCGAATGGAGTTTATATTTAGTTTAGTTTAATTATTTAAAATTATATACCTTATTTTCATTGAGATGTATTATAGAGCCACAATCAGACAAATAAAATGTAAACGCCAAAACTTGGCGCACGCTACGTAGTGCGCAGAGTTTTTCTTTTTTGCGTACAAGCGACATTGAAAATTAAATCAAACGACATAACGTCTACATTCAAATGTCCAATGTCATTGTAGAACATTGAATTTGCACGCACATTTTTTGAGTGTTGTCAGCTATTAGATTGACTCTTTAATACATCTCAATCATTGAGATGTATTATAGAGCCACAATCAGACAAATATAATGTAAACGCCAATACTCGGCGCACGCTACGTAGTGCGCAGAGTTTTTCTTTTTTGCGTACAAGCGACATTGAACATTAAAACAAACGTTGTAACGTCTACATTCAAATGTCAAATGTCATTGTAGAACATTGAATTTGCACGCACATTTTTTTAATGGTTGTCAGCTATTAGATTGACTCTTTAATTACTTAATCTCTTTAATTTTTTCTTTTTTTAATACTAACATAGTTCAATTAGTCACTACTAACAACCTATGGATGTAAAAGTCTGAAATAAAGAAATTTTTATTTAATACATCACAATGCTTATTTTGAATCATTTTTTTAGAACTAGAATTTTCAGCCATTCACACTTTCATTTCACCGACTATACCTTCCAGCTATAAACTTTCATATAATAATTGAGATTAATTAAAATAACTTCCAGTAAAAGTTGGACAAATTTAGTATTTTATATGCTGGCCAAAAATTAACGACTTCGGAGTTATGACTGAAACCTCTGGTGAGCGTTAATGCGAGAGAAGTCGCCGGTGTTAACTCTCTCTTAAAGCAACGAGAATAAAGCTACGTGACAACCGACGAGAATTGAAGCAAAATTTTAAGCATTGAAATAGTCGAATCAAATAATAAACTAATTCTCAAATTATAAACACTTAAAACGGATTTTTTTTACCATGGTTTGATTTACCATGGTTCGTGGATTTATGAGTTTCCCCGGTGATTGTTTAAAAAAATAATTATTATATTCATATTTTTTCTCTTTAACATTTTAAGAGATATTCGTATGAGGAAGTGGCCAACTCTGGTGACGGAGTTTTTAGGCCGCCTAAAGGCCTCCGTCATGGCTTAACGACTTTAAAAACCGGGACCGACAAGAGGCGTGGTTTTATGTGTGTATGGTATTATATCACGGTCACGGTACGACACGGTGTAGTCGGCGAAGACCTTAAACCTCGAAGTTTTAATATTTATAACTGAAATAAAAGCACAAGTTAAGAACTGAAAGTTATTAAAGAGCTGGCATCATCGCAGATGAAGCCCCATTCTTTGCATTTTCGCTGTAAAATTCATGCTGAAATGAATATTCTATTCTTATTTCTATTACTTCAAACTTGTAGTTTAATATAGTTTACTTCTAAAAAGGGCCATGCTGACCGAGTGGGTTAGTTGCGTTCCGAAGGTCGTGGGTTCGGATGCGGCCGAGCATCAAAAGAGTTTTGTTTTTCGAAAAAATTATACGCGCATAAACACCAGCTCTAAACGGTGAAGGTAAACATCGTGAGGAAACCCGCGGTTAGTCAGCCCCACACGTATTGACCATTGTCTTTCCTGTGGATATGGCCGACTAAGCTGAAAGGATGGTTTAGGTGCTTGGCAAGCCTATTCTATTTTCACACAGACAGATTTGAACCCACGACCTGCGGATTGAAAGCCGAGGCACTACCGCCCGAAATTAATAATGTATCTTCAATCCGAGATTAAATTCAATCTTGGATTGCTGGGTATCTCCCGATCGATCTCCTATCCGCATGCCAATAACCTATCTGCTATCCCAATCTTTTTTTTTGGTGGCAGATTGCCGGCAATCCTTTCCCTCTTTAACGTTCCGTTTTATGTAAAATGTTTAATGGAACCACAATATTAATTTGGAACCACAATATTAATTTGAGTAATATAAAAACAAATAATAAATAAAATTAATTAACAAGTTGTAGATAGTAATATTTATAGTTCAAACAAATTGTTATTTGCCTAAAAACTTGCAGATTTAACAATCTCAATACTTATCCACAAAATACTTTAACTGAAATGGAACGTTCAAGTTGACGAATGGTATTTGACAAAGAGAATATAACCAAATATAACCACTACTGTTATTTGTTGCGAAAATTAGGTACCTAAATAAAACAGTTGTGTGTTGTGTGATCATTTCATCAGCATTATTCCTAATGATGGATTCAGAAATCGTAAGTTACCTACCTACCTACCTACTGGTTTTTATGGAAGTTGTAGAGATGACGCCTACGGCCTAACTTAGCAAAAGCACACCAGGTTCTTGCCTGCTCAGATAAATTCTGAGCTTGCCTGTTTCTTTCCCTGGTGTAGGAAGCTAAAGCTACGAATAGCCCTCGCACATGATCCATTTTAAAGGCAGCAGATGCGTTTAAAATGGGAAAATTTAAAGAAAAATGCACGTATGTTCATTCCCTATTAATCTCATATTTTCTGTTTTTCAGTAAAAAAGAAATTGAAACCTGATGAAGGGAAAACAGTCAGAAATAATGCAAAAGCAGAACATTTTGCTACTAAAAAACGATGTCTGGACGCTAATATAAATAATACAATCTAGAAAATAATAATTTCGAATTAAAAAAACACAGCTTACTTTGAATAACTTAGAATTAGGATTACAGAAGTGGAAGGAGAGTTTGTAAGGTGTTTTGTTAAGTTTTTAAACCTTTTTGATTTATGTATTTAATTGTTTTAATTAAATATTATATCAACAAACATTTCATTTCATTTCAATTGTTCTACAAAACTGTATTTTGATGGTAACATGATTGTTCTGAGATATGAATAATCTTTTGACTTATTATTCCTAGTAGGTAGGTATTATTGTTTCTATAAGATAATGTAGGTACTAAGTTACATTCCTATCTCACATTACCTACCACCTACTACAATTGCTTACCAAGGGTATTGATTAAAAAAAAAACTATTTTGTCATTTATTATAGTAGTTTTTATTATTAGCACTGTTTAAATCGTCTTGCTAGGTAAAAGCCTGTGTATATAAGTAACTAAAATAATAATTTATGAGAGCTGCCCATTCTGTAACATCTTGTTCTTTCCGTAGGTATTATTCTCTAGATTCTAGAATAATATCTGCTGCTGGTAGCTATACTTCAGCCTAACCGAAATCTGAAGGTGAATAATTCTACATCCTCGAGGGTCTGCATAAAGTTCACCCTTCTGATTCTTCGTGAACTTCTAACTTCGGCGTTGGCGTCGATATCATCACTTTCCCAATCCGATAACTGAGCCAGAACCTCCAAATCACTATTATTATCACTATCATCACTATCACTTGAAAATTCCGACAGATTTATTAGGTAGGTACTTTTATAATAAATATAATAAATTTATCAAGATTACAAAATCGATCCTTTGGCAATCTCAATCTGTCAAGAAGAAATCCAACAAATTTCTCGGATTGCAATCTGCGATTGTTTTCACCTATCAAAGCAAACGTCAAATAGAAAGATTGGTTATTGGCAAGCTCAAACTGTCATTTTCGAACAGAGGCCAATCTTTAATCCGTGATCCGACCTCCCAAAGATAGCCTGGTTTTTTGGATTGCAAACTCAATCCAAGGATTGGTTATTGGCAAGCTTTTTCTAGAAAAAAGATTGAAATGTCAATCTCAATCTTCAAATTAAGGATTAGGATTGAATATTAATTTCGGCCGTACATCATCTATCCAAGGTAAACATACATTTTGATGAAATGTCAATACCAATCTATTTCGATCAATTTTGTTACCTTATTGTAATAACACTTATTACGATTGTTACTATTCAAATTGTATTTAAATGTTTCGAGTCAGTTATGTAATACAAAGGATCTATTTTCAACAAATCTATTTTTGACCAATTAAGTAATTGGAACAAGCTGGTGTTAATGGTGAAGAAAAACATAATGAGCTTTCTAGCAAACTTGCCTCTAACTACCCTCCACAACCCATCTCTAGTTTACAAAACTCTGGAGATACAGCCTTGAGTTTGCTTGTAACTAAAATTATAAATAAATTTACATGTTATTCAGGAATATTAAAAAAACGCCTGAAAAGAGGTAAAATGTGGCGTCAAAGTTTGTATGGGAAGTTTTTAATGGGTCGTTCGATTTGTTTGAAACTCGGTTGCAATACTAACAATGTAAAATAAATATATACGTACCTATTTAAGGGTTTTTTCAAAAAAACCCTTTGAAAGGGTGCAATGCAGTGTAGAACTTTTAAGTGAAACGTATTAATAGGAGGTGCGATTGGCTTGAAACTCGGTTGGGATATTTTAAATACAAAATAGTTAGTCACGAGTTTTCAGAAATTAAAAAAAACGCCAAAAATTGGATAAAGAGTACAATTTTTTCAGCCTTCTTTAGGTTACGAAAAAGTTCACGCGAACGAAGTCGCGGGCGTTTGCTAGTTTACAAATAAATAAATATGCTCGGAAATTCCACACAGCGTCATCTAGTCCCAAGATAAGCAATTTAATGCTTGTCTTATCGTAACCAGATGACTGATATACAACTAAACCTGGATCATTGCTTGCAAATACCTGTGCAAATACCAAAATATCTTAAAGATACAACCACCAAGCTATCTTAGCCTATCTATACTTGGAATGATTCTTGCGTATTTCTTTTATTTGTCAATTTATACATCTTATTATACAAGCTCCCGACGTGACCCTGAAGCTCCGCTAATGCATTAGAATCACCTAGCATGTAAAACGATACTTAAGTGATCCTTGAGGTCCTACAAGAATAAATGATTTTTCTTTCTTTCTTTCTTTCAATGCGAGAAGCATTTACAAAACCTTCACCGACACACAACACTCATATATTTTCTCACATATTTTATTGTACAACCATACTTCATGCAAATAAATGATTTCTATTTCTATTTCTGTATGAATTACAATTAAGTAAATTCGTATGATGAAGGCCTCCGTCATGGTAGTTTACCTTATTACAATTAACTAAATAATAGTAGACACGCTGCGAAGTGTGCGAAACGTGGGTATGTACCAAAATGTACTTGGACATTCCTTTGACTACCCGTTTAGACAATTTTCAAAAGATATTAGTAGCTCGAGCGGTTGACTTTCCTTTTCAGATCTTTAGGTAATTTTAGATCCTTTTGAAGATGCCTAATTGGGTAGTCAGAAGTATGTCCAAATACATAATTTGGTACATGCCTACATTTTTCAGAAGTTAACCTTCCATACGTGACAGGTTGCAAGCCCATCTACGCTGTTAGAAAGCTAACTGGTTTCCTTTTCTTTTATATAACATCTTGTCATCTTGACCACTATTGATTTACCAAAACTTATCTTGTCTCACCAGAATTTCACATCATCTAAAAGAAAAAGCTAGGCCCACACCACCAGGTTCTTGCCTGATTCTTTCCCTGGTGTAGGGAGTCGCGTTGGAACAGGCATTAGAATCACCTAGCATGTAAGACGATACTGAAGTGATCCTTGAGGTCCTACAAGAATAAATGATTTTTCTTTCTTTCTTTCATTATTGAGCATTCTAAGTCGCCATGCCATCTGTCGGTGTTAGCTTATAAGAAACGTTCATAGTTCCACTTGACCCAGGTCCGAATCAGCGATCCTCAGCGAGGGGGGGTGCGGGGTAACCGGGGCGCGGGGGGGGGGGGCTGATCGTGCGTGACTATAATCACATCGATATACGGCAAAACTTATTATTGCATACAATACGTGACCTCTGACTACCCTCTAGACATCTGAATGTAAAAGATTTTGTGCCCTTTGGATTTCGGGAAGTGGAATCAGCTTAAGTTATTATTTATTTATAAACTAGCTTCGTGGTGCTAACCCGGATTAGAAGTAGCCTATGTGTTAATTCATAAACTATGTATATTCCAAGTTTCAGCCAAATCCATTCAGCAGTTATCGCGTGAAACAGTGACAAACATCCATACATCCATCCATCCAAACTTTCGCATTTATAATATTAGTATGATATTAGTGGCAATTCTGAGTGTCGCAAAAGCTAAACTAAGCTAACTAAAATTGTTGCCGTCCCTTTCATAGCGATGGGAATAAAAAGGATGGCATTAATTTTAGTTAGTTTAGTTTAGCTTTTTTTGCGACACTCCGAATTGCCACTATTAACTAATTAATGTTTAATCAAACCTAAATAGACTTATTTTTCAATTGTATATAAATTATGTTGTACCACTCGCTACATTTATTCTTTAAATTAAATTTATTACATAATTTAAAGAACCTCAAATAAAACGTTGATTCCCCTAAAGCCTCAATTTAATTCTAAAGATCTAAGCACAATTAACTTGTTAGTAACTTGATCCAAGTTGAGTCCTAGGCATTAAGACCCGAATAAATCTAGGTAATAGGGTTTCGTAAATGAATTTACTGTTGAAATCCCCGGCCTAGCTGTAAGCTAATCAACTGTAGGTAGGTACTATTGCTAAATGAAGGTAAACGTAACGACTAGCTACATTTACGTTATTTTTGTTTCAGCGTATACTCATATAATTTCTATTTTTATTTTTGAACACCGATTATTTTATCAATATAAGACCGATTTAGAAACTTATTTGTTTGTTTGAAAGAATGAACGCCCGAGGTGGTAATTTTTTTTAATGTTACCTCCTCGGGCGTTCATTGAGGATCTGATGAGGATCTTCTTAGCTATGAACAGATATGCACCTCAAGAATGCAGAAAATTGCTCTCTTACGAAATTGAAGATTTTTTTTTATTTTGCCACTTGTACTTAGGTCTAATTGTTAACCAATTTAAAAAAAAGAGGAGGTTCTATGTTCGGCCGTGCATTTTTTTTGTACTCCAAAATGGTTGAAATATTTACGTTTAGGAAATATAACTAGAAAAATCTTTATTTTGTCATTACAAATAGGAAACACATTACATAATTTACAGTTAATTGAACTATAAACGGCCGTTAAATGTGTTGGTGAAACCGATTCTCTTCATTTGTAAATCTGTCTAGGGACAGGTCAGACCTAAAATTACTTGAGCTCTGATTATTTAAAAAATTGCTACAATATTTAATCTAAATCTCTCTGTTATTTTACTATATTTTGTTGACATTTAAATCACTCAGTAATAAAGAAAAGGCAAGAGGGTAGGTGGGGTTAAAATGGATTCTGAAATGTTATTATTTTACAATTTATTTGCACAATAAATTCCGGATAACGTGTTAAATTACTTTCCATAAAAGCCTTCATCGTAAAGATCCCAATAACGCCTCGCGACCCGTAAAGAGATTTTTGATTTTATTATATCGATTACTACTTGTTTTTAGCACCCTATTTTCTCAGGAACAAGATTTGAAATCGCTTAGCAATTGAGATTTTGCTGATAAACTATGAACCTTGCAAATTCTCTAAGGCACTAAACTCCTAAATCGTCCTGTCTTTTGAGCTTCACATTTAGTTAAAGGAATTGATGCCATAACTCTGTATTTTTCAGGTTCAAAATTGCTGAGGAAATTTGCAGAGACGTGATAACGAAAATATATCATAGGGTTATAGGTATACGGTTAAAATTTCCTTAGCAAGACGGCTAGCGTAGATTGATCCACGTAAAGTAAGGGACGTTTGAAGAATCTTGAGTAGCGATAAGATAAGACATAGGATAGCATCTTACAAATATGTGCCTCAGATTTATAAATATATTCATAAAGGGTATTTTGGGAACATCAAATAAACGTAAGATGTTCGTTCAAATGTTTGGGATAAAATATTATTTATTAGTTTTTGTACAAATAAGCAATCGCATTTTTTGCATTTTTAAAATTTAAACATTATTAAAAGTTTAATTTAATAGTAAGGTCATAGTGAATAAATGATTTTTGAAATTGGGACAGTACCTACCTATTCATGTTAATATTTACAATTATATAAATAGGTCATTTCATTAAGCTTGTCAAAGTAGACGTACGTGGTACCTACCCGTATATTTAGACACTAATTAACAACATTGAACAAGTAAAAATTAAATGTTACAATTAAAATTACATTTCAACTTTTGCGTTCTTTTATAAAAACTCCGCGCAATCCTACAAAAATATTATGAAATAAAACACTTTTCACGTACATTTGTGTGTGGGTTTCCCCGTCAAATCGCACGTGAATAAAGTGTTAACAGCAACGGGTCATTACGCCCCACTCTCCCCTCGTTAGGCTAACGGTCTCTGTGGCGCAAAAGCCCGCCGGTTGCGGGTTCGATCCCCGCCACAGACAAATGTTTGTATTTTACCGATGATTCAATAGTAGACAACATATTTAAAAAAATGTTGTTTGAAAGAGGTGTACCTATACTCCCGAGGTGTGCCATAAACTTTGGAGATCTGACGAGGAAATGTAATGTAATTAATTTCTTATTAATTAAATTAATTAATTAATGTAATTAATTAATTGTAATGAACAGAAATGCACCTCAAGAGAGCAGGAAATGTATCTCTTCCCACCAAATTGAAGATAAATAGTTAAACACTTCATTGTACACACGGACATAAATATAAATTACAAACACACACATCATTAAAATGAAATACATAAAGTAGGTTTTATAATTTTTAAATTTTGCCCCTTGTTCTTTTGTACTTCCAACGTCCATCTCCGATGTCGGACGGCGGCGCTAGGATTGATGTCCGTCATTAGTACCGCTAGCGTTGCAAACGGCCGCGCGCAGAATTAACGCTAACCAAATAACTCTGCGTTTTATGGCCAACTCTAATTGCTGGCATCGATCAAAACTTGAAACGAATTATGAAACACGAGATTGATCATAAATATTACGGATTATAAAACCTTTTTCTAACCGACTTCGAAAATGAGGAGAAATTCTTCAATTGTATTTGTGTACCTAGATATAAAAATATTCGTGTACAAGATCTATTTTTAAAAGTTTTTTGATCATAACTATCTCTGGACCAAATTGCATCCAAATCGGTTCAGTGAGTTTGGCGTGAAAGCGTATCAGACAGACAGACAGACAGACCGAGTTACTTTCACAAATATTAGTAGGGATTTGCTGACATTGATTAAAAGTTGAAGCGATATTATCTGAAGTACCTACACTATAATATTATTCATGAAACCTACCAATTTTAGCTTCAAAAACATTAATTCGTTATTAGAAGTTCCGATCCTACATGTAATTAATAATGATTTAATTTGAACTTTATACGAATTAGGACAATTTATTCCGTATTTGGCCCAGAATTTCGGCCCACATTTCGATAAACACAACTTCAAATAGTAAAAACGAAATCGATCTGTCCATCCATTGAAAACGTTGCCTCAGACAGACATACATATACACAAAAAAACATTCCAAAATTAAACTACTCATTTTCGTCTTAACTTTTTTGTTTATGATTGAAATTCGTCAGAAAACAGTAAGTTTATGACTTACAATAATAATAGCAACTTTTTGTATAGAACATTGTACCTTAACTTACAGCCATAAAGCTGAATTTACATTGAGTATAATTGAGTTGTTTACCAAATCATTGTGACCCGAACACCTGTCAGAGTTTCAAACTTGAAGGTGAAAATAAACAAGAACATAAGAATTTATCGGTTATTTCCAAGTTGGCGACTTCCAGGGACAAATTGTGGCGAGTTATGGATACCGAATGTTTACAAACTTACTAATGACTTTGTCTTTTAATCGAAGTAACAAAAACTCCTTGTTGAAATATGACCTCTGTGGAGCAGGTGGCGAAGTCTGAAATACAAAAGGGTGCATGTTCGATTCCCACCACGAGTCAAATGTTTGTAGTCTGTAAATAATTGTCGCGGGTCTGCGTGTTTTTCTATAAAAGTAAAGTAAATTATACCTACAAATAAATAAATATCTTTGGACATTTCACACAGCGTCATCTAGTCCCAAGCTAAGCAACTTAATGCTTGTGTTATTGTAACCAGATAACTGATAGAGCTAAGTAGGTATTAAAACAAAAATAATGCAAAAAATGCAAATGGCGTCGAACCCGTTTGCATTTTCTTTATGTTTTATTACGGTGTTCTGATCACAGAAGCTTAAAGAATATAATAGTAGGTATATCAGTCATGTACTTTGTACTTTTATACATAACACAGTTAAATTACCAGCCTTATTATTTATTTATTTTTTATCGAAACTTGAATCGAAACAAATTGTTACAAAAACTCGTAATTAGACCCGTAGCTTTCTTTAAGAGAGTGGTAGGTACCTATGTATTTGGAACGGTATAAAAACGTTAATTATTTAATGGTGTACTAACTTTTACCCTCGACCGGAAAAGTAATTAAAGTTTGTATATTTTTGTATCAAAAATACATAAATACCTTTTGGTATTTATCGGAATCGTGAAAGTTGGTCGAGTAGGATAATGAACGTTGGTATTTAATCCGAAGTTCGTCCAGGAGGGTGGACAAGCAATGGAGTTTGATAACTATTATGTTTGTAGTAGGAGCGAAGTGGAGAAAAACTGTCAGGAAAGCGGACCCCACTACCATGTGGGATACATAGCTTGGAAGGGAGAGAGAGACAGAGAGAGAGAGAGAGATGTTTTAGTAGGAGCTCAATAATCTCATAGAAAACGGCTTGCATGCTAGCTATCACTAATTAGTTAAGGAAAACATTTTACGTATTATAACATGCGTTAGTAAAAAAAAAGTCTGGACACCAGCAGTTAGATTTCTAATAGCGCCGGCTGTCTTGCAACCTGTCACGTGTGGAATGCTAACATCTGTAATTAAGTGAGCAGGATTCGATTATATTAATGTAGGTATTTAGACATATCCTACCCCCACATCTTCAAAGGTTTAATGATTAAATCTGTCGCCATTTAAGGTTTTTGAGATAATTATGTTTTTTTTCTATTAAAACCGAGTTAACTCCTAACATTCTGTCTCTCTTGTCCACAGGCCTTCCCCTCGCTATCGCTGAATGGAGCAGCTCCGAGCGATCCCCCTCCCCCCTCTCTCCTCTCGCAGCCGCCGAGCTAGTCCGCGACGCGCCTCTCTACCCCCCGCTGCAGCACGATGAACCTTACCACAACGACTTACAGACTAATATCGAACGGACAACGCACCACGAAACTACTGAGACTGAAGATGAAAATAACGTACAAAGGAGTAAAAGAAGTAGTCCTGATTGGGATAAGACTGCTAAGGTTGGTAATAGCGCCATCTGTTGGTGTGATTTGTAACTCTACTTTTTATCAATCGTTTGACTTTGCTTATTATTATTATTTATATGCTTTTATTCAACTTTACCTGATAGTAGGTATGTTTGGGACAAATCTTGTAACTGAACTTTTTCCCACGTCTGATTCACCTAAAATACCTAAGTATATAACTACTTTAAAAACCGAATAATGTAGATAGAATGTTTAATAAATACAATGTAATTACCAGAATTCAGGCTAGGTTGAATTCTCCAGAGACTCAATAAGCATTCCCCTAAAGCAAGTGTTACTACTTTTATCATCGTAAAATACTTATATATTGGTTTTATTATTTAAAGAAAAACCATTCACCAATAGGCAAAAAATAAATGAACAAAATGCTTTTTTTCCCTGGCGAGCGCATCGTGTGGTTCTTAAAAACGAACAAAACGATCAAATAAACAAATATGCAACCAAAGCTTCGAGCTTTCTCTTTGCTAAACTAAATCCCCTTTTCACTAAGTGCATCCAGTGTTTGTTAAAAAAGGTACGTTTTTTACTCAGAAGAGCGCAGCGAGCCACCGTCCGATATACTCGTAAAATACTTCAATCTGGAACATTCACGGTACTTAGCACGGTTTTCACTTTATTGAACACTAGCTTACTTGCCCGCGGCTTCGCTCGCGTACCTTGATAAATATAGCATGTTCTTTCGGAAAGTCTATGCGGATGAGTAGTTTCGGTTACACCAAAGAAACAAACAAACCAACTTTACCTCTTTTTAATATTAGTATAAAAGTATAAAAAAACCCCTATCATTCCCCCTACATTCTTCCCTATTTATTTGCGTTGATTTCCATTCACTAACGCGTAAATCTTTGGGTTTGCTCTCTGCTAAGTAAAGTCCCATTTTCAATCAGGGGGGTTAACGCCAGTTTACCGTAGCATTGGATACTGTCCTCGATACTGTCCTTGATACCGAGTCAAGTATCACAAAGTATGAAAATCCAGTGCAGCGCCGCCCGTAACTTGCATGAACTAAAAAATGCATACATTTTGAATACTTGACACGTGAGCGAGGATAGATTACTATACCCCTCGAAAACTGATGATACGCCCCCAGACGAGCACAGCGAGCCGGCGCGTAAAGACGGGCGACACCATCCTCAACATCCGCGGCGCGGTCCGGGACGCTATCGGCGACGCGGGCGCCGCGCCCGGCCCTCGCGCCTCCTCGCGCCTCGACACCTTCGTCATCCGTCCGCACCGCCGTCCCAGCCATCCGCCGCCGCCCACCACGCCCCCTAATAACCAGGTACACACACATACACACAAACCTACCCATAAACACGCACAAACAAATGCGTATACTATCCTAAGTTCTTTGCTGTTTCATTTTTACCCGATAATGGCGAAGCTGATTCTAATGAGCGTGCAACATTATAAATTCTACTTTAAGTATGGATTACTTTAAAATTGTGTGGAGCATTCATTGATTCTTCATCTATTCTTTGCTTGACATCCAGTTTCAAGGTTTATCTCAAACATACTCGTACTAACAGAACACATTAAGGTCATTTTACATATAAGTTTATGATTATAGCATAATATTTTTATTTTACATTACCAAAATAAAATTACCAAGTAAAAATACCTCAAGCTTCTTAATGAAACCATTTCATAGCTTTCCCAACAACTGCATCAGCTTTTGTAAATACAAAATAAAATGAAAATAAATTGGCGTAGCCGGTAGGATAAAACTACAACTTGGTTTTCTAACAAGACATTCTCTACAGGTGCCTAAACATGACCGGGAGCTGCTCGTGGAAGCGCACTCAACAGCACGGATTGCTTGCGATCTAGTCAACGCCACCAATGTACAATGGTACAAGGATAATGAGGTAAGCCTAAAATTATAAATATGGACTTTATTTAATGTGCGATGTCCGGGCGATGGCGTGTGTGTTCGTTGACAGCTCATAATGAAGATCTCTAGTCAAAGTATGAAGCAATGGGCTGTCAAACAGTTAGTTTCGTTAATAACTCATTTTTATCATGAACTAAAAAACTTAAACACCTAATCTTGCAGTTTATCTTCGTATCGATGAAATCATTTATTCTTAAAAAAGTAGATAGCTAGAAGGTTGTAATTTTACAATATCAATGGCAGTTTACTCGTTGAACGTTTAAACGTTGGTATTTACTTCTTACACAATACGATCGTAGAATATCGAAAACGAAATAATAGGTATTGTAATTCTAAAGTTAATTAAACATCTAACTTATTCATAGCTTGCTTCGAAATCAAACTTTTCCATTATTGATCTTCAATGGAAAAACCATAAGAACAAATTTCAATAATTTTCTTCAAATGAATCTTCAAATGGATCCACTTGACACTGACAGCTCTCATTCATCACTCTAATTGAATATTCCAAAGTCCATAAATTATTTTTTCAATAACGTCAAACCAAGTTGTTGGGAATTTCTCATTGGGATCGTATAATTATGAAGTTCTAATTGCGTAAAAACTTGTTCGAATTTCAAAGCGGAAAAAAGTTTTGCAGCAGCTGTCTTTCTAGGAATTTAAATTCAGAATCTGGAGTAAAAAATACTATATTCGTTTTACGAATTAAAAATAATTTTATAGAGCTCTACAGGTGGTTCTAGCCGCAAGAGTCAAGCTGTTTCCTTGTGTTCAGGTTTTTATTATATCTTGCCAGAACTTCCGTTGAGATTCTTGTATGAGCTCGAATCGTCTTGTCATTTAGGTTGATAGGTATTTGATTTTACTTTTCCTTGAAAATTTGCACTGAAAGAACTATTTCCTGGTAACAATTTGAGATTATGAGCGCGCGTAAACTCGTTTTTTTCTGGTATTTTCTGTCTTCTCTAACAATCTATTTGCTCTACATCTTTGACCTAGTTTTGCGATGGAGATCTTTTAGATCTCTACTCTTCCATTTGTTGCAAAGTTGTTTAGCTTAACTTGACTTTTTACACCAGCAGTTTGTAGTCTTCATCTATTGGGCCTTTGCTAATGTTTAAACCAGGAACAAAACGAAACTATCAGTAAGAAGTGTAGATGGCGCTCATCGGTGCTTTAACCGAAATACCGTACTGATAGTTAAATCTTCGGCGTTGTTAATCCATGACGGAGGCCTTTAGGCGGCCTAAAACCTCCGTTACTAGAGTTGGCTACTTTTTCATACGGACGAATGAATCTTCGGCGTCATAAGGTTTCGTGGCCGAGTGATAAGGCAGCCCGGCTTAAGGGTGATCGCTTATATCCCGTCGAAGCCGTTAAACTTTTAGTAAGATTTTCATTTCTAATGAAATACCTAAGTGTGATTTAACACTATAATAAAAATATATAAACTACTAGCTTACTTGCCCGTGGCTTCGCTCACGTGGTACCTATCTTGATAAAATATAGCCTATGTTCATTTGAAAAGTCCATGCTACACATCGGTGAAAGAATTTTTGAAATCAGATGAGTAGTTTCGGAGATTACCCCAAACATACAAACAAACCAACATTACCTCTTTATAATATTAGTATTATAGAAGTATAGATATAGAAATATAGATAATAAAACTCTTGTCCCCAGCTGCTAAACCTGGCCAGCTCCCCCGCCGGCGCGGGCGTGTGGCGCGAGGAGACGGCGGCGGGCGCGTGGGCCGTGGTGGGCCGCGCTACCAGAGGAGACGCGGCCGCCTGGCGCTGCTCCTCTAGCGGGCTGTCGGGGCTGCCCACACAACTGCTTATCTACGGTAACACCATCAACAGATTATAAAAGTTTTGAAACAATAGGAACTATCATGGTTCTTGACATTGTAAACACTAAAATCGATATCTCACGATCACGATATCATGGTAAATATCCCGATTTAATTGTGTCTACTTACGTCCAACAATCATCATCAAATAAAGCTTGTTTGAACAATGCTTCCCCAATATGACTATAATGGATCTATACCGCTTTCACATAAATCAAATGTGAGTCGGCTTACAATCGTCTTTAATTTAAGTTCTAATTTACTTTTATTAACTTCAAATACCAGAAGATGAGAACTTAAATTCTTATGTCAAATCTTCCCTTTCCCGAAATTTTACCAAATCTTACTGTAAGGTTGTTATCAACAGAACCAGTGAGGTCCGTGTACCTAGCGATGGACGGGCGCCGCCTGGACGCCGGCAACACCTGGGTGCCCGTCAGAGACAAGACAGAGCTGGAGGTCCGCTGCGTCGCTGAAGGTGACATACTCGTGCTGCACCTTGCTTTGGTTGTACCTATGCGTCAAACTAGCGCCACCGCCTATTTTATTTTATTACTACGTTGAACAAAGGAATAAAAAAAACTGAATGTTCAGTTTGTGAAACCTATCTGCTTTTTTTAATACCTATGTAATAGTTTCATTTTGTATAGTTTAGGAGTAGAGAAGTTGCACTTGGTGGCCACCAAACTCTGTCATCGCTACTCTTCCTATACCCAAAGACGATTAATATCTAATCGTCTTTGCTATACCATACAAAATAAAAGTATTACAGATGTATTAAAAAAAAAGGTTATGATAGGTTTTACAAACTGCACATTCTTTTTTTTATTCCTTTGTTTAACGTAATCAATATATATAAAACAATAAGCATTTTTCTGCAATCAACGCACAGACCAAACCGCTGAAGCTATGAAGCTGAAATTTGGAACGTAGCTTCCTTTTAAAACAAAAGTGAGCACTAAGAAGGGATTTTTCGAAATTCCACCCCTAAAGGGTTGAAAAGGGATGAAAACCGTTGTATGCAACTTTTTAATGCGTGAAGCGATTTTCTTCAAACTTGGTTTAAATATGGTAAATGATAAATAAATTTACATGTTAATCAGAAATTAAAAAAAAAAGCCTGATAAGGGGTGAAATGGGGTGTCAAAGTTTGTATGAGAACTTTTTAATGGGTAGTTCGATTTGCTTGAAACTCGGTTACAACACTAACAATGCAAAATAAATATATACGTGTTTTAGGGTTTTTCGAAAAAAACCCTTTAAAAGGGTGAAATGCAATGTCAAAGTTTGTAGTGAAACGTATTGAAGGGAAGCGCGATTGGCTTGAAAATCGGTTTGGATACTAAAAATACAAAATGGTTGGACACGTGTTTCAGGAATTTAATAATAAAATAAAATAGGCGGCGGCGCTAGTATGACGCATTCTATGGGTACTTGATAGATCATCCGCCTTCAAAGTGTTGATTGCGATATAGCAATTGTTTTTGTGTAGGTATTAACAAGGAAGTGATCTCAGTTCTGTCGAAATAAAAACTTGCTTCGAGCCATGTAACGTGGCGGGAATAATGCTCAACTTATCCGAAGGTCATGTGCTAGAATCGATAACAACAACAAGAAAAGAAAGTTAATATCCGCGCTCCGAAACATTGTACTTCTGTATCATGTATGTATGTATGAGCTAGTGGCTAACTCGAGATGAGATGGATATAACTCTAAAGAGCCATAACAGAAAGTCATTTTTTTTATGCGACTACCTCGTGATTGTAATTCTTTCAAACAAAAAAAAAAAAGAATACCTACACGCATACACAAAATAATACATAATGTGTAACATAAAACATGCTCCTTTTTTATGGCGGTAAAAGTCTCTTGACTATCAATTTGAAGTGCTTTTTCCACTTTGGCACTAGATCCCGTCTTTAGCCATTAATCTCTTGACGTTGAATAAAAATACCGATTTTCCTGCCATAATTCTCAACCTATATATTATTTGCAAATAAACGGGAATAAAAGAGGTACTAGATATTATAATAGCACACGTAAAATTGTCGTCGATATCTATAATTATCGACGATAATTTTACGTGAGTAATTTCCCGATATTAGTCTAACTAATACAACTCACGATAGTTTTGAAAGAGAAATAATAAAAAAAATAGGTACTAGATAAATGATTTTATACTTGTAGTTTGAGTAAAGAAGTAAATGCCTTCTTACAGGAGGTGTCCCGCCCCCCGAGCTGACGTGGAGGCTGTCTGCACTGGAGCCGTCCCTGGACCATCGCCCCTACCTCAGAATACACTCTACTAACTATTCCGTTGGTAAGACTTGTAAATGATTCTTAATGGTCTTAGTATATTATTAAGCTATCGCATAGCTTCTATCGCGGGCCTTGAGCGCGGAGACAGAATCCAGAAATTCCGTAACGAAAATAACCTAACACCTCCCACTCCGAAAAAATGCTATGCAATAGCTTTACCGCGGCAGTCTCCGAGTGCCACACGTCTTTTTTTTAACGTACATAAGGGTGTGTTGCTAAAATAGTGATAATGCCTGTTTTCAAAATATACTTAGTACAGTTAGGTACTTCCAGTGGCCGCCATTTAAAAAAAAAAAAAATACTGTGATGTAAAATAATACTCCTTCATAAATGCTAACCAAAATGTATACGTACTTCTGAATACTCCACTGTCCATAATTTACTCCTCCATAAATTTTTCTCAGTGCTGATGGTTGTTAATTTCTAGGACCACGTTGTCCCAAAAAAATCATATTTAAAGGATCTTAATTGCCTTTTTTTTTCAACCTACATTGTCCCACTGCTGGGCAAAGGTCTTCCCCAATTCTCTGCAACCATCTCTGTCCTTTGCCTTAAGGTCTAAAATGTCTACCGCGCCTTGAGGTTCGTGATCATTTTTCATTAATTTGCGCTCATTGGTTGATTTGTGAACAACAGAAGGCGCATCATCCTCCCACGCAGCAGTAACAGGTGCGCGTGAGTTGCACAACGCGTCGCTGCAGTGCGAAGCTCGCCAGCGACGCCCGGACGCCTCGCTGCTCAACCTCGCTGCAAAGCTTGAGATACATGTCACCTGTGAGTACACATTTACCCACGGTTCCTACTCGTATATCCAACGTACGGATGTCCGTAGGTCGGTCGTCATAGCAACGTTGTTTATTTAACACAAAATGTATGACACTTTTTGACAGATAACAACGTTGCTATGACAACCTACCTACGGACATCCATACGTTCGATATAGAAACCCGGCATTATACAACTTCCATTTTTATTCACAAACTAGTAAACCCGCGCGGCTTCGCTTGCGTGTTTGCAACCATTTAATGGGTTTTTTAATGAACCTGCGGTAAAATGGCACCTATATTTTAAGTTAGTCCTCTGGCAATACATCGGTAAAAACATTCAATTCCATTCAGTAGTTTTTGCATGATGCGGGAACGAACATCCTTAGAGACAGACAGACAAAAAATTTAAAAAACATTTTTTGGCTTCTGTTGCTGTTATAAAGACCACCCATATTACTCGTAGTTTTTCAGTAACATCTCAAATGTACAGACATCGACGTGTTACAGTTTTATTGTATGTGTGTGTGTGAGATATCTAACAAAGCCCGATAGAATGACAGTGATAGGGAGGCAACTAAGGATTCTAATATCTAAAATACATACGTAAAGTTATCTCTTACAAACTACAAACAAAATAACCTCATTATAACATAGAGTTAACTCCCAATACTCATGAATATTTATTCAAATTACAAACTAATACGCTTTGAAACAAAACTGCTATTAACCCTCCGCAACAGATTGCGTACACTTCAAACATAAAATTACCAAATTCGAACGTCAATACAAAGTTATATACGATTACCATGAAGCATTAATGTATTCACCAAATGTATGTAAATCATGTCAAAGTTGAGATAACTCAAATGTTTGCGGTTTATTTGCATATAAGAGGCGTGCAATGCCTGTATCACTCCCAGTTTTGAATTTTAAATTAGTTTTATATGCTTGTAAAGTATCTATTTTATTCATTCTTTGAATTTTTTACATACCATTTTCTTAAATTCATTTGAGTACCTCGTTCAATGTAAACATAAGCCTATAGTGTATTTCAAGTTCTTATTTAAGTCAATCGGTACAACCGAGCATTAGATTAGTTAGAGCATCGGAATCGGTTTTTCTCAGTTACAAAGGAACCGTGAATTCCCGGTAACAGAATGTTATCATTATTATTCTTTGAAAGTAACGATGACAACTAAAAACTAAGCTAAACATTCATAACACCCTATAACTAGATTGCAGGATTCTTTCTTCTTTCTTTCTTTATTTAAACAACAAAGTCGTACGATGTATCCATACCGTTTTAGTATCGAAGTGAAATATAATCTGTGTTACTTTATCGTCTGTTGCGACGCGGTTGATGTGTGATACAAGTTGGGTCCCAGGGGACGCCCTTGTGGAACGCCGTAGATATTTGCTACGCGTGGATTTTCTAGTGAAATTGTATACGTATGATGCACACGTGAGCTCCCTAGGTACTTAAGTACGCAGCGCGAAAATATTTTACAGTTAAATTTAGTATTTTGTTCTTAGATTTTGTATGAGACTTGGTATCGAAAGCCATATTTAAGATTAGATAGTATCGATTTTTGTTTTGTTTGCTGAACAGTGTAGGCAGAATTTATCATTAAAAAACTGTACCTAAGTATTCCAATATTATAGTAGTGTACTACTGTGCTTTAACTTTCGATCTACCCCCGACTCTGTCTTGATCGTTATTGTGTATTTTAAATGATAATGATGTATATTTGATCTTTTTTGTGTATCATAAATGATAAAAGTATATATATTTAATTTAATATAATATTTGTTTAGACCCGCCATCGTTCGTGATCTCCCGCTGGCCCGGTTTCGGCGTGTCCCTGTCGACGGGCGTGTCGGCCGCGCTGCGCTGCGACGTGGACGCCAACCCGCCGGCGAGAGCTTGGTGGCTGAGAGACGATGACGACCCCACGAGGTACCTCCTATCACCAACCCTTTTTTGACATAGCTCGCCTGGCCATAGCATGACATTACTAATTGATCTCATTTGTTAGTGTAAAAGTGTCATTTAGACGGGGAGAGTTTCTTGTCTCGAAAATACGATTATCGAAGGAATATAAAACATTTTTTTCGTCTAAACAATCGCTCTCCTCGCTCGTTGCCTTGGGCATAGACAAAACTTATCTATGCCTTGGGCGACAATTGCCTTGCAATGGAGTATTATTATGTCCGTGTAAACAGAATTTCAAAGCAAAAGCGATTGTTTAGACGAAAAAAATGTTTTATATTCCTTCGATTATCGTATCTTCAAGACGAGAAACTCTCCCCGTCTAAATGGGCCTTAACGCCTTAGATTTAATTTTCTGTAATGTTACTCTAAGATGTAAATAAATAATTGTCTAATTGTCTAAATGACCACAAACTCTGCTTGTTGGGGTCTGACAGTATGAGCGACAAACTGCGAGACAAGCAAAGTGTCTGAGAGATGATGACGATCCTGATAGATACAAACATTAAAACAAGCCTCGCTCTCATAGGCAGAGGACCATGGATTATCACTTAAATTCGAACACACCATTTTCTCTTATTATTTTTCATAAAGCTACTGGTCTAGGGGACTTACGTTTAGTCTTAATAACCTATCTATCTGTGATTTTACTTACTGTGGCTAGATATTTGTCATTTTTAGTATGGAAAACTGCAGGTAGATTGGTTATTGAGACTGGCCGTTAGACATCTTTAAAGTATTTAAATGGTTTAAAAGATCTGAGAGTTTGTCCGCACCTTGAAAATAGAGTCGAAATCATATTTAATTTTTAATTAAGAACGAACAGACAAAAAGTTACGAAAAACACTTTTAGTAATAAAGAAAATTAGGCTGGTTCATGTTTTGTCCAACTTTCCCGAAAGTTTTCTGCTGAACAAATAATAAAAATGTCGGCACCAAAATCTTTGCCGACAATATTGATATCACAAAACTTGTGTCGTTTCAATATGTTTTCTTGTGGGCAACTATAATACCTACTCGTATTAAAACAAGATGAAGATTATCTTTCTAGTAGCGTCAATGGGCTTGCAGCCTGTCACGTATGGAATGTTACTCGTAAGTTCTGCAAAATGATCATTATTATAACCGACTTAAAAAAAGCAGGTTCAAAAAAGCACGTATATTATTTATATAAGTTCACGGATTATTCCTTCAATAGTAAATAAATAAATATCCTTGGACATTCACACAGCGTCATCTAGTCCCAAGCTAAACGATTGAATACTTATGTAACCAGATGACTGATATACTACATAGATACATTTTTTTTTTGTAAATACATACATATTATACATAGAAAAACATCCAGACCCGGAACAAAATTATCTGCAGAACATGCAAACATTTGTCCCGCGGCGGGGATCGAACCTGCAACCTCCGTGTCTCAGGCAGGCTTTCGCCCACTGCGCCACAGAGGTCGTCAAAAATAGTTTACCGAATTTGAAATTATTTTTTGTTAAAAGAGTGTACCCCTGAAGTGGTCCCATAAAACAACTTTGAGACTCTTCGGATAAGAACAGAAATGCACCACGAGAGCAGGAAACTGCTCTCTTACGAAAGTCGGTTTTTATAAAAAAAATATAATTTTCTCATTTCTAGTATAAGAGTAGGTTATTACTGGTGCATGCTGTGTTCTCATCAAGAAGGTCGTACACTAGCTTTCATTACCTATTTTTGTCAAGCAATCATTTATAATGTGTATCGTCCAGTTTTAATAAAACAAAAAAATAAAAAATAAAATTTGCCCCTTGTTTTAAATTAGAAGTAAGTAACGGGGCTGCCGTTCAGGAGCTAAGCGGATTATCTTAGCACACGGCTGCTTTAATATTAACCTGCGTAACTAGCTCGACTTTGGTTTAATACGTGCAGATAATTCGATAATGCCTTGAGTTCTGTAATGGGATACAGATTATCCAATTTAACTACTACCCATTCAAATGATATGATAAGTGCAATTCATATTCCAGAAGAAGATATATTAAATAGAATTAAAATGCTTGACTCTTGCAAAGGATCAGGTCCCGACTTGATTCCTACAGTGTTTGTAAAAAACTGTCGAAGTGCTTTATCATATCCATTATATATCATATTTAATAAATCTTTAGAATTAGGTGTATTTCCTACTGAATGGAAGAAGTCTAGAATAACTCCAGTTTTTAAAAAAGGAGACCTGAGAAATGTTAAGAATTATCGGCCTATATCGATTTTATCCTGCTTTTCTAAGCTATTTGAATCACTTGTCTGCCCCATTCTAACACGGTATCTTGACGTTTTTATTAGTGAATCTCAACATGGGTTTAGGAAAGGTCACTCTGTTCAAACTAACTTAGTGAAATATGTTTCTGATATTTCTAAGGCCCTTGACGATAAGCATGAAATAGATTCAATTTATACTGACTTTAAGAGTGCTTTTGATAAAGTAAATCATTGTCTTCTATTAAAAAAACTTGAATTTAATGGTGTACATGGCTCTCTTCTAAATTGGTTTTCTTCATACTTACTAAAGAGATCACAAATCGTAGCAGTAGATGGATACGAATCACACATTTATTATGCTAAGTCAGGTGTGCCTCAAGGTTCACATCTAGGACCAATTCTTTTTATATTATTTATAAACGATTTATCCAATATTCTTAACAGTAATTGTTTAATGTTTGCAGATGACCTTAAATTATATAGAGAAATTAGAACTTCTGATGATATCAACATACTGCAAAATGATCTTTTAGCATTGCAAAATTGGTGCACAAATAATTACATGGATTTATGTGTAAATAAATGCTTTCATGTTCATTTTTCTAATAAAAATAAATCTAATGTTGCTTCATATAGTTTAAATAATAATACTCTGCAAACAGTACACCAAATTCGTGATTTAGGTGTAATACTTGACAGTAAATTAAATTTTAACGCTCATTTCGATCATATTATTACTAAATCTGCTCAAATGATAGGTTTCATTAAACGTAACACCAAAGGATTTTCGTATGTAACTAAAATAATTTTGTTTAACGCTTTAGTGCGTAGCCACCTTGAATTCGCATCTATTATTTGGAATCCTTTTTATACTGTACACTCCCAAAGAATTGAAAATTTGCAAAGAAATTTCACTAAACACCTAGCTTTCACTACTTCGGGAATTTTCTACAAGTCACCATACTCTGAGCGATTGCGTCATTTTAATATGGTAACACTTAGAAATCGCCGTAGAACACAGGACTTATGTTTTCTTCATAAAATTATAAACGGTCAAATTGGGTATAGTAATTTCATTAGCTGCATATCATTAACTATTCCTTTCAATTACCCCAGAAAACGAATCAACAATATATTTAATGTCCCCTTTTCGCGTACAAACATAGGTCAAAATTCTCCGTTTTCACGTATCTCGAAAGATTATAATTATATTAGTAAAATTATAGATTTGGACATATTTTGCGACTCGATAAATATTTTTAAAAGAAATTTAAATAAGCATTTTAGTGTAGGTCATAATGACCAATCTGATAATAATTAGTGAGGGCAAAGATAATTTTAGGTATTTTTAGGAAATTATATTGTATGTATTTTAATTTAAAATGTAGGTACCTATAGAGTTTTGTTTTGTTGATTAATTTAATTTAATAAATTTAGTTTTTATTTTTGATTACTACGATTCATATTATTATAGATTATTATTAATGATTATTATATAGTGCTGTGCATGCCTGTAATGGGTACACATAATCATAGTATTTTTATATGAATGTTTTTTATAAAGTGAAATTATGTGTACTGTTGGCGATGCCATAATAAATAAATAAATAAATAAATAAATCATCTATTTACGTACTAAACCACTGTTTAGTACGTAAATAGATGCCTCCTCTGATACTGGTAGTATCGTTAGGTTTATCCAATGTTCTTAGATATGTAGGTAAGTAATTCAACTCAAATCTAGAGAAACTAGAATTAATGAATAAATAAATAAATATGATCACAACTGTACCCCGGGAGCGGTAGACATTTCTTTCAGATTTTTAGGAAATTTTTAGATCTTTTTGAAGATGTCTAAGGGGGTAGTCAGATGTATGTCCAAATACATACATATTTGGTACATGCCCACTTTTTGCCGAAGTTAACTTTCCATACGTGACAGGTTGCAAGCCCATCGACGCTATTAGAGAGCTAACTGGTTTCCACACGATGTTTTCCTTCACCGTTATAAGCTCGTGTTAAAGCGCATATAAATTTTTCGATGCGAAAAGTTCATTGATGCACGGTCACGGATTAATAAATAAACATAATATATTGGTTTGCAAGTAAATAATTTATTTAATGCTGACGAATTAAATTTATTAATTATTATTTAATTAGAGAATTCTAATGTTTTACTCCATAGTTTATCATCTACCCACAATGAGCGGAGAGCGGCTAAAGTCGCCCCATCCCTCACAATCTCTTTACGGCCAACAAGAAATTATGTGACAGAAAGTTTCCCAAACTTTTTAGACACACGGTGCGACAGTGATGCGGTATGCCGCATATTTTCGCACGAAAAACTAATAAACTTTCTGGGGATTGAAACACCCAATTTAAATTTTTAATAATATATTTTTTTAACTGTATTTTCTGTAAAAGATGAATTAAATACCTAGCTAACTTTTACGTATTGGACAGGGTCATTCAGGTGTTCAATTGGAAATGCGAGTTTTTAATAAAATAAATTAACTAAACTTAAATAAAAGCAAGTGGCATGCCGCAGTCATGTACAAGAGCCTCTGCGGAGGAAATTACTTACTGGACATAACCGAGTTACGCAGAGTTCAGAGTTTTATTCTGCACTAGGATAGTACTGCCCTGCTACTCTGCAAAACGAAAACCGAAGTTTCGTGACAATTTTTGGGTTCTAATTATGTTGGTGAACTATTACGAATTCAGTATCCACCAACATAAGCTGACCCCGAAAATTGTCACGAAACTTCGTTTTTCGTTTTGCAGAGTAGCAGGTCTGGTCCGCGGGTAACAGCTAGTGTTACCCGCGGACCAGTACTATCCTAGTGTGAACTAGGAAGAATAAGTTTGCTTGTTTTCTTATTTAACCCATCCGTTATGAAAAGACATTTTTTTACACTTTCCCGCGAACTTTCTAATGGCGCGACCTTCAGAAAAATTATGAGAAAAAAATAACTCAAACTTCTTTTCACATTCCGTTCGGTAAATATCTCCATAGATAATTTATCTACATGTTTGTTTTATTGGTATAAACTTAATACTTTGTTTATAAATAATTTTCGACTTTTGATTATCGTCCCCTTTCAAGCAGATTAGCGCTCAACAGTTAATACTAAGGCTGCGTCCCCAGTAGGCAAACTGTTAGCGGCCGACTGAGTTTGCGACGTATAGGTTTAGTACGCCGAATATATTTGAAATAGAGTGTCCACAGTTTGCTAGTTTGCGCTCACTTTACGCAGTTCGCAGCGTTACGCGCGCCGACTGTCTCAGTCGGCGGCGATATGGTTGATTTGGCGAAAATTGATCTGAGTTTGCAGCTAACTCAAATTTCATTTTGCTACAAATTTGCGGCTCACTCAGTCGGCCGCTAATAGTTTGCCTACTGTGGACACAGCCTTACACCCATTAAAATTGAACTTAGAACGTCTCGCTTCATTTCAAAGGTCTATCAAGAACGCCTGATACATCATGATCTTAGTTGCCTGAAGTAAAGATTATATTATTATTATTATGTATGTCAAGGTTTACCATCACGGGACTATGGAAACCCGGACCTTTGGTAGGCATGCATATTATTATTATTATTATTATCACGAGTGCCATACATACGTACATACGTAGGTAGTGGGTAGGTAGATAGGTAGAGTGTTATGTTTCCGATATCGACACTGGTTTGCGTAATCAAGGTATTGATTAAACGATCCTGGGAAACAATATTGTTTGTAGCTCCGGTGATGAAACCCTATACATGTGGAGTTTGTATTGCTGTCTGTATTGTTATCGTAGCAGTAAGGAATTAACCAATACTCGTATATAACAATTCAGATGTCGCAAAAATTAAACTAAACTAATTTGACAGCACTTAAAATGTTGCCGTCTCTTTCATACCGATCGAAATAAAAGGGATGGCATCAATTTTAGTGCTGTCAAATTTGTTTAGTTTAGTTTTTGCGACATCTGAATTGACATCAATCATTTAAATGAAACGTTAAGAACTAGAGGAGTTTCGTAGCTAAGTGCTACGATATGCGTAGCTAATTGCTACGATGTGCTACAAAACCACGAAACCAGGTTGGCTATTTGCTCACACGGGCTTACTTTATCTATTTGCATATATACATATATATATTTACACATGATACTTCTCTCAAACTAAATTTCACTGGAAAAGTTCCAAATAGTTTTAATAAAGTTAAAACAGTGGAAACTGATCGCAAACTAACATTATTTATTTAGCGCGGGATGTGGGGTTCCGTAATTTGTTTAGAACTCGCTAAATGTATTATGCTATTTTATTTTGTTGAAATCTATGTTAGTTTGGAGGGGTTGTCTAATTAAAAACAGTTATTTTGTTGTAATAGTAACTAAACCGTAGTATTTTTGTAGTAAAAAGTTTGGGTTTAATACGAGTAGAAATTTTGCAAATAAATAAACATCTTTGGACATTTTACACGCCGCCGGCTTTTAAAGTTGTTAAGCCATGACGGTGGCCTTAAGACGGCCTAAAAACTCCGTCACCAGAGTTGGCCACTACTAGACAAAAAGACTAAAGTTTTTGACTCCCTAGTTAAATCCATTTATTGGTTTACTGATGTTAAATGTATCCACTTTTAACAAATTACTTTAATGTGTAGTACACATACTACACCCATCCCAACGGAGCTTATTAAACGAATATTGAAGTAAATAAACACTCCAAGACTCGCGATATGACCACAGTTTTCTTATTAATAAAGTTACGTTGTGTAATTTCTAGCTACGTTTTGAGTATTGTACAAAACATAGTATAATGCCCGCGTTATTGTGAAATACTATGCATTTTTTTTTCAAATCTCTCTATCTCTTATCGATGTCGACAAACTAATGTTACACATCCCTAAGACGCTCCGTAAGCCCAACAAGTGCAAACGAGATAGACTGATTACAATGATTTATGACCCGACGACTCAGTTTCTTAACGCGGGCACTATTAGATTACGAGTAGAAAGTAAAACAATAGCAGTATGTATTTCCCTCTAGTTACTTGTAACTTGTTTACTAGAAAAGTATTGTGACAACTACGAGTATAGTTGTCCAATTTTCTGCCTCAATTTTTGTATCCAGTCAAATTTTGTATCCAAAACAGAGTATAATTTACCCATACCAGAGTAACATACAGAACTTACCACAATCGTTCGCTAAGCAAAATTCTCCTTACACACCATCTCAAACCATCGATTCTTTACCAACCACTTTCTCTTTGTATCCCACCAAAACCACTGATCCTCAATGTTATCTTGGTATAGTAATTCAAGAGAACATACAAAAAGACCTCCTACCAGGATTTGAGTTCGTGCCTTCTTCATCACGGCCGTACATTCCTCCACTGTACCACCCATCCTCACATGGTTATTATGAAATTATTGTATCGTTTGTTCAGCTCCCCACCTCCGCTGGAAGCCGGGTCAGGTGCCGGTGCAGCGACGCTACGATGGGGCTCGCTGCAGTCGGCTCATGCAGGATGGTATCGATGCCGCGCTACTTGGCTGGATGCTGAGTACTCCAGCATTGGGTACTATCTGAATGTCATACGTGAGTGTCATCGAAATATTATTAGATATATAGTACAAGTATTTTGTAAGAGAACTGATTTTTAACAGCCAAAGGTAAGCTTGTGGCTGGATTATGATGACAGAAAATAATATTTGTCTGCTATAAGTTTCAAGTTAAGTTTAAATAATGTGTAATCAAGTAATATTATAGGTACTCACATTTTGATATCATTAAACAAATCCACGCAGATCTATTAAAAAGTGATACAGGGAAAACCAAACGCGTCGAAAAGAATTTATAGCTTTGGGGTAACTTTTTCAAGAAGCGGAAATGCAAATACTTTTAGATGTTTCATCAATCACTCACCCCATGGTGAAGAAACATACTTTACTTTCATGATATTTTCACTGAAAAAAAAGCTAAGTCCACACTTTGCCTGATTCTTTTTCTTGGTGTGTCGCGTTGGGAACAGGCAATATAGCCATCTAGCATGTAAGACGTTTCGATGTGATCCTTGAGGTCTTACTGAAATCTATATTACCTATTAAAAAAAAACAAATCAGCCCAAATTTAAGGGGATATCGGTATACGGTTAAATTAAAAACCTCATATTATCCATAGTAAATTCTGTAAGTGTAATACATGGTCTTACTAAGCCAACAGCTATTAGTAATTAATTCTCAGATCGCATGCTCGCTAGCATATAATTAATGTAATTGAATTGATCTCCGCCTGAATAATGATCAGGCTAATTTATAGAGGGATTTAATTGGCTTGATTCACCGACTGATTCATGCGACATGGAGTGACAGAGTGTGTGCATAGGTTTATTGATTAAACCCTTTTAAATTTAAATTTAAATTAGGTTATTTTGGGTATATTATCATAGCTCATCTTGTAGTTAAACTCTTAACACCATTAAGGTCTGTATGCGTCAAACTAGCGCTGTCGCTTATTTCATTTTATTATTACGTTGATCAAAGGAATTTAAAAAAACTGAATGTTCAGTTTGTGAAACCTATCATAACCTTTTTTTAATACCTCTGTTTCATTTTGTATAGTTTAGGAGGAGTAGCGAAGTTGCACTTGGTGGCCACCAAACTCTGTTTTCGATACTCTTAAGAGTAGATAAAAGACCTTAAGGTTTCCACAGCGGCTCCTGAAGAGAACACGGAGACAGTGACCGAGTCCACCACGGAAGAGGACGAGCCCGCTGATCACCAGAAGGTGGAAGTACCAGTTGGAGGGAATGTGCAACTGCATTGTCCTAAAGGTAATGTGCTTAAACTAACTGCGCCCCGCGGTGTTTTCCGTAAATAGTTCCCGTTCCCATGGGAATACCAGGATCAAATTAGCCTATTTTTTAACCCAGGGTATAAGCAATCCTGGCACCAAATTTTATTCAAATCCGTCCAGTTGGTTGAGCGTGAAAGAGCAAATAGTAAAGAGTTGTTATGTTGCAGGCAGCGTGGGTTGCTGGTGGCGGCGCGTGGTCGGCAACTCCAGTGAGAACTGGGCGCCTGCCGGCAGCCATCACGCTCATGGCGTGCTCGGTGAGTCTCTACTTATAAGTCCATTTCAATTGTTTGGTTCCGACAAAGACGATTAATATCTAGAAGACAGACAAAGGCCATACACAAAATCGTAACCCGATCCCGCAGTACCAGATAGCCTGAAAACTTTAAAACATCAATTTTATCCAAGAAATTTCAATACTTAGTAGTAGGTAGCAACAATATTCAATATTTAAACATTTTTAACTAGAAAGTCATTGAAATTTCTTGGATAAAATTGATGTTTTAGAGTTTTCAGGCTATTTTTTAGGGTTACGATTTTGTGTATGGCCTTTGTCTGTCTTCTAGATATTAATCGTCTTTGGTTCCGATGACATTCAAATACCTACATTTGAGAAATTGTTTATTTCATTGAATCTTTAATATTACCTTACCTTACCGTTGTCAAAACTTTAAATTATCCTATTCATTCACAAATACATTTGGTGCAGGTATAAAAGACGCGCTGTACCAAGAGGATGGGGAGTACCGCTGCGTCGGCGCGCGAGGACCCGACCTCATGCGGCTGAGGGAGCTGAAGAGGATCACACTTAAAGTCACCGGTATATAACTTCTCTATCAACATCCATCACCTCAGTTAACTTTTATGGATCAACATTGTGCAACATGGTGACATAAACTACCTGTAACTTTTGTGGCTATACCACCAATAACATAAATTAACAAATGCAACAAAGAGTAATTTTTCGGTTTGCACGGCTTTAGTTTTCAAACTTCTTGAGATTTTATCGAGTGTTAATACAATGTTGACTGTTTTCAATAGACAACATTACTTGCAATTACTAATTACGCGTTAGCAACAATAAGTAACTTGCGACCTATAGGGCAATAAATGGGTTAACTTCAACGATCTATCAATTACATCTTACCAAACTACAGCACGAGCGCTTCAGAGACAGAATGATGCTTTCGTTTCTTGTAGGTGGTGCTACAGCTACAGCACTCAGCGCAGAGCCAGCAGCGGGCGGCTGGCGTCTAGAGTGCGGAGCGTGCGGCCGCGGCGTGCGCGTGATGTGGCTGCGCGCGGGGGGCGGGGGGGGAGGGGACGGGGGGGAGGAGGTGCTGCCGGCCGCGCTGAGGCCAGATCTGGCGCATCATTGCTGGCGCGCAGTGCTACATGTGTCCGATCCTAGTGAGGTATCTATCTATCCTATCCTAGTCTGATAAATTGGTTTTTACTGAGAGATTTTTGTAGCCAGATCTGGCGCACGATAGCTGGCGCGTGGTGTTGCATTCTTTGATGCGAGTGAGGTGGGTCTGATAAATTGTTCTTTACCTATACCTAGATATTAATCGTCTTTGCCTATACTGTCAGATTTCCTGTTAATTGTACCTAAATATAGCACCTCATTACTGGCGCGCAGTCCTACATTTTGTCTAGTGACCGAGGTGACTCGAAGTGACCTTGGTTTTGACAAGAAATTTTATATTTAGCTTTGCCGTTACACCATCGGTGATAGTATTACTCGTACCTCTATCGTTATTGTGAAAGAAGAACTGTAGAAAAGATTTCTCTATTTAATAATTCTCTATCTAAAGTTTATGTTTCTTTATCTTATCCTATGAAGAAATGACAACGGATTAAGGATCAAAATAATCTTTCTGGATCTATCTCAAATCCTTTTAACATCATCTGGATTTGGTGCATTTCTGGGCCCAACTCTACCAAAACCTAATATTCACCCTCAGATCTGGTGCATAGCGGCGTCTCCAACTGGCGGAGCAGTGGCCGTGTTCCCCCGCCGCGCCCCGCACCCCTCCCCCGCGCCCGCACGACACACAGTACGTGCCCTGCACAACTCCGCCGAAGTTATTAGACTTTCTGTCCTATGTCTTGTACTGGTGTTGCTGTAAGGACATCACAGTACCCTTGAACAACGCCGGAGTCAGCTGTTGATGTTACTGTGAATATCACAGTAAACGCCTTGCTAAACGCCGAAGGGGTAATTAGAGTCTGTTCTATGCCCACTGTTGGTGTTGCTGTAAGAACATCACATCGAGCACATTACACCACTCAGAGGTCATCAGAGCGCCATGGTGTCTGGTTACGGTATTGCTGTAAGGGAAAGACATGGGTGTTGAATAGTGAATAAAGTATTTTTGGTAAGAGATAAATCGCTTACAGCGGTTTTGAGGTGATATTGAATCTATTGAAGTTCCGAAAATTTGAGTGTACCAACTCATATTTTATGTAGTTTCATCGTAATTAAAACTCTTATCCATCTATTCCGTTGGGATTCAAACTGGTTGATGAAACCGGAGTCTAAAAACTGGAGTGCTTTAACCAGCCAAGGCATCCTAGACGTTGGCTTGAAATTCTTGTTCCGATCAGTATTTATCGATTAAACACCTATTAAATTCTGTGACAAGGAATTTCATTCTAGTTATTGAAATAAGTTTGTTTTATTTTACGACCAGTTTTGAGGAGTTTCAATAGGTTCAATGTTATTTCTCCAAAAGTGCAAGAATGTGATGAACGAACTCTTATAATACGTCCAAACGGATCCATACTTGCCGTTCTATTATAGTTACTGCATACGATACGAATCTCCTAATTCTAGTCTTCGTAGTGTCTATTGTATAACTATAATCATAATTTGTTACTCTAGTACTCCTATCTCCTACTCTCTCGCTGCGATCTGATTTCAACTCTATAACATTACCCTTAAATTCAATATCTCCTGGCTCATCAGGGTTCATAAGCAATTCTTTATTGGGTTCTGGGTAAACAGACGCGGCGAGTTTATGAATATGTTAATCTTTCTCGTTATTTTTAATTTAATCTTTCCTTCCCTTCCAAATTCCTTTTACTTTAACGTAATTTAGAAACAGGAATCGAATGTGCCAAATTGTTGATATTTTGAATGAATAAATAGATTTTTCTTATATGAATCGTGGATTGAATTTTGTTTATCTATGTTTAAGAATGTGAATATTTTAGTGCAATGTGAACACCAAAGGAAATGATAAATATGATATAATTAGAATTATGGATGTCAGCTAGTGTAATGTACGGAAAGTTCATTTATAATTATTGTTATGTCTCAATCTCAAAACTATTTAAGATTTATCTTTTTGTATACAATTACTTTATTAGAGTTAATTGTGACGTGACGTGTTAGTTTTATATAAAAAAATTCGTGTCTAAAATCTAAATAGTGATTTTGTTTTATTCTCTCATAGAAATTGCTGCTCTTTTCGAGTTTACTGACCATTATCGCTTTCATGTAAAACGATAGCCTCAGCAATAATTTTTGTGAACTTTTCTAAACTAATCTAATCGCTAGCATAATCTTATATATTTTATATAGATGTCAAATTCTTAAATATACTATGTATCATAGCTTAAACGAAATCATGTAAAATGGATGTCAATTTTAGACGCTCGTTTAGATCGAGTTTTTGTATAAACAAAAAATGTTTGCTACCACAAGTTTTGCAACAATCTACACTTAAGAGTGAATTTTTATCGAATGTTTAAATGTTAATGTTATCGATGGTTAGTTTTGTATTAGATTAAGTTTCTTTCATAGCTCTTTCCATCTCAGTAGTTATCTTGTTACGGGGGTCATTCGTACTTGGGAGATCATCATTATTGATTACAACTTCCCGTCTTTAAAGACATTATGCAACGACGGAGGCGTTTTAGGCAGCTTAAAAACTACGTCACCAAAAATAGCCAGAAACTGTTTATATGAACTTACTAACTACCTACGCGTTACGATTACGACCATCCATCATACTGAAGTTTGTAACTTCTATGTTCTGCCATATTGAAAAAGCTTTATAAAAAAAAATCTTGAACAGTCTTCTCAATACTAGAGTCGCTTTGTTTGATGATATTTATGCCCCTTATCTTTATCTCTCTTTATCTTTATTAAGTTAGTCTTACGAGTATTGACCATTGTCTTTCCTTTCGGTTTAGGTGCTGGACAAGCCTATTCCATCTTAACAATCTCCCGTTAAGTGTGGGCAAAGATTGTCTCCTGACACTGTATAAATTATCTAGTAAAAGATGTAAAGGCCTAAGTGTTTGTATCAAGATAGTGAATTTCAGGTACGGATGAACCCTTAAGGACTAGCAATACTAAATGTTATTGTTGTAATAAATTGTGATATCACGAAGGGGCGCGGGCGCGTCGCGGGCCGAGTAATCATAATTAAAAAGAATTTAATCATTAGTTTAGTTAGGTAGTAGCGAGATGTATTTTTGTACCGTCTGAATTTGTCAATTGGATGTTTTATGGAATACAGTTCTGTTCGTACCTGGAGCGTCGATCCGTCCATTCGGAGTTCGTAGATTAAGGAGCTGCGTAGTACCCTCTCTCTCCTGTCACTTCCTTTCTCGCCTCCTCAGCGTTCTGAAGTCCTTGTCCGCTATATATTTAGATCCAAGTTCACCAACACATTTCGTAACTTTAATCACTTTGGATCCAAACGGAATTTCTGTTGAATACTGGATATGTCTGTCTGATGGTGCCTCTTTGTCACTTTCAAAACTATCGTGAATTTTTTTTCTCTCTTTTCTCCGGAAGAATCGAAACATTGTCGGTATCTTAATCGACGATAATTTTACGTGAGTAATTTCCCGTGTGCTATTATAATGTGCCTCTTTGTGTGGGTCAATATCTTTGTCTATGTTGTAATCAATATCTTCATGATGGAATTGGGGTTTGATGTCACTTTCGTCAAAGGCTTGTGACGGAATATGGCCGCGCAAACATCGGCACTCCTAAATAACATCTTTAACCCAACATTCGCAAATATTGACTAACATGAAGAGTAATTATAAACATAATCGATTGTCTAACGCGTTTTAAGTAATTGGATCCAAATTATATGTTGGATCTAAATGGCATGTTCTATCGAACTTTCTGTTTAAGTCTAAGCGCAATCGTCAGTTTAAACGTCCGTTTTGTGTGAACTTTAGGTATTCGGCTGTTAGGTATTAGGATCACTTGGATCGTAAGCGCCCTTAGCACTATTTTCCTTGTTAGTGAGTCCACACGCGGCCCCGCTCCTCTTGTACGTAGATGACTGGTTGCGTCCGCTTCATCAATATTATAGGAACTTGATACTTATCTGGAACTTTCAGTCAAGTTGATGTTTTAAAGTTGCTTTCAGACTCATTTTTTTTAAACGTTTTTACACGTAACAGAAAGTAACATGGAACAAAAAGAGGACTGAGTACCTATATTACGAAAAAATTGTTTACAGATCGTTATGGAACCCCCTCCTTTTTTGAAGTCGGTAAAAAAATTGACACGGATTTTTAACTTTAGGGTGATAAATGATTAAAAAAAGTATACGTCTGAAAGCAAATTTAGAATTTTGAATGATATCGTATCTGAAATTATAAAGTTTCCGAATCAAGTTAATGCAACGTTTCCTAACGTCCAACGTCAGTGTGTCGCGTAAGGTGCCAATAATATAATAGAATATATATTTACATTTGTATACTTTACTTTGGTAACTGTACAGAATCCATAATTATCTATCGCAATGTGTTTATGGAAACTTGTATACCGGAAAATAAACGATACAATTATTATCCGCGTTTCATTTCTATGTTTTTGTTATGGTATCCTTTCAATACAATTATGTGATAAGCAAAATAGCTTTACTGCCAAAAGTTTAGGGTTTATTTTAGTTTGAGAATTGGGTGGTTTAATAAAATTAATTTAACTGAGAGTAAAGAATCAACGATGCGTAGGATCGAAGCGAACGCAAACTTTCCCAGAATTTGGTAGCCTTTTTAAAAAACAGCTACCGACTTATTACGGCCATACTCTCATGAATTGGATCAAGACTAAATAGTTTTCTAAATATGATCTGCTTGATTCAATTTGTCTCAGCTGTAGCACACATTGCGTCATGCAGATTTTTTGAATAATTATAATATTTTTAAACGACAGCGTGAAAATGGCGTTTTTTTTTATGTTATTGCATTGCTTTTGACAACTCCAAAACTGACTATATTATTTATTATCTAACAATACGAGTATTTAAAGTAAATGTTTTTTCTGAAAATAAATAAAGTAGTTTTTCTTAAACTTTCGCGATCACAATTCATATTTATAAATACATGTACACGGGATTTTATCGCGTTATTTACCTTATTTCTTTTCTTCCCGACGTTTCGGCTATGTTGCAATAGCCATGGTCGATATATGATGCTGTGATTAGTAGATGCAATGCACGTCGTACTATGACTTCTCGGTGTGAAGATACTGTTAGTGTGGTGTGTTGCGGTGTAAATGCAGCCGATCCGAATTCTGAAGATCTGTGAGGGTAGTTTTACCAGTGATACAAAACTACCCACCCGCTACACAACGAAACTCAAATTGAAGCATACTCCAGTCCACCCGCGACCATGGCTATTGCAACATAGCCGAAACGTCGGGAAGAAAAGAAATAAGGTAAATAACGCGATAAAATCCCGTGTACATGTATTTATAAATATAAATAAAGTAAGTACTTAATCTTAAATAAAAAACATATTTAAATATCCATTGTCCATGACTTACTAAATTATGTATTGTTATGGCGTTTGTAAGTGCATCCGGTTTTATCAGATCCAATTTTTATGTCATTGTCCTCCTCTAACACCACGGGTTAGAGAGGGACAATGACACTTGAAATGCCCTACGGCGAAAGTTGAACGAGTAAAGTAAGGCTCGTCAAAGTAAAGGTGCGTACATAAAACACAGCTCATTCATAATACGACGACTGTTTTCTGTACCTTAGTAGAATGCGTAGTTACGTGAAGTATGTGCACTTTGTTCAACTCTGACAAAGCTGCGAAGTTTTATCGTGGGACATTACTTTGTACGCTGATAAATGGACGAAATTAAAACACAACAAAAGTTAAGCTGACTGTGAAGTGAATTCATTGAACTTGTTGAAATGTTTTGTAAATGTAACGAAGTATAAAAGTAGCGTAGTACATACGTGTGGCAATAACAGCGCTTCTGAGTTCCTGGAAGCAAGTTTGATGGTCCCGGCTTTAAAGTCGGTATACTATGGTTGATTAAATTGATCATGGATCCAAAGATTTTTAAGAAAATTAAAATCAAAAAGCATCCCAACTTCAACTAGTAAGTATGGCTTTAGCTCTCATCACGTTATCAAGTGCGATTCACGTAAAAGAAATCACATCAGACGTTTTGGTGTGCTGTGGTACATGTCCACCACTGCACCACTGCATGCAGTCGTTTCCATTTTCTAATTAAATGAGGGTAGTTGTAAAAAACTATCGTTGGTGGTCGGTAATTTGATGTATCAGTTCGCCTGCGACCGCGATCGTTGCAACACAACCATAACAAAAAATAAGAAAAACAAGTAAATAACGCTATCAAATACTATGCAAAATATTTAAAAGTTGAAGTTAAGCATTTAAATACAGCTCATTTAAGTTTTACCATGGAATTAGTTTAGTACTATTAATTGTATGTCAAGTCGTTTTTAATATCTTAGCTGATTTCTTTGTGATTAAGTGGCAAGTGCAGTTTAGTGACAAATTTGACAACAATACGATATTCATCAAGCGAGCGAAGCGAGCTGAGACTTAGATGGTAAGTTTTGTTTTGTGCAACTTTATTGTCATTAAAAAACTGTAAAGTAAATAATTTAGAATCGAACCTTCAAAAGGTAGTCCTAAATTAACGTACTTCTTCAAAAGTCAACCCAATTTGAGCAGAAAGTTTATCGAACTAGTTTAAACTAGCTAGCCTCACCCCGAGCTCACCTGCGTCTAAGTGGGCGTCCCTGAATAATACCGCTGCAACTTGTGGAAATGACAAAATGTCGGTGCAATATGTACAATACTCGTGCAATAAACGCGGTTATTTGTTTCAATCTTGGCACACGTGTCAGTCTGCAGCGGCGAGTCAGCACCGAGGGTGAAACGTTCAATTTTCTGATTCAGTTTATTTTTAAGCTATTGCATAGCTTCTATCGCGGGCCTTGAGCGTGGAGACCGAATACAGAAATTCCGTAACGAAAATAACCTAACACCCCCCTTGCAATAGCTTTACCGCGGCGGTCTCCGAGTGCCACACGTCTTTTTTGTTATAGTAATTTTTCTTCACATTTATGGATCCATGGAGTAGATATTGTGCTGACCCTACATAATGTGGGATGAGTGAGTGCATCAAGATGATGATGTTTTAGGAATTTAAAAAAAACTTTAAAAACTCTGTCTTGTCTAACCGTTTTACAAAATTGAGGAAAAAAAGCATCTAGTAAAGATGTAAAGGCTTGAGTTTTTTCGAGACATTCAGGTTCTTACGTAGAAAGGTACACCCACAATCCTGACAATTGTGCAATAACGCGTCAAAAATCCAACAACGCGTAAAAATTGTTGTTGGAACCGCGTTGTTGCATTTTGCTGAAATACGGAAACATTTGAATTTCAGAGACAGCTCTCTCTGGTTTTGTTCGAAATTTTAATTGGTACAGTTGGATTGAATGTCATCATCTGGAACATTTAAATATGAAACTTGTCTGTAAGTATAATTTTTTGAACCAAATAAAAATTTTTTTAGCAATTTTTTTATCTCTGTCAATCAAACCATTAAGACAATTTGACCTAATACGATAAATAAATAAATATCCTTGGACATTTTTACACGGCGTCATCTAGTCCCAAGCTAAGCAACTTAATGCTTGTGTTATGGTAACCAGATGACTGATATAATACTTTGATATTTTTTTTTGTAAATACATAATTATAGATAGAAAAACACCCAGACCCGGAACAAATATCTGCAGAACATGCAAACATTTGTCCCGCGGCGGGGATCGAACCCGCAACCTCCGCGTCTCAGGCGGGCTTTCGCCCACTGCGCCACAGAGGTCGTCAAAACCTTATACTACTACTACTACTAAGTACTACATAATTCATTATAATAGTCTAGGCTGAAAAACGTTTTAGAGAAACATAACTTTCTGACATACGCAAGCAAAAATCTGAACCAAAATATTCATTTCTAAATTATACCACTAGGCCCGTTCCACACAGCATATCGCAGGTAAGTAATGTGACAGTTCCCGAGGAACCGGACTACATAAATCCCCGCCACACACTGTCGTGCATGCATTAGGGAAGCACCTCGGCTGACGGTTTGTCAGCGCAATGTATGTCATATAAATTACTAGCTGCGCCCCGCGGTGTTACCACAATTAATTAATAATATTATTATTAATTTATTAAATAAAATCATTAAGATGTATTAAAGAGTCACAATCTAATAGCTAACAACACTCAAAAAATGACCGTGCAAATTCAATGTTCTACAATGACATTTGACATTTCAATGTAGACGTTATGACGTTTGATTTAATATTCAATGTCGCTTGTACCCAAAAAAGAAAAACTCTGCGCAATACGTAGCGTGCGCCGAGTTTTGGCGTTTACATTTTATTTGTCTGATTGTGGCTCCATAATACATCTCAATGAATAAAATACTGTACAACACAAATACAAAGAACAAGTAATTAAATAAGAAGGGGAAATTATTCACAATTCACCCCGCACTAGGTCTAGCCTGTGTCGCGGAAGTCAAAGTGAGTTTTATAATTAGTAATACAACTACATACTATGTATATATCAAAAAAATTCGATGGACGGATGGTCTGAAAAAAGCCGCAGGTATTGTAGATGCAGTTTTCTTCCTACTGAATGAATTGATGAAAGTTTATTCGAAGTTTAAGAAGGAATACTTGAATCTTGTGTGTACAAGTCTCGTATTCCAAAACTCAAACGTGAACTCGAGTTGGATGCAAACTTATAATGACAGTTTCAGATGACCTAGATCTAGACTATGACGTTGCATATCCTTCTTGTTATTGGTACTGTAAACTTAAAAAGCCGTGTTGGCCAAGTGGATAAGTACTTCGACTTTCGATCCAAGGTCGTGAGTTCGAATCCGGCCGTGATGGACTTTTCGCGTCAAAAAAATTATTAAGCACTTTAACACGAGCTTTAGACGGTGAATGAAAACATCGTGAGCAAACCCGCGGCTAGTCAGCCCCACACGTATTGACAATTATAATTGTCATTCCTGTGGATATGTCCGGCAGCTGAGAGGATGGTTTAGGTGCTGGGCAAGCCTATTCTATCTCAACAATGTAGGGAAAGCTTGCCTCTTGACTATGTATAAATCATGTAGTAAAGATGTAAAAGGCCTGAGTTTCTTTTACTGGTACTGTAAAGCACATGCCGTGTTGGCGGAATGGGATAGTGACCCGAGTTCTATCCGAAGGATTATACGATTTATATGATAGAACGATTACTAAACTAACTTACTTCAATTTCTTAAAAAAATACAGACCCGTAACAAATACATGCAAAAATTTGCTCCGTAGCGGCGATCGAACCCGCAACCTCGTCTCAGGCTTTTGCCAACTGTGCCACAGAGTATTCAAGGAATAATAGGTGGGAAATGCAGTGTGTTTTTTAAGCGGCGATAATGCTTACGATTGGTAATTTTCTCGTTCAATAAACATTAAATTTCATTCAGTTTTTAGTTACTCCATTTTCAGTTGAATCAACAGTTGTGAATACTTTGATCCTAAGTAAAGTCTAACTCTGCTAAGTAATTTGACGAGTACCTAAGTACCTCCTTAAAGGTTGGGGTCTTCAAAAGGGTCTGTCCTTTTTTAGGACCCTCATTATAAAGATAATGTAAAGGTGAAGATACATTTACGTATTCAATTGTAATAGGAGTAGAATCAGTACCTATTAGGCTGTTTTTAACCGACTTGAAAAGAGAAGGTTCTATGTTCGACTAGAATAGAAGTTAAGTTAGAAGAAAAAAGTTTATTTAGTGACTTAATAAAATAGAACAAAACATAAAATAACTAAATTTAAACACAAAATATCTATGTATGAATTTTTTTATGTACTTAAGTACCTACACCAAATAATCCGTCAACATTAGACCAAATTTTGAAAATATTTTTTCCCAAGGGTCACATTTAAAATGTGTAAATGTGGATCTGATCGATTGCTCTATGACGAAATTGTAGTCGGCGTTACGGGGACAACGGGAGAGAAATATAATGACTTCCCGCTGTCCCCGTCACGGGGACACGAAATACGGGGACAACGGTAATAGACGGGTTAAATAAAAATTATAATTTTGTTAGGAAATAAAATGGTATTCGATGGTAAGTTCATAACTTGGATCTATTTAGTGTTTTAAAAGAATATCCTATCATTGTGTCTACCATACAAAATATCTTAATCTTCAAAGAACCTTGCGTGACTGATTTTCGAGAATATCCGTATTTTACTAACAAAAACAGTTTCATTTCGTCAAATTCTAAAACACCCAAGTGTATCGTCTCTTACAAGTCTTTATAACTAAACGTTTTTTCGAGAAATGTACAAGAAGATCCAAAAACAAAGAACCTATCATCTATTTTATAGGTTTAGCTCCCTCGGGTCCGTATTTCATTCGATTTGATTTATAAAACGAATACTCGTAGATATATCACTGCATTATGTATTAGGCACAAAATGTGTTTAGTTGTCTGTCCTTCACAATAGTTGCACGTCTTTTGGGAAAATTATGTTTTAGATGCAAGGTGACTCTATCTCATGTCCGAGGCCAAAATCAAAAACAATTTGATTTTAAACATAGTATTTTGATACAATTTTTTTTGTTAATTCAAGAATAGATATTTTAATTACTAACTGCATCGCCCGCGGCTTCCTGGTACCTACCTGGATTAAAAGTAGCTTATGTATTAGCCTACTTAATACTAAATTATGAAATTGTTTTAGCAAAATTTAAGAAAGACCGTAGTATCTAATCCTAAAGTAACTACTTACTTGTATTTTATTTTTAATATTTGCAAGTAAACCCAAGTTCAAATACTAGTTTGATATAAAGACTCGCACACACGCTGTGTAATCGTGTATAAGGTTTCATCAGTTCAGACAGGGGTGGACACGGGTTAGGGTTGCCACTTAATACTAGTTTTATTGCGTTGTAGGAGTTTATATACTGTGAAATATCCTTGGACAATTTACACAGCGTCATCTGCTCCCAAGCTAAGGAACCTAATTGCCCTATTTCAATAGGACACAATAGGGGCGCCACCGGTCGCGCCACCAATAAAATGTATATTATTAATCTTAAGAGCTCAGCTCTTGTCGGCGTAATGATGCAATTTCCTCCATATTCTTCTTTCCAATGCGATCTCAAAAAATATACAAAACATTCACATAACTAATTTGTTGCTGGCAACCGAATCACCCGCTGGTTGCGCAACCACTAATTTGTATGGAGCTGTTTGGCGTCTCACTCACTCTGCAACCAGTTTCACTACCAGAGTTACGTAATGTTTAATATTTATACTACAGTGAGTAAAACTACAGATATAAAGAACTAGCTGCGCCCCGCGGTGATACCCGCGGTGAATAGTTCCCGTTCCTGTGGGAATGCGGATCAAAAGTAGCCTATTCTTTAATCCAGGGTATTAGCAATTCTGTTTCCAAATTTCATTCACACACACACAAACATTCACCTTTATAATATTAGTGTGATTTCGAAACTGGTTCCAAATAGAGGTATAGATAGGTTGCATTGACAAGAAAAGCATTCTTTATCATATTCCTCCATATATTAATGGTCAAATATAGCAAGTAGCAACCCTATGAAAGGGAAGTAAAGTTTTTGCGTTGGACACAGATAAATCATTCGGCAGATGATAGCGCTAAAAACTGGCGACTCAGCGCTTTCTCGCGGCTCAGTGGAGCGAGGCCTTTAGTTCGCTTTGCTGGTAAATAGAATTGTTGAGTTTTTGAGATTTCAACTTTATGACCTTAATTTTTTGAAATATTGCGGAGACTTTTGTTTTCTTCTACAAAAATATGGATTAGAGACAGAAAGGAGTATTTTATATTCCTTTCGTTTAGATTGCTTTTAAGTTTTATAGTTTTTGGAGCTATCAATTATAACTAACTTTTGCAACTCCTTCTGGCGCCACTGAAAACCAGCGCTCCAACAGTCATGATGCTGCTGGAGCAAATGCTGAGCCTTATTTTCTTGTCAATATTTCTCATTTCTGTTACCCATGTTTATGTTAATGAAAAAAAAAATTATATTCTATTTATGAAAATTGCTTCAACTTGAATTATTTTTGTTGTTGAGTAAAAAAGGATAAGCAACGATAGATGCTTGCTATTGTAATGCTTCAGGCTCTGTTCTTTAAGTCCTATTAGGGTGCAATAAGAACGGTTCTCACACTAATTGATGCTATGCTAATGTGATTGGGTCCCGTTTTGAATTACGCGAGTTTAGGGACTTTGAGGCTCTCTGCATTCTTGAGGGGAATTGGTTGTAAATAGTCGAGAAAGAGCTTTTAAGCTTTAACTTAACCTAATTTAATTAACTACCTCTGTGGCGCAGTTGGTGAATGCCTAAGATGCAGGTTGCTGGGTTCAATCCCGCGTGGACAAGTTAGCATGTTCAGATTTTTATTTGTTCCGGGTCTGGGTGTGTTTCTATCTATCCTTTAAATGTTTCGACAAGAAAATGTATATAATTTGTACCTACGGGTATATCAGTCGTCTATATGGTTACTAAAATACAATAATTAATTTGCTAACTTGGAACTGTATGACGTTATGTGGGACTTCGATATATATTTATTCCTTAATTTATAGATAAGGCCGATTTGGCAAGAAGAGTTTTTTTTTATTTACTTTAACGAACATGTGAATTATACTAAATAAATAAAAAAAAACAAGGATCAAGGATGATTTAGGCTACTTCTCCTTAACAATGTACCAGGCACAGAATCGTCCATTTCCAGATATTGACTCCTGACGCTGTATGCATACATACATAAATCAAGTCTTTTCCATAATGTGGGCAGAGATTACGGATTTCATCATACCTGTACATACTTCTTTGGATTTATTAATTTTCATAACATTCTTCATATTAAGGTCTACTAAGCTATAATTTCTATTCGGATGACGCTTCAGTCACCGTGACCATGAGAAGGGGTGAATAATATGATTTCAATACACAATTAAGTGCCGTTAAATTTTATAAATAAAGTGAGTTCTGGGAGTGGTTATAAAAGAACAAGTGGCATGAAAGGCAGCTTGAGAAGAAAAACAAACTCATGCAACAAAGAGTAGGTACTGTAAATCATACGGATTAGTCCAAGATGGCGGCGGTACAGTTAACGTCGTAACTGTGGCACATTTGTAGGTTATTTGAAGGTCATCAACTAGGTCTTATTCATAAAGATTTGTCAATTTAATATAGATTTAAAGAATGTTTTTTTCTTCTTACTCTTATGTCAATGAAAAGAGATAGCAACAGATTTAATAATCGTTTTAGCTAAAGTAGGTTTACTAAACCAATATGCATAAGGGGGTATAATCTATTATTATTGATATCTCGTTAGGTGGATTCGACGCTCTATTCATTTTTCTCATCACTCAACTCAATACCAATTTCACATTCATATTCATACACATTACTTACTTCGAAGTCTTGGAACATGTTTATTCAATAGTTATTTGATTCGGGCGTGACTTTGCTGAAGTTCAACTTCAGACACAATAGTCATTCAAAATATATATTTTGTAACTTTTAACTATATTTTATAAACCTACCTTGAAGGGGAATGCCGAATGAGCTACGGGAGATTGTGAAGGAGAACATTTGGGCATTCTACTCGTCGAATAAACAATTGGCTAATTTGACCCCATACAACACATTTTTTTTATTATTCTTGTCTGTTTATTATTATTATTCTTGTCTGGTTTTGTTATTTTGTATTCTCTGATATATTTATATACCTACTTACGTGTTCTTTTGGCAAATAAATGTCTTTTCTTTCTTTCTTTTGGCCAATAAACTCTCACATCAATTAGTAATTTACTTGTCATCATCATCATCATTTGCAGCCCGTCTCATCCCACTGCTGGGCATAGGCGTCTCTTCGCTTGTGCCAACCTCCCCTATTCTGTGCCAGTCTAAACCATGTACGACCTGCTGATTTGACAATGTCGTCGACCATTTATAAAATGTAATTACTTGTTATAATATTTATAAAATGTGCCACAACACACAGAGTACAGCTACTATGTGTAGGAGGGCGCTGGATATCGCGATCCTGGATTTCAGTTCATTTGGAGGAATGGCGTTTTAAGGGTTCAGAGATGTATTATGTTTACTGTTTTTTTTTGTACAAATACAGCTTAATGTATATTATTTGAGGCTTTTTTAGAGACACTCTTACTCGGGTTACAGAGTTTTTAGGCCGCCTGAAGGCCTCCGTCATGTTGTCACTGAATTTCTTCTAAGAATAGGTTATTTAATTTTTTATACAAAAAAAAAATGTAAGCAAACGTAAAGTATTCTGTGTTATATATAAAAAATAGGGTGTTTCCATAACGAGTAAATTCAAGCCTTTATCCAATGTTTTCACCGACAACAGAACGATCTCATTTTCATTTATAATTTAGGAATTGCCGAGCGCAAACAAATCCTCAAAACATTTCTATTGTCGTCCAAATAATGGGGATGGAGGGAAGCAATTTGAATGACTCCATCATGAGGGTACATTAAAGGTTTGTATAATGACTTGGGTTTTAGGGAATTTTGATAAAAATGTGCGAATTGTATGATTCTTGTATAAATATTTTGGTAAAATCAACTATTTATAAGTTGTGTGTTAAATGAAAATGAAAACTTCCGATATTGTTTTTATCAATAAGAATAAAAAAGCAAACAAATATTTTGACACTAACTACCCTTTAATAAGGGGATTTTGACACAAAGCTAAATACCCTATCGATGAAGCCACTTTTCCAACAAAAAATCAGAATTATAAGTTTTTATAAGACACAGACAGTCAAGATCATGTTTTCTCAATTAGTAAATAAAACATCAGCAACATCAATAAAGTCTTTGAAGAAAATGAAAATACTGAAGCTTATTCAACTAAAATATCTGAAGTTTTAAATTTGAGCTCCAAATAGCAATTTCTTTGTAATAAAGCTGCTTCCTCCGGATCGGGTTGCTCAAGCGGTCAAACTTGGTATCTGCCAGAGTTATAGCGTACAACACCACTCAGCGTAGAGGTTGCAGCTTCTTGAAATGAAATGTGTACGGTTTCACCCTACATTGGCAATTTGCGCACGCAGCGATTTACTTTGGGTCGCGTGCGCTGCACTTTACTTTTAATTAGTATATAATTTAGTATTACACTTTTACGATCAGTACGTGACCTACTCACGCACAAGTCACTATCAGGAAATAGATTCGCCATCTTAACCTTGTAACAATATTCTAACTGAATAAACTTAACTTCGTGAATCTTGTGTGTTTTTCGTACTCGTGTAACATAGTGCTGAACAGTAAGTGCTCCAACAACTGTGAGTACCTACTATCACTACCAACATCATCCTCCTGTAAGATCACCACTACGCGGCTCTTACAAAATGAAACATGATCAAGGCTTTATTCTCGAGGTGAGAAGTATATTCAAATACATTTTGGTACATGCCTACATTTTGCAAAAGTTAACATTCCATACGGGACAGGTTGCAAGCCCATCGTTGCTTCTAGAAAGCTAATTTCCTCACACTCCGTCACGACTTTATAAAATTTAAAGACAGGACCCATTGAGATGTATTAAAGAGCCACAATTTAATAGCTGACAACACTCAAAAAATGTGCGTGCAAATTAAATGTTCTACAATGACATTTGACATGGCTTTTTGACGGGAATTCAAGATGGCATGTTGTCTCTTTTGTTTTATTTTCCGAAATTTGTGTTTTGGCGAATGTTACTATGTAATAATGGTGGATTATTAACTGTTAAGTGTTCGTGAACGTACATAAATGTAGGCAAATGAAACAAAACTGTATATCATTGCATTTCGAGTTCTCTCAAGAAGTCCATGTAAAAAGCTGCAGTAAAGAACCCACATCTTTACTGACGCTGACTATGACTTTGACTTGACCTTGACTAAACTAACTAAAAATTTAAACACATGGTAGTGGCTAAATGCGTGGCACAAGCCGTGCGAAAGCCAAATATAAGAAGTGAAGTGAAGTGAAGTGACATTTGACATTTGAATGTAGACGTTATGACGTTTGTTTTAATGTTCAATGTCGCTTGTACGCAAAAAAGTAAAACTCTGCGCGCTATGTAGTGTGCGCAGAGTTTCGGCGTTTACATTTTATTTGTCTGATTGTGGCTCTATAATACATCTCAATGACGGGACCGTCCAATTAACGTTCCCTCCGAAGCACGGAAGCGCTCAGCTGTTAATGCCACTTGTAGTCCAAATCCACCCATCCAAATTGTGACCGCACAGAACATCCCCTTATTTTCTATGTATAATAATGTATGTATTTACAAAAAAAAATGTATCTATGTAGTTTATCAGTCATCTGGTTACCATAACACAAGCATTTAATTGCTTAGTTTGGGACTAGATGACGCTGTGTGGAATGTCCAAGGATATTTATTATTATTATTATCAACGATCTATCAAGTACGTATTTGCAAGCTTCGCCTCGAGCGCTTCAATGTGTGTTATACTGTACTTTACTGCGAAGAACGGTATGATTAACACCCTGTCGGATTACAGAGGATATTAATTGCAGTACCTACCGTCTACCTACCATCTAGTACCTCCCTTACTTACCGCACTGGAAAGAGATTATTATATTAACTTTTTTTTCCGTGTTGTCTTAGTACTTCTGACTTTAGACCGATCATGGCAATCTTTATGAGACTTTTTGATAGATTGTTGAAGTTAAGCAATGTTTTGACAGTTTATAGGCCGTCTAAAGGCCTCATAGCATAACGACCCCTTCGCAGCTCGGAAGCGCTCAGCTGTTAATGCCACATACCACATGGTCACCCATCCAAATTGAAGCTTACGTTGCTTAGCATGAACGATCTATCAAGATGAGTCTTAGCATTGCTACGAGCGAGCGCTGCGGAACGTACAATCTCCTATCTCATAAAACATTCTGATTGATGATTTCTGACTATGACTTTGCTTTTTAAGTAAGATAAAATAATTTATATACCAAGCAACTAAATCCAATTATATTTTTATACAAGCCAGTGTAAGGAATTATGAGTTAAGATCTGTTTTAAAATGTCGGTCAAAGTATGTTGCCTATATCTATTTCAGTGGTCACTATCTCATAAGAGATACTGACTCCTATCTGAGATAATTATACAATAAAATAAGAGATTTACTTCACAAGCAACTTCAAACAAGAGCTTTGTACAAATGCACGGATATAACACAAAGTTGGCAAAACGCTTAAAATAAAATCATCTAATAATAGCCGGCACGTCTGTCTGAGAGACGTGGAGTGCGGAACTTTACTCATTACATGTAGAACAGGAGACAAATGCACGATTTGTACGTCATCGTGAACCAGAATGAAATAATATATAAAAATTACTCGAATTGAACATTGAAATATATATTTTTTATATTTAAAATATATTTTTAATTTGAACATTTATGATACTTTGCACTTAAAATAATGATGCGCTTTTAAACTTTAGGCAGCGTTATCAATCAATATACAAAATTTAGTACGATTGAATAGTTTTTATTTTAGTACTTATAAACAAAACATATTTTTGATAAAGTACTATTAATTTTGAATAAGTTGTAGAGAGACTTAAGAGGTCAATAAAATCAATTAAATGAAAAAAAAAATACAAAATTGACTAAAAACACTAGATTAGACAAGATTAGATTAGACTGGTGTAGGGTGTAGGGAGTCGCGTTGGAACAGGCAGTAGAATCACCTAGTTTTAAGAACGTGAAATGTCAAAGTGGTCTATAAACGATCGTACTGAATAAATACATTTTGAATTTTGAATTTTGACTACAGAAAAAATATTTGTTAAAAACTTTAGATAATGTAAGTTAACAACATCGATCTCTTGTCCTAACTACGCCCATGAGGCAAGCTACACCAATACACTGAACGGAGGCGCCTAAATTGCTTCGCAGGAGATAAGCCTAGCGCGTGCTTAGACTACACTTAAATCTGCTCTGATTGTGATTAAGAATGTTCTGGATTAAGCCAATTCTATTAAGATCTAAACTGTATTGAGCAATAGGTAGGTACTGTGAAAACTTGCTTAGATTTTCTGTATGGTTCAAATTAACGTTCTGAGTGGTCACAAAAGATGACTACAGTGACATTCGTTTAGCGCTTTCTCGCAGGGCATGTTAAGTCGTTAAGCTATGACGGAAGCCTTCAGAGACAGTGACTAGCTATTCAAACAATAATAGACTGATACGGCGTAACTAACTACAACGGCGTAGCTAACTACTACGGCGTAGCTAACTACTACGGCGTAGCTAACTTCTACGGCGTAGCTAGCTGCTACGAGATTCGTAGCAAAGCTACGATTTTTAACCAATATGGATTCATGAAAAAAGGAAATACGTTCATATGAGCATCTGACCCTCTCTCATGACGGAGTTTAAATGCCACAAATTATTTAGTCTCTTGGATCTTTTTGGATTTAGATATCTTTTGAAAATGTCGGGTTGCGAGCCCATTGTTTAAATTCAAGCAAACTGGAATCATCACAATGTTTTCCTCCTTCGTTTTCGACTTTGAAAAATCTATTGATGTTCAGCTAATGTTAAGAACCCGCGACCTTTCGATCTGAAAGTCAGTGCAGTACCCACTGAGCCAACACGGCTCTATCATGATATTCTATTTGAAAACGTTTTCCGTTTAACAAAGACTAGACCTTAAGGCTATAAGCTAGGTATCCCTGGAATGTGTAATAAGCTAGGTATCAGTTTTAACGCTAACGCGTCGGGACAAAGAGACACGTTATTAACGCTAACTCGCCGAGGTGAGATAACAAAGAGTTTTATTTCTCATAATATTTCGAAGAATTTATTTTAATGTGTATTTACGGATGGCTAGCTTCTGTTATTATAGCTTTTTTAAAACAAAAGAGCGTAATAAAGTAGACATTCCTAGAATAGGTCTGTGGAAATTCTAGTCTAGGTAGTCAAAAATACGAGGAAATATACAAAGAGCATATGGTCATGGCCAGTAGTATTATAATTACTTTAAGCATTTCATCATAGTTTTTACGTACTATTGCTTACTTTTGAAAGTACTTAGAGGCACGTTCACATTAAAAAAAGTGGACGTGCCTCTGACTTCTCCCTTAGATATATTCAGAAAATCTCGAATACACTTCTACAATTACTAGGGCCCCTTAGATAGAAATACTTGATGATTTCCATTTTCATTTTTAGTTTCTAATTTTTCCATCTGAGCAGATAAATTGCTAGCATTTGAAGTACTGATATATACAGTTGTATTATACTATATATTCTTGTATAATGTTATATACCTACAACAGAGGCACAGTACCACAGAATACGCCGCACTCGTCGCCTGATTGCCATACAAAAGCTTCACGCAATATAAATAAAAAGTCACCACAACATAGTACATTCATGTTGTAGTGAGTTAACACAGTTTTTGTTTGTCTAGTTTATAACAAAGTTGAGTCCTGTTGGCTGATGGTAATTGAATAAGTTAAGACGTGTAAGCGTAACAAATAAAAAAATAACATTGGATATAAAACATTCGTTAGGATTGAAAAGTTTTTTATGCTCTAAAATATGGCAAATTTTCATTATAACTGTTAATATGTTAATGTTATCGAAATAAAGATCTTAAGTTCTATAATAAGTGAATTGAGTTGATTGTTTAACCAACTTGAAGAAATGAAAACATAACATTCAATGACGGAGGGATTAAAACTTCAATTGCAACAATCAATGGCTACCCGGCTAAAGGGTGATCGCTTGTTTAAATCCTGTCGAAGTCATAAACTTTAGTAAGATTTTTTATTTATAATGAAATACCTAAGTGAGGTTTATTTTATACACTTTAGTACAAAATATATAAAACTTGCAATATCATCGAACTTTTTCAATGAATATGATCTACTGCAACTTTGACACTATAAACTACCGTTGCAGTTTTGATTGCACAAAGCGACGAGACAGGTGGCTCCAATCATGAATTCCATCATATTTTTAAGGGGAAAATTGTCAAACAAAGTTGTTGGTTTCGCTTTGTTACGGTCAGACAGTCCCGTGGGATCGGCCTTTTATATGTGAATTGCGGATGTGCAAAGCTTTTTAAAAATAGTTTGTGGAATTATGGCTATTATCTTGATTAGAGGTGATTGGGTGGTTTGTTAGTTGAACAGAATACGGGAAGCTACTGACTTTGAAATAGTAAAAATTTCAAAGCTTATTGAAAATTATTTTAGTAGAGCCGTATGTATGTAGTAAATTCCACAATTTTTAAACATTAATTTTATCCAAGAAATTTCAATTACTTTCTAGTTAAAATTACCTAAAAATTTTTTTATATTGAATATTGTTGCTACCTACTACTAAGTATTGAAATTTCTTGGATAAAATTGATGTTTTAAAGTTTCCAGGCTATCTGGTACTGCGGGATCAGGGTTACGATTTTGTGTATGGCCTTTGTCTGTCTTCTAGATATTAATCGTCTTTGATAATAGTAAGCAACTATTGTTTGGACCATGCAAGTCGTGATGATATTAATTTGTGAGATAGTCCTTATTCAAAAAGAAGACGTTGGAAAATATTTAATGTACTTTTTTACGTTTGCAAAATGTACATATCTTCATTGAATTTTAAATGTTCTAAACATTTTAGAGAATCTTTTCCCTTCTTTGGAGATACATACACTCATACAGTCATGATCATGTGTCTCATTTTATAACGTTTCGTTTTTCTAACTATAGTTTTTTGCTCCACGTTGGGCGCCAAGAAGAAAATATTGGCGCCCAACATGGGGCAAAAATATGTCTTGTTTGCTGCCAAAGTCATTATTACTAATGTTACTATTGGATTTTCTAGTGACTAGGAAGTCAGTAGGCATAGACCGACAGTCGTTGTAATCCGTCAGCACAGCGGTGCGGTGGCTGGGCGTGATGGATGAGACAGTCAATCATGCTCAGCCATTGTTTATAGTACCTAGCTAGTGTATTTACAGAACTATAGCACTACTGTAACTGTTTTTAGGGTTCCATTCTCCATAAGAAAAAAGAATGTGGAACCGCATAAATAGAAATGTATGCTAAGGGCACATGCTTGTTCTCAGAAAGCTCTTTAATGACATTAAGCTAACTAATTTATTTCATTTGAGATTTAGTTAAATTATCCTAATTACAGTTAAGTATGTGCTTAAAAAGATTTTGACGACATCAAAAAGTGATTAAGGCGCAATTAGTCTCGCTAACAACATAATGTAAATGTTTCTGGCAGATTCGGAATATGCTTTGAATTTATGAATAGGTACCTATACAATTTTGTAGTCGTAAATATGTGAATCACGGCTATATCTCTTATTAATTCATTCATTAATTAAGAATACATCATATAGTGTCAAAAATGAGGATACCTAATATCATAAAATTTTAAATTTTACAAACTTGTTATAAATAAGTGCAATTTATGTTGACCGGGCCGAACTTAGGCCCTCTAGGCGGTCGTGCATTATTAACAGTCGTTATAAAAAGCTAAGCAGACGTGTAGACAGCTGCTGTCAACTAGCTACTTGCTACAACAGTGTAGTCGCTGACGAACTGTCTTTTCTCGTGTGTCAATTTAGTACCTATGTATTTATTATTATTATGAACCCGTATCGTCCTACTGCAGGTCGTGTCAATACAATTGGCCTTCTCATTCTACCAACACAGTGCAAAAACAAATTAGCTGGCAAAATAGTAACTTATATCAGAGATAAATCGTATTTTTTCGAATAACCATCCGATGCTATTTTATGTATCCATGTGCGTGGGAGGAGTAATAAATCGCAGCGACGTGCTAAAGGCCGTGAGATACGAACTGCCGTCCGCGCAATATAGTCCGTGCATAAATCAAGGTGTAGTGGACGCACTGGTTAATGTCAATAACTGTGTCGATGTCTTTTCTGTGTCTTTTATAAGAAAATCGATGAATTTTTATCCCAGTTTTAAATTTTAAGGGTTGCCAAGACCAGTTTGTTCACTCTTCTATCGATTCTGATAAAATGGTATATTTCCTATAAGCCCTATAAAAAAAATTCCCTATTTTTTCTGTCGACTACAGCTTCAGCTAAGTAAAATTTACATAACAGATTAAAATATACTATAAACTTTTTGCTAAACTTTATGTCGTCGTATCCTACGAAAAAGGAAACAGTTGCAAAACACCAACTTTACAGGAGGCGGTTTTTTCTTAATATTTCGATGAGTTTTCAACTTTTTAATGAATTTTTTTTTTTATTTATTTTTATAACATCCTATTCATCATTCCAAGTACTTTTAATTAATTTAACACTGCTATTTCCCCCATTTTTGTCGCTTGTTTCCTTAATCCGTGTAATATTTTCTGGTTGGCTTGGTCCAAAGCGCCTTAGTAACCTTTCTCCACGGTGATTTTTGTTGACGCTAACCTTTGTTGCCTTGTTCACCCGGAGTTGGCAGGGTACTGATGACAATTAATGTGGGCTTAGGCCAAAATATGATATGTTTGAACGTGCTTCTAACTAGGTACTTCGACAACAACTAATGTTTTTATGATTTTGCGAATAAACTTAATAATGGTGAAATGCAGTGCCAAAGTTTTAAGTGAAACGTATTAATGGTAGGTGTTTTGAACTCTGTTGGATAGTTACTATAGATAGATCAATAATTAAATCTACTATTAAAAAGAGGTAAGTTGGTTTGTTTGTTTGTTTGTTTGTATGTTTAGAGTAGGTAATCTCCGAAACTATTCATCCGATTTCAAAAATTATTTCACCGATGTGTACCTAGGCATGGACTTTCCGAATGAACATAGGCTATATTTTATCAAAGTAGGCACCACGCGAGCGAAGCCGCGGGCGAGTAATCCATACTAATATTATAAAGGGGTAGGTACAGTTGGTTTGATTGTGTTTTATATGTTTAGGGCTATCTCCGAAACTACTCATTCTATTTCAAAAATTCTTTCATCGATGTGTAGGATGGACATTCCGAATATACATATTTTTTCATAGGCTATATTTTATCAAGGTAGGTACCGAAGCGAGCGAATCCGCAGGTGTGTAAGCTAGTACAAAATAAATCGACACAAACATTGTTTCGGAGTTCTTCGACAAAACTATTTAAAAAGGTGAAATGCGGTGTCAAAGTTCAAGTATAAAAAGCTCTCTACGCTGGCATGATTCATTTGATTCGAAGTCAGCTTAAATATATTGCAAGAAAATTTAAATGTTTCAGACCATAGAATAGAAACCGACCAACAGCCAGCCACAACAACAAGCATCATAAGCAAAATCAAGTGTCACATGACGCATCTGTCCTAAAAAAGTTCGATCTATGAATCTTGCTGCGCTCGCTTGGTTCAAAGCTCACTTACTTACCCACACTTTTAACTGTGTCAGACTCTATGGTCTGACACAGTTAAAAGGAACCTACCAGCAGTCAGCCTTTTCTATAAGCACCATAATTATTAAGCAAAATCAAGTGGTTCATCATGATGCAATTGTATTTTAAAAAAATCTGCTCGCTGCGCTTTCTTGGTTCGAAGAACGCTTAGCTCGTAAGGTAGCTTCGCTCGCACGGTAGCTTCTTGAATATTTTGCAAGCAAATTGAACTGTGTCAGACCATAATTATAATAGAAACCGATCAAAAGTCAACCTCTAAGAACACAGTAAGCAAAATCAAGTGTCACACTACGCATTTGTCTTAAAACAAATCGGGTAATGTCTAAGAAACTTGCACGGTAGCTTTTTGAATATTGTGCAAGCAAATTGAACTGTGTTAGACCATTATAAAAAGAGCACAGTAAATCAGCTTTTTTTAAGAACACCGTAAGCTAAATCAAGTGTCACATGACACATTTATTCTAAATAAAATGTCTTTAAGCTTTAAAAAGCTCGTTGCGCTCGCTTCATGAAAAGCCTTTTCACCATTTATGCAAAAATAAGTGTCACATGACGCATATGCCTTAAACAAGCCTATTTAAAAACTTTTTAGAAACAAGATTTAATAAAGAGAACTAAACTTTAAAAAATCCAGCACCAAAGTAGGTAGGTACTCGTCAAGACCAATCAAATGAGCTGAAACTCGATGGGGTTGTGTAGTTTCTTTGAGTTCCTATGACCACCTTCTAGTTCCATCATCAGATCAGACCCTGGTAGCCATCTAAAAATAAAATACTCGCCAAGAAGAAACAAACAAGCCGTAACTCGATGGAGTTGCGTCGTTTCATTACAGAGTTCCTATGACCACCTTCCAGTTCCATCATCAGATCAGACCCTGGTAACCATCTAAAAATAAAATACTCGCCAAGACGAAACAAACGAGCCGTAACTCGATGGAGTTGCGTCGTTTCATTACAGAGTTCCTATGACCACCTTCCAGTTCCATCATCAGATCAGACCCTGGTAACCATCTAAAAGTAAAATACTCGCCAAGACGAAACAAATGAGCCGAAATTCGATGGTGTTGCGTCGTTTCATTACATAGTTCCTATGACCACCATCCAGCTCCATCATCAGACCCTGGTTAACATTGAAAGACAAACTACTCGTCAAGACGATTCAAATGAGCCCAAACTCGATGAGGTTGGGTCGTTTCATGGCGAAGTTCCTTTGCCCACCTTCACCTTCCAGCTCCATTATCAAATCAGCACCATCTCATCATCATATTGCATTGTCACGCGGTTTACACGTGTATGCAAAATTTCAGCTCAATCAGTAACCGGGAAGTGGATTCAATTTAATTTGCAAGATTTGATAACAAACATCGGGACAGGTGAAACTAAATAAAAGCTTGTAAAAATAATAACTTATGAGCTCGCTTCATTGTAAATTCATGATACTCCACTCACGCATGTCCGCACTCCACGGTAATCTTGGACGAGTAAAGCAACAGTTGCGTTTATCGCCCGTGCTCCGCTCGTCGCACTCGATTTCGCGCGTGGAACACAGCTACCAGAGCGTTTGTTTCCGTATTCGCCGAGAGAAATTCAGCAATGTAATTGTAACCGAATTTTAAAACTTTAATAACTTATTGAAATAAATTTATTTTTGAACTTTTTTTGAACTGATTAGATGTAAATGATAGTGAAGATTCCAAAAATGCAATAAAAATAAAAGGTGACAGTGGCGTCTGTTTCCTTATTCGTAGGATACGACGATGTGTGTCTCAAGTGTGATTCTTATCATTTTTGTGAATTTTAATTTATCAAAATGATCATTCATATTTCTAACTAACAATATACTTCTGATTCGAGATGTGTTTTTTTCAGTAGGTACTCGTTTATAAGAAAACCAGCGTCTTTTAATAAATGGTGGCCAGTGCGTAATCCGGACCTTTCGCAATGAAAATAATAAAACGATCCGACAATATCGGACACTCGCTGACACACCGCCCGTCTACCGCCCAGCTGACCACGACCCCTCGAAACCTCATCTTGCAGCCAATTTCCTGTGTATCCTGAAAGGGTGAGGGGTCTGGTTTCGATGGTGATAGGATATGAGTTCGGAGTTATTGACAAGTGACACGGCTAGCTTAAAGGGAGCTTCGCCTTGGGCGATTTGGAGACGATTTTTTGGGGTATCCAAACATTTTAGCTTGGGGAAAAGTTTAGATGATATTGAGGAACTGGTAAAGATGCTAGCATACTGTGATGACTGGCTTTCAGTAAGAACAAAATTATATCTAGCGAAGTCAGAGTCAGAAAACATTTATTCAATAAGTAAACAAAATGAAATACGATCACGACTGTATCCCAGGGAGCAGTAGACATTTCTTTCAGATCTTAATGCACTTTTTAGATCCTTTTGAAAGTAAGGGGGTAGTCAGAGGTTTGTCCTACATATTTGGTACATGCCCACATTTGCTCAAATACTTAAAAATAAATAAGATCCCAAAATGACACTTTATAAATAAAATTCTATTCGCATTTCTTACACGACACACGAACAAATGTGATTCCATGATTTCCATACGGATCTCTTTCAAAAGGCGGAGGTCAAGTTTCGCTGGTGATTGGATATGAGTTCGGGAGTTATTGACAAGGGTAGCTACCTTGAGAAGCATTCAATCTTGGCACGGCATAAGTAAGTTGATATTGCAGTTGACTTAGTATAAGAAAAAACAATTTTGTTTCAAATTTTTTGGAGTGATTTCGGCTGAGAGGTCGTTGGTAGGACGATTTTAAAACGCACTGCGCTATATACACAAAGTTGGTTTAATTTTTTTTGTACATAATTCTCTGTAAGTACTGTTTTTCTTCAATTTATACTGTGCACGGTATCATGAGTAAATTCATTTCGCGTCGCTTGCTCGACTTTGGGTCCATTTGATGATTGGAAGAACGTATGATTTCATGACGTCAAGGAATAGGGTCTTGGGAATTGTATTCATTTTATTTTGCTTTGATTATTTTAAAGATTATTAAAGAGCGTGATGGCTGAGTGGGTTAGTGCCTCGTCTTTCAATCCGAAGGTCGTGGGTTCGAATCCGACCGTGCATCAATGGATTTTTCGTTTCTAAAATTTGATATGCGCCTTATCACAGGAAGTTTACTGATTTTTTTACATCAGTAAATATTTGTTATTATTTTATAAATAGATACCATTACTCTTTTAAATTCAAATCATAGTTCACGTCGATTCAAATTAGTAAATTAATCAAAGCATGTTAAAAAATACAACTCGTAACATGATGTTATCCTAACATGTCTCACAGCAATAAATGAAACACACATTATGAAAATATGCCCACAGTCGAATGTAGAACCTTTCTTAGAAATCAGTAAGTTTGTAAGGGCAATTTTCTTTTAACTGATTTGTAAATAATGATATTTAACTTAAAAAACCAGAGGTTGAACATGTAATATCACTATCTTAAATGGTCCTTCGAACCGGATTATGCAAACATCCTCCCAGCATTCGCAAAGTAAGCCTGAAGGCTATTGATGATGATCAAAATGTACATCGGCTTGAATGAATCATGTTAATTTGACCGACCCATCTTTCAGACCCCTACTCACTCTTGCCGTATTCAAATTGATTGTCGGAGGGACATGGCGTGACCTCTAATCGGAATGCGGACAATTGCCTTCCAATCTCCTTTTATACTTTTTATACACAAGAGACTTGGCCATTGTTTGAGGATTTTTTTTTGCAAAGGTTTGTTGTAAAAAATACGAGTTTTGGTGCTTTTTACAAGTTTTATACATTACGGTCGGCTAAAGAAGTTTTAATAAAGTAATGAGTGCAGTGTTAATTGTACATCAATGAATGTTATGATCTGGAATAATACTAAGGAATAGAATAGAATAGAAAAACATTTATTCACATCACTCACACACATTACAGTAGTACATAAGGCTACTTTTTATCCAGGTATGTCCCATGGGAGCGAAGCCGCTTTCGAGTAAGCTAGTGTACTGTGTGTGTATGTACTGCCGAGTACTAACAAATCCAAAAACAAATCAAAAAACATAAAAATAAAAATTTAAAAAATATTATGATCACTCACAAATCAATTGAATAACTGTATTGCCAAGGTGCGGTTGACATTAAATAATGATTCTTTAAGACCAACCTTTCTTTTTTAGGTCTTAAGGTTAGACTAAAATTCGATCATTAACAGCTATTACAACAAGCACACTTCTCGATTTTCACTGTCTCATCACTCCATTTGAAGATTACTCACAATCTTCAAAGATCAGGTGTAGGTACGTATCACTAATGAGATTGTAATGACTGTTTTCCGTCATGGATGCGCCGACAGAGACACTTCACAAGAAATTCAGTATTATTTAGGCTGAATATGGCATGAATTAAATGTTAGGTACATTGTTTAAGTACCTAACAATGTGCTTTACCAGCACCGGTGTTTTTTTTATATAAAACGACATTTTCTAAAAATAAATCTTAGCTAGATCGATTTATCGCCCCCGAATCGCCCTGCTTACTAAATTTCATGAAATTCGTTGGAGCCGTTTCCGAGATTCAGAATTGCATACAAGAATTACTTGTTTAAAAAGATTAGACTAGATTAGATTATTTTATTACAAGGCAACTGAGGCAACGTATGTACAGATATAGATATATAGACATAGATTTTCCATATTTTTTAATTTTCAATCAAATATTGAAGTCCATCACATGTCAATGATACGAGTCATTTAAACACAATTATTAACAAAAGTAAGGCATACAAAATCATTCATCTATTTACCAACAGTAAGTGATGATAATGATACAGAGCATGGAGTTATCTCAAATTACTGTTACTACAACCAGAATAACTGTAAATAGGTGCTTTATTTTACACTAAACAAAAGAACGTAAAAAGTAATTGCCTAAGATTTAATACAATTGGCGACCTTATCGCTAAAAAGCAATTCCTAAAGCTGTAATGGCTGGGATATATTTCTGAGGTTTTCTTAGTACTTGTGACATTATCACTACCAACTTATCAACGTAACTAACTTTAATAATACTGTAAATTCGATTGTGAGTTTGTTTGTTTCTTTTACGATTTAACTACTAGTTGATATCTTTATTTTCCACGTTTTCATAAATTTTTAGGACATATTTTTTTTATCTCATAATACAACTTTATGTCACACTAGGCCTCATTGTATTTTACTTCTTCGCCAAGGCCAGAACATTCCAAGGACATTTTATAATTAAACTACGGGTACTAAAAAAAGATTAAATGTTGCAATTTATATTTATCACGTACTTCCGGACCTTAATCGTCTGAAGTCACAAAAGCAATATTTTGGTAAAGCTACCCACAAAAAGAGTATGAGTTGCTTTCCCATTCTTCCCTAAAAGCAGTATATTAAAGGCGGGTTATCCGCTGCCTCTAATCCCGTGATAAGCGAGAGGACAATACGCTATTGTTCTGTATCCACCCTCGCTACAGAAACAAAAATACAGTGCTTTAAATAGAACTTTCAGATAATTCGTAATATCTAAGAAAATAAATGAATCTGATAAAAGTTAAATGTTTTTTGGATAAGCTGACTAACCCCATTAAACTATTTCATCTTAAAAATGACCCAGACACTACAGTAACCCGTTCTGTGTAAGCAAAAATTGCTTCCTGACGCTATTATAAAGTCTCAGTAAAATATGTAAAGGTCTAAGTTTTTAGTAACCCTATAAACATCTATGCAAGATATTGAATGTTTAAAATGCATTGGTTATGTTTCGTTTAACTAAAATATTGATAACTACGGTTTAAAAAATAATGTTCCGAATCATGAATTTGGCGCCCAACGTGGGGCTCTTTTCGATAAAACGAGCCTGACTCTGAACAAGTGTCAATCCTTTTTTGTAATATTTTCAAGCTTTATAATACTAACACAAACGATAGCCAATCTGACAAAGTAAAGTTTTACCATCTGAAATTTTGGCGCCCTAACACGGGGCACTTTTATTTAAATATGACCTCGATTTGGGCTGTAAAATCTTTTTACGAAAGTTTTTACAAAGTTTATTCGACTGTTTTTCTTGTAGATAACTTATAATTTGTTTGAAGGTGAATAATATGTTTTTTTGCTTGAAAATTTTTCTCCTAAGGCCTCATCTTTAGTCTGGATTTTCAAGTAGTTAAGCCTCATGATTTGATTAACGAGTCATCTCTTTGAAGCCATAGCCTTTTTTTTAGTATTGGAGTTTCTAGAAGGCCTGAAAATACCGATACTAAAGAAAACGCATAATGATATTATTTTGAAGTTGATCTCTGATTGTATCACTCTGTGTCATCCACCTAAAACTCAAATGAACCGACATCTCACTTAAAAACGTGATACTGCTCTCTTTTTTGTTGGCGCTTTTATTTTCGCCTATTCATTCCGTCGACATCTTTATAGCAGGGTTATATGAATCGGGGACAGGTGCCGCCTTATTCCTAACGTAATAAAGTTCACAATTGAAAGGTTCTCACCCTTTAGTGTGGTGACAAAGTGAAAATGAAAATATATCAGGTGTTTTGTTATGATGCAAATTGTAGCGATTTTATTATATTATGTTCTATTTTGCAACTTCCTTTTGAGTTCTATTCTCCTAGTTCTTTGGAGGAAATGTTTCACTCACGTATTTCATTTTTATTATTTTGTTTCATTCATTCTGCCAGAAAACGTGCTTTGTGAACGAGTTTAAACTATTTCGCTAGCAAAAGCCATTTTTGCACGAATAAAGATAATCCGCTTCAAGAAAACACCTTCCTTTATTTATTACCTATTCGTCTTTGTTTCACTAAATGTGAACAAAGAAAAGTATAACAATATACTAAAAATATACAGACTTAAAACCACATAAAATTCAGTGAGTTTAAAGCCCAACGCATTCATACCAACATAACAATAAAAATTTAAATTGAAAGATCCCTCCGAAAATTGCCGGAAGCGCCTGAATTCCCCCGATGGATATTATTGAACGATACGGTAAAACTATCGCTTTGCATCCTATGTGGTGCGAGATACTAAAACATAGTAGATTAAATGCAGTACTGCAACAATGCAAAATGAAATACAAAAATGCAATCCACTGGCTTGTACCACTGTTTTCGCAACTGTCCACTTTCCTTGACCAATGTAAGCCAGGCATTAGACTGGAATTTTCTTTACTTTCAGAAATAATTGTAAAAGTGAAACACTTATTTTAGCAATTACAATTATAGCTTACGCTAGCTTGCTTGATACCAAAATTTTTGCAACATTTTACTGCAGCTTTGCTTACATGATAAATTTTTGTAACTTACCTTAATACACTAATAACTTAGCCCTGAAAAGTAGGTACCTACCAGTTTAGACCCGTAAAATAAATTTTGATAAAGAGTAGTCTCAAAGGTTACCTACTAATTGCATACCATACCTACATAAACTTGTAAGGTGACGGAGACAATGAAGAACGTAAAATAGATAATTTTGTTGAGTTGAGACACTGCCCCAGCTGTACTACGTCGACAGGCAGTTGGCGCGGGAGTCAGCCGGGTGCGTGTAACGGCCATGTTCAATAAATATTGACGCGCATTTTTGTGGCAGCGCCTGTGCTTAGTGCTAGTGATTTGCAGCACACGCATTTACGATCACTATTATAAAACAAAAAGGCGTTATCCCAATGGGATAGCACATTCGAGGGTCGTAGGTTCGAGTGGTCGTGCATCAATGGATTTTTATTTAATATTCTCATTAGGTTCTTTTTTTCTTCTTTTTTAACAATTATTCTTTTTCAACAATTATTATTTCCCAAGCACTATAGTGTCCAGTTAAGTTTCGGCAAAGATTGCCTCTTAACACTGTATAAATCGCTCGTGGCGAAGCTTGCTAAGACGTTTTTGATAAGTCGTCGAAGTAAAGCATCGTTCTGAGCCATTACAAATTGGATGGGTGGCCGTAAGTGGCATTAACAGCTGAGCGCTTCCGTGCTTCAGAGGGTATGTTAAATTGTCGGTCCCGGCATTAGTTAAGCGATGATGGAGGCCTTTATAAAACTCCGTCACCAGAGTTGGTCACTTGCTCATACGTTCTTACTTATTTTTTTAACTGATGATAGGGCTTTACTCTACTAAATCCAGATTTATACATCTAGTAGAGGTAGAGCTAAGTAATTCTTTATAGATTATTTAAGGCTTTAAGCTAATAACTTTATGATTTTTTAGTGTCAGCCTTGAAACAATAAACTAGCTGTTAAGTTAACATAAAATATCAGAGTCAATACATTTTTATTCTGTGCTTTAATTATTATTTTGGACCTCAAATGAATGACATTTCTAGTAACTCCTAATTTCTACTACACATTCAATACTCAAAAATAATAAAAAAAAAAAGAGTTTATCGAACGCCACTCAACACATTACGGGTATTGTAAAGCAGTTAATTCCTTTACGAGCTCCGAACGAGCAATGGTTATGTTGCCACTATTCTCTGGATATTGACATCGTATTTTAGGGTTATAGCGTTGAAAACAATATCGCCAAAATGGTTATTGAACTTTTCATCTGAAATTATTAAACTTTTGCAGATAGTTATGATTTTAGGGTTCTACTTGATATTGATAGGCTTGTTTCCATGGACTCAAAGGAACAGCATTGCCAATATTGCCATTCAGCGCGGCACGCTTACGTCTGGCAGAGTGGCTTGGATAAGTTGAGCTATCTATAGATCGTTTGTAACGATTCGAACCCGTTAGATACAAGCGATCACCCTTTAGCCGGGCTGCTAACTACTCGGCCACGAAACCTTATAACGCCGAAGATGAAACTATCGGTAAGATGATATTTCGGTTAAAGCATTTAGCATTTAGCAGCATTTAGATTACCTAATAAAAGGGATCTTGGTATCCGCCTCAGTACGAGCCAATCCGAGTACATTATGAAGAGACTAAATAAACCGGCGTGTGACACACAGGCATACTGATCATGTCTACCTGTGCGTCAGACTAGCGGATAGATGCGAAACTCCATGAAAATATTAATTGATTACTAAAAAAACGGGGCAGGCCGAGAAAACGCTGGCGAGATGACCTTGACACCTTTCAGGAGGGTTGGTGGGACATGGCAAAAGACCGACAAAGATGGAAACCATTGGGGGAGACCTTTGCCCAGCAGTGGGAAAATATAGATTAGAAAAAAAATAAAAAATAATGTATACAAAAAATATATATCAGTACTATAATTATACTAATAACACGAAGAATACAATTGATATAGTGTCGTTTCAACCAATGAAGGTGTAGTAAAAGTTATAAGGGCAGAGGTGGCATTCATCGTGCTAGTAATTAATAATTGATTATCAGCATTCATTGAGATGTATTAAAGAGTCACAGTCTAATAGCTGACAACACTAAAAAAATGTGCGTGCAAATTATGTTCTACAATGACATTTGACATTTGAATGTAGACGTTATATCGTTTGTTTTAATGTTCAATGTCGCTTGTACGCAAAAAAGAAAAACTCTGCGCACTACGTAGCGTGCGCAGAGTTTTGGCGTTTACATTTTATTTGTCTGATTGTGGCTCTATAATACAATCTCAATGCCAGCATTCAATTAAAAATTAATTATCTTGACAAAATGTTCGAATAATCTGCAAATCATCTGGGTATTTTCATGAATAAGTACCTAGTTTACAAAGAAAATGTATTTTTGTTGTAGGTATATTAGTCGTCTGGTACCACAACACAAGCATTAAATTGCTTAGCCAAATTATCTTTTGATATTCTACACAGTGTCATCTATTTATTAATTGAAAAAAATATTTTATTCACATTTAATGACATTAAAAGTGGGAAAAAATACTGATTTCTCATAAAAACACTTTAAAAGACACATCAAATTTCATAACACACGAAGTACGTGTGTAAACATAATTTTACTACATAACAGACAGACGTAAAAAGAGGCTTGAGATTCGATTCTACTCACTTTATTAATTTACTCATCTGCCTACCGTAGTTTAATCTAATACGTGCCTCACATCACAACTCAAAAACCATCAAAACTAGACCTTATCACAACTCATTACAGTCCATTTTGACATACCACTTTGACATGAGCTTTGGATTAACACCAGAAAGAAAATGAAAAATGATTTTTACGCTTCAGAATTTTCAGTTCATTTTTGCGTGATGTCTTAAAATAAAAATATACAAGGCAAACTAAGCTTTAACAATTAGAAAATAAAGGTTAAATCAAAAAGTAGAAACTAAAGTACAGAAATTATAAACCAAGCCAAGAGTGAGAATTATATTCGACGTTAAGAGTCTCATTTTATATCGAACGTGCTAAATTATTATTCCACTAACGTTTGCTCATGACTCCACTCGCATCAGAAAGCAAAGCTTGTTTTCAAAGAGATGAATGAGATTAGGTTCTAAATATAAATTAGGCTTGCTGTATATCAGACTTTATGATCTTCATAGAGCCAAATTACAATTAGTGGGGATGATAATCAAATGTTTCGAAATATACCCAAGTTTGGTGTCAAATGAAAAACAAATCGGTCTACTCGCTTAAGGGCTACGGTACCACAGACAGATACAGACACACATATCGGCCAAACTTATAGCATCCCTCTTGTTGTGTCGGGGGTTAAGAAAAAAACCACACATCCAAAAAACACTAATTAACTATTTCAAGCATTTTGGTGGTCTTCTAGCAACTTTTAAAAACCGTAAATTATTCAATGTATTAATGTGAATGCTTATCAATTAAAAGTCACCTGTGAAATGCCTAGCATGGCGCTTTCCATAGTTCTAACTCACCATGATCGTACCAACTTGTCCATAGTTGGTACGATAACTACTTTTGATTAGGCCTAGGCCAATTCTAGTGCCCACAAAAGCACCATAAACCAATCGCAGGTATTTCTATAGAGGTAGAATTCCACAGTTTTCAATCAAACCAAACCAAAAGCAGGATTTAACGAGACGCGTTCCAACATATCTACATGCAATTACGTGTGTCTGTCTGTCGCACAAAGGGTATCATCGCTTGAGGGGGTGGATTTGGGGCAAAATGGGGTTATGTGGGATAAAAATTGAACTTTAATTTTATTTGTAAAATCACTTTTATTTCCCGTAGTATGAGAAAATGCGAATAAGCCACTCACTAAAATATTGACAGACAAGATGTACTCTATCTTTCACTCATTTTAAAAAGGGTTTAAGGTTTTAATATGAATACTTAAATAAATATAAAAAGTCGACAAATCAGATATAAGTTAACAAATACAATGCTAGAATTACAGGCTGTATATCAGAGTTATACCCATTAACAATTATACATTTCCAGACTCTCAATGCATTATAATTTCTGATTCTCAGTTTACCCCATGTAAACTATCACAAATAATTACAACACATACTTTTACTATACCCCTTTTAACCCTCAATGCGCCCCTTAACAAGGGTGAATTTGAGGGGGCGGACGTCAGAGACAACTTTCATTGACGAAAAATCAGACGGAAAATTGGAACTGAGTTATAGAAATGCGTGGAGACGACAGGGTCTGAATTCTTTCGAATTAGTACATAACCTGGAGGTGACAAGACCCTGTGGTAATGAAGATTCGATTATATGGAATTGTGCCCCATAGGGGTTTGGAATAGGTATTTCTTACTTGCGTATGTTTGCTTAAATAAATTTGAAAGGTATTTTGAACTCTTTTCGCGTGATTTTGACGCGGCACGTTCGAGATAGTCAATTGAATGACTATGTATGTTTTTTATGTTTACTATAAGTTCGTACATATTTATACATCATCAACCACAGCCTCAGTTTACCCACTGCTGGGCATAGGCCTCGCTAAGTTTGTGCCATCCACTACGGTCCCGTGCCAGTCGCATCCATTGTCGCCCTGCTACCATTCGCCCGACGATGGTCGGGTGACATAATTTATATACATAATTATCTATCTATACTAATATAATAAATAGGTAAAGTTTTTTTGGGGTAATCTTCGAAACTACTTATCCGATTTCAAAAATTCTTTCACCTGTGTGTAGCATGGACTTTCCGAATGAACATAGGCTATATTTTATCAAGGTAGGTATCACGCGAGCAAAGCCGCGGGCGAGTAAGCTAGTAATCCATAAAGGTAATTAGGATTGCATATTCACAAAATTACACCCTAGAGTACAGTACATGTCAATATGTTAAAATAAATAAATAAAACACAAAATGTCACATCTGAATGTCGCGCTCCATCGCATCACTAATTTGTTCGCTTTGTCGGAGCGAAACCAATTTAAAGTCTATTATTTGACAATATGGCGATTGAAAGCCTCGCTATTCACCGGTTGTGGTTATAGGAGGGTTATTAAGCTTATTAATGGCACCGTTATTTGAGGTTATGAAATTATTATGGCTTATTTTCTGTTTAACAATTATTTATAATAAGTAAGTGAGTTTGTATGACGACCTCTGTGGCACAGTGGGCCAAGGCTCGCCTGATAAAGATAAAGATAGTTTATTTGCTTGAACACAATGTAGGTCACATAGATGTTAACAGTATTCAGTATCAATTATGTTCTACTTAATTTAGCATGCAAATGTTAGAGTAATCTAAATAAACATCATCTGACGACGAAATAAACATCCTGAGACGCGGAGGTTGCGGGTTCGATCCCCGCCACGGGACAAATGTTTGCATGTTCTGCAGATATGACGTGTTCTGAGTCTGGATGTTTTTCTATCTATAATATGTATGTATTTACAAAAAAAAGTGTATCTAAGTATTATATCAGTCATCTGGTTACCATAACACAAGCATTAAGTTGCTTAGCTTGGGACTAGATGACGCCGTGTAAAATGTCCAAGGATATTTATTTTATTAAAGTGGCCATCTCTGGTGACGGAGTTTTTAGGCCGCCTTATGGCCTAAATTATATTTAAAAATGTATTACTTACTACGGAGTGGGAAAAATACTAACATTTTAGGGCCGACGTCATAGGGTTCCATGTTTTAGTTGATTAAAGCACTCCGGCTTTATTATCGATTTGATTAACGCGGGTTCAAAACCCGTCGATTAAACAAATAACAAAATATTAAACTGACTTCAATTTCGTATAATAAAGAGATAATAATAAATAAATAAGAGAGCAATGTCCTGGTCATTCATCCAGCCGCTATGGTGGTTCTTTTACTGTTGTTTCAGTTACTTTATGGAATTCTCTCCCTCATGATAGTCGTGCTAGCCCCTCCATCTTCATTTTTAAGCGTAAAGTCAAAATCAAAAATAGATCATTACCTTACTTTATAATTATACTGTTAGTATTTAGTTTATGTATGTATTTATGTAGTATATTTTACTGTAGGCATTTAGTATTTTGGTTTGTAATGTATTAAGTTGTATTTGTATTATAGTACCTAGTTTATGTGGTAGTTTATTTGTTTTGCAGGATTAGGAATATTTTTATTATTTTTCCTATTGATGCACGCACACCCACACTTTAAACTGCGTCTCTCTCTCCCTATTGGGGTTTGCTGGAAGAGAACTCTTTTTAGGGTTAAGCTCGCCTTTGCCATTACCTGTCTAGTTTTAAGCTCTTTTTATAAATGTTTATTTTGTGCAATAAAGTATAAAAATAAATAAATAAAAGCAATTTCCTTTTTTCTCGAGGTGCATTTTCAAAAATAGTCTATGTGTTATTCCCGGTCATAAACTATGTATATTCAGCCAAATCCGTTCATAGTTTTCGCGTGAAAGAGTAACAAACATCCATCCATCCATAACTTACAAACTTTAGCGTTTATAATATTTGTAGAATATGTCTGCGATATCACTTCTTTAGCACCCATTTACTTGAAATAGTTCCATTCCATTTCAAATCGAAATTTCATTCTAATTTCGAATATGCCGTAAACTGCACGGTTACTATCGCAACCCGGCTAAGTTAGGGAGTCGTGTGCCTCGTAACTTGGTCGGGTTGCCTAGATTGTGCTAACTTTATGTTAAAAGAAAATGATTGCTGGAACTTAAATGCAGCGCTAAATTTTGTGAGACGTGTTGGCTGAGGTAGGGAATTTGATTTGAAAGTCATAGATTCGATTCCTAGCATGTTAGAGGGTTCCACGTTCTGAGCGGTCACTACTTGGATGGGTGACCGCAAGTCGCATTATCAGCTGAGCGCTTCCGTGCTTCGAAGAACACGTTAAATTGTCAGTCCCGGATTTTAAAGTCATTAAGCCATGACGGAGGCCTTTGGGTGGCCTAAAAACTCCGTCACCAGAGTTGGCCACTTGCTCAAACGAACTTACTTACTTAGATTTCCTTTGACTTTACGAATTAAAATACCTTAATTCGTAAAGTCTAAGGAAATCTTTAGATCTAATAGATATCTACCAACGATCCCTAGATGACGCAACTAATTATATTTCAGGCTTCGTCTTCGGTATTAGCAAACATGGAATTAAATAAACACTTGTAGTAACGCACAGAGATCGCCAAATCGCACTTATTTGAGGGTATTTATTTGTTTACATCCAACATTACCCTCCTTATAGTCATTTATTTTTATTTTATTTGTGGGTAACATCAAGCTTCTAGATCGCTGTGACCTACTTTAACTTTCATTCGCGATTCAGTGCTCAGCCTTTTCGCACGCTCAGATTTTTTATTTCGCAAGTAAAGTTTTTTGTGCTTGGACAATGCCGAAACGTAAAATTATTGAAGATTCTCGTTACGAGGACTTGTGCAAGAAACTTAAAAAGATGGAACAGAAAATTAAACGGAATAAGGAAAAACGCCGCCCGCGCCGCCGTCGTGTTCGAGTGTTATCAAGTTCGTCATCTTCGTCGTCGGAGGTTTCATCGGCCAGACAGTCGGAACATAATGGTTAGTACCTATCCATAAATTGATATTGCACTGGTATCGCGGGCAGCTTATGGGGCTGTCTCGTACCAAAAAAAAACGGTGTTGCGGGTAGCTTATGGGGCTACCTCTTCACTATTTCTCACTTCGTGAGCAAGCAATATCATGTTTAAACTATGGTTTAACAAAAAACGCTTTTTATGATGTGGATAGCTTTGGGGGCTATCTCTTCATTATTAAATTTTTTGCGTTTTATTTAGCGAGATAATATTATTTATCTACCCACACTTTGGTGTTGCCCCAAAAAAGTCTGTAACGTTAACATACGTTGTTTCAGACTGCGCCACGCTAAGTCCTACCCCCGACGACAATGATCTACCTCGGGACTTGTTGTCACAACCTTCGACATCTCAAGCGGAAGGTGAATCACAAGATGTCGCACTCACCGTACCGAACATTGAAGCGGAAACAAATTCTACCTCGCAACTTGAGGAACAACCTGAACTAGATGTCGAGGTACTTGAAATTCTTGGCGTAGATCCAACAAAAATTAATGTTTTTGGAAAAAATATTCAGAATGATGTGGCGGTTCGGTTTGAACATATTGCTACCACAGGTTTGACAAAAGAAGCTCGAAAAGAACTCGCAGACAAATATCTGATACCTGAGAATTGTAAACTTGTCGGACCTCCAGCGCTTAATCCTGAGATTAAAGCTGCTTTGTCTGAAATGGTTGTAAAACGTGACAAAGTCATAGAGACAAAACAATCAATAATGACTTCTGCCATTTCATGCCTAGGAGAGGCGATCACTCTTCTGCTTTCGTCAAAGGAGAAAAACACCGACCTTTTACGACTGCTTATGGATACGGGACGTGCCATTAGTGATTGTCAGCACAATGATACAGTGACCAGACGAAATTTTATCTTGTTTGCTGTAAAGAAAGAGATGAAGGAGTCTCTTCTAAATGCCAAGGTTGACAGCTTTCTTTTTGGCCAACAATTGCCAGATACCCTGAAAGCTGCTAAGGCCATCAGCAAGACTGGTGCAGATCTAAAACCTCCCCCGCCACCGAGACCCGCACCATCCGGTCGAAACACGCAGTCAAAAAACTGGAAGAGTTTTTACCCGGCTCGCAAGAACACCGGGACGAAGAAAGACTCGACACCATCGACATCGACGACATCATCGACAGCGCCGCCAGCACGGAATCAGCGTCACAGCTCCTACAAACAGTCGCAGAGTCATCGGCCTGTATACAAACGCCGCTAGTTGCTGCGGATAACACTTCACCTCTGGTAAATTATGCTGGAAGACTTTCTTCATTTTATGAACAATGGTGCTTAATAACACATGATCCTCTGATCCTTTCGTACATTCAAGGCTATGTAATACCTTTTTCTAAAGATGTTTATCAAAAAGAAAAACCTCCAACCAGACCTTGTTCTAAAGAAGAGGAATCTCACTTTCGGGTGGCAATTAAAGAGCTTTTATTAATTGGTGCCATTTCGAAGTGTCAGCCTTGTAAAGGACAGTTTATATCAAGTACCTTCATGGTGCCTAAGCCAAACGGTAAAATGAGATTTATTCTTAACTTAAAGCAGTTAAATAAATTTATTGATACAAAACATTTTAAAATTGAAGATTTACGTACAGCACTAAAGCTTATATCTAAAGATAATTTCATGGCTAAATTGGACCTTAAAGATGCATATTTTTTTGTAAAGATTCACACAGATTATAAGAAATACTTACGTTTTGAATGGAATAAACAGCTTTATGAGTTTAACTGTTTACCGTTTGGTTTGAGTACATCACCTTTTGTCTTTACAAGGATTATGAAGCCTGTAGCTAAACTTCTTCGCTCTGCAGGCTATCTGTCAACAGTTTACTTAGACGATTGGTTCTTGGTAGCACAGACCTACGAAAAATGCATAGAAAATGTTTCACAGACTAGGACACTACTTTCCTCACTTGGATTCATCATAAATGAAAGTAAAAGTATTCCAATACCCAGCAAGTGCTGCTTGTTTCTTGGTTATAACATAGACTCCAAGAATTTTCACGTCAGTCTTCCTCCTGAAAAAGTAGATCGTATCAAAAATGAAATTGACAAATTTTTAACGTTAAAAAGATGTAGAATTCGAGAATTCGCTAGTTTTGTTGGTCTATTGATCTCGGCATGCCCAGCCATCGAATATGGCTGGCTTTACACAAAATTATTTGAACGTATTAAATACCTTAACCTTAAACACGATGATAATTATGATAGATTTATGAATGTCCCGAGATCCATAATGTCAGATCTTTCTTGGTGGAGTCAAGCAATACTAGATTCAGTAAACAAGATCAAGCTTGATAGCTACGTCCTTGAGATTTTTTCAGATGCCTCAACAACGGGTTGGGGGGTAGCCTGTGGGAAAGAAAGAGCTAGTGGTCTGTGGAACGATCAGGAAAAAGCTATGCACATCAATTATCTAGAAATTTTAGCGGCTTTTTTCGGTTTAAAGATATTTGCCAAAGATATGTATAATTGTCAAATTCTAATGAGAATCGATAACACGACCGCTATCTCATATATTAACCGCATGGGAGGTATCCAGTACCCACACCTCACTGAGATTACAAAGGTTTTGTGGCAATATTGTGAAAGCAGTAAGCTTTACGTCTTTGCTTCTTACATTCGCTCGGCTGATAACACAGAAGCCGACGCGGAATCAAGGCGCATACACCCAGATATTGAATGGGAGTTATGTAATGAGGCTTTTCATAGGATTATTATTACATTTGGCTGTCCTAATATAGATCTTTTTGCAAGTAGAATTAACAAGAAATGTGATGTCTACATTTCCTGGCATCGTGATCCTGAAGCTCATACTGTTAATGCTTTTACTGTGAATTGGAAACAGTTTTATTTTTACGCATTCCCCCCGTTTTCGGTTATTTTAAAAATGTTGCGAAAAATAATAACATAAAGCTAGAGGTATTGTGGTAGTACCACATTAGCCCACTCAGCCGTGGTATCCTATCTTTAGAAGTTTAGTTTGTTCGCAATTACTATTTTTTAAACCGGATATGAATCTCATTACTACCCCTCATTTCAGCAATCGCAAGATGCACACCCGGATTACCCTGGTTGCCGCAGTCTTGTCAGGTCAGCATTCCTGAAAAGACAAATTCCTACATCAGCGATAGACGTGATGATTGCATCTCTCTCGGCAAATTCACTAAAACAATATAATGTTTATTTAAAAAAATGGTATACTTATTGTCTTCATAATAACGTTGATTTGTATAATGCAGCAATTGGTGATATTATAAAATTTTTCACTGAACTTTATAACGAAGGGGCGCAATACGGGACACTTAATACATGTCGTTCTGCTCTTGCATTGATTATCGGAGACCATGTCGGATCAGATATAGTTGTAAAACGTTTTTTCAAGGGCATATTTAGGTTACGACCCCCCACACCTAAGTACGATACTACATGGGACCCCTCTATAGTATTATCATTTCTAGAAAGATGGTTTCCACATGATGACTTGTCGCTTGATTTTTTATCAAGAAAATTGGTTACTCTCTTAGCGTTAGTTACCGCCCACAGAGTACAAACATTGTCAAAAATTAACATTGAAAATATTTCAATATCAGCATCTCGTATTTCTATTAAAATAACTGATTTAATTAAAACTTCACGTGCTGGTTTCTCACAACCAGAGTTAATTTTACCTTTTTATGAACAAAAGCCGGAAATATGCCCAGGTAAAACACTCCAGTATTATCTGAATAAAACAGAACACCTGCGTGGGAATGTAAGATATTTGTTTATAGGACTTAAGAAACCGCATCATGCTGTCTCTAGCCAGACTTTGAGCCGCTGGATTCGTAGCACTCTTCACGAAAGTGGTGTGCAAGCGACGGCGTTTTCAGCTCACAGCACAAGACATGCCGCAACGTCGCATGCACACCGCTTTGGTGTAAGCCTAGATGTGATTAGGCAGACAGCGGGTTGGAGTGCCAATTCAGATACATTTTTTAAGTTCTATAATAGGCCTTTAAAAAGTGTTGATTCTAGTAAGGAATCTTTTTCTAATGCAATCATTTGTAACAATCGATCACAAGAAGAAAATTAAATTTATGTTGTATTTACGTTGAATAAATATACATTAATGAATGTAAAAATTAAGAATTCTTTTATTTATTTATAAAAGATAATATTTCACGTTACTTTCTACTCTAAAGATCTACAAGTGTTTATTTAATTCCATGTTTGCTAATACCGAAGACGAAGCCTGAAATATAATTAGTGATTAAACGAACTTACCTGTAAGTGAAGTTCTATCATAATTATATGAAGGCTTCGTCTGAAGGTATTAGCAACCCACCCGATGATTTGTATCAATATTCCAGAAGATTACAAATTCCATATCCCACCCTCAACGTGAAATATTGTTAAGGTTGTCTCTAAACTAAATGAAAGTTAAAGTAGGTCACAGCGATCTAGAAGCTTGATGTTACCCACAAATAAAATAAAAATAAATGACTATAAGGAGGGTAATGTTGGATGTAAACAAATAAATACCCTCAAATAAGTGCGATTTGGCGATCTCTGTGCGTTACTACAAGTGTTTATTTAATTCCATGTTTGCTAATACCTTCAGACGAAGCCTTCATATAATTATGATAGAACTTCACTTACAGGTAAGTTCGTTTAATCACTAATTATAATCGTAATTTAATTGTATAGTTACGTAAATAATATGATACTAAAATTCAAAAGACATATAATTAAAAAGAAGGACAAAACGATTTACAAACAAACCCCGCACTAGGTCAAGCCTGTATCGCGAAATTTAGTCTCTGTAAATAATATTGATTTTAATGTCATCAACTTCTGCAGGTGACTGTATCGCATTATTCTCATGTTGTTTACGATAGTTTTGACGCAGTGAACTCTGCTATGTAGAATGTTTGTGTAATTTTACAACTTTAAAACCCACATGTTATTGTGTCGTAAAAATTACATCGAAAATAGCTGAGCAACCTTGAATTTTCAAAAATGGATTACCAGTAAAATTTTAAGTTCAGTGAATACTACGTATTTTAGTACTGTGGTATGCTAACTTCAATATTTTTCGGAAAATAATAATAATTAAATTCGTGTCCGGGTCGTGGTTTCTGCCTACCCCTATGAGAAAGAGTCGTGATTTTTAGATGTACATTATGTATAATGTACATCTAAATATAAATTAAGTATTAATTATATTATAAATTAAGTACCTATTATAAATTAAGTATATCAAAGCCGTAATATTTTCAGTAAGATTTTTCATTTACAATAAGATATTGATAACGTCATAAATAATAGGACAAACAGAGCAAAGGTAACTAACCTAGATTCAGCGCCGACAACGGAAAGTATTTGGCGAGTCCCCGATCAGATAAGAGAATGGCACCATCACTTCTTGCTCGATGCTTCCAATGTAGGTTGTAAATACGAGCAAATGGGACGCGAGACTATGAATAAAGTAATGGAAAAATACAGAATACTATAAGTTAAAAGTAGTGGCAATTCTGGATGTCACCAAAACTTAACTAAACCAATTTGACAGCACTAAAATTGATGCCATCCTTTTTATTTCGATCGTTATGAAAGGGACGGCAACATTTTTAGTGCTTTTTCTTCTTCTTCTCTCGTATCAATAACTCTCAAAATTCAAATACGATTATGCCAAAAAGTTGCTACCGCTATTAGCGGCATCCGAGGCAGAAATAAGGTCGGCTCTTGTGCAAGAGGAGGGGCAAGTGGGACAGTCCAGAGGTGGGACATAGTTTGTGTAGGAGCACCACAGTCGCACTGTGCACGTGACTCGTCTAATATTCCCCACTTACACAATGTTGCTTCTACATCTTCCCACTTGTGCTCGCAATCGGTTGAGGGATTTTCAGATTGCGTAGATTTTTAGTGCTGTCAAATTAGGTTAGTTAAGTTTTGGCGACATCCAGAATTGCCACCAGTATATAACTAAAGTTTAATATACCTATTCTAAACTTAATTAAAAGAAGGCAGGTGGCGCCATTATCTCAAAATGTCGATTTAACATTGGTGTAATTTATCATTAGGCAATAGAATCACTTAGCATGTAAAAATCTGTTAAGCTACATTTAATTAGTTTATAAAAACAGTACGTCATAAGTAAGAATTATACAGAAGTGACAAAGATGCATGTTTTTGTAAGACTAGAACGTTTTGACATTGTTCAGCCACTTACGGTATTTGGCTACGTAAGTCACAGTTGCTCAGGTATTTATGGCAGTAACTATTGACATGTAAGCTTAATTCACTTTGTTAATACGAAATGAGTGTCGTTAATTACCGCACTATAATTAGTTAAATATTGCAGTGAGCGCATTTTGTATGCATCGGGAACAGTTTCAAATGAGAGGACACACAGAGTACACAACAGACATTGCTTTAAGCTAACTGTCAATTAGTGTATATCCTACTATCCTACTTATATCATAAAGGTGAAAAATTGTGTGTGTAAGTGTGTTTGTTACTCTTTCACGCTCAAACCGCTGGACGGATTTGAATGAAATTTGGCACCAGAATTGCTTATACCCTGGATTAAAGAATAGGCTACTTTTGATCCTGATATTCCCACGGGACCTATTCACCGCGGGTAACACCGCGGGTCGCAGCTAGTGTTTACATAGTTCTGTGACCTTTAATTAAATGTCGAAATAAGATAAACATAAGAACCCGAGTTCTTAATTTGAAGGAGATCAATTTTCTGCACTTTGACGTGCATTTTTGTTTATAACTCCAATGATCTTCGTCTCCACTCCAAAGTTTTATGGGACAACTGAAAAATATACCCTTTCAAACTAAAAAAGTTTTTTCGAATCAGTCAGAGCGTCTCCGAGTAATCTCCGAGTTTCGTGACAATCTATTTGTGGTTTGAATGGTTGTGTTTTATTAGAGGTGGCTGAATAATATTACTGTATTAATTTAAATTAAACGTTAAGTTGACTAATGGGGAATGATGGATCAAAAATGTTGTCGTCTTGACTCTTTTTTGTAATATTTAAGTTGTCTACGCTATTGTATTAGGTTAACCTGTGAAGATAGTTGTATTGTGATATAATAAATTTTTCAATGAAATCTTTCAGTATACAATTTCAAGTCTTATTTAAACAGTTTGTTCATCCGCCTAGTCCGTACCAGAAAATCCAATTGAAAATAGTAAACTCAAATTATATCGTATTGGTACAATTACCCATGTGTGCTGATTTAATTTAAAACGGACAATACACCCCCTGGGGTACATGGGGTGGAAGGGGGTAGGGGGTGAAAAGGGGTGAGTTATGATATATGGATGGATTTAGTGTTAGTGTGAGCGTAATGCTGATGCAGAAGCTAAATGTATTTAAATGGCGAATGCTCCAGAATTCAGTCACTGAAACGTGTTTGAAGCTTTTCCAAGTATTATAAAATATATAATAAGTATATAATTATCAAGTTAATTAGCGTCGATGGGCTTGCAACCTGTCACGTGTGTATTGTTATTTTATGTATTGTTTGTGAGAGAAAATAAATAAATGATTGAATTGAATGATTGAACGTATGGAAAGTTAACTTCTGCAAAAAGTGGGCATGTACCAAATATGTAAGTATTTGGACATACCTCTGACTACCCCCTTAGACATCTTCAAAAAGATCTAAAAATTGCCTAATGATCTGGAAGAAATGTCTACCGCTCCCGGGATACAGTCGTGATCATATTTCATTTTTTTTTAAATTTAATTATCAAGTATAGTCAAGTTGCACTTGGTGGCAACCAAGAGTTTTCTCTACTCTTCCTAAACTATACAAAATAAAACTATTACAGAAGTATTTTTTTCTATTTCTATTTCTATTTCTATTTCTATTTCTATTAAAAAAGCTTATGAGAGGTTTCACAAACGGCACATGCAGTTTTTTTTAATTCCTTTGTTCAACGTAATAATGAAATAAAATTGGCGGCGGCGCTAGTTAGACACATACAACCATCTTAAAGAAATAGAAATAGAAATAGAAATAGAAAAATATTTATTTACATTCACTCACACACATTACAGTAGGTACAGGTACAATTATTTGTAGAAAGAAAGAAAGAAAAATAATTTATTCTTGTAGGACCTCAAGGATCACTTAAGTTTCGTTTTACATGCTAGGTGATTCTAATGCCTGTTCCAACGCGACTCCCTACACGAGGAAATATGAGTGAAGCAAATTGGTCACCACTCAGCATTTGCTGTAGAAGCTGAGGTAGCAACTACAGCGCTGGTTTTCAGTGATTAAGATAGTCTAACTAAACGTCTCAGACACTACTTTGGCGTGAATTCAGATGTCGCAAAAACTAAACTACCAAATTGACAGCAAATTGATGCCATCCTTTTTATTTCGATCGTTATGAAAGGGACGGCAACATTTTTAGTGCTGTCAAATTAGTTGCGTTTCGGCGACATGAATAAATACCATTATTTCGTTGTGTTTATCTAGTAGAGATGTAAAAGTCTTAAGTAATTGACTTTAAAATCAAACGTTTTAAATTTTAAACTCTTTAATACTTCTATGTCTGACTGTACTGTGTTTATTACAAATTGCATTCGAATCCGCTCAGCCGTTCAAGCGTGATTAATTTGTGCAAACATACAAACTGTTGGTATTATTCAGTATTATGGAGCTGTATTGGCTACGTCGGATAGTGCCACTTTCAATCTGAAGGTCGTGGATTCGATTCCCCGCATCATTCATCAAGAGAATTTTTAATGGCTGATATGTACTTTGATCTATGCTCTAAGCAGTGAATGAAAATATCATGAGAAACCTATATTTATTTATATAGCCTCGATGGGCTTGCAACCTGTCACGTATGGAATGATAACTTGTGGACATGTACCAAATATGTATTTGGACATACCTCTGACTATCCCTTAGACTTTTTCAAGAATCGAAATTACCTAAAGATCTGAAATAATCTACCCCATCTTGGAAAGTCGTGACCCAATATATTTTTTTATTTTTTCATTATTCAAAAATTATAATAGGCTATTTTTGTGCAAACAATTTGACCCTTGAGTTCACTCTGACCCACTACAGGTTCCTTGGCTTGGGGTCGGAGCGTTCACCAATTTGAAGGGTCAACAGCCCTTGATACTGAGTTGTGACTATTTGAGCGTGATTTGTTGGGTCATGAGGGTTTTTGGGAAAAGAAATAGCTCTATATTTTGGTTAAATTGGCGCGAACTTTGCTATGAAGATGTAAACTGTATTTGTTTTAACACTGAGTGCCACCGACGCTTCGTGAAGGATGCAAACGGTGATTAGTGAAGGTAGCAGTAAATACTTTTTAAGCTATTGCATAGCTTCTATTGCGGGCCTCGAGTTTGGAGACCGAATCCAGAAATTCCGTAACGAAAATAACCTAACACCCCCCACTCCGAAAAAATGCTATGCAATAGCTTTACCGCGGCAGTCTCCGAGTGCCACACGTCTTTTTTCTATTCAAACGTTTATAAATTTATGTAAATATCTATAATATCAGTGCATGAAAATTGCGAGATTGTAGATAATGTACTTATTGTAGTTATAACAAAAGTAAAATTAAAAAAATATTCGGTGAACAATGTGAACATACATAAAAAACATATAATGAAACATAGAAGTCCTTTATCGAAGTCGGTTAAAAAGGAGGGTAGGCCCACCCAACAGTGGAATTGGGCTGAATTAATAATGTAATGAAAATATTCAAACTTTTTTGTCAAAAGATTTAACAAAAAAGTCTTTTGAAAAACTAAAAATTGGAATTCACAAGATTTGCACACAACTGTTCATTTTCATGGTCACAAAATCCCCCTTCCGGGATAACATACCAATTATGAATCACGTTGTTTAATGTTTATAAAAAATAATGCCTTCATTTTAAATTGAAAACTTCATCAATGTGACGGTAAAACAAAACATAACCACAACCAAACCTCAAGTCGGTCAATGTTCACACGTTTTAGCATCTACCGCAGAGGCCGTCGTAAGGACCACTCGACCGACGCCTTTAGCACGACTGTCTGCCGTTATGAAGTTGTCAGCGAGTTACTCACGCAGCGCTTGCTTACACACATTAGATCAAAAATTACTGTGAACTAGCTGCGCCCTGCGATGTTACCCGCAGTAGTTCCCGTTCCCGTGGGAATACCGGGATCAAAAGTAGCCGTGCAATTTTTTAAATGTTTTCTTCCATAAGATCCTTCTCCGGACAATAACAAACACAACAAAAAATAGTGAAATAATAATAAATAATAATAATAATAAAAACGTTTATTTCTTTTCATATAGAAACATTTACAAAAAGCTTAGAATAAAAATCAGTCCAGCTGTTCACGCGTGATGGCGTGTCCAAGGGAAATAGGGATTCATCACATCACACTAATTATAATAAAGGTGAGAGATTGTGTGTGTGTAAGTATGTAAGTGTGTTTGCTACTCTTTCACGCTCAAACGGCTGGACGGATTTGAATGAAATTTGGTACTAGAATTGCTTATACCCTGGATTATATTATCTGTGCTGATACACACATTTTTCTGACGTTAACAATTACATGAGTGACTTTCTGAGTAACTACCTATAATCGTATTACTAAGCTTTTTTCTTCAATAATATGGAGTTATCGATCTCGTAAGATAGTAGTCGCTAAGCCATTGCGGAAACTTTCCAGCTGAAACGGGTTTCATTTCAAATGGAGTTGAGAAAAAAACTAGTGCCTTAGGTCATGTTAGTTAGTTGCGGTACACTGATGGCCACGAAAATTGTTTTAATCTAATTTTATACTTAATTTAAGTACCGCTGTCCCTGTTATACAGGGACATGGCGTACGGGATTGATTATTGATTATGTTTAGGTTTAAAGATATTTAGTTTCAAAAAAGCTACAGTCACTTAGATGAGAGCAATTTAAACATAATCGGCACTTTTGTTGATAGCTAGATTCTAATATTACAAAAGTAAGGAGAGGATTCTAATAATAAGAAGTACCTATTTTTAGTTACACTAACTGAAGTCAAATTGGCATTTATTCGACAATAATTAATACCTAACACACGGGGCTACTCACTTTTCGTCTCACACTTATCTATCAAAAATCACCTAGCATGTAAAACGATACTTAAGTGATCCTTGAGGTCCTACAAGAATAAATGATTTTTCTTTCTTTCTTTCTTTCTTAAACTTTGTGTGAGACGTGAGACGCGATCGAGAGGATTAACCTTACCGGGAGTCCCTTTTGCGTAGATAAAGATTATTATCAGATTCATAGCACGGTATAATCAACAAAACTAAAGGAACAATCAAATATCAAACTCAAAAATAGTTTTTTTATTGTGTCAATATTTTTGACCTCAAGTGTACACTGTACAGCTTAGTAAAATGGGTCGGAAAAATGAAGGCTACTTTTTCTGTTCCACTTCCATTGTTCAGGGATTGGAATGCTTCCATTGGAGGCGACTGGGACGAAGCCGGGTCATCGATTATCTACCTAGTTAAAATTGACTAAAATTTAACATTAAAACCGACTTTTATTACTATTAAAACAGAAAACAGAATTACTATGCATTCGTAGGTACCTACGTTTTATATAAAAATAAAAATAAATAAAAGATTTAAAAAAAAAAAAAAAAAATCCTTGGACACTTTTACACAGCGTCATCTAGTTCCAAGCTCTTAATGCTTGTGTTATGGTAACCAGATGTCTGATAACACTACTTAGATTTTTTTTAAATACAAACATTATTGTAGACAGAGACCAGAACAAATAACTTGCAGAACATACAAATATTTGTTCCGTGGCGGGGATTGAACCCGCAACCTCCGCGTCGCGGGCCTACGTTCTTCAAGAAATCAAGATAATTTAGAGATTTTTTACTTTGTAGTTTTTTCTCTTTCCAACCGTACAAAGGCGAATCAGCGTTGAGTAATATTTTGTGAAAATAACACAGCAAAATTTCAGAAAGCGCAAAAATAACAAAGACAGTTTCGACAGTTCGTTACAAGCATCCCTTTCCTAAGAAACAGTGCCAATGAAAATGAAGAAATATGAAATTTAAAAGTGTAGTTCCAAATATAGAAAATAGATGGCGTGCCTAAATCTAACCATTTTCTAGATCGCGCTGACGAAAACGCGTGGCTTTGAATTAAGAAGCTATTGCCCACTTTCAAAGTTAGAAAGTTCCAAGCCTTTCTTTGTGTGTTAAATTGTAATTATTTTTGACTGGGTTGTTTTTCTCTTCTTTTGAATGTGAAGCCCGTATATTGTATCTGTCTGTGTGTAGTGTACACTTATATGAGGGATGATGGATTATACTTATACTTAATTAATAATAATATCATTATTATTAAAATTTATTAATTTATTAATAAATTTTTTCAATGCCTCTTCGGCTGTGTTGCAACTACGAATTTATATTCTATTATATTCTTTTCATACTGGACCTCTAGCGTCTCTGCTGTAATCTCTTTCAATGAAAATATTAATAAATAAACAAAAAACATTCTTTAAAGCCTTATCGAGCGCGAGCGAGCAAAGGGAATGAAGATCTTAGTGGCAACTTGGGCGATTTTGCGTTGTATTTTCCGGCATAGAAAGAAAGAAATATCATTTATTCTTGTAGGACCTCAACACTTAAGTTTCGTTTTACATGCTAGGTGATTCTAATGCCTGTTCCAACGCGACTCCCTACACACATAACTGTCCAACTGAACTTGGTAGGTAAATATTATTGGTAAGTGATAAGTAAAATTCCTGAGCTTAATCGGTCAAGAAATAAACCACCACCCATCGATGCGCCAGATCTTGTTCGGGGCGAACTACTAGTATAAAGAGGTAAAGTTTGTGAGGTTGTAGTGGATAATCTCTGCTCTGGATCTACTGAACCGATTTTGAAAATTCTTGCCAATAGAAAACCACATTTGTTAGTGCCACGGGCTAAATTAAAATGCTATTACGTGGTAGTTGGATTTGCAAAAGGGCGTTTATAAACAACAAGGAATTTTTGACGATCCGATGTGACAGATATACATATTTCCGATAGGTTAGAAGGGGACAAAGATATTTGAAAAAATCGGAATACTGAAAAAAAACGGAAACGGTCGAACCAAAGACGATTAATATCTAGAAGACAGACAAAGGCCATACACAAAATCGTAACCCGATCCCGCAGTACCAGATAGCCTGAAAACTTTAAAACATCAATTTTATCCAAGAAATTTCAATACTTAGTAGTAGGTAGCAACAATATTCAATATTTAAACATTTTTAACTAGAAAGTAATTGAAATTTCTTGGATAAAATTGATGTTTTAGAGTTTTCAGGCTATTTTTTAGGGTTACGATTTTGTTTATGGCCTTTGTCTGTCTTCTAGATATTAATTGTCTTTGGGTCGAACGAATATTTTTCTTACTGATAAAAAATGACCAACAATGAGGGCATGGGTTAGCTAGTTATTGATAAAAAAGGGATTTTACGGACGTGATATGCCGGCCAACATTACACAGGCAACCGTTACATCACCGACAGGAACAAACAAACAAACATTGCTGGAAGTTGCGTTGTCCTGACAAGGCGTGATATTCCAGATACTTCCTGTCTTAGTCACTATAGTTGGAGCTTTCGTTTCTTTGTTTTAAAGTTGGTACAGTTGGCTTCAGATGTTTACAGTGTTAAAGCTGTGTTATCAACGCGTTTACAGCTTGATGAAAGAAAATTGAGTGCAGAATGCAAAACTGAAAGTCAATCCAACTGCGGCTGCGCGCGCCCAATAACTACTTGGGCGCGCGCCGCCGCCCCGCCATGCTGGAGGTGCTCCACTATAGGACTAATCTACTTAAGTTTGCCCCCATGTCACTCGCTATCCATCTGCTCAATAACTTGTCTGCAAACAGCGTGGATATTTTCTTCAATTACCTACCGAAACTCCTACAAATTGCACAGGTAGTAATAGAAACTAATTGTTTAGATTAGTACCTAGCTTGTTGTATTATATGTACCTATACATATCTACTTACATATACCATCGCCTTAGGGTTAAAAAAAACCCTGTTATGATGTCATATTGATATAATAAATAAATAAATAAATGAAAATAAAAATCTCAACAAACATCGTGATCAAACCAGTTTTCTAATAGCGTCGATGGGCTTGCAACCTGTCATGCCACGTATAGAATGTTAACTTCTGTAAAATAATTATGGCAGTGTACCAAATAATTATTTTGACATCCAACATCACTTACGGCCAGTCTCAATAACCTATCTATCTTTGGTTTTGCTTACTGGTAGATATTTGTCATTTTTTCCATACAAAAAACGTCAAATAGCTACTGACAGTAAGCAAAACCAAAGATAGATAGGTTATTGAGACTGGCTGCTAGACATCTTCAGTACTTTTCAAAGGATTAACCTACGATTACTTCTAACCTACGATTGTTTTAATTTATTATTATTTTTTACTTTACTTATATTTAAAATAAATTTCTTTATATTTTTATTTATGTATTGTGATTTGTGAGAGAAATAATAAACAATTTGATTTGATTAAAAAATGACAAAAAGATCTGAAAGACCGCACCTTGGGTATACAGCCGTGATCATAATTTAATAACGTGTTAATAACAACTCACTGAAATCTCCTATTTATTCGTTAATCAAGTAGAAAAGAGCTAATTACTCTATGCAGATTTTCTTGATACATAGCAAAAACAATAAATTAAATCTTGTAAACAAAAAAGATCGGTTCATCCGTTAAAAGGACGTAAACTTATAACACTCCTCTTTTTCGTCTCTATGTGTTAAATAAATAAATAAATACCTTTGGAAATTCCACACAACATCATCAGTCTAGTCCCAAGCTAAGCAACCTAATGCTTGTGTTATGAATTGTTATGAATTTTTGACCCTATATCCAAAATTATTTTATTTTTATTTCCATTTTCTTTTTATTAATTTTTTGACAACGCCTCTATACAGCGAATAAATATCAAAATGTTATTTTAATTTTAATACTTAAGGCTTCTGCGCTGTACGAGTTCCCCATACAAACGTAATACCATAACCATTTGAAATTTGAGCATATCTTTAGCTATTATTCGTATTAGGATAGCATTTATGTAGGTTTCTGCCAGAAGCTTTTTTCAAAATACTTAGCTAAAGTGAAATTAAACCGAATCGCATTTTGCATATTTTTACATCATAGAAGACATGTTTTCTTCATATTTATATAGTACTAAACACTAGGATATTTTAAGTTTCCTTCTGTAAGAAACATAGCTTATATGATCTTGTAACAGAAAAACAACACTGTGTGAAGAACAAAAACAATTTTCAGTCATCATTTTTGGGACTACGGGAGACAAGCAAATTCCTTGCAAAATAGCCATGCATTTACATTTAATACATTTTTAACCTTTTCTAATAGTGCGTCTGTGTGCGTGTGTCACGCACGCTCACGCACACAGATGCAAAATGACAAGCAGACCAAGATTTTGTCGTGTGTCGATGTTTGAACGCGCGGGGGATTGAATTTTGCCGAGCCACGTCGCCGGACTCTTAAGTAGTATATAGAAATATTGAAAAATTAGTAACGAATGTAAACCTTTTAATTGACGAGTCATGGCAGTGATACTTAATTGTACTTTAACTATGTATTTTATTAATGTGTTACTTCCGTGCCAATAAACGATTCTATTCTATTATATTCTATTCTATGGCAACCAGAAACCTAAAAAACCAAACTAATACCAATACCTACTAGTTATCTCATATGAAGTTACTGAATCTATTTCAGTGTATTGCGCATATACTATCGATAGATATTTTGTATCAAACACCAATTTATACGGAACATTCAGGTACTCCTCACCTGATGTAGAGCAAGAAATGGCGGTAGATTTTTCACGTCAAACATTGGAAAACTGATTGGGTTAATAATACTTGGAAAGCCAATATATTAAAAAATACAAAATCGCTGGTTTACAGTGTGATAACACAAAGGCATGGATCATTAACAGATCCTCATACTTTATATAAGAGATCAGCTAGAAAATATGTAATTTCTAATGGAGGAATAAGATTCCTACAAATTGCGAACCACCTTTAATATAGACTATTTAAAAAGATTTTAATTCCAAAGTCGTGAGGACATTCCTTGCGTGATGTAACAAACTCCCCGCAGACTCTCGCTCTACAAATAGAGCGCGTAGAGTCCGCGATTTATGTACAATGGGTATGCCCTTATTTATCGAGCCAATTTGAATTTCTAGTGGGTTTTGTTTATGTATTATTGGCCCCAATACCATGGGTTTACCGGGATGGGGCACTTTATTTATGAAAACCCTATTCAAATATAATTTTAGATGGGATTTCAAATAAGAACTTTAGAAATATCATATTTATTTTTTACCGATGTGATAAAAATCAGTTCTATTTTTTTTTTTAATGATATTGCATTTCAACATACAAACGCACTGTAAACACGCGTATGTATAATTTTTTAACAGTTTTCCAAAATATAAAATGTCATCCGTCCATCCGTCCATCCGTCCATCCGTCCATCCGTCCATCCGTCCATCCGTCCATCCGTCCATCCGTCCATCCGTCCATCCGTCCATCCGTCCATCCGTCCATCCGTCCATCCGTCCATCCGTCCATCCGTCCATCCGTCCATCCGTCCATCCGTCCATCCGTCCATCCGTCCATCCGTCCATCCGTCCATCCGTCCATCCGTCCATCCGTCCATCCGTCCATCCGTCCATCCGTCCATCCGTCCATCCGTCCATCCGTCCATCCGTCCATCCGTCCATCCGTCCATCCGTCCATCCGTCCATCCGTCCATCCGTCCATCCGTCCATCCGTCCATCCGTCCATCCGTCCATCCGTCCATCCGTCCATCCGTCCATCCGTCCATCCGTCCATCCGTCCATCCGTCCATCCGTCCATCCGTCCATCCGTCCATCCGTCCATCCGTCCATCCGTCCATCCGTCCATCCGTCCATCCGTCCATCCGTCCATCCGTCCATCCGTCCATCCGTCCATCCGTCCATCCGTCCATCCGTCCATCCGTCCATCCGTCCATCCGTCCATCCGTCCATCCGTCCATCCGTCCATCCGTCCATCCGTCCATCCGTCCATCCGTCCATCCGTCCATCCGTCCATCCGTCCATCCGTCCATCCGTCCATCCGTCATTCGTTCATTCGTTCATTCGTTCATTCGTTCATTCGTTCATTCGTTCATTCGTTCATTCGTTCATTCGTTCATTCGTTCATTCGTTCATTCGTTCATTCGTTCATTCGTTCATTCGTTCATTCGTTCATTCGTTCATTCGTTCATTCGTTCATTCGTTCATTCGTTCATTCGTTCATTCGTTCATTCGTTCATTCGTTCATTCGTTCATTCGTTCATTCGTTCATTCGTTCATTCGTTCATTCGTTCATTCGTTCATTCGTTCATTCGTTCATTCGTTCATTCGTTCATTCGTTCATTCGTTCATTCGTTCATTCGTTCATTCGTTCATTCGTTCATTCGTTCATTCGTTCATTCGTTCATTCGTTCATTCGTTCATTCGTTCATTCGTTCATTCGTTCATTCGTTCATTCGTTCATTCGTTCATTCGTTCATTCGTTCATTCGTTCATTCGTTCATTCGTTCATTCGTTCATTCGTTCATTCGTTCATTCTTGACGACCTCTGTGGCGCGGTGGGCGAAGGCTCGCCTGAGACGCGGAGGTTGCGGGTTCGATCCCCGCCACGGGACAAATATTGTTTGTATGTTCTACAGATATTTGTTCCGGGTCTGGATGTTTTTCTATCTATAATATGTATGTATTTACAAAAAAAAATATCTAAGTATTATATCAGTCATCTGGTTACCATAACACAAGCATTTAGTTGGACTAGATGACGCCGTGTGAAATGTCCAAGGATATTTATTTATTTATTTTATTTATTTATTTTATTTATTCGTTCATTCGTTCATTCGTTCATTCGTTCATTCGTTCATTCGTTAAAGGAATAACATTCAATAACCGTTAAAACTGTAAAAACAGTTTATCAACGTGACTTTCTTCCCACGTTTATTTGGTCAGTTCGTTTTAGTATGACAGTTTTCATTTTAGTTTTCAAATCAAAAGTCAGAGTCAATAAATAATCAAAAGTCAATAAGAATTAGGCAATTATTTATTTAAAACTTAGAATACAGATACTTAAATTTATTTATATATTTTATTTATAAGATACTTAAATGAAAGAATGAAATAAGAATGAAACACTCATACTCTGCCAACGCCTTGCAAGTATATTTCCATCTAAATTATGAGTAAGTATAAGGTAAAAAAAACATTGTTTTCAATGATGAAAATGTTCCTTGTTAGATATTTTGAACAATATTCAGTGTAAATTGGGCAAAATGTCCAATTTAAGAGTATAATTCCCCCATTCTGCGCGCTTTGAGGGGCTAATGGTATTAGTGATGTTTTTATTTGAGGATGATCAAAGTGGAGACGGTAATGCAGGACTAGAGGTGCGAGGTGCGTGGTTTGAGCGGGAGCGGTAGCGGGTGCGGTAGCGGGCACGGCATACGCGGTAGCGGGATATCTGAAGCAATTTTATTGAATGAGATTGTTCACCTTACCGTAGACATAGACAAATATTTAATTGTGATGAACCTTTCATTTTTACAGATATTCCAAAATAAAAAAAATACCATTATTTACAGCATCAAAATAGATCGTAGCTCTAGATAGCTAGTAGAAAGTTCTCTTCCGACGCTGTATAACATTATACAAATTTTTAAATGCTTACTCAATATGAAAAGCGCTCTGAATTGTTTGTTGTCTATCTGTAGTTTTTGTTAACTGTAAAATCACGCCTCTGTTGGCATAACTTTCGTATAAAAAATGACAAATATCTAACCACAGTAAGCAAAATCACAGACAGGGGGTTAACATTAACACCAGTTTACCGTAGTCCTCGATACCGAGTCAAGTATCACAAATGTATAAAAATCCAGTGCAGCGCCTCCCCCGGTAACATGCATGAACTAAAAATTCCATACATTAGATTACTTGAGACGTGAGCGAGGATAGAATAACTATACCACGTCTTGAAAACTGATGATACGCCCCCTAATAGGAAATTGAGGATGGGTGTCCACAAGTGGGGATGGGTGACCGCAAGTGGCATTTATATCTGAGCGCTTCTTTGCTTCGGAGGGCACGTTAAATTGTCGGTCCCGGCTTTTAAAGTCGTTAAGCCATGACCTTAAGGCGGCCTAAAAACTCTGTCACCAGAGTTGGCCACTTGCTCATACGAACTTACTTACTTATAGGAAATTGAGACTGAACGTATATATATTGCTTGATAATTTAATTTGAGTTCGCGTCCCGCCGTCACTCGCACCCCGCCCTACTTGCCAAAGTCTTCAGGTACACAATTTACACAGCGCCTCGCTAACTAGGCGCCTCTGATATAACTGCTAACTCGGATTAGCCACCGATACGGCTTTTGTTTGTTTTACATCTTTTAGCTCATTTTAAAAGAGATTGAAATTATTATTATTATTAGCCTGTTGTGTCCCACTGCTGGGCAAAGGCCTCCCCTTGGTCTCTCCACTCATCACGGCCTTGTGCCATTTGGACCCACGCTGTGTTAAATGCATCAAGTTCGTCGCGCCACCGACGAGATTGAAATTAAAAATTAAATTAAAAAACTAGTCTTATTCTGATTTGTCAATTTAGTATAGATTTAAAGAATGTATTTTCTTTTTACTCTTATGTCAATGAAAAGAGATAGCAACAGATTTAATATCTGTATTAGCTAAAGTAGGTTTACTAAACCAATATGCTTATGGGGATTAAGACTGTATTCCCAAGGTAAATAAATAAATAATAAATAAATATCCCTGGACATTCCACACAGCGTCATCTAATCCCAAGCTAAGCAATTTAATGTTTGATGGTAACCAGATGACTGATATACTACATAGATACATTTTTTTTTTGTAAATACATACATATATTATACATAGAAAACAACCAGACACGAAACAAATATTTGCAGATCATGCAAACATCTGTCCCGCAGCGGGGATCGAACCCGCAACCTCTGCGTCTCAGGCGTTTCACCCACTGCGCGACAGAGGTCGTCCATTATATATTGAGGACAATATATTCTTTGTCTTGCATTTTATGGTCGGGTTGACACTTCCGTCCCATCGTCCATTCTCCCCCACTTGGGTCAGGCCACTTACTATGAAGAGGGTGGGACAGTGAGCTTCTATAAAGTCCAAAAACTCAGCCAAGCCTCTCTCTTAACAAATGCTTTAATCATTAATTTATTTATTTATTTTGGTTTATTCGGAGAACAAACAGAACAAACACTAGATTACAAACTAAACTTAATCGCTATGGCCCATTTATGTGTTCAATAACATTCCCTTTTCCCCAAAAAGGGTAATCTCCCGTCCTTGTCTAATGATAGATGAGTTGTCTCACACACTCGGCCGCCGTCGAGAGCCCCTGTCATATTAACAATCATATTATTAACTAAAACATCCATCATCATGAGCTTATGTTCGCCTGGTAGTTTTTTTATCTGTTATGCTCTGTTCAGGGAAGAAACGGGAATTTGAAACCAGTCTTACAAATATTCAGGCACGAGTCTCTCACAACATTTCTTTGTAATAAGTTAGAACCGACACTTGTTTTGGATTATTTTTAACTGCATTTATTTATTTATTTTTTCAATTCACTTTATTTTCTTGTATTTATATTTACTTAACTGTATGTATTGTTTGTGAAAAAAAGGCGCTTGCGTGACGACATTGTTGCCGTCCAAAAAGAATGGTGGGAAGCGGCCGGTGATCGCGAGAAGTGGAAAGATATGGGGGAGACCTTTGCCCAGCAGTGGGACACACTAGGTTTTAAAAAAAATTGTTTGTGAGAGAAATAAATAAATGATTGATTGAGTGATTGATTAATATAACAAACGCGCAAGTATAAAACATAAATATAATAAAGTTACGGTTTAGGAAACTTTATACACTTCTAAAATCCAGCACTGTTTATTACAAAATCTAATTTGTATATTTTCAACTACACACCTTTGACATTGAAACATGTATACGTATAGTATAAAATATTTTATATTAGTATAAATTCGTAGCACCGTAGAGCTACGAGATACACATCGTAGCACATCCGTAGCACTTTCGTATAGTATAAAGTACTGAACACTAGCTTACACGACCGCGTATTCACTCATGTAGTATTTACCCAAATAAAAAGTAGCCTATGTGCTGTTCCAAATCACAAACTGTGTATTTATTCTAAGTTTCAGTAAATCTGTTTAGTAGGAAGTTTTTCCGTAAAAGAGTAACAAGCATCAACTTTAATGTTTATAATATTTGTAGAAATTATTTCATATTATCTAAGGAATCTATTTAAATTATTTAAAAGGGAGATGGTGGATGTTAAATGAATCATAATTTATTAAAAAAACTTAGATGAACGTTATTCTTGATAAAAGTTCGCTGATATTTATAACTTTGAAGTATCTGTTTCGAATTTTCCAGAAAAAGTAAACTTACAATGAGTTGGAAGTTGAATAGAATCCCCTAGCCATTAAGACGTTTCTATTTGATCTAAAAGTGATACTGAATAATTTTTTAACTGACTTCGAAACGGAGGAGTATCTATGTTTCACAGTATATTGTATGTAAAATGTCCAAGGATATTAATTTATTTTATTTAGTTACAAGTACGATAGAGTATTCAGTATTTCTCAGTCTAAAATGTTCTAAAATAAATATCATTTTCTCTTTGAAAGTTAAGCCCGTCACACACGTAGCTATAACTTATAGTAATATAAATTATAGCAAGGCATATTACGATATATTTTCTATACAAATATGCAAGTGACCGCACACGCAGCTATAATATATACTATAGCTGCGTGTGTATTTGTATAGATATAGCAAGGCATATTAATATATATTATAGCTAGGTGTGTGACGGGCTTTAAGGTTATACCTTAGCTTAAGTACTTGTACGTGGAAAATGTTTGTTAAATACGGCTCCGTCGATATTTTAAAGTACAAGTCTGGAGATGACGTTAGGGTTTGGTCAGAGTGATAGAGATGAGTTAATTTCACGGTGAAGAGCTCGCTTACAATACGAATGAGCATAAGAGCATTATAAAACATAATTGTAAACATTTCAATCATTTCAATCATTTATTTGTTTTCTCTCACATACAATACATACAGTTAAATAAATATAAATACAGGAAAATAAAATAAATTTAAAAATAAATGTAGTTAAAATAAAAATAATCCAAAAATAAGTGTCGGTTAACATAATACAAAGAAATGTTGTGAGAGACTGGTGCCTGAAATAGGTATTGAAAATAACCTGTGTTACGGGTCACCAGTGCCGTTTACAACTCACGATAGTTTTGCAACTAGAAAGATCTGTTGGTTAAAATCTAGTCTACATAAAACAGGCACGACAAAGAAATAACGACTGGTAACCACAAACTTTCAATTGAATGGTTTTTCCCATAGTTTATAGATCCCGCCCGCCCTGAGTCAGCGCTATTGTAACGGCCCATAAACTAGGCCTCCATCGCTTAAGGCGGGCGGATCCTATACATGTATTGCGGCCTGCATTGCAGTTTATTATTTACTAGCTAACTCACCCGTGGCTTCGCCCACGTGGTACCTACCTTGATAAAATATAGCCTATGTTCATTCGGATAGTCTAAGCAACAAATAGGTGAAATAATTTTTGAAATCGGATAAGTCGTATCGGAGATTACCCCAAACATACAAACAAACAAACAAACCAACTTTACCTCTTATTAAAATTTAATATTAAGTATAGATATAATATCAACTTATATTGTTGTGTCACCAAAAATAAACACATCAGGAAAAAAAACTGTTTCCGATTAGTATAAAAACTGTTTTGAAAATAATGTTACGACCTCTGTGGCGCAGTGGGCGAAAGCCCGCCTGAGACGCAGAGGTTGCGGGTTCGATCCCCGCTGCGGGAGAAATGTTTGCATGATCTGCAGATATTTGTTTCGTGTCTGAGTGTTTTCTATCTATAATAAGTATGTATTTACAAAAAAAAAAAGTATCTATGTAGTATATCAGTCATCTGGTTACCATAACACAAGCATTAAATTGCTTAGCTTGGGACTAGATGACGCTGTGTGGAATGTCCAAGGATATTTATTTATATTTATATTTATTTATATTTACTCAAGAAAAAATTATAAACAAATCTAATCAAATCTTCTTCAGGTTTGTCCTCATGGTAGCATGTATTGAGTTTGCCTCATTCTTATGCATAGCTTTTATCTCAAATGCATTTAATGAAGGCTTTTAAGGAGTTAAAAATGAAATTTGGAACGGAGTGTAGAATGGTAGAATGGAAACTTTCGTGTTTGTGACGGAATGGAAAGTGCAGTCTAAGGGTGTGGTGTGAGTGAGGGCGGAAACGATTTTGTAAATAACTAGCGGATAGTAGGGAAAATATTTTAGCTAAAACGAATATTAAATCTGTTGCTATCACTTATCATTTTTTTAAATATATTTCCTTTATAATATTGATATTATTGTTGATTGTTTAAATTTATCATTATTTTTAACTGTACCTATTTATTTTTAAAATGTATTGCTTTATATTTTTATATTTATGTGTTGTGAGAGAAATAAATAAACTACTAACTAACTAGTTAGTATTTTCTGAGAGGATTCTCCATTCTATGATAATAATAGACATGAATATAAAAAAGCCGCGTTGGTCGAGTTGATCAGTACCTCAACTTTCAATCCGAAGGTCGTGGGTTCAAATCTAGCCGTGTGCGCTTTAACTGTTTTGTAATGTCTTTTTATAGATTTAACTATTACAGAGGTATTAAAAAAAAGCTTTATGCTTCTTCCGTTTGTGAAACCTACAAACGGAACAATATATTTTTAAATTCCTTTGTTCAACGTAATATTCAAATAAAAAAGGCGGCGGCGCTAGTTTCACACATACAGGCACCTTAACAAATCATTAAATTTAACCACATTAAAAGCATTTGATACAACCTTTCGCTGTTTGAACTTTGATGAAAAAAAACAAACCGTGAAACATCCCTTTATTACTGTATCCTTTATTGCTGTTCCGGGTATCAGAATAACGATTAACGTTATTTTAATTTGGTTTGTTAATGGCAGTTTTATTGGACTCGGTGTGATGAAACCTTTATATCTTTTAGGTTAAAATACAAAAAATATAGAACAATTTATGGTGGAATAACAAAAGCCTTGTTAGCCGAGTGATCTTCTCATTTAATCCGAAGGTCGTGGGTTCGGATCCAGTGCATCAATGGACTTTTCGTGTTGAAAAATTTAGCACTTTAACACGAGCTTTAAACGGTGAAGGAAAACATCGTGAGGAAACCCCTAGCCCCACACGTATTGACCATTGTCTTTTCTGTGGATATGGCCTAACCCATCCTCTCAGCTTAGCCTCAGTGTCTCGTTAAGTGTAGGCAAAGCTTGCCTCCTGACTCTGTATAAAATAGCAATAGCAATGCTGAGCGAAATAGGTGCCAGACCTCAAATCACGCGTCGCTTCACCCTAAAATAATATTATAAATATTCGGACGTGCCTCTGACTACCCCGATGAGGTCACCGTTATCTCAGACGCCCGTATTTACAAAGAGCAACATTTATCATTTATAATTGAGGGTTTTTAATTGCGTTTCGTTAGTCTTTTCGCAAAGCACTCAGGAAGGGGATTTAAATGAACGCGCGCGGTTCGTGCTTTACTTGTTTAGGGTTTTGCAAACATAGATGAAAACTATTTTCAAAAGAAAATTTTATGTCCCTATTTCAAAAAGCTGAGACTGGTCCCTTTTGACCCACCCTCTTCAGCACAGGCCTATTGCATTACCTACCTACCTTTTTATATTATTTTCCTTTTTGTACTATTCTGTGTTTAGTTAAGTTCTTCTACTCTGTAAACCTTTCCATCTGTGCTGTAATGTGTGTGTGTGTGTCAATAAAGTATTTATCTATCTATCTATCCATTTCTTGCTTTTAAATTGAATTTACAGGATTTTATCGCTGGATTGTAACTCTTGAGTTCACCCGCGACCACGGTTGTTGCAACACAGCCGAAACGTCATACAAGATTTTAGTACATTTGTGATACTTGACTCGGTATCGAGGACAGTATCCAATACTACGGTAAACTGGCGTTAACCCACCTTTTAAGTTTGTATCGATAGAAACACGCGGCTAAAGTGATTCGAAAGGCGTTCGAAGGCTCTAAGCAAGATCAGATAAGATTCGTTTATTTGCCAGAATATAAGTTACAATCAGATCTTATAGTACTATAGTTAGTCCAGGTATATTCAAGCTATACCACAAGCGTTATTATACTGAACCCTTTACGCACCCTTCTCTGTTTTTGTCGTTTTTGAAGCGGGATCGTGCACTCGGCAGCTGGCAAGCTGCCACTACTCATCAACAATTAGTGATTACGGTGTTGCCCGCTCGCTGGAAATACAGACATTCGGCGAATTTGTCTTGTGGATTCATAGGTTTTTTCATTGCGATATTGGATAATAGGATTTTTAATGATGGAACAGTAAAGAATATTATGTACCTACCTATTATTTTCACATAAATGTTTGTAGTAGCACAGATTATATAATACACTAGTACAGATGCCTCATGTAGAACATTGAAAACAATCCTGAATTTGCGGGCAATTCGTCGGGCTATCCCGTTTTACCTGTGTTTCTGAGTCAGCGCCATCTAGCGTTCATGTCATGTAATTTTATTTTATTTTGTAGAAATTGATCTAGGAAATAAAATAATGGGATATTTTATTTCGTTAAATTGAAAAAAATATATTTAAAACAGAAAATGTATGATTCTGGCAAAATTTAGGCATTTTCATAAATTTCCAGAGACTTTATTTCGAAATAGCAACACGTAACGCCATCTATTCATTTGATTTTGGAACTACAACCATCTTATAAGGGGATGGGATACCATGGTAGTAGGCAGCGACGGCAGGTCAGTGAATGTTATATAAATTAAAATTACCTATTTTACAATGGATGTTTTTCTATCTATAAAATGTATGTATTTACGAAAAAAAATAAGTAGTACCTATATCAGTCATCTGGTTACCATAACACAAGCATTAAGTTGCTTAGCTTGGGACTAGATGACGCCGTGTAAAATGTCCAAGGATATTTATTTATTTTATTTTAATATAGCAGCCAATTTTCCAACCCACTGCATCACAAAGGAAACAAATTAATGCTATTTTCATCGGCAATTCTCGGCTATCATCGTTTTTTTTCGTTGGAATACCCAAGAAAACAATTACTAATTACTCGCCTAATTACCCGCGTAAAGTTTATTCAAAGCTATTCAAGTCGTTAGTCGTTTCAGTGTTTTTCGTCACCTTTTCAGGATTTTGTTATTTTAAAGATAATGGCTTTGATTAATGAATATTACATCTGAGACTTTTTGTCTGTGCTTAAAATTATTGAGAAATATGTATTATGTAAAGAAAATTCAAATAAATAGTGAAAAATAAATAAATATGATCGCGACTGTATTCCCAAGGTGCGGTAGACATATTTTTTCAGATCTAAGTCTAAGAGTGTAGTCAGAGGTATGTCCAAATACATTTTGGTACATATACCCACATTTTGCAGAAATTAACATATACTATCTATAATAATAAAATAACCGTGTTTACAAAGGAAATTTAATCTCTATAGTTACCCTAACAACCTCGGCCAATAAATGAGAAAAAAATATCATTTGTTTTATAATCAAGTTTGGTCTAACCTGACTCTATACTTTTTAAATGTCAATTTAAGTTCTCCGGCTGTTTATTTATATACTTATGTATATAATTATCCTGCCTAACCCCTTATCTTTGACAGCAATGTGTGATCGTTAAGTTAGAGCCGCAACCACGAACTGAGCTTTGTTTTTAATCTATTCTACCTCAGTTTAGTAATCCGAAAACCCCAAAGGGTTGTAACCTCAGAGATAGTGGCGCGTTTAGACGGAGACAGTCTACGGGAGAGTTACTGGCATATAAAAGAAAGAAAGAAAGAAAGAAAGAAAAATCTTTATTTTGTCATTACATATTAAAACACATTACATATAAAAAGAAAAAAGAAACAAGAAAAATTACAAAAATGGCTACTACCACAGATTATATAATACACTAGTACAGATGCCTCATGTAGAACATTGAAAACAATCCTGAATTTGCGGGCAATTCGTCGGGCTATCCCGTTTTACCTGTGTTTCTGAGTCAGCGCCATCTAGCGTTAAGGTCATGTAATTTTTTTATTTTTGTAGAAATTGATCTAGGAAATAAAATAATGGGATATTTTATTTCGTTATATTGAAAAAAATATATTTAAAACAGAAAATGTATGATTCTGGCAAAATTTAAATTTCCAGAGACTTTATTTCGAAATAGTAACACGTAACGCCATCTATTCATTTGATTTTGGAACTACAACCATCTTATAAGGGGATGCCATGCTACTACTCAGCATGATGCTTCGGCAGGAACCGAGGAACCTGCCGAAGCGCTGGTCATCCGTAGTGCCGTAGTAGTATAATGCGGTTAGTTGTTTAGTATATAGCAGTGTTGACCGAACGGGTACCTCGACTATCGTTCCGAAGGTCGTGGGTTCGAATCAAGCCGTGCATCAAAACATTTTTCGTTTTAAATAATTTAGTATGCGCTTTAACACGAGCTCTTAACGGTGAAGGAAAATATCGTGAAAATACCTTTACACTAGCGTCGATAGGCTTGTAACCTGTCACGTATGGAAAGTTAGCTTCTGCAAAATGTGGGCATGTAAGGCAAGTGCTGCTTTATGCGCGCTTACTAATAAGTCTGGTGACTTATTAGTAATCGCACTTCAGCATTAAAACGCATAAGTAATTTAAAAAAAAAATGGACAAATGTTTGCATGATATGCAAATATTTGTTTCGTGTCTGGGTGTTTTCTATCTTTAATAAGTATGTATGTATTTACAAAAAAAATGTATCTATGTAGTTTATCAGTCATCTGGTTACCATAACACAAGCATTAAATTGCTTAGCTCTTGGGATTAGATGACGCTGTGTGGAATGTCCAAGGATATTTATTTATTTGTTTTAAAGAATAATTCATTAAACATTTGAAATGCGTAGTGCTGCTCATTTAATGGCATACAGTTCATAATAATTATTATTTACGATATAGCTTGAAACTTGAACCAGTGACTGTCCCAGTGTAGAGCAACCTTCACACGTACACTACAAACCAAGTTCTTGCTAATAAAGTTGCTTTATCAAACGCCGTACGTGCCCGCGCCGACAAAATGGCGGAGCTCGTATAAACGCTTTTTTCTACGGGATGTGTTCGCGGAAACTTTGCTTTGAACGGCTTTTGATATGCTTTGTCTATGGCTGCTTCTTGGCTTCCTTGTTTGAGTCTGGATAAAATTAGCTATTTGTTTATTTATAAAAGTTTTTAAAATAGTTGTTTTAGGCTTTAGTATACTTACTAGATGACGTGTCAGGAGATAATAGGGCCAATTCGGAGTGGCGCGAAAGCTAAACTAAACTAACTAAAATTATTGCCATCCTTTTTATTCCCATCGCTATGAAAGGGACGGCAACAATTTTAGTTAGCTTAGTTTAGCTTTTGCGACACTCAGAATTGCCACTAATGTTTGGCTACTCTTAACTTAGAGTAGGCTGGCCCCTAGTACCTAACTTCTCTTAACCAGTCACATCTAAAGAAAATGCAATCGTCAATACATGTTGATGTTTTCCTACACCATTTAGAAATTTACTAAAAACAGTGTTCAAATAATGACAAAAATGAAAAAAGGTTCTCAATTACAATTCAGATGTATTTTTTTACTATACAATCTTGGTCGTAGTTTTTTGTAGCAAGCTGCTACGAAGCCTCTACGGCGTAGAGGGTACATAAAAATGTACTTGCAGTGAGTCAAGTTATAATTACGCGAATGTCGACAAAAAAACACCTAGAAAAGTAATACGACTGTGATAACATAAAACTTTGCTAACACCCGCTGTAAAAAGTCCTTACACATTGTTCTAAATATAAGCCAAGTAAAGAAAAGGTAGGAAACTCGGACTTCAGAACTGGTGTACCACCTAAAAAACTGATAAATGCAAAAACGCTTGGGACTGAACAATAGACATGCACACATTGTTAACATAGACGATAGATCACCGGAAAAAGCTAGGCCTACACCATTGTGTTGTTGCCTGATTCTGTTCTTGGGGTGTTGCGTTGGAATAGGCAGTAGAATCTCTTAGTTAAAAAAAAATTATGATTATTAGTTTTGACTTTAACTTTGATACAAAACATAAAAGTAACTTTGTAAATACATTAATTAAATACTTTATCCTACAACATTTTTGTCCTTGGTGGGAATCTTCAGAGATAAAGGCAGAGCTATACCAACTGAGCCAACACGCCAATCACATCATGATCACATTATAAAACAATGCAAACGGGTATTTATCACGAATTTTACCTTTAATATTCGCCCGACGTTTCGACCGGATTGCACCAGCCGTGGAAGTTTTATAATTGTGTTCTGATCGCGAAAGTTTAAAAAAGACAACATCATGATCAATTATGTTAAGTATATTTTATTATTATTAGTCATCTTTGGATAAAGTCATTTTTAGATCTTGCAGTAGGTTATTTGGCACTAACTAAGACGCGTTGATAAGTAGGTACGCGATTTTTGTTTTACACCTATTTTTTATTTTCAAATTTTATTGTGATGTTGCTCCCCATAAAATAAAGATTATTTTGGGCTTTTCAAATAAAAAAAATGTTTTTAGTTTTTAAAATGTTGATCATTAAAAATCTAAAATATGTTGGGGTCCACCCTTGGTCCTGACACACCGAGCGAGTTCCCGCGTAATGTTTGTACGGAACACTAGCGGCGCTGGAACAGGCGTGAACAAGTTTATACTGGCTGCGATAGTTTTTATAGCTTCACTGATACAGTGACCAAGCTTCGACGAAAAGAGTATGGCCAGAAGTACCAGTCACATCCCTATAAAAAAATAAATAAATATAATATTAAAAATGCGAAAGTAACTCTATCATTATCTTTTGATGACCTCTGTGGCGCAGTGTGTGAAAGCCCGCCTGAGACGCAGACGTTGCGGGTTCGATCCCCGTTGCGGGACAAATGTTTGTATGGTCTGCAAATATTTGTTTCTTGTCTGGGTGTATGTATAATTATGTATGTATTTAAAAAATGTATCTATGTAGTTTATCAGTCATCTGGTAAACAAAATCATAGTCACCCTACAAAAGACGTCGCCTGCATTTTTCCCTACACGCAGCCATTTTAATGTCACCACGTTTTTAGCGTCACTAACCCAGCTTTGTGTCTAATATGTTCCTAGTACTGCTTCTTTAATTTAAACCTTAATGCTATTATTCATAGAGATCATTATTGTTTAGCAAGTCTAGTAGTCCTTGCTACGGCAAGTTGAACCTTAAAGAATATAGCTAAAGACATTATTTTGTGCAGGAACTCGTGTCTAATTTGAACCTTGAAGCATTTGTTCGTAAAGCTCTTTATTGTGCAGTAAATTTAGTCCTTGCAACGCAATTTTAAACTTAAATTTATATCCTTAAAGTCTATTTTTGTTGTGAAAATTTGTCTGTTCCTAATACTTGCTACGGCAGTTTGATCCTTAGCACATAAGGCTTAAAGCCGATCTTCGTGAAGCAATCTGTCTAATCTAAGATAATCTTGTAAGTACTTTGTAATTATGACATCACTAAACATAATTTCCGGTAATTTTGATATTTCACAAACAGAAGTTTGATAATTAATATTCTAATTAACATTTACTTAGAATATTATATTTAGTTAAATTGATTTAGAATTTACTAGTGCTTGGGACATTGTTGAGATAATTACGTAAGTAAGTTCGTATGAGCAAGTGGTCAACTCTGGTGTCGGAGTTTTTAAGCCGCCTAAAGGCCTCGGTCATGGCTTAACGACTTTAAAAGCCGGGACCGAAAATTTTACGTGCCCTCCGAAGCATGGAAGCGCTTAGCTGTCAATACCACTTGCGGTCCATCCAAGGTGACCGCTCAGAACGTTGCCTAACTTCAGCGATCTATCAACGTCTTAGCAAGCTTCGCCGCGAGCATGAAATACATAAAATATTAGCAGGTTCCGTAGCCTAGTGGTCAGGCAGCTCGGCTGAGCGATCGCTTGTAACAACGGGTTCGAATCCTGTCGGAGCCGTTAACTTTTAGTAAGATTTTTCATTTATATCCATTCTTACCTATTAGTAGGCTAACTCACACGTTAAAACTAAAAAAGTATAATGGTGAAAACGCCGTAGTATTTTTGAGGTCTACGAGAGCTGTCAAAGTGTGAGTTATACTTTAGGCCTCCAAGGCCGCGGAAATAAATCCCTTGGGCCTCACGCGGGAGATTTACTGCTTCTGAACACGATAACCATTTACAGTGTTGAGTGTGTAGAACTGAAACTAAATCTATTGTAAGTCAGAGGTGTGAGTTTTGTTGATGTAGACGAAAAGTAGGAAGGCGATTAATTAGATTAAATTCGTAAATAATCATGTTTTTAGTTAACAAAACAGCATAACGTTCTAAAAGTACGTAATTGTAAGCCGTGTTAAGTGGGATTTTTAGGCCTTTAGGCGGCCTAAAAACTCCGTCACTAGAGTTGGCCACTTGCTCATACGAACGAACGAATGAACGAGTGGGATGTACATGATCACTGTTAAGTAGGTTCTATCCTAATCGACCAAAAAGAATAAGAAACGAAGAAGTTTTATTTACTTAATTAGTTTCCTTTAGCATTACCGTGAGTTTCACATCTACTTCCCACGTTTTAGTTTCTGTAAAGGAAACCGCGGATTTCTTATAACGTAGGGTCGTCCTTATCTCGACAATATAACTAGTTTTGTGGATAACTATAAAGATAGCGACTTTTGGAAATAACTTATATTACTGATAGGGGCTTGAAGGCAATACACGTACCTGTTTTAAAGTAATCTAGGATAAGTAAAGTACTTAAGTAAGTTCGTATGAGCAATGACCAACTCTGGTGACGGAGTTTTTAGGCCCCCTAAAGGCCTCGTGGCTTAACGACTTTATAAGCCGACAATTTAACCTGCTCTCCGAAGCACTGAAGCGCCCAGCTGTTAATACTACTTGCGGTCACCCATCAAATTTGTGACCGCTAAGAACGTTGCTTCAACGATTTAACAGCAAGCTTTGCCACGAGCGCTTCATTTATTACAACGTCAGGTTGTCAAATTGCAAATACGAAAGAAAATTTGAATTGCCAAAGAAATAATCAAAATTGTAAAATTCCAAAAAAATCATGATACACGAACCACTTAGGTACATTAAGTAGCGTGTATTCGTCTACGTTTGTTGATCATGTATTTACATTCTGTGGTACATTCTATTGCTTACTGTCAAACTGTCAAAATGTGTGTGTCAAACCTGCGTGAATAAAAACAAGATGTGATTTCTTTAACAAAAATTCGTTTCTCTTATCTGGGTGGCTCTGCAGTAAAAACAACGTTCTTATAACCACAAATAATGTAGCTAAGCCATACCTAGTGACAGCCATGTATGTGTTGTGTATGTATGTGTTGTGTATGTATGTGCGGCGCGATGTTTGCGTCGGTAATGGGACTCCGTCGCCCGCGGGCGCGCTCATACACACACCAGGGCACAGGCACAATGGGCGCATTTGTAGTTACATATTTATTGCATCTGTAATAGAATAGAATAGAATCATTTATTGAAAAAGAAGAACATCAACTGTTATTAAACTTAATTGATAATGTTACATACTACAATACACAATACATTGACTAGCCTCTACTTCCTTGGCATTTTCTATTCTCGACATTCTGAAATAAGTCGTTTCTAATCCCTCTAGAATACCTGTAGATGGCGCTCATCGGTGCTTTAACCGAAATATCATCTTACTGATAGTTTCGTTTTCGGCGTCATAAGATTTCGTGGCCGAGTGGTAAGGCAGCCCGGCTTAAGGGTGATCACTTGTATCTCGCGGGTTCGAATTCCGTCGAAGCCGTAAAACTTTTAGTAAGATTTTTCATTTATAATTCTAAAAGTAAGTAGGACTTCACATTTTGCAACATCAGTCACATCAGTAAAATAATTTTTGAAATCAAATGAGTAGTTTCGGAGATTATCCCAAACATACAAACAAACTAACCAACTTTACTTCTTTAACTTTATACTTACTTTGTACTTACTACTTTACTTACTACTTTATACTTTACTTTATAATATTTTATAAAAATTTTATAAACAAAAAAATATTCTATTAGAAGCCTCAATGTGTCGCCACCCGGCCACCACGGCTTCCCATTACAATGATATCGACAACACAAGTCGAGATCGCGCTCTGTTTGCGCTCATTATCCAGATGGAGGTTTGATTTCTGCGCGTAATGATTTTGTCAGAGATATTTCCATGTTCTAGATAGCGCCTGCGATTATTCTCTTTATTTGCACATTTAACGTGACACTTTTGTTGTAAAAAACTGTTTTTTTAACGTAACTGCTATTCGTAGGTAGCTATTTTTAATCCTATTTATTTCGTATTTCTATTACATTTTTTACTACCCATACCAACCAGATTTTAAATTGTAGTAATGGTACAAAGAGAAAATAATAATTATGTAGTAATGTTGCTCATGTCATTGCTATGATATTTTGAGAAGGCGTTTCACGAATGACGTAACTTTTCAAATAAATTATGGCCAAACTTTAACATCACACTAGTGGCAATTCGGTGTCGCAAAAGCTAAACTAAACTAACTAAAATGAATGCCATCCTTTTTATTCCCATCGCTATGAAAGGGACGGCAACATTTTTAGTTAGTTAAGTTTAGCTTTTGCGTTAGGTACTAACTCAGAATTGCCACTATTAATTGTGTCCATGCGTAAGTCATAGTAGTAATTAAAAGTACGTATAAGTGAATTACCTACATAGAGTCGTGAGTCAGTATGTGATCGTAAGTATATTATAGCAGACAATTTTGCGGTAAGTTTGTTAGTCATGCATCCCAGACATGTTTGACATGCTAATTTTGTATTATAATGCACCTTTTACCGGTAGGACGATTACTAGGTAGTAAAACTTTTGAACTCAAAAGTTATTTATTTACTATAGAATGAAGGAAAATATCGTGAGAAAACCAGTTAGCTTTCTAAAAGAATTGATAGAAGTCATAGAAGTTACGTATGGTATGTCCACTTCCTTAGAAAACTTCAAAGGATCTAAAGATTTATTTATTTATTTATTTATACCTCTGTGGCGCAGTGGGCGAAAGCCCGCCTGAGACGCAGAGGTTGCGGGTTCGATCCCCGCTGCGGGACAAATGTTTGCATGATCTGCAAATATTTGTTTCGTGTCTGGGTGTTTTCTATCTTTAATAAGTTGTATGTAAGTATTTACAAAAAAAAATGTATCTATGTAGTTTATCAGTCATCTGGTTACCATAACACAAGCATTAAATTGCTTAGCTTGGGACTAGATGACGCTGTGTGGAATGTCCAAGGATATTTATTTATTTATTTTATTTATTTATTTATTCAAAAAGTTTGTAACTTTACAGGTACTTAACCTAAGACATTACAACTTTACTTACATCTAGCAAAATCTTGACAATATTAATTATTCATTCCTATTAGGTAGGTACCTACATTAATTAGTACATTAATCACAGATGCCTAAAGATCTGAAAGAACATGTCCACCGCAGCAAGAAATACAGTCGGGGTTATATTTTAGTCTCGTATTCTTCATTTCACACAAAAGAAAATCTTCAATGTTAAAAACAGTTTCATCTTTCTACAAGACAAATATCAACTGTTCCAAATGCCACCAGAAACTTCTGTATAAATCTCTAGTTGGTCATGGTCAGCGATTCAAAATTGCAGTCTTTCTACAAAACCTTCACAATTTCGTGGCTTTTGTGCACTCTAGAAATATTTTCTCAGCGAAAACTATCCACATTTGGGATTCGTCAAATGCAGTCCAGAACTTACCGCGGAACTCTACCGAACCACTACTTCATCCATGTGAAATATACATTGCTGGTTTTGATCTGAGTCTGTTTAATTTTTTGGTTTAAAACCAGCACTGGTTTATAAAACTGTTATAAAGTCTCGGAAAAGTTAAAGGGAAAATTCGTTCGCGGTTAAAGCTTAGTCTATCCATAGACAAAGTTTTGAATTGGCAAGTTTTTCGAATTCCGAACGCTTCATTCGAATTTGGAATCAGTGATTGGCGTCACGTGTATAGAAGTTTCTAGACGAATGAAAAAACTTTGGGCGAGTGCGGTTTGAATGTAAATTATTTCGCTCTGAGATATTTATGAATGATATCAAGCTTCATAGTAAAAACATTGATAAAAACTTCGATCGATATAGACTATAGTAGGTATTTTAAATACTGATAGGTAAATCAAATTTTTATTTAAGTACATTCTCATTTTTTGAATATATTCAGTTTCAATAAAACTACCCGCAATTACCTATAATTTTGAACGGCCATCCCTATATTCTCGCGGGAATTCTATCAGTGATGGCAATAATCCCGATTATTACCAGTAATTTCCAGATAAAACTGGATATTACCGGTTTATAATGGCCTTTTGCACTGAAATTAGATTCACTATCAGATTTTAATGTACCTACGCTTCAGCGCTGTCATTAATCGAATGTTAATTATGCTGACTACTTAGGTGAACAATGTATGATGACCTCTGTGGCGCAGTGGGTGAAAGCCCGTCTGAGACGCAAGAGGTTGCGGGTTTGATCCCCGTCGTGGGACAAATGTCTGTAAGATCTGCAAACATTTCTCTGTCTGTGAGATCCATTTTTGCGAATCCACGTTTAAAAGTGGTACTTTACACAATATTCTAATATTTAATAATATCATCTCTCACTAGATGATTTATACAGAGTCAGGAGGCAAGCTTTGCCTACACTTAACGGGACACTTAGTGCCTGGGACATTGTTGAGATGGAATAGGCTTAATCTTAAAACGAATAAACTCAAATAAGTATTTAAAAAGTATTTATATACTTATACTCAGATACAATACCAAGCGCTCGTGGTGAAGCTTTCTGACGTTCTTGATAGATCGTCGAAGTTAACAACGTTCTGAGCGGTCACAACTTGGGTGATCGCAAGTGGCATTATCAGCTGAGCGCTTCCGTGCTTCGGCGGGCTAAAAACTCCGTCACCAAAGTTGGCCACTTGCTGATCCGAACGAACGAACGAAATAAGTACCTACTCAGAAAATATATTTATTTACCTACAATCTACATGATCAGTTTATAAAACCATCTACTTTCCATCAGGTTAATTATTACGAAAAGATTCGGCATTAAGTAATCTCATTTCAACGGCGCAATTTCCAAAAAGGTCTCCATAATTTCGAACAAATTCTCACCCAATTAATACGAAAGGCTGTTCAAGGATAATATCCCAGAGGGTCTAATGTCCCTATGTCCTGGTCGTCAGGAGTGAGGGTGTCAGACACCCTTGACCCTTGTCTGCCCTGTGGATATGGCCGGCTAGCCTCAGCCAAGCTTAGCTTTCAACCAGAAGACACTGTGACACTTTAGTTACGAAAACAATGCAATATTACACTCGATCATTCCGACAATAATGGAGATAATTGTACTCAGAGGATAGTGGTTCTGTTCTGAGCGTCATAATTGGCAACTACGAAACTACTACAAAGATAAAGTTAATTAGAAAGATCATTTATTTGCTTAAACATGTGTAAATATGATGATAAAACTGGGTATAGCCACAACATGTTTTTCCGATTTCGGTGTTTTGAAATGCGAAAAATGGTAAATAAAATGAAAGTATTTCTTAGTTTTAGAAATGTTGGGGATTTGCCAGTTATTAAGACATAATTTACTGAAAATAACTTTAAAAAAAACTTAAGTCAGTTTAATGTTGATGCTTATTTTTTAGATCTTTTTGAAGATGTCTAAAAGGGTAGTCAGAGGTATGTCCAATACATACATATTTGGTACATGCCCTCTTTTTGCAAAAGTTAACTTTCCATACGTGACAGGTTTGAAAGCCAATATGACTTGTTTAATTCAGAAACACCTCAGGTCCTGACGTTCCAAATCAGATGCTACTCCATCGGGACGTTATGCTGATAAAGTGTCCCGGACAGTGTGTAATGGGCCTTACCCGGTGGGACAGAGGGACACAATCAGTAGGTAAATATATTACGTGTGTATAATCTTCGAGTATACCTACTTATAGGTATCTATTGATTCGTTATCGAAATCTGCTTAGCCATAAATCATTTGATTCTCGACGCTTCTTTTATCATTTCTTTTTCTTTTTATATTAAGTACCTACCTACCGTTGAAAAAAAAGCTAGGCCCACACCACCAGGTTCTTGCCTGATTTCTCCCTGGTGTAGTGAGTCACGTTGGAACAGGCAACATAATCACCTAGCATGTGAGACGAAACTGAAGTGATCCTTGAGGTTCTACCTACATAAACGATTTTTCTATCTTTCTTATTTATTCCGAAGAACATTTTGTAGATAAAAATAATGCTACTGAGTTCCCCGGACTATGTCTCCCAAACTCCTCGAAATGTGGGTAATTACACCTCTTATGTACATTATATCATGATGTTTGACTTTGTTTTTTAATGGCAATAGTAGGTATTTTTTAAACTTTCGCAATCAGAACACATTATAAAACATATGCAAACGGGTAATTAAAGGTAAAATTCGTGATAAATACCCGTTTGCATATTATCTTTATCTATAATAATAATATAAATATAATATAGAGGTAATGTTGGTTTGTTTGTTTGTTTGTAGGTATGTTTGGGGTAATCTTCGAAACTACTCATCCGATTTCAAAAATTCTTTCACCAATTTGTAGCTTAGACTTTCCGAATGAACATAGGCTATAATTTATCAAGGTAGGTACCACGTGAGCGAAGCCACGGGCAAGTTAGCTAGTGTTTTATAAAATGGCAATAGTCTTGTAGCGGATGTATGTATGTAGAATACTGTTTGCAACAAGCGCGTGTGGTATTATCCCTGACTTATCTATCTATATCATAAAGAGGTAAAGTCTGTGAGGTTGTTAGAGTCTACTGAACTGATAGAGTAACAAACACACTTACATACACACACAAACTTTCACCTTTATAATATTAGTGTAATGTGAGAATGAACCCATTCGTCATCCCGCGACCACGGCTGGTGCAATCCGGTGGAAATGTCGGGCATTAAAAAGGTTTAAAAAAATACTAAGTAATTGGTAGGTAATTGCATTATTGTTATTGTATAGTATCTAAGTAGTACGTACTACATTTTCCTCAAACATTGTGGTGTCCCAACGGGGCTCTTGTTGCGTGCTTTATAATGATTCCATTCGTGACAAGTACTTAAGCCCATGACCACCGAAAATCATCAGACAAATAATCCTATGGTACTTGTCATTCGCCAAGATAGAACGCACAGATGTGTGCTGACGAAGCGCTACTAATCGTCACAATCTAGAGTGTTCTGTCTCAATGGCGTCTGTGGAAAATGGTGCCACGTACTTACATACATAGGTACCTACTATTACTAGTAGGTACCTAGGTATGTATTACTAGTAGGTATTCTTTTATCTGTGCTACTATATATGTATGAGGACGAGAATTTAAGATTCTCATCATCATTCTCCTGCCCTTATCCCACGCTAAGTGGGGTCGGCACAACATGTTTTCCTCTTCCACTCTCCTCTGTCGCTCGTCAACTCTGAACTCACTCCTCTTACATTCATATCATATTCTTATTTTATTTTAGATTTAGATTTAGAGAATTTAAGATTCTACGAACTATAATGTCTATAGAATCTCAAATTCTGGTCCCCACACTCAGTTCGCCACGTTAAATTGTCGGTATCGGCCTTTAAATTCGCTAAGCCATGACGGAGGCCTTAAGGCGGCCTAAAATCTCCGTCATCAGAGTTGGTCACTTACTCATACGTACTTACTTTACCAATTTTGAGTTAAAATTCGTTAAAATTCAATAAAATCAATGACAATTACTTTATTCAGAGTAGGTAAAAGAAAAGGCCTCATAAAAATAATCAAGGAAACTCATGGCTCCAATAGCATTACCCGAATCGACAACCGTTTCATTAAAACGTTGTTTAAACGGTAAAGCTACGATCACTACGACGCGACAAAACGACTTATAAGGAGCGTTTTGAAATAAGCTGTCGACAGTTTTATTATTATTAATTATATCTAGATTAAACAATAAAAATACACATTGTAAAGGCATTAGAAAGGCGAGTTTAACCCTAAATAAAGTTTTATTTCAGCAAACCTTTGAGGTTAGAAAGAGACGATTAAAAGCACAGGATCGCATTGTACACAAAAAAAAAGTTTCGCAACGACACAGAGTCACGTCTTCACGCGCGAACCGCTTGCAAGTACACACTTAATAGGTGTTATCGCCTATACACATAGGCTATATCTACTAACTAAACTACTACACCTGACAGGCTTAACCTATTCCTACTTTTCGATATGTCCACGGACATATTATTCACACATAAAACGGAGTCAATTAACTTCCCAATACGTCTCGTCTCGTCGCGTCAGTGTGACCAGAGCTTAACCGCTGAAGTATGCTTTAAAAGTGCATTTTTACCCATTATCCGAATCCAATATCGGGTGAGTGCCGACGGTCCCCAAAAGGGCGATTATTTCCCAGTCTGCGTATATTAAACTTTTAATCCGAATCGGCCGGATATAACTGACGCAGGGACGGATTTAGGACTAAAGTTAGGACTAAAGTCAGTGATTATTTTAACAAATTATTAAAAGTCGTAGAAAAATTTAATGCACAAGACTGACTCCTGGAATCATTGTAGAAACATAAATAGTGTTGAATTTTTTATAGTGCCTTGATTTTTTTTTTTGTAGGTCGTGGGTTCGAATCCTAAACTGTAAATATTGCATATTTCGTTTCAGTTGATGTAACACACATTGTGAGCAATCCCAGGACTAAGTCATTATACAACGTTTTTACGAATAAAGTAGGTAGATTCTTATTAACTCATTTATTTCGGATTTTATACAATTCATAAGTATTACCTAGTGTATTATATAATCTGTGGTATTACACATAAGTACTTTACTTCGTATGGATGGTTTTGGTAGGTTATATTACTTATATCAACAATGTCCCATTCTTTATTAAAGTTGTAAATTAGAGCTTGACAATTGAAAAATCATAATGAGATAATTCTCAAAATATCAAGACCTAAGCGCAGATTAATGTACGATGTAAATATAAGGGGCGTAAGGGGGCAACTACCCTTCTTGCCCCTATCCTGTTTCACCCCTGCAGGGGCACAACTAGTACATACCAGTTTGGGGCGCGACAGTTTAATTGCATTCCATTGTGTACTGGAAAAGAGGTCTGTCCCTTAAGCCACAGATATAATAACAGTTAGTAGGGCTGCGGACAAATTAGCCAATTATTCGGTACTGATTTTATTTATAGGGGAGGGGTAATTAGAAATATTTTGCAAGTTATAAAATAATACAAAGAAGTGAAATTAAATATGACCGCGAGTGTATTCTCAAGGCGTTCGTTCGTTCGTATTATTGAGAAAGCGGCCAACTCTGGTGACGGAGTTTTTAGGCTGCCTAAAGTCCTCCGTCATGGCTTAACGACTTTAAAAGCCGGAGCCGACAATTTAACGTTCCCTCCGAAGCACGGAAGCGCTCAGCTGATAATGCCACTTGCGGTCACCCATCCAAGTAGTGACCGCTCAGAACGTTGCTTAACTTCGACGATCTATCAAGAACGTCTTAGCAAGCTTCGCCACGAGCGCTTCAAGGCAGGTATACATGATTATACCCGATTTCAACTAAAATATACCTTCTTACCACAAACCTGCTGAAGTGGGCAAGTGGGCAGAGTTGGGCAAACAACAGTCGGGTGCGGGCTGCATGTGACGGTGCGTGAGACTCGTTGCCGCCACGTGACGATAAGATGGCGCTGTCAGCGTACTTGCATTGATACTTTTTAGTTAAAGACAAAATAAAATGCATTAAGTATATTTTTTTAATAATTAATCTAAAAATTATTTAGTGACCAATCCGTTTCTCCTCAACGAGAAAAAATGCAAAATTGAGGGTAGATGACTTTCTTGCAAGAGCCGGCCCGCCCCTGGCAGTCGCATTTTGCTTACCAAAGCTCACTATAAATGCTTGTGTGTTTCTGTTTTAGTGATCTGTGATGGTGTAGTGACGTGATATACCTACACGTAGGTACGTAGATACTTTTAGTGCATTTTAAATTTTTGCTTTATAAATTTAAACTTTTTAAAGACACCCAACACAGTCAAGTTTACACTGTACATACAGAAATAATAATGTAAGGTATCTTAGATTTAGTGGTCCCGTAATTATAGGGTATCACAACATGCGTAAAATTTAAATGTCCTCTCAAACATTCGTTCTAAAACAAGCGTCATTTTAGCCGCCCAAAACCCAGACATGGACTTGCAAAGTTGAAATAGCTCTGAATTTATGCTTTGATAGTCGTTTTCCGGCGTCGACTGTCCAGCATAGGTGGTTACCCGACTGTGAAACGAAGGGTAACGATGCATAAAGTCTGAAATAAGTTTTACAAAAACATATTTACGATAAACTTTTGGAAAGTACCTAAGTATAGGTAAAATAAAAGCTTAATTATAGGTACCTAGTATTCTATTCATTGAAAAGTTATTTTGAGAAATATCAACAATGTCCCAGGCACTATAACAGTGTCCCGTTAAGCGTAGGTAAAAGATTGCCTCCTGACGCTGTATATATCATCTACATAGTACCTAGGTAAAGATGTAGGTAAAGGCCTGGGTTTTCTTTTGAGTGCCTTCTGACTCATCAATCATTCAATCAATCAATCAAAGTTCCTAAGTACCTACATCATAATTTATAGTACCTACCTACCCACATCATACTGATTATCATCATGAATTAAATAGTAGGTATTTCCGAAGAATACTAATTTTTTTTTTACGTATCATACTTACTTTAAACTAAATTAATTAATGTCAGGTAAGTTATTTTACAGCAAAATAACAATCATAAGTTAAATTAAAATTATAAACTTGTTTAAAAATACAGTCGTTAAAAATTCACAAAAGTTTCACACGACCTCGCATTAATGTCGATTAGATCATAAAATCCACTCGGGAATTTTATTTGTGTCCAAACTACCTAGTCCAAAGTAATTTATCTAGTTCGACACCTAAAACCATTTTTCATTTTCCAGTCTCGAGATACTAAATAAACGCTAAAAAATCAACTCATAAATATCGAAACAGAATTGATTTAAAGTTTTCCAGATAAAAATTCAATACATTACTTTTTAATTGCTTATTCGAACGGAAAAAGTTTGAAAAATCGTGTTGGACGCCATTAATCTGCGAGAAACAAGTGACATTGTCGAAAAACAAAAACATTGGCTACCGTCGGGATGCCAATACAGCCTGATTGGTTGGCAGTCGCTTTGTACACCGAAAAACCAACGCATTTACCTCCAATTCTGGCCAAAATAAACCCTATATCAACCAACCTACTCACTTTTGTTATTATTTGTATTGAAATAACATTTTTGTGGAGTTAAAACGAGGAAAAATATGACTGAGCTCTCGATTTTTGCTCTGTGGTTTTTCTCACCGGCCAGTTATTCGATTTTTATGTGCGGTTTGATTTCTGAATTTCGAACGCTGTTTTAACCACCTACTGGTTAAAACAGCGTTCGAAATTCAGAAATATGTTGTACCTATACCTACCTAATAATAATGATTTTCACTATCTTGAAGATTTTTAATATCTTTATTTAAGAAAAGGATTCATGCTTATTTTAAAACGTAAATAGGTGCACGTCAGTAGGTACCTAGGTAGGTACCTATCCTAAAGTTTAGATAAAGAACAAAGATGTTTCGACCGAAACAAGGCGGCAAGCGATTAGGGATAAATCATAATTTATCCCTAATATATATATATAAATAAAGCTATGCTTTGCCTCTATTTTTAATAAAAATGTTGTATTTATTCTTTGTTTAGTGTCACTGAAAAGGAACTTCCTGCACTCTATATTGTTTTCTAAAACTTATGTCTTGAAGTTAGTACCAAGTCATAAGCTCATGCAAAAACATTTGGCTCGTAAATCGAATGCTACTTAATCGAAATTACTTAGGTACCTATAAAACGAGACCAACATAAAAGTAACTCCTCAAGTAGGTATAAGTAGGTACCTGCATAATCAAAGTACCTAAATAAGTAATAATAATCTCATTCTCTTATTCCCACCATATTTTGTCAAATGGCGCGAAAACCAACAGTCAGTTCGTTCGTTATCTCAAATTACTTTTTGCCATCACAAAGACTCTCTTATTAAATAAAGTGTCACCCATTTTGTTAGCGATCGGCCATTTTACTTTACGGTCGCCATTTTGTGACGAGTGAATTTTGGCGGGAATTGCACATAAATGTCGCAAAATTTTCTCTTTTACGGTTTTCTACTAAAGCAACAACATAATTATGTTGCTTTAGTTATTGACTGCATGCATTTCGGTAGAGTTTAAGTCTAAGTACTTACATTTTTTTAATACTTAATACCTACTATCTATAGTTAATTATAATAATTATAAGTACCTACCTACTTAATGTCATGTGAGCAGGGTGACCAATTTGAAATTCACAGAATAAAAATAAATTCTGTTTGTTATTTTATTTGCTTCTTTTCATTATTTTTTTTATTTTACGAATTGTGAATAACAAAAATGGACAAAAGTTCAAAAAAGATTTTTTTTATAGGTCCTACCTACTTACTGTAACACGCAAGAAGCCGCGCGGCGTCACAGAATACCAGTGCTGCAGCAGCATTTTATGTTTTGTTCTATTTTAACTTTTTTCTATTCTATTCTATTCTATTCTAATAAGATAAAATACTTAGGTGGCGGCGCTAGTTTGACGCATACAACCACCAGACACTGTTATAGCTGTAGGTGTGGTTTTGTATTGTTTTAATACTCTCTAATGAACAAGAAAAGCGATAAAGCCTACCCATTGTTCTATTTGAAATTTTAAAAGATTCGCATCTCTCCAAGAACCTAAGAAATTCAACCTAAAGTAGTTTCAACTATCAAAATATTATTTGATTATTCATTTATTAAAATAAGTCTAAGTATAAAGATAAGCCTCACACAAAAAGTTCTAAGTTAGTCTCAAAATAATATTTCTGAACGAAACAAAAGGTAATAAAACATGAAACACTAAATTACAGAAAACTGAATGATCGCAAAAACTAATTCAGTAGACAGACGCTGTAAAAGTGACGAAGTGTAAGAGCTCAGTAAATAAACGACACAGTGTAGTCATATAACAGAAGGACAATAGGTACAAAAAAAGCCTGACTGTATAGGTACCTAAAGTACCTACAGTTAGGCTTTTGTCATCATTTATTGCTGCTTGGAGCAAATGCTAAGGGTAGCCTTATTTTCTTGTCACTCGATTGTCAATAAGTTTTTTCATTTGTATGTTACTCATCATGTTTATGTTGATGGAAAATAAAAACTTTTTCTATTCTATTCTATTCTATTTAGAATCCATACTCACGCGATGATTTAATTTATAATCAACCAAAGTAAACAAATGAATAAGGGGATTTCTGTATTCTTAGTCCAGAAATCTCCTTTGAAAACCGGCAGGGCATTTCTGGATAAAAAGTCCAAAAAGCATCATCAAAGGGGATTGTGGAAGGGAATTTTTGAAATAGCCGATTCATTTTCATAATTTTTTTTGATATTTGATATTTAATGTCCAAGGATATTTTATGAAAAATCGTTCATACATCTATCTTTGATATGGTGACTTTCTTTTGTTGATGAAGTACCTATTAAGAGTGACAGATATACTTTTGAAATCGCACCAAAAAGGTTTACTTTGTGTGTTTCCTTTTCAGAATACTATAAGAAGTATCACTGATTTGCCTACACTGTGTCATGTTATCTGGGAACATGCGTAGCTGTATACGCAGCATGGCATCCCGGCCGCCACTAAATCAGCTAGGGCCGTGGACGCCGCTCTGTGATGGCATTATTTTCGCCTGCCTGAAGTATTACATCTAGTTACCTTGCTCAGACATAAACAGTAGGCGCCCCCGGCGCCTACTGTGAACTTAAGCTATCTGGTTGTGATGGCCATTAGACTAAAGTCTCCTTGTTAGCGTGCCTGACGAAAGGGACATAATTAGGTAATCCACAGTTTTGTACCTTTTACCTACAAAATTTAAAACATACTTAGGTAGATATTCCGACAAAATGGCGGCACGCGGTACCTTAGGGACAAAATAGTACCTATGATGCTTTGCTTTGTCTCCTTTTTTCACATGAATTTCATAAGTAGGTAGATACTTACATATCCATTTTTGATTTTTTTGTTTGTGGGGAAGGTACCTACATAGTGCCTGGACAGGAAATGTGTCTAATGCTTTCAAAGGATCTAGAATGTCGAAAAACACCATTTTCGTTTCTTTACCATCTGTGAATGACTTTATTAAGAAAGTCACACTTCACCTGTGACTTAGTCATATTGTGCTAATGAAATGAATGTCGCTCCGGATGTTTTTCTACACCGCAAACTTTGTTTGTAAGTATGATTTGCATGCTATAATGTTAGTTAAGTATATGACTCACCGTATAGTAATGTACCTATATTACCATTTCAAACCTACTAACCTACCTATATTACCATTTCATATTTGTAGATATACGAGTTATAATTATAATTTAGTGACAATACAAGTCCAATTACCTACAATCGATTCATATCGAATCTGTTTCTATAATCGTTACTTAACTAATACTTTGTCTACTCGACTTATCGTCATTGAGTCCCATTTTCGATTCCAATTTTTTTCCAATATTTCATACGATTATTATTAAAATCAGAGTCTATGTTATACCTACGAACTGAAATGTACCTAGGTATTCATTATTAAGATCAACAAGTTTATTATATTGCATAATTAGTTCTTCTAAGAATCTAATAGGTAGGTACTACATGGTGGTATTTCCTACATATGAGTCATCCATTTCACTTCTCAAGAATTTAACTGCTAGGTAGGTACTTATTTGATCATAGGAAATGAATGGTTACATTATATTGATCTACTTTCACTATGAGTCATAATTTCGTATCACTACGATGGGTTTTTACATTTTTTTTGATGTGATATACCTACCTAAGTACCACTAATATATAAACGCAATATTAGTTTGTATGGATGGCTGAAACTTGGATTATAAATAGTTTGTAACCTAAAAAAACTCGCCGTACTCGGGATCAACGAAATCGAAGTTTCGTGTCAATTTTCGGGGTCAGCTTATGTTGGTGGATGCTGAATTCGTAATAGTTCACCAACATAATTTGAACCCGAAAATTTTCGTTGATCTGGAGTAAGGCCTCAGCAATCTACATAATAAATATAATGCGAGAATCGTTATTTAATTGTCAAAGAGATCACGAGATGGCGCTACGTGTAGCATACGGGAATTTATTTACTAATTTCAAACAAACTGGCGCCTTCTTTTCGAATAAGTACTTACCTACATAATGTAAAACTCGATAGATGGCAGAGCTTCATACAAATCTTTTATAAATACGACCTAATTTATCGAAAAGTAAAATGAAAAGAGAACTAGACAAATTTCAGATATTTTAGGTACCTACTTACTTATTTTAAATGTATAAATTCAGAGTGTCGCAAAAGCTAAACTTAACTACTTAACTAAAAATGTTGCCGTCCCTTTCATAGCGATGGAAATAAAAAGGATGGCATTAATTTTAGTTAAGTAGTTTAGTTTAGCTTTTGCGACACTCCGAATTGCCACTAGTAGGTACCTACATAGATGATGAAATATTAGACATCTTTGAAAGATCTAAAAATTGCCTAATGATCTGAAAGAAATGTCTACCGCTCCCAGGATACAGTCGTGATCATAATTAATTTTTTTGATAAAATATTATAATTGTACCGATTTGTACCTAGCTGACTACGGTTTTTTTTTGCGTTTACACTCAATTTTATTTTGTACCTACGTTTTGACAGGATTGCACCAGCCGTAACCCGGGCAGACTGGATTCCATATTTTGAAGTTTATAATTTACCTATAGGTAGTACTTAGGTTCTTTATCAATTTCCAAAAATACCAAAAGGAATATTCTTATGCCCACAATCACACCCAAAACTTCAGAATCTTCGGCACGCCGCCGCATACACGGACCGGGCAGTCTGCCAGGACATGATTTATTTTACTCTTTTGCGCGTAGACGTAGAAATAATATGGACAGCTGGAAACATTTATTTTATTCTTTTTTTTTTACTAAGTATTGCGAACAGAACACATAAATAAAACATACATAATTTATTTAGGTAGGTACAGGTAGTGAAAGAAACAAAGAAAGAAAGAAAAATCATTTATTCTGGTAGGACCTCAAGGATCACCATGTCATTGAAACACAACATTTTTGAATATGAATTTCTCAGTAACAAATTATAAAAGAATATAAAAATCTTTTGAAAATGGGAAGAGAATGTAATATTTACTGTCCCTTTCTTTCTTTTTTTTGCTGCTCTTTCTTGTTGATTGGAACCATCTACGTTCTGTATTTTGTAGTTCGAATCTTTTTTCTTGTAGTTTTATCTTTATCGGGGCAGCTCGCTAGCTGGCTGTCTAGATATCCTTAGTCTATGTTAACTTTACTCTTTTGTGTCACTTCTGTTGCACAGATAATCCTATAGCCTCGGTGTGATTTTAAAAAGAGAACTTCAAAACTTCAAACGAAAGATTGGATTTCAAAACTGGAACTTGCTCACTTTCAAAACTTACAAATAAGCTTCTGCCAGCGGCTTTGCTTAAGTGGTACTTAACCTGGTAAAAAGTAGACTATGTATTGTTCTAAGTCATAAACTATGTACAGTCCATTATTATTATCTAAGTACCTCCCGTTTCCGTGAGAATACCGGTACAAAAGATAAGATAAGATAAGATAAGATACGTTAAAAGTAGCATAATTATGTGTTAATTCAGGATATAAGTTATCCTGGTACCAATTATACACACACACTTACACACTTATATTATCGATGGATCTTGTAAGCATTTGCATAGGCTTTTTTTTTTTTCGGACGGATTTTTATGTTAAGTGGTCTTCCGGACCTTTATAACTTCACCGGGCTTTGGCGAGTGCAGAAGGCATCTACGCCGTAAAAATGAATTTAAGCTAACCTACTCAAGGTACTGACCTTGGATTGGACTGTTGCCATGAGAGGCAAGGCCTGAAGGGCCTGGCCTGAAGGGCCTGCCCTGAAGGGGCGACGAGTGCCCCGAAGGCGGGGTCGGCATCGGACGTTGAGCTGAAAGAAAAGCATGCAGTGCATCATCGCCGCCTGAGCGGCGATGGTGCCATAGCCGCGTTAGCGGTGGTGATGTCATCATCTGAAAAACCAAGAATGTGTCTAGGTCGACGGAGGGAGTCAGGGTTGTCCTGGACAATGGGATAGTCGGGGAGGTTTGAAACCAGGGGGTTCGGGTGGTGAGGGGCCGAATCATAATAGCGCCTTGCGGCGTTTTTTATGAATCCGGCGATAGACTCAAGACCGAAGTCACGATGGAGATCTACGTTGCGCGAATACCACGGGGCATCGGCAGCATTGCGGAGGAATTTGTTTTGAACCTTCTGAAGGATTCCAATGAATTTAGAATGACCGAACACCACGGAGGCGTATGTCATGACGGGTCTGATGCAGACTCTGTAGAGCGTCAATTTATTTCTAAATGACATTTTGCTCTGTCTGCCTAGAATCGAATAGAGGCGGCCCAGGAAGAACTTCGCGCGGTGGGCTACCGTTATGATGTGCTTTTTGAAGTCGAGACGGTAATCAAGCGTTACACCTAAGTATTTGGCTTGTTTAGCCCATGGGATTACCTCATCGAAGAGGTACAAAGGACGAGGTTTAGGCTGACGTTTGCTACGCTTGCGCTTACGGGAGGGAGGGAGCGAGGAGCATGAGGGGACCATAGGGGGCCCCTCCTCCGCATCGGGCATGATAGGCTTGTGTTTGAAGAACACAGCTACGCTTTTGGTGGGATTGACTTCGATACGCCATTTGCGGAACCATTCGCCTAGACGGCGAAGGGCTCTCTGCAGCCTTATATGCGCATAATTCCTATTGGGATGAGACGCATATAAGGCTGTGTCGTCCGCAAACAACGCGAGTTCAACGTTTTCGGTACGCGGGATGTCGCTGGTGTACAGCGTGAAAAGAAGAGGGGAAAGTATGGAGCCTTGGGGGACTCCGGCGCGAATCGGGTGAGGGGGGGACAGTGCACCTTCTACTCGGTAGCGAAAGCTCCGATTGAGGAGAAAGTCTCGTAGGATGTGCACGAGTCTGTCTGGCACTCCAAGAATGGAGAGCTTGTAGATCAAGCCGTTGTGCCAGACTTTATCGAATGCTTTCGCCACGTCGAGGAAGACGGCGCACGTGTTTGCGGGGTAAGGACCCGTGAATTTGGAGAGCACGTGTTCCGTGAGACGAAGGACTTGCTGAGGGCACGAGTGTCTGGCACGGAATCCAAACTGTTCGTCGGGTAGGATTTTGAGTTCGTTGACTATAGGCCAGAGACGATTCAGAAGGAGTCGCTCATAGATTTTGCCTATGCAACAGAGAAGACTAATGGGGCGGTAACTAGAAGGATCTGATTTTTCCTTACCCGGTTTAGGAATGCCAATGACGGTGGCTTGTTTCCAGGCGTCTGGAAAGGAGCAATTCTCCATAGCCGCATTGAAGATGCTGACCAGGAGATATATAAGGGCTACTGGGAAATTTTTAAGCACCCTGTTACTGATACCGTCAGCTCCAGGGGCCTTCCGCGGGTGTAGGCGCTTGATTACCATCTGGACCTCCATAGCTCTAATGGGAGTTAGAGGGGGTGCGGAGGGGGGGAGAGAGGACAACCTTTCGACTTCGCGGTCCACCGTATCGAGGTGGTCAGGGTCTATTGGGGCGAGACTAGGTGAACATTGTGACTCGAGGCTTTCAGCTAAGCATTCAGCCTTTTCATCGTCATCGAACGCGAGACTGTTGTCAGAACGGGTCAGGGGAGGCAAGACGGAGTAGGTGTCCCCTTTCGTCCTTCGAGCCAAGTTCCAGTAAGCCTGGTGGCCTGGCTTGATCTCAGAAAGGGTATTGTCCCACTCACGGTCTCTATGTTGTCGAATGCGGGTCCTAACTAGGCGCTCGAAAGCGCGAAGCCTACGAAGGTTTTGCGCTGTCGGCCAAGAGCTATAGTGACGGGTTGCTGCGTGCTTCTCCGTGATCAATCGTCTCACATCATCTGGCAGGACTTCGCGGCGGTCGGTGACCACCACTGGGACCTGCTTAGATGCTCCGCTGATAGCGGCAGTGACATGATTGGTCAGGGAGTCGACCGCAACAGCGACGTCGTCGGGGGACTTAATGTCATCGGGGATCCTCTCTAAATCCGGTGAGTGAATGTTCTCGAGGGCTTTCCCGAGCTTGTGCCATATCACTACCGTCTTTGTCAAGGGGGTGGAGTCAGGGGGGGGCCCGAGGTGCATGAGCACTGGGCGGTGATCTGAGTCTAATTCGTGGACCGTTTCTATTGAGTGTAACCGTAAGGAAACATTCCGTAGTAACGCCATATCTAATACGTCGGGGCGTTTGCCCACAGTGGTTGGATAGTGAGTCGGAGTTAAGGGGGAAATAACATCAAAGTTGAGCGAGTCGACAAGTCTTATTAAAGACGAGCCGTGAGGATTGGTGACATTGCAGCCCCACTGGGTGTGTTTAGAGTTAAAGTCACCGGCTAAGATGACTGAACTGTCTAGGTCTAGGAGAGCTTGAATGTCGCTCTCGAATAGAACGCGGCTGGGGCTAAGATAGCAAGAGGCTATAGTGATCGAGGGATGGCCTGACATAGCGAGTCTACAAACAGAAGCTTCTAGGGTGGTCAAGGGGGGAGTGTCGATCGGTATGCAGTGCAAGGACCTTTTGTAATAGATCACCGTCCCACCGAGGGGGGCGTTGAGTCTATCGTTGCGCACCAGTTGGTAGGTCGCAATCCGAGGATCGCGGGTGGCAGGTTTCAAAAAGGTCTCTTGCACTAACATAACGTCGACGTTGTAACGGGAGAGAAAGTCTGCAACAGTCACGCGTTGTTTGGCTAGACCGGCAGCGTTGAAGAACGCTACCGTGACGGAGCGGGGTTTAGTTCTTTGAGATGTACTAATCATGATGACTTGTTAAAAGTGGGGAAAAATGTGCGGATGGCGCTATCTAGCTTATCGCTGTCCGTGATGCAGACAAGACGGCCTGCCGCATCGCGGATTTCGTACATAATACGGCCGTCCATGTAGGTGGGACTGACCGAGAACCCTAGTTTCGGGGTGGATTGCGCTGAGGGCGCGGGTGCTTTACGCATGGGCGGAGGGATGTACGGGGGGGAAGCCCGTTGCGGGGGCACTGAGGGCGCCTTAGCCGCATGCTGACGACCTAAGCTGGTGGACGGGAGGGGTTTTTCCCAAGCATTTGGGACGGGAGCCCTCGGCGGGGACATGCCTACTTTTGGAGCAGGTTGGGAGTATGAATGGGACGGACGTGCAGGAGGCGCACGGTCCGGATGTCTCCGGGCAGCCAACTTGTTGGTCTTTGGCGCCTTGGGGCAACCGCGATAATTCGCGGTGTGCCCCTCGGTGCCGCAGAGCACACAGCTGGGCGGCTCGGGACAGCCGGGCGTGCGCCTGCAGTCGGAGGTGCCGTGGTCACCCAGGCACTTGACGCAGCGCGGTCTGCCGAAGCAGTTTCGCGCAGAATGGCCGTACAGCTGGCACCTGTGACATTGCGAGGGTGCGCCGTTACGGTGGGGAGGCTCTACATGGACTCCGGAGAGTCCATTCACCGCCTTCAATTTGAAGACGGCTTTACCTTCCGCCGTACGATCAAGTACTACGAGTACCATGTCGTACGTGCGTCTGGACCGAGCCGAGACCATACGGTGAACCTCCCGAACGGGGAGGTTCTGGGACCGTAGGTCTTCCCTAATCGAGTCAGTGGACTGCTCTGCGGGGAGGCCGCGGATGACGACGCGCAGAGCGCGTTCGTCCTCCAGAGCGAACGTGTGGAAGTCGAACTTCTGAGAACGAAGTTCTTTGGTGAGAGCGCGATGATCGCGGGAAGAGCTGACGGTAATGCGGATACCGTCCTTGGTGTTAACCGCGTTTTTAACCGCGATATTGTGGATTCTACAGAAGGTAGAGATGGACTCCCATTTCTCCTTGTGACGGAGGTAGATGGGAGGGGGGGTTTTCTCCTTGGACGCCGGAGTGGCATTCGCGGAGGGGGCGGGCTGAGACGCCGAGGGGGCCTGAGGGGCCGAAGTGGATGGCTGAGGGCCAGCCTGGGCTTTGGCGGGAGGCGCCTTGGTCGAGGAGCGAGCGGTACGCTTCCTCTTACCCTGAACAACGGTGAATTCACCGTCGGAGGAGGATGAGACGTCGGTTTCGGTCGCGGCGTCCGGGACTTCGATGTCCATATCGTCGGAATCGGACTCGACGGAGTCTACGCGGGGGGAGACGTTGGGGGTGCCGCAGAGAGCAAGCCTGGAGGGCTGAGAGGGCTTGGGAGGGGGCGCGGAGGTAGAGGCTTTAGGAGCCTCCACCTTACGGGCGGACGAAGGCGCGGAAGGCGCGGGCGCGGACGCGGACGCGGGCGTGGACGCAGACGCAGTTGCGGACGTAGAAGCGGACGCGGGGCCAGACGGGGCCGTTTTTTTGGTGGCTCGGGCCTTAGGTTTAGTGGCCGGAGGGGCCGGGAGGGCCACGTCAGAGGTGACGGGCTTGGCCTTGAGGGCCGGGACTTTTTTAGGGGCGGCCAGAGGGGCCCTGGTGGCTGCAACTGCCTTACTTACGGGCGGAGATTCCTTCGCCTTGATGGCGAGGATGTTCTCTCGTAGCCCTGGATGGGCGCGAAAGATCGCGTCCACCAGGGCTAGGAGAGCGTCGCGGTCGAGCGCCGCTAAGTCCATAGGGGACGTCGGCGAAGGAATCTCGGCCAGGGGAGGCGCGCGGGGGCCGCGGGGGCCGGGGGGTGGTTCCATTATCTCCCGGGGGGAAACCCGGGAGGAATGGGTGGGTGCGGGATGTTCGGGATATCTGTTGCTGAGGACCCTAAAGCAACAGACGGATGGTGGGTAGGAATGAAAGGAAGTGTACGGAGTGCAATGTACACAGGGAAATGATTTTCTCACCGCCGGTCAAGCAGACTCACAGGACCGATTATGGCTAAAGGTGTCTTGGCCACAATGAGAGGAAGGGTCTTCCGGATTCTCGTGTTCCGCTGAGGGCGAAAAACAAGGCGCTCCGGGTCCACGCCCAATCTGGTTCGTTGGCACCGTTAGGTATCCCCAGACTGACCACACTGGACGTGGATTTACGTCGAAGTCAAAGAAACACCTCAAGCCCTGACAAGGACTTACACCTGACGCTGAAGTCGTAGAAACAAGACTGTCCTGAAAAGGACAAAGTCAAGAAACACTGAATTGTCCCGAGGGACGACGTCCTCGGGTGAGGGCGCAGCGCGCACTGAGCGCGGTCGAGCTTCGAAGCGGAGAGCGGCGAGCGCTTCAAGGCTTCAAGGCGGGGCGGGGCTAGCGGCGGGCACAGGACCAGCAGCAGCGAGCGGAGCGGAGCGAACGTCTAGTCAGCGCGGCGACTGACAGACGAGTGTGTTTTGAGTTTGCATAGGCTAGGCACCAATAAAATATATGTAGGTATCTAAGTTCGTATGAGCTAGGTACGAACCTTCGGGGGGGTTAACGGCAGTTAACCGTAGGTACCTAATATTGGTAACTTGCATGAACTAAACATTCCATACATTGAATACTTGACACGTGAGCGAGGATAGATTACTAATACTACACAAAAACCGCCGGTAACCGTACAGGGGGCGTATATCAGTTTTCGAATGTTATAGTTAACTATCCTCGCTCACGTGTCAAGTATTCTAAGTGCATGGAATTTTTAGTTCGTGCAAGTTACCGGGGGCGGCGCTGCACTGAATTTTCATACATTTGTGATACTTAACTCGTTAACGGGGACAGTAGGTATCATTATTTTATCTGTGACAGTATCCAATACTATGGTAAACTCGTGATAGACACCCAGAACGAAAGCCGAGGTACCTACTGACCCGTTCGGCCACACAGCATAAACGCTACATTTCGCAATAATTGCTTTGACATCAGCAACGGAAGAGGAGTGGTACCTACTAGAGTAATGTACCATAACGTGTGCCTGACTGAATGTAGAACGTCATTGTATTGTTCACGATGATTCGAATAACTGCATTTTTTATCTTGTTTGAGCAAATGAAGTTTGTCTTTTGAGATTGTTGAATAAAGTTAGGTAGGTACCTACATACAAGTAACAAAATCAAAAATTTGGGAAAACTCAATGATCACGACTGTATCCAAGGGAGCGGTAGGTATTTCCTTTAAATCTTTATCTTATTGCAATTTTTAGATCTTTTTGAAGATGTCTAAGGGGGTAGTCAGAGCCCAGAAGTAAGTACGATTATTATTGGACTAGACAAATAGACTATAATAAGTACTTAAGTAGGTACCTACCTATATCAGTCTCTTCTTTAAATACTAATGATTGTGGGAATTTATTATCTTCGCATCTGTGTATTCGCAAGTGTGTAGTCAGAGACACGTCCAAAGATTCTAAATAACATCATTGCATAGGTACGTGACAGGTTGCATATTTGCCACAAAACCATTCCGCCACGTACCAGCCGTGCTCGCAACTGTCACAGCTGTCAATATCACACGGAAATTGGCGCGAACTCACGTAAAGCGGAAAAAGTATCGAATTATTGCCAATAACTTAGGTCTTATAAGTTCTAGACCATCTATGACCTGTTTTATGGAATTTCATCTATGTAGAAATACAGAAAATAATTAATTTTCCAAGAAAAGTATTTTAATTAGATGAAACAGATCGAAAGCTGTAAACCACATTTCAGAAGCCTAAAAATCTTAACTCTTCCTTGCATATACATTTTTGAAGTGGCACAGTTTGTCAGGAGTAACCGACATCTCTATATTTCTTTTAAAGGTGAGCGTCGAAATAATAAACTAACATGTCCTCTATACAAAACGTCCTTGCTCGAAAAAAGCATACTCTGTATGGCACCAAAGATCTACAGTCACCTACCAAGATCCTTACTAGAGACAATGTCAGACAATATTTTTAAATTGACACTAAAAAAAATCCTACAAGAAAAGGTATATTATAGCGTTGCCGAGTTCTTCAATGATAGATTTTAAAAGATTATTGTATTTCTTAATTATTATTATAAATTTTTGACATCACTCAATTCAAAAATGTAATCTTGTATTTTAATTAATTATTGTATTTGTATGTTGTAAAATGTTGCATGCTGATAAGCTGATGATGGAGGACCCTAATACAATATTTGCACTTAACTTTAACTATCTGTACCCGTTATCGCAATTAATAAATAAATTTGAAAATTTGAATTTGAACCTACCTGCTTAAAAAACTACACTAGGTACTACACTATATATTTCAATTTCGATGAAGTTTTCACCAAACTCTGTTTTCGCTACTCTTCCTAAACTACCTAAGATACAAAATTAAATTATTATCAAAGGTACCTACTTATTTAAGTTTTTTTATGACAGGTAAGTACCACAAAAAGTTCAACGTACCTACCTACCAACTTACTTATAAGATAAAATAGGTTGCGTGGCGCTAGTTTAGTGGTGCTGTATTTCTTTACATCCTAAGTAATCAACTGCGTACATTTTTATCTCCGCATTTACGCAACCCTCTGTTTGACAGCGCAATTTGCAATTGACAGCAGCTGTCAAACGGGTGTCATGGCGGCTAACGAGCGGGAAAACAATTTGTTCTGCCACATTTTGTTTATTTGACAATATACTACCTACGACAATGTTGTAAGTTGAATTCTTCTGTTTTGCAACCAATTAAAACGATTTAAGTATTTAGGTATACTTAATGTTTTTGAAGAGGATCGTGTCATGAAAAAACAATTAATTTTATTGCTGGTAAATAACAATGCTTGTAGATAATATCCAAATCTTTGTGAGCATTGTGTCTTAGGTTTATTTGAAACATCTAAAGACCTAATGTTAAGATGTGAGGTAGGTATCTTACCAATAATTACAACTATTTTCCGTTTGTCTACCGCCCTTGGAGGCGCAGCCATGTTTTTGTTTCTTAGTAAGTACCTACCTACTTACCTACCTTACAAGTCATAGCATAAACTTAGAACTTCATCATTATGATTAGATGTTTTATTAGACATTAGAATAGGTAGGTAAAGGACAATGTGTGACATTTTCCCACAAAAGACCGTTGACTTTATAGAGGAAATATTTACTTCAAAGCTTCAAATTGCGTCCATTTTTGTCACATTCATAAAGTACCTATTCATAATTATGTTAAGTTCCCACACTTTATGCTCAGAGATGTTCCTTTTAAATTAATAATCATTTTACATTATTATTAGTCATAATCAGTCTAATAATGCTTTTATTTAGCGACTTGTTTCGATCTTGGTTTGGAAAGTCGTGGTCGAATATTGGCCATACACCAGTGGATTATTTTTTAAGAAAATGTAATGCCATTTAACAAGAGCTTTAGGTGAAGGAAAATTTAGGAAACCAGTTAAGATCCTTGAGGTCCAACTAAATACCAAAATTATTTCGAATTTTTCAATTTGCATACCTACCTATTCATTTTAGATAAGTGTCCCTCTCCCTATCTACAATTTAAACAGGCATTAGAATCACCTAGCATGTAAGACGAAACTGAAGTGATCCTTGAGGTCCTACCAAAATAAATGATTTTTCTTTCTTTCTTTCAAACAATCATAAGTAATGAATGTCCACAAGGACGAATTATAAATCGCTAAACCAGGCCCTGGATTGTGTAACTTGTTTCACATTGTATCCAAGTTGTATCAAAGCAAAAATCACCGTAAATCGCGAAAATAACTGTCAGATTTAATGCTGATTAAGTAAATTTGTAAGTAACTTACTTAATTACTGTCATATTTCACAGTTGTTTTCGCGATTTACTGTGATTTTTGCTTTGATACAACTTGGATACAATGTGAAACAAGTTACACAATCAGGGGGCTGGTCCGGGCGTTATAAAAATAAAGTTAATACTCTTCTTTTCACTACCTAATTTGACGTCAAACGTCAACGTCAAAGCCATTTGCAAAACTACTGAACCATAAATTGAATAGACTACTCTGAGTACGTAGTTTCAAAAATGTGAACATTTTTTTTAGTGCTACGATTTAGTCAGTACCTATCGTCTTTGGTCAGTACATTGCCCTTGGGTTTTAACTAATTTGACACAGAAGGAGTATTGTTGGGTAATTATAGTCGTAGAGATGAAATAAGCAAGAGCGTGGGAGAGTGTGAACTGTAAGCAGAATAATATCGGTGCGTGTAGGTAAGTGTAAAGTGAGACCTAATATCTAATAGGTACTTACTCCACCGCTAAGCTTTAGCGGAGTACCAACTAGATATTTTAAAATTTTCTATATCAGAAGATGGACTTCCGCAAAGTCACGCCTAGCTAAGCCTAAGTGTTTTGTATAAGGAACCAGGATGACTGATAATACTAACTTATTCATTTCTTTGTTAATAATTAACATTTCAATTATTTATTACTTACATTAAAAATATGCATAGAATACAGTCTCTAGACGAGTATTTGCAGATCATACTAATATTTTGTCCCACGGCGGGGTTCGATCCCGCAATCGCGTGTCAGACGGGCTTCCACCCACTCCACTACAAAGGTCTTCAGTCATGAGAGCGTGAATGATAGGTATCTCTACTTAAAATCTTGTCTCTTATGTTCAGGTAGTTTAAATAATAGAATGACTACTGTAGCTAGTTTTGTTTGGCCATTGTCTTGACCATTTTAGCGACTTCTTAGAAATTGTATTGACTTTAATAGCCAAGTATTTTTCATGGACAAAGTTAGTTTAAACTTTACTGTTATTATGAAGATAGATGGACAATTCACTATGTACTTATTATAAAAAACCCGCCTTCCCATTTTCCACTCTTCACACAGGTCATGTGCTTAAATAATAATCCCAGGCACTACATTAGTGGCAATTCGGAGTGTCGCAAAAGCTAAACTAAACCACAGATTATAATAATACACTAGTAACTAAACTAACTAAAATTAATGCCATCATTTTTATTCCCATCGCTATGAAAGGGACGGCAACATTTTTGGTTAGTTAAGTTTAGCTTTTGCGGTACTCCGAATTGCCACTAGTGTCCCGTTAAGCGTAGGCAAAGTTTACCTCCTGACGCTGTATGTCCATGAAGTCAACCTGTAGGAATTGAAAACAATAATTAAAATAATTAGGAATTAACTGTGTCATTTTCTCAAGTCAGATAAGCTTAAACTGTGACTTGTCTAAAAATATTAGTAAGTATCTAACTAGTTCGAGATCGTATATTATCTTTACCTATCCCAAATACTTATAATGAAGCGCTCGTGGCGAAGCTTGCTAAGACGTTCTTGATAGATCGTCGAAGTTAAGCAACGTTCTGAGCGGTCACTACTTGGATGGGTGACCGCAAGTGGCATTATCAGCTGAGCGCTTCCGTGCTTCGGATGGCACGTTAAATTGTCGGTCCCGGCTTTTAAAGTCAAGCTATGACGGATGCCTGACGGAGGCCTTTAGGCGGCCTAAAAACTCCGTCAACAGAGTGGGCCACTTGCTCATACGAACTTACTTTACTTTATCCCAAAAATTAGCTCCCCAGGGGCTATCCACAACTACATAGAGTAAGGACCTCTCCACAATGTTCGTAAAATATTTTATTTTAAATAATTTTAAAAGCTATTCTCCAAGGCGCGGTTGACATTGGTGTCAATTCAGATGTCGCAAAGATAAACTAAACTAATTTGGCAACTAATCGTTCGTAACGATCCTTAGGTGGCTCAACTGGTTCTAATTGTATTTTGTACAGTTATGTACTTAAATATGTAGGAGCTTAGTTTCTGTAGAACGAAATAGTTTTTTTTAGGTTTAATTCTCATTTATATAGTTTGCTACTATATAAATGAGAATTAAACCTATTAACCTATTAACTATAGTTTATTTAATACCGATATTTAAAGTTTTTCTCATGCCAAACAGTTCACCATTAAAAATTAAAAATTACTAAGTCTCGTAAGTATATGTTTTATTTGTTCTTAAAAGTCATCCTACGAACTTATACCTACTCGTAAATGCTTATTTTATATTAAAAGCAATCTTGTCTTACGTAAAGCTAGATTGGCACACATACCTACCTATTGCAACACCTAGATTAGAATTGGCTGACTAGACTGACTGGATCTAAATAAATAATTAGACATGCACTATCACTTGAGTATTCTGTGTGAAATTATCTGAAACAGACATGCTAAGCTCATACACCGAGATGGAAACGGCAAGAAGTTTTAATGTCATATAAATTTAAACTTCTAATTTACTTATACCTTGATACTACAGTCAAATTATAAGTAAAGTCAGAAATACTCATATTTGTCAATAAAAGAAAAATTTGTAGTTGCACATTTCCTGAAAAAAACTTGCAAAACCAGCTCCTTGTAAATACACCCCTAACCTCATCGGTATGCGTCCCGCGGCGGGTAGTGCGCCGGTTATCCAAACGACTGTTTAAACGCGCGACAGGTGTGGGGCTGGTTCAACAGTAAATGTATATAAATGGAGATAGGGCTGTAATATAGATTGACGTTTGTGAATAAATCTTACAAACATTTAAAATGTTTAGAAAATTTTGTTAAATGCCAATGTTGTTGTTTGACACCTAATAAGATAACAAAGTATCTACGCACGCGCTAACGTATTGGATTATTTATATAATTGTACTTATGTACAATTTTAGTACTGCATCTATCCGCTAGAGGCGCTGTTCTTAAATTATCTGTCAAAATTCAACTGACTTCGGCCAATAAAGATCTTCTATAACTTCCAATAATAATTAAAATAGAATCTAACATGACCACCTGATTTTCGCTTTCCAAACCACCAATAAATCACTTTTTAAATCAGTCGAAAATAGGTTTTATCGTCATGACCCAAGGTTGAAAATACCACATGCTTAATAAATGACGTAACCACATGTTTGACCACAGACTAAATAGCAAGAGGTCAGAACAACTAAAGTACACTATCCACTGGTACAAAAATCTTTGTTTATCTATGGAATCGTAACTCCCATAAGGATGAACTAATTTTGGTGCGATATCATAAAATTGTCTTAATCGGAAGTTGTCTTAGCTACTCGTAAACGGTAGGTAGCATTAGGGTTTTCTTTTTATTATTAATTTTATATAGGTAGGTATACTGCTAAAATGAAAAACACTAACAACCATCTATACTTAATAGAAACTTTCGTAAGTAGGTACTTAAGTACATTTTTATTTTTATTTTTTTCTTTCATGTACCCTTCGAAACACGCAAGCGCTTTTTATACATTTGTGATACTTGACTCGGTATCGACGACAGTATCCAATACTACACTTCGTTCGTTCGTATGAACAAGTGTCCAACTCTGATGACGGAGTTTTCAGGCCGCCTAAAGGCCAAAAAATGGCATTAACCCCCAGCTAGTACAATTATATTTATTACTAGCTGCGCCCCGCGGTGTTACCCGCGGTAGTTCAAAGTAGCCTTATTATACATATAAACCTTCCTCTTCAATCAATCTATCTATTAAAAAAAACCGCATTAAAATCCGTTGCGTAGTTTTAAAGATTTAAGCATACATAGGGATATAGGGACAGAGAAAGCGACTTTGTTTTATACTATGTAGTGATCTGTCGTTACGTCACACCACCACTTTAGTAGACAGCACTCTTCATGTTGTACGTAAACATCCACAGAATACAGTATCAGTTAGTAAGAGTTTCAAAAGTAGGAGGACTGGTTTCTTCAAGGTCTTGTATACGCATTAAAAGCTACTATGGGAGTGTACAGTTAACGGATATTGTCATGGCACAGTAAGGCTATCTGTCTATTGACGTGAAGCGAGCTGACGAAACGGAGAAGCGGATAAATAAGTAAGATCTTTGATTTATAATGAAATACTGTGGTTTAATACTATAAAATAAAAAACTAAGTCTGTTTTAAATAGTAATCAACTCACTCATTTAGTAAAATGCCTAACCACACTTAGAATAGAATAGAAAAGAATAGAAAAATATTTATTTACTTAGTTGAAATAATTTAAAAGCACGAAAATTAGAGCCATCCTTTTTATTTTGATCGTTATGAAAAAGACGACAACATTTTTAGTGCTGCAAAATTATTTTAGTTTAGTTTTGGCAACATCTGAATTGACAGCGATGTGCCATAGTTACAGCTGATAACTGTAGTCAGGTAGGTATTGACATTTAAGCAAATAACTGTGGATTTCATCATCATCAGCATTGTTCGGCCACTCGCATCAAAAAGTTACCTACAATGTTGTTGGTAATACTCTTAAGAAGGTATTAATTTAATACCTTTAAATTCTTGTACTTATATTCTGAATTTCGGGAGCGTGTCCAGCGATTTTCATGAATTATTATGGAGGTTTAGGGAGCGATAAATCGATCTAGCTAGGATTCATTTTTAGAAATGACGGTTTATCCGTGTTTTATTTAGGCAATGAAACAAAAAAAATACCGAGCAAGCTCTGTCATTTATAGGTATAATTCTATAAACAAGAAAATATGTACTGGTTTTGGAAAATTATAAAAAAATAGAATTTGTAAGATTATTTTGTTTTCATAAAGATTTTATAAATAAATACAGTTTGTAAACAGAAACTTATTAAGTAAGTACTTAGGTATTATAATGATAATTTGCAAGACCAATTTATAACCTGCGCACGCGGCACGATCAACTTTATTCAGATTTATATTAGAGAGTTGAATAGCCATATTGGTATTCAAAAGCTCAATCTTTGTTATATAATCGTTTAATGAAAGTTTGGTGCCATCTCTCTTTGTTCACATTAAAATGACAAGGACAGAAAATGCTTTTACGCTGCCTATTCCAGACATCATTTTTTTAAACTTAGAATAAAAAAAAAGTACCTAAGTAACTTTGAATTTGCAAAAGTATTATTGCAACTTTGTACCTACCTGAGCAGTTGGTCACTTGCTCATACGAACTTACTTACTTGGAACAGGCAGTAGAATCACCTAGGTTTAAGAACGTGACATGTCAAAGTGGTCTACTGAATAAATATATTTTGAATTTGAGTTCGAACTAAGTGACTATTTCATTTATATGCGTTTTAACACGAGCTTTAACGGTGAAGGAAAACATCGTGAGGAAACCAGTTAGCTCTCTAATAGCGTGAGCTTGCAACCTGTCACGTATGGAAAGTTAACTTCTGCAAGATGTGGGCATCAAATATGTATTTGGACATACCATTAGAATACATTAGAATACAGACATTAGAATCACCTAGCATGTAAAACGATACTTAAGTGATCCTTGAGGTCCTACAAGAATAAATGATTTTTCTTTCTTTCTTTCTTTCTTTCACTCCCTTAGACATCTTCAAAAAGGATCTAAAAATTGTATTAAGATCTGAAAGAAATGTCTACCGCTCCCTGGGATACAGTCGTGACCATATTTCATTTTTTCCTTTTTTTTTTCGCTATAAATTATGTTGCGTGTCTATGGTACCTAGTTTCCTTTCCTCAGTACGTGACTAGGAAGACACATACGACCTAATTTCATCGGGGAAATTACACACTTGGCCTGTGACCGCAGACCGTAAAAAATCCCTGATTATGACTCACTGACTCACTCCAGGTGAGAGCGTTGTTAGCCGAGCGGGTAGGTGCCCAGTGGATCTGATGGTTGTCGGTTCGAACCCGGCTGCAAAATTTAAATAAGTACGCATTAAAATATTAGGATTGGAACAAAACGAGCTCTTAACAGTAACCCCTTTATTCTTATTGGACTAGTAAACGACCTGCGGCGCAGTGGGCGAAGGCTCGCCTGAAACGCGGATGTTGCGGGTTCGAACCCCGCCGCGGGACAAATGTTTGCAAGTTCTGCAAATATTTGTTCCGGGTCTGGATGTTTTTCTATCTTTATTATGTATGTATTATGTATAACTAGCTGTGCCCCGCGGTGTTACCCGCGGTGAATAAGTTAATACATTTTTTTAACGACTTCAAAAAAGGAGGAGGTTCTCAATTCGTGGACTGGGTAAACCGAATTTTTTTATTCTTTTTTTGATCTGATGAGGATCGTCAGAGATATGAATAAAAATGCACATCGACAGTGCAGAAAATTACTCTCTTCTTACGTAATTGAAAAAGTTTTAATATTTTTTTAAATTTTGCTCCTTGTTTAAGACCAATGCGTCATTTGTCACTTGATTTTGGTGCTCATAGAAAAGGATGACTGCTGGTCGGATATGGTATGGTCTGACATAGTTTATCTTGCTTGCAAAATATTCAAGAAGCAACCATGCGAGCGAAGCGAGCTTCGAACCAAGCGAGCGCAGCGAGCCGAAGTTTTTAAGACAAATTCGTCATGTGACACTTGATTTTGCTTAAGGTGCTCATAGAAAAGGCTGTCGGTCGGTCCCTATTTTTTGGTCTGACATAGATCAATTTGCAAGCAAAATATTGAAGAAGCTACCGTGCGAGCGAAGCGAGCTTCAAACTAAGCGAGCACAGCAAGCGTCTTAATCTCGCGAAGCGAGCTGAAATTATTAAAAACAAATGCGTCCTGACGTGACACTTGATTTTGCTTATGGAGCTCATAGAAAAGGCTGACTGTTGGTCGGTTCCTATTCTATAGTCTGACATAGATCAATTTGCCAGCAAAGTATTCAAAAAGCTACCGTGCGAGCGAAGCGAGCTTTGAACCAAGCGAGCGTAGCAAGCTTCGAACTAAGCTTGCATAGCGAGCCTTTTAAACCGAAATTTAAAAAAAAATGCATCATGTGACACTTGATTTTGCTTAGAGTGCTCATAGAAAAGGCTAATTGCTGGTCTGTTCTTATTCTATGGCCTCACATAGTTGAATTTGCTAGCAAAATATTCAAGAAGCTACCGTGCGAGCGAAGCGAGCATCGAACTAAGCAAGCGCATCGAGTTTCTTAGACTCGAAATTTTTAAGACAAATTCGTCATGACTGACACTTATGTTTGCTTATGGTGCTCAAAGATAAGGCGCTGGTCGGTTCCGAGCAAAGCGAGCGCAGCGAGGATTTAGAATTGCAGCGATCCGAAATTGTGGGTTATCGCTAATTTAATAAAAAAGCGATGATGAATGAGGTCCTGGTACCTACCTATGTTAATTGAAGACACAAATTTAAACTTTGTTCTAATGGTTTATGTTGAGCCAGAAATCTTTTTATCGGAGATTTATCTGCGTAAATAAGTACCAATTCCGTGAGATTATCGGGTCAAAATAAACAATATTTGAAATCCGTTAAGCCGTTTGAGTTTAAAGAAGCATAAATTAAGTATTTTGATAATCTCACGGGAACATACGCTTTTAAGGGATTTAAAGAAGCCTATGGGATGTGTTAATCCAGAATATCAACTGTCCTGGTATCAAATTTCATTCAAATCCGTCCAGCCGTTTCAGCGTGAAGGAGTTATAACTTTGCTTGTGCTGCCATCTATTAACATTATTTTGGCTAAAAGTTACGTTTTCACGGCAAAACTATTTTGATGAATAATTTCGTTTATAATCTTACGGAACCATTGCTTTTTTCAGGAATTTAAGGTAGCCTATTTGTTAATCCAGGGAATAAACAATCCTGCTATTAAATTTAATTCAAATTCCGGGCGTTTAAGCGTGAAGGAATAGTATCTTTGCCTGTGCTGCCATCTATTGAAATTATTTTGTTACTTTTTCACGGCCAAACTATTTTGTATAAACTATTTTAATGAATTTGATTAATAATCCCCCGGAATCAATGCACTTTTCAGGAATTTTAAGTAGCGTATTTTTTAGTTCAGGGTATAAGCAATCATGCTACCAATTTTCATTCAAATCCGTCCAGCCGTTTGAGCGTGAAGTAGTTGTATTTTTGCCTGTGCTGCCATCTATGAAGTTATTTTGCCTGACAGCTACCTTTTGCACGGCCAAACTACCGAAACTATTTTGATGAATAATTTGGTTTATAATCTCACGGGAACACTGCACTTTTCAGGAATTTAAAGTAGCTTATTATTTAATCAAGGGTATAAACAATCTTGCTAGCAAATTTCATTCAAATCCGTCCAGCTGTTTGAGCGTGAAGGAGTAATATTTTTGCCTGTGCTGCCATCTATAAAGTTATTTTGTCTGACAGCTACCTTTTGCACGAATCCCACGGGAACACTGCACTTTTCAGAAATTTAAAGTAGCCTATTTGTTAATCCAGGGTATAAGCAATTTTGGTACCAAATTTCATTCAAATCCGTCCAGCCGTTTGAGCGTGAAAGAGTAACAAACACACTTACACACACATAAACTTTCACCTTTATAATATTAGTGGGATTACAAAAAAAAATGTATCTGTATTATAATTATCAGTCATCTGGTTACCAAAACACAAGCATTAAGTTGCTTAGCTTGGGACTAGATGATGCCGTGTGAAACCAAAGATATTTATTTATTTATTTTATTTAAACTTATTTTAGCTAAAACGGATAATAGATCTGATGCTACCTAAAAAAACATTCTTTAAATCTATATTAAATTGTCAAATCTATATGAATAAATAAATAAAGTATGAATAAAGGCCTATGCAAAAAATAAAAACTAAATAGGAAATTGTACTACGCACTGTCGAGAATCAAACCCATGATCGTCACCCATCCAAATTGTGACGGCTCAGTAGCTCTACTCTACACGCCGAAGACGATGCATCGTGCCAATATCGCTAGTCAGCTTATGTTGGTGTAAACTGTTTTAGTAAGATTAACCAACATAAGCTGACCTGCGATTATTGTCACGATGCATCGTTTTAGGCTTACCTACCTACCTATAGGTAGGTACCTACAGTAGAGGGGCAGAACTTCGCTTAACTTCAACTATCTAGAGAAAACAAGCTTTATACCTGCAAGTAAGTAAGTAAGTAAGTTCGTATGAGCAAATGGCCAACTCTGGTGACGGAGTTTTTAGGCCGCCTTAAGGCCTCCGTCATGGCTTAACGACTTTAAAAACCGGGACCGACAATTTTACGTGCCCTCCGAAGCACGGAAGCGCTCAGATATAAATGCCACTTGCGGTCACCCATCCAAGTTGTGACCGCTCAGAACGTTGCTTAACTTCGACGATCTATCAAGAATGTCTTAGCAAGCTTCGCCACGAGCGCTTTAAAAACCTGAAAGTGCTTTAAATATAGTGACAAAAAAAGAACTAGTGATATGATAGTGAATAATACCTACTTAAAGTAATATTTCGTAATGTCTGTCCGAGAGTTGAACCCTGACCCGTGTAGCTTATGGCTTATGGCGTCGGTATAGAGTTCAATTTCAAATGAAAGTTATAAAGAAGGTTTAATGTAAGCGATGAAGCGTTTTCATTAGATTGCTTGTAAAACCATACATTGTTTTTGTCTTTAAAACTTTAATTAATGAGACCAAAAGAATTTATATGGATGTTTGTTAGTTTTTCACGCGAAAACTACTTTACCGATTTTGCTAAAACTTAGAATATACAATAGTTTATGACCGGGAATAACACATAGGCTACTTTTGATCACGGTATTCCCACGGGAACAGTAACTAAAGCTGGTAACACCGCGGGGCGTAGCTAACTTGTAATATCAAATCCATGATAATATTATTTTAAAATAAAATCATCGGTTTTCTAAATAACTAGGTACTCATAATATACATTTTCAAAGAAAGAAAGAAAGAAAGAAAAATCATTTATTCTTGTAGGACCTCAAGGATCACTTAAGTATCGTTTTACATGCTAGGTGATTCTAATGCCTGTTCCAACGCGACTCCCTACACCAGGGAAAGAATCAGGCAAGAACCTGGTGGTGTGGGCCTAGCTTTTTTTTAAAAGCGATCCCTTAACAATCTAAAATACTTAATCTAAATAGTCAAGCTTCAGTGGGAAGCCAGTCGAACAAAGTAAGGCATGTCAAAGAAAGTAAAAGTAATTGTAAAGTTAACAAGATAACACCTCAACAAAATGTTGTCTGGCATCACACGCTACACTTGGCCGACTTAAGTGGTAGGTACCTACTTATCAAGGTAGTAAAGATATTGTATACCATCAACCGTCGAGGGGCACAGCGACATCAGGCCACGCAATTTTATCATTAATAAAAGCCTCAATGGAATAATACGCTTTCTCTACAAGAATATTCTTTATGTACGTTTTAAACCTTCGAGTCGGTAGGTTAGTTACGTTGATTGGGAGTTTATTGTAAAAAAGTACAGTATTTCCCATAAAAGAACCGTTTACTTTTTCTAGTCTAAATTTAGGCACACATAATTTATTTTTATTTCTAGTGTTAATTTTGTGCACATCACTTTTTTTCTTAAAGTTGTTTATATATTTGTGAGTGTGCAATAAGTTTACATAAATATATTGCGAAAAAACAGTAAGAATATTTATTTCTTTAAAACGCTCTCTTAAAGAGTCAAAGAGTTAAAGAGTCAGTCAAATCGCTTCATCTCCTCACCACGCCCACCCAACTCGCATAAAAGCCAATTAAAGGCGACTGTACTAAATGAGTTAACTCGCGCAATTGAGCCGACTGTACTTGCCCTGAGTTGACCTCAGATTATAATCACGACTGTCCGTCCTAATTTATGACAAAGAACTTGATCAAACGACCTAAGTACCTAGTACTTAGGGCTTTTAACTTTCACTTACACTTAGAATTAATAATTGAATGCTACTATTAGGGCCTCGTTCATCATCCTCAAGTAAAGTGTTGATTAGTTACTTAACGAGTAACGTCATTCGTTCTATGCGCCAAATGTCAATTAATGTCAATACTCGACACTTTACTTGGTGACTAGCCTACTCGGAATTTACTTGAAGATCGTGAAAGAGGCACTTAGTATAAGCATTAGTGGCAATTCGGAGTATCGCAAAAGCTAAACTTAACTAACTAAGAATGTTGCCGTCCCTTTCATAGCGATGGGAATTAAAGGATGGCATTCATTTTAGTTAGTTTAGCTTTTGCGACACTCCGAATTGCCACTATAAACTGTGGTTGATAAAAGGAATTAAAAAATTTATTGTTCCGTTTGTGAAACCTATCATGAAAGAAATAAAGAAAAAATCATTTATTCTTGTAGGACCTCAAGGATCACTTAAGTTTTGTTTTACATGCTAGGTGATTCTAATATTTCTAATGCCTGTTCCAACGCGACTCCCTACTGTAAAATTATGTTCCCTTTTTTAAGTCGATAAAAAAATAAAATTTTATAAAATCGTGCTCATTGTCAAGACTATTATCTATAATTAAGGACTTGATGACGTAATTGGTGATGTCATTATGTTTTCTATCACTAAAAACCGGTATATTGTAATAGGTATCATGTTCGATCGTTGGTTGGTTGGTGATTATTGACTCGTTTAGCGAGGAATTTTGTCCGTTGAATAAATTAGATATTATTTACCAAAAACCAGCTTTTCAATTCTCATATTGTTGAAACAAAAAACTCATTTATTGCACAGAGTTTATTGACACGACGAGCAATGTTCTGGGAGACCACAATTTGGATGGGTGACCAACTGTTATTGCTGAACTTTAAAGATCTGAGCGGTCACTACTTGGATGGGTGACCGCAAGTGGCATTATCAGCTGAGCGCTTCCGTGCTTCGGAGGGCACGTTAATTTGTCGGTCCCGGCTTTTAGTAAGAAAGAAAGAAAAATAATTTATTCTTGTAGGACCTCAAGGATCACTTAAGTTTCGTTTTACATGCTAGGTGATTCTAATGCCTGTTCCAACGTGACTCCCTACAAAGTCGTCAAGCCATGACGGAGGCCTCTAGGCGGCCTAAAAACTCCGTCACCAGAGTTGGCCACTTGCTCATACGAACTTACTTACTTTTTAACGATCTAGATTGAAAAAAATGAATGAAAAATCTTTATAGTTACAATGTACTAGGTACACCTTTTAAAAAATAACATAGGCAAATATAAACATAATACTAAATGGCACAATGGGCGGTCTATCGCTTAGAAGCGATGTCTTCCAGACAACTTTTGGATAGAAAGAAATATTGCGAATAAATTAGTTACTAATCTAGAACAAATAAATAATAAAAAAAAAATTCGTTAAAATTATAGGTATGAGCGTTAACACGAGCTCCAAACGGTGAAGGAAACATCGTGAGGAAACCCGCGGCTAGTCAGCCCCACACGTATTGACCATTGTCTTTCCTGTGGATATGTCCGGCAGCTGAGAGGATGGTTTAGGTGCTACAAGCCTCCATCTCAACAATGTCCCAGGCACTACAGTGTCCCGTTAAGTGTAGGCAAAAATTGCCTCCTGACTCTGTATAAATCATCTGGTAAAAATGTTAAGGCCTGAGTTTTTTTCATGAATCATCATCACCTTAGCCTCGTGTGAATAACACACTTAAATATATTTAATCTGTAGTCAATGGCGACTGTTGGCGCAGGCGCATACTTCATACTTCACTTATGTAGGTAGAGGTAGGTACTGTGACAAACAAGTCATGTGAGAAAAATCTAGTTAAGAATCTAGCATTGAGGATATCTTATCCTGTTCATTCATAGAGATAACCTTTTTAAGAAATAGAAAAAAAAAATTAAAGAAAAATCGTTTATTTTGGTAGGACCTCAAGGATCACTTCAGTTTCGTCTAACGGCTAGTCTCAATAACCTATCTATCTTTGGTTTTGCTTACTGCGGGTAGATATTTGACATTTCTTCCATACAAAAAACGTCAAATAGCTACTGACAGTAAGCAAAATCAAAGATAGGTAGGTTATTGAGACTGGCTGTTACAACGCGACTCCCTACACCAGGGAAAGAATTAGGCATGAACCTGGTGGTGTGGTAACCAAGCTTTTTTTAACAGCGATCCCTTAACAATCAAAATAAGGAATATACTCTCTAGCTTCAGAGATAAGCCAGTCAAACAAAGTAAGGCATGTCAAAAAAAAAAAAACAATTTTCGTCTCTATCTAAGTACTGTAATCAAACATCTAAGATTCACTGTAACAATATTATACTTGTATAGGAATAATAATGATTACATTATAATAATGGTTGCCATGACTCAGAGAAACACGTAATTAGTGCCACTGCATTCTGTGGAATTAGGTCTGTATTCAGAGACCTGACTCAAGCGTCGATTTGAACTCGGTTCAGCGGAACTCTGCTTAAGCATTGATTCGTTGCTTAAGTATCGTTTGTATTCAAGAACGTTGCTTGAGTAAATGCTCAGCTAAATCGAGTCTCAAGTGTCGATTCCTTTTTGTTTATGAATTCAGTCTGTTCTCATTTACATTTTTAATTTATTTTGTACTTCCATTTCGTTATACGCAGAAATTCAAAATGCCTGGATGAAAAATTAATGGCGACTCTCGAAAGTGAAGTAAAAATAACGTGTAACGGAACGACTTTAGAAAACTGACAAATTCATTCATTCATACGTCAGTCGTCAAGCAAGTCAATCAAATTTCAACAATCGCCAAATCGCGGGATGAAAATGTGAAATCAATGAATTTATTTTTACGTTTTGACCAAAGACAGGTAATACTGCTTGGTTATCGGCGGTAGTGCTTCTTGCCCTGGTCTGATGCATTATGTAGTGTTTGTATTGTAGACACAAACGTTGTGGAAGATAGCACCAGCACTCGTTGAAGATGACGAGACACGAAGGATCTCTCTCAACAAGCTTAGCCTGGACATGATTTAACGATTAGCTGTTTCCCGTGACTCCTATAAACTTTATTTAATACGTTTTAAATAAGTGTGTGTAAAATATTAAATAAAAACATTATGGTAGCTTTGTCAATATATTTTTTATTTTACCCCAGCCAAACCAAATGTGTTTAGGTTATGTACGTAGGTAGAATTTTCGACATAAATAAAGTAGGTAAGTAATCCTTATGAGTACCTACCTACCAAGACTAAACTAATAGTATTCTTTTATCTGTGCTAATACTAACTATAAATTCACAAGTCCTTATAACATTTGTCTGTATGAAACAGAAACAAGGTCCCCATGCATATTTTGAAGTCTTGTCTTGTGTGTCCGTTATTCTAGCATGCTTAGATGACCTCGAAAATACAACGAATCGAATATATTATCCATTTTTACTGAAAACAAAACAAAAATGCTATCTGAGTAAATGCTCAAGCGTGGTCCAGACCACTCTCAAGCATTTACTCAGATTCCTTTGAAAAATGTCAAACTCAAGCATCGATTTCATTTGATTGAGGTTTTTGAATAAGGAATTACTCAGGTGAACTCGACTCAGCTGAACTCGACTCAGCTGAACTCTGATCAGCAAAACTACTCTCAAGTAACGTTCTTGAATAAGAAACGATACTTAAATCGACGCTCAAGCACAGATCGACGCTTGAGTCAGGTCTCTGAATACTGGCCTTAGAATACCTGAGTAATTCTATGCAATTTAGCGACCTAGTTATCCCACTGTTGGGATTAGAGCTAGATTAATACCAAGTGTATTTTAAACAAAACATTTTAGCCATAAATCCTAGGGCTTTTTGTTAGTGACTTAATGTAGATACCTAATGTTTTCATCTCTGAACATTTCAGGGTGTTAACACCAGTTTACCGTAGTATTGGATACTGTCCTCGATACCGAGTCAAGTATCACAAATGTATGAAAACCAAGTGCAGCGCCTCCCCCGGTAACTTGCATGAACTAAAAATTCCATACATTTAGAATACTTGACACGTGAGCGAGGATAGATTACCACAAAAACCGCCGGTAACCCTAAAGGTAACTTTAAGCGTACTCTCCAAGTATAAGAAGTAAGTATTTACTTACAAGTGGCATTTTTTTTTTAAAATCAACTGACTTAGTACTTACTTAAGTACTTCTTCCTGCACTCTCGCAGTGTATTTCTGTTCATAACTCCGTAGATACTCAAACTTTTTTGGACCACCTCGGAATACTCTTTTAGAAAAAAGAAATTTCAAAAATGTCAAACTTTTTTAATAGACCACCTTGAAGTAACTCTTTTAATAAAAAAAAGATTTTGGTCCACTTAAATCAGTCCACTAATGATGGAATAATTGGTGAACAATCAAGAAAATAGTGGAACTAAAACCCTTTTTTGAAGTTTGTTTAAAATCACTCGAAATAATACAAAAACTCCTTGTAAACAACCTTGTGATTGCAACAGGTAAACAGAATGCAACATAGTTTTTGTGCTAGATACCTACACTTTGCAAATCTTAAACAAGTTTAGCCAGCCGGATACCTGTACAGCAATTAGTGTACCTAGATATAAATACCTGAGCACTAAGGATATGCTAGTGTGACTCAATAGTATTCAAATGCATTCTTAAATAAAAACAAACTCCATTACAAGGTGGCAAAAAATTTGCACTTTACCCCCTTATCTTGTAAATAGCAGCCGATTTCAATGTTACTTTCAGTTTTGCATTCTACACAGTATTTCCTTTCATTTGATACCAAACTTGGGTATATTTTATTCATCCCCACACACCTCATATTTTGTAAACGACTAAACTGATTTGGATAAAACATAAATTAAGAAAAAGCGCTAGAAAACGCTAGTAAACGCTTAAAAAGGAATTTTAAAAAATACTACCTACAATCTGTCCAGTGCCACGACTACTGCCAGACAGACAAACAAACATAGCAGTCAAACTTATAATACCCTGTCTTTTGTGTCGGGAATTATAATATTTGACTTCTGTGGCGCAGTGGGTGACCCGTCTGACGCGGAGTCTGCGGGTTCGATCCCCACTACGAGACAAATGTTTGCATGATCTGCAAATATTTATATCCAGTCTGGGTGTTTTCTATATGTATGTACTTAGATGTGTATTCACAAAAAAATGTATTTAAGTAGTATGTATATCAGTCATCTGGTTACCATAACACAAGCATTAAATTGCTTAGCTTGGGACTAGATGACGCCGTGTGGAATGTCCACGGATATTTTTTCATAGAAATAGTGATAACTTTGTAATCTTTCACAATTTCTTATGTCATCAACCATCTAGTCCTGTTAAATAGCTCTGAGGTCAAGACTAATCTAAGAATACCTCATTCACACAAATAGGTGCATCCGTTATCATCCTAATGGCACATCCTGACGCCCACACCACGACGCTTATCAACTGTTTGGGAGAGATCTAAGATTTGGCTACAAAATACTGAATCAGTTATCGTGTTCAGGGGAGTTAACGCCAGTTTACCGTAGTATTGGACAGTTTAACGAAGTCCTCGATATCAAGGTATCACAAATGTATGAAAATCCAGTGCAGCGCCTCCCCCGGAAACTTGTATGAACTAAAATTTTCAATTTTCAATTTCAATTTATTTATTTTGGTCTGTGAACCTAGGTAACAAAATATGGTTTAAAACTTATTATAGAACCACTAGATCCTGCTGATTAGCGTACAAACACCTTTAAAATTTACATAAAAACATAACAAAATAAATTAATACAAATAAAATGTTAAAATTAAATAAAATATTTAGCTTAAAATTAAATGTCAAATTATGCAATTTAAAACAAAACAATAAATTAAACAAAACAAAATGTCATATTAAATTAGGTACATTGTCAGTAATATTACGGTCATTGAGAAATTCATTAATGGTATAATAGGCTTTTCTTATTAAGATGTGATTTAGACTCAGAGAGAAAAACTCCATACATTTAGAATACTTGACACGTGAGCGAGAATAGATTACTATACGACACAAAAACCGTCGGTAACCCTACTGAGCGGTCATAATTTGGATGGGTGCCAAGAGATTGACAGCGCTTTGGTGCTCCGATGCTCTGTGGCGCAGTGGGCGAAGGCCCTGTGATACAGAGGTTGTGGGCTCGATTCCGACACGGGACAAACATGTTATTGTTGCAGATATTTGTTCCGGGTCTGGATTTTTTTTTATCTATAATATCTATGTATTTAAAAAATATATATCTATTGTATCAGTCATCAGACAAAAACACAAGCATTAAGAGCGGCCAACCCGGCTCACTTTTCATACAAACGCTCGTACGTGATTATGCCGATGTAACAGATCTTTCTTTTAAACTTTTGGACTAATAGGTTTCTATCGAAACTAAAAATCAAAATATTGAGAAACAAATTCAGTATAAGCTTCCAAAAACCTGCTTTTAGCATAAATTTTACCTGAACTTTGGCCGTTCATAATGTACTCATAAATTGTAAAAGTATAGAAAATATTGCGATAGAAACCTTGCAAATGTTATGGAGTTTCTAAATGACAAATATTTATTTTACAAACTTGTAAGGCTTACTGAAAAACACGTATTTCCTGGAACACTTTTTATGAAATTTCCGCACACTATTTTTCGAGTGAGCGAGTGAGCGGCGAAAGTACCTACTGAATGCCGAGCGCTGAGGCGCTATCTCTCTCTTTTCGCTTTGCTTCTTTTTCTAGCATTGCGCTGGATGAAACAACAAGCTTTTCAGCTATGCCCGCGTCGATGATAGACGCACCGGGAAGGGCCACCTTAAGTTTGGAACTAGATGACGCGGTTCAGTCATCTGGTTACCATAACACCGCGGCGCGCAACTAGTTTGTTATAAACCTAACAATGAAGTTTTTACTCAAAACTCAGGCCTTTACATCTTTACTAGATGATTTATACAGCGTCAGGAGGCATCCTCTCAGGAACCATCCTCTCAGCTGCCGGACATATCCACAGGAAAGACAATGGTCAATACGTGTGGGGCTGACTAGCCGCGGGTTTCCTCACGATGTTTTCCTTCACCGTTTAAAGCTCGTGTTAAAGTGCATATTATAAAGTTTTCAACACGGAAAGTCCATTGATGCACGGCCGGGTCCGAACTCACGACAATCGGATCGAAAGTCGAAGTACCTACTTATCCACTTAGCCATGCTTTTTTTTTACTCAAATTCTCATAATATTGCCTTGACCAACGCAAAAGTGCTCAGTTAATGTGTTTCTGATAGAAAGGCTACTCAATGACAGCTAATTGCATAACTAATTGCTTGCGGTTCACACATTAATTAAGGGCCGGTTTTCACTAAACTAAAGAAGAGTGGAAAAGAAGGGATGTTTAATACTATGCCTGTTCTGACCTACGCGGTAATCGCTTCCGCTGTAGGAAGCGAAATTATACCGCGCAGGTATTTTTTATTAAGTTCCGCGGCAAAAAAATAAATATAAAAAATCAAACATTTGACGCGTTCTTGTCAGATTTTACAGACAGATGTCAAAGATAACGACTTGTAACGGTTCCTACAATTTAAATAAATAAATATCCTTGAACATTCCACACAGCGTCATCTAGTCCCAAGCTAAGCATAATGCTTGTGTTATGGTAACCAGATGACTGATACACTGCATAATATATATTTTTTGTAAATACATAACATAGAAAACACCCATACTCGAGACAAATATAGTTGCAGATCACGCAAACATTTGTCCCGCAGCGGGAATCGAACCCGCAACCTCTGCGTCTCAGGCGGGCTTTCGCTTACTGCGCCACAGAGGTCGTCATATCCATAGGAGACACGTAAAATTCTTACAAACAACTGCCAATATAACCAGTGTGTGACGTCATCATCATCATTCCCCAGTCAAGGTCTCGCTGCACACGCTTGCAATACCAATCGGTACAATCGACAACAAGTAACGATAAAAGCCCATTATTTATAACTAGTAGACCCGCGCTGCTTCGCTTGCGTGTTGTACACGCTACTTTCTATAAAAACTTTGACACGCCATTGCAACCCTTTAAAGGAGAAAACCAGCGGTAAAATGGCGCCTATTTTTTAAGTTAGACCTCTGAAAATACATCGGTGAAAACTGCATTCAATTCCATTCAGAAGTTTTTGCGTGATGCGTGAACAAACATACATACAGACAGACAGACAAAAAATTTGAAAACCATTTTTATTGCTTCTGTTGCCCTAATAAAGTCCATATAAGTTTTTCAAAATGTACAGTCATCGATGTGTTACAGTGACGACCTCTGTGGTGCTGTGGGCGAAATCCCGCCTGAGACGCAGGGGTTGCGGGTTCGATCCCCGCCGCGGGACAAATGTTTGCATGTTCTGCAGATGTTCCGGGTCTGGTTGTTTTTTTATGTATTTACAAAAATTGCTTAGCTTGGGACTAGATGACGATGAAATGTCCAGGGATATTTATTTAGTTTCATTATATGTAGAGAAAGAGAATAAGTATAGAAAACTGATCATATCAGTTTAGCAAGGAAGATAATGGTTTTTCTGGTCACTCAATTCGTTGAAAACTTGAAAAGAGATGGCAGCAAAGTAAGCGCTTGAGAACAAACGAAGTTCTGAGCGGTCGCAACAAAAAAAGCTTACTAAAAAGTAGCCTATGTATTATTCTAGGTAATCTATGTACGTTTTAAGTTTCTGCCAAATCACTATGGTAGTTTTCGCGTGAAAGAGTAAAAAACATCCATACAAATTCATTCTTATAATCCATACCAACTTTGGCTTTTATTAGTGTAATTTATTATATACCTACTTACCTTAGAGATTCTGCAAAAAAGTGGGCATGTACCAAATATGTATGTATTTGGACATACCTCTGACTACCCCCTTAGACATCTTCGAAAAGATCTAAAAATTGCCTAATGATCTGAAAGAAATGTCTACCGCTCCCGGGATACAGTCGTGATCATATTTCATTTTTCATTTCATTTTTCTTAGAGATTTTCCTTCTTGCTACTACAAAACTTATTTAATTCACTCAAGAATGCAAGTTTTTCCTGTTGTTCGGTGATAGAAACTAGTATTTATTCTGTGTTCTGGTTTTGGTGCAGTAGGACCTAAGCCACTATCCTCGGCTTTGAAACCGAAAAGCTGGAGTTAGAATCCTAAAAAAACCGATTTTTTTTAATGTATTTAAAATTAATTACTTTATATTTTTATTTGTGTATTGTGATTTGTGAGAGAAATAATAAACAATTTGAATTTGAATTTAAATTTGATCATCAATTATATTTTACAAAAAAGGTATCAATGTATAAGTTAATACCTACTTAAGTAACTAATTTACCTACTAAAAATATAAGAGTATGATGTCCTCCTAATACAGGTAGTACGATTCCTGTTAAGTTTTAGTTAAAATTAATAAAGAATTTGAATTTATTTACAAACATCAATGCATCATCCCAATAATATTATAAACGCAAAAGTTTGTATGTATGAATGGATGTTTGTTACTAATTTACGCAAAAACTACTGCAAGGATTTGGCTAAAACTTTGTAGGTATATAAATAGTTTATGACCTGGAAAAGCACAAAAGCTACAATTTATCCACGTATCATCATAAAGATTAAAAAAGAAAACATAAAAACAAAATCATTATTAAGTTAATTTATTTTCGAAACAAAAGTTACCAAAATTAATTCCCTACCTTAAATCGTAAAGTGAAAGGGCCTTGCGACTCTTGCGCAAGTAAATTGTAAGTAGTGAGAATGTACCCAATCAATATTTGGCAATGAGTATCTTCATAATATACTGTTTAAAAAATTGAGCTACAGATCGACTTTAAAAGCTAATAAATCACACTAATATTATAAATGTGAATGTTTGTGTGTGTGCAAATGTGTAAGTATGTAAGTGTGTTTGTTACTCTTTCACGCTCAAACAGCTGGACGGATTTTAATTAAATTTGGTATCAGTATTGCTTATACCCTGGATTAAAAAAATAACTACTTTTGATCCCGATATTCCTACGGGAACGGGAACCATTCACCATTCCCACTCAAATTATAAACGCGAAAGTTTTTATGCATGTATGTTTGTTGATCTATTCATGCGAAAACTACTGACTTAAACTAGGAATATAAATAGTTTATGACTTCTAATTACACATAGGCTACTTTTTATCCAGGTAGGTAAAACGCGAGCAAAGCCGCAGGCGAGTAAGCTTGTTTTGTATAATTTGATGTAATAAGTAACATATTTTTTAGTTTCTGCAAAACAAACTTTCACATCAACCATTATATTCACAGTTCATCAGTTCATCAAAAAACTAAGGACACAAGTTTTTCTTACGACAAAAAGATGCAAATACTCATTGTGACGATAAGTTGCGCACGCGCAGGTACTAACGAAGGCCACTGATTGTTATGTATAAGGGGTCTGACCTACATTGGTTGTAAAGCTTCGGCCACACTGACACAAGAAAATGAGTTTTGAGTCATCACAGTCCCTTATGTCACAACTCTACAAGGTGTTGGTCGAAAAAAACAAGAATAAAACCAACAAGAACTTATACTACTTCAGACGGCGTTGGAGTGCTTCTGATTATCATAATTTTCTTGAGTTTTAAAAAAATACACTGTAAAGTTGAGAATTCAAAGTAAGCTTTATAATCAAAAACACAATTCCTAAAAAAAATCTCTATAGAAAAAAAGCCTTAAGTGAGGTCCAAAATTGCATTGAAATTAATATTTTAGAAAAACATGCAAAAGTTTTTTTTTCCTGCCTGCGTCCATGGCTATGGCACCTAACATTGCCGAAGCGTTAGGATATAAATAAGATAAAGAACGCGATTAAGGTGGCCCTTCCCGGTGCGTCTATCATCGACGCGGGCATAGCTGAAAAGCTTGTTGTTTCATCCAGCGCAATGCAAGAAAAAGAAGCAAAGCGAAAAGAGAGAGATAGCGCCTCAGCGCTCGGCATTCAGTAGGTACTTTCGCCGCTCACTCGCTCACTCGAAAAATAGTGTGCGGAAATTTCATGAAAAGTGTTCCAGGAAATACGTGTTTTTCAGTAAGCCTTACAAGTTTGTAAAAAAAATATTAGTCATTTAGAATCTCCATAAGATTTGCAAGGTTTCTATGACAATATTTTCTTTACTTTTACAATTTATGAGTACATTATGAACGGCCAAAGTTCAGGTAAAATTTATGCTAAAAGCAGGTTTTTGGAAGCTTATTCTGAATTTGTTTCTCAAAATTTTGATTTTTGGTTTCGATAGAAACCTAGATATAGTGCACAAGATACCTATTAGCCCAAAAGTTTAAAATAAAAATCTGTTATAACGGCATAATCACGTACGAGCGTTTGTATGAAAAGTGAGCCGGGTTGACCGCTCTTAAACCATATTTTCAAAATTCTACTTCTAAAATTATTATTATAATTTAAAAGTATTCGTTGAGTATGCTCTCCTATATCGCCTACGTGACTATGGCTGCTTGTTTTGATCTAGCTGCGCCTGCGCATTGCGTAACGTCGCCATAAGATACAACTTAGTTTCTCTGTCTGACGTAAGAACACGTAAAGAAGATTATCGCCTTGTTTTGAGGTCATCGACTGTTGACAAATTACAAATTCACTTTACAATCCGGTGATGGAAAACATCTGAAGAAACCTGTAGCTTTCTAGTAACGATGGGCTTACAACCGGTGTCGTATGGAATGATAACTTCAGCAAAATATGGGCATGTACCAATGTATTTAGACATTACCTTTGACTACCCCTTTAGACAATTTCAGGATCTAAAATGCCTTGAAAATAAACTAAATAACATGATACTACTTACTTTAGAATATCGTTGTATTTTCCTTCCGATAATTCGATATAAGTATCTGGAGAATTTTCATCTACTTTTAAGAGGAAGGTTGTAATTATATCCGTTGTTTTTTTAAATCAATATGACATCTAAAGGAATAGTCAAAGTTTTTCAAAGCATAATTTATTTATTTAGTACTAATCTACTTTATTTCTACAATTATTCCCCTACTAAGTACATTATCTAGGCAGAAACCGAGGCAATTTTTAATGAATCGTAACAGATACCCACAGATACAGATTTATTCTAGTGTGTGCGCCACAGATAATATACCGACTTCCTATGCACAGTACAAATAAAAATTGTAGGTAGGTACTAAGATATTCATAATTATTGTACCTATTCAAACTGGTAAATTGTAAATGGTATGTAGTGCGTTGCGTAGACAAGTGACAAATGTTTGGTATCTATTCTCTTTCTATCATCGCTACACCTTTGATTTGATATTTCTGATCGCTCGAGTTTTCGTCATCGAATGTCAATTCCTATACATTTTTTTAGTTTCTAATCGAAAGCGATTGTCGAAATGTAACATGGCTAGGGCAGCTTATATTTTTACTGTTAAATAAATCATTTTTCATTCTAATTTTTTCATATTAACCAGGTAGTTTAAAAGTTTATAACATATCGTTATCTAAGATCTCTACGTGATAATACAGAGTTCATTCTTCGCTAATTCTCACGATCATAGAGGAAGACACGTAATTAAATACTTGATACTCGCTTATGCACATTTTGCGAATATTTCCTTGTCAAATAAGTATCAAAATCTTCATTTATTTATGAACAAAGAAACACACAGGAACAAAAAATATCTACACTTAGCCTAAACAACTAAATAAATAAAAGGAACTCTGTATTCTATCCAAAATATATACTAACTAAAGATTAAAGTTGAAGGTATGCACAAACCTCTGTAGCGCAGAGAACTGCCTCAGATAGGAGGCGGGTTCAATTCCCAGCTTAAGACAAGTTTTTCTCTTCTGCAGTTATATTTTTAACCGACTTCAAAAAAGGAAGAGGTTATACAACGTGATTCATAATTGGTATGTTATCCCGGAAGGGGGATTTTGTGACCATGAAAATGAACAGTTGTGTAGGTGCAAATCTTGTGAATTCTAATTTTCAGTTTTTCATACAAAAACTTTTTTGTTGAATCTTTTGACAACCCCTTATTCGGGATAACATACCAATTATGAATCACGTTGTATGTACGACTGTATGTTTTGTTTTATGTTTGTTCATCGATCATTCCGTTATTAGTGAATCGATTTCGAAAATTCTTTTTTTGTTTGAAATAATAATATTTCTGAAGTGGTCTCATTATTTTTTTTTGAGGATCTGATGAGGATCTTCCGAGTTATGAACAGAAATACACCTCGAGAGTGCAGAAAATGGCTCTCTTTTTACGAAATTAAAGTCGATTTATTAAAAAAAAAATTGATACTTGTAAATACGAACTCATTGGAAATAAATAAGTAAATGTCTGAGTGTATGCCTTTTATTGCTAAAATAGGGCTCTGTTAGACATCAAACTCATTACTTAAGCAATAATTAAATATTACCTTGTTTCAGTTGGACCACCTAAAAATCGTTACAAAGGATCTATAGGTAGCTCAACTGATCCAAACCACTGCCAGACGGAAGCGTGCCCAAGTCACTGGCAGCATTGCCATGCCGAATGGCAATGCTGATCCTTTGAGCCAAATAAGTGCCCTCGGCTCAACTGGTTCTAATTGTATTTTGTACAGTTATGTAAATATGAAGTAGGTAGTTTAGTTTCTGTAAATAAATGTCCTTGTTTTAAATGAGCCTTTGCTAAATAAATAATCATTATATTTTAAGCCCTACGTCTTAGGACATGAAATTATTAGCCGATTCTACGTATGAGGAAATTAATTGTGTTACTAACCTAAAACAATAAAGACATTGAACTGAATTCAATTAAAGAGACTATTTAAACCTGTTTATTTTGATTCTTTATAATTGAATCCCGTCGTCAAATCTCATAAAATTATCCTTCAATTTGTAGAGAAAGGAAAAAGTGCACCTTTAAGACGTATTTGACATAATCCAATTCTACGGTATAAAAAAAGAAATGCCTCTACTTCATAAGCCAAACACGATGCATCATGACAATCATCGCAGGTCAGCTAATGTTGGTTCATCTTTCGATTTCAGTTTCCACCAACTTAGGCTGACCTGTGATTATTGGCACGATGCTTCGTTTTCGTTTTGTAGAGTACCTAGACCTACAGATGACCCCTTAGCTGTTGAGAGGTTTAGTCGGTTTCTCGAACGCATCATCACAAAAAATAACTAATTAACGGTCAAATCACGTGACAGTCATCCTCATTTGACACTTGTCACGTGATTGGAACATTGATTGGTTAATTTTTGAGATTTGCGTTCAAGAAACCGGCTGAAGTCTGTGACCATAATGAAAAACGTTGCTAACTTGATTTTTATCAGTTTTGTTCTTCCTACTTATTATTCATTGTGGAGGGGGAAAATAAAATAGGCACATAATTTTACATAATTATTTATTAAACGAAACGACTTAAGACTAGTCTCGAGAAGTATTATTTTATATAAAAATAACTTATAAAATATATCAGTATCTTGTACTTATGAATAACTTTTGCATGCAAAATATTTAAATCTGTTTTTGATTTGTACCCATACATTTCTTTGGCATATGGAAACACGGTAACAGTATAAAATATGGCTTTTATAAAAATCGGACGGAAAGTCTTACCTATAAAGCTAACTATCATACTTATTATAAATAACTCTCTCATAAATACACATGTGATGTGAATGAAGTGTAACCTCCTTATTGGCACCATATAACTGCTGGTTACGAAACAAACTGTCGCAAGCTCGCTTCGCATACCTTATCGAAACTTGCGTAAAAATACATGTTTTCCAAAGCGACGGGAGGGGCCCACTAATATTTGTTCTTCTACTTTCCTTTCCTTAGCGAGTTACGTAATTATCTTTCTGCGCTACTTTTGATTACACAGCTGTTCTTTCTGAGCTAGTTTTGGAGCTTACACAGCTGTTTTATCTGAGCTGCTTTTATTGATTACGATTTGTAAAGTTGCGAATATGTTTCGAAATATAAATTATGAGATTCATTGTTTGATAACAGATTCTTAGAGCGAGATTCGTACAAAAAATATATTCAATATTATCATAATTATGTGATTTGATTTCCGCTTTGATAAAAAAAAGCTTTCATTTCGGCCTTTTAAACAGGTTTTTAAATCAAAGTGAAAATCAAAACAACTCCCCTCCTTTGCCAGCGAACACAAGGGACCAGCTCATCTAACTTACATGGCATTACACAATCGACCTACCAAATCTGGCACATGCAAGTAGCAAACAAGAATGCATTGAGGTCAAACTTTTCTCATAAGCGACCTTCGGAGCCGCAGCTTAACCATCGCTGCCTATTCACACGCTACAACTTACGAAATACTGCCTACAAAGCAATGGATACTAAACTAAGGCGTCGAGACGACACTTGGTGGGGGGCGAGGTCAGATGACAAAATGCCTTACAATCGACTCTATTATGAGTCAGGTACGTGAATCATGAGCATCGGCCCAAGTACCTAAGGCTGACCGAGGAATGTTTCGAATAAAATAACCTTTCCTTCGAATAAGGAAATGAGCTTTATTCCTTATCGTTCGTTCGTTAGCACTCTGTCTCACCCTCTTTCCTCTCGTGGATGTAGTGTTCGACCTCCTCCAAGGACCTGAAGAGCTTGTATGCGAGCACAACTCCTATGATCTCCAATATTGCTACAAGGAGCGACGCTCCAGCAACGGATGAGCTGATGATTTTAACATACACTGACGCAACTTTAGCACATCCCAGTCTCTCGTTCGCTTCCTTATCGGTGAACTCACAGGTCGCTCTGTAGTAACTGTCCGCGCAACAGGTCAATGGTAAGTCGTTCCTCCAACTCCTGTAGTCTCTTGCGTCATTAGCACCACAGCATCGCAGTTTCCTCTCAATTCGGCCGAAGGATTTGAAGACATCCGGGTTGGATTGGGTATTGTAGTAACCATCGTAAACGGTATCCTTGATGAATCTGTCTGTGTCCTCTCCGTCCACGTACACGAAGATAAGGGTCGCTGTGATCAGCTGTCCAAGGATGATAAGGACGAGGAAGAGGCTGTAGATCCCCAGGATTCCTCTGCTTTCCTTGGTTGTTCCGCACCATCCGCAGAAGGAAATCAGCATGATGAACAGTCCGAGAAGAATGAAGAACCATGGCGCGACTTGAGGCCAGTACACTCTGTAGTCCAGGAGATAGTGGTTGCTATTCCTCAAAGCCACAAACTCTGTTAACTGCACAAAGAACCATATTCCCGTAGCCGCGGACGCGAGGCCGAACAACGCGTATATCACGTTCATAACATACAGAACACCTTTAATGAAATCCTCTTTCGCCATGTTTACTATCGTGCGCGCAGAGCGATCGTTGTCAATAAAATGAGAGGCAAGGCAGTGATGCAAGTAGTTTTATAAACTTGGTCGCCGTGCCTTTTTGGCGCGGCGCGCTTTAGACGATCAGTCGCGACTGATAAGGTTTGACTGATGACTAGATTGTTTGATAGTGTAGGATAGTTAGTAAATTGGGTCATTGACTTTTGCAATTTACGTAACTTAATGATAATTATAGTAAGGTTTAATTAATTCATTCGTAGTATTTAAATTACTTAATTACACTTTACTTATAACTGTGCTAATTGGTTTCTTCCTTGGTGAATCATCATAATATATTTTAATTGATTTGAAGTATGTAATATTTCATAATTTAAAATAATTAAAATATCTAGTCTGTACCTACATAACCTACTGAAATGTATTATGTTTTTCCATTTTTTATTGTAAATTCTAATCTAGTGTGAAAAGGGAAGGAGGCTTTCTTTTTTCCATTCGCCTCGTTGTAGGGCTTCTGCTAGCCAGCTAGCAGAGTAGCCGTATTTTATACTATTTTAGTTAAAATTAAAGCTAACACAAGAATTACATAAAGTGTTGTTATTGTAAACGCAATTACAATATTGTTATCAAATAACATTGAGTCATCAGAATTATCGTGTAGTGTTATGGTAAGGTGCATCAAATTTAAGTAATCAGGTACAATAACTACTTATTAAAGTAGTTATGTAAATTTGTAGTAGTTTAGTTTCTGTAAATAAATTATTTTAATTAAAGCGAAGGTAAAATACCTTTTTAAAGAGAAACGTAATTTACTAATTGATATCATTTTCTGAATAAGTTTTATTTGGTAATTTAGGTATCTATTCAATCATTATTTAATCACAAGCTTGACATGATGCTTGATGCGATAGCGATGCTTGATACGATAGCGATGCTTGATGGGATGTCTTGATAGTGTATCGAGCGCCTAATTTCACACCTTGCCTTAACTAAAACTCTGTCTTCTCATAAGTTCAGATACTTAACCTTAGGTATATCTGAGTAGCCATTTTTAGTGAATGAGTAATCATTTATGAAAGGATTTATTGGAATTTGAGGCTTGACTTGTAATTAATTCGGTTTATACTCGATTGACTCACTCAGGTATATAATGTATCTTATGAGTAATCTAATAAATGATTAAGGAAAATGATTTTTAAGATTCTTTGTCTTTGTCTTAGGGTTTTTCTTAAAGGGTGTAGAAAGAGGAAAATAAGAAATTTGGATTTTTCTTTTGTGATGTAATTTTGAAACACATTTTTATGAAAACTAACTTATAACTAAACATAATAATTAAGTATAGGTAACTAAATTTTAACTTAAAGCTAAATTGTATTTGCTAAAAGTCACAGAATAAATAAGTTGTAGTATATTTAGTTACTAAAACGCAACAAAACAATACAACTTATTTAGTAGGTAACTAATTGACAACGTAATTTGATAAACTATTGAACTAAGATAAAACTATACAAATATTTGGTTAAATCGTCAAAGGTCACAACTATTTTAAATAAAATAAATTATTGCTAAAAACCTGCTTTAAAAAATTATTTACATTTACAAAATATTAGTTTGACATTTCTGTTTTGTAACGAAATATCTTGCACTTTTATATGGCTTTTGTTTTTATATTATAACATTGGATTAATACAGTTTAGATATTGTTTTTAAGATATAAGGAATAACTACAGTTTAAAACACATAGAAACACCATGTCAATTGACACACACAAATACCATCAACTAAGATTAAACAGTAGGTAGATATGACATCATTGAGTGAGGTCACCTCTGGGTACTAAAAGTCAATCTATCGGTAGATTAGTTAGTAGTAGTTTTTCCTATACAACCTGTATGATGATGATGAATCACACACACACATACAAGAAAAACAAATTATACATTCAGAGAAACACGTCATGATAATTTAAAACAACAAATAAATACCTATTTTTGATGTTGTGTAACACAGAGTTAAACAATATTAAGTTTGTTAAATCAAAAATTTAAGGTAAAATTACAATAGGTAAATGGAATGCATAAAATTTTTAAAAGTCAGAAAATTCTAAAAATTCGCACGTTAGAGCAAAAAAGGTGGTAACTTGAAAACGCGAATTATGTTTTCAAACAATCTTCACGAATAGAATTTAGGTACTCACTAAATAAATAATTAAATTTACACATACGTCACTTACTGGTAACACAATGATCTTCACTTAGAGTCAAAGATTTTCTATAAAATTCTTAGTTTTATAATTATACAATCTGAGAATTTGAAGAGACATAAACAAGTTAATCCATATTCTACAAATAGAAAGGGAAAACATGTTTTAATACTGAGGCAAATGCGTACTGTGTACCTTATTTCTATACAATACGATTGAGATTCGATTACCACTCAGCCTTGCGCAAGGCCGTCAACTAGGCCCTTTACTGAACTTTTGTGATGAAATTCACACCTTAACTTGTTAAGTTTGTAACCGATTACACAACTTTGACTACATGATCAGTCTCAAAACTAAACTTAATCACATGCACTAAAGTTTTTACAACAGCACCTTCTTGCTTTCGAACTCATTCTGCGCAGTTACGCTAACTGGCGGTTGTCTGCGTTTCCTCAAACTTTTGGCTAGCATTACTGATACAATCATATTCAGCATGCCGATGAAAGCTGTGAACACGGCCGCAGCTGAGAAGACCTTGACAGCAATCCTGGCGTAGTGTGAAGCGACCTCTGCACATCCCAGTCTTTCGTTAGGGAGCTTGTTGGTGATGTCACAGTCGATAACGTACTCGCCTGTACCCCAGCCGTGGTAGTAAGTATCACAGCAAGACGGAGGGAAGTTCCTTCTCCAGTTCTTGTAGTCCCTCGGTCCTCCAGCTCCGCAGCATTGGTACCTCTTTTCCAGCACTCCAAAGGCATTCTCCACGCTCCTGTCTTCTTTCATGTTGTTGTACGCGTCCCAGATGGTATCAGCCACGAATTGGTCAGTGTGAGCAGAGTCAGCGAATACTAAGGCCAAGATTGTCGCTATCACGAGGATAACTAGTGCTATACCTTGGAAGGTCACGTATAGCAACACAACGCCACGGCTTTGCTGCTTCGCGCCGACGAAGCCACAGCAGGAGACAAGGAGAACGAAGATTCCGGAGAAGAGGAAGATCCATGGTACCGCCTGCGGCCAGTACACTTTGTAGTCCAGCAAATAATGGTTCTGGTTGCGGAGACTGGTGATGTTCTGCAGCTCAATGAAGAACCAGATCGAAGCGGCTGTTAAAGCTAAGCCGAACACGACATTTAATATGTTTAGGATCACGAGAACCGCGGATGACACGCCCGAGCTACCCATTGTTCGTTTTGTTTAAATCGTTTAAGTTGAATGCGCACGAGTGGCAGTGACGAGAGCCGCGATCGAATGGCGTGTGGTGGGAACGATTTGGTTTTTATAATGTCGGTGGATACTCGAAGGTTGTTGGTTGTATCGGGAATTGGTGACTCATTTTTGCGGTTTTGGTACTTGTGGGGTTGTGCGTAAGACGGGTGGATACTTATGGAATAATGTTGGTCTAAAGGGACTCTACCAATGTTTACTTCATAAGTAATATAATAATTAACAATAATACATACGCAAACAAGTTGTAAACAGAAAACAGACCATTAAAGTTATTTTTTAAACTTAAGTTTCATCCTAAATACTTTAAACATCAGTAAATACGCAATTTAATAATATAGCTAGCTATAAAGAAGAGTAGTCTAAGCGCTTTGAGCACATCTTCTAATTAACATTGATTTAGTTAGATAGTTTCATTGTTTGATAAGACATCCTTAACAAATCAAATCAATACAGTATTTTTATTAATATTTATAATACGTAATGGTGTCGATTCTGATGTTGCAAAAACTAAACAGAGGATAAGGGCAGGAAGTCTTCTTCTTCCTGCCCTTATCCCACTATGTGAGGGAGATAAACTATGTATATTCTAAGTTTCAGTTGGTTTCAGCGTACAGTAGTTTTTGCGTGTGAGCAACAAACATACAAGCTTTCGCGTTTATAATATTAGTGAAATGCGTAAGGATTGAGGTTTTAGTACTGTTTTTAGCGTTACTATTAATTAAGCATTGTTCTTCGTAATCATACTTTAGGTTTAATTCAGTTGTTGTTGTGGCTTACCAACAAACTGATTTTGTTAATTAATTAAAGTAATCTGGGGATATTCTTAATAAAACAACATAATGTGGTTTAAAACCTAAGATTTAAATGTCGACGACCTCTGTGGTGCTTTGGGCGAGGGCCCGCCTGAGACGCGGAGGTTGCGGGTTCGATCCCCGCCACGGGACAAATGTTTATATCTTCTACAGATATTTGTTCCGGGTCTGCTGGATGTTATTCTATCTATAGTATGTATGTATGTATTTACAAAAAAATCTTTAATTTATCAGTCATCTGGTTATCATAACACAAGCATTAAGTTGCTTAGCTTGGGACTAGATGACGCCGGCGCCGTGTGGAATGTCCAAGGATATTTATTTATTTATTTTATAGTATTTTCTCGGAGATATTTTAAAGCGTAAGTATAGATATTTTCTTCCATATCTTAATAATTTGGACATGTTGCAAATCTGTATTTGAAGGTTCAAAGTATTTTAAACAAGCTTTCACCAGCAGTACTTACACCCGGATAAAAAGTAGCCTTTGTGCTAACCCAGGTCAAAAATTATGTGCTCGTACATTTCAACTTTCAGCCAAATTCAAACAAAACAAGAAATTAAATTAAGGCCTTCACATCTTTTTACTAGATGTTTTACATTTCTGATATTTATACATTACGAGATTGAGTTAAAATAACCGTCTGTTAGGTCAGCTAGTTCTTACTAAAATCTAGGACACACTTACTAAGCTAAAATGTTGTTAGCTAACTTGTTTAGAATATCTGAAAGATAGGTACATTTGTAAGTAGTAGGTATTTACATTCATGAATGAAACGCATTTTACTCATTTGTTTACAAAAATTTACAACCACAAGCGGTCGCTGGTTTTCCGTTCATTCATAAACATTACCTATGTTTTGCAGTTCTATAGGTACCTACTATTGCAATTTCCTTATTCAGATGATGTATTTTGGACTGATTAAATATTATACGTAGACATAAACAGGCTTACGTTCCCTGCTTTGGCAGTAGACTGCTGTCATGGGGAAACCCCTTACGTTGTTCGACTGGCTTCCCACTGAAGCTTGACTATTTAGATTATTTTAGGTTGTTATGGGATTGCTTTTAAAAAAAAGCTAGGCCCACACCACCAGGTTCTTGCCTGATTCTCTCCCTGGTGTAGGGAGTCGCGTTGGAACAGGCATTAGAATCACCTAGCATGTAAAACGAAACTTAAGTGATCCTTGAGGTCCTACAGGAATAAATGATTTTCTTTCTTTCCCCCCTATGCATATTTGTTTAGTAAACCTACTTTAGCTAAAACGGATATTAAATTTGTTGCTATCTCTTTTCATTGACATATGAGTAACAAGAAAAAAACATTCATTAAATCTATATTAAATTGACAAATCTTTATGAAAGACCACAGGCATTTCAGTGATTGAGTGTTTCTATGTTAAACACAAACCTACCATCTGTGTAATAATTTCAACAGTTTACAATAAAAAACTATTCTATCTCAATTTATTCCCGAGTGGGTAAAATGTAGAAAAATTTAAAATTGGAAAAAACCTTCACAGTTTAGTTAGAGTCTAAACTCTGAAGAAAAACATAGTAAAGTAACCCACAGCTTCCTCAGCCCCTAGCATAATGTCTTCATTGTGGATGTAATCGGTTATGCTGGGAGGATGCTTTAGCTGCTACAAGTCAACTGCATCTTAAACGTACCAGCTCTACGGCGTTCAAAATTAAATATCATCTGTTTCGACCACTGGCAAATAGTTTTACATTTAGATACTTATGTAAGAATATATAATATAGAATATAGAATATATAACGCTAGGTGTGTTTCCCTCCAGCCGTTCCCCTTCCCGTAGAAATTTTGGGATCAAAAGTAGCATAATGTGTTATTCCCAGTCATAAACTATGTAGTTATATTCCAAGTTTCAACCAAATCCGTTCAGTAGTTTTTGGGTGAAAGAGTAAAAGACATCCATACATCCATCTATCCATCCAAACTTTCGCATACCTAATTATAATATTAGTAGCTTTTTCGGCACTCCGAATTGCCACTATTGTAGGCAATTCGGAGTATCGCAAATGCTAAACTTGACTAACTAAAAATGTTGCCGTCCATAGCGATAGAAATAAAAAGGATGGCATTAATTTTAGTTAGTTTAGTTTAGCTTTTGCAACACTCCGAATTGCTACTAGTTTGGTTTATGACTTCTTAGTTTAATTTTCAAGATGTGATGGCCAAAAATATTTTCCATACTTTTAGTGTTTACAAATTATACAATTACTTACTTACCTCATTGTCTTAAGGGCTAAAGATGTGTCATAAGTTCATAACCATGGTGTTTGTGGCTTCTAAGAAATGATCCTTATATGAGTCATGAATGAAACTCGTCACCCGACGTTCATTTATCTTAAGTTTACTTCCGTACTTCCTTATAAATATAATTATATTGGATCTGTGCGTAAGAAACAGGTTCTACAATTCTTATAAGACATTTTACTTTTAAGATTATCCTTGTTGTAGGTTGTTATTGTTTTTTTGTGGTTACAAGCGAATGAATGCGTATGACCGCTGAAATTGGTGGGGGCCACACTACGCGAAATGTCAATGCCCATCATCGCGATAAATATTGCGTTAATTTTAACGCGTTATAGTGAGTGCCTACAGTTAAACGGACAATAGTGGCAATTCTGAGTGTCGCAAAAGCTAAACTAAGCTAACTAAAATTGTTGCCGTCCCTTTCATAGCGATGGGAATAAAAAGGATGGCAACAGTTTTAGTTAGCTTAGTTTAGCTTTTGCGACACTCAGAATTGCCCCTAATGACTTCTTTTTTTCTTTATTATGGCTTCGCACGGCTTGTGCCACGTATTTAGCCACTACCGTGTCGTATTATCATTCAAGTCAGTAAAAAGGTCAAGTCAAAGTCAGAGTCAGTAAAGATGTGGGTCTTTACTGAAGCAATGTCAATGCTCATTCTTGTCGATAAAATTGGCGCTTGTCGCCTAACGTCAAACGACAATGTATATCGATACAAACGTTTAGTGACGACGCTTTCGAGAAAAAGAAAGCCCAGTGAAGTTATAAAGGTCTCAACGACCACTTAACATTAAAGTCGTTCCGAAAAAAAGCGTTCGAAAAAAAAGCGTCCGAAAAAAACGCAGTGTGCGCAGTTAAAACGTTTCAATGTCAAAAATGTATTGCGTACACGCGCACCATTATATCCACAATGACGAATGTTTTAGCTTTAATTTACCTTAAAATACTCATCTTTGGTTTGCTACTAAAATGCTCTGTTTAACGCTTGTCAACAAAATATACTTGCGTACAGCGCGACACAACACAGAAGTTTCATCGAGAAAGTTTGTGCATTGTATGGACAGTAGTTTCTGTGACTCTGTGTTAACAAAAGATTTTAAGACATTCATTATTCAAAGTCCATTTCTCAAGACTTTAAAGATATTGTTTTTTCTTCTGAAAAAAAAAATGAAATATGATCACGACATCCCAGGGAGCGGTAGAAATTTCTTTCAGATCCTTTTAGGCTAGATCCTTTTGAAAATATCTAAGGGGATAGTCAGAGGTATGTTCAAATAATGTATGTACATTGTACGTACATACATACATACATTACTTTACTCATGTAGGTACTTGTTTACCTATATAAAGTAAATTTATAATTTCAATTATAATTTCAGTTCTATGCTCATAACTCTACTTATGTGCATCAAACTTGCACTTAACCGACCTCAAAAGTTCCAGACTTTCTTAAGTGTAGTTAGGCTGTTCGTTTATCGATGTAACTGTTGTTCTTATTTTACCTACAGCAGTAGTATTTGTATTGTTTGACTAATTATCGCTTAAAATGATTGGCTTTGACTCACAATGCATTGACGTCACAGCGTTGTACTATACGAACAGATACTCGTAGATACAACGTATACCTACGTCTTTACAACTAACTAAAGTAGGTACCTAAAAACAGGCTAATTTACGCTAGAGTTTTGAACATTCTAGATTCTTTGATGTACTTGGTGGTTTCTAATGTATTATAGTACCATAGGTAAGGGGCACATCAATTTTACAGCACACTTCTTGTTATGTAGAACAATTTGAAAATATCCTTGGAAATTCCACACAGTGTCATCTAGTCCCAAGCTAAGCAATTTAATGCTTGTGTTATGGTCACCAGATGACTGATAAACTACATAAATATTTTTTTTTGTAAATACATACATATTATACATAGAAAACACCCAGACTCGCGACAATATATTTTGTGCATTCCAGACAAACATTTGTCCCGCAGCGGAGATCGAACCCGCAACCTCTTGTAACCCAGGCGGGCCTTCCCCACTGCGCCACAGTGGTCGTCGATCGGGAGATAATAATAATAAAGAAAATTGAGAAATCTAAGAATAATAATAATTTGTATGTGTAAAGTCATCAAAGGCTTCGCATTACCAAAGATTATTTTACACGTCAAAAGCTTACTGGTTTCCGAACTATGTAATTCTTCAACGTCCATTGATGCTTGGTTAAATCTAATAGTAGATTATGCAACTAGGGCTTAAAGTAGTGTATTATGTCCTAGACGCTATATGTACCAAATACGAGGGATTCTAGGCCTCTGACCCGGCTAGACCGTGGCTGTAATGACTTACTTTAGGAAAGGTTTGCATGACACATATATGCCATTGAGCAGGTAGTCTAAAAACATTATTTTAGACCTATAATTTTCATTACCACAGAACGTTGGAATTGAACCACAGATCATTACTAGTTAGCCACTAGCCCACAACATTGTAGGATGTCTGTCAACAGGATGTTAAAGTTTGAAAGGAAATGAAAAAGTTTGAAGTCTTTAATGTTTCATGTCTCTGATACGTGATCAGACGGAGGGATTGGTTTCCAAAATGTTGAGCACCGCTATCACACTAGTATTAAAAAGGTGAAAGTTTGTGTGTGTAAGTGTGAATGTTTGTTACTCCGTCACGCTCAAACGGCTGGACGGATTTTATGATTGGTACCAGGATGCGATAGAATCCTGAATTAACACATGGGTTACTTTTGATCCCGGTATTGCGGCACAAAAACTCCGTCACCAGAGATGGCTATTTGCTACCTTATTCAAATTGAGTTCAACCTATTATCAGTCTTATCGTGATAGGTATAATAGCAATTCTTTCATCTGTCACTTACCACCATTTCCCAACAGTTGTTTTCCATCAACGTCTTAAACTCAATGTATTGACGGTAATCGTTTTTTAGAGCCACAAGTATTGAACAAACACCTACTGCAATTTAAAACAATACAATTCCGAGTAAAATACAATAGCCACAACTTGTTGCCGGCAGAATGCACAAAACATGTCATGCCATTAAAAAAAACATAACATTTACTTGTCATTCAGTTTGATCATTCCAATAAATGTGAGGGTTTCTTGTTAGCTTGAGGCTAGTTTCTTAATATGTCGAATTCGAAAATCATATCCATTGCCATTATATTTAGTCCAGTGCCAATGGGAACTCTAGGAAGTAATTTTTAGGTTAAGTATTGATAGTTTGTTTTCAAAATTGGCACGTCGAATTTGGCTGGAGTTTCGTTTACTTTTGACCTTACGAAGATGGTAAAGCAAGATAGATAAGTAGGTAATCATTTATTTACAACAACAGCACACGCTACGTCTAACGAAAGTGCACGTGCCAATTATGAACTTCTCACTAAACTGGGACATTGTTGAGGGCATCTACCAGTGTCCCGTTAAGTGATAAAGCTTTACTCCAGACGCTTTTTAAATCATCTTTTAAATAAATGACCTAGGTCCTTTTTTTCTTTCTAACCAACTTAAATTATCTTAGGTTCTTGATGATCTGATCGTTCGTTCGTTCGTATGAGCAAGTGGCCAACTCTGGTGACGGAGTTTTTAGGCCACCTAAAGGCCTCCGTCATGGCTGATCAATTAACTACATGAGTGCTACAATTAATTCATACGTTTTTTTTATACCTACACTAAAAATCGCCGTACTTGAGGTATTTTCCGTGGTCATTTTCCGGTCTATACAAACTGTTTTTAATCTATGTCCGTTCATACTAACTGCTTGGTGATCTGTGTACCAATAAAACTTGTTTACTGCCGATTTTAAAGGCCAAAATTTCGTGTGTCATTGATTTTATAGGTGTGGTCAGGTCATCGTAATTCTATAATCGGTGATGTGCTTACAAAGTTTACAAACCATCACGTAGTAGAGTAAATATTTTTTTTACCATTCCAGTTAAGCTAATAGACTCATGTTGCATTTTTTTATAAAACCAAATCAATTTCTTAAGACTGAAGGTGCATTTCTGTTCATTACTCTGAAGATCAAAATTCCTCGGTCCTCGGAATAATCGGTGAAAATAGGTATATAAAAAGTATACATACCAGTGAACATAGAACCTCCCCTTTTTTGAAGTCCGTTGATAACAACAAACTGCTACAACTTGTGTTATCATTTCATACAGACTACGCCTCTATCTGTGTACATCACATTTGCATACAAACTGTGCCATAATCTCTGTATAACGCGTTTTCGAACAACATCAACTAAGGTAGTGTTTACTACCAAATGATTCATACATCTACTCTCGTATGGTCATAATTCTAGGAACAACGTAGTGTTTAGTCGGAACTACGAAATACGATGAATGAATTTATCTCAGTAGGTACCTACATAGATATGACTCATAGCAAAATAGGCTCTATAAAAATAATGTCACATGATCTACTCTAGAGTGACCGAGTATCTGGTGACGTCAGATAACCTTCAAGTGGAATCTAGATGACTTAAAAAAGTTGAAGAAACTGAGGAAAGTTGTGGTAAAAGCAAAGTCAAAAGAAGGTAGATAAATAAATAAAATTATTTTACACGACGTACGTCGTCTATACCTAGTACATACCTATACCTACTGCTAAGCTACAAAATGATAACACAGAACGAAGTTTTTCTGACAGTAAAACTATGGCGATTTGACGGTAATCATGGTTTTACTGTCAAATCTGTCGGTTGTTTTCGCGATTTACTAAAATTTTTAACAGTTTATTTGTTATGGCGATGAATAAAGTTTCGCGAAAAGTTAGACAATAGCCCAGCAGTCTCAAACTTTGGCTATTAATGGAATTCTTGATTTTATTGATCGAGTCGAGAGGCATTATCTACAATCAGCTCCAAATCTTTACACATTACCTCAAAATAGACCATTGATCTGCTCATTCTGTCGGCATAGCTAAGCCTTTTGTGTCGCGACCTAGACCACAGATAATACGGAAGAGACACAAGGTCGTTTCTATTGAAACCGTTGCCATTTGCCGTCTTGTGCGTGCCCATTATACTCATACTCTAGTGGAGCAAGTTCGCCTGTGTCGAAATCTGAGTGAGATGGGAAATCACTTTGTTATGATAGAAAAAGAGAGATTCAAATTCAAAATTCAAAAATTCAAAAAATTTATTCATGAGATTGTTATAAAGGTACACATATTATCTGAAATACCTAGGCACTTACTAACACTAAAACTATACAGTAGTTCCCATAGGTAGGTAGGTACAGAAGACTAACGTTAGATAGCTAAGTACAGAGCAAAAGTTATAGTATTTGCGTGGGTATTTCAAATCACAAAAGTTTCACTAGCCCCCACACTAGGATACCCTGTGTTGTGGGTGGCTAGGTACTTCCAGTAGTATTGGTATGTTATGTGCTTACAATTTCAATTAGTATAAAAATAATCAATTTGTCATAAATCATTCTAATCAATTTGTAGAAAAAAAGAGATAAGTGCACATTCTAAAATGGCATGATAGACGAGAGACGAGATAGACGAGGGGTACGTTTTTGAATTCTTGCCGTATAACGAATTATATAAATGATCTGAAAATTTTAAATATACCAACTTATTCGCTCTGTAATTGTATTATTAAATTTTCTACTTCGATCTGTTGAGACTGCTTACATGCTTGCAGATTTGGATAGAGATTAGGTTGTAGACCAAGAGTAGACCTACTTGAAGACACAGTAATGAGTCTAATTCGTTTTATATGAACCATAACATAGAACAAAACCATGAATTTTAGGATAATTAATAAAATGCTTCTCAACAATAGGCTTAAACTGTATATTAACCAACTCGATAAAGTACTTTCTTTCTCTCGATAAAGTACGTAGATTGCATTTTATGCCTACCAGCTCTCATAAAACAGCTGATAAGAAATTGTTATAGCCAGAAATAAAGAACCCAGAAAAACATTGTTGTAGGCATTACAGATTATGTTTTAGCATTTTGTGGTCGAGACAAAAACCTTCTGGAACTTGAAGAGAGAAAGAGTGATTATGAGCTTTGAAAATAAAGTAGTCATCGTCACTGGTGGCAGTTCTGGTATAGGAGCAGCTATATCCTTACATTTAGCCAAAAAAGGGGCATATATCGTCATAGTCGGAAGAAACGAAGTAAAACTAAATGATATAGCAAAAAGATGCTCCGAATTCAAGAAACCCCTACCTCTTAAAGCTGATATCAGAAACGACAAAGATGTGAAGAAGATTATAGATGATACAATTAAAACTTTCGGAAAAATCGATGTCCTTATCAACAATGCAGGGATACTTGGAACTGGAAAGAAAATTCTAGATAAAAACCTAGGAGCAGTGTACGATGAGGTGATGAATACGAATTTAAGACCAGCGTTTGTGCTAACAAATCTAGCAGCTCCATTCCTAGCGAAGACTAAAGGTAACATAGTTAATATATCTAGCATTGGTGGAATAAGAGGAGCACCAGGGTATTCCGCATATGCGACCTCCAAAGCTGGTCTGACACATTTCGGGAGAGTAGCTGCTTTAGAGCTCTCTGAAGTTGGAGTAAGAGTGAACACGGTCAGCCCAGGACCAGTTGAGACAAATTTGTTTGGAGATCGCGAGGATCTGAATCTTGAAAAGTTGAAGGAATGGACGGTTCTCAAGAGAGTGAGTCAGCCGGAGGAGATAGCTGAAGTGGTTGCTTTTATTGCTGGCGAGAAAGCTAGTATTACGGGCTCGAATTATGTTATTGATTGTGGTTGTCTTATTAATAAGTGATATTGATGGTAATACATTTACAGAAATAAACTACGCTACCCCAATGAGATCGCTTGCAAAGTTATTCGTCCAAGACATCGAACCTTCACGTCACACGTTAGTCAAACTACGAGTATCACTCTACGAATTTCCATGTGTTCAAATTTTTATACACTTATTCCCAAGCACTACAGTGTCCCGTTAAGTGTAGGCAAAGATTGCCTCCTGACGCTGTATCACACTAATACTCGTATTATAAAAGTGAAAATTTGTGTGTGAGTGTGTTTGTAACTCTTTCACACTCAAACAGCTTGACGGATTTGAATGAAATTTGGTACCTAGGATTGCTTATATCCTGGATTAAAAAATAGGCTACTTTTAATCCCGATAATTCCCACGGGAACGGGAAGTTCCCGTGGGAATTATCGGTTGAGTTTTTTTATATCTAATCGTAGTGCAGTGTAAACAAGCCATCTTCGGTTTATTTTCGGAAATCGCGTCAGAATTAAACTGTTATTGGAAGATTGAGACAGAACACTTTACGGGATCAATTGAAAATACTCAGTCGCATTTATCAATGAACGGCAGAAATAGACCCTGGTGCTTGTGGAATTTAAGGTCACAAAATTTGTTGACATATTTTACAATGAATAGTAGGTAATTTTGTGACAAGTACTAGTCTAGAAGTAAAAAACCTGTGATCTCTAATAGCCTAAAGTACCATTTACCTAAATGGTACTTATTATGTACCTACATAATGCCATTTTCTTGTTCCTTCCCCGATAAATAATTAAAAGCAATAATTACGCGCACCATTTGTTGTTTAATATTTGTAAGCAACTGTTGTTTAGACCATGCAAGTCATGATGACAGTCAATTTAATTGTATGCAACAGGCAAGAATATCACCACTAAGAATATTAAATGGCAGAATTGTGGCAATAAAAGCCGCAGTAGCCATAAAAGAAGAAGTGAAGAATATTAAAATATTTTGACCGATGGCAAATCACCACTACTTTCTTTGCGATGACGAATCACTGCGATGGTGAATCCCCACTAACTTAATCTTGCATCGTGTAAAATGACACTTTACGGACAAAAGGCGCAATTTGATGTAGGTATGTGTGGGCGGGCGTATTCAAAATAGAGTAGCCATTCTAACCTAAACAGATCAAATTAATTGCGTAACCTAATTAGTTCTGCGTCTTATTAAGACGCAAGTGCCACAAACAGGAAAACAACGGATGTGTGACCTCGGATCTAAACTACTTATAATTCAAATGATTGTATGTATGTTCCAATGATTGCATGTATGTGGCTATCTCGTTTCATCAGTTTTTGAGTGGTATAGTTAACTATCCTCGGTACCAGGTCAAGTATTTAAAATTTATGAAATTATTAGTTCATGCAAGTTACCGGGGGCGGCGCTGCACTGGATTCTACAGATTGTCACGATGCATCGCTTTGGTTTATAAATTAGAGGGGCCGAGTAAGAACTGAGCCAATTTAAAGTAATTCTAACAATTTAATGATGCGGCCACTTTTACCACAAGCCTAAGAACGCTCTCACCATAATTAATTGTAAATTTAAATAACTTAGTGAGTTCTTTGCGCCCTTTAAATTTACAACAAAGTTGAAAAGTATCAAAAAGTTAAATGGCCCGCGGAAATTAATTATCCAATAATACTCTTTGTTTAAATTAATTGTTGGTAAACCAACAAATTTTCATTGTTGGTGTTTTGTTCGGAAACCTAAGCATTGTTGTTGTTTCATATTTGAATATTTAAAACGATTTTATGATAAAGGATATTTCTATAATTCAAATGAAAAACGATCGAACGAACGAACGAATGAAAATCCTAAGTATTATTAAGTTTGATATACAATTAAATTCAGATGTCGCTAAAACGAAACGAAACTAATAGGTATAACAGCACTAAAATTGATGCCATCCGTTTTATTTCGTTCGATAAGAAAGGGACGGCAACATTTTTAGTGCTGTCAAATTAGTTTAGTTTAGTTTTGGCGGCATCTGAACTGACCAATGATAACTTAGAAATTAGTTTTACAGGACAAGGATCTATAACAGTTGTTCTTTTTTTTTAGACCTTCCAAGAGTAAACTACTTTATTGACGTGACTAAAGAACAAAGAAACACACAGGAACAAAAAATATATCTACACTTCTTAACCTAAACAACTAAATAAATAAAAGGAACTCTGTGTCTCTCTTCTATCCAAAATATATGTATACATACTAATAAAGATAGAAGACAGAGTTCAGAGGGCCTAGCCAACCGGCATTCGCTATGAAGCGATTCGATTTCTATCATCGCTACACCTTTGATTTGACATTGCTGATCGCTCGAGTATTCGTCATCGAATGTCAATTCCTATACATTTTTTTTAGTTTCTAATCGGCGATTGTCGAAATAAATGGTCGAGGTCAACGACCACAGGTAGAGTGCCCACAGTTGTTCTGATCCAAGTAGCAGAATAACTAGAAAATTAAATGAAACTCAGAAATTAAGAAAAATCTTATATTTTGGTAGGACCTCAAAGATCATTTCAGTTTCGTCTTTATATGCTAGGTGATTCTAATACCTGTTCCAACGCCTAATATAAGGCCTCTTTTCCATGGGGTAGTATCATTACTATCCCATGGAAAAGGGGCCTTATATCAATGTAGGTAGGTATGTATGTATATACAAACCTTTTGACTTTCACCGTGCAAAGCAGAACAAACCAATGAGCTGTGACTTTAGAAATAATTGTATTATTATTTACAATCTCGCTTCAGCAACTTATGAATACAAGTCATTGTTCAACGAATGATTCAGTCACATTAACCTTAATCGTTGTATAGTACTTTATATCTTAATGGAGAATATTTCTGCGGGTTTTAAAATTACTGGCACCGTCATAATGTGTACGTATACGTACCATAGCCGCGTAGGACGAGGAAAAAACCTAGGCCTTTACATCGTTACTCAATGATTTCGAGTGTCAGGAGGCAATCTTTGGACACTGGTAGTGCCTGGGACATTGTTGAGATGGAATAGACTTGCTCAATACCTAATCCATCTTCTCAGCTGAACTGGTCATTTCAGGAAAGACAATGGTTAATATGTGTGGGGCCGACTAAGCCGCGAGTTTCCTCGCGATTATCTTTTACTAGCTGCGCCTCGCGGTGTTACCCGCGGTAGTTTCCGGTTATAAACTATGTAGGTATATTCCAAGTTTCAGCCAAATCCGTTCAGTAGTTTTAGCGTGAAAGAGTAACAAACACACTTACACACACACAAACTTTCACCTTTATAATATTAGTAGGAAGTAGGATAGTAGGATTAGTAGGATTAACTATTCGCATTTTTTATCGAAAAAAATTAAAAGGATGATTTACTATAATCAGCGCCATCTATGGGATCCAAGAGAACTTCTGAATAACAAAATAGCTAGCTAACATCTTATCAAGATTTTCGAACCGACACGTTATAGGATTTCGTGGCCCAGTGGACCGACTGCAGCATCGTTAGAATCAATGCGAGTTTGGATCCCTTTGGAATGGAAATTAATAAGGATTTTTTTTTTTAACACAAAAAAGTGTTGATTGATATGGATGAACACTGTGTGACGGAGTAAGTTTTTGTTTTATCGATCGTAAAATAACGCGCACGTTATCTTAGCGTTTCGATAGTTATTCGCTTATTCACTTATCTGAAGTTCTTCAATAGGGTAATGTCAGCATCAGTGAATCATTTCACGGTCGAATTCTTGCGCAGAAATGCAGTTTTTATGGGAATAACAAATGAAATAATATTTCATTTTTTATTATAAACTGCAATAATAATTGGTCTTTAGGTATATGATTATTATGTTTGCTAACTGTATGTTTTCATATTATGTAAGTTTTCATGAATAATGGGATTTTTTTCATGAATAAGGGATTTTTTTCATGTTATTATATATCAATGCTCTCATACTTACTGCATTATTATTTATTAGAAAACCCATTCAAAACACAATAATCCCAAAAGCCAGACAACACAGCGGCTTATTTAAATGTGAATAAGATAATATAATCGCGGACTTACCTTGGTCAGTGGGGTACAGGGTGCTTGAATATAGCTTTATAACAACAATATACAGGGTGTGGGAGTACGAATAGCGAATGGCGACTTTAAATTAACACAAGGTGTTGAGGTAGGTATGCAACAATGAAAACATATCCCTGTATTTACAGAACAAATGTTTTGAACAAACAAAAGGTAGGTACTCGTATTATGTACCTATGTATATTAGTGTCCGCCCGCATGATGGGTCGACGACATTGTCAAATCAGCAGGTCGTACGTGGTTTAGACTGGCACAGAATAGGGGAGGTTGGCACAAGCGAAGAGAGGCCTATGCCCAGCAGTGGGATGAGACGGGCTGCACGTGATGATGATGATGATGTATATAGAAGTTCATCCGGTAATGTAGGTATCAGTTATCTCTAATAATTAAAATGAAAAATATGACTCTATTTATTCCTAATGTGCGGTGCGGTGAAAGCGTGGCGAAGCTTGCCAATACGTTCTTGATAGATCGTCGCAGTTAAGCAACGTTCTGAGCGGCCACAACTTGGATGGGTGACCGCAAGTGGCATTATCAGCTGAGCGCTTCCGTGCTTCGCAGGGCACGTTAAATTATCCCGACCAAGAAAGAAGCAGTATCACAACAAAACCACAGTAAAGAGTGTTTAATTAAACACGCTATAATAATAATGCGGGGCTAAGCTCTGTTTTATGACCACAGTGTTGAGACCATCAGTAGACCAACTTTAGAAAAAAACGAAATTGTGCCACAACTGTAGGTACTTACACAAGATTTAGTACTTGGTGAAACGAGAGTAGGTACCTAGGTACCTAAGCTTGTTAATCAAGATCAAATTTCCTAAAATGCACACAAAATAAAATAAAAATTTAAAGTAGAATAATAAATATTTCACTGACAATGAAAAAAGCATCTTTCAAAAACTAGATTAAATATGAACAGTATTCGAACCTCTAATCAAGAACAGTTTAACATCCAAACATTTGTCCTGTAGCGCCAACCCGTAACCTCCGCTTTCGCCCACTGCGCCACAGAGGATCATAAATAAATAAATATCCCTGGACATTCCACACGGCGTCATCTAGTCCCAAGCTAAGCAATTTAATGCTTGTGTTATGGTAACCAGATGACTGATGAACTATAAATGTAATTACTATTTTAATATGATCTTAGTTATGATAGACCTACTAGTATGTATGTACTGTGGCATTTAATCTGGTCACTGGACACCCAACGCAGATTTATTACGATCAGTATCACAGCGTCCCTAAATATAATTACGTAGAGCTCATTCAGATAACAAGTATTACATTCTCTGTTGCTACACCATCTTGTTATTTTACCACAGATTAAAAAAATATCACGTTTTACAAGATGCAAATTATTTCAGATCTTTAAAGGTATTTTAGATATTTAGCAATCTTATAAATAGCACACGGGAAATTATTACCTACTCACGTAAAATTATCGTCGATTTAGATACCGACAATGTTTCGATTCTTCCGTGTGCTATTATAATGTCTAATAATAGTTTTTAAAGTGAAATTTTATATCGTTTGAAAATATCTAAAGGGGTAGTCTAAATACATAAAGTTGTTTTTCATGAAATACTTTACGTTTTTGGGTTTTCCGTAACACTGCGTATGCCATCTATAATGTATTGAGAAAAATAAAAAAACGTCCTGTGCATAGACTCTTAATTGTCTTTAATATCTGAGTGAATGTGTTTGTTATTTAGTTTTGTTTCTAGCTAAAGTTAATTGTTCTGTTTGTATCGAAGATATTTTGAAGCGCCTTACATTCTGTTATCCAGCTTTCCTCACATTGTGTACAAAACCGTGGGAATCTAGATAACTTGTGCCAGCACTTACAATGTGTTTGTGTGTGTCTAGTTATGTGTATCGTTGTATGTATAGTTATCGGATTTTACTGTGGCCTACATAAAACTACTAGTTAGATAAGAAAAAAAGGTTTTTTTAGATACCTAATTTTTTGTTCCTGTGTGTTTCTTTGTACTTAGATATTAAATAAAAAAAACTACACAAATAAAAAAATTGGACAGTAAATAACATTTTCCAGGGTTTAACATTTTCTAATAATTACAGGTAGGTACAAGTACATAATAGGGTTTGAATCGTATTGGCTGTGGGTATGGCCGGATAAGCTGAGAGAATGGTTTAGGTGCTGGGCAAGCCTATTCCATCTTAACAATGTCCCAGGCACTACGTACTTTTTGAATAAATAAATAAATAAATTACCTAGGTAGTGCAGTGTCCCGGCAAAGATTGCCTGACTCTGTGTAAATCATCTAGTAAAGTCAAGTCATCCGAGTACTGTATAAATACTGCAATGATAACAAATTATTGTCTATTCTGCTGACAGAGACAATACGTGTTGGACCGGTTCGCGGAAGGAATGAAGCAATTCTCTCACGATCTCAAGGAAAATATGCAGAAAATCTTATTAAGGTATGTATTATATATGTATGTATATATAGGTGATTCAAATAAAGCATTGGTGTCAATTCAGATGTCGCAAAAACAAAACTAATTTGACAGCACTTAAAATGTTGCCGTCCCTTTTATAACGATCGAAATAAAAAAGGATGGCATCAATTTTAGTGTTGTCTATAAGCAACAGGCAAGAATCTTGCATCGTGTACATCAAATATGTAGGTATTATGCCTCTCCAGCAAAAACCTCAACATCAAAACAAAGCGTTCAGCTCCTAAATTAGGAAGCTGTGCAGCCAATTCTGAAGGAAGTGATTCATTTGACGCAATTAAGCGAAGATGACCGCAATGTACATAAGTAACCACAAATGTACAGTTTCCGGCTGTTGTATTGTCACATGGATAGGTGACGTTTTAACAGAAACATTTCTTTTTTATAATTCTAGTAAGTAATTCTTGTTCATGTTACCTATTGTTTGGTCTCTCTTTTTTTATTTGTGCAAATTTTAATTTTTAGAACTTCGCTTATTTTCTTTTATATTTTTTTACGTTAAGCTAAATAAGGTATCATTGCGATGAAAATAAAAAGGATGGCAATAATTTTAGTTAGCTTAGTTTAGCTTTTGCGACACTCAGAATCGCCACTATTACCTACCTAAGTGATTCTGTCTTTTTTAAGAATAAATAATCATTAAACCTAAACATTTTATTAATTTTCTAATAAAACTAAAAACTAGAGAATGATAATTATGTGGCTCAAATATTCTCCAATTCCTATTTCTTTAAACCCTGTAAACGGATAGAATCAGTCTGTTAATCTGTCAAAAATTACAGTAAATCGCTAAAACAACTGTCTTATTTGACAGTAAAACCATTTGTACCGTCAAACCTGTCAGTTTTACTGTCATATTTCTGAGTTTAGTCGCGATGGCGGTGAATTTAGATTTTTTTTTTTACTAACTCGAATTATTTTGACATGGTAGTGGCTAAATGCGTGGCAAAAGCCGGTGAAGCCAAAATAAAGAAGAAGAAGAAGAATTTAGATTTGCGACAAGTTAGACAATAGCCTGCGATCTCATATAGAGCCAAGTTTCCGACTCTTCTCGCCCTAACACTACAAGGCCTAACTTCACAAACTCTTAAAAGAGACCTCTTTACTATAAATTGACAAAAAAATAAGACCTCGATAAAATATTACAACATATAAACATACTCATTGTGTAAACCTCAGTTTTCCTATTAACAATAAAATGAATGAATTATTATTGACCGTTCTAGTGACCGATAGGTATTTCTAGGAACAGCTTGGTCCTACTACCTTCTGTCATGATGAACAAACAAAATAAATAACTTATTCCTTAAAGATTGATCCCCACATTGAAGTGTTGGAACCAATACGTTCCAACACTCCAATGTGTGGTGCCCGCAACAGGCACGAAGCACTAGTGCGAGCTGATGTAGGACTCTTTAAATATAAATAAATAAATAAATATCCTTGGACATTCCACACGACGTCATCTAGTCCCAAGCTGAGCAATTTAATGCTTGTGTTATGGTAACCAGATGACTAATATATTACATAGATAATTTTTTTTTGTATATACATACATATTAAGTATACCTACTTACATAGAAAAACAACCAGACCCGGAACAAATATCTACAGAACATGCAAACATTTCTCCCGCGGCGGGGATCGAACCCGCAACCTCTGCGTCTCAGGCGGGCTTACGCCCACTGCGCCACAGAGGTCGTCTTTGTTGCGTCACAGTCTCTATTTATGTGAATGTTTTCCAAATCGCTCTTCTGTATTATATATTCTGTGGTATAACCGTAGCAGGTGAAACCACACATTCCAGCACGTTGCAGCACCGAGTCCAAATCGCGGGTGCCGGTAGGTAGTTGCTGTGAATCACGCGTTAGTCACAGATCGCGCTCCGCATCGCATTACTTGCTGGTAAAGATGATGGAAGTGACATCGTCGGATCGAGCGACTGCTACCGTCGGGCAGCACCGCCTTCATAGGCAACACCCCGTGACCCAGGGGCAGTCGCCCCTGGAGTTGAAGCCGGGGTAATGAGTTTTACTCGAGGCCCCTACCTACCTGTCCTAGGACAGGAAGAAGACCTTCGTTCGTTCGAATAATCGTATTTATAAGTTAAACTACTAACTATCCGAACATCATGACGCTGTGTGGAATTTCCAAGGAGATTTATTTATTTATTTATCCATTTAATTAATCCATTTAATAATTATAGGTAACTGTGTTTTCTTTAAACTTTCTGGCAATTTTTGTACCTTTAGTTAAAATTCAGTGTTGTGTGCTTAGTAGCAAATAAATGATATGTCTATGAGTATGTCCATCCATCCTTGGACACTTTCGCATTTAACTCGTATAATTGTATATTCGATTCGATTAAATAAATGAGTAGAATTTCATCCTCAAAAGCCTTATGTTCTTGTCACACGATTGTCAATAAGTATTTCTCATTTCTGTTACTTACCCATGTTGATTATAAAAAATGTTTTTTTCTATTCTATAACAGGATATTATTTGAGCTGCGAATGATGATTTCAAAGATGTGTAGCATGGACTTTCCGATTGAACATAGGCTATATTTCATCAAGGTAGGTACCACGCGATTGAAACCGCAGGCGAGTAAGCTAGTTTTTAATAAACTAAAATTGCATTCGTACGTTGTACCACTTCCAGTGCTTTAGAGACCTCTACACGCGCTTAAGTAGTATTAATGAGTCAGTCGTCACGTGGACAATGAGGGACAATAGCGCAGCTGACAGCTATAGGACATAATCAATTCGAGGTTACCGGTTTGAATGCCAGGTGGCGTTACCAGCAAAAAGTACTTCTGTGTTTTGTGTTCTAGTGTTACCACTTCTCCATTCAAAATTGTATCCAAATTCATTCAGTCATTTCAGCTTGTACAATAACAAATACAAGGGTAAGACAGCGCTACTGTGAATCATAATCGTAATTATGAGAACCTAATTTCTGAGTACAATTGCACTTTTTTGAAAAATCATCATTGGTTTAATTATGATAACCAAAGTTAGCCAGTTAAATTCTAATTTGACCCAAAAATCCCTAGTAAAAAACAGACCTATCTATCCCTAGCATTTCGATACCCACAGGTCGCAGTAAGCTGGTCGGATAGCGGTCATTAGCTATGAGTAAGTTGAACGAACACGTGCACTCAAACAATACGTTGCAAAAGTTAAACAATGGGACAGACAGAGCGCACAATAAGGACACTAATGTTACCATTTTAAAGTTACAAGTATAAAGCACGCTTGTAACACTATTAGTGACAATTCGGAGTATCGCAAAAGCTTAACTTAACTAACTAAAAATAAAAAAGGATGGCATTAATTTTAGTTACTTTAGTTTAGCTTTTGCGACGCTCCGAATTGCCACTACTGTGTCTCTACAATTTCCTAGATAATACCATGGACGAAATAGATTTATGACCGATTATTAAATACTTCAAATCGTGATTTCAGAATTAGTTATAAAAATGCATGATAGGTAAGAGTAGTAACTAACTAGGAGTAACCATTTACATAAAAATGTATTAATATTTAATTTTTAATTTTTAAAATAAAAAAAAAAAATTTTAGTACTTATAGGTTGCCTCCTGACGTTGCGTTGTATAAATCGTCTAGTGAAGATGTACTTAACAGGTACTGTTAACAGGCCTTTAGAGGCCTTTAGAGGCCTGTTTTAACAGTAGGTACCTAATTATGATTGATGGCCGCCATTTGTTTTTATTAATTCTCTACAATATTTCTCGGCCATAAACGGGGATTTTCGTAATAATCTTCCTACACAATAAAAATGTTCTAAAATATTGTTATGGTTACAATCATTACCCGAGACATACTTAGCATTTGATTAGCGAGACGATTATAATAGATAGCAGGATTACCTATTTTGATTAAAAATATTTATGATAAGACAAAAATTTGGATTTTTGTCATAGTGCGTGTAGTGTGTGAACTACATACATTGCGATGAAATATTTATGTAAGTAAATTTCTTATAATAAACTAGTTTGCTTTCACGCGGCTTCGCTCGCGCGGTACCTGGATGTAAAGTAGCCTATGTGTTATTTCAGGTCACAAATTGTGTAGGTATAGTTACCTACTTACTGCAAGTTTCAGAAAAATCTGTAATTAATCTGTAATAATTCATGCAAACTTTCGTGTTTTTAACATTATTTTATTAATAATAGGACTTCTATGACCCAATTTTTAACCTCCAAATGAAAAAGAGGGTTCCTACAAGTTTAAATAAGTTAATAAGTTCCTAATACGTTTCATTTTCCACGTCATTTTAATTTCATCAAAAGCCTTGAAAAATTTTATGACACTATTTCCCACCCCTTTGCTATTATAATTGATTAGGCACCATTTTAAGGTATGTGACCAAGTTTTTATGGTAGGTACTAACTGGAAAATGTACCCTTCTAAACAAAAAAGGAAAGTCTCCTCCTCCAAAGTTAGAAATTATGATGATCCTCAACTTCTCACTCCCAGGGCTCCTTACGCTACCGGCATGCCTGGCGCTGCACATGGAGGAGCCGAGCCTGCCACCCGTCATGTCGCGCGAATTTATACAAGAGGAGTGGCTTGACGTGCGACTGAATCAGTTCGATGCTTCTAGCACGGACACTTTTCCTATGGTAAGTACTTAATCATATCATACCATATCATACATTATTTCTGTCTCTGTCTGTCATCTGTCATCTGTCATCTGTCATCTGTCATCTGTTATCTGTCATCTGTCATCTGTCATCTGTCATCTGTCATCTGTCATCTGTCATCTGTCATCTGTCATCTGTCACCTGTCATCTGTCATCTGTCATCTGTCATCTGTCATCTGTCATCTGTCATCTGTCATCTGTCATCTGTCATCTGTCATCTGTCATCTGTCATCTGTCATCTGTCATCTGTCATCTGTCATCTGTCATCTGTCATCTGTCATCTGTCATCTGTCATCTGTCATCTGTCATCTGTCATCTGTCATCTGTCATCTGTCATCTGTCATCTGTCATCTGTCATCTGTCATCTGTCATCTGTCATCTGTCATCTGTCATCTGTCATCTGTCATCTGTCATCTGTCATCTGTCATCTGTCATCTGCCATCTGCCATCTGTCATCTGTCATCTGTCATCTGCCATTTCAGATCCATCAGTCCATCAGTCCATCAGTCCATCAGTCCATCAGTCCATCAGTCCATCAGTCCATCAGTCCATCAGTCCATCAGTCCATCAGTCCATCAGTCCATCAGTCCATCAGTCCATCAGTCCATCAGTCCATCAGTCCATCAGTCCATCAGTCCATCAGTCCATCAGTCCATCAGTCCATCAGTCCATCAGTCCATCAGTCCATCAGTCCATCAGTCCATCAGTCCATCAGTCCATCAGTCCATCAGTCCATCAGTCCATCAGTCCATCAGTCCATCAGTCCATCAGTCCATCAGTCCATCAGTCCATCAGTCCATCAGTCCATCAGTCCATCAGTCCATCAGTCCATCAGTCCATCAGTCCATCAGTCCATCAGTCCATCAGTCCATCAGTCCATCAGTCCATCAGTCCATCAGTCCATCAGTCCATCAGTCCAGTCCATCAGTCATCAGTCATCTGTCATCTGTCATCTGTCATCTGTCATCTGTCATCTGTCATCTGTCATCTGTCATCTGTCATCTGTCATCTGTCATCTGTCATCTGTCATCTGTCATCTGTCATCTGTCATCTGTCATCTGTCATCTGTCATCTGTCATCTGTCATCTGTCATCTGTCATCTGTCATCTGTCATCTGTCATCTGTCATCTGTCATCTGTCATCTGTCATCTGTCATCTGTCATCTGTCATCTGTCATCTGTCATCTGTCATCTGTCATCTGTCATCTGTCATCTGTCATCTGTCATCTGTCATCTGTCATCTGTCATCTGTCATCTGTCATCTGTCATCTGTCATCTGTCATCTGTCATCTGTCATCTGTCATGGCGTCTCACTAAGGAGGCTGTGCACAAAATCAGTGTTGCACAGAGAGCCATGGAGCGCGCCATGCTCGGTATTACGCTATTAGACAAAGTCCCCAACACCGAAATCCGCAAACGGACTAAAGTCCAAGACATCACCGAGCGGATGCTGGGACTTAAATGGAGTTGGGCGGGTCACCTGGCAAGACGGAGTGACGGCAGATGGACCAAAATGCTGACCGAGTGGTGGCCTAGACAAGGACACCGTAAAAGGGGACGTCCACCGGCTCGATGGGTAGATGACATCCGCAAAACAGTGGGTTGCACGTGGCTAAGACTAGCGCAGGATAGAGGCGAATGGCATTCACGAAGGGAGGCCTATGCCCAGCAGTGGGTTAAAAGTGGCTGATGATGAGTTAAGCATTGTGTATAACTCGATCCAACATTAGACTTGACTGTTTCAACTGCATGTTATGAGCATTTTCAAGCCGCACTTAGGTATAGTTTTAAGTTATATATACCAACCTAACGTTCATTCAAATGATGATTATTAATAGAAAAAGTTTGATACAATACTTATAAATAAATACATGTCATGTAATCAATTAGTTTTAATAGCACACTTCGATGTTTGTAAAAAGTGTTTAGAGTAATTCTAAAAATAGTTAAGAGTCACTTAAATCACAATATACAAATATTTAAAATATTTAATAATATTTAAAAAAAATCTAAACGTCTAAAAGTGAAAGGGCCACACTGGGGGCAATTCAGAGTGTCGCAAAAGCTAAACTAAACTAATTAAAATTATTGCCATCCTTTTTATTTCCATCGCTATGAAAGGGACGGCAACAATTTTAGTTAGCTTAGTTTAGCTTTTGCGACACTCAGAATTGCCACTACTGACGGCATAAATTAACACGTGGGCATTGACGTTTCCCGTAGTGTGGCCCGACGACGACGGTTAGTGAGCTAGGACGAAAAATATAAATTTAACTTACCGATATAAATAGATCTCCGGATATTTGAGAAATATTTCTTCCCTGATTTCTTAATAAAATAATTTCGCTGCGTTTTAACTGCGTCAAGTTACAGAAAACACTCATTGTTGATGAATACGTAAAATTAGATTTTCGAAAAGTAAGGAATAATATTTGCACCACCACGGTATGCCGACAACTGACTGCTGCCGATTAAGAACAGCTATAAAAAAAAATTTAAGTCATAAAAACAAAATGGCTTTCAGAAAAAAAAGGGTCTGGTCAAAATTAAAAGACAAAAGAAAAAGGCGGGATCAACTAGCTAACGTCTTGCAAGCAAAAATGTTTTAAAACTGGTATCTTGTGTTATATAATCTGTGCTTTTGCTGATAGTACTTATAATAATAGTTGCTGATAGTAGGTACTTATAACAATAGTAGTGTGAGACGCGACCGCGAGGAGTGACCACACTCATACCCAGATGAAGATTCTCCGGAAGAATCGAAACATTGTCGGTATCTAAATCGACGATAATTTTACGTGAGTAATTTCCCGTGTGCTATTATAATGTCTAATACAACTCACGATAGTTTTGAAAGTGAAACTTATAATAATGTTAAGTGTGGTTTAACACTGTAAAAATAATAAAAAACTATAGAATTAGCGTAGCGACATCTCTGGTCATTTGTGTTGAATGCAACTTCAATCAATGAGCAGGTGATACTCTGGTATCCCTGTAGGTGGCGCTAATCGGTGCTTTAACCGATAAAAAATCATCTTACTAATAGTTTCGGGGTTCGGCTTTAAGGGTCCGTGGCCTAGTGGTTGGGCAACTCGGCTTAAGAGTGATCGCTTGTATCTACGCAGGTTCGAATCCTGCCGGATCCGTTAACTTTTAGTAAGATTTTTCATTTATAATGAACTAATGTTAATTGAAGTAAAGAAAACATCGGTTAGAAGCCGGGGCGGGTCGTTAGTGTTTTTATAATTTACTAAACTGTGTTACTTGTCGGTGTGAATGTGAGGACTGCACTAATTAACCGTTTTACATGCCATGGCACACTCGAACTATTGTTTGACGTCCTACGGGTTAGATAGCGATTGGGGGTTAATTCCGGGGAATTTAGGGATTATTTGAGAAGGGCTTAGGAGATAAAGTGTAGCTAGTGTTAGTTTATCTATGGATCCTAGATTATTTCAATGAGGACGTTCATGAGCTATATTGGCTAACTCGACACCAGGCCGTTTTAGGCCGCCTCTGGGCTGTTCTTGAGAATTAAAAGCAGGGACCGACAATGTAACACAATTGGAAAACGACCCTGATCATCTGTATACCCAAGGTATACTACATTACCTATACAGCTGATGTGAACAGGGTATATATTTTTGTTTGTGGCGCAGTGGGCAATGGCTCGCCTGAGACGCGGAGGTCGCGGGTTCAATCCGCAACCTTCGCAACAAATTGGTTCCGGGTCTGGGTGTTTTCTATCTCTATCCCCCTTATTAATAAACGAAGATTGACAAAGAACGTCAGTGAATGAACGAATTAGCACTTTACTGTACACAGAATAAAGATACAAATAAAACTTAAAATTAATAGGTACTTCGTTGATCTTTGTTTATTGAGGGTAAAAGTATTAAATCAGTCATCTTGTTATCATAATACAAGCAGTGGGACTAATAGTGATGATTGTGTGTCAAATGTCCGAGGATATCTATTTATTTATTTATTCAGTTTTAAGTGAACATTTGCAGGTTTTTATCGTTTCTTAGTACAAAATGAAGGTCCATTTCAAAACCTGATTTGACTTTAGAAGTAAAAGCTATTGAATTGTTTTACAGTCGATGACCTGAATAAAGTAATGTGTTCACGCAAAATGGACTTAATTCCACAAAAATATTCGACTCTCGCACTCGTCGTGCATACTAACCTTTATTTACTAACTCACATTTCCACTCGACCTTAAACCTTTACAACAAAAGCTATTATTCTTCAGCAGATTCAAATGAAGCTTTTGTAAGAAAATTAGCAAAACAAATCAACTTTGCGAGTGAAAAGAACGTATTTCAAAGGTGTAAGGGTGGTTTTTGATTACATTAGTGTATAATTAAGATTGTGTTAAGTTAACTAGGTAATTAGAAAGGATTCTGTATTGGGAGGGATGCTAATTTTGCGATGGCTGTTTTATGGTGAATGATTTTGGTGAAATGGCCTTATTAATATGGCAGTTACGTATAAAATTTGCATAACATTTATGTAAGAGCAAATAACATGAGTGTAAATCGATTGTTATATTCCGTCAGGGGTACTTACCTAGGTTTTAGAAAAAACTGTGTAAGTAGGTACCTATTAGTGGCAATTCGGAGTGTCGCAAAAGCTAAACTAAACTACTCTAAAATTAATGCCAACCTTTTTATCCCCATCGCTATGAAAGGGACGGGAACATTTTTGGTTAGTTAAGTTAGCTTTTGCGTTACTCAGAATTGCCACTACTGTTTACGGATAGCAGATTAGTCCCATTTCACCCCTGGTGGAGGGGAACTAATCAACTGTGTAAAACCACCAGTGTTGGACACTTGCTCAATACGAACTTGCTTACCGGTCTTTAAAAGATTTTGTATGTCATAAGATCTGCAGATTTCTACAATACAGTTGATGGACTTTTTTCTGCAGAATTCCGAAGATGTGAGATGAATTTTGCTCAAAGACAATTAGTTTTAGTAACAAATTGTCACCTACGTCTCATTCTCAAGACCTCGAGGGTCAATTGTCCATTGGCCCGGTGAGTCACGTGACTCATGCTGTTTATTGCATTACCCAATCGTAATTGGTCCTATCCTGTCTGTTTAAAGAGTTTGACTCGGAAATATCTTGATTTCATATAAAACTTAGGTCTTTACATCTTTACTAGATGATATACTTAGGTAAGTATACAGAGTCAGGAGGCAAGCTTTGCCTACACTTAACGGGACACTGTAGTGATTTAATATAATGCCTATAGAAAATGGTGAGTTCAATTTGTGATTATGCTAGCATTAGTGGCTTAGTTAAGGCTACCGAGGGCATATAGCCCTATTAAGGGCATAAGGCCATATTAAGGCCTCAAAACCGACAAGTACGAAATAACTCAGCTGTTGCTACTATCGGTTACACACCCTGAAATTTCTATGATATAATGCGTAGTTTACGAGGGTGACACCTGGTTGATTTCTTGGTCGATCTTCATACATTTTCAAGTCGCCTCCTAAGCCGCACGACGAAATCGACCAGCTAGTCACCCGTGTAGACCCCGCATAGCAACGACTTAACATAGGTACATTGTACTACTAAACCAGTAGTTTTCTCTAAAAATGAACTGAAAGAAATCCAGACTGAGCCGATGCCCTCATTTCGCAGTTGTTGGTATTCTCAAATATTCTTTTACGAGCCACTTATCGATAGTTTTCTAATTCCCCGAAAATAAAATTATACCAGTTGTGTGCTCAATAGTTTTCCCATTTGCAACATTTCACGAACTTTCATCCCCTTAGCCTTAAGGGATGAATGTTTCTTTGTGCTCACATCATTTAAGGAACTCCTGTGGATAAATGGTATCTTCATTAATCAATTAGATCAGCACCTGACTGGTCAGTTTATACAAATATTATTTTGATACAACACCACCAAAAAATGCCGCCATATTCAAAAATGTATGAGAAAATAAAGAATTTTGATTATATTTTTTTATATTTTTTTCTGCTATTTAAATTAGAGACAAATCCATCAAATTAAAGATCACAAAAATCGGTACAGCCGTTCTTGAGTGACAAATGGTGTACTTAACTAACTCGACTTTGTTTTATATAATTAACTAGCTTTCTCGGCCGCGGCTTCAACCCCGTGGTACCTATTTGAATGAAAAGTAGCCTACGTGTTACGGGTCATTAACTTATTCCAAGTTTCAACCAAATCCGTTCAGTAGTTTCCGCGTAAAGTGTCACAAACTTCCATACATTCATACAAACTTATCATACTAAGTGGGATATAGGTAATTTATTTGTTAATATTTTGGATATAATACAGAGTTCCTTTTATTTATTAAGTTGTGTAGTTTAAGAAGTGTAGATATTTTTTGTTCCTGTGTGTTTCTTTGTTCGTAGATAAATAAAAACTTATTTATTTGAATTGCAGTGACACATCGGTATCCAACCTTCGGTTCCTGTCGGTAGACCAGGCGCTGGCAGACTTAGCACAGTTCATCGAACACGTCAGGAATCCTGACTTCGACTTCGGGCATTACCAGTGAGTACTTCTCATTAATAAATAATAAATAAATTTATTTATTTTCTCTCACAAAGGTTACACAGTTACAGAAATAGTAACAAAAAATAGTACAAACGTCCCTGCTTTATTAAATTCTTTGGATCCATTTAATGAGGCATTCTTACCTACCTGCTGGACAAGGCCTGTTCTTGTCAACCATCTCTGTTCTTTATTTACCTACGCCCGAGATGCCTCAAAGTGGCCCAAAACCGTTAAGGTGACTGTGTACGTCAAACTAGCCGCCGCCTATTTTATTTTATTATTACGTTGAACAAAAGAATTTAAAAAAACTTAATGTTCAGTTTGTGATACCTATCTATATTTCAATACAGTAAGTTGAACTTGGTGGCCACCAAACTCTGTTTTCGCTTCCTCCTAAACTATAAAAAATAAAACTATTACAGAGGTATTACAAAATAGCTTGATAGGTTTCACAAACTGAACATTCAATTTTTTTTATAATTCCTTTGTTTAACGCAAAGACGATGAATAACAAGTGGAAGTGAAAGTTTTTTTTTGTGAAAGTTTTTCGGGGTGGCCCTTTCTGTTTCCGGGATACAATTTTTCTGTGTGTGTCTAGGTTTATTATAGACTTTGGTTTCTATGGCATAATCAGAGTAGAGTCCAAATACGATTGGCAAATGGGTTTAACTTTATGTGATCCCAGAGGTTCTAAGTATTAAATCAATGATTTATACTTTTACCAAAGATTAATCATCGTGTTTGGTTCAACGTAATAATAAATTAAAATAGGCAGCGTTTGACGCATACAACCACTAGCTTATTAAAATTGTAGGCATTCAAGAAATGGCTCCGTGATCCTCGTGGGGTGTTCCTACGCCGGCAGCATGGCCACCTGGATGCGGCTCGCGTACCCTCACCTGGTGGACGCCGCCTTCTCCGACAGTGGACCCTTGCACGCTCAGGAGGACTTCCCGGGTAGGACTGGAAATAGTGGATGGAACAGAACCACGGTTGTTTTCCACTCCTACTACTAATATTTCTAGTATGATTTTGCAGATTATAATATTATAAAGAGGTAAAGTTGGTTTGTTTGTATGTTTAGGGTAGGTAATCTCCAAAACTACTTATCCGATTTCAAGAATTCTTTCAACGGTGTGTAGCATGTAGCATGGACTTTCCGAATGAACATAGGCTATATTTTATCAAGGTAGGTACCACGCGAGCGAAGCCGCGGGCGAGTAAGCTAGTGCTATACAAAGCATTTCAAAATTAAACAATTTTATGTAAACGATGGTTAAGTTCCGACTCGTTAGGTACCTACCTACTGTCGAAACTTTTTTTATTTTGGAAAAGTAGAATAGAATAGAATACTTAGATAGAATACAATACAATAGAAAAAGTTTTTATTTTCCATCAACATTATGCTGTGCTGTGCCGACTTTGTCCATTGTCTTTGCCCACAAGGAGGCCTTTGCCCAACAATGGAACAGGATCATTGTGTTCTGATCGCTAAACTTAAAAAAAGACAATTCAATAAAGATGTTAAGACCTCCCTTCGTACCTTACAGAATACCTGGAGGTGATCGCGGAAGCCCTGCGCGTGCAAGGAGGGGAGGCCTGCCTGGCCGCGGTGGAGGAGAGCATGACCGCGCTTGCAGCGCTGCTGGCGACGCCAGGAGGACCCGCCAGTGTTTCAACACTTTTTAAGTAAGTGAAGGCCTTTAGGTGGGTTATTCCTCATGGCCGAACTATTTCGCCTAACTGATTTGGCTACGAGGAGCTAACATATCCTCATGGCCGAAATCGTATCAAAAGTGCTTAACATAAAGCATTTCTGGCGCTTCGGCAGCCGCTGCCGCGGCACGCTCGCTACGCTCGCCTCGCCTCGCGTTAGTGGTCACTGTTCAAACATAACTCAACCAACTGATTTCGATCTGGGTGGATGTAATTTTTGATACGAGTTCGGCCATGAGGATAATATTATGTTAGTCCTCGACTCTTAGCCAAATCAGTTAGACGAAATAGTTCGGCCGTGAGAAATAACCTCTTTAGGCGGCTTAAAAACTCCGTCACCAGAGTTGGCCACTTGTTCATACGGGTATACTTAGTACCTAGGTAAGTACAAGACGCCAGGAGGACCCGGTAGTGTTTCAACACTTTTTGGCCTTTAGGCGGTCTAAAAACTCCGTCACCAGATTTGTCTTCAAGACTATTCCTGTTCCTTCACAGTTTGAGGAATAGCTTTCTTAGCAGTGACCATTGACCATGAATTTACATAGACATGACGTGACCCAAACAAATTTTATTGTTCCCGACGTATTGGTCCACTAATTCTACATTTATTTCTTGACAGCACTTGCTCGCCCCTTACCACGGCTCCCTTGGACCAGGCCACCTTCTCCTGGTTCGGCATCACGGAGACCTTCGCGTACCTGGTGCAGTACGCACGGCCTGGAGACATCTCTGAAGCATGCGCTGTCCTTACTGAAGCTTCTGTTGGTAAGTCCTTGACTTGCAAATGCTGTGTAGGTACAAATTGCAAAGTTGCGATATTTTATTTCTCATTAGCTGCGCCCCGCGGTGTTACCCGCGGTGAATACTTCCTGTTTTCGTGAGAATACCGGGATTAAAAGTAGCCTATTCTTTAATCCAGGGTATAAGCGATTCTGGTACCAAATTTCATTCAAATCCGTCCAGCCGTTTGAGCGTGAAAGAGTAACAAACACACTTAGACACAATCTTTTACCTTTATAATATTAGTGTGACCGGGATCAAAAGTAGGTATAGTGTGATGAAATGTGATGTGATGTGATAATAGGTAGGTACCTATACCTTCCCAACTGATAACAAAATTTGCATGCAACCGATTTATAGACAGCTTAACCAAATCGATAGGTACGTGTTTAAAACCAGTATTCGAACCTACGCCGCTGCCGGGTCAAAAATTGAGATTCCATTCCTAGTGGAACTAACTAGTGTTAGGCCAACACTGCTCTCAAACACAATGATGAATTAATTGTATCTAGGCATTAGGTCAATAGACATTTATTAAAATCCAGTATTTTCTTTGCATCATCCTCAGAGCTTGGTGATTCTATTCGTGTTCTTTAAGACCAACTCCTTGAGGGATCAGGGTAACTGGTTTAGGGCAAAATTCATCTTTGGTGATCTATCTTAATAAGCTCGTGTTAACACATTCCCTGCCCCGCCTCTGCGGTGATCTTTTAGGACTCCACCAGTTCGTATGAGCAAGTGGCCATCTCTGGTGACGGAGTTTTTAGGCCGTCTCCGTCATGGCTTAACGACTTTAAAAGCCGGGACCGACAATTTAACGTGCCCTCCGAAGCACAAACTTAAGAGAAAATTATGATGTCTTTAGAACCAGTACAACGCCTTGCCAACTGGATCACAGAGCAGCCATGGACCCAGCCGTGCATCAGAGCTAGCTACAACGACGTGGTGTTGGAACACACCAACACTAGTTACGAAGCGCCGCAGTCTGTCAGTAAGTGGATTGAAGCTGACATATCTACCATCTGGTTTAATGCAAAGCCATTTAAAGGAATCATTTAAAGAATCTTAAAATTAAAAAATAAACTACTATTCCTCTTATCAACAATAGTTCTAATCAAATTCTTCATTATCCAAACAAGTCATGAATTCCCTAAAAGCTAGAAATGAAAATAAAATAAATTAATCCCCCCGTCATAACAATAACGCAATAAAAGTTCACTGAACTCAAAGTTTCATCAAATTACTAAATTCACTGTCAAATTAGCTTTCCTGGCATTTTTCCCAACGCCATCGCTGTTAGAGCGAGACAGGGTGCGTCTGTGGTGCAAGAGCGAGCGAGATGGTGAATGAATAGGTTATTATTTAGAGGCATCTGCAATGTAGATGCGATGGTAATTGTCACTAACAGAGGTTCTGATGTCTGACACACGGATGTAGAATCTGAAGAACAGTTAATTAAAACATAAGTAGGTATCTAAAACAAGTGGCTTAATCAATTTTATTAAAAAACCCGCTTTAATTTCGTAAGCTCAACTCACACCAAAAGAGCATCGAAGAGCAGCGAAGCGGAGCGCAGTTTCAGTGTCATACCAATTTCAACTTTATTTTCATTACTATAATACTTATTATCGCAGAGAAGGCGCGCGTATTCGAATGCGCCGGAGTTCCGGCCTTTAAAGTTGTTAGCCTTTAAAAGCCGTCTTCAAGGGGCCTAAAAAGCCACTGGCTCATATTAACTTACTTATCAGTACATTTGATTAAATACTAAGTGGAATTTCCATTATTATTATACTGAATAATACCTACGGTTTTTGAATATTGAAAAGGATAATGAGTGACTTTTGTCTGATACATCAATCATGTCATTGGAATCAAAACCACTATGGTTTTCCGTTTGTCACCACACACTGAAAATGGTATAAGGAAACAACACGAGGAAACCAGCAAAGCATTACCTAATCAACATTTCCCGTGGATTCTAATAAAAATTTAATTACAATTTAAAAACAAATAAGTTGGATGATGTTTGTGTGTTTGTTCTTACGCTACCAAATTCGATTGAATTTTGCAATTTTATAAGACATGTGTCACGCGCGTTTTAACAAGATTCTTTTAACTGTGTTCTATTCTAAGTATTCGTTACAAGTCGAAGTCGAATCTTCTAAATCCCGAGACCAAGTACCATCCGTCCCAATCCAGGTACCATCCGTCCCAGTCCGAGTACCATCTGTCCAAGTCCAAGTACCATCCGTCCCAGTCCGAGTACCATCTGTCCCAGCCCAGGTATCGTCCGTCTAAGACCAAGTACCATTCGTCCTAGTCCAGGTACCATCCATTCCAGTCCAAGTACCATCCGGCCCAGTTAAGTACCATCCGGCCCAGTCCAGGTACCATATATCCCAGTCCAGGTACCATCCGGCCCAGTTAAGTACCATCCGGCCCAGTCCAGTTACGATCCGTCCCAGTCCAAGTACCATTCGGCCCAGTTAAGTACCATCCGGCCTAGTCCAGGTACCATCCGGCCAACTTCAGGTACCATCCGGCCCAATTAAGTACCATCTGGCCCAGTCCAGGTACCATCCGTCCCAGTCCAGGTACCATCCGGCCCAGTTAAGTACCATCCATCCCAGTCCAAATACCATCCGGCCCAGTTCAGGTACCATCCATCCCAGTTCAAGTTCCATCCGTCCCAAGCCAAGTACCATCCGTCCCAGTCCAGGTACCATCCGGCCCAGTCCAAGTACCATCCGGCCCAGTTGAGTACCATCTGACCCAGTTAAAGTACTATGCGTACCAGTCCACGTACCATCAGGCCCAGTTAAGTACCATCCGGCCCAGTTCAGGTACCTTCCATCCAAGTCCAAGTACCATCCGTCCCAGTCAAAGTCCAGCCTTAAAAAGTACTTAGGTATTGTTATTACTTATTTCGCCCAAATTCATTATCTCGCTCGTTCGTGTGTCGCGCCTGAGTCTGACATTTGATTCACAGATCGCGCCCATTACATGCAATTGCGGGCTAATCTCTACTTTGCACTGTGCCCTTGCCGAGTTCACTGCTTCAAACTATTAAAGTAGTTCAACTTTACATCAATTTGAGAGACACCAACTTATTGCATCCCTCTTTTTCGCCAGGGATATAATAAAAAAAACGATTGAATTACACTCTTATATTTTTTTGACGGGCTCTGTGGCAGTGCTGAAGGCCCGCCTGAGACGCAGAGTTGCGGGTTCGATCCCCGCTGCAGGACAAATGTTTGTATGATCTTAAAATATTTTGTCTATCCTTGTGTGTGTTTTTATCATGAAGGTATAACTTAAAAACTTGTCTTGCGCAAAACAGCAAATGCTGAGTTGGACGCCTATTTGAGACACATTGTGTATTTTTAAATTATGTTTTTGTGTATTGTTTTAGTTTTTGTGTGTGTCAAATAAATGCCTTTTCTTTCTTTCTTTCTTTCTTTCTTTAAAATAATCGAGACCGAGACCGATACAAAATCTGGAACCTCTGAACCTCGGAACCTGGAAGGTGTGAAAAGAAAGAAAGAAAAATCATTTATTTTGGTAGGACCTCAAGGATCACTCCAGTTTCGTATTACACGCTAGGTTATTCTAATGCCTGTGCCCAACACGACTCCCTACACCAGGGAAAGAATCTGGCAATAACCTGGTGATGTCAGCCTAGCTTTTTTTTAAAAGCAATCCCATAACAATCTAAATTCCTCAAAATTATTCAGTGGGAAGCCAGTCAAAGAAAGTAAGGCATGTTAAAGCAAGTAAAAGTGTGGGTACCTATTAATTTTGTTGTTTTTCTTACTTAGTGAGGTTATGGACGTACCAGACTTGCGTGGAGTACGGCTGGTACCAGAGCACCAGCAGCCCCGCCCAGCCCTTCCTCTCCGCCGTGCCCCTGGAGTACTTCCACCATATGTGCCGCGACTTCTTCTCCAGCTTGTAAGTTCTATTCAAAATATATTGTTCATCATTTCGTGTATTTCCTCTTTCTCTCTGCAATCTCATTTTCTCTTCTTTATTCCTAAGTCTCTCCTCTCTCCTTGTCTGTTTCCCACCTTCTTTGTTTCTCTCCCTGTCTGCTTCCCTTTTTCTTTCAAATTCAAATTCAAATTCATTTATTTGCCTTGAACATGGTAAGTTACAAACAGGTGTTAAAATTTAATACAGTTCATCACATTCAGCTATTTGTCACAACATGCAAATATTATTATAAAACATCGCTCGGGATGGATGTTACTAGGTAATACTGTCAATCACTTTTGTGGAATGTAGGTATGTATGTCAATTTAGTATAAAATAAAAGAGAGAAAAGAAAATTAAAATAAAAAATAAATAAAAATTAATTTCAAAAACAGTCATAGGAACAATACAAAATGAAGTCAACGAGTAAGCAAAATACAATAATGATCATTAGAATTAAACAATAATAATTACAATATTAAAATTAAAATTTAGATGTCAAGAATTCATTGATTGAGTAGAAACAATTATCTATAAGCCAATTCTTTAATACTTTATTAAATATATACCCTTCATTTTCTAATATTGCCTTTGGTAAATGATTATACACTATACATGACATGTAGACACAATTATGCCTATAAAGTTCTAATTTAGGTTTAGGCATCACTAAAGGTTTTTGTGTAATCACTCTTCTATTTGTGTTATCTTGTCTTTCAAAGAGGGCATGATGCTTTCTTATAAATATGGCTAGTTCAAAAATATACATAGATGGTAGTGTCAAAATTTTATGTTTTTTGAAAATGGGTTTAGGTACATGACTCTATTTGTTTCATGCCGAATATTGCCCTAATGCACTGTTTTTGCGCAACGAAAGCTTTCTGTCTATCTGTAGAATTACCCCACATTATAAGACCGAAGAAGACTTTTCCTATTTTACTTTTCACCCCATCTTGCTTCTGTCCATAATATAGGTATAATTCTTATTAGGTACTCTTAATATATTATTACTTACTTAATACTTTAAACATTACTCTTCTCTCCCAATTACGCTTCAATGCTTTATCTGCTTCTCCCTATCTCGGTCTCCCCTGCTTCTCTTTCTCTGCTTCTGTCCTTCTCTCCTCTCTCTTTCACTCTAATCTCTTCTCTCCTTTCAGTTTCGACGAAGAGTTCCTCCGCGCCGGCATCGAGCGCACGAACCGCTTGTTCGCGGGCCTCGCCCACATGCCGGACTACGTGGTGTCCGTGGCGGGCGGACACGACCCCTGGCGGCCGATGGGGCCGGACGCGACGCATGCGACAGACAAGTCGCCGGTCTATGTTGTGCCTGAGGCCTCGCATTGTCGCGTGTATACGTAAGTATACAGCCGAGCCCACACCATACGATCGACGATCGCGGGATACGCGATCTTGTGGTGTGGACGATGAAACAGAAGATTGGCTTTCTGTCCAGTGAAATTATGACTGGTTTTTTGTTTGAACTTAGTTATGACATTGAGACGAGTTTATTGAATACACATGAGATGAATTTATTTATTTATTTATATTTTAATTTATCTGAGAGAATATTATTAATTTATTAATGTTTTTAAGTTTTTTATGTGACAAGAAATAAAAGTTTAATATTATTATTATTATGTACTAGCTGTGCCCCGCGGTGTTACCCGCGGTGAATAAGTTAATACATTTTTTTAACGACTTCAAAAAAGGAGGAGGTTCTCAATTCGTGGACTGGGTAAACCGAATTTTTTTATTCTTTTTTTGATCTGATGAGGATCGTCAGAGATATGAATAAAAATGCACATCGACAGTGCAGAAAATTACTCTCTTCTTACGTAATTGAAAAAGTTTTAATATTTTTTTAAATTTTGCTCCTTGTTTAAGACCAATGCGTCATTTGTCACTTGATTTTGGTGCTCATAGAAAAGGATGACTGCTGGTCGGATATGGTATGGTCTGACATAGTTTATCTTGCTTGCAAAATATTCAAGAAGCAACCATGCGAGCGAAGCGAGCTTCGAACCAAGCGAGCGCAGCGAGCCGAAGTTTTTAAGACAAATTCGTCATGTGACACTTGATTTTGCTTAAGGTGCTCATAGAAAAGGCTGTCGGTCGGTCCCTATTTTTTGGTCTGACATAGATCAATTTGCAAGCAAAATATTGAAGAAGCTACCGTGCGAGCGAAGCGAGCTTCAAACTAAGCGAGCACAGCAAGCGTCTTAATCTCGCGAAGCGAGCTGAAATTATTAAAAACAAATGCGTCCTGACGTGACACTTGATTTTGCTTATGGAGCTCATAGAAAAGGCTGACTGTTGGTCGGTTCCTATTCTATAGTCTGACATAGATCAATTTGCCAGCAAAGTATTCAAAAAGCTACCGTGCGAGCGAAGCGAGCTTTGAACCAAGCGAGCGTAGCAAGCTTCGAACTAAGCTTGCATAGCGAGCCTTTTAAACCGAAATTTAAAAAAAAATGCATCATGTGACACTTGATTTTGCTTAGAGTGCTCATAGAAAAGGCTAATTGCTGGTCTGTTCTTATTCTATGGCCTCACATAGTTGAATTTGCTAGCAAAATATTCAAGAAGCTACCGTGCGAGCGAAGCGAGCATCGAACTAAGCAAGCGCATCGAGTTTCTTAGACTCGAAATTTTTAAGACAAATTCGTCATGACTGACACTTATGTTTGCTTATGGTGCTCAAAGATAAGGCGCTGGTCGGTTCCGAGCAAAGCGAGCGCAGCGAGGATTTAGAATTGCAGCGATCCGAAATTGTGGGTTATCGCTAATTTAATAAAAAAGCGATGATGAATGAGGTCCTGGTACCTACCTATGTTAATTGAAGACACAAATTTAAACTTTGTTCTAATGGTTTATGTTGAGCCAGAAATCTTTTTATCGGAGATTTATCTGCGTAAATAAGTACCAATTCCGTGAGATTATCGGGTCAAAATAAACAATATTTGAAATCCGTTAAGCCGTTTGAGTTTAAAGAAGCATAAATTAAGTATTTTGATAATCTCACGGGAACATACGCTTTTAAGGGATTTAAAGAAGCCTATGGGATGTGTTAATCCAGAATATCAACTGTCCTGGTATCAAATTTCATTCAAATCCGTCCAGCCGTTTCAGCGTGAAGGAGTTATAACTTTGCTTGTGCTGCCATCTATTAACATTATTTTGGCTAAAAGTTACGTTTTCACGGCAAAACTATTTTGATGAATAATTTCGTTTATAATCTTACGGAACCATTGCTTTTTTCAGGAATTTAAGGTAGCCTATTTGTTAATCCAGGGAATAAACAATCCTGCTATTAAATTTAATTCAAATTCCGGGCGTTTAAGCGTGAAGGAATAGTATCTTTGCCTGTGCTGCCATCTATTGAAATTATTTTGTTACTTTTTCACGGCCAAACTATTTTGTATAAACTATTTTAATGAATTTGATTAATAATCCCCCGGAATCAATGCACTTTTCAGGAATTTTAAGTAGCGTATTTTTTAGTTCAGGGTATAAGCAATCATGCTACCAATTTTCATTCAAATCCGTCCAGCCGTTTGAGCGTGAAGTAGTTGTATTTTTGCCTGTGCTGCCATCTATGAAGTTATTTTGCCTGACAGCTACCTTTTGCACGGCCAAACTACCGAAACTATTTTGATGAATAATTTGGTTTATAATCTCACGGGAACACTGCACTTTTCAGGAATTTAAAGTAGCTTATTATTTAATCAAGGGTATAAACAATCTTGCTAGCAAATTTCATTCAAATCCGTCCAGCTGTTTGAGCGTGAAGGAGTAATATTTTTGCCTGTGCTGCCATCTATAAAGTTATTTTGTCTGACAGCTACCTTTTGCACGAATCCCACGGGAACACTGCACTTTTCAGAAATTTAAAGTAGCCTATTTGTTAATCCAGGGTATAAGCAATTTTGGTACCAAATTTCATTCAAATCCGTCCAGCCGTTTGAGCGTGAAAGAGTAACAAACACACTTACACACACATAAACTTTCACCTTTATAATATTAGTGGGATGTCAAGGTTTACCATCACGGGACTATGGAGTACCGGATTTTTTTTTTTGTTATTTACAGATCAACCAGTCAGAGCGAGTCGGAAGTAGCACAAGCGAGAGATAATGTGTTGGACTTCCTCTACGAAGTAGCGGTCGGACCTATAATGGTTTCTTCAGCGAGTCAGAACGTCGCTTCTATTCTAATGATTGCCTTACTGATAACTTTGCTTTGAAGAAAATCTATATTAGTATAGTGGTGGCTATTCGGGATGTCGCCTAAACTAATCTGACAGCACTAAAAATGTTGCCGTCCCTTTCATAACGATCGAAATAAAAAGGATGGCATCAATTTTAGTGCTGTCAAACCAGTTAGGTTTAGCTTTAGCGACATCCCGAATAGCCACTACTACTTACCTACCTAAGAGCATAATGCACAATTGCACATGAGTATGCTAGTACCTATTAAGTAGGTACATACACGTAACACTTTTTTCAATGAGTGTACTTCATCCTTTTTAAGGCTAATTAAAATAATCGGACGAGTTGACGAATGGAAATAATATTTATTTTTGTTTTCGTCAAGTGGTCAGAAAGGTCCAGTTTGAAAAGTGACCAGTTGACGAACCACTCACCTATTGCTGATCATGTGATTTGGATCAAGATTTGGTCAATAAATGATTAAAAAATCATCGTCTACCCTTGTCCACATTACGTGGGGTTGGCACAACTGTACTTTTCTTGTATTTCCCTTGGCCAAACACCATTTACCTACCCCTTTCTGAAATAATTTTTCATTTTATGCTACAAAAAAAATACCTACTGCGAATTGTTTTGTTCTGAATATATTTGAAAGTACCTACCTAACAAAAATGAAGGAAAGTTGTTTAAAAATATGTTCAACCTACTTATTGCAGCTGATACCTACCTACTTAGGTAGAGTAAATAAGAAAACAAAAATCTATAATTAGTAATTTATTATGCATTTATTAAGTACCTACGTCCTACACATAACATTATAGTAGATAGAACAAACATTTTGTACAACCTTGGCAAGAAATAAAAATAATAATATTGCATAATTAGGTAGGTAGGTATATGCAAACTTTAGTAATTAGGTAAGTAATCTAATTACTAAAGTTATTAACAATTATTTTTATTTTTTATTAAATAATAATTGTCATTGCTGTGTTCTTTTAAAATGTAGAAAAGGTTTTGATTTTTGTTTTCTTTAATCAAATAAATACTTATTTTAAACTAAAACCAACTTCTTAATTTATTAAGAAACCTAGGTATTTTACAATAGTTTACATTTCTGTAAGTATATTATTTTCACATAGGTAACGAATCTATTTATAAATATTGTTTGTTTTTATCAATATGACTGTCAAGGAAAACCAAATAATAAAATGTTATTCCGAAGCCTAATTATGGTATTTGTGTTCGTGTTTGTGTAGGTATGTCCCTAAACTTACATTCCTAAAAGTGACATGAAATGAAATAATTATTATCCCGACGCGTCGACCTATCCCCGAGGTATGGTAGACATTCTTTAGGATTATTTGAAGATGTCCAACGTATCAAACTCTCGTCTCAATTACTTACCTATCTATCTGTGGTTTTGCTTCCTGTGGTTAGAGCAAATACCTATGTTTGTTGTAATATTGCTTTCTCTTGTATTGTCTGTAACATAAAATAAAGAATTAAGTATAGTAAAATAAACATATTAGGTGGTAGTTAAGTAGGTAGGTAGGTAGGTACATCAATTGTATAGGCACTGAATATTATTATACCTACTCGTATTGTATTAATTACCTAAATTATCTTTTAATTTACCTTCATTGAATAAAAAAGAGCCGATTTAAATTACCAAAAAATCTCAAGACAAGACAAAAAAACCATTAAAAAAAAACAAAACCATTTTAGATACTTAGGTATCCTATTAAAATCCTTTTGTGTTTCGTCTAATGAACCCTAACTAACATTTGAGCAGATTTTTTAATTGATAAAAATGTGTTTATTACCTACTTACCTACTTTAAACTGAAGACTGGGTCATGAATTTGATGCACTGTTTGTAGAGGTAAGTACCTATTAGGTACCTAGGTAGGTATTATTTTAATTTTATGAAGCAATATTTAAGTGCAGGTATGTTTTTAGAAAATGAAAGCATTTATTTACACAACCACCATCTATCTAATTAATTAACTAACATTAATTACATGCATTATAATTATAAGCCGTGTTGGTCAAGTGGATTAGTACTTCGACTTTCGATCCGAAGGTCGTGGGTTCGAATCCGGCCTTGCAACAATGAACTTTTCGCATTGAAAATTTTTTATGCGCTTTAACACGAGCTTATAACGGTGAAGGAAAACATCGTGAGGAAACCAGTTAGCTCTCTAATAGCGTCGATGGGCTTGCAACCTGTCACGTATGGAAAGTTAACTTCTGCAAAAAGTGGGCATGTACCAAATATGTAGGTATGTATTTGGACATACCTACCTCTAACTACCCCAAGGCCCAAACACACAAAAAGATCTTAAAAAAGATCTTAAAATTGCCTAATGATCTAAAAGAAATGTCTACCGCTCCCGGGATACAGTCGTGATCATATTTCATTTTTCATTTTTTCATTTCACTTACATGCATCTGCCGTTGACTCTCAAATAGCATCTTTTTCTAAACATATACGATCTCTTGGAACGATGCAGAATTTCACCCCCATTTTCCAGTGGCTGAGACAATCCACAGACTACACAAGCGAAGACGATCAACAAATACAACCACTTCATTATCACTTGCTATTAGCAATTACACAGGCGCAGACTTCAATTTGACACACAAATATTATAGTGCTCTTCGAGTCTAAAAATTCAAATGATAATAGTGTTACCTTACTACGATATTTATAACGAGTAGAGTGATTTATGATTCAATAATAATAACGGTACTGATGTCATAAATTGACATTTATCCTGTAGGTACCTATACGGTAGGTACAAATAATCAAGCTACCTACTTACCTACATGGAATGGAAGGAATAAATGAAATGAAATATGAATAGGTACGACATGACTGTAGGTACCTACCTATTTCCAAGGTGCGTTAGACCTATTCTTTGAGATCTTTTTTATGCATTTAAGATCCTTTCAAGATGTACCTACCTTTTTTAGTCAGTCAGTCAGAAATATTGAAATAAAATTTCAAATATTCCAATGTTGTAGGTACTTACTGTTGACGTTGCCTAAATAAATAAAAGATTTTGTCCCGGTTTACAGAAATAGTAGATCCTTCCATCCATAGACAAAATAAATAATAGAAAAGCCGAGAGCCTGGGGGGGGCGAAAAACCATGAAAATCGGTGCAGCCGTTCTCGAATTATCAAAGTGTTTGAACAAACCCGACTTTGTTTTATATATCTAGATTTAGATGCTGCAATATCCATCATCCAAGTTATTATCTTTATATTAATATTTAGAAGTAAAGTTGGTTTCTTTGCTTGTATGTTTGGGGTAATCTCCGAAACTACTTATTTATCCGATTTCAAAAATTATTTCACCTATTTGTAGCTTAGACTTTCCGAATGAACATAGGTAGGCTATATTTTATCAAGGTAGGTACCACGTGAGCAAAGCCACGGGCAAGTTAGCTAGTTATCAATAAATTGGGAGAAGTGGATATAGAAATACAGACAAACATTCTCTTAATTGTTTATTTGAAAGAAGTACATACAAACAGATAATGCATTGTCCTACGCCATTTCGCAAAACACAAGCTCTTAAACATACATATTGGAAAATGGATGGGTTTGTTTTGGTCTAACACTAGCCTAGGTATCAAATATATAATTTTATAAAATGTTATTAATAATTCTATTGCACACTTACTAAAAAATCTAAAAACCGCTCGACCGTGTAAGGATAGTTTTTCGTTTTCGCTAAATATCTACTTAACCAGATGACATGACAGTGACATTTCTGAAACTATCGTAGGTAGGTTCCTATTAGTGACAATTCTGGATGTCGCCAAAACTTAAATAGTTTGACAGCACTAAAAATGTTGCCGTCCCTTTCATAACGATCGAAATAAAAAGGATGGCATCAATTTTAGTGCTGTCAAATTCGTTTAGTTAAGTTTTGGCGACATCCAGAATTGCCACTATTGTGCGTCTTTCTATTAAATATTCGTCCAAATATTAAGGAAGAAAGAGAAAACAATTTATTTCAGTGACTCAAGGATCACTTCGAATCGTCTTACATGAAATTATTTCAAGTTTATTATTTTACAAATCTGATAAGTAAGAACGTAATCGTTAATACGGTCTCAAATATTTAAGTATAGTTAAGTATTTGGGCAATAGTCAAAACAAAATTAATCTTGACAAGTTCGTGTAAGTGTGAAAATCAGACAACAATTTTACTTATAAAGTAATTGTATGTAACTTAGGCCTGTTCGGACCCACGCGGTATTCGCTGTCGCTGTGAGAAGCGAAAATACCGCGCAGGCATTTCTATGAAGTTCCGCGGCGCGGTATTTTCGCTTCCCACATTGGCAGCGAATACCGCGTAGGTCCGAACAGGTCTTGCAGTCTCTTTTTAAGCGAAAAAAGCGCTTTTAGATTAAGCGATTATTGAATTAGTCAGTGTTCAATAGAATTAATATTTTCTACGTAAAATTGATAAAAAGATCATTAGCATAGTCTGAAAGAAATTACAGAAAAATTATATAATTCAAAGCTGTTTAATTAAATATCAATATTCAAATGACGTTTTAAGTGGAGACTGTTTTTGGAGAAAGTATTTATTAACTATCACTGTAAGAGTTTAATATAACAATTATTGTAATGTGTATATTATGTTAATTTGTATAACTTAAACAGATTATATTATACAAGTTATGGCATATTTAAGGTACTTTGTTATTTTAATGTATTTACTGTATTGTATGGAACAAGTATTTGTAAAATTATTAGTTACATATTAGTGGCTATTCGGGATATCGCTAAAGCTAAACTTAACTAATTTGAAAGCACTAAAATTGATGCCATCCTTTTTATTTCGATCGTTATGAAAGGGACGGCAACATTTTGAGTGCTGTCAGATTAGTTTAGTTTAGGCGACATCCCGAATAGCCACCATTATTGCTAAATATTTATTTACTCAAAGCATTTTATACTAGTATGTTAGTCTGTATATAATTTTGCATCATGGTCGAGAGATATTTAAAGTTTAATTGAAATCGATTGTTGTTTTTGTTTTAAGTAAAAACAATAAATAAGCTTGCTAAGACGTTCTTGATAGATCGTCGAAGTTAAGCAACGTTCTGAGCGGTCACTACTTGGATTGGTGACCCCAAGTGGCATTTTCATCTGAGCGCTTCCGTGCTTCGGAGGGCACGTTAAATTGTCCGGGACTGCTTTTAAAGTCGCTAAGCCATGATGGAGGCCTTTAGACGGCCTAAAAACTCCGTCACCAGAGTTGGCCACTTGCTCATACGAACGAACGAACGAGTAAAAACAATAGTTTTTTTTTCTTTTAAAGATTTAAATACGCATATAAATATTATGGAATTTAATAAAAATTGATTGATTGTATGTGTGAGTGTAACGAATATTTGAAAACTATTAGTGCTGATTACCTAGAACTATTACTTGTCACAAAATATGTCTTTAAATAATATATTTCCAATACTATATGGTTACTTAATCAAAAATTGCGATAGATTATTAATATGCTCAAAAAATGTATGGTTTATGACAATTTTATTTTGCTATATATGATTTTTTTTTCAAAAACTTAGTATATTTGTCAAAAGTTTTCATATAATATACACCAATGGATACACAGACGTGCATACGTCAATTTCCATACATTATGTATGAAAATACAAATTTGATAATCGTTAACATTGAAATACCAATAAGTTACAGTTTCTACAAAAAATATATATTGTCAATTTAATACTTGCGAAGCTAATACATTTAACAAGATTTAAATATACAAAACTACTAAGTTTATTTACATCAAAATAACGTAAGTAATATTTTTTGGGAAAATCTAAACGAAAACTAACCTATGTATTTACATCACATAACATTTTTACGTATGGAATAAGTTTTAATTTCACTAAATTAGTTACAAATAAAATCTACTAAAACAATTATTACAAAATATACAGTATTCGATTTACGGATTAGAACAAAAAACGATACAAAATAAAGTTCATCTGGAAAGTACCATCCGGGAAATGCTCGACCGTTTTCGATGAAACTCTGAGGCGACTGGGCCAGCCAGCCGCGGAATAGTGGTGCGATGTTGTCATTTGTTAGTCATTCGGAAGTTCGGTGCTGTCGAGGTCAACCTCCGTTACTCGGCTGATCCTATCGACAATAAAATTATGTTTAAAACTTGAAATAGCTTTGAAATCCAAGCTATTAAATTAAATTAAAGCTATTAAATTAAATTGTCATTTCAGAAAGAAACATCTATGTTTTTAAAATCCAAGCTATATATATATATAGTAGCTATATATTATAGCTATATATATATAGCTATAGTTTGATAATAGTTTAATATTATTACATAATTATACATATTGGTTCAGTAAACCTACTTTAGCTAAAACTGATATTAAATCTCTTGCTATCTCTTTTCATGATATAAGAGTAACAAGAACAAAACATTCTTTACATTTGTATTAAATTAACAAATCTTAAAACCAGAGTCTAACTACTCAATCTAATCAGTCACCTGATCAATCTTCCATATCTTAAGATTTCTTTCCATCTAAAGGTTGCCTGGAAGAGATCTCTTCTTAGCGATAAGGCCGCCCATTGTACATTGTTAGGTACTTGGTTTTTTCATAAGTTGTTAAATGTATCTTATTTGAGTGTACGATTAAGAATTTTCATTCATTCATTCATTCATTCAATAAGGTAGCTTCCAAAATTCCTTTCAATCTAAACGTTGACTCTAAAAGGCATTACGGCACTAAAATTCCCAAAATCTCTTTAAGGAGATTAGCCCATTATAAATTAAATAGCGAAAGTAACTCTGTCTGTTTGTCGCGTTTTCACGCCTAAACCACTGAACCGATTTTGATGAAATTTGGTTTAAATATAAACAAGCCCATGGGAGAGGATATAGGCTACGTTTTGTTAGGGTCCCACGCGTGGGAAGGGCAGATTATAAATAAAAGGTACCTGTATTGTCGGATCCACTTTAGGTAGAGATATCTCCTCTGTCGAATTTTGCTCTGAAAACAGGAAAAATATTATTAAATTAAAATATTAATATTAACCATTAAGGTAATTTCTAATCACTATTTGTCACAAAAACAATTTAATTATGAATAACGTTCTAATAATGGGGGCAATTCTGAGTGTCGCAAAAGCTAAACTAAGCTAACTAAAATTATTGCCATCCTTTTTATTTCCATCGCTATGAAAGGGACGGCAACAATTTTAGTTAGCTTAGTTTAGCTTTTGCGACACTCAGAATTGCCACTAATGTCATGTTTAAAATATTAAACTTAAATTACTTTATATGAAGTAAAACGATAACGAAGTTGCACTTGGTGGCCACTAAACTCTGTTTTCGCTACGCGTGATGTTATGTACACTCAACTGTAGTATGTACCTATATAGATATCTATATGTATTTTATTACATCAGAATGTGTACCTACCTACATTAGCAAGCGTATATATTTATATTAAATCTAAGTATTTAAGTTCATGTAAGTTTATTTTAATATCATCGTCTTTGATTGTAGTTTATTATTGCTCGCTTTAGTGTTTAATGTTTTATTTATTTTTAGTTTGTTTTCTTGTAATTTTCTTGTTAATAAGCACCTGACCAATCTTCCATATCTTAAGATTTATTTCCATCCAAAGGTTGCCTGGAAGAGATCGCTTCTTAGCGATAAGGCCGCCCATTGTACATCGTTAGGTACTCAGTTTTTTCTTAAGTTGTTAATTGTATCGTTTTTGAGTGTACAATAAAGAATGTTCATTCATTCATTCATTCATTCATTCATTCAACTTTTCTATATTAATATTTTAAAACTTTTTAAAGTTGAAATGTGCACTCACCGTAAGTCCTGAGTCTAGCAGCGAGCGCATCATTCCTGTCCCTGAGTGTAGCGAGCTCGGCGCGAGACCCCGCGCTCTGCGCATGCGCGAGCAGGCGGGCCAGGCTGCCCTGCAGGCCGCACGTCACCTCCACCAGGCGGGCTGCCAGCGCGGCCCTGCCCACTGGTGAGTCTGGAGATAATATGATATGATAAATTAAAATAAATAAATAAATATACAGGGTGTTACCAGACCACTACCGAAAACTTTAGGGGGTGAAAGTACCCATCAATATGAACAACTTTTTCTAAGAAACCAACACTGTGAACGCGAAAAAAAAACAGCTGTTTCATACACTTTAGCCAAGTAGGTATTGAACTTATGTATGGAACAGCTGTTTTTTTTTTCGCGTTCACAGTGTTGGTTTCTTAGAAAAAGTTGTTCATATTGATGGGTACTTTCATCCCCTTAAGTTTTCGGTAGTGGTCTGGTAACACCCTGTATAAATGTACATACATACATACATAAAATCACGCCTCTTTCCCATGGGGGTAGGCGGAGAGCACGAATCTCCACTTGCTACGATCCTGACACTTCTTTCGCCTCATTCACTAAGTTAAGTTAAATAAATAATAAATAAATAAATGATACCTACTGAACTGGGTCCAATCTGAAAACCAGCGCTACTTCCTTACTATTTGTGTTCGGAAGTAGGATTACGCTGAGATTGGACCTTTTCAGCCACACTGCACTTCATGGGAGGGGCTCATTTCTGTTTTCTTCTTTTTTGTAATGTAGGAAGGTACCTACCTACCGTCCTCTAAAAATGTAATTGTTTTTCTATCTGTACCTACCTACCTACCTGTCTTGTGTCCTTCTCTGTTATTATTGTTTTTTCTATTGTATGTGTGTGTGCTGAATAAATGTGTATCTATCTATCTATCATATGCTGATCATTGCCTATAAAGGCTCTGTGTTTATTTCTGAAGGAAACTTTGCTAGTCATCTTGTGGCGGCTAGGTAGCCACAGGTACCTATAAACGGGCCTACGCGGAGGTTTTGTGAGTCGCGTCGCCAGTCGGTTCTCCCCGCTCGCTAGGTCCGAACATGTATTGTTATAGCGTGGAAATAGAATAATATACAATTCTAAACTTATTTATGTGCTCATCCTGCATCTACTTAACTATGTAGGGAACCCATCAAGTACAACGATCCGATTCCCTACATACTCCAACAATCTCTTCGATCGAAGACGATTAATATCAAGAAGACAGACGAAGGCCATACACAAAATCGTAACCCTGAAAATGGCCCAAAACGGGAGTTTAAAGTAGGTGGCAGCACCGGATAGCCTGGAGACTTTAAAACATAAATGTTATTCAAGAAATTTAAATTACTTTCTAGTTAAAATTATAAGCCGCGCAGATAGAGAATGGATCTGAAAATGGCGGCGGGTAGGTACGCACGGTTGGCAAAACAAGTTCTCAAACATCGATTTTTATTGACTTTTTTTGTTGTTGCTGGTTTTTGAACAAGACAGGCGGTACCTGCCCAGCTAAATGATTATTAGTTCTCTACGAGACACAAGAAGGATTTAGCTTAAAAATGTACGAATCAGACAGAGAATTTGAAGTAAATTTCATTTATTTTTATAGCTTTGAAACGACGACTATTTTTTTGTAGCGCGTACTTCACTGTGTGAGTATAGACAGCGATAGAGAGTGAGAGAGAACGCATGCGAGCGGACGCCATTTTCAGATCTATTCTCTATCTGCGCGGCTTATACGTACAATTTTTTTATATTTATGGCCTTTGTCTGTCTTCTTGATATTAATCGTCTTTGCTTCAATGAAAAACATCGATAAATCACGTTGTATTTTAGCAGCGACCTTACGTCAGAATACGAAGTAACTATTCAAATCGCTTCGCTTTTGCAAGAGATTGGCATGAAGTCACAAAGGATAGAGATGGTTGGAGAGAATTGGGGAAGACCTTTGCCCAGCAGTGGGACAATGGTGGCAATTCGGAGTGTCGCAAAAGCTAAACTAAACTAACTAAAATTAATGCCATCCTTTTTATTCCAATCGCTATGAAACGGCAACATTTTTGGTTAGTTAAGTTTAGCTTTTGCGATACTCCGAATCGCCACTCATGTAGGTTGAAAAAAATAAAAAAAACTATTGTAAGTATTCAGCTGTAACGCTCACCCATCTCGTCATCATCATCATCCCCGGCGGTGTGGAGGCCGGACAGCGTGTCGTACTCCTCGTCCTCGGACGCGCTCCTCAGCTCCGGCTTCTCCTCACTGTCTACATCCGTCTCCTCGGGTGCTGTGGGCATCGACACTGGAAATAACACTTATATTATACTAATATCTAGACCTCTATAAGTACTAATATTTTATTTATTTTATTTTATTGAAGAAACCAACAGCTACAAAAGTAAAACAGGTAAACTTAATTAAACAATATGATGGTAACAGCCAATAATATGTTTCTTTTGAAATTTCACTAAAGATAAAAACATAATCCTACAACTTTGTATAAGTAAATACTTTATAATATCAAGGACGATATAGTAAGGACTGCTAATGTTCATAGGACCTCTGTGGACCTCTGTGGCGCAGTGGGCGAAAGCCTGAGATGCGGAGGTTGCGGGTTCGATCCCCGCCACGGGACAAATGTTTGTATCTTCTACAGATATTAGTTCCGTGTCTGGATGTTACTCTATCTATAGTATGTATGTATTTACAAAAAAAAATGTATCTAAATAGTATATCAGTCACAGTCATCTGGTTACCATAACACAAGCATTAAGTTGCTTAGCTTGGGACTAGATGACGCTGTGTGGAATGTCCAAGGATATTTATTATTTATTTATACTAATATCTAGACCTCTATACCACAGATTATATAATCTAGTGTATTACTACAGATGCCTCATGTAGAACATTGAAAACAATCCTGAATTTGCGGGCAATTCGTCGGGCTATCCCGTTTTACCTGTGTTCCTGAGTCAGCGCCATCTAGCGTTCATGTCATGTAATTTTATTTTATTTTGTTTCTAGGCTTTATTTGCAACTAAAAATGTACCGGTCTGGTACAGTTCGCTGGGATTGGGAAGAATGTTGAAGAAAGTAAAGACTCGTTGAAGGCAATTTAGCTACTAATTTTATTTCCAAAATACGCTAATACTTATACTAAGCTGCGTCTGGCCAACACATGTCGTTGAGCGAGCGCGCGGGACTATTGTTCCTATTTCTTTACAATCTTATTTCTATGCGCGTGGTACTATTGTTCCTATTTCTTTACGAGCTAACTTATTTAACACTATCGGTCGGTCGTCCTGCACATTATATGACGCTGTGTGGAATGTCCAAGGATATTTATTTATTTTATTATAATCGCCTTATCGTCTTCGCGATACTCTCGCCCGTGGGTTACTATTTTTATTACAAACTTGTGCTAATAAATTGTATAAATCTAATGAGGTTAATGAATAGTCTTTCTTAAACCTTCGCGATCACAATTCATACTTTTAAATATAAATTTACAGGATTTTATCGCGTAATTTACCTTGTATTATTCCTCGACGTTTTGGCTGTCATTCATTATTCATTAACCGTGGTCGCGGGCGAACACGGTTAATGAATCGTAATCGTAATCGTGTAGGGAGTCGCGTTGGAACAGGCATTAGAATCACCTAGCATGTAAAACGATACTTAAGTGATCCTTGAGGTCCTACAAGAATAAATGATTTTTCTTTCTTTCTTTCTTTCAATAAGCTGGTAATGAAATAGGTTAGTTACCTTGTGGCGGGTCCCTGGCGCGGCGGCAGGCGTCGCATCTCCCGCCGCGCGCGCGCGCCGCGACGGCAGCGGTCTCGTTAACTGAGAGCGCGCCGCGCACTAGGAGAGTCAGCTGATTTGCTGGAAATATATACACATTGAGATGTATTATAGAGCCACAATCAGACAAATAAAATGTAAACGCCAAAACTCTGCGCACTACGTAGTGTGTTTTTCTTTTTTGCGTGCAAGCGACATTGAGCATTAAAACAAACGACATAACGTCTACATTCAAATGTCAAATGTCATTGTAGAACGTTGAATTTGCACGCACATTTTTTGAGTGTTGTCAGCTATTAGATTGTGACATGTATATACACCATTATAATCACACTACGGTGAAGGAAAACATCGTGAGGAAACCCGTGGCTAGTCAGCCCCACATGTATTGACCATTGTCTCTCCTGTGGATATGTCCGACAGCTGAGAGGATGGTTTAGGTGCTACAAGCCTATTCCATCTCAAAAATGTCCCAGGCACTATTGCCTCCTGACTCTGTATAAATCATCTAGTAAAGATGTAAAGGCCTAAGTTTTTTATAATCACACTATTTTAAACAGCCGTGTTGGCCAAGTGGATAAGTCTTGGAGAAAGAAAGAAATAGAGCGCTGCATATTCCTTTCTCAGTCACACAAAAACAAAGAAGAATATACAACATTCTTGAGAGTAAAAGAGACAAAGCATTAGATCTTTTGTCCCTCATCGCGTACCGTTTTTTTATATGGCCGGAAACTTGATGCGCCGAATTTTGTACTACGAGACTATGGATTCATTGCAATTTTTGTCCTTTTCGGCGGCATGCTCACTGTTCGTCCAGTTAGGTACTATACTAGGTCCATGGGATAAGTACTTCGACTTTCGGTCGAGGTCGTGGGTTCGAATCCGGCCGTGCATCAATGGACTCGCGTCGTAAAATTTATAAGTTAACGTGAGCTTTAAACGGTGAAGGAAAACATCGTGAGGAAACCAGTTAGCTCTCTAATAGCGTCGATGGGCTTGCAACCTGCCACGTATGAAAAGTTAACTTCTGCAAAAAGTGGGCTTGTACCAAATATGTATGTATTTGGACATCCTCTGACTACCTCCTTATGATCAAAAATATCTAATAATATCTGTTAATGCTAGTCTAGAATATAATCGCGAGAACCTTTAATTGGCTTCCTATAGCTATTACATTGTTATTTTGTTTTAAGAAAGCTGTTGGATCTCCAATAAATAAATAAATAAACAAATAAACAAATAAACAAATAAACAAATAAACAAATAAATAAATAAATAAATAAATAAATAAATAAATAAATAAATAAATAAATATATTTGGTATAAGTACCTTGTGTGCAGGCGGCTAGCAGCAGTTGTTGTATGTCGGGCGCCGACTCCTCGGGCGCGGCGCCTCGCGGGAGCAACTCTAACGACACATCTGTAATGATATTACAATCAATACACGAAATAACACTATAGGTACTATCACCCAAAGCACCGCTTGACCACCTTAAGGGTGCTTTTTCTGTGACGCAACTAGCAGTTACTAGCAGCAACAAAGTATTTCGGGGCTCTGTTATAAAGTTTCAAGAACAAATAATAACAGTAAGTTTTTAACAATGGTAAAAGTCATCAAACAATTGCTTTTAGATGTTTATGACTCCGATTGGTCAAAATAAAAAGGGCAGGATCAGCTAGCTAACATCTTACAAGCTAAACTGTTTTAAAATTGGTAGAGCGACGCTTTTGGTGATAGTACAGTCAGCGTCAAATTGATATGTGCGTCTAAAGTAGTCAAAATGATCTGAAAAACATAAAAGCAATTTGATATAAGCAGTTCGAATCATCATATATTATTGTTGCAAGCTGCTCACGTATAGGTGCTGAACAACTTACCCTGTTCTATTCCAATAAATATTAATAATACGAGTACTATACCATGGACCTAGTATAGTACCTGGACGAACAGTGAGAATACCGCCGAAAGGGACAAAACATGCAGTGAATCCATAGTTTCGTAGTAGAAACTTCGGCGCATCAAGTTTCCGGCCATACAAAAAAACGGTACGCGATAAGGGACAAAAGATCTAATGCTTTGTCTCTTTTACTCACAAGAATGTTGTATATATTCTTCTTTGTTTTTGTGTGACTGAGAAAGGAATATGCAGCGCTCCGAGAGGGACAAAAATTGCAATGAATTGCAATTTTTGTCCCTCTCGGCGGCACGCTCGCTGTTCGTCCAGGTACTACTAGGTCCACGGCTAGAGATGTCTCTATCGCCCGTATACTGAAAAAAAACTTGACATTTCCATCTAGTGCAGTAGACAGAGGTAGTGACGGGGACACTCACCGACTTGCCCCAGCGCCTCCGCGACGGCCAGGTCCGCCACCTGCCGGTAGTGTCGGGGGGGCACGCCCAGGATCTGCCCCACCACCAGGGCCTTGGCGCGCAGGCAGCGGGATATACCGGCGTCCAACCGACGGAGACGTTCTGGGGAGAGGGGACGGGTTAACAAGTCTGTTCTAAGTTCTATGAAATCTAATAAATCTGCCAAGTGCGAGTTGGACTCTCACACTAACCTATCTATAGCAAAACTACGGTTTTGCTTACTGTGGTTAAGGCATTTGACGGTATCTCCATACTAAAAATCACAAATACATATCGATTTTTTTGATTGTTTCTGAATAAATGAATATCCAAAGTAAGCAAAATCACAGATATAAGTTATTGAGATTGGAGGTATCGAGCAATGTTACTGATGAAACCATTGCAAGAGCACGAGAACAACTGCCGTTTATTTTCTCTCTGACACTTATTATACATGACACAGAACACAATCTGAGATAATCTGAGATAATCTGATATAACAATTGAACAGTTACCTTGGTTAGAGAGCGCGGTGTGCGCAGTTAACGCGTGCGGTGCCGACACGGTGAGGACGGCGGGGGCCTGCAGCGCGGGGGCGGGGCCCGAGCAGTGCGTGCTGATGTTACCTTGGTTAGAGAGCGCGGTGTGCGCAGTTAACGCGTGCGGTGCCGACACGGTGAGGACGGCGGGGGCCTGCAGCGCGGGGGCGGGGCCCGAGCAGTGCGTGCTGATGTTACCTTGGTTAGAGAGCGCGGTGTGCGCAGTTAACGCGTGCGGTGCCGACACGGTGAGGACGGCGGGGGCCTGCAGCGCGGGGGCGGGGCCCGAGCAGTGCGTGCTGATGTTACCTTGGTTAGAGAGCGCGGTGTGCGCAGTTAACGCGTGCGGTGCCGACACGGTGAGGACGGCGGGGGCCTGCAGCGCGGGGGCGGGGCCCGAGCAGTGCGTGCTGATGTTACCTTGGTTAGAGAGCGCGGTGTGCGCAGTTAACGCGTGCGGTGCCGACACGGTGAGGACGGCGGGGGCCTGCAGCGCGGGGGCGGGGCCCGAGCAGTGCGTGCTGATGTTACCTTGGTTAGAGAGCGCGGTGTGCGCAGTTAACGCGTGCGGTGCCGACACGGTGAGGACGGCGGGGGCCTGCAGCGCGGGGGCGGGGCCCGAGCAGTGCGTGCTGATGTTACCTTGGTTAGAGAGCGCGGTGTGCGCAGTTAACGCGTGCGGTGCCGACACGGTGAGGACGGCGGGGGCCTGCAGCGCGGGGGCGGGGCCCGAGCAGTGCGTGCTGATGTTACCTTGGTTAGAGAGCGCGGTGTGCGCAGTTAACGCGTGCGGTGCCGACACGGTGAGGACGGCGGGGGCCTGCAGCGCGGGGGCGGGGCCCGAGCAGTGCGTGCTGATGTTACCTTGGTTAGAGAGCGCGGTGTGCGCAGTTAACGCGTGCGGTGCCGACACGGTGAGGACGGCGGGGGCCTGCAGCGCGGGGGCGGGGCCCGAGCAGTGCGTGCTGATGTTACCTTGGTTAGAGAGCGCGGTGTGCGCAGTTAACGCGTGCGGTGCCGACACGGTGAGGACGGCGGGGGCCTGCAGCGCGGGGGCGGGGCCCGAGCAGTGCGTGCTGATGTTACCTTGGTTAGAGAGCGCGGTGTGCGCAGTTAACGCGTGCGGTGCCGACACGGTGAGGACGGCGGGGGCCTGCAGCGCGGGGGCGGGGCCCGAGCAGTGCGTGCTGATGTTACCTTGGTTAGAGAGCGCGGTGTGCGCAGTTAACGCGTGCGGTGCCGACACGGTGAGGACGGCGGGGGCCTGCAGCGCGGGGGCGGGGCCCGAGCAGTGCGTGCTGATGTTACCTTGGTTAGAGAGCGCGGTGTGCGCAGTTAACGCGTGCGGTGCCGACACGGTGAGGACGGCGGGGGCCTGCAGCGCGGGGGCGGGGCCCGAGCAGTGCGTGCTGATGTTACCTTGGTTAGAGAGCGCGGTGTGCGCAGTTAACGCGTGCGGTGCCGACACGGTGAGGACGGCGGGGGCCTGCAGCGCGGGGGCGGGGCCCGAGCAGTGCGTGCTGATGTTACCTTGGTTAGAGAGCGCGGTGTGCGCAGTTAACGCGTGCGGTGCCGACACGGTGAGGACGGCGGGGGCCTGCAGCGCGGGGGCGGGGCCCGAGCAGTGCGTGCTGATGTTACCTTGGTTAGAGAGCGCGGTGTGCGCAGTTAACGCGTGCGGTGCCGACACGGTGAGGACGGCGGGGGCCTGCAGCGCGGGGGCGGGGCCCGAGCAGTGCGTGCTGATGTTACCTTGGTTAGAGAGCGCGGTGTGCGCAGTTAACGCGTGCGGTGCCGACACGGTGAGGACGGCGGGGGCCTGCAGCGCGGGGGCGGGGCCCGAGCAGTGCGTGCTGATGTTACCTTGGTTAGAGAGCGCGGTGTGCGCAGTTAACGCGTGCGGTGCCGACACGGTGAGGACGGCGGGGGCCTGCAGCGCGGGGGCGGGGCCCGAGCAGTGCGTGCTGATGTTACCTTGGTTAGAGAGCGCGGTGTGCGCAGTTAACGCGTGCGGTGCCGACACGGTGAGGACGGCGGGGGCCTGCAGCGCGGGGGCGGGGCCCGAGCAGTGCGTGCTGATGCGGCCCACGGTCGGGCGACGACTGCTGGGGATAAATCACTCATATCATAAAGAGGAAAGTTTGTGTGTTAATTGTTACTCCTTCACGCTCAAACGGCTCGACGGATTTCAATGAAATTTGTTTTTTTATGTTTATTCTGCAATCGGGACAGATACAAATTAAAAATCAAGAACCATTCAAATCGGTTCATTCGTTCTAAATGACAAGAAAGTTATTTTACCTAGGCGTGACGTCATACGCTCTGATTGCTGTTTTACAAAACATCCGCCATGTTTTGTAAAACAGCAATCAGAGCGCTGTAATTGAATGCTGTGATTTCTAATTCTATTTTATCAAAATAAATATTAATCTTGCTCTTATTATAAAAATAAATACATTTTTCAGGATCTACGAATTGTATTTAACTTAAATACAATTTATTAGTAATTTTTGATTATTAAAAAAATTTATTTTAAGTGTAATTATGATGATAGATTCGGATGCCTTTTGGGGGACATTGTTGAGATGGAATAGGCTTGTAGCACCTAACTAAACCATCCTCTCAGCTGCCGGACCTATCCACAGGAGAGACAATGGTCAATACGTGTGGGGCTGACTAGCCGCGGGTTTCCTCACGATGTTTTCCTTAACATTACAATAAATTATAATCAAAATAAATTACGTCAGATTTTCGATCATTACTCTATTTGACTCACCAATGCTTATCTTCCTTCTCAATCTCCTCTTTCTCAACACTTCCTTCACATTTCTCTCTATCACTCCCTTTCTCCTCTGCCTTTTCGTCCATCTCCACGGATGTTCTGTCTCGCTCACTCTCGTTGTCTAGTCGCTCGGTGGATGCTCTGTCTCGCTCGCTCTCGCGTTCGGTATCGTCTTCGACTGTTGAGTTGGATTTTTCTGAAGCGTCTGATGGATTGCGCGATACGTTTATACCTGAAGATGATATTAATACAAAAAATTGTAACAAAAAACATTATCGCAGTGGAAATATCACACTAATCACACTAATATTATAAAGGTGAAAGTTTGTGAATGTGTAAGTGTGTAAGTATGTAAGTGTGTTTGTTACTCTTTCACGCTCAAACGGCTGGACGGATTGGAATGAAATTTGGTACCAGGATTGCTTATACCCAGGATTCAAAAATAGGTTACTTTTGATCCCGGTATTCCCCAAAACGGGAACTAGATATATCTAAAACAGTTACTGTAGTAGTAGTAATAGTAGTAGTAGTAGTAGTAGTAACATTCAGCTAGTTTCAAAAAATTATTGGTCCCTAGAATCTAGATATAACTAGAATAGTACCGTAGTAGTAGTAATAGTAGTAGTAGTAGTAACATTCAGCTAGTTTCAAAAATGATTGGTCCCTAGAATCTAGATATAACTAGAATAGTACCGTAGTAGTAGTAGTAGTAGTAGTAGTAGTAGTAGTAACATTCAGCTAGTTTCAAAAAATGATTGGATTCTAGAATCTAGATACATCTAGAACATTACAGTAGTAGTAGTAGTATAAGTATATACCAGAGTCATCAGTGGAGCGGCTGGCTTGATGCGAGGGTGTGATGTTAGGCTTCAGCTCCGTCAACTTGGCTAGTGGCGCCTCCTGGATGTGTCGTACCCATCTGTAGATAAGATAAGATAAGATACATTTTTATTGTAAAACTGTAGAATGTAAAAATAAATTTAAATATTTAATAAAGGAACATTTCGATACTGCTAAGACTGTCAAGAACTGACTGTCGAAGAATACTTTTCAATTGATGAATTTTTAAATGACAAAATAATTAGACATTTTTATTTTTATTATTTTTTGACGGGAATTTGAGAAGTCATGTTTTCTTTTTGTTTTATTTTCCGTAACTTGTGTTTAAGCGAATGTTAATGTGTAATAATAATGGATTATTAACTGTTGAGTGTTCGTGAACGTACATAAGTGTGGGCAAATGAAACAAAACTGGTTATTTCATTTCGAGTTCTTACAAAAAGTCCGTGTGATGCTTCAGTAAAGACCCACATCTTTACTGACTCATAACTTGTATTATAATATGACATGGTAGTGGCTATATGCGTGGCACATGCCGTGCGAAGCCAAAACAAAGAAGAAGAAGAATAAGGTATAAAACTTACGTGGCATATTCCGATGCAGAATTCGCAGATAATTCATGCATTTGTACACCATTGATGTTCATCAGGAAGAATGTATTGCGCATCGCCGCGTTCGGACGAAACAGGACCTTATCCCTGTCGAGGTAGAGTATAATTTAGTGTGTTAAATATATCGAAAAAAAATCCTTTAAATATTTGTTTTTAGTAAAAAAAAATCGATGTTTTTAATAACAAACTGGAAATAATGGTACGTAAATACGCAGTAAAACCCTGTCCGATTCGAAAAATTAACAATCCCGATTTGATAATTTAAGACCAATTTAGTTTACTCGTTTGTATAAACTTTAAAAAGATTAATTAATTCCACCTTTTTCATTTAAATTAGCTCAATTTCCCAGAAAGCTATTACTTTTTATAAAATGGACAGAAGAAAGCACTTTGAAATTAGACTCAAGAATGGCCAGGAGTTGTTTATACAATTTAAAAAATAATTAGCGGCAATTTTTTTGTTACCATTATGATCACATCATCAACCCTTGTATAGGTCGCGCCACGTAAAGAGCGCTGTCTGTCAAACTGCTCCGTGGTCGATGATTGGTGGAGAGGTGTTGCGGCGCACTTCATACCATTGATTTAGCGAGTGCTATTGGTTCGTCAGCGAGTGAACACAGGCTCAGTACCCCCGCTACTTGTCCGACCAAGCTCTTTTTACGTGGCGCGACCTATACTAACCTCGGGAATGTCACAGGTTTCACACCCTGTATCATCTGTCATGTAGATGATACAGGGTGTATGTAGTATAGAGCTCACCATTTGATGAGCGGCGAGAGGTTCTGTGCGATGGGCTTGAGGAGGAACTTGTCTCCCTCGCGCTGGATCAGCACCAGGCACTCCTCCAACATGAGCGCCTGGAATGTTATCTATATTATACTAAAATGTACCCTATATTTCTCCTGTAGGAATAACATGTGCAACGCGTCGAGACGACAAAGAATATATCTCGATAATATCAAACTGCTCTAACGTACTATGCTAGAGCAGGACAGAGAATTTTGTCGACGACGAGAAGGTTTGTCGTGTTGCACATGTTAGGCCTACTGGTCACGCTGAGAAAGAAAGAAAAATCATTTATTTCGGTTGGACCTCAAGAATCACTTCAGCATCGTCTTACATGCTAGGTGATTCTAATGTTGCTATAACTTGAGAACGGCTATAACGATTGAATTCATCTTTTTTAAAATGTTTTCTAATACTTCTTAGAAGGTTCCAACTTCACCTAGCTCCGCCCCACTCCTCCTAACTCCATCCCACTCATCCCAACTCCGCTCCACTCCTCCCAAGTCCGCCCCACTCATCCCAACTCCGCTCCACTCATCCCAACTCCGCCCCACTCCCCCCAACTCCGCTCCACTCCCCCCAACTCCGCCCTATATCTCACCAGCACATGTATCTTCTTGTTGGAGTCGTTCCTGATAGCCAGTTCTCCCTCCATGGTGAGGGTGTGCGCGGACAGGTCCAGCTTCCTCAGCTCCTCCCACTCCCCGCCGGCCCCGCTCGGGGCGCGGACTTCTAGCTTCGACTGGATACTGCGCAATCTGAGAAAAAACAATTGAAATTTATTGAAAATCGCAAAACGCTCTCTGATATAGTTGTTCTATTTCACGAAGTCCGTTTAGCCCCAACTCTACGCTAGTTCTCATGCTGGTACTCGCTACCAAAGTCTGACGTGAACACAATAGACACTATAGTGACCCGGAGCGCGTCTCGGGCGAGACTGATTGCTTCTGAGCTTACGCACACTAAAACTGGGGACTTGCTTTTACTTTGACATTTAAAGCCCAACGGACTTCGTGAAATAGAATATCTATACTACAAAACCACTAAAGTTAGGATACGTGCGCCTATAAAGTTTTGTGTGTATCTAAGGAATAAGTTTTGTTTCCTTAAGTTCACCAATAAATGGCGCTATAACAATCTCACTTACGCTACAGTGCGACAAACTTATCTTAGCCACTCATAAGTCATAAGACCTACCAACACTCTTTTATTTTAACTTTTATTCTATTCTTGTATTCCTTTCTCTGAACCTTTTCAACAGATGGCGTTGTAAAAAACTTTCGCCTCCAAGTTCCCCAACAGATGGCGTTATAATAAACTTTCGCCACCAAGTTCCCCAACAGATGGCGCTATAATAAACTTTCGCCGACAATTTTTCTGACATTCGCTCTCACCTGTGTTCGTTCTCAGCGGTTCTTATAGCAGTATCTACCCCGTGTAGTACATCCTTAGCTACACCTAAAGCCTTCTTCACACGCTCCACTTCGCTGCTGTCTTCGCTCTCGAGGGTTTTAAGCACGCTTTCCAGAAGCAACTGGTATTTTGTTAATCTGTGGAGGAATAGTATTATTAAGTATTATTAAATTTGTTGTTTTGAACAGTTAAGTTTGTATTTAAACGTGAATAATAAATAAATAAATGTTCTTGCAAATAATTATCTTTATCTTCAAAAACTCACACTCAACAATCGTTATTCAGTAGGACCTCAAGGATCACATCGAAACAGCTAGGTGATTATATTGTTTGTTCTATCTAACACAACACCAAGATTAAGAATCAGATATCAAAACAAGGTGTGGGCTTAGCTAGACAGCCTGTTCCTAGCCTATGCAGGCTACTGCCTGCATAGGCTAGGAACCTCACCTAGCCCTGACTGAGAGCTAGGTGATTCTACTGCCTGTTCGGAACCTAGGACATGAGTGATCCTTGAGGTCCTACTCGTTCGTTCGTATAAGCCTATAAGGTATTACAGATTTTTTTTTTTTTTAGTTTGAGTGTTTATACCTCTGCCACACACAAGCCAGCAGGTCTCTAAGCTGCAGCCTGCCACACAGCGGCAACTGCTCCCGCGCCGCGAGGAACTGGTGCAGCTCCTTGTTCTTCCGGCGGCGCTCGCGCAGCGCCTCCAGCGCCATGCGCTGTCCGCGGCAGAAACGTGACAACGTTGAGGCGTAGCCCATGTCTCCCAACTGTCAATAATTATTGAAATTTAACCTTTGGTATGCGGCAAGGGGTCGCACATCTGTATCCGTCGTTTGCGGCAAAGATGGCGCGTTTTTGAACGGCAATGTATAGTACTCGCATTTTATTGAATATTTTAAATAAAATGTTTGGTAGTAATCATAATATTGGTATAATTTGGTAGTTAGATAACCAATACATCTATTTACGTCCAATTTTATTATCAATTCATTCCTAAATTTAATTTATTTACGGGCAAATGTTACCCAAGGCGATTCCTGTACCAGTCATGGAAAAAATCAATATTATTCAAAATTCTGAGACATAATCTGTATTTATCTTTTACTCACTATAAATTTAATATTCAGGTTCTATTTATCCATCAAAATCAATCAAATTCTAGTAATACATCACTCTGATAAACTATTCCGAAAATCACATATCACTTCAAACAAATCAGCTGTGTAACTTCATTTCAACCAACTTTCATTTCACTTTTCAACAACTATGGAAGTAATATTTTGTTTGAACAAGTGTGTTTTTAGTTGAACATATATTTATTTCGACTTGAAAACTGATATTTTTACATAATTAGTAAAATTATCCCTAAATTTCAGCCAAAAACCAAAACAACAAGTAGTTTGCTAGGCTAGTTTTCTATTACAAAATTCAAGATGCTAAACGATCTTTACTCTATGGAAAGAACTGTGTGATGAAATATAAAAAACAGGCTTTCGATTGGAGGACAGACGGTGGTACCACCCTATAGTAAATAATTTAGTAAAATGTAAAAGAAAACAAAGATAAAATTTCACACATCGTTCACTAAGGCATGTATGTGTGTGTGTGAACGGTCAAGTGTCATCTGCGGAAGCACTTATCAATGCTCTCTTAATGTCACTTCAACTGCGTAAGCACTGATCAGGATCTCTATACAGGACGTTTTATTTTCTGTTCTTACTATTTCTAGTTCTACATAATTTTAGATTTAGTACATCCTACTAATATTATAATCACGCTTTCATCGGTTGGCCTCTTCAATCGGACCTCTCAGTGCAATTGTTTCTACAATTTTAAAGAAAAAAAAACGTCATAATAAATTTAATATTCCATGTCCAAATAGTTTGCGTAGCAATTCTTCCGTAATATCACAATTATAACAAGTAGCAGAAAAAGGTTAGTCAGTAAAGGCGTCGATGTCACCAGCGGTCAAACACAAACTAAGTTAAAATTACTATGCAGAACTGATAAGTGCTTCCGCAGACTACCAATGAAAATAAAACAACAACATCCTGTAAATGTTCTGAACACCTACGTGGAAAGACGCCATGTTGGCTTGTGTATGTGTGTGTGCGATTAGGCTCGTTGTTCAAAATATTACGTTTTTTTGTAATAATTTACTACTTTTCACTTATAACTACTGTAATTCTATATTCTCAGATAAATTGTTGTTATAATGAACACCTGCTGACATGATGAAATAGGTAAAAAACCACCAAAATAGCATATTCAAAAAAACCGTTACGTACGACAAAACTTTTAGTGATAGATAATTCAAATCTGGTGAGGTAGTAATAGTCATAGTATACATAAAACAGCTTGGTATTGCGTACAGAATAATAAAATGTATAATAACTTAAGGTTTTACTGGTTATTTCACAAAAAAACGCAAAATTTACGGAGCACTGTGAGTCCACCGGCGCCGAAATTCAAAGTGGTCGTCATTCAGTTTCTAAAGGTTTTATTTACGAGTGAATGTCTCTATCTCTTCGTTCGATTTGTTCGGTATAGGAAAATAAAGAAATTAAGACCTTATTTTCAGTAGTTTATTGTCAAAATCGAGTATAAGTGGTGTAGGTGCAATGAGCACTTATCAGTTCTTGCGCAGACAACCTAGGGCGCACTGATCAGAGCTTGCGCATATCAAAGGTTAAAAAATGATATTTGAAAGAAAGAAAAATCTTTATTTTATCATTAAATAGGAAACGCATCATCTATACTATACTATCTATACTAATATTATAAAGAGGTAATGTTGGTTTGTTTGTATGTTTGGGGTAATCTTCGAAACTACTCATCCGATTTCAAAAATTCTTTCACCAATTTGTAGCTTCGACTTTCCGAATGAACATAGGCTATATTTTATCAAGGTAGGTACCACGTGAGCGAAGCCACGGGCAAGTTAGCTAGTTACATATAAAAGAAGAAAAATGTCAAAAATGCTACTCAGCATGATGATATTTCGACTGAATTCGTAACTTCGGACTAAAAGTCTCATAAGTCCGATCATCGGACTAAATCATCGGACTACTAATACTAGGCGGTATATTTAGAAAAAAACACTACATCTGAAGATGGACTTCCTCTACAAATGCATAAAGATCTGAATAATTGTCTACCGCATCTTGAACAATTATTATTTATTGAAATATTATAACTCTTGACTACCAAAATTATATAAGTACATAAAAAGTTTCATAAAAATCGGTTGACCCGTTTCAGAGGAGGTACCAAACCGTTAATTCTAAATAGTGAAGAAATGAAATTAACATGAATATTTTAAAAAGTACTAAATAAGTAATAACAAACCAGCAAAAAAATATAAAAAAAAAAATATTTTTTTGTTTTTACTTAGTGGTATTTGGTGGTATGAAATGAACCTTACGATCTATTTTCATAATAATCAAATATACATAAAAAATATAAAAATCATCGAGCCGTTTAGGAAGAGTTCGACCACTAACACCGTGACACGTGAATTTTATATATACAAGACTTGTGCCCACGGCTTCGTTCGCGTGGTACATACCCGGATATACCTATGTGCTATTCCAGGTCATAAGCTATGTATGTTCCAAGTTTCAGCCAAATCCGTTCAGTAACAAAATCCATACAAACTTTCGCGATTATAATATTAGTGTGATAGAATAAAACTAGATGGCGCTACTAGTAGATTAGAACGCGCTATCGTTGCGTTTTATTGATTTGACCGACTCGCCTCTTCGAGTTCAGTTAAATTAAGCGTTTAGCTGTTAAATGCCGTTTTTTGAAAGCATATAACGTAGTCACTGATTACGTATGAGTGCTAATTAAGAAATGAAATAAATGAATAAAAATAACTTAAAAATGATAAAAATTAAATTAATAACGTTTTCTACTATGTAAATTTTTCAATAATGATTACGTCAAGTAAGTGCTTATATTCTCTTTGGCTACTTTGGATTACATTACATATGTAGTGAAAAGTTGGATTCATAGTTTTATTTAATAAGAAAAGTATCGCAGTTTAATTCATCATAGTTAAAAAATAACAATGTTTGTTCTACGTAGGTCTCCTACAAATACTCACAGTATTGAGCATAGCATCAGCTACGGCTCTGACGTCCACTAAAGGTGCATCCACATCGCTTCTTAACGCCCTCAGCTCGGAGTACAGCCTTACGTGGCGTTCCCTCACGGAGGGGAGGTTGGGGAACAACGCCCGGAGCTCCTCGGGTGAGAGGAGGGTGGGCTGGCTCTCGAGAGGGCGGAGGAAGACACGCCCGAGGACTTTCAGCCAGCGGACGTGGGAGCCCTCGGATACTATGAGTTCTGGAAGAAAAAATAAAGCATGTTATAATTCTAGGCATTAGAATCACTTAGCATGTAAGACGATACTGATGCGATCCTTGAGGTCCTACCAGAATAAATTATTTTTATTTCTTTCTTTCTTTCTAATAGTAGGGTATTGTTAACGCCTACGGTTTCTCTAAATGCAATACTCGAACACGCTTCCTTAGCTTTCAAAATTATTTTGTGTTTTGATATTGGAGAGTTCTAGAAAATTAATGGCGAACCTTGAGAAAACAGACGATATTATATTTTTCCGATCTTTTATGGGGAGCACACAGCTTAGTTGGTGATCGATTTCTGCGTCATTGGCTGCCTTAACTCAACTCACAGGTTGAGCCTATTGAGATGTTATTATTAGGTATCGTAAACGCCTACGGTTTCTGTAATAGCAATAATCAGGCGTGCTTCGCCAGCTTCAAAGCCAAGGCACCAAAATCATTATAAGCCATATTTTCATATTATTATCTAACTAGTCAGAGGCAGTTCCTTACCATGAATGACCTCCTGTCGCTTCCTCAGCCGTGCTGAGAGAGAGATGGAGCTGAGGACATGAGGGGAGATGCTGTCAGCCCACTGCGCTGCTAATGCTTCGTCCTCATCCGACAGATCTGATTGAGACGCTGAAAATACAAGGATAAAGTTAAGTACTTAAGTTTAAGTTATTTTGCCACCTGTTTTAAAATGGCAAATGTTGGAAATTCCTTGCAAAATAAAACTTTGTAACCTAAATAGTTACTGGCGAATTTAAATTCATTTATTATACCAATTATAGCCATTTTTAACCGTTTTCAAAAAGGGTGATCTTCTTACGAAATTGAAGTGTGTTTTAATAAAATAAAATATTTTGCTTGTTAGTTCATTTTTGAAATTGTTATAAATTACCTTGTTGCTCCGCCGCGACGGTGTTGCTCTCGTTGCTTCTAGAAGACAGGCTAGAACTGCTGGAGCTTCCAGACGGAGCGGTGGCAGACCCTGGTTCTAGGTCACTGTGGAACAAAAAAGTTTGTCAAAAAACGGACTAGGATAGATGATTCAGGCGTGACTGTGTGGAAGACCGGCTTCAGGTAGTAGGTAAAAATTTCTAAATATGTGGCTTCAGCGTCAACATCCTGAATTTTTTTTTGTATAGATTGGCGGAGAAGTACTTACTAGGTATTATGAAATTTTCAGTAGATGAAAGGATAAGTGAATTTTGTCAAAGTTTTAGCAAGTACTACGAAAAATCCAGAGATTTATTTTTTAAATGGAGCACTATCCAAACAACGTGCTAATGCAAGCCATACATCCATATGTATGACCAATTTAACTTTAAACACGCTTCAAATATACATTACGTCTGACAACGCACAAGATGGGCTATTAGCAAACTATTTGGTATCCGTAAACATTTAGTGCAAATGTGTGTAGGTAAGAATTAATATTAGCCTGTCTAGATGTTATACTTAGAAAGGGGTAACACGTCCGTGGTCTCTACTAGTGTATTATAATAATCTGTGTCTATACACATCCCGGCCCGGATTCGCATGGCTGTTTTCTCACACGTGTATTATACATAATAAGTAAACCAACCTACTTAGTACATAATAAGTTTTTTTTTATCTTTGTTAGATATCAAATTTTTAGCTGAATAAACTTATTTTCTTTCTTTCTTTCTTTCTTCTTTCCAACCTCTTGATGAGAACCGCAATAAAATCAGTTGCGTAACTTTAAAGATCGTCAGAAGTCGGGAAGTGACTTTGTTATAAACAATACTGCGTAACTTTAAAGATCGTCAGAAGTCGGGAAGTGACTTTGTTATAAGCTGCGCCCCGCGGTGTTAGCCGCGGTGAATAGTTCCCGTGGGAATACCGGGATCAAAAGTAGCCTATTTTTGAATCCATGGTTTAGCAATCCTAGGGGAGAATTTTATATCCCATCAAATAAACAGTCTTAGAGAAACGATTATCTCTTTTCCCAGGGCCCAGCGATCTGAATGAAATTTTGTGTAATAATACCTATACACTAAACATCTAAAGTTTAGATGTTTAGTGTATAGTTAGATTCTAACTAAACACTTCATGTGCATGCAATCGGGACACGGCCGGAAACCCGCGTCCAAACAGTTATTTGTAAAATAGCCCAATCCGGTTGTGAAAGACTATTGCTTTATCGTTGATATACTCGTAGATGCCGATTCGCCAAATATCGTGATATTACAAGCCTTTTTTTTTGAGTATGGACACATTAAAAGAGAACTTAAAATTTAGAAATTACAAAAAATCTCTTTGAACAAAAACATTTATTTTTTTAAACATTTAATTTGATGATTTTTCAATAAAATCATCAAATTTTTTATTCTTTGTACTTTGTTTACTTTATTTTTATTTAAAAACTAGCTGTGCCCCGCGGTGTTACCCGCGGTGAAAAAGTTAATACATTTTTTTTAACGACTTCAAAAAAGGAGGAGGTTCTCAATTCGTGGACTGGGTGAACCGATTTTTATAATTCTTTTTTTGGTCTGATGAGGATCGTCAGAGATATGAATAAAAATGCACCTCGAGAGTGCAAAAAATTACTCTCTTCTTACGAAATTGAAAAAGTTTTAATATTTTTTTTAATTTTGCTCCTTGTTTAAGACCAATGCGTCATTTGTAACTTGATTTTGGTGCTCATAGAAAAGGATGACTGCTGGTCGGATATATGGTATATGGTCTGACATAGTTTATCTTGCTTGCAAAATATTCAAGAAGCAACCATGCGAGCGAAGCGAGCTTCGAACCAAGCGAGCGCAGCGAGCCGAAATTTTTAAGACAAATTCGTCATGTGACACTTGATTTTGCTTAAGGTGCTCATAGAAAAGGCTGACTGTTGGTCGGTCCCTATTTTTTGGTCTGACATAGATCAATTTGCCAGCAAAATATTGAAGAAGCTACCGTGCGAGCGTAGCGAGCTTCAAACTAAGCGAGCACAGCAAGCGTCTTAATCTCGCGAAGCGAGCTAAAATTTTAAAAAAAAATACTAATGGAGCTCATAGAAAAGGCTGACTGTTGGTCGGTTCCTATTCTATAGTCTGACATAGTTCAATTTGCTAGCAAATATTCAAGAAGCTACCGTGCGAGCGAAGCGAGCTTTGAACCAAGCGAGCGTAGTAAGCTTCGAACTAAGCGAGCATAGCGAGCCTTTTAAACCAAATTTAAAAAAAAATGCATCATGTGACACTTGATTTTGCTTATAGTGCTCATAGAAAAGGCTGATTGCTGGTCTGTTCCTATTCTATGGCCTGAAAATATTCAAGAAGCTACCGTGCGAGCGAAGCGAGCATCGAACTAAGCAAGCGCATCGAGTTTCTTAGACTCGAAATTTTTAAGACAAATTCGTCATGACTGACACTTATGTTTGCTTATGGTGCTCAAAGATAAGGCGCTGGTCGGTTCCGAGCAAAGCGAGCGCAGCGAGGATTTAGAATTGCAGCGATCCGAAATTGTGGGAAATTTAATAAAATAGCGATGATGAATGAGGTCCTGGTACCTATGTTAATTGAAGACACAAATTTAAACTTTGTTCTAATGGTTTATGTTGAGCCAGAAATCTTTTTATCGAAGATTTATCTGCGTACATAAGTACCAATTCCGTGAGATTATCGGGTCAAAATAAACAATATTTGAAATCCGTTAAGCCGTTTGAGTTTAAAGAAGCATAATTTAAGTATTTTGATAATCTCACGGGAACATACGCTTTTAAGAGGCCGTAGGTAGCAAATATGTGGTTTGAATCGTATTAGATCTCAAAATCCGTGAAAGATACCACCTTATAATGTTTGGAGAAATTAAACTTTGAACTTTTATCTTGCGTTGTGGTTTTTTAGAAACACGATTGGTAAAAGTTTTCTCGATCATATATTTTTTTGAAAAATACATGTTTTTCACACAGTTTGCTATTTATCTCAGGAACAGAACGCTATTTTTGTTGGTTTTATGTTTTGACAAATAGCCTAGAAGTATTCATTTAGTTCTGGTTTTTTAATTTTTCGATTGCTTGTTTAATTAACTTGTAATTAAATAAAAACTGTTTTTTCGCTATAAATTATGTTGCGTGTCTATCGTTCTGCGCTTCTCACTCACGAGTAAAAACATTATTCGCTCTCCCGCTCATTCCTCGGCGTTATGGCACACACTTAAGGGATTTAAAGAAGCCTATGACATTGTGTTAATCCAGGATATCAACTGTCCTGGTATCAAATTTCATTCAAATCCGTCCAGCCGTTTCAGCGTGAAGGAGTTATAACTTTGCTTGTGCTGCCATCTTATAACATTATTTTGGCTAAAAGTTACGTTTTCACGGCCAAACTATTTTGATGAATAATTTGGTTTATAATCTTACGGAACCTAATAATCTTAACGAAAATATTTGTTAATCCAGGGAATAAATAATCCTGCTATTAAATTTAATTCAAATTCCAGCCGTTTGATCGTGAAGGAACAGTAACTTTGCATGTGCTGCCATCTATTGAAATTATTTTGTTACTTTTTCACGACCAAACTATTTTGTATAAACTATTTTAATGAATTTGATTAATAATCCCACGGAATCAATGCACTTTTCAGGAATTTTAAGTAGCGTATTTTTTAGTTCAGGGATAAGCAATCATGCTACCAATTTTCATTCAAATCCGTCCAGCCGTTTGGCGTGAAGGAATAATAACTTTGCCTGTGCTGCCATCTATTGAAATTATTTTGTTACTTTTTCAGTTTTTTTCACGGCCAAACTATTTTGTAGGTATAAACTATTTTAATGAATTTGATTAATAATACCACGGAGTCAATGCACTTTTCAGGAATTGTAAGTAGCGTATTTTTTAATTCAGGGTATATGCAATCCTGCTACCAAATTTCATTTAAATCCGTCCACCCGTTTGAGCGTGAAGGAGTTGTATTTTTGCCTGTGCTGCCATCTATGAAGTTATTTTGCCTGACAGCTACCTTTTGCACGGCCAAACTACCGAAACTATTTTGATGAATAATTTGGTTTATAATCTCACGGGAACACTGCACTTTTCAGGAATTTAAAGTAGCTTATTATTTAATCAAGGGTACTCTTGCTACCAAATTTCATTCAAATCCGTCCAGCTGTTTGAGCGTGAATGAGTAATATTTTTGCCTGTGCTGCCATCTATAAAGTTATTTTGTCTGACAGCTACTTTTTGCACGAATCCCACGGGAACACTGCACTTTTCAGGAATTTAAAGTAGCCTATTTGTTAATCCAGGGTATAAGCAATTCTGGTACCAAATTTAATTCAAATCCGTCCAGCCGTTTGAGCGTGAAAGAGTAACAAACACACTTACACACACATAAACTTTCACCTTTATAATATTAGTGGGATTAAATTATCTAGAAAAAAATAGTATCAATAACATTATTAGTGGCTATTCGGGATGTCGCCAAAACTAAACTAAACTAATTGGACAGCACTTAAAATGTTGCCGTCCCTTTCATAACGATCGAAATAAAAAGGATGACATCAATTTTAGTGCTGCCAAATTAGTTTAGATAAGATTTGGCGACATCCCGAATTTTATTTTATTAACATCCTGCAAATCGTGTCAAATAAACAGAAAAAAATACATAATATTCGAAAATCAAAACAAATGTTTGTATTGTAGTTGGGGAAAAAACTACCTTTGTTATCTCCTAAAGTTCTACTTGAAAGTTTATTAACTTTTTTTAGCCTTTAAAGTCAACAGCCTAAAAGCTAAAATAACATTCCATTTCTCTGGAACATTCTCGTAAATTCCTATCTAATAGTTTAAAATTGTGTAATACCGTTGTGCATCCCAAACGAGGCAGATACGCTTATCTACAAGATAACAATGTTATGACAAACTACATTACTAATCGCTGGTGTAGACAGGTTGTCTCCGAGTCTTGGTGCAACTGTACATCATCAACATAGCCAAAAATAATCACTACTTCAAATGATCTCGATTTTTGTATCGGATCTTGTAAACAATTTTACACGAACTCTACCTACTCACTTTGCGCCACTGAAAACCAGCGCTCCAACAGTCATGATGCTGCTTGGAGCAAATGCTGAGGGGTAGCCTTATTTTCTTGTCACTCGATTGTCAATAAGTATTTTCATTTGTATGTTACCCATGTTTATGTTGATGGAATATAAAAACTTTTCCTATTCTATTCTATTCTATTCTATACTCTTAAAATTTCCGAAAGTAAATTTTCCGAATTCAGTTTTCACCAAAATATTTATATTTTTAAGAGACCACAGATCATCATCGCTTTTAAAAGCTAGGCCCACACCACCAGGTTCTTGCCTGATTCTTTCCCTGGGGTAGGGAGTCGCGTTGGAACAGGCATTAGAATCACCTAGCATGTAAGACGAAACTGAAAGTGATCCTTGAGCTCCTACCAGAATAAAAGATTTTACTTTCTTTCTTTCTTTCTTTCAGACGACAGGGAAACTACTGTTCAGTTTGGTCTGCGCCAACAAAATACAAGAAAAAGCTACAGGTTGACCAGCAAAAGAATAATAGTTATAAAGTAAACGAACTTTTATAAAAGCTTTCCATGAATCCATTTAAAAATCATTTCATGTAGGTCACCTCCCCTAACGCCTCTTAAACTAATTAATACCTACTACTAGACAATGGAGGGATGGAATATTTGAAATTCAATTAGAAGCAACACAGCCTTGTTGGTTAAGACTTTAGACGATAATTTTGGTTTGGAAGGTCGTGGGTTCAAAATTTTAAAGCTTTTACAGCAGTGTTAGTTATTTTTTAATGATCGATTTGTAAGAAAACGAGTGGATTTTTTTTTTAATTAGTAAGTATTTTTATGACAACGATGTTTTTTACTGTAGCGCAAGATCTCCATTTAATATCTAGTTGACGACATTTTTAATAATTTAAAAAAAAATTTAAAAATATTTAGAAGTAGTTCCGACGTAAGTATAAAACTTTATAAAATAAATATAAAAATCGAGGCCACACATTGAAATTCAAAAACACAATACAATATTATTGCATCAATGTGGTGAATGTGGTGTTTTTCTTGGTGAAGAAAACACCATAAAGAAACATCACGAACATTATGAGGACCATTTTTCCACCAATACCTTTCAGAAAGCGTTCTTCTTGACAGCATCGCCACCGTCGGCGGCTGCCGTCCCGCCGGCAAGGATATGTTCCTCGACACACGGGGAGCTGGTGACGCCATTTTGTTGTAGGCACTGTTTGTAAGTTGTCTCTTGTGTCCACTCTGTTCATTCACACATCTTTGGTAGTTTTTAGATGTCACTTATTGCAGCTAATTGATAGTTGGTGTTAGGTTCTGTTTTGTTGAGAGGTCAAGTTATGGGTTTGTGTCGTTGAAATAGTTGCAAAACTGTTTCCGAGCTATCATTTTAGTTTTTTTTTTAATAAGTACTTATGGCTATGGCTATAGGTATACACACATTTCAGTCAGTCATCTTTTTTTAACATTTGACAATTCTACAAATTAATATACAACTACTTTTATTGATTCTGTGGTGCCTACAACACAAACCAGTGCAGTTTTTCAATCGCGCCATATTTAATTCATATCTGTCGACCCCTCCTGTCTCGTGTAAAATATTGCCGCCATCTTAGTGCCGTGCCGCTAAGTGCGTTAGGACCTAAATGTAATGCTAATTTCTAGACCTAGTTCTTGAGAATAGCTAGGATAGCTAAGATTTCTTCGAGAATTGCTACTTGAAGAAATAAAGAAAAAAATGAAAATAGAGAACAGAATTTGAAGCCTGTTTTTTATTTTATATGAATTTTGATTGAATTACTGTAAGTAAACGATTTGTTAATATATCTAACAGTACAGAAATCGCAATATAGCGAGACCGGGCTGAACTTAGGTCCTCCGGGCGGTCGCGCATTAATAGCAGTCGTTACGAAAGAGCTAAACAGACGTAAAGACAGCACGTGGAACAGAGATAATGATATTTGCGCTTACTGTAGTAACCTATATATTTGATTACAGCTATGTCGTCCTTGTTGTGCCCTAATAAGATTATATTGTCCATACAGGATATAGAAACATTATAATTTAAAAGTTATTAATCGATGTTCTTGCAACCTGTCATGAATGGTGCTGTATTTGGTTGAACAAGATTTTTTAAATGTGAAAAATCACTGATTATCAGGAAAATATATTTAATGAAATCGGATATATAACGTTTTTTTAATTATTTTACAACTTGCAATGTGATACGTGTGAATCATTGTGTTTAGATTTTCTTCTGACTTCCATACATTTATTCTCCTTTATCTTTTTAATCATTCTGCAATCCAATCGACTGCCTACATTTTCCTTGTTAGTATGTAAAATTACGTTATTGGCTGAAAGTTTATTTTTTTATCTAGGGGCTGTTGATATTGTTGAATAAATCTTTTTTTTATTGGATCTGAAAAATGACTACAGATCATAAATAATGTCTATTCTAGAGTATTTTTTTTTCAAACGGGTTAGTTAAGGCTTGCCGTAGCAAGGATGAAGTCGACGATGAAGCGAGCTTGCCCTGAAAATGCCTGTTAGAACATAAGTTAGAATTTATTATAAGTAATTTAGTAGGTAGTAGGTATTATTTTAAGTTTTATCGTCAAAACCATACCTTTATAAACAGTTAAGAAAGTAATTAAAGTCGTTACTTTCCACAATTAAGAGCAAAACTATGTTTTACTTTTACTTTGTTTTGCATATTTAACTATCTGTGACTAGATTACTTATAATTAAACTAATTATAATAAGTTTATCCGCTGTAGGTAGGTACTGTGTAATCAGGTAATTATAGTAGTAGGTATGTATGTAGTCCTATATAGAGAGAAAATAGTATTTAATCCTTTAGTTCCAAATAGGTGGAGAATGATTATTACTTATATTTTTTTAGTAAGTAAGTAAATAAGTATTTGATCTAGGTAAGTACTTACCTAATTATTATTATTTTCAAATATGTTGGATATACTTATATTAACTAAGAAAGCCCTATCCAATACTCAAGAAATATTATTTAAAACTTTACCAAAAAAAAAACAAAATGGTTTTTGTACATATTTATAGAATTTTAACTTTTTTCCCTATTTATTGTAGGTAAGTAGGTACCTAAACCTTTTTAATTTTTTTTATTCCGTGCATTTTTAACTTATTTTCTAATGATAATAAAAATAGATTCCACTCATGATGACCAAACTAAGTTTTTAAACATATTTTTAGAGAACAAAAATAAAATTCACTTTATCAAACAAATGCCAACTATCACTATTGCAACAAAATACACAGCTAACAAAACTTTGAAATTCTCTGTTCGAAATTCAAACGCGTCCGCCGCCGGATCTGGCGCGCTTCTACTGACAGTGACAGCTAGATAACAACTTCCTCATGCATTCTGCTCGCCTGGTACTATGGATGGCTACGTGATACACCGAGCGTCTTTTTATTTGAATAAAACAAAAAAACCTTAGGATCAATCAATATCTTAAACAAAATCAATAAAATTAGATTCCTTAATTTGTTCAACAATCTTCCTAGCCATAATCCAAATAAAACTGCATTCTATTTGTGTATTTCAGTTAAATATACTAGTAAGATGGAATAGTTACATGACAAAATATAGCATTTTATTTTCAGAGAATCAAGTTTTTTGATACAAAATATCCCCTTCGAATGAGATTGGTTTTCCAAAGAGGTAGTACTCGTAGGTACAAATTCAATTAAAATAATAATAATTTTCATATCCTTTTACATTTAGTAGTACTTAGATAGTTTTTAATACCAACTGCAAAATGTCGAGATTTGTAGAAAAATTTAGTTTATATTTTCATGAAATAAAATGTTACATAGATTAAAACTTCTCGAAAAGAATTTCGCACGGCGCCATCTTCAAACTCATTAATAAAATACGAACGACACGAGATCACAAACGGAAGGCATTTATCAACAACTGTTATAAAAAAGTTCTTGAAATATATTTATGTACCTACCTACTACCGTGATTTTATGTACTGTGACTCAGATTTTTGCTTTGGGTAGAACGGGGCATATGTTTTGGGTTGAACGGGTAAAAATAATATTGGGTTGAAAAATCTTGGGTCGAAGGGGTAAGCACTCCATTTTTCAAATTAGGATTTTAAGTTTTTGATAAACATAAAGCTATTACTTAGTTTGTATCATTCAGAATAAATAAATTGCCATTATGACAAATAAGTAGTAGGTAGGTAGGTATACTATGGTCAATACCTAACCTAAAAATAACTTTCTTTCGTAATGGTGAAAGAATTACTGAAATTTGGTCTAGTAGGTTTTGAGTTTATTTGTTAGATGCAAAAATACAAATCTTTCCCCTTTATAATATTAGTGTAGTTAAAATTGATATCTTTTAACTTGGTGCACACGCTTATTTTCCAAAAGGGTAGGCAGTAAGGTCTTCCACATCCCACAAGTACCAAGACAATAGTGACTTAATAATACGACAGCCTTAAATACATTATGTCTGTCATGCAAGCGCATAATTCCTGAACCCATACAAGTGTAACCATGTTAATGACCACACAGGTGCTCAGCTAGTTATGTACCTAGCGATTATATTGACTATCTAGGTGGCGAGGTTAATATAGCACATGTACTGGGTGGACTAAAATTACTCCTGAAAATTCTAATGGCTAATTCAGCAGGCTAATTCACTAACATTATATTATATTCGACAGTCGACACACGGGTCATAATTGCGGGTTCGCTTATATCGGTGTAAGCTGATCTGAAAATATTTTGCTAAAAAGTAAGTTAGTTCGTATGAGCTAGTAGCTAACTCTGGTGACGGAGTTTTTAGGCCGCCTAAAGGCTTCAGTAATAGCTTAACGACATAACGACGAGCGCTCAGCTGTTAATGCCACTTGCTGTCTCAAATTGTCCTTAAAGTTCAAGAACGTCTAACGGCCAGTCTCAATAACCTTTTCCATCTTTTTTATTTTATTTATTTATTTAATTCACAAAGCAGATTACAATCAATGCAAGATAAATGTAGAAATAAAAGTCAAAACTAGATCCGTAATCCTATTAGTGAATATGATGTTGCATAATAAAAAATATCTTTGGTTTTGCTTCCTGTCAGTAGATATTTTAATTTTTTGTATGAAAGTAATATCAAATATCTAACCACAGTAAGCGAAACTAAAGTAAAGTAGGATATTGAGGCTGGACGTAGGCAAGCTATGCCACGAACGCATGAATGAATGGAAATTAATGAAAATTCTTTATTGCACACCTTAATTTCTATGACATAAATGCAATCAGTGATTGAACTACGAACAATGTACAATGGGGGGCCTTATCGCTAATAAGCGATCTCTTCCAGGCAACCTCTGGATGGAGAGGAATCGTAAATAATGGAAGATTGGTCATAATGTAAAGTTATGAGTTGTCGTATTACACCCAGTAGAAGTAAACTGAAGGAGAAGCTAAGAACGCAGTATACTGGTGGTGTTTTCCACCGCGTGACGTCATCCCAACACCGTAAACCCATAACGAGCGGCTCAAACACCATAACCCACGCCCTGTGACGTCAGAGACTTGTGTTTTTCTTCACTAGGAACACACCTATCGTGATGGTCTTCACATAGGTTCTGTAGGCTGTATGTCTATTTTATTAAGTTAAAAATAAACCTCTTCTATTCTATTCTATGTTTAATCGATATCAATTTTGGACAATAGGTTAACCTATGGTTGAACTACAAAATTATATTCAGGGCGGCTTGCCCTTTTTATTGTACCTACCTAGCCATTTTTTTTATTGGCCTAAACGTATTTACAATGAATAATCACGTTTAGCGTCTTGCACAACTAAAAATTCGTCGCTAAATACGTTTATCGAACTATCAGCCTTCGAACTGTCAAGAGTAAATGTGTTAACTGAATTAATTTAGCGGAAAATAAAATAAGATGTCTTTTCATTAACTGGATTTGCCAAGCCACATAATTTTTTTTTTTTTTTTTACCTACACACATTATTTATTTATTTATTTAAAAAAATATATAATAATACTTATGTATAAAAAAAAAATTGCGCCACCGCCTATTTTATTTTATTAGATAGGTTTCACAAACTGAACATTCCGTTTTTTTTAATTCCTTTGTTCAACGTAATAATAAAATAAAATAGGCGGCGGCGCTAGTTTCACCCATACAGGCACCTTCAGTTGATTTTTCAAACAAACTTCAAACAAAATATTATTTATCTCAGCATGTCAGCCCTACACTCGTGGGTGCGCTATTGTCCCTGCATTGAGGTCGCCATTTCTTTTATGAGTGGAATTTTATTCGCAAATCGAACGACCCCTTTCCATTAACGACCTCTGTGGCGCAGTGGGCGAAAGTCCGCCTGAGACTCAGAGGTTGCGGCTTCGATCCCCGCTGCGGGAGCTCATCCAATACGACATCTTTCGCAAGCTCACTTTTCGTAATAACTTTTATTTATATTGCAAAATTGTAACGTAAGTACCTAAGTACCTACCTACTTTATATTTGGGATATTCTATTTTTTTTAATTTTTAATTTAAATTTGTTATATTACCTACGTGGAATTGAGCGTTTTTGCAAAATGTACCTAGGTTTGTAGCTATAGTCTAAAAAGAGTAGGTAATACCACAGATAAAAGGGTAATACATACTTAAACAAATCAATTCCGCTGTTCGATTACTTTCTAGAATTTCGTTTAGGTAGGTACCTAGGTACACTAAAATTAGCTACAATGCAAACTTTTTCATAGACCAATATAAACATCTGGAACCGCGGAGATTTAAATTAACTTGTGTACCTAAGTATATACCTATTTGTACCTACTATACTTACTTATTTTTATGACAGATACTTCCATAAAATCATAATATTAGAGAGATTATATTAGTTATTTCAATGAATCTGACAAAATATTGGCAGATGAACATCATTCCTAAGTAGTTAAGTACTTCTAATGTTTCTATCTTTACTCTTCTTCTTCTTATGGTGCCTCTCCGACTAGCGAAGGTTGGCAGTCAATATGGCATATTGTTCACGGTCCTTAGCGAGGCGAAATAGTTCGGCAGCGCTCGCTATCCCCGTCCACTCCCTGATGTTCCTCAACCAGGATTTCTTCCTCCGACCAACACGCCTCTTGCCGGCGACTTTTCCCATCATAATCAGTTGAAGTAGGACATATCTCTCGTGTCTTATGATATGTCCTAAGTAACTAACTTTTCTTAGTTTGATGGTGTGCAAAAGTTCCCGTTTCTGCTGTGCTCTTCGAAGGACTTCCTCATTTGTCACCTTTTGAGTCCAGCTTATAGAAAGCATCCGCCTGTACGCCCACATTTCGAACGCTTCTATACGTTTTCTGAGGTCTTCTTTAATTGTCCACGCCTCACATCCGTATAGAAGGACTGGCCAGATGTAACAGCGGAGAATTCTAATGCGTAAGGAAAGCTTTAGACTGCGGTTGCATAAAACACGTTTCATACTGTTGAAAGAGCTCCGAGCGATTTCAATACGCGTCTTGATTTCTATACGCGTCTTGATCTTTACTCTTAGCCTAATCAATTTCAATCAATCACTATCTTAAGTTCCCTGATCACATTTATTTATAAACAAAATAAATTGATCCAGTCATTTTAAATGAATCAACGCAATTGGTCAACGATGTTATGGCACGCGTTCCAGTTTCACACGCGCGTGTCAACGTCAAACTGACAGCTGTCAAACATGGCGCGAAACTGTAGATGTTTTTCTTTTTCTAATTAATGTTTCTAAACCAAGGATGAAACAACCGATATTACGATTGTATTCGAAGTTCGAAGATAATTTTACTGCAGAATTTTTTTGGTTGTCTGTTTTTTTATTTTTAGTAAGTAAGTATTTGGTAAGTATATTAGGTACCGTAGGTACTGTTTCCGATTATTTACTTATGTAAGTATAATAATATAGGTACCTATATACCTACTTAGGTATTTTTATCATAGTTTTTTTCTATGGCACAATAAAGAGCTAATGTGTTTAATGTAGCAACATTTGATAGCTTTAATTCAAGCACGAAGATTCATTAATAAATCTTTTTTTTTAATTCTATCATCTGTAATTGACGTAAGAAGGTTGTGTCGAATTCCAAAATATGAATCATCGAAAAAATCTGATAGCACCTACCTACGGTGTTTTTCATCGTATTCTTTCGTCATAAAACCAGGATTCTTTGATCATCTGCCAATCATAACTCATTGAATAACTGTAAAAACTTGAAATAATATTGCGGTAAAATAGCATTCGTAAATAGCTACAGCATGAAGGCGGTATTTGTATAAGTTTACGAAGGTGAGACGCCGAGTGGCTATAAAAATTCTTAACTAAAAATACAACCTAAGTTTTAAGAAATATTTTATGCCACTTATTTATCTACACAATTTTTTATTTTAGCAATAGAAAGGACTATTTTTAAATAATAACCTTAACCACAGAATAAATATGAGAAATATATATTTGTAAATTTCAGGTTTTTTTTTATTATATTAGGTACAAAAGTTTTTGCAAAGCTACACACACTTATTCAGCCAAAGCTTTCCATCAAAATCAATCAGCATCCATATCTAAAGTGCTATTTACCGGTGTACCTAATGTACTGATAGCAAATTACGTTATGATTGATAACTGTTACCAAGTGATGCCTGTACAAAGACTCCCAAATATTTTTTACCGAGAGAAAAGCAGACTATGTAGGTATTACAATTACGCAATACCTACTCATAGTCTACTTATATACATTACATACAAAAAACTACACCTCTTCTAAGGATAGGCAGAGATCGCACCATATTCAATTGCTGATGCATTAGTAAAGTTACCTAGATATGATTCAAAGTGATCTTAGTGTTCTGAATCCTTTAGGAATAGAACCCACAGCAGTATGGTTACCGGCGGTTTATCTAATATTGAACGTTGGAACAGGCATTAGAATCACCTAGCATGTAAAACGAAACTTAAGTGATCCTTGAGGTCCTACAAGAATAAATGATTTTTCTTTCTCTTTCTTTCATTGGATCTATTGAATTATATGTGTATTGAATGTTTATTAGATCCATTATTGGATCTAGTGAGAAATCAATTTCTCGTACATCCACACTTTCGTAACAGGAGCTGGTTAACGGATCTAGCGAGAATAACACTTCTCTGTAGATCCACACTGTCGAAAATTGGATCTACAGAGAAATAAATATCTCACTAAATCCAGTATGGATCTGGACAATGGATCCACTGAGAGTGATCGATCCTCCCTCACGTGTCAAGTATTCGAATTGTATGGAATTTTTAGTTCATGTTACCGGCGCTGCACTGGATTTTTATACATTTGTGATACTTGACTCGGTATCGAGGACAGTATCCAATACTACGGTAAACTGGCGTTAACACCCCTGATGTGCTCAACTGATGGAATCGAGTTAATGACTATTTTAATTAGGTGCTTGTTGCACAAATGTGTAACGTTTGAAACGTTATGATCTTTGATGTAAAACATGTAAAATTCCGTTCGAAATATCAATGTTACACAACTTTATGCCAATATACAAAACCCGTAGTTTACTAATAAACATTTTTAAGCTTCCGCGTTACTCTTCCGCATTTCAGAGTTCTGCAAAAATCATCAAATAAACTCGTAAATATTATCTTCACAAACAAGTATCGCTATAAAACCATCGCTAGGAAACATTCTGGGTTTACTCCAGTTTTCAAATAAATAAAGTTTTTTTTACTTTAGCTAATACGAATTTTGAGAGAAGTTAAGTCGCTACAAAACGTCTTTAGTTTTCTTGACTTCGTAACAATTTTACAAAAATTATCAAAAATTAGGTTTCGACGGAATTTCATTCGATGCTTTAACCAACTAAGCTAATCAGAAAATCTAGATCATTATTCGCCTAAGCTTAGTAAATCACAAGTCTAGTAAATCTTGGAAAATTAAAAGTGATACAGCTACCATTATACCACGTGGAATCTAATTTAGTGGTACCCAATTCTAGGTAGGCTTGATTCCTTTAACTGGCTGGCTCGATGCCAACGCGACTGAGCTCGTGTGGTTTCCGAGCAAGCGAGACCAAAACACAACCAGTGAAAACAATATCAGGAAACTTTCCGAGACTGATGCTTTGAATCAGTAATTCATTTCACTGATTGCATTGTTAGACGAATGTTTCCCACATAGGCTATATTTTATCAAGGTACCATGTGAGCGAAGCCACGGGCGAGTAAGCTAGTTTAATATAAAACAGAGTCGGGTTTGTTCGAACACTTATAACTCGAGAACGGCTTAACAGATTTTAGTGAAATTTGGTATGGAGGTAGGTACTGATACACTGGATTAACATGTAGGTTGCCACCGACCACCTAAAAAGCGAGGGTACCTAATGTTTTAAATGTATCTAATACTAGCTAACTTGACCGTGGCTTCGCTCACGTGGTACCTACCTTGATACAATATAGCCTATGTTCATTCGGAAAGTCTAAGCTACAAATTGGTGAAAGAATTTTTGAAATCGGATTAGTTTCGAAGATTACCCCAAACATACAAACAAACAAACAAACAAACCAACTTACCTCTTTATAATATTAGTATAGATAGTATAGATTAGTATAGAAACTGCGGTAGTCAGATTTAGTACCATCTCAATGACAACACCTGTCAAATAGATTGGTTTCAATCATTCCAGATTTTGGAATAACGTTTGCCGAAAATAAAAAATAGAACAGCCTTTACCAGAAATTGGTAACTAGCTAACAGTAAGACATGGTAACATAAAATTTACATATAAATCTCCAATTTTAGCGTACAACATTTTATTTTATTGAAGCATAATGTCACTTGTGCGTGTCTTTACGACATTCCGTGCGCCCCTAGTAGGTTAGACAGAAATACACGAGTTACATTACATGCTGCCCTGGTTATTCACGGTATTGGGTAAACAGGGAATTCACCTAGCTCTGTATATTCGAGAACTTCGGTGATGGAGCATTTAGGCCGCCTGAAGGTCTACGTCATGGCTTAACGACTTAAAAGCCAGGACTGAAAATTTTAAAATATATAATAAAGTTTTATGTTTAAGTGCTACAATTAACTATTGCATTCCAACGTTTAGTTTGCACGTCGTAAAAAACATATATCTCTGCCGAATGTAAAATTTGACATACATTCCTTGATCTGAAATATGGTTTTATAGATATATGACTCGTGATTTAGCATAGACAAAAGAGATTTAAGTAACTAAATACTGTGTTCAAATAAAAAAAGATACAAGTATTGGGTTGGTAACCACGTGGTAGGTAGCCTTCAAAGGTCTTAAGGCGGGTTAAAAACTTCATCACCAGTACCTAACTTTACCTACATACAAACGTACCTATATACCTACATTAATAGACTAATTTACGTTGGGAATTAAGGCCTTTTCGGAGCTACGCAGTATTCGCTGCCGCTGTGGGAAGCGAAAATACCGCGCCGCGGAACTTCATAGAAAATACCTGCGCGGTATTTTCGCTTCCCAAAACGGCAGCGAACACCCCATAGGTCCGGCCTTAAGATGGACATATCATTATTAAAACTAGCGACCTGCCCCGGTTATTTTCTTTACTATAAAATGCGTGTGATTTATACCTTTAAACCTTCCCTCTTGAGTCGCTCTGTCTTTTAATGAAAACCGCATTAAAATCCGTTGCAGAGTTTAAAAGATCTAAGCGTACAGATGGCAGAAGCGACTTTGTTTTATAAAAAAATTCAAACAATTTTTCTCATTTAATGACAGATGTCATTTTAATGATGTCAATCACTTTTTTTTTTGTGGCTACTGATGTTAATGTGTCATGAATACTGGACATTCATTTATTGCTCAAAGTCAAATGGAGCACTTTTATTCTAGAACAAGATTTATGGCCAGTAAAAATTCCAGTGATATTATTCATATTTACGTAGGTACCTACGTAATAGTAGTTTTATTTGAGACGAATGACCCAGTAACCATAATTTTTATATTTATTGGCTTGTAACACAACATTTGATTTTCGAGTTAGGTATCCTAAATAGGTACTACCTAAGTACTTAAATAGATATAGTCGAGCAAATTTTATGAATGGTTTTCTACTTTCTGCTAGGAAAAGTGGCATAATTGAAAAATATTAAACTGACTTCAATTTCGTAGGAAGAGAGCTATTTTCCTGCACTCTTGAGCTGCATTTTTGTACATTAGTTCTCTTAAGATCCTCATTAGATACTTTTCTTTGGGGGCAGGTACCTACCCTCTTTCGAACAAAAAAATAATTTTCAAAATAGATTCATAAACGACGGAGTTATCCGCTAACACACTTGTAAAAAGATATAAGTAAGTACCTACCTACCTTACGGTCGAATTGAGAAACCTCCTCCTTTTTTGAACTCGGTTAAAATACAATAAATACCTAGTACTGACTTACAGAAAGTGAATAGTTAAATTGATTTAAATTTTGTAATATGTAGAGGTACTTACTCATTTCAATCATGATATTTTTTTTAAATGCATTAATTAATACTTAGCACTTTTTTTAAAACCGTGTCACCTTTCTATTATTTTATAAATCTTTCGGTTATAGGTAACAGTCTTTCGTTTGAATCATTATCAAAACGCAGCAAAGATACTTATACATACGTAATCCAAAACTAAACGCCCATGAACCTAACAGTAATTGACCAAACGAACCAATAATTGACCTCTCCAATAGTTGTCACAAAACACTAATAGTTGTCACGAATTGCCGATAGATGGCCACTTATTTCAACCGCAATGCGACTTCGATCGCGTCGCGTTTTCAACTGAACGCTGAAATTCACCAACCTGTCTGCATTGATATACCATCCAACACAAAGGGACCTCCCAAAACTAACCTCTCACAAAACCCAAGAGCTCTATATATACTGGTCAAAAACATCCAACGCTAAAAGACCTCCCAAAACCATCATCTCACAAAACCCCAAAGCTCTACATAAACTGGACATTTTAATTTAAGCAAATTGAGCTTTAACCTTCAAAGAATTAGATCTATACCGTTCTATACGTTTTGTTTATACCTAATGGAACACAAATTCGGTAACGTCATTACGAAATTCAAATTTCTGTTTTCAAGAATTACCTAAAATCTTCATTCGATTTTTCTAAGAAAACTGGAGTTTAGAAATATGCAAATAGGGTTGGTTTTTCCTTGTTTGTGAAGGTGGTTTGGTCGTTTTGAAGTCTGCAAGGTTTATAAATGTCTGAGAGAATATTTTCATCTATTTCGGAATGGAATGCAAGTCCAGAACAATGGGGAAGTGATCGTATTTATTTTCAAAACAATGGCGTTGTCGGTGTTATGTCGCTGCCGTACACCTTGGGTATTTGTCAGTCAATAATCGATATTATGAAAGAAGAAATTTCATGACAACGATTTTCTGAACAGAGCAAAATATAAAGTCAAAAGATTAGTTTGTAAGTTAGATTACTAATAAGCTAATGGTTGTCATCTTATGTAGGTATAACAAAAAAATGCGAGTGAAAATGTTGAATCATTGTCTTAAAATAATGATAGGTATAACAAATATCTCCTTGCTTTACTATAAGTACCTACCTAAATATTGTTTATCGAAAAAGTAAACGAATAAAAAATAAGATTTACCTAAAAGTGATTTTAACAATAGTATCGGTGGCAACTATTGTATGTTTGATCGCGTTTGGATCCTTTGATCCAATCGCCATTTTGATTGGGCTTGAATAGATGGATATTCAAGTGCGTATTTTTATGAGCTAAATTGAGATGATCGCGTGGTTAGTGAACCGCAGAATTTTCCCAAAATAGCGAAGTGTTAAGTCTAAATGATTGCAATCGATTTATAATTCTTAAACGCAGTTTTAATGTTTTAATTATTTTAGGATGCTAAGTCCCTACATGATAAAGATTTATATTTTGAACTTATTAGATTTATATTTTGAATTATATTTTGATTTTAAGATTTTTTAAATTCTTAGTTATTTATGTTCAATACTTTTATGGCAAAATTTTAAATATTTCAAAATCTTGATCAAATCATCAAAAAATGAAGGTTGGTGAAGTACAAGAAATCGCATATTTGCAACCCTCAAATTGCTGAAATTACTCCTCAATAGTACACTGTAATACCTACTGTTATTATACGAGTTTGTTGATTTTAGAAATGCCCATTTAACACAGTTGCATGTTATGGTAAATATCCGTTATTATTCCGTTATAACATATTAAAAAAGTCTAAAGAAAGTTCCTAAAACAAGATAGGTAATAAAAAATAATCTACCTAAGTACTGACTTGTTATTATGCGCCGTCAGTCGGTTGGGGTCGCTGGCGTTGCGGTGCTTGCCGCGCCGCGGTGCGTCGCGCTCGCGGCAACTCTCCGCGCGGTTCACACCGCGACCGCTAGGTGGCGCACGCCAACTGCCAGAACAAAAATAACATGTAAAACTGGTGGTAAGCGCCATCTATCGGCGAGTAGCTAAAGTACCTAAGCAATATCCTTTCAAAATACCACCACTTTAGATATTCTTCAGTCTATAATCGGAATGTTATAAAATTAATATAAGGCTAAAACTCACGTGTTGTCCTTATCGGAGTCCTTGGCTGCAGCGTCGCTGGTGTCCACATCGGCTTCAGGCGCGGCTGGTTCTTCATTTGAACCCTCTCGTCTCGTTTCTCCTATTGAAAAACACCAATTTATTAGTACAAGAAAAGAGGTTTTCAGAAACGAGGGTGTGAACCAGAAGTGGGATGAGTCGGAGTGATGTAGGTACTCTACATTTCATCCCACTGCTCGTCATGATGATGAATAACAAAATATACTAAAACTAGAACTTACGAATAATATTATAAAGTTTCTTAAATTGAAGGTAAGCAGCGCCATCTGTTATCGGGTAGCACAACTAAAATTTCATCAGCTCAAGACGAAAATTCACAACAGACCAAGCAAAACAACCGCAAATAGAAATTAAACAAAAACAGCAGCTCTACTATTGACCATGTCTATGAATGAGGACAAGTAAGATGTGAGGATGGTTAAGTACGTAAGAGGATGGTAAGTTTAAAACCATCTCAACAATGTCCTAGGTACTCAGCGTCCCGTTAAATGTAGGCATTGCCCCCTGACACTATAAATCATCTATTAAAGATGTTCAGACCTAGTATAGGTCTAGATAGTACTAATTACAGTTCAATGCCATCCGATAGCGCGGGATGTGCTGTGACGTCATCACTTCCTGGACATAGCCCGGGTTATACTGTGAAAAGTAAACTTCTGCAAAATGTTGGCATGTACAAAATATGTTTGGACATACCTCTGACTACCCCCTTAGACATCTTCAAAAGGATCTACAAATTGCCTAAAGATCTGAAAGAAATGTCTACCGCTCCCTGGGATACAGTCGTGATCGTAATTCATTATTTCATTTTAATTTCAAAGGGAAACTAGAAGAAAATAGTATCGTTGCTTTGATTAAAAAAACCTGGTGATATTAATTAGGTAAAGTTTAATTGTTTACTTTTATACATTATTTCTCAATCATTGGAGATAGTTCCCTTCAATACAAATTCAAGTATATGAGTGTCAGTTTTTATATTATTAGTGTGAAATAGGAAAAGAATATGATTTATCAGAATGGCATTGAACTTGATAACCTATTGAAGTTTAATAATAGTACATACACATTAGTGGCAATTCGGAGTATCGCAAGAGCTAAACTTAACTAACTAAAATGTTGCCGTCCCTTTCATAGCGATGGGAATAAAAAGGATGGCATTAATTTTAGTTAGTTTAGCTTTTGCGACACTCCGAATTGCCACTATTATCATAATAAAAATAATATCATGACATTTATGTATACTTAGGTATAATATTCACAAGAATAACCTAAAATTAATAAATTCGGAATACGTTCTACATAAGACTAAGCAAATAAAAAAAAGGAACTAAAAACATAGGTAAAGCTTCTAAAAAGTTAAGCGGTTACTTCAAAAGACAAAAATGTATTCAATACGATTATACAGAGACACGTATTGAAACAATGGTATTCTACTGCCTGTTCCAACAACAGGTTGTTCTGAAGACCTCTTCAGACGGCCTAGTACAATTTTAAACTATAATCTTCAATAATTGTGTCCAGGGATATTTATTTAATTCACCAACACAAGATCAACCCAAAACTTGTCATGAAACTTCGTGGAATCCAAGTAGGGCCGTAGTCTGTCTTCTAGCTTTAGTTAGTGGTAGGTATATATTTTGGATAGAATACAGAGTTCCTTTTATTTATTTAGTTAGTTTAGGACGTCAAAATGTTACGACAACGCAGATTTCTATCGATTTTGGTAAACTGGCTCTTAAGAAGTGTAGATATTTTATGTTCACTGTGTGTTTCTTTGTTCATAAATGTTTTTTTAGTAGGGCCTCTGAGTTAGCAACTAGCAACTAGCTACTAGCTACTAGTCATAAGGTAAACTACTAAACAATATTGTAATCACAGCAAGCCGAAGGTTTACTTTATGCGATAAAATCTTGTAAGGATACAAGAAATGGGCATAAAAACACTAACATGGTATAAGGAAGGATAGTGCGCGCAATTTATGATGTAAACAATATCAAGCTTATCAAACTTAATGGCTTTGGAATAAAAAGCGTAAAAATATCACTATCACACTAAAAAACAAAGGTGAAAGTTTGTGTGTGTGTAAGTATCACACACACACAAACTTTAATCGCTCAAAAGGACGAATTTGAATGACATTTGGTACCAGAATTGCTTATACCCTGGATTAATTTGATCCCGGTATTCCCACGGATCGGGAAGTATTCACCGCGGGTAACACCGCGGGGCGCAGTTAGTCTTATTACTCGTATAAGTAACAAGTGGCAGACAAAACGACTTGAATGACGCTGATCAATTTGCTGAACTCTGGAAGTGCTTTTTGTTCATCAGTCTAAAGAATGAACAGAAATGCACCTCGAAAGTGCAAAATTGCTCTCCTCTCACAAAATTTAAGAAGGTTTACATGTAAACATCTAAAATTCGCATTGTCTTATACCAAAGCTTTAAACATTTATGTTTAACTAGCTGTACCCCGCGGTGTTACCCGCGGTGAATAAGTTAATAGATTTTTTTAACGACTTTTAAAAAGTAGGAGGTTCTAAATACCTACGTCGACTGAGTGAACCGATTTGATGATTATTTTTTTGATCTGATGAGGATCGTCAGAGATATGAATAAAAATGCACCTTGAGAGTGCAAAAAATTACTATTTTCTTACGTAATTGAAAATTCTTTCATAAAATGTTTAATTTTGCTCCTTGGTTAAGACCAATGCGTCATTATGTCACTTAATTTTGGTGCTCATAGAACAGGATGACTGCTGGTCGGTTACTATTCTATGGTCTAACACAGTTTATTTTGCTCGCAAAATATTCAAGAAGCTATATACCATGCGAGCGAAGCGAGCTTCGACCCAAGCGAGCGCAGCGAGCCGAAATTTTTAAGACAAATTCGTTATGTGATACTTGATGTAGCTTATAGTGCTTACAGAAAAAGCTGACTGTTGGTCGGTCCCTATTCTATTGTCTGACATAGATCAATTTGCCAGCAAATATTCAAGAAGCTACCGTGCGAGCGAAGCGAGCTCAGTGAGCGTCTTAAACTCGCGATGCGAGCCGAAATTTTTAAAAACAAATACTCGTGACGTGACACTTGATTTTGCTTATGGAGCTCATAAAAAAAGCTGACTGTTGGTCGGTTCCTATTCTATGGTCTGACATAGTTTATTTTGCTTGCAAAATATTCAAGAAGCTATCATGCGAGCGAAGCGAGCCAAAATTTTTAAGAAAAATGCGTCATGTGACACTTGGATTTGCTTATAGTGCTCATAGAAAAGGCTGACTGTTGGTCAGTCCCTATTCTATGGTCTGACATTTGATCAATTTGCGAGCAAAATATTCAAGAAACTACCGTGCGAGCGAAGCGAGCTTCAAACTAAGCGAGCGTAGCAAGCTTCAAACTAAGCGAGCGTTGCGATTCTTTTAAACTCGAGCCGAATTTTTTAAGAAAAATGCGTCGTGTGGGTGTGACACTTGATTTTGCTTATAGTGCTCATAGAAAAGGCTGACCCTGCTGGTCTGTTCTTAGTCTATGGCCTGACATAGTTCAATTTGCTAGAAAAATATTCAAGAAGCTACCGTGCGAGCGTAGCGAGCTTCGAACTAAGCAAGCGCATCGAGTTTCGTAGACTCGAAATTTTTTAGATAATTTCGTCATGACTGACACTTATGTTTGCTCATGGTGTTCAAAGAAAAGGCGCTGGTCTGTTCCTATTCTAAGGTCTGACAGTTCAATTTGCTTGCAAAAGATTGAAAAAGTTACATGCGAGCAAAGCGAGCGCAGCGAGGCTTTTAGACTCGAAGCGAGCCGAAACTGTGGGAAATGTAATAAAATAGCGATGATGAGGTGCTGTACCGAATTTTAATTGAAGACACAAATATAAACTTTGTCCTAATGGTTTATGTTGAGTTAGAAACATAAGTCCCAATTCCGTGAGATTATCGGGACAAAAAAAACAATATTTGAAATTCGTTAAGCCGTTTGAGTTTGAAGAAGCATAATTTAGGTAGGTATTTTGATAATCTCACGGGCACAATACGCTTTTAAGGGATTTAAAGTAGCTTATGACATGTTGTTATCCAGGATATCAACTGACCTGGTACCAAATTTCATTCAAATCCGTCCAGCCGTTTAAGCGCGAAGGAGTTATAACATTGCCTGTGCTGCCATCTATTAACATTATTTTGGCTAACAGTTACGTTTCACGGCCAAACTATTTTGATGAATAATTTGGTTTATAATCCCACGGAACCATTCCTTTTTTCAGCAATTTAAGGTAGCCTATTTGTTAATCCAGGGTAGGTACTGCTGCCAAATTTAATTCAAATTCATCCAGCCGTTTGAGCGTGAAGGAATAATTACTTTACCTGTGCTGCCATCTATTGAAATTATTTTGTTAGTTTTTCACGGCCAAACTATTTTGTATTTGTTTTGTTTAATAATCCCACGGAATCAATGCACTTTTCAGGAATTTTAAGTAGCGTACATTTTAATCCAGGGAATAAACAATCCTGCTACCAAATTTAATTCAAATTCATCCAGCCGTTTGAGCGTGAAGGAATAATAACTTTGCCTGTGCTGCCATCTATTGAAATTATTTTGTTACTTTTTCACGGCCAAACTATTTTGTGTACCTATACTATTTTAATGAATTTGATTAATAATCCCACGGAATCAATGCACTTTTCAGGAATTTTAAGTAGCGTATATTTTAATCCAGGGTATAAGCAATCCTGCTACCAAATTTCATTCAAATCCGTCCAGCCGTTCGAGCGTGAAGGAGTTATATTTTTGCCTGTGCTGCCATCTATGAAGTTATTTTGTCTGACAGCTGCCTTTTGCACGGCCAAACTACCGAAACTATTTTAATGAACATTTTGTTTTATAATCCCACGGGAACACTGCACTTTTCAGGAATTTCAAGTAGCCTATTCGTTATTCTAGGGTATAAGCAATCCTGATACAAAATTTCATTCAAATCCGTTTAGCCGTTTGAGCGTGAAAGAGTAACAAACACACTTACACACTTACACACACCCTAACTTTCACCTTTATAATATTAGTGGGATTTCAAGGTTTCAAAACTTTTCCAACAGTCTAGCCTCAACACGCTTCAAAAACAATAAACTGTGAAAAACAACCAAACACTTATTGAGATGTATTATAGAGTCACAATCTAATAGCTGACATGACACCACTCAAAAAATGTGCGTGCAAATTCAATGTTCTACAATGACATTTGACATTTGAATGTTATGTCGTTTGTTTTAATGTTCAATGTCGCTTGTACGCAAAAAAGAAAAACTCTGCGCACTACGTAGCGTACGCCGAGTTTTGGCGTTTACATTTTATTTGTCTGATTGTGGCTCTATAATACTTCTCAATGCAAAGACCATCAAAAATAGATCAACAAGAACAAAAATCGATCGAAGATTCAAAAGGTTTCAATCTTAAAAAACCTACCTTAAAAGGTGTAATACAAAGTTCAGTTTTAAAAGCACGGAAAGTTTTTGCTAATGACGTCATAAGGTTATTGACACGATGCAGTTGGTAAAGGAATTGGTAATTGGGATTTAGGGATACACATATTTATTAAGAGTTTTATTATATTTGATTTTGGATTCAGTTTGATTCGTTGTAAAGAATACGTAAAATTGTCGATCCCGGCTTTAAAGTAGTTAAGCCATGACGAAGGTAGGTCATCAAGCGACCGGAATTAGCCACTAGCTCATACGAACATAGATACACTTTGATTCTGAATATTCTGATGCACGGATCAAAGTATTTTTACATGTATCAAAGGCTATAGTTCCGATTAACAAACAAGCCTGCTTAAGACTTTTAATGGATAACGTAAGAATGAAATGGCACTTATAGCGGTAGCAGGCGCTTAAGCTGAATTGCGCTTTGTTGCGTCTCAGTAAGAGTCGCTATTTGAATTAATGTTTTTGCGAAGTGAGTCTTCTAGGCTTGTTCTATTGTTTATTCTGTGCTATCAGACAGTCTAGAATAGCCTGAAGATCTGAGAGAATGTCTACCATACCTTGAAGATACATTAATGTTATTCATCGTTTCAACAATAGATAAAAACTTTGCCTTGAGAGATTGCTCAACAAAGAACCGATAATAAAATAGATTTGTTGTTTCTTTAATGTTGAATCATTACAAATGTGGTTTTATTTTCGTTGATTATCATTCTGTTTAGTCTGCCCAGTTTTGAGGACACTGAAGTGTTTTAATATCACTAATTTTAACTTCATCATCAAATGATTAAGGAGTTTTATGTTCCTTACATGGAGACAACTAAAGTAGTATTATCGAAATATCTATCGGAATTCTGGTTATAAAACAACGCCATTTAGTTTAAACAAACGACAACAAACTTCTCATCTACAACTCAATTTTAAAACCTATCTGGACCTATGGCATCCCACTATGGGGTTGCGCGAGCAAGAGTAACATCACATGCATACAACGCGTACAAAACAACATATTGCGCACCATCACAGAGGCTCCGTGGTTTTCAAGAAATAGTGAGATTCATGAACACCTCAATGTGCCAACAGTCCTCACCGAAATTGAGAGGTTTAAAAAGAATTATGCAGAACGGCTTTGTGTTCATTCAAATACCTTTGCAAAAGAACTCCTAAAGCCCCCACTGACGAAACGATTGAAAAAGAGGGATGTTTTCTGATAAGGTAGAAGAGGCACTGGCCTCTTCACCTTTCATGCCATAAAGTCACCCAACAGATCAGCTTTTAGATAATATATAATAATAAAATACATTCGACGTACTTATATAAGAACAATCTTAGTATCGTTCTCGCCTAAAGGATATTCAAAAATAAGATGTTCCTGCTCTTTCTAGTTTTTATTTAGATCGCCGGATGTCACTGGGATCTGAACCCGCGACCTCAGCAGATGTGACAATACACAATTAGCTGGTGCCGAGTTTGGCTTGTGACTCAGTATACCTTTATATATAGACTTCCGGGACGCTGGCCGAATGACAATCCGTGATGGATTCGTGATCTTGATGATTGCATTGTTGGGTTCATCGCGTATGATAATAATAAATAAATAAATAAATATCCTTGGACATTTCACACGGCGTCATCTAGCCCCAAGCTAAGCAACTATGGTAACTAGATGACTGATATAATACTTAGATGCATTTTTTTGTAAATATATACATACTATAGATAGAAAAACATCCAGACCCGGAACAAATATCTGTAGAACATGCAAACATTTGCCCCGTGGCGTTTTTTCTTTTTCTTTTTCGAGATCGCACAACACAACAAAATTGTTTTATGCTATTATTTATTACCCTTCAAACTGCACCTCGAATTTGTAGAGTGGAATGTATAGCCAATGTGTTCACGTGTTTAGAACTATAAAACAGCGAGCTTCTGTTTTTACGGTTTCTTTTACGAGGCGCTGTAAACTAGGTTTTGGTACCGTGGTTTGTGAATAAGACGTTACAGAAATTAGCTTCTATGTAAGATTTTCACTGTGCATGCCTTTGATGACAAGTTAAAATAGTTGTCAAATTCCTCAGTTATTCATAAACCATTTATTTGTTACTAGGTAAAATTATCTTCGAAAAAATAACATCATACGGTCTTTTTACTAGCAGGAAGTATCTGAAAACCTAAACCTTTCAAATTAAAACTTTTTAAAGGCGAGTTCACATCGCATTTCAAGTGTCCTTTGAGAGAGGTTTTTAGAAATCAAGGCATCAGTAGCATAATTAATAATCCATCAATCATGTCCCATAAATATGCTAGTATTATCTAACTACTAATAATTATTCACCCCATGTCCCACTTTCTACATTATGCCTTCCTTAATTGCAATATGCTTAGTATGCAATAGTAGGATCAAAACAGGTGTGACATCATCCTTTCAACTTTGATCATAACGTCACCTATACATTGTATTGGGTAACATACGTGATTTGATGCTAAATATGAAACAAATAGTCAAACATAAAACGTACATACGGATAATAGAATTACAAAAATCCTTTGATAATGAATAATCAAGGTCAGAAAACACTAATACGATAGTTTTTATTTTAGAGGAAATAATATATCACTACATAATATAAAAAACCAATTCGCGTCCTGCCGTCCGCACGCTTAGATCTTTTAAAATATTGTACGCATGCGGTTTTCATCAATAGACGAATTGATTTAAGAGGACGGTTTATATGTATCATACATACAAATTTAATAGAGGAAGCAGCCTTGCAAAGTCCGCGTGAGTTGCAAGTAAAAATATTTCAGTCGCGGATTGATAGCATTCTTGGCTATCTATAATAACGAGTATGTCATAGAAATACCCACATTACATAAAATTACTTACCTCTATATCCACTGAAGAGCCAGGAGTTCTGTTTCATAGATTGTGAGTGTTTCTTCTTCACAATTGGCGTCTGCTCCACGATACTCGTCTGCCTACTTCTTCCTAAAGATGGCGTCTTCGATCCCTTCTTCTTTGACTTCTTCAACGTCCCGCTATGAGACTTCCTTAACGTGTTTACTTTTAACGACTGACTCTTCCCTCTGACCTTGCTTTTGCTTCTAGAAGTCTGTCTGCTCAGTCTTCTTCTGTGCTGTTCTAACAGCTTCGGAGCTGGTTCTTCATCAGAATCAGTTTCTACGATAGGTTTGACTGGTGGTCTGTTCTCAATAGACGCAAATCTTTTCTCCCCTTCTAGGAACAGTCTTGTATAGTCTAGGATTTCTTCTATAGTTAGGACTTTTGTAGGGTCTTCAGGGACAACTTCAACTGGTTTGAGGGATGTAGGAGTTTTCTTCCGTCGTAAGAAGTTGAGGGCACTGACTGAGGAACCTTTGCTAGTCTTTCTAGTTTTAGGTGGATCAGTTGTACTAGTTTTCCTACTATTACTTTGACTTTTGTCTTCCTTCCGACTGTTTTTTCTCATCTGATCAATGATGGTTGAGGAGCCATTGATAGATTCTCTATCCTCTTCACTCCATAGACTTTCCCTAGACTTCTTTTTGTCTGAATTCTTCTCCAACTCTTTCTTATGTGCTACGAGCCATTCGTCTCCTAAGCTCTTGACCATTTCTAAAGGGTTTGATAGAGATAAAGCTTTACGGTGTCCTTTCTTGAATCTGGTCTCCACTTCTTCATCTGTAATGGCCAGTTTAAGAGACTCCTTGCTCATGGCGGGTGTTTTGCTGAGCCTGGGAAGGGCATCGTCGCTGGCTGATATAGCATCACTATGACCATCAGCTGATTCGTACAGCGACTCATCGCTTTCATCTCGACGTTCTATAAAAGGAAAAACATCTTCAGTTTTACACTCGAATTTTATCGTACCTTGCCATTTTCGTATACTAATATTTAAATGTATGTTTTTTACTTCGATTACATGCGTTTGCTAATTCTATGGACAGTTAATTTCAATTTACAGATGCAAGATTACATTGTATTACTATATTATGCGTGTTGATACGTGCGTGAATCTACACTGACTATTTAGTTTTTATTTAACGATGTAATTTCAATCAATTATCATAATCTAAGACAATGGAACTAGTTACTATAAAAATCGATTGGTTTATGACGATTGAATGAGTCATACAATTGTGGCAGTTGGGACTCACAAAAACTGAGCATTGATAGGGCTATCAGCTTTAACCTCTAGTACTTGAAATTATTTTCTCAGCATTTACATCGTAAGTATTTTGAATATTGTAACAAATAACAGATTTTATAACCAAAACGTCCATGTTTTATATTCAAAACGTTTATTTCAACTGCAAATGTACTATGCCTTCATAATATGAACAATTTAAAATTCAACAAGTGGTAGTTTACAATGAATCGTATTTATTTTTAGTGCCAAATGACTTCAAAAATTAAAATTGAATATGATTACAAAATAGCTTGACAACCCTGCTGTCCAACGGCAGCAAAAACATAAGTTGATTAACAATTAACACACAATAAGAGGTAAACATGAGGTTAAGTAAGAAGCACTTTCACGTACGTTTCTTTAGATGGACAGGTATGGAAGTCACTTTCTTAAGTTTTTGTTTTGTTTGCGTAATATTGTTTTAAATCATTGGCTTTAATGAGATGAAACCTGTACATGTTATGTGATGTAGCATTTCTGTGATTGACATTTTTTTTAAGTTTTCGAAATACCTAAGAGCAACAAAGCTTTGTAATTTTACTTTATTGTTATTGAGAAAAATGTTTTTATATTTGAAACTGCATACTATAAGATTTATAAGCGCGCAGTAAGGCGCATGCAACTGTAGGTAAGAATCTACCAAAACATCGGAGAAAAAAAAAAGTTAAAATGATGTTCAATTAATACATCGCTTTTCGGCCTTTTGGCTAAGAAGTAATATTTAGTGTTTAATATTTAGCTCTTGATAGGTCTTTGAAGTTAAGCAACGATCTGAGCGGTCACTACTTTGCTTGCTTCGGAGGACACGTTAAATTGCCCGGGACCGGCAATTTAACGTGCCCTCCGAAGCAAGCGGTTTTAAGCCATGACGGCGGCCTAAAAACTCCGTCACCAGAGTTGATTACTTGCGCATTCGAACTTATTTACTTTTTAGTGTTTACCTATATTTAAGAACATATATTATTTTAAAGATAATTTGAAAGCAATATTTGTATCATATCCTAAAGTCGTATACAACTTAAACAACCTTATCAGTTTTTTGTTCCAAAGTTATCACAAAGTGTTTTATATCGCTATAAATAACATTTAGTAACCGTTATTTAAATCCAAATATAAAGAGAAAAAGTTCCCATGGTTTATACGGTAATATAATGTTTAAGACATTATTTTCATTAAGTTTAACTTAAACTGACGCATATTAGCTTGCCGCTTTATGCATACTACTTTTAACAGAATTAATTTAAAAGGTTGTATAATAATTTATGAAAGTTTGTATAGTAATATATGTTATTTAGTTATTAATGTAATTTAGTACATATTTATTTACCTATTTGATCTAAATAGCTTAAAACTTTGACACGACGAATAGAAAAATACAAGGTAAAAATTATATATAAAAAAATTTACTCCATTAAGAAAAATAGCAAACTATAATAAGTAAAGTAAATACGCGGAATCAACCTAAGTATGTACGCTTTAAGTGTTTCATTTAAAATAAAGTGGAACAAATACATTCAAAAAATCTCTTTAAAACATACAGATGTTTTCGTTAAAACCCAATGTATAATAAGTCCCCTCTGTTGAAAGATGAGTCATCGTCTTTTTGTAAGCTCATAGGAAATACCACGTGTTTCAAACGATTCCTCAAATTTCTACATCTTTTTAAAATCGCAAGTTATTATTTAATGTTTGTTTACGTTATTGATATAATTCTGGGATTCTGGTAATTTAATGTTGTTGAATAGAATAGAATAGAATAGAAAAATATTTATTTACATTCACTCACACACATTACAGTAGGTACAGGTACAATTATTATTTGTAGGAAATATGAGTGAAGCAAATTGGTCACCACTCAGCATTTGCTGTAGAAGCTGAGGTAGCAACTACAGCGCTGTTGGAACTGTATATTTGTTCTTATGAACTTCTCAAATTCTGCGTACTTAGGTACCTATCAGTGTAAAAGAAATAAGCAGTTTTTTTTATAATTCATAATAGTTTTTACATTTAATTAAACAAAACACCATCGTAACGCTTCGTCTTCAAGAATTTGCAAATGTAAAATTTGCTTTTGGAATTATTTTTCTACTGCAAGGTTGTAATTAATAAAATTATATTTTATAAATATTAGATTTGTACAGTAATTTTACCAATTGAAAAAAAATGACGTCATTTAACGGTCGCAACGGACACACCCGTTTTTAACGCGTTATAAATCCTCATTTGAATTCAGCCTTCAATCATAAATTAGCTTTTTCGAGGACATTTGCAACACATTCATAATTTTAATGATTGTTAACTTAAATTCAATCTAAGCAAAACGAGGTATACAACTCACATACTTCTGTTTTGAATTTAACGAAAAAATCGGTATTATTATAAAATCGAATTTATAAAGTCAATTATTATTCCGGTTTTATTAACTAAATTAACAAACTTGTAAATCAAATAAAGAACTTAGGTTCAATCTCGCCATTTAACAAATATATTTTAAGTTGGACCGAGTTGCTGTTTTGACTTCCTTAAACCTGTCTTATGTATTTTGGAAGTAAAATTGTATACTTTTTTAAACGATTTCTACCCTATATTGTATAATTCACAGCGGGGGTGCGTTTTATAACGATATAAACATGCAATCCACATTAACTAATGAATAGGGGTGGTTCCTTGACCCGAATACTACGACTTTTGTCCTAGTTTGTAGTATTTTTTTAATTTGTATCTATAGTTTGTTTACATAATATTCTGTTTGTTTTCGTTTGAATGTTTTGTTGAAATATGTTGGCAAAATATAAAAACTAACTACTTTTGTACTTTTGAATATTGTTGAATTTTGTTCTTTATTTATTATCATCGTTTAATTTAACAATACCTTATATTGCAACATCGTACATATTAAAATTGTAATTAAAATTATACCTATCGTCCCAACTACCTACTTTGTATGTTTTCAAAAACAAAAATTTCATCGAAAACTCTATCACAAAAGTAACTACTTAGAAACAGACGAAAATGGCAAGGAAACAGCTTTCTTCCAAAAATAACAATACATACCGATTGACCCTTTCATGTCAAGAATATCAGAATACCGTCTTCTCTCCTTGTCGCTCTCCGTTGACGTTTCTCTCTCACTCGACTCTCTTGTCGGTTTGAGGAGACTTGGCTTCTTCTTCCTCAGTTTACTGACCACTCCATTCTCCTTCTCACTCTTCTCCGAAGTCGGTTTCGGATCTCTCTTGAACCACATCATCTGGACCATAACACTATTTACACTCACAGTTATTTTTACGCTTTTTATAACAGTTAACCAGTTATTTAACTAGTTATTTTCAACCACTATATTTCACTGCAATCCGTTTCAGTTTATATCACTCTGTTTGTAGTTATCACTGCATTTGCAATTTTTGGCACAAACTCTGAAATGTTATCAAATTCATTGCAATGACGTTTTTGGCAGCGGAAAACAGTTACGTTTATTTATAAATATGGATTGTCGCTGGTAAGTGAAGTTCATTTCATAATTAACTTAATGTAGAGGCACTTATACTCGTATTTGAAACATGAAAAGTGCTAAGGAGTAACGTATAGAGCCATTTTTATGTCAAATGAAACAAAATGGAGAATATCGACGAATCAAAAACTATCTTCAATAGGATCTAAAAATTGCATTAAGATCTGAAAGAAATGTCTACCGCTCCCTGGGATACAGTCGTGATCATATTTCATTTCATTTTCATTTTTTTTTTCAAAAACTATTTTGTTTTGCCGTCAAAAAAATGTCGTATTATATTATTTACTACTGTCTGTGTGTATTGTAATGTCTATAAAATAAGTACAATTGATATAGGTACCTACGCTCTGAAACACAAAAAAGCAATTTGATATACGCAGTTCGAATCATCATATTGTTGCAAGCACCTATACCTGAGCAGCTTGCAACAATATGATGATTCTAACCTGCGTATATCAAATTGCTTTTATGTTTTTCAGATCATTTTGACTACTCTAGACGCACATATCAATTTGACGCTGACTGGTACCATATTTATTGAAATCTATATTTGTCCAACAATGAGATGGACGGATGATTTGGAAAAAGCCGCAGGTTCCCGGTCAATGCAGGCCGCTTCTAACCGAAACATCGAGATCTTTGAGTTAGGATTTTGTCCAGCAGTGGACGGACGTCCTATGGCTTTAATGATGATGAAAATTTGTAAAGAAATAAATATAAATTATTAGATATAAGTTATGGATGACTAATGAACAAGCGTGAGCTATGATTACGGATAATAGAGTGCATTGTTTTGTGATAAGTTTGTAATAAAAACTATTTAGTTGCTATTCTTGTTTAACACAAAACGCTTTTGTTATAATTCTGTTTCAATAATGTTTTGAAATTTAACCGACTCTATATAAACAAAGTCAAATATTTTAAATTATAATAGATTTTTCGGAACATTTTATTATTTTCCTGATATTAATATTAACTTTTACTCAATATTACACATTTAAATTATTTGTTTTCCAAGTATCATCTGCGATCAGTTCCTTAACTATGAGCTGGGCCCTTACTCCGGAACAACGAAAACGAAGTTTCGTGACAATTTTCGGGTTCTAATTATGTTGGTGAACTATTACGAATTCAGTATCCACCAACATAATTAGAACCCGAAAATTGTCACGAAACTTCGTTTTTCGTTTTGCAGAGTAGACGCCCTCAGATTGTTTGTCGTTGCCGTGTCGGGTAGAGCCCACCCTGGTTTATAATAATTATTTTAAATGCGACTTAAAAGCAATGTGATCATGAGTTTTGTATAAATCAGTTTTATGTTATTATGCCTCTGAGAACAAAGAATATTAAAAACCGGTTAAGCCACCTAAGGATAGTTACATACGATCTATAGGTAGCTCAACTGTCCAAGCCACTGTCAGACGGAAGTATAATGCTGTAAGTATAAACGCAATGGACTATAATGTAATACTAACATTGAGTTGTCCGATAAAGATGAATGTTTCACTGATAGAGAATAGTATGTGTCTGTCTGTTCATTAGCATCTAATATTGTGAAATGACCATTTCTGGAATAAATGATAAAAGTATATGCAGAAGGCAACAAAAACTTAAACAACATCAAAATTATCAAAACTTTCACAGATAATGATAGGACATGTGACGTGTGTTATGGTGGGTACACATACACGAACATGCTCGATAAAACTTGCGCGATCTAGAGCAAGTACGTGTGTACTATGCAAGTCTCAAGACAAATGCTCGTAGCCAACCAAAATGTTCATTTGTCTTGGGACTTGGCGGGTGGTTCGCCGCGACCACGCGATAAAATCCTGTAAATTCGATTTAAAAGCATGAATTGTGATCGCAAAGTTGAAAGACTAAGTCTAAGTTTTATCTAGAACTCATTAGTCGAGAGAAGCAGGCGGAAGCTGTAGTGATATATTTAACCGGAAGTCAAACCAACTTCTGCGCGATACCACCGACCTTACAGCTATTGAATGGCAATGATTGATCAAAACCTAATCTATACTAATATTATCTATACTATAATATTATAAAGAGGTAATGTTGGTTTGTTTGTATGTTTGGGGTTATCTTCGAAACTACTCATCCGATTTCAAAAACTCTTTCACCAATTTGTAGCTTAGACTTTCCGAATGAACATAGGCTATATTTTATCAAGGTAGGTACCACGTGAGCGAAGCCACGGGCAAGTTAGCTAGTGTTTTAAATTTATCAAGCGGTCGAGGTAAATAAGTTCTCAGCAGCCTCTGGTAACAGAGTTTTTAAGCCACAAAGGCCATCATGGCTTAACAACTTAAACGCCGGGACCGATAATGTAACGTGCCCTTCGAAGGCGCAAGTCACGAAATCATATTGAATGTTTCTCAACGGTCTTGTGCAAATCCATACTTTCAAAAGTAGGTACATTCAAACTCAGCATTCAATGGAAACATTTTTCATAATATTTTTCCATTTCAAATTGCGTTTTTAATTATACCGTAGCGAGGATTTTAAAAACTCAGCGCAGCATTAATTCAAGTTGGTAAAGCGATGCAGTTCCTAGACTGCCATAGATTATACACAAGTTTGTAATTCAATTCCATCCCTATGGTTCTTTATGGTTGTCAGTCGCGTCTGGATGTTTTTCTATCTATAATATGTATGTATTTACAAAAAAAAATGTATCTAAGTAGCATATCAGTTATCTGGTTACACAAGCATTAAGTTGTTTAGCTTATAGATGACGCAGTGTAAAATGTCCAAGGATATCTATATTTATATATTTACTCAACATAAACAATATATCTGGCCCCCAAGGCAAGTTTTCTACAATCGATTGAGCATTGTGATGATGCCATTTGGCAAAATGTCAAGAATATGAGGGGGTATATAAAGATCGCGTAGACATGCTGTCTACAAAAATTTAAAACAACATCGAAATTATCAAAAGTTTGACAGATAATGATAGACGTGTGACGTGTGTTATGTCAAAGATAAAGCACAAGTGCTTACCAAAGTAAGATACACAGAAAATGCTTAAAAACATGGAGTAATTTAGAAAGAACCCAGAGCCAATTGACCTATTAAGCATTGTCTGTATTTGCCTGACTGTACTTTACTTACATAAACAATATATCTGCAATATATTACAGGCATTAGAATCACCTAGCATGTAAAACGAAACTTAAGAGATCCTTGAGGTCCTACAAGAATAAATGATTTTTTCTTTCTTTTTTTCTTTCTTACCATAATAGTAATAAAAGGATGCCATTTAGACGCCATTTTTACTTTGAGTAACGATCTAAAAAAAACTTTGTACCCAAGTCAAAAAATTCAAAAAAAGATTTTTTCAGATAAGGTGGCAGCCCTAACAGGCAGGGATGGGGGAGTTCACTGACCCCGCATCCGGAACCACCCTGCACTGTAAATAGAACCGTTTAAAATGTACATTTTTAGTCGTCTGAAGTGTGTAGTAGTTTAAGAAAGGATCACTGATCATTATGGATATTAGAATGATCATTCGGTGAGCAGTTCATAGAAGTTCCTGTCTGAGACAATGTTAAAAAAGAATATGTACCTACATTTGATTTCCTGCACCCTTTCACCACTAAGAGCTAAATCAAAGTTCAAATAACATACAAACATACACAATCACGCCTCTCTCCCATAGGGGTAGGTAGGCAGAAACCTTGGATTCACATAAATAAATTTTACAAAATAAATAATTTAATGATTCACGCCCAGAAATAATGTCTTTCAGTGGATGGCCACACGGCTCAAAATATATTGAATAAGAAAACAATACATTAACTTCGTAAAGCAAATAGCCAATTACGATTATTGAGTCAACTTATAGCAAACTTGCGGTTTTTCCTCATAACTGTACGTCAAAGGGATAATTCTTAGAGTTCTGTATTATTATAGAAAACGTCATGCTCTCGCAAGCTCGCAATCCACCGGAAATATAATTCTTACATGAAATTACGAATCATTTTAGATTCATTTTCATTAAAATTTAACTTTACTGCCTAATTTTTATAGGGTTTTTAATTAATTTGGTACTTACCTGATGATTATTAAATTAGGTTAACTTCTGCAAGATGTGGGCATGTACCAAATACGTATTTGGACATACTCTGACTACTCTGACTACCCCCTTAGACATCTGCAAATGGATCTAAAAATTGCATTAAGATCTGAAAGCAATGTCTACCGCTCCCTGGGATACAGTCGTGATCATATTTATTTATTATTTTATTAGGTACAAGCTAACTTGCCCGTGGCTTCGCTCACGTGGTACCTACCTTGATAAAATATAGCCTATGTTCATTCGGAAAGTCTAAGCTACAAATTGTTGAAAGAATTTTTGAAATCGGATGAGTAGTTTTGAAGATTACCACAAACATACAAACAAACAAACCAACAGTACTTTATAATATTAGTATAGATAGTATAGATTATTTTCTCTAGTTACTGACCACAAATGCTTGAACATTCAAACAGAGCATCAGCTCGCTCTTCACAATAAATTCATCATAATTAATTACACATACGTGATTTATGAGTAATACATCTCGACATTTAAATGTTATTTCATGAATGCTAATAAATACTACACTACTACTCACAAAGAATATCGACTCTTGTGGTGTGGTGGTGACTTGGACGTAGGAGTGGTTTTAGTCGCGATTACACATAAATAAAAATAGAAAAACAGATCAATTAGTGATTTGTGACTGATTGCAAGCTCATCACCGCCGAATACTATTTGTATGTTAGTTATCTCAGAACGATTTATTTATAACCTAAAATTCATTTCTGAACTCTTTGTCTAAAATGCTACTAGACCAACGCAAATATAAGCCTTCAAATCATCATCATTTTCCTGCCCTGATCCCACGCTAAGTGGGGTCGGCACAACATGTTTTTCTCTTCCACTCTCCTCTATCAACTCTGAACTCACTCTTACATTCATATCCTCTTTCACACAATCCATCCACTTCTTCTTCGGCCACTTCTACTTGTATACCCATCCACATTCATACTCATAACTCATAATCTAATATGTCTTTCATCCCTCCAATCTATATCTATACTAATCTGTACTAATATAATAAAGAGGTAAAGTTTATTTGTATATTTGGGGTAATCTTCGAAACTACTTATCCGATTTCAACAATTCTTTCACCGGTGTGTAGCCTGGACTTTCCGAATGAACATAGGCTATATTTTATCAAGGTAGGTACCACGCAAACGAAGTCGCGGGCGAGTAAGCTAGTAATAAATATAAGCCTTCAATATCATTGCCATATACCGCTCTAGTTAGCTAAATTCGTCCCGAATTCCGTGTAAAAACTAATCAGTCGCATCCTGCGAACGCGGATACGTTTCCTGCCATCCGACGACGACGGTCCCTTTCCTGACCCATTATATACCAACGTATTTATAGTATGTCTTTGGTTTTCGTCATTATGTTTTTACACCTTTTACTTGGCATTATACCTTTTTATAGAATGTATTTGATTTTCGTCATTATCTTTTCACCTTTTACTTTAAACTTAGATGTTTAGAATAAAATGCACGGTAAAAATTATGTTACACCTTTTTTGGAGATTCTAAATATTCTGAAGATGCCTAAAAGTCTAAGGGGGTAGTTAGAGGTTTGGTAATAGTAATCATACAGTTCGTGTGTGTAGCCCATGTCCACATTTGGCAGAAGTTAGTATTCTGTTGTGACAGGTTGCAAGACCTTCTCCGTCTAGAATACTCTAGTTTCCTCGCGATGTTTTCCTTCACCGTTAGAGCACTCAGGTTTACGTATGACTGTTGGGAGTTTTTGTGAAAATACGATCACTACAGTTACATTCTACATTCTCTCGTCTGACGAGAAAACGAGCAATCAGAGGTTATATCGTCTAAATGCATGGGTCTTAGAGAAAGTAAGAAATAGAGCGCTGTTTATTTCTTTCCCAGTCACACAAAAACAAAGAAGAATATATACAAAATTCTTGTGAGTAAAAGAGACAAAGCAATAGATGTTTTGTCCCTCATCGCGTGCCGTTTTTTTTTGTATGGCCGGCAACTTGATGCGCCGAATTTCGTACTACGAAACTATGGATTCATTGCAATTTTTGTCCCTCTCGGCGGCACGCTCACTGTTCGTCCAGGTACTATACTAGGTCCATGACATGGGTAGATATCGTAACGCATATAACTTTACAAAACGTAAAATAGATGCGCCCACGAATCCGAATTCGAGGCGCCATCCCATTCAGCTAACACGGCTCAGAACTATGTATGACTTGTAGTTTTTCTGTTACAAAAATAGCTTAAACATACTGTTCCGCCATGTGAAAGACGGCGCTATCGGCACTCAACGGTGAGGCTAAACAGATGTGACCTTGCTAGACGTAGCTTGCTGTTAGATAAACTAATGGATTACTGTGAAATTTCTCTACAATTGCTGTTGATAATAAACAAAAAGATACCACAATACACACTAAAAGTAATAATATACACACAAAAGAGCTATAAGTAGTAATAATGAGTGTGGATGGGCATGAAAGTAGAGAAAGGCCGAAGAAAAAGTGGTTTGACTGTGTGAAAGAGGATATGGATGTTAGAGGAGTGGATTCAGAGTTGACGTGTGATATGAAATGAAAACATGTTGTGCCGACCCCACCTAGCGTGGGATAAGGGCAGGAGAATGATGGTACCACAATACATACTCAGGCCTTTATACTAGATGATTTATACAGTCAGTAGGCAATTTTTGCCGACGCTTAACAGGACACTAGTGCTTGTGACATTGTTTAGATGGAGTAGACTTCTTAACCATCCTCTCAGCTTAGCCGGTATCCACAGGGGGGGTTAACGCCAGTTTACCGTAGTATTAGATACTGTCCTCGATACCGAGTCAAGTATCACAAATGTATGACAATCCAGTGCAGCCCTCCCCGAGGTAACTTGCATGAACTAAAAATTAAGACTACTTGGCAGTGAGCGAGGATAGATTACTATACTATACAAAAACCGCCGGTAACCCTGCTGGAAAGATAATGTTCAACACGTGTGAGCCTGACTAAGCCGCCAGTAGATGTAGAGCAAATGTTAGAACATCATGAAGATACGAAGTATGTCTTGGTGTAAGAATCAAAAGCGACTCAGTTTTGGCAATGTTAAAGGTCATGTTTCTTTAATGTCAAAAGACCAAACAACTTTTAAGAATACTCTGTGATCACAGAGGTCAGTGAGTAAGTTCGTATGAGCAAGTGGACAACTCTGGTGACGGAGTTTTAGGCTGCCTAAAAGCCTCCGTCAAATTGGAAAATTTTACTTGCCCTCCGAAGCACGGAAACGCCACTTGCGGGCACACAGCCAAGTTGTGACCGCTCAGAACGTTGCTTGACTTCAACGATCTATCAATAACGTCTTATGCCCGGTTCCTATACGTACGGATGTCCGTAGGTAGGTTGTCATAGCAACGTTGTTATCTGTCAAAAAGTCTCATACATTTTGTGTTGAATAAACAACGTTGCTATGACGACCCGACCTACGGACATCCGTACGTTGGATATAGGAACCGGGGGTTAGCAAGCTACGCCACGAGCGCATGTCGACATGTACGAAAGAGAACAAATTAACTTGTTGATTTTGCTTTGACGAATGAATGATGATTTTATAATGTTTCTCAACTTGCGTGTATGTCTACGGCCTTACCTAGCACAGGGACTTCCAAGGTTGAATGGTTTCTCAAGGTCGTAGAATCCACATTTCAAAATTCCAAGTTCAAAATCGAACCTTGAAAATACAAAAGCCTTGAAAATTATAATTAAAAAAAGTCTAAATATGTTCACTGAGAGTTTTGGGAGCTTTATCGATGTGGTCAATAAGTAATACATCAAAGTTATTTGAAACGAACAGGCTTACGACAAAAGACATCTCAGTCTCACTATATTTTCATGAATAACTAATTGAGATTTATGGAATACAAAAAATAAAATTCAAACACTTGAACCGGAAACAAAAACTAAATTTCTTTCAGCGACATCGCACGTGTGACTTCCGTTTTCTCATTTTGTACAAACAAAAATACATCTTCAAAAGATCTTGAATTTCTAAAGATCTGAGGTTATCTGTACCGTCTAGGTATCGTGAACCTTTAGGTAAGTACATACATACATACAGGGTGTCACAAAAGGTGACTTTAAATTAATTCACGTGGCCGGCTAAGCTGAGAGGATAGTTTAGGTACCGGGCAAGCCTAGTGCCTCTCAACAATGTCCCAGGCGTCCTGTTAAGTGTAGGCAAAGCTTGCCTCCTGACTCTGTATAAATCATCTAGTAAAGATGTAAAGGCCTGAGTTTTGTTAGTACAATATCATTTCCCGTAAACCGGTGACCGTGTTCCCAAATACAAACCAAAATACATTTCCAAAGACTGCTAGCTAATCTACACAAAACTAGCGCACTCCATACGCAGAGACTAATAAACTAAATACGACGTACCCTGCGCCCGCGCCGAAATTAGCACAAATTGCCTAGGGCTTGCACAAAGCGCGCTCACGCACGACCTTAGGATTTTTTTAGAAGTGACATTATACTAACCGTGTTTATACCCTTTGAATTTTCGAAAATATCCTTAACTTTAATATAAATAAATACAATTGTAAGTATGTTGTATAATTATAAAATCGATGTTCTTTCATTAAATTTAGGGTATACACGACTTAAGCGATGTACTGAGCGGTCACAAAATGGATAAAAGAATCGCTAGTACATGTAACAAGAAAGCGCTTTCGTGCTTTGGAAGACACGTTTAATCAATATTCTTTTTTTTTTAAGCTACTGTAGAATGACTATTCTTCAGTAGCTTAAAAATATGGCTATGGATAATAGAAAAATATGGCACGTTAACCATTAACACATAGGTAAACGTGATATTAGATAATTTAAAGTCCTAAATTATTATATTTTTCTATTATCCTATTTTCTATTAAGTATTTGAAAAACCTTATTTTTACCCGAATGATCAAAATAGTTATGTATTTCTTGGAATATGGATCTTAAAATTAAAATGTTTTCCTTATTTTAAGATCAATTTTATTGCAAAACTTTAATGTGTTTAGTGCAAATGATATTTCTAAGACGAGTTCACCTTGAGTTAAGCTTAAAGTAAATGACATTTACCTAACTGAATATGCGATGACCGTCATGACGCCAGTCATATAACGGTGGTACAAATGTTATTTTTAGTTATGACTAATAATTTCTATGAAAAACTAAATGTAGGTACCTAAACTAAATTATAATAATATGAAGTTAGGTAATTTTTGTATATATTTATAGCGTTTTCCTGTTTCAATAAATTTATTATAAATCGCGAAATTTATAAACATTAAGTTTGTAATAAAAGAGTTTTTTATTTATAAATGTTAATTTTTTTTATTACGACCAAAACAAACCTTTACCGCTTTTGAAGAAGCATAAGATCATAGAGCGAAACGAATTACGCTCAGTTACGCGCAAATGCATTTACAGGTGCGACTGTTTTTTAGCAGTTATGTTTTTTGTTGTAAGAAATATATAGCACTTTGAGACATGTCGTGGGAATTAACGCTTCACTCGTTCTGAATCATAGATAAAAAATAAAATAGCAATCTCCTATAAGTACTAATATTATAAAGAGGTAAAGTTGGTTTGTTTGTATGTTTGGGGGTAAACTCCGAAACTTCTCATCCGATTTCAAAAATTCTTTCACCAATTTGTAGCTTAGACTTTCCGAATGAACATAGCGGTTTACGGTTTAAGATTTCTTTATTCTCAAAAAGATTATTACAATCACTTACTGAGAAACAGTGGTAACCCATTCTAGATAATCAATTATGTGGTGAGCGTCACAGAGACATAAAAAATGCATGCATTAAATTAAGCAGAGAGCATATTCTAGCATAGCTAATCAATTTCAAGAATAACAAACACGTAATAATAATCTACCTTATGTTCACAATAATAATCCGAAAGTTGTGGGTATACCTAAAAAAAGACTGATGGAGTGCATTTATATTTCACACACTTGAGTAAAATACTTGTTGGCAGAATTAATAACTTCAGGGTAGTTAACAAACAGCGGGTCAGGTTGCACCATGCTTATCAGACGGTTAAAGTTATTACGCTACAATATTAATTGTATATATTGTTAATAATTTAAGTGTATGACTGTGAATTTAAACTAGCCTGCTTTATTGTGTGTACTTGCGTAGTATAGTTTTATATTTATCGTAATAGGTACTTACAAATTATAATTCTGTATAAATTATTATAATTAAGTATGTAGGTATTCATTTAGGTGAGTATTGATAGTTTTACATTAGTTTATCATTTTTACAATATAATTTGCTTTATACTGTTTATTAAACAATTGGTAATAAAAATAATGAGTTATAAAATAGGTAATTAATACTGTTTTTTTTTTTTTCATGCTTCATGCGTTATGATATGGTAGCTTTATACAGCATTATGATAAGGTAGTTTAGAATAAATTATTATATCTTCTATTTATGATGAAATTTTTATATTATAATAGGTAAGTAAGTAGGTACTTACTTATAGCATTTTTTTTTTTTTTTTTTTTTTTTTTTTTTATTAATAATATTATTTAACTGCAGTTATAATTATGTAAGTCAAATTTTAATTTATTATGTATTTATTACGTTATTTTGGAGAGAAGCATTGTTCTGAATATAATTCTTTAAAGCCTTACGAAAAGTCAATGATGATTTAGTGTCTTTAACGTCTTTAGGTAGTTTATTGTAAATTTGTGCGCCTTCGTATAGTAAACAACTTTTTCCGTAATTAGTTCTTGGGGTGCGAAGGACGATGTGGTCAGCCTGTCTGGTGATCCTTCTTTGTACTTGTGATCTTTTTGAAAATGAAATATGACAGTGGATGTCTTTGCATAGTATTTTTCTTATAAGGATGCATATATTGTAGGTGTAATTTTGTTTTAGATTTAGTATTTTTGTTTCTTTGTAAATAGTTTTAGATCGAGTTAAATGTTTATAGTTAAATAAGACTTTTATTATTTTGTTTTGTGCTGTTTGTAACTTTGTTAAATTGGTTTTGGCAGCCGAACCCCAGATTTCTATCAGGTAGTCCAAATGAGACTTAATGAGGGAATTATAGATTGTGAAGCGGACTTGCACGGGTAAACATCTCACTATATTACGAACTGTACCTGTAAGACAGGCTATCTTATTTACTAGCTTTGATATATGAGGCTTCCATGTAAGTTTGCTATCTAAGGTAAGGCCTAGGTACTTCTCCTCGTCTGTTTTTTCAATTGGAATGCCGTTAATAGTAAGTGGTTGGAAATCTTCAATAGTTTTATTTTTTGCTGAAAAGATGATATATTTAGTTTTCGACTCGTTGATTGTTAAAAGATTAGAAAGGAACCAAGTTTGTAGAACATTTAAATCACTTTGCGCCTGCTGTATTATTGTGTGTATGTTATCTCCAAAGTAAAACAGGCAGGTGTCATCGGCGTAGAGTGAAATTTGTCCGTGGAGGCTTAGGTCGTGAATGTTATTGATATAAATTAAGAACAATAGTGGTCCCAGGATAGAACCCTGGGGCACACCACAAGTTATTAGTTTTGGACTACTTTTGTGCTGGCCGATTTTTACCAACTGATATCTGTTAGTGAGGTATGATCGAAGTATAGCTAGAGCTTTATCCGAGATCCCAGCCAGTTTGTTCAATTTATCGATAAGAATGGTATGGCTAACCGTATCGAAAGCTTTTTTTAGATCGATAAAGATACCTACACACAGTTGTTTTTTGTCAATACTGGTTTTAATTTTTGTTATTATATCAATAGACGCAGACAGGGTATTTGAACGAGAACGGAAACCATATTGTCCTTTGTATAAAAATTTGATAGAATTCAGATGTTCGCTGAGACGCGCATGGATAACCTTTTCAAATATTTTGGAGATAGCAGGTAATACTGAAATAGGACGATAGTTATTAGGGTCTGACTTATCTCCAGTTTTGTATATAGGGCTTACTTTGGCTATTTTCAGAGAGTCCGGGAATGAGCCTTCATTCATGTATGTGTTAAAGCAGATGCTTAGCCTCTCCGCAATTACATTCTTAATGCATTTAATTGTTTTTGTACTTATTCCGTCTATTCCTGTACTTGAGTTGGTATTAAGATTATTAATTACTTTAGATATTTCATCTGTCGTGGTCGGTTTTAGGGTACATAATTTGGTATTTATATTGTTACTTTGCATTGTGGTAGGACTGTGATACTTTTTAGGTATATTTGCAGCTAGAACTAAGCCTATACTGGAAAAGAAGTCGTTGAAATATTCGCAGATTGTTTGTTCGTTTGTCACTAGTTCTGTACCAACTTTAATTTTGAATGTGTAGTTATTTACTTTATTTTTATTACATGTTAATAGATTGATAAGATCCCACATTTTTTTAGGCTTTCCCTTACAATTATTGAATGATTTATGATAGAATCTACTTTTAGCTGACTGTATTGTTTTAAATGTCGCCTTTCTTTCTTCCAAAAATTGTTCTTTGAGGTCACCATCTTCCGGTTCTTCAATGGTTTTAATCCAGGCAGTATTTCTTTTTTCTATAGCTTTAATAACGTCAGAATTTATCCAGTCCTTCTTAAGCGGATTTAGCACTTTTGTCTTCTTTGACTTGTTTATGTTAATGTTCTCTATGATGAAATCTTTAAGCTTGTTGTAGTCATTATTAGGGTTGTCAATATTTTGATTTTCAATAGACTTGTAGAGATTACTATAGTTGATTTGATCGTATTCTGTTCGTTTGGTAGGAATTGGATGTTGTCTATGAATTTCGAAATAGATTTGGTTATGGTCTGACATTGATGATTTTAGAATCGCTAGATGGAAGTGGTTTTCTTTTAGGTTAGTGCAGACATGGTCTAATATTGACTTTTTCTCTTTTTTCTCTCTTGTACAGTATTTCTGGCCGATTTTATTAAGGATGGCATACCCATTTTCTTGCAGTGTAGTCTTATACTCTACGGTGTCTGGTTCTTTCTCTAGTAGGTTGTAGTTAAAATCTCCAAAAATTATGGTCCTTTTTCTTTTTTGCAGCTGTTCCGATAATGTTTCAAGGAAGTCGCTTGAATTTGTCCGTCCTGGTTTATAAATCACGCCGATATCCAGGCAAAGATTATCTATATGAACCCAAAGGTAGTGGTTATCATCTTGCAGTTTTTCTTCAACGATCTCGTGTTTAAGGTCATTATGGATGTATAGAGAGACTCCTCCTCCTCGACTTATTGCACTTCGGTGGTTGAAATAGTGGGTGTAGTTTGGTATTGCAAGTAATTGGGCGTCCATGTCTGTTTTTATCCAGGTCTCCGTAATAGCAATAATGTGGATTTTTTTAATACTGTGTATAATGCTCTTCAACTCGTCAAGTTTTCCTCTTTTCACCATGCTACGTGCGTTGAGGTAGAGAAACTTAAGTGATTTTTTATTTATATTTATGTCGTTCAGTGAGTTAACAACTTGGTATGTTACATGCATCTTACCACTCGCATTAAGGTCTTCACATGCGTTGGTGCTTTCTAGTTTTTTGGCTGTAGATCGACTATTTTAGGTGTCCCCTTGACAAATTTGATACTTAAGTTATTTTCACCTTTGCTCTGGCGATCCTTTAACTCTTCTTGTAGCGACTTCATAAAGGCTTGTTGTTGAGGTGTCTTATCTGTGTATATTTTTACGTTGTCTTTATTAATCTTGTTTCTATTCTTTAGTATATCTCTTGCACACTCAACTGATGGTAGGGAAACTTTGAGAGGTCTGGCAATATTAGGTCTATATTTACCTAGTCGGATGGTGTTTGTAGGGTTTGCGCATTCAGGAGAAACCATTTTTATGATTTTGGTGGCCTCACTTATGTCATAGGCTGCTCTTTCTCTAGGGTCAGTTGATACTATTTCTTGAATGCCTGTGACAATGACCTTGGTTTCCCTGGCAAGTCTTTCACGGAACTCGTATATAAAGTCTTCGGAATTTGTAATGGACATTTGAGCAGAACGTATTTCTGAGGTCTTTAATGTCTGTATTTCACCTTCTACAGAAGATACTCGTTGTTCAATAGTACCAAAACAAGTTTTCAGGTCCGATATCTCTGATTTCAGTTTATTTTGTTCTATTATAATGCTATCAGTTTTCATCTCAATATTCTGCATTTGTTTTTTTATGGATGATACATCCTCTGCGACTTTCTGCATATTACCATTTTGAACTCTTGAAGATTCTTTGAAAATTTCTATTATTTCACTACGGAAACTCGCGAACTCCTCTTTCATTATAGTTTGATCGTCGGGCTGATTCCTTTTGCGAGTCGCTTGTGGCTGACCGCTGTGGCCAATACGGTACCCCGGTTGCATAGGGGGATCTTCGGACCCACTAAGGATTGGAGTGCCTGGAGGGCTACGACGTGTACCCATGGCCGTGGTTTTGATAAAAATGATTACCTTTGGTTTAACAGTCCGTTATGGAGTTGGTATAACCCGTCCAGTTTTGTTGTAGAGGAGCGAGTGCTATTCAATAGCTTATCGCTTCGACTCAGACGCTTATAAGCGGAGCGTGACAAGCGCCACAGGGTGCTAGTTCAAGTAAACACTTTATTTTTGGCAGGTTAAGATTGTTTTTTCTTTGTCAAGGTTTTTATAATTTTGCGTAAAATTTATCAACACGTCTGCTCAGGGCGCTCACCACTGAGGCTATATTTTATCAAGGATTAAACCGATTAAGTACCGATTATTTATTTTAATTTTGTAATCCTTGTGGCAGCCCTAACACACATGTGCGCTGCGGGAGTGACCTCATCCCGTGACACACCGCCCGGGACGTGTCCCATGAACCGGCACTGGGCCTTTTTGGGACACTGACTTCATTGACATCATCACATCACACTAAATTATAAAGGTGACAGTTTGTGTGTTTACATTTCTGTGTGTTTGTTACTCTTTCACGCTCAAACGGCTGGACGGATTTGCATGAAATTTGGTACCAGAATTGCCTATACCCTGGATTAAATAATAGGCTACTTTTGATCCCGGTATTCCCACGGGAAGTTTACAATGATTCTTGAACGAACGTAATCACGATTGTATTCCAAGAATTTTTAAAATCGGATGAGTAGTTTCGGAGATTACCCCAAACATACAAACAAACAAACCAACAAACCAACATTACCTCATTATAATATTAGTATAGATTAGTATAGATGAAAACATCTCGGAGGTTACTAGAAGTTTTAAACAAATTACTACCTACGCATAAAGAATATTCTACCAAAACAATACCAGAAACAAAACAAGCCATTACCATAAAAACTCTATCCTAAAATAAAGCCTTTTAAAGGAACAATCGAGTGATAACAGAGAAACAAAATATAGAGGGTCACCTTATCTATGGTAATAAATCAATGTTACTATACGGGTATAGACTTACAAAACTACTCAGTCTGTTTCTATCTGTGAAAACTTGTTATTAGCCTTATGTTTCTATTAACTCCTTGGTAACATGTTTTTATGTATGAGTGTAGGGAGTCGCGTTGGAACAGGCATTAGAATCACCTAGCATGTAAAACGATACTTAAGTGATCCTTGAGGTCCTACAAGAATAAATGATTTTTCTTTCTTTCTTTCTTTCTTATGTGCTGTTAGTTTTCCATAAATAAATAAATAAATAAATAAAAATAAATAAATAAAATATACCTACGGTAAAAGAAACTAGTTTTAGTACTTTTGTCATAATATCTCCAATAGACCTTTGGAAAGGACGAAAGAAAATGATAGGCAAGTTGCATAATTATAAATGGGTTGGTTGGGAGTTGGGTTACCTATGCAATTTTAACGTTGCCGGGACAATGGAAAAATTACCTAAGTCAGGAATTTGAAAAAATGAAATGAAATATTATCACGACAGTATTCTCAAGATACGGTAGACACATTCTTTCAGATCTTTTTAAACATTTTAAGATTCGAGTGTTTATGTTTAGCTTAGAAAATATTCTCACACTAGTTCCAGTAGGTACTTAAGTAGGTACCTATTGATTTCATTAAAAGAAATTGATAACCATTTTTAATTAACATTTACATAGTTAATGTTTTAACTCCAATATAAATTTATATTAACATTGATTTTCCTAAATAAAACGTGACATCTCAGTCTCGTGCTAACGCAAATAGCCATGAGATCATACTGCGACCGATAAAACCATTGTACGCTGACCTCTAAGCTTTGTTGTCATCAAACAAAAATAAACAAATGGCAGCACAGCGAGGGGCCTCACAGACTGGTCGCCTGAAACGACTGAGTTATTAGGAACCAACTTGTGGTTCGTTTTTAGTGCGTCATTTAGTAATCAGAATACTTGCTTCAATAACAGATCGACATAGGTTTTTGTGAATTTCATCGTCTTATTTTGTTTGATTGGCTGGAGCTTATTTGGATTTATAAAGATAGATTACCGAAAAGATGGCTGTACCCCAAATTCTTCACTGTTTTGTTATGGGTGACGAAAAACTTACCAATACTTGCCGATTCTTTAAAGGAATTACGCGTTATATCGTAATAATATTACGCGATACATTATTATAAATGAGCGTAGAAAATGCAATGTAAATACATTCAATCAAAAAACAGTCACTAACTTCACAGAATCTTGAGAATCGCATCAATTAATTTGCGTAAAATCAACAAGTTCCTTTAGGGTCATCTAAGAGAAGGGTTTCAAATCAACCAATCAAAACAACGAATGACGTGATGTTTCGATCAGCCCATTGGCTAATCACAGCACTTTGAAGGATGGACCAATCTTTGAAGATCTCAAGTCCACGACTAGTCTTTAACTGGTAGGTATGTCTATCGAACTATTAGAATTAGGAAACTGCACAACTTGTTTCCTTGTTATCTTTCATTTGACCTATTTTATTCTATCTCGTTCAATTAACTGAACAATTATCAACTCTATAGGACATTGACTTTACTTATATCGAGAAATAAAACAAAAAGAAATAAGACGACCTTACAAAAAATCGCGAATTGACTGTCAGATTTGACAGTACAATCATTGTCACCGTCAAATCTGACAGTTTTACTGATATATTTGACAGTAGTGTCAAAGAGCAGTAGTGTCGTGATGGCGACAAATTTGATTTTACGACAAGTTGAATAGCTTTTAGCTTACAATATTTCAATGTGATCCTAGAAATTTTACTGGATTAATGATTTTTTAATTTGATTGTGAAGTTTAATATGACGATAAGTGTCTAATTTGTTTGTTTTCAATATATGTTTAGTATATACCTAGTACCTATACCTACAAAAACAATGTTCAGCACTTCAGCAGCAAATGGCCAACGCTGGTGAAGAAGATTTTAGGCCGCCTTAAGGCCTCCGTCATGGCTTAACGACTTTATATCTGGGACCGACAATTAAACGTGCCCTCCGAAGCACGGAAGCGCTCAGCTGATATAGAAACAACAACAAATGCGTCAAATATCCCTATGTCCAATGTTTCCTCATTGTTAAGGCCGATTATTCATTAAATTTATCCTTTTTCTGGGTATTCTCTGGTACATTTTGAAATATCACACCAATATTATAAATGCAAAAGTTTGTGAGCATGTCTGTCTGTTCGTTTCTTCACTTTGAAAAAAAAAATTGAAATTGACAAGCCCATCTGGATAAACACATACTTAGGTTGATTTTTCCCGCGAAATTACAGAAAGAAAAGAATATTTTTTGGACATTTATTAAACAGCTGGTAACACCGTGGGTCTCAAGTACCTACGTTATGTATGTCATAATTTCAGAGAAATCGGTTAGTTTTATCAAATACATGTTTGCTCATTGCCATTATAATATTGACATTGAAATTACCATTTATTCATCACAGAACATGTTCTAAAGGCCTCAGTATTATCATTGAATAGTCTCTCAGTCATGTTTACAGTGAAACTTACGTCATTTTCGTATATAACTTGTCTTAGTTAAGTAGGTACCTTCTGCGTAACCTTATATTCCTTTATAAACTTTATATACTGGTTTTAAGTATTTACTTTAGAACTTTCAAAAACCCTTTGATTTTATTCATTAGTTCTTTCGTGATTCAAAACTAAATTGTAATGAATTTTGAACAGAATCCGAGCCCGAAGCCATGTGTGACAAACGCTTCTTTTGTATTTTCTCTTTCTATATCTATATTCCTTTGATTTGACACTTCTGATTACGTGACTTATCGTCATCAAAAGTCAATTTCTATACATATTTTTCTGTTTCTGTTCTAAAGCGATTGTGGAATGTTAATACATTCCACAATCGCTTTAGAACCATATTTGCAAGTACTGCTAATCTTAATAGATTAGCAGTACCTACTTGCAAATAATTTGTTACCGACAGTTAAGGCTGTTTTGTGTAATTTAAGTTTGAAGTCTAGGTTCTAATTTATTGTGGTTCTCCTTGATTCTTGGTTGATCCATGTCTTTTTGTTTTTTTCAGAGCTTGTCAATGGGTGTCTATTTCATTTTATATCGTAGGTATCATATTAATTAAGGTGTTCAACCAATAAGTAGTGCTTGGAATACCTACAAGATTACTTTTTTTTAAACTAATTTTGTATCAAATATGTTCTTAAAAAGTGGTTCTAAAACTTAGGTTCTAAATTATGAATGACAAGATGATTATTGATTGATTAATTGACTAATTTATTCATAACCTCCTGTTTCTGTCTTCTCGCTTATCGGACTTATTTTATATTATCTTTTAATATTTAAAATTGGTTTACTACCTACGGGACAGTTACCTAATATTAATATTTAATATGTATGATGCGTATGGCATACCATACAGGAAATATTAAAATTCCCAGTCTGTAGTAGGCATTGGACATGTTTTTATCGCTTGTTTCCATTATGTGTAATAACTAAAGTATATTACCAGTGACATTACTAACAAATGTTTTCCATACTTCAAAAGCATATCGAATGCTTTAAGTACTTCTGTTTCATTTTTAAGTATATTGGTATGTGTTTGTGTATGGTATATTTTTATGTATTCTGCCAAAAGTGTTTTGCAAAAGCCCAAAGGGCGACAATCCATATCGCAATAAAACGAATAAAAAGACCATAAAAATCGTACCCCGCTAACGAACCGAGCGGTCGTCAATCCAAACAAAAGAGCATCCAAAATAGCACATTATGCCAAAAACGTCACTTCACATCACCATCACAATAAGAACAATGTCATTGCCACTGGGAAATTAAAAAAAAACATAAATTCATTCACATCATCCGCACTTTCTAAATAATTCTTATTCCAAATTTGAACGCGCGTCAGACAAGCGTGGCTCAGGCCCGGCGACTGACCCGCGAAAGAAACAGTATAAACAATGCGAGCGAGCGAGACGGCGATACCGTGCACCTGTGCACTTACAATTGAATGATCGTTGAAGCGAAACAGAAATAAAACATTCTACTAATTAAAGCGAGACAGAGTACTCGCAAGCCTTTTTGTTGTTCCGAGATAAAATGCTGTAAGTGAAGTTTTGAACAATTTAAAATTCAGATGTAATTAGTTGGGATAAAGTGGTTTTTGCGGTGGTGAAGAGAAGCAAGGCTTGTGAGTCAGCCGGTTGATTGCCAGGGTCAACATATGGCGAAAAGGTACGTCTGTAGCCAAATTCCTCTAGCCATGGAACAATACGTTTTCATTTAGATTTATCGATTGTTATCAGTGTTATACAAGTAGTTGTCAAATAAATCGTCGATAAAGGTTTAGCTAGGTTTATCAATTATCGTACGTAACGCATTATTTACGAGCAAGATTCTACTACGTATTTGATTTAATTCTAAAATAATGTAGACAACGTTTATTTATTAACATTTTTCCGAAATTTCGCCTGTGAATTGGTATAGAACTTAAATTTTTACCCAAACTTTATCTATTTGCCAAGCTAGACCGAATACTTAGCACATTTAAATAATATGGCTCGAATTCAGAGTCTGCATTCAGACTTGTCTGAGCTCAAGCATCGATTACTTGACAGATTTCTATGGAAAAAGAGTTATGGATCACGGCTTGCGATTCGATTGATGGTCGAGTATGGACTTCGAATAACGAGCCATAGTCAATTGGACTGTAGCCACAATCATAAAAATTGTAAGTAGTTACAACTCTAAATTTAATTAAATACTGATAATCAATAATTTTAAAACCCGTTACAGTTTTACTGTTGTGTTGATTTTGTAATATTTACAAACGAAATAACCGACAAACATTGCAATAAAGTGCCATGAACGTAAAAACGTCATAAAGCTACAAATGTCAAAGTCAATGTCGTAAATGACATAACTTTCACATTCAAAGAACAATTCCCACGCGTTCTCAGAACATTTAGAATCAACTTCCTTCAATCGAAACAGTTGAGATGAAAACTGTAAATACTGAGAATTCATACCTTTAATGTGATTTTAGCCGAAGTTGTTTATATTTCGGTTATTTCAGCGCCTGAGAGCTAACACACTTCTGTGAATGAACGTCTTGCGAACCATAAAGGACGATTTACACCAAACGAGCGAATGCTCATTCTTTTTACTAAAAGAATTTGATGTAGTGGGGATAGAATGAGCATTCGCTCGTTTGGTGTAAATCGACCTTTACGTGATACAACAGAAAAATCACAAGACGGTCACCAATAACAATGCAACGAGTCAGTATGTTACGTGCAAATACATCTAACGTCATACATAGTGACAGAGTCTGTGTGTCAGCCTACTAAAGTAAGGAAAACCCGTATTCATGACCTAAGTAACTCTCCTTGGGTAATCATTTGAAGTAATTATGACTGACAAAAGTAATAATAAACAATCTCTAGTCCCTAGATATAATAATACTGTTACTGTAAGGTCGATGTCTGTACATATAGGACTATTAAACTTATTTTAGCTAAAAAGGATATTAAATCTGTTGCTGTCTCTTTTCATTGTCATAAGTGTAACAAGAAAAAAACATTCTTTGAATCTAAGTAAATCAAAAACACATAGGTATCAAATAATTGCTGTTGGTTGAATATGGAATATACTTAAATAGGTAGAGATAGGTAGGTATAGGTACAAATTTTTGGGATGAGACGTCATAGTAATGGTCTAAAGCTTTTCAAGTTAGCTATGGGTCAATAGTTTTTTAATTTTCCTTTGACAAGTAAGTGACAAAAGAAAACATTTTGATTCTTTTCGTTCGTTCGTTCGTACGTTCGTATGAGCAAGTGGCTAACTCTGGTGACGGAGTTTTTAGGCCGCCTAAAGGCCTTTGATTATTTAGGATACAGGCACAAGATCTAAATGAGTCAGGGATGACAGTAGATGGTCAGTTGACGGTGACGTCACGCCCGAAAACAAACATACATTTACAAACATTGGAGATACAATAGAAGATAACAAAAACATTTATAATACACTGAAAGAAGAAACATTTAAGACAATGAATGAAAAACAATGTATGCATATTGATCTCTACATTATTATACTAAAATTTGGTATTGAGCCATGTTATTGCCTCGACTTTCGATCAGGTCGTGGGAAAGAAGTTCGCCCATCAATGGACATTGCATATCATAATGCACATTAAAGAATTCTAACTTGTGAAGGAAAACTATGAAACCAGTAAGTATTGTTTAAAGCAATTATAACTGAACGTACCTCTGACTACCGACATTCTCTGTGGTAGGTAATAGGATCCTTGGACTAACTTTCTAACGCTTATAAGTCAATAGTTCTATGAGATTGTCTATTGTGCCGAGTCAGTCGTGATATTTTTCAAATATATCTCAAGATATATTGATGTAAATATGACTACCCCCTTAGACATCTTCGAAAAGATCTAAAAATTGCGTAATGATCTGAAAGAAATGTCTACCGCTCCCGGGATACAGTCGTGATCATATTTCTTTTTCCATTATATTTTTATATCTCAAGATCAAGAATATAAAATTAAGGGACTAGATCAGAAATCATTACAGTCGATTTATAAAATTAATATAAAAAATATAATGACTGGTATACGAGTAAACATTAAAATAAACAAAAGAATTAAAAATAACGAAGGACATCTATTAATACCGGTTCTTGCCACAATAACCCATTTATTTATCGTGTGTGACACAATTCCTATAAATTAGTAGCTACACGCGTGTGATCAGCACACTAGTTTGATTCTGCGGTTTTACTCACGCGATATAAAAATTCAGTTACACCACAGATAAATAATAATCAGATGTATTCAACTTGTTACATACAACTTATCCGGATCAAAATTTGCAGGCAAGAAAGAAAGAGGAAAGAAAAATCGTTTATTTTGGTAGGACCTCAAGGATCACTTCAACTTCGTCTTACATGCTAGGTGATTCTAATGCCTGTTCCAACGCGACTCCCTACACCAGGGAGAGAATCAGGCAACTACCTGGTGGTGTAGTAGGGCATGCAATTATCGAAACTTTTCGATAATCGATAATCTGAAATTTATCGCTTTATTTTTCGATAAATATCGAGAATTATCGGTTTTTCAGTTTCTAATTTAACTGCTCTATTTGTGCAATCTGCTGCACTCAACAAGAAGATTTAAGTTATGAAGATTTCCTAATTTTACATTATACATTTAGCTATTGATAAATGATAATGATAACTCACTATACAGGGTGAATTTTTGAAACGGGACAGTAAGGGCAACAAAAAGTTTGGCTCTTCTACCGAAATGTATGGAAAAAGTTTTTAGCGATTTCTGACATTTCTAATACTCAAACCTCAGTCGGTCTAGTAGAGACTTGATCCTTATAAGGAACAGGATCGATTGGTATCAAAAAAAGTTTTTGTGTTAAATGACCATTTTCTTGCTGACTGTACATTTTTTCCAAAATCTGTAAATGCAGTTCAGAATATTAAAAAAAAATATGGATAGTCTCTTAAAAACGTTTTCCTGTAACTATAACGTTTAAGATACTCGCCTTTACTGTCCCGTCTCAAAAATTCACCCTGTATACTCAATAATATAGTTTTATTATATACCTACGTCCAAAAACAAAATGAAAGAGCTACTTAATCTAAGGAACGTACCGTGTAGTTAAAGTTATACAATGTATAGAATCTATACATTGTATAACTTTAACTATATCTATACTATAGTTAAAGTTATACATAGATAAATAGATCTATACTATAGATAAATAGATACTTATAAGCTTTATAAATATAAATATTTGTGAACAAAACAAAATTTAATGAAATATTTTTCTTACAAACAAAAAACAAAATCCTCCATTAGAAAACTATAAAAATCAACTATAATTCACTTACGCCCGAAATTAATAATGTATCTTCAATCCGAGATTAAATTCAATCTTGGATTGCTGGGTATCTCCCGATCGATCTCCTATCCGCATGCCAATAACCTATCTGCTATCCCAATCTTTTTTTTTGGTGGCAGATTGCCGGCAATCCTTTCCCTCTTTAACGTTCCGTTTTATGTAAAATGTTTAATGGAACCACAATATTAATTTGGAACCACAATATTAATTTGAGTAATATAAAAACAAATAATAAATAAAATTAATTAACAAGTTGTAGATAGTAATATTTATAGTTCAAACAAATTGTTATTTGCCTAAAAACTTGCAGATTTAACAATCTCAATACTTACACACAAAATACTTTAACTGAAATGGAACGTTCAAGTTGACGAATGGTATTTGACAAAGAGAATATAACCAAATATACTATTGTTATTTGTTGCGAAAAGTAAATATAACAGTTGTGTGTTGTGTGATCATTTCATCAGCATTACTTCTAATGATGGATTCAGAAATCGTAAGTTACCTACCTACCTACCTACTGGTTTTTATGGAAGTTGTAGAGATGACGCCTACGGCCTAACTTAGCAAAAGCACACCAGGTTCTTGCCTGCTCAGAGAAATTCTGAGCTTGCCTGTTTCTTTCCCTGGTGTAGGAAGCTAAAGCTACGAATAGCCCTCGCACATGATCCATTTTAAAGGCAGCAGATGCGTTTAAAATGGGAAAATTTAAAGAAAAATGCACGTATGTTCATTCCCTATTAATCTCATATTTTCTGTTTTTCAGTAAAAAAGAAATTGAAACCTGATGAAGGGAAAACAGCCAGAAATAATGCAAAAGCAGAACATTTTGCTACTAAAAAACGATGTCTGGACGCTAATATAAATAATACAATCTAGAAAATAATAATTTCGAATTAAAAAAACACAGCTTACTTTGAATAACTTAGAATTAGGATTACAGAAGTGGAAGGAGAGTTTGTAAGGTGTTTTGTTAAGTTTTTAAACCTTTTTGATTTATGTATTTAATTGTTTTAATTAAATATTATATCAACAAACATTTCATTTCATTTCAATTGTCCTACAAAACTGTATTTTGATGGTAACATGATTGTTCTGAGATATGAATAATCTTTTGACTTATTATTCCTAGTAGGTAGGTATTATTGTTTCTATAAGATAATGTAGGTACTAAGTTACATTCCTATCTCACATTACCTACCACCTACTACAATTGCTTACCAAGGGTATTGATTAAAAAAAAAACTATTTTGGCATTTATTATAGTAGTTTTTATTATTAGCACTGTTTAAATCGTCTTGCTAGGTAAAAGCCTGTGTATATAAGTAACTAAAATAATAATTTATGAGAGCTGCCCATTCTGTAACATCTTGTTCTTCCGTAGGTATTATTCTCTAGATTCTAGAATAATATCTGCTGCTGGTAGCTATACTTCAGCCTAACCGAAATCTGAAGGTGAATAATTCTACATCCTCGAGGGTCTGCATAAAGTTCACCCTTCTGATTCTTCGTGAACTTCTAACTTCGGCGTTGGCGTCGATATCATCACTTTCCCAATCCGATAACTGAGCCAGAACCTCCAAATCACTATTATTATCACTATCATCACTATCACTTGAAAATTCCGACAGATTTATTAGGTACTTTTATAATAAATATAATAAAATTATCAAGATTACAAAATCGATCCTTTGGCATTCTCAATCTGTCAAGAAGAAATCCAACAAATTTCTCGGATTGCAATCTGCGATTGTTTTCACCTATCAAAGCAAACGTCAAATAGAAAGATTGGTTATTGGCAAGCTCAAACTGTCATTTTCGAACAGAGGCCAATCTTTAATCCGTGATCCGACCTCCCAAAGATAGCCTGGTTTTTTGGATTGCAAACTCAATCCAAGGATTGGTTATTGGCAAGCTTTTTCTAGAAAAAAGATTGAAATGTCAATCTCAATCTTCAAATTAAGGATTAGGATTGAATATTAATTTCGGCCGTTAGTGCATAACATTTTTGGTATCATTATGAATAAAAATGAACTAAGTATTCGTGTTAATAGATTCATTCATACATTTTCATCACCAGAAGGTGATGGTATGAATTTATCGTTTATCGATATTTTTTATCGATTTCTTCGATAATTATCGCTGACGAAAATGAGCCGATTACCGATAATTTATCGATTATCGATTATCGGTTTGCATGCGCTAAGACCTAGTTTTTAAAAAAAAACGATCTCTTAACAATCTAAATAGTCAAGCTTCATTGTCAAGCAAGATCTTTAAGGTGTCCGATTAAGGTGTGTAGCACACTTACCTATTGATGTTCGGTGATAATACTATATTATGGTCATATGGTGACAGCTTAGTAAGCTGATCTAATGATGTCAGGAGCTGTTCTTCTTCTTCTTTTCTTTATTTTGGCTTCGCACGGCTTGTGCCGCGCATTTAGCCACTACCATGTCATATTATAAATAAATAAATAAAATAAAATTTGTTTATTTCGAGCACTTGACATTTAAATATACATTTGGACCCATATTACACACAATTATATTTCAAGTCAGAAAACAACTCGGAAACTTGTCTAATCGACTCAAAACTTGCCAATGCTGTCAAGTTCCGATGAGCGAGCTTTTTTTCATCAGACGAACTCAACTTCTTTATATCTTGTGTAGATTACTACTAGTGCCTGCCTATGTAGAACAAGGTCTTGTAAAGGATTAACACTAATTATTCATTAGCAACATAATCTAGGACAAACGCTATTATTATACGTTGAATACATTAAGTAAATAAAAGTAGACCTGGATGTGACCCTTGACAAACGCCTTGTTCTTCCATTTAAATAACAAATGTTTGAATGTACCTAATTGGTATCATATAACCTACTTATATGTTTTTTTTTCATAGGCAAAGCAAAGGGGATTTCTAGACAAAAAACCCAGAAATCCTCTTATCCATTTATTTACTTTGATTGATTTTATAACCGTAACCCTTTTTAGCACTCTACCAAGTTTTCGATCATGCTCTCTTTGAAAAGAATATATCAAAGACAGCTATATCAAAGCCTTTTTTAAAACCAAAAACCCCCAAATCATAAACAAACATTTCAATGAAAATTGTTCTGTTTAGATTACTTATTTATACATTATCATTCTTATTCTCAGTACTTTAAAGCTGAGAATTGGAATTGAGATGGATGATGTCATTTTCGATGTAGGCGGGTCTAGATTAAGTGCCTAAAATACTAAATCATAGCGTATTTCAAATTATGCAATTATGTGAATCGTTCATAAAATTCGTCATCGGTAAATTATACTGTGTTAGTGATTTAGAAATTTCTAGGCTCCCGAACTAGATATAAAATGTATTTCAAGAGAATAATATAAATACATTCTCTAATACTTTCCAAATTAATGATATGAATTTTAAATTATGACTATTTTTAGTTATTTAATCTTTATTGCAACAAAATAAACATTTGTCAAATGAGCTTTGAACTAGACAGGTAATGACAGAGGCGAGCTAACCCTAAAAAGACTTCTCTTCCAGCAAACCTTATTGGGTGAGAGAGATGGATTTATATCAACAAGCATAATCAAATCAAACTCAAACACAACAATTGAAAGATCGGCCTTAATTTAAGTGCCAAAATCCCGTTGATCTGAAATTTCTATTCTAAAAGAGGAATTTGACACTAACCCGAAAAATCCAAACTAAACTGGAATTTGCGATCTTCGGAGCTTAGTCAAGGAAACTCTAGACCAACATGTAAAAAACAAGTTTGTTTTTATTAAAAATCCATCAGTTTAAGCTGCACAAATGACATCATCTCTTAGGTCACCCGTTCTCAGATAAAATACACATGAATAAATGCTCGTCAATGTTAGCACTTTTGCTTACTTAAGAGCCTCACTTTGTTTGACTGGCTCCCAAAAAACAGGGTCTGAATTTTGAAAGGAACTTGAATTAAAAAGTCATGTTAAAAGAAACTAAACTACAACATACTAGAATAGAATAAAAAAAGTTTTTATTTTCCATCAACATAAACATGGGTAACATACAAATGAAAAATACTTATTGACAATCGAGTGACAAGAAAATAAGGCTACCCCTCAGCATTTGCTCCAGCAGCATCATGACTGTTGGAGCGCTGATTTTCAGTGGCACCAAAAGCAGTTGCGCATCAACTGCTGTGTGACACGCGCACTCGTATTTAGATAACTGTACAAAATGCGTATTACAAAATATCAGATTATTTCGATCACAAAAACGATTGGAACTCAGTTTATATTAGGATTCGACAACTGGATCTTATTGAATAAAGAAATAAAGTTTTTGTCAGTGACACAACTAATTTATGAGGTAAACAAATAGTATAGTCTGGCTTCTGTCGATCAACTCCAAGGTAAGGAAGATTTTTGTGCGAATAGCTAATAGTTAATTATAGAATGCTAGAGAAGCAACGTAAGTACTTTGAAAGTACCTACTCATGCTGGGTTCCTATATCCAACTAACGGATGTCTGTACGTAGGTCGTCATAGCAACGTTGTTATCTGTCAGAAAGTCTCATACATTTTGTGTTAAATAAACAACGTTGCTGTGACGACCAACCTACGGACATCCGTACGTTGGATATAGGAACCCAGCGTCAGTCATTTTAGCAAGTGGAAAAATTAAATATTTTAATAAACTGACTTTAATTTCATAAGAGAGCACTTTCCTGCGCCCTAGAAGTACATTTAAAATAAAAATAAATAAAATAATAAATATCCTTGGACATTCCACACGGCGTCATCTAGTTAAGCTAAGCAACTTAATGCTTGTGTTATGGTACCCAGATGACTGATATACTACATAGATAGGTTTTTTTTTTTTTGTAAATACATACATACTATAGATAGAAAAACATCCAGACCCGGAACAAATATATGTAGAAGATACAAACATTTGTCCCGTGGCGGAGATCGAACCCACAACCTCCGCGTCTCAGGCGGGCCTTCACCCACTGCGCCACAGAGGTCGCATTTGTGTTCATAACTCCGAAGATACTCATCAGATCCTCAGTTCGTTTAGTGGGACCACCTCGGGAGAGTCCTCTCCAAACAAAATAGAATTTTCAAAATCTATCCTCTATTAACGGACTAATCGGTGAACACACAAAAAAAAATAAGTACATAAAATGGAACATAGAACCTCCTCCTTTTTGGAAGTCGGTTAAAAACATTATTGCATAACAGTTTATCTACCAGAGGTCAAGCTGTGTGAGCATCTTTGAGGTCATGCTATCAGTTAATGACCCTGGGAATTTTATTATTAAACTTATTTTATTTCCTTCAATTCTGAGCCGTAATGACCCAATAGTGTTCTTCGTTGAGGACGTCATCATCATCCACAGGCTGCTGGCTGTAGGCCTCCCTTCGTAAGGGCCATATAATATGAGCATGAGCTATGCCAAGCCAGGAATAAAAAAAAATTGGCTACGACTTGTCTTATGTCGGGTTGTTGTGTTTGCCACAAATTTGTCTGATGAAGACGAATGATATTTGATTAGACGTCGATTGTAGGAAGAAGAATATAACCTCTTCATATTTAGAAACTGTATCCCCTTTTAAACTAATGAGTGCAAAAACGCCGAGCTATTTAATTTCTCTGAAGTTTGTAGAACGTCGTTTCACAAGTAATTTGCCTAGTTAGCTTGTGTTTCCTTGAAAACTACGTCTTCACAGAAAATCCGGCTAAATCTATACTTTCAGATGAAATTCAAGTTCTGGGTTTTCGTAAGAGGATATCGTTTCGTTTCCTCAGTATTTTTTATATTTTCCTCAACACTTATCATCTTGTAACAAAGGGCGTGATTATAAAACATTGTCGCTACCAAAATCAAATCGATGATTTTTTTTTAGTAATTTCCCGTTTATAATTTGAGAGAATGTCTGTCGCACTTATATCCTATCCACACTCGCCCGCGGCATTAGCATTTTCTTCACGGCCCGTTCCCGTTTCTGTCGGTATATTGTAAGGGAGTACGCGACAAATTTGTAAAATCTTTGTGAGTGTGGATTGTAGACGAAGTGTGCATGGGCTATTGGGATAGACGGCATCATCGTTTCCTTTTTCGACTTGACTTATGCGAATGTCAACGACCTCAAAATTTGGAATTAAGCTTGTGGGTCACGGACCTCAGCTGTTCACCAGAGCGCAGCTTTATCAAGAAGTCAAGAATAAACCAGTGATGAATGTACTAGGGATGGCCCATACCGAGCTGAGATAACTGAAGACGGGTTCGAATCTAAATCATGATTACATTAAGGGATTTTGGTAATTTAAAATTGGTAAAGTTACCAAAATCCCCCGTTTTAAAGGCGATTTTGATATTAAGTTATTCAAATTACTTAATTTTCATGAGATTTTTTTGGATGAAAGAAAACACTATTGACTAAAGAGCAGTCAGAAGTATTAGCTTCAAATGAGATCAGTTGAATTTAAATAAAATACACAAATGAGCTGCTTAACACTGAAAATATAATATGGTTAAAGTACCGTGAATACAGACTCCGTTTTTAAGAGCAAGCACAACCCTATTTTGTACTAATTATCGGCGAAAAACATTGTATTTATAGGCGCTCGCGCCGCGTTGGCGTTGTATTTACTTACGTCTTTATTGTAGAAGCGATCAATCATGTGGCTAGGAAAACATTATTTTGTGCTACTGAGAATTTGAACAGCTGACTATAGATACACAAGCTCTCGATTATGACCCAGAGACGAAAAATGACAGTCGAGCTAAATTGGTCGCTTTTAAATTCCTCTGCCTTATTACTGATAAAATTTTAAGTTTTTATATTTCAAATGTTAAAAGGATAATAAAAAAATCTTAACACTTGAGCACTCTCGTTTTTAAGGATCACCTGTGGCTGTGGTGCCTCAAATAATCTAGATTTTTCGTTTTAGAAATATAAGCAAGCTTTTACTAAAGCTCTTAAATATCAGAGGAAACGAACACTAGTGGAAACTATTTAGTACATTTAAAATGCGTCGATCAACTTGCAACCCTTCGCGTCGATAGTCTATTTATAAATGTTTTTTTTTTTTTTTCATTTAATAGTAGGTAGGTACTTATGGTTAAAACGGTATAATAGTCAATACCTATCTTTTACGATTTTTAAATACATCCCATTTTCTTCCCGAAAGTATTTGAAACCGCGACCTCAATTTTACTGTAACTTTACCGACTGTTCATTGCCCGGTAGCTCAATTGGCAAAACGATGCCTCAAGTTAACGATGATCTACACTTTTGAGAAGTAAATTGATATAAGGTAATGCATATGGGTGAATATCGTCAAGATAAATAAACAGCATTATGGATATATTTGTAAAGCATTAGAAGACTAAAGATAGACATATGACTCAGGTTTGCTCACGTCAATGATGAAAAACACCGGCATTGTTGATCAAACGGCCCAGCCGTGATTAGTTGGGAGTACGCCAAAACAGTATAGGTAACTACGTCATACACGTAAACACGTAACTTACGTGAACTACGTGTAACAATGGACATTATATTTATAACTAGCTGCGCTCCGCGGTGTTACCCGCGGTATATAGTTCTCGTGGGAATACCGGGATCAAAAGTAGCCTATTATTGAATCCAGGGTATAATCAATTCTGGTACCAAATTTAATTCAAATAATTATCAATTTGACTTACTTTTAATTCTGCCCACCCCTTCAAAAATGCTGGGTAAGTCCATTTGTCCATCAATAGGCTTTCTAAAATAGTTAACTACCAAAGTTTTAAATATTAATATCACATCGTATTCACAATTCCTCTCAGTCCAGGAAAGACATACGTGCGCTGACTAAGCCAGCACAAGGTGAGATCCACCAGATGGCTCTGAATTACAATGTAATCAGGCAATAACTATACCACGGGTTGACGACCTGACCTTCCAACTCCTCGATAACTCCTCGGAAGGTTGGCGGGAACAGGTGATACTGCGAACGCAAATGGACTGATGACTTGAGCACTAATTTTAAAAGTGATTTTGTAAGTTTAATTTCTCGTTGTATTATTATTTATTACATAAAGTATACAGACTACAGAGCCACATAGTTCATTTTTTATTTTCTATACACAGTTCTGGAATTAAACGTGAGGAAGGGGAAGACCGAGAATTAATTACATAAGTCAGATAAAAGATAAGGTCGCTGTCATGTCGTATCAAGAAGTAAAGGAGATGCATTGGAAAGAAGTATAGGAAATTGCATTATTATCATATTTTATTATGTTCACAAACAAGTAGCTGTTCTGTGCTTGACACTGGGTTATTCTGCCACTAGGATTCCATTGTGCCTGTTTTTGCCTATTCTTGGCTTTTAAATTAGTTATGAATGTCCAAATAATATTTGTTTTTGATTCTGCTTATAGCATGTATTTAGTTGCTTTTACTGTCATTTTTATTATTGTAAAATGTGTGTATTCTGCACACACACATTTACCTACGGCAGTACGGAAGACCAGCGCATGCAGCATCGCGCAGCATCATGCTGAGTAGTAGCCATTTTAGTCATTTTTCTTGTTTCTTTCCTCTTATTATATGTAGGTAATGTTTTTCCTTTATTATGTAATGACAAAATAAAGATTCTTTCTTTCTTTCTTTCATTACTAACACCGACAAGTGCTGAGCTCTTAAGTTTTATATACACAACCCCAGAAGCATCCTAGTAGAAGCAGCTGGTGGAAAGACCCAGAACCAGAGGCAGGTGTGTCCCAAAATAGCGCGTGCAGATGTTGGGCAGATGCAAAGTTTTTATTTCGGGCATCGGATTGATTTAGGGATCAGTCGTATCGTAATGTTGAACAGAGAACGATAGGTTTTTTTACACAGTTTCAATCAACTTCAACTTGATACAGAAAATACAAGTTGTTCTTAATTCAAAATTAACGCTAAAAGCTGGTACCTACTATACGTATATCACTACCTAAGTCAGAAAACAAAGTAAGGCAGCCTTCGCTACCAGTGCAAAGCCGTTGATTGTTTGTAGGCTATAATTATGTTCTTATTTATAATAATTAGTCAATTTAGCAAGGCCTTACAATTTTTTCCTGTCGCTCTTATGTCTTATGACGACCTCTGTGGCGCAGTGGGTGAAAGCCCGCCTGAAACGCAGAGCTCGCGGGTTCGATCCCGCTGCGGGACAAATGTTTGTATAACCTGCAAATATTTGTCTCGAGTCTGGGTGTTCTTTGTATAATATGTACGTATTTACAAAAATAAAATGTTTATACCTAAGTATATCAGCCATCGGTTACCATAACACAAGCATTAAGTTGCTTAGCTTGGGACGCTGTGTGGAATGTCCAAGGATATTTTATTTATTTTTATTTATGTTAAAGACGTCTTCAGCCATCAGAGTCAAGTTCATTATGAATTAAGTTTTTTTGTCATTTTGTGTTTAAAAGAACCGGATCTACTACGGAACCCAACCAATAATAATACAGTCCTTAGCAAACACACGGCAGACTGCACACGGCTTAGGCGCCGAAAAAACGACAAGTGTCTTCAATACTCGTTGTTTCCGATAACTTTATCCATAGTTAAAGGTTATGTTAGTGATTTTAAAAATACAGTGTAATTTTGCAAGTAAAAGAAAAGATATCTAAGTTACGAGTATAACGGTATAAATATAATAATATAATATTCCGGTAAAATCAATTAGTATTGATTATTTTAAGCGCTCGTGGCGAAGCTTGCGAAGACGTTCTTAAAATCGCTAAAGTTAAGCAAGGTTCTGTCTGAGCGGTCACAACTTGGATGGGTGACCGCAAGTATTGTCGGCACCCGTGTAGCCTTTAGGCGGCTTAAAAATTCCGTCACCAGAGTTGGCCATTTGCTCTTACTTAGTAATTTTTAGTAAGTAAGGTTTATTTTTAAAGGTAATTTTACTTCTCTTTTATCGATACTGATATTGAAACATTGTATTAAATGTTTTTTTTTATCAACAAACTTAATTAAACTTCAAGAAAATGTGTCAGTTAGTAACGTGAAGTTATTTATTTAAAAGATTTATTTAATTGATTGATAAAGTGTTATAAATTCTTTATAATAGAGTTGTTTTTCCCCGGAGCGTATAAATACTCATTGGAATAAAATAGTTACCTAAACACTTTTGAAATACATTCATATTGAATGTTTCAAGTTATTTACTATATGTTTCAAGTTATTGTAAGGGTCATGTTTTTACTAATAATGGAACTTAAATGACTAAAAAAAACAAGACCAGTTACGAGTACATATTGTATTATTGTAGTAAATATGACGTGAAATAGAAAACCCTGTAAAAATCACACAAAGCTACCAACAGACGAAAACAAGATAAATTGGTTAGCTGGTTATTCAGTCACATACGAGTACATTTGGAATTGCATTCAAAATTGTACAGCCGAAACACAAACTTTCAAATAGTGATTCGAAGCATAATTATTTTTCCAATTGGTAAATAACCGGTGGCATGAATGAATCTACGTCAGTAAGGTTTAATTTTAGAAATTTGCTCATGATGAGTGTTTGAAACACGTAGCATCATGGTTTTCTGTAGATATACCATGTAAATTAATTACCCACGTTCGTAAAACAACAAAGTGGTTTTATAATAAACAGGAAAAATCGAGCAACATAAAATCAAATACCTACATAAATCGCCATCTAGCGACGAGTAGCAGAACCAAATAAGACCTAAAGATTCCGAATTCTAAATTCTAAATAGAAGCGCCATTTACTGTGTAATAAATAAATGACAATCAGAAAATATCGTAAAATTAAAGTAACTGTTAAAGTCACCATTGCTCGAACATTAATTTGGTGTAAATGCGTTCTACAAGTAAAATAATTTAAAATCTGAAAAGTGCCACCTAGTGGGGAGTAGCTGAAACACAACGTACGAAATAACAACCACCAAAATGAAGATAATGCGAGAGGAGAATAACAGATGGCGCTGTAAACGAAACTCTTACCTTTTATTTTTGTAAAAGTACTTTATATTTTCAGTTTTCACCAATTTAATGTAGACTTGTCCACTTACCTGAAACAAAAAGAATAACAATAAGCATAACATATTGAAACAGCAAAACATAAAAAACTAAGTAGTTATTGTAAATAGAAATGGATGTACAGTAGGTACAAGTACAAAAAGTACCTATACAAGTATTGGAATTTTCTCTAAACATTGGCCCTTACTCGTGATTCGTGATTTCTTACATAGGGTTTTACCGGCCCTAAATAGTGTTTAGTAAATTATATTATGTAAGTTAATAGCAGTAAAGTGATGATAATGATAACTACTCGTACGTTTAATTATAGTTTCATGCACATATTGTCATAGTACCTAGGCCTATACCACCATAACCGTACATAATACTTATAGACCATATACTCAAGCCTTGAGTGGACCTCCATTTTTCATAATGATTAATTTGCAATTTAGCGTGTCTTTTTTCTGCGATTAGGTTAATGATAATCGACGGCAACAGTTTTAGCAGCCATCTGGGGGTAATTGGTATTTCTAATGCGTTTATATAGAATTGTGATCTTAGCTCCAGCGTATACTCTATGGAAATGTATAAATAACTTGAGACCCACACTTGAGTGGGGACAGAGTATACGGGGAGGAAATAGAATAGCGACAATACAGACGCATTGAAGTGACAGCCATTGTCTCAGGTTGTGTCTCGGCGCGTTATTGTAGCCTGTAGCTCGGAGCGAGTGTGCTCATAGTGTAGACCTACTAGGGTAACTCGATTGTTATGTTTGTGAGATTCGAGTACTTAATGAGTGTAAAATATTCGAATAGATTTACAGAGAGTAAACTTGAATTTTTAGCGAAAATAAATAAAAAAATTAAATATTATCACGACTTTATTCCCAAGATGCAGTAGACTGCTCCTGAGATCCTGTTAAAATGTCTTAGGGGGTAGCCAGAGGTATGTCCTCTGGCTACCCCCTTAGTAAATTACTTACTAACTTACTTGATTACTGTCATATTTGACAGTTGTTTCGCGATTTACTGTGATCCGATCCGAGACAAGTGTACACAATCAGGTACACGAGAACTTAGCCCGAGTTCTCGTAGTAATTCAGGTGAGCCGGCAGAACAATGTGGAAGAACAAGCGTTAATTGAAACTGCTCGGGCGACGCCGCGCCGTGATTGGAATCGATCGCTCTGTCAATAATTATCACGGCCTCCGTCAACTATATTAAACTTCGTGGATTTACAATAATGATTCTGGAATTTATATCCTCAAAAATGGTAGGTGTTTTGGAAGAGTTGTCTGAAAATGAGACCTGTGCTATACTACCCTAAATATCTAAATATATATAAAACCTGTTGACGACTACATAAAAATGAGATGATGATAGTAGAAGACGAATTGCGATTTCCACAAAGTTTATTTTATCATCTTGTGATAAATAAAAGTAAGTAAGATCGTATGAGCAAGTGGCCAACTCTGGTGACGGAGTTTTTAGGCGGCCTTAAGGTCTCCGCCATGGATTAATGATTTTAAAAGCCAGGACCGACAATTTACGTGCCCTTCAAAGCATGGAGTTGTTATGCCACTTGCGGTCATCCATCCAAGTGACAGCTCAGAACGATGATGAACTTCAACGATCTATCAACAACATCTTAGCAAGCTTCACCACGAGCGCTTCATCTTGTGGTAAGAATCCCTCAAAAGTTGTGTAAAATACAATTATCATAATGACTGAGGCACACAAAATTATTCGTAATAATGACTATGCTAACTGATAAGTAGACAAAACTTTGACAAGTTTTAGCAGACTTTTACATAAATTATACGAACTCAATCAAAGCTGAGTGTATTTTCATAGAATAATAAAACTTATAAAGTTAATTAAGGTTTTGTTTTACTTAAGTTTTTTTCTTTATTTTAATTATTTAATTGGATAAGTACATATATTTTACTTCAAAAAAGTTACAAATGAGACGCGACTGCGAGGACTGACCGTACCGCAAGTCCTTATACAGATGAAGATTATAAGTGTAGTGTGAGTCGCTGAGTGTAGGTACTATCACCCAAAGCACCGCTTCACCACCTTAAGGGTGCTTTTTCTGTGACGCAACTAGCAGTTTACACCGCTTTACAACATTCGAACACCAATAGCAACAAAGTATTTCGGTGCTTTGTTATAAAGTTTGAAGAACAAATAATAACAGTAAGTTTTTAACAATGGTAAAAGTCATCAAACAATTAATGCTTTTAGAGGTTTATGACTCCGATTGGTCAAAATAAAAAGGGCAGGATCAGCTAGTTAACATCTTGCAAGCTAAACTGTTTCAAAATTGGTAAAGCGACGCTTTTGGTGATAGTACATTACAAGATCTGAGGTTCTTATTTTTTTTTAAATACGGTATTCTTTCAGATCTTTAGGCATTTTTAAATCTTATGAAATGTCTAGGGGTAGTCATAACTCATAGATATGATGAAGCTTTCATTTGCAATCATAGCTCAATCAAATCTATGTACCAACTAGTGGTACCTGGTATAGATAGTTGAGCAAAGCCACTGGCGTGTACAAGTGCTAGCAACCTTGGCAGTCGACTGCGCCTCCGGCACTATTCCGAGCGGAATGCTCTTCGGCTGTTTACGCTCATTGAGTAGGATTCCACCACAGAGAATACAGCATAGCTAGTTATGTTGTATTCTAGTTATAACTATACCTACAGTCCCACGCTATGATAAAAAAGTTATCTTATTAACGAACCAGAATTTAAAAAGGATATTTAAATATAAACTCAGGGCTTTACTTTTTTTACTAGATGATTTATACAGCGTCAGGAGGTAATCTTTGGCTACGCTTAACGGGACACTGCAGTGCCTGGGCATTGTTGGCTTGCAGAGCACCTAAACCGTCCTCTCAACTTACCATATCTACAGAAAACACAGGAAAGACTTTTTAAGCCCAAGCAAATCCTTTGTAACTTGTGTTTTTAGTGATAAATTTTGCATTTAAGTCTGACTTAAAATGGACCGCTGGTTACAGAGGTTAGGCTTTCTGATAACCTATGTATAACGATTATGTTACTTGTTACTATGGATGCTCTAGGTATTGTCGAGCTCTCGAGCAACGTCGCTTAACTTTGACGATCTATCAAGAACGACTACGCTACACCGCTTTAGTTTAACATGTTGAGTGCCACCGACACATAAATGGTGAACTTGTATTGTACCTCCAGGCCTTGCTCCGACCCTTTCAGAGGACATCATAAAGATGGAAGTCGCTAAAATATGCGCAAAAGAAGTAAGTTAGTAAGGAGTGAACCAGCCATTTTCCCCGGCCTGTGTCCCATTATTTGCGCGAACCAAAATGTTTTGTTTAGAGAAGTCGATAGGAAGTAGATATCGCGAGTTCGCGTGGGTTTCGCCGTTTGCACGCAAATATTTATAACAATTACTGTCGGCGCATAAATAAGAGATCTAACTCAATATATCTGTTATATAAACTATTGTGATCTGACTTAGAACTTAAAGCATTGAATTATGATAGGGATCAGAATTCCTTTATATCATTAGTTAATTCAACAATTTAGCGTTATCTCCAATTCTAAATAATACAGGTACCTTTCATTTATCATAATATTTTTCTCCTGCCCTTATCACTAGGTGGGGTCGACATAACTTATTTTATAATATAATAACTGCAATCGATCAGTTTTTGCCGGACTGGAGGTGGAGGATCGTGAGGTGTGGAAAGAGTGGGGGGAGGCCTTTGCCCAGCAGTGGGATCATCACGGCTCATAATAATAACGCAACTCCTTACATCGGAATAATCGTTGAACATAGGTACTCATAGAACCTCCATTTTTGAAGTCAAATAATAAATGCGTTGAAGACGTAGATGCAGATGATGAACAAACCTGGCGTCTGCAGCTTGTCGGCCGTGAGGCTGCGCAGCAGGCGCTTGATGCTGCGCCTGCGCCGCACACCGCTCGACTCCTCATGCTTATCGCTCATGTCTCACTCTTACTCATGGTATTTAAAGCACTGTTCTTTCATACACTTAGAGATTGTTTCTCATCAGTTTCACAATAGTTTTGTAGTTTTTAATGTGTCTGCGTCACTTTGTTTTTGCACTTGTGATTTATCAAACTATCTAGATTTGTGTATAGTTTCTTAATAATGCTTACTTTCTATAGGCACGTCCTTATGAGTTAATACCTACAATTAATAGGAAGATAGTTTATTCATAAAAATAGCGTAGTAATTATAAGATGGCGTTGGTAATTGTATGAGTGAGTTCACACACAATACAGTATTCCGGCTTCATATCCGGACAGCGATGGAACCGTAAAAAAGTTACAATTTTAAGAAAGACTCAGGTGAACTAAGGTGGACCATGAAAAGGAATTTTTTCCCCAGGAACACCCAGTTATTTTGAGGTGGACCACGGAAAGAAAAAGATGCCCCTGGTAGGTACATCCAGGTGTACATGTAGGTGGACCAAGTGGGACTGAAATGTAATTAGAATATCAAAATCAGTTCAAATCGCCTAAACGTTGTATCACGTACAATATTGCAAATATCAATCATAGAGGATTAGGTATGCAGCCGAGGGGAGGCTCGGGTTTCTCATGGACCTTCCGTTATGCATATGGAATGAAACCAGCTTCCGTGGCATTGAAATGTTCATGTTCTATGTCTATCTTAACCGTGGTATAGCTTGCTTAGTTTAATGGATAGTCTAAGTAAAGCGACGTTCAGCGCATTTAATTATGGATAGATGTTAGTGGCAAAAAAACAGTCATGATGCTGCTCGGAGCAAATGTTGAGGGGTAGCCTTATTTTCTTGTCACTCGATTGTCAATAAGTATTTTTCATTTGTATGTTACCCATGTTTATGTTGATGGAAAATAAAAACTTTTTCTATTCAATAGCCATGCAGTTTTTTTTTGTGTAAATACATAGGTACATATTCATAGAAAACCCAGACTCAAGACAAATATTTGCAGATCATGCAAACATTTGTCCCGCAACGGGGATCAACCCGCTACCTCTGCGTTTCACCCCCTGCGCGCGCCACAGAGGTATTTTTTATTTATCTTTTTAACAACTGTTGGATCGAATCAACTAATAAGAACAAAATAGAAGTGTTATTTTATTGATAGCATAGCCGCTAGCGAGCCTAAATGTCACCTGAAAGGTTATTTAGAGCCATTTTTAGAAATGTTTCGGGGGACATTTTTGTACCAATTTTCCACTTAATGGGCTTATTGTCTTATATTAATATGCTGGAACGTGAATGAGTATCCATTTATTAATATCATATTTTGAGATATTCATAATAAACAAAATATGTTTGTGGTTCTCCCATGCAGCATTGCAGCAGTTATTTATTCTTATAAAAAGACGACAACAACGTCATTATTTAGTGATAAAACTATCGTATTTGTAGTGAAACTCACTAAACTTCAGTTTTTTATACTTAGTAATAGTTTTTGATCTGGTAAAGAGAATTCAGTGTCGAAAATAAATCACAACATTATATTTTAAGTAAAGAAAGCTGCTAAAATCACTATGAAAATAAACGGTATGTAACCTACTATAATTACTGTCATAGACATATTCCCTGCTCTCCAATACACTTAAATAACATAAATCTGATTATCTTTAATTTACCGGATATGGATAACACCTGTTCAACATAATCTGAATGTGCTGCCAAAGTAAGCATCTCAAACTGAGACAGCCCCACGTCGGGCGCCAATATAAACCGACGAATCAAAGCTAAATGCAATGTAAACTATCGAATTCTGTTTAATGTGAATTAAACTAGTGTTATTCTTAGCTTTCAAATGATCGGTATTAATTTTACAAGCTAACGTTCATGTTAGTTCTATTTTGACAGACATTATAGTTAATAACGTAGGTGTATGGAATAGAAGGACCATATTGGTGTGGATTTTGTTAAATTAAACATCTATTTTAACCACCCCCAACGACAAAAACTACGCGAGTGATGCCGCTAGCAAAAGCTAGTTATAATAATTTACAAACGAGTTAATCCTTCAGACAAACCAAGCCTTTAAACATGCGAAATCGAGGCATAGACCACATTTTTTCTCATCGCGTCCACAATAGGCCCTTTGATGTCACGGCAGATTGCCTCCGCCCCCTCTCACCCCTCATGACCCCCCCTCCCCCCCGGGTACTGACCTCAGGTAGGCAGAGGTATAGCCTATTGAGGGGAAATGTGTTGTTTTTAGGATACATACGATATTGAAGCGGTAAACTACAATGTTCAGAAACAAATCACCGTTTACAAAATATAAATTAGTTGTAGACATTTGCAAATTGCAATTGATCTCAGTTGGGCTATGTAAGATTTACAAAGGATACGTACATAGCTGAACAATCCAACCTTTTTTCCTGATTGAGAAAATTCAACAATTGATTGGTATTTATCCAGCAATAGTTTAAAGAATATTTTTATATATTAGTAGTTGTATTATTATAAAAAAAACATACTTTTAACTTCCGCGATACAGGCTTGACCTAGTGCGGGGTTAGTTTGTAAATCGTTTTTGCCCTTCTTTTTAATTATTATGTCTTTTGAATTTTTGTATCATATGTTTATTAAAATATACCTATTATTATTATTATTATTACATTTAGGCTCGTATTTAGTCTGCAAACAGACTTGAATCTTCGAATTGAATTCTCTATGGAAACTTAGTAATGACACTAGTAGAGACTCTAGGATCATATTCAGAGTCCAGACTCAGGCGTGAATCGTGTCTCAAGCGGTGATTCTTCACTCAGTGTCCATAGAGAAATGACAAAAGTCGATACTTGACCGAGATTAAGATTAAGTGACTCTGACTGAATACGTGACGACCTCTGTGGCGCAGTGGGCGAAAGCCCGCCTGATACGCAGAGGTTGCGGGTTCGATACCCGCTGCGGGACAAATGTTTGCATGATCTGCAAATATTTGTTTCGAGTCTGGGTGTTTTCTATGTAGGTATATTATGTATGTATTTAAAAAAAAAACAAATAAATGTATCTAAGTATGTAGTTTATCAGTCATCTGGTTACCATAACACAAGCATTAAATTGCTTAGCTTGGGATTAGATGACGCCGTGTGGAATGTCCAAGGATATTTATTTTTTTATTTATTTATAAGTAAGTAGAGAGTAGAGTAAGTTGTATGAGCAAGTGGCCAACTCTGGCGTCAGAGTTTTTAGGCCGCCTAAAGACCTCCGTCATGGCTGAACGACTTTAAAAGCCGGGACCGACAATTTAACGTGCCCTCCGAAGCACGGAAGCGCTCATGTTAATGCCACTTTCGGTCACCCATCCAAATTGTGACCAAATTACTCACATAAACTGGACGTTTTGCTACAATTACGACTTTTAGAAGGACTATCTGATCACTGCCAGTTGGAAACGAAGATTCTGGCATTGTCACACTGAATGGCAATGCTGATCCTTTTAGAAAACTATGAGCAAGATTTAGATCACGCGTCGCTTCGACCAGACGACCAGAGTAGGTACCTATTCCAAAAACTCAGTGACCCAATAACCAGTATTTAGTTATCTGATATAAAACATTCGTGTATGTTTTTAATTAGTCGACATTCAAATAATTTCCACATAATAATTTGATATTATACTCATTAAATAATTAGTTTTTAATGACCCCTAACATCAAAGTGTTCAATGGTTAAAATTATCCGCTACCAAAAAGAATATGACATAACCCCAAATTTCCTAATTTTAATATTTTCATGAAAACCCGATATCAAAAAACCAGTCACGTACCTGAATAATGTTTTGAAAATATAACAAGTACCTACGAAACAAGAATAAACAATGTTTACTGTCGTTAAATGTATTTTTTCGAACTATGTAGGTCATTGTAGGTACCTACTCAATAAAACAATATTGCATGTTCTGCCAAATCTGTTACGTTAATAATGTTCGTAGACGAAAAGGCGGGAAATCTAAGCATCTGATACGAAACGATAGGAATTTCCATTCCAATTCAGGGGAAATTGATCGGATGGTTTTGACGGGTTGATGGTTAGCTGTAATAGGAGCTTGAATTATGTTCCGGAGTGTTTAGTTTCATTTCCCTCGCATATTATTTTGTAAGTACATACAATAATAATTATTTTTTCTAAAAAGCGAAAATACCAGAAGCTCTTGTAACAACATAATTGTAAGTTTTTATTTGATTGAGGTTAGGTTATTTAAATTTTGCATTAGTTAGGTAAGTTTTTCTAAAAAGCGAAAATACCAGAAGCTCTTGTAAAAACATAATTGTAAGTTTTTATTTGATTGAGGTTAGGTTATTTAAATTTTGCATTAGTTAGGTAAGTACCTACCTACACAATTCTAAGACTTACTATGAATAATTTGGATCACATAACTAATATCTTTATATTGTTTGAAAATGCTTAAGTATATAGCTTAATTCCATATACTGTGTTTAAATTACTAGGTATGTGGTTATCGAGTGGTATTTAATTTGTCCTAAAGTTCATCTCCCAAAAGTTACTGCAATATTTGGGCAAATATATGGATCCGTCTACTCCCTACTAGACAGCTTAACACTTTCAGAGCCCATGACGCAGATGTGTTTCAGGTGCAGGATTTTGGTGCAGGAAATGGGTTAAATGTCTCAAATCTTGAGCTATCTTTACCGTGCCCCGATATTTTACTACCCCATTTTTAGAGCTATTCTATTTCTATAGCATTATTTATTAGGGGTTTCTCAATCGTAGCAGGTGTATAAATGCAAGTGCAGCGAATCGATAACTTTATAAAGGCGTTCATGCTGGCCGCCAGCCAACTGGTCAAGGTTGAAACGCTGCACCGTGGGTCGAAAGGACACACGATCAAACGTGATTTCAGTCTGGATTTGAAATGTAACTTTCAGAACCGTAACATGCCTTTAAGTTAGCATTAAATTCTGTCCGGCTTTTAAGTCATTAAGCGATGGCCCATGACGTCCCCTCTGTCCCCAATGTTAGCCACGTGGAATCCGTGAATATACAATCTGGATATAAAAGGATGTAGGTACTTAATGTGTATGTGGCATACCGATTTGGCTGTTTTTTATATTATTTATTTTTTATACATATTAATTAATTTACCGATTCTTAAGGCCGTGTACTAACAATGTAGCAAAGATACTCAATATACATTAAGTATATTATAACTTAAAGAGGTATCTTTTTTAAGTTATCTGATCCTGAATAAAGTAGGATGTCTCTCAATTTTCCGAATATATATCCGATAATATATATTCCCGGTGCTGCAAAGCGGATGCTTACTTACAAATATCCGGATGCTATATAAATATCCTGGCAAGTAGCCAGCCATGTACATTAGCCTTTTTATAACATTGTGATCACTCGACAATTTATAGCCTAATCATTAGGGAATTATAGAAATAGAAATAGAAATAGAAAAATATTTATTTACATTCACTCACACACATTACAGTAGGTACAGGTACAATTATTTGTAGGAAATACGAGTGAAGCAAATTGGTCACCACTCAGCATTTGCTGTAGAAGCAACAACAACAGTAGAAGCTGAGGTAGCAACTACAGCGCTGGTTTTCAGTGATGCCGCAGTATGTAGCGCGTCACAGACACAGACCACAAACCAAAGAAAAAATAAAAATAAAGTTATAACAAAACAAATACAAGTGACTCTAGTGCAAACTAAGTAAGTAGGTATACATCTTTTTAAACTTGAGATTACTTACAATTAAATAATTATTTATTTTTTAAATAAAATACAATACAACATGGACCGACCTTATTAGATGTTACGTTGGAGATTTAATAGATATGTTTTTAACATTGATTTAAAAGAGTATAATGTGGCAGAATTTTTAAGTGGAGGAGGAAGATTGTTCCAGCATTTCGTGGCTGCGTAACGAAAGCTGCCACGAAATGCGGTCGATCTATGTTGCGGACAGATTAATAGAAGTGATCGCGCATGGCGATTTGAACATTTTAGTTTCTCATATAAATATATTGGGGTTCGATTTTTTATAACACCAAAGAGTAATGAAGCAAAATGAAAAGTACGACGTGATGACATATTCAAGAGGCCGTAGCTATTAATATAAGGAGAAATATGGGATCGACGCGGGATGGGGAAGCAGAATCGGACGCACGCATTTTGAACACGCTGAATAAGTTTCTTGGAGCGGCTCAACAGGCACTCTCCGAACACATTATCAGCGTAGTTCAGTTTAGACAAGATGAGAGAGTCACAAAGCGCTATGCGTATGTCCGTCTTCAGATAATCGCGCACCCGGTATAGAACTGATAATCGATAAAAACAATTTCTAACTGTTTGGAGGAGATGTTCTTCAAAGTGCATAGATCCGTCCATCAGTAAGCCAAGATTGCGGACTTCAGTTACTCGATCTATGGGGACACCCTTCACATATATTTTTGGGGTCTGTGATACAATTTGGTTAATTTGCGCCTTGGATCCAAGAATCAGAAATTTCGTTTTATTGGGATTCAAATTTAAACCGTTTGAATCACACCAATCAACCAACCTGTCTATGTCTATGTTTAAATCTGCAAGAGCTCTATCAGCATTGTTAGGTTTAAACGAGGTATAAAGTTGTAAGTCATCAGCATACAGGTGATATTTACAATTTTTTATGCTACGAATAATATCTGCAGAATATAGAATAAATAAAATGGGCCCTAAAATCGAACCTTGCGGAACCCCACGTGAAACAACGCCTTTAACGGAATGAGAGACAGAGCCATCCTGTTTATGAACTTGTACAGTTTGCGAGCGCTCACTAAGATAACTCGCAAACCATCTAGTAGTATCACAGTGAAAACCATAATAAGATAGCTTCGACAATAGCAGCGTAGTATTAATGGTATCGAAGGCTCGTGAAAAATCGAAAAGTGTTACAACTGTACCCTCCCCTTTATCTTGAGCAGATAGAACATCGTCCATCACATTCAATAATGCAGTGGTGGTACTCAAACCTTTTCTGAAACCTGAACAACTTTTATTGGACATATTTTGTTGATAGGATCACGAGTGTAGTCCCCGAGGCCTGTATTTACTCTGAAATTTGTATTCTCTACGTGACAAGTCGGTTGGAATAGTTGAATTGCGAAAGTTATATAATATAAGTATTTAGTTTTACCACATATTTCTATAACTAAGAAATTTTCATTATATTCATGGCATATTAATCTCCTACGATATGAAAAATGTATTTAAAATGAACGAGGTGAAAGAGAAGTACAGTGCAGAGTAGCAAGTGCCTACCGGAAGAGACCAAGGATCTCTTCTTAAAAAAAATCTCGCCACTTAAGATTTACCTATTCCTATGAGAAAGAGGCGAGATTTTATGACAGAATTGAACGGCAAGATAGTTAAGACAAAACACAAATTATGAATCAAACACTGTATGACGTTCTAGAATGTATTTTCCTTTACTTATGCACTTTTTCCATGCGACACACAAAACACCGCATCAACAAATCACGCCCATTGTTTTCATTTCGCGCCAAAAAGTATTGTTTTCCCTGTTTTTATACAGTGTTATTTAACCTGTGGTAATTCTATACAAACTGATTTTAATCTGTGGTTCTGTCTAGACACCCTCGGTATGGGATATGTGAGGGTAATTTACGCATATGACGCGCTTTTGTTCATTAAAACCACAATTTAAATGTCTAATAGACCCGAGCCAAAAATAGTTAATTTTTATAATAATTTTATTGTAATTATCAGTGCTGGCAGATTGGGATAGCGTCTCGACTTTCATCTGATTATCGTGGGTTCGATGCATCAATGGATTCTTTGTGAATGTGTCATTTCTTGTGTCTCTACTCTACCCCTAACATCTAGGTACGACAGATACTTTTTTCAGAAAATAGAAACATTAGTTACTTTGAGTAGAAAAAAACTACTTTGAGCAGAAATTATATAAAGCCAGGCATTAGCCTAGGTACCTATCTACACTAAAACTGTCTAAGCATGAATCATGATCCTAAAATTCATTGCTATTTTACGCTTAGCTTCATCAGTCATCACTATATTTACGGAGAGCTAACAAAATAATCTACATCATTATGTCGTCGAGACAATGTTAGAATTGGAATAGAATAGAAAAAGTTTTTATTTACCATCAACATAAATTAGAATACTCGTATTCAATGAATTCAAAATTAAAGTCTATTTCAGACACTCTAGGTATATTTTTTTGACATACTTTCGACTAGCACCTTAGACATATTCTAAGTAAACTAATAATGCCAAAAGGTTCGAAACTATTGTCTACCACAGCTTGGGAATACAGTCGTGATTATATTTAATTTTGTAAGACGTTATGCCGTTACGGAGTCTAAAAATCCGACACCAGCTTCCTTGCCAAGTTACATCTACAATCTCGAATAGAAACGGGAAAAAATATATTGAAACTGACGTTCGATGACGAAAACTCGAGCGGAATCTAGCGATCCGAAGTGTAAAGGAACAGTGAGGAATAGATACGAAGCGTTTGCCACTTGGCTACAGGACTATACAAAAGATTTTTTGTATCTCTAAGACTGATCTTCAGCGGATGCAACTTTTCATCTTAAAACTGCACAAGTTTACGCAACGCTGTCATGTCAGCGTCAGCAAACTTGAACCAATTCCACGTGGACGGCTGCCAACTGAGTCACAGGGAACCCTCGGTGACTCACATTTTTGTGACATCCCAGGGTAATATACAAGACTTCTTGCTGCTAAAACATCCATTCATATCTGTCATTTTTGAAGGATCATGTTTTGTTATTGTCACTTTAATGTTAAGAAAAAGGTAGTAGAGACGATTCAATTAGGTACTTATTATAATTAATCGATTACTTAAGATTCAGCGACTTTTAAAGTTTATGCGCCGGCATTACCTACCTTTTTTTTTAGCAAGTCAAACTCTGGTACCTAACAGAGTTTTCTAGACGTCCGAAGGTTTCAGAGTCTTGGGTGAATGTGAAAAGAAAGAAAAAGATGACTCGACACAAATTGGATAAGGGACAACTTTAAAATGAAGAATGTAATCAACGTGAATAGACTGAAAGTTCTGAGGATCGTACTGCCGTGCTGAGCTTAAACCGCAGTAATAGCAAAAACGCGGTTTTGAGAAAACGGCGTTTAAAGTTTAGATTTCATTAAAAACAATCTCAAAGAAGATATTTGACAAAAAAAATTATGCAAAGTGAAAGGAAAATTTATAAACTATCATTAGATGCAATAATACAATATAATTTCTTTAAAATAAAATAGTTATAGGCATTAATTGATTTTAGCCCCTATTACTGCAAACATTTTTTTCAAGAATTCTGAACAAAAACTTACTAAAATGCAGTAAAATCTCCTATTACTGCATGTTGGACCACTTTTTTTGTCATTTTACTATTTAAAGTGCAGTATTCATGTGATAATACTTCATTTTAATGCGGTTTTCTATAGGAAAATTCTAAAGTTTCTCGCTTGCAGTAAAATAAAAACTAGCTTTAATTAAAAAAAAATGTTTATTCTCTCTTAGAACTGCTATTAAAACATAGTTTTTAGAATAATTATAGGAATCAGAACTCATAAATATTTAATTACCTAGTTTTTTTGATAATCTCAGCATTAATGATTGCGACTTCATCTAAAATAAAGTTTCATAATCTTCTACATTTTCTCATTTAAATCATTATCTATGACAATGAATAAAATAAAGGTTAAGATTAGATTTTTAAAAGAGAAATGAAAGGCTTCTTGTATGATTTTATATTAAAGTTATTGAAATAAAATAAAATTTAATCATGGCTGCACTCGTTCGTTCGTTCGTATGAGCAAGTGGCCAACTCTGGTGACGGAGTTTTTAGGCCGCCTAAAGGCCTCCGTCATGGCTTAACGACTTTAAAAGCCGGGACCGACAATTTAACGTGCCCTCCGAAGCACGGAAGCGCTCAGATGAAAATGCCACTTGCGGTCACCCATCGAAGTTGTGACCGCTCAGAACGTTGCTTAACTTCGACGATCTATCAAGAACGTCTTAGCAAGCTTCGCCACGAGCGCTTCACTCACTAAGGTAGACAAATTCTTACAGATATTTATTATAGGATACAAATACCCTGAGATAGGTAGGTGCTAATAAAAAATGACTGTCTTTTTGACTAACATAACTAGTTATTAATGCTTCATATTAATTAAATTCAGTCATATTATTATGTAAGTTACACTTTTTTACACAAACACTATTGTTAAATTATACCTTGGTATTCATTAAGTCAGATTTTCATGTTTAACAATTTGTATTGTCATCGATCATTAATAAGTGTGCAGTATGCAAAGTTTTAATTTAATCCGGAACTTTCGAGGCATCATTCACATGGGTCATGGGCACTGAACGCGTTAAATTATTGATTGTCTTTACTGAAAAACTGTGTCGTTTGGCGATGTTTTTCGCAGTATTTGGCGAGCCAGTCTTAATTATTTCGTAAGGTTACTTACTTAAACGCAGTAATAAGGGAATATTACTTCACTTTACGTAAATGAGCTAACATAAATCAGTTACATAAAACTAACTAACATGCAGTAAAATGTATCAATATTGTGAATACTTTGGTTTTTGCCTTATAACTTTAAGCACCAATACCTACTAAACTGCAGTATTATTTGTTAAAACTGCGTTTTACTTGGTATGGGTACAGGTATGAATAAATCATTTACCAGTTAGACTGCAGTATACTGTGTGTAATACTGCAGTTTAATTGGGAATACAAATAAAAAATAATATTTTTACAGATTGCAGTAAAATCAACTTGTATGGAGTGAAATAATACTGCATTTTAATTGGTTTTATCTTTTAATCTTCTAGATCAAACAACCACCTAAAGTACGACAAAATGTTATGTAATACTGCACTTTAGTAAGGAAACACATCAAAATCTCGTGCAGTATTATTTTTACTGCGGTTTAGCTGGGAAACATTGTAAAATTTGCGTGAATTTGTTGCAGTTTTGACTTTCCTTCTTCCTTAAAAACATAAAATAAAATACTTCCATACCGCTTTACGAAAAAAAGAATAGTTTGGTATGTAGGTATTGAAATGAGGTATCAAGCTGTGTATTTATCTCAAAACCGACCAAAAGCCTGTTACTGCGGTTTAAGCTCAGCACGGCAGCGTAGCAAGCGATAATTTGCGATGTTTGCCTGTAGGTAGGTACCTATGGCAAAGATGCGTGATTTTATGTAGGTAAGTATACCTACGTAAAACACGGAATCACTCAATCGTTGCCACAACTAATCGCGGTAAGACAAATACCCATTTCTTGTTTAGAACACTAATGTACCAATACTTTCCGCACAAAACATGTTTATAAGCCACTACTCCCACACCGAGGTGAAGGAAAACATCATCGATAAACCAGACCTCCTCTTGAAACTACATCGTGCATTTGAACAAAGTTTTCACCAACTGGCACACAATGGCGTGTTGTAAATAGCAACGTCTAGTTACTAAAATATGCGACTTTGAAACAGAAGAATGTGCTACATGTCAACTTTGTCGAACGGAATTGAATTATAAGGAAGAAATATCAAAGTGCATGTTATAGGAACAAAGGGAACGAGGCGCGGAACGCATGCGCAGCCATGAAAGAAAGAAAAATCGTTTATTTCAGGACATCAAGGATCACTTCAGTTTCGTGTTACGCGCTAGGTGATTCTAATGCCTGTTCCAACGCGACTCCCTACACCAGGGAAAGAATCAGGGAAGGACCTGGTGGTTTATGGGCCTAGCTTTTTTTTAAAGCGATCCCTTGACACATTCGCGGCCCTCCGCTCGCATTATATTTCACGTGCGTCATGGGCAGTGAACGCGAAAGTGTTTAAACCTACGCAGTATCATCCCAGGCCAATGTGCCACAACCTAAACTTCGCTTCAACTTGCCGTAACCTCAACTAATCATAAACTAAAGCAATTCACCTACATTTGTTTGTGAATGGGCCGTATCCCTCGCCCAACCCATTTGGATATTTATAAATCCACCGCTTCATATATCTTAATCCTGTTTATATTGAAAATAAATATGGACACGTGTTTTCTTACCGGGTCGTTTGTAGCGACAGAAGAAGCAATGAAATAAATAGAGATTTGTACAAAAATCATTGTACAAAACAGTTATTTTCATAATTAGTTTACATTACAACAATCTTCAGATGGCTCAACAGGTTCTTATGTAAGTGTTGATAATGTAATTTATTATCTAAATATATAGAAGTAGGTAGTTTAGTTTCTGTAAGTATATCATTAGACAGGAGATACCTATAATTTTCCACAAAGAAGGCAAAGAAAATGAACCCCACATAAAAAGACAAAACAACGAGACAAAGAGTTATACATGTACCTAGAGGAAAACCGAAGAAGTGGATAGATTGTGTGTGTGAAAGAGGATATGAATGTAAGAGGAGTGAGTTAAGAGTTGACTATGTGTGGTGCCTAGGATCATGGTCATTAATCTTCCTAGGTGGTGCCAATGTGAAGTGCCCGCATGAGTGTTGACAAAACATGGTATTTCGTTGACAACTTCTACTAACTTTATTTGTAATCGCTACATGGGCGATTTCACAATTGGTCCGTATCCGGGTTGGATGGCGATTACAAACAGCACTATTTTCGGTTTAGCTTTCGACATTCCAGACCGATCAACAATGGCCGTTCGTATGGTAGATTGGGGTACGACAATACGGTTGTCTTGTACAAAGTAAAAACACATTGTACTATACAGTCATCTGGTTACATAACACAAGCATTAAGTTGCTTAGCTTGGGGCTAGATGACGCTGTGTGAAATGTCCAAGGAATATTTATTTATTATTATTATTATTTATTGTCAAAATTAGAGTTAGGAGTTAGTAGTAGAAGTTTTGAGAGCTATTATACTAACTAATCATAAACTCAATCAAAAAACATGTCATTCACTCTAATGGCCTTTTACAAACATTTTTGTCATACTTTTGTCCGATGATATAAAACCGGTGATTTGACATTTTGCTACGAATATACCTACTCGTAGCAAAATGTCTAATCTCCGGTTGTTGTAAATAGGTATTTGCTGAGAAAAACGCCAAATGAATTTCTTAGATAGCTTTCTTTGAGTAACAATCGGGCCTACTTAATAAATTATCCTTTTTGTTTGTAACAGAATATCAATGTTCAGAGCGAACACCAAATCAACAACTTTTTACTTTATCTTAACTTTTACTAAGATTCTTTGAATAATCTCGAATAGCATTCCAATATCTCAATATTATCTTTACATTGAAACTGTGATTCAGGTCATGGTATCCGTAAACCTGTGTTTACGGCTCAGGAAATAAAATGGGCATTCTTGTCCATTCAATCGATGTACCTCGTCTGGGCCTCGTCACTCTGACTTTTATTATCCAACTGGCTATAGCCAATGAGTTTGTTTCTTTTACAGTCGTTTCGCACAATTAAAACATTTGCGTTGTGAGTAATCGCCATGTTTGAATTTGACAGCTGTCATTTACGCAAGAGTTAATAAATTAAAAAACCTTATATTTCTACCTGGGCATATGAAATATTGAATTTCGACTTTCGGGAGAAAACTCTACCTACTTTTTCTTTTCTTATTTATCCATGGAACAAAAAAGCCTATTGTGTTTTGACCAGAAGAGATACCATCAGAATTAGCTAACTTGGACAAATGACTTGACATGATGTGTTTTTATTTTTATAATTTGACACTGGCAGAATAAACGTGTAGTTTTTGCCATAAAAATAAAAAAGCAAATCAAATGAGGGAATATTTTTAGCCAGAGGCTCACCCTATTCTACCAAGGCATTTGAACAATGAACAACATACAATGGTAGCTAAATATAAAAATACTGCGTTCTTTCGCCGTAAAACGCGTAATATTTGCAATCTAACACAGGAGAACACATGCCCTACTACGCGTCTATTTTTGTTGTTACCTTACTTTAGTACCAACGTGTTTGTTACGTTTTAGTGTCGTGACGTAAAATAGACCTGTCTCGAATACTTTTATTGTGCGAGATGGAAAATAACGGGAGACGAAATTGTTCACGAAAAAAGTTGATAAGGTTTTTAGGGACACCTGCCTATTTACATTCCAGCTCTAAGTAGATTAGATTGATTAGGTTTTCAACGTACTTACGTAATAATCTTAACGTACTTACGTACTTAATAATCTTATCTTAAATAATTGAACGTGAAAGAACAGATAAGCTAACTAACCTAACCTAACTTGTCGCGAAATCGAAATGTGTCGCCCGCCACCACGACTGTCATGATGGCAACACATTTCGATTTCGCGAAAAGTTAGTGCAATAGCCTAGCAGGAGTAGATTACATACACATAGGTAATCAATCAAATCATCTATCACTCTGAAACTGCGAAATCTTAACTTCACAAGAGGAACGGAGGAAGCATAACTAACGAAGTGCATTCCGAAATTTTGAGACGCCACAGCGTCAAAGACCCACATCTTTACTGACTCATAACTTATTACATTATACTTAACATGGTGAATGCACAACACAAGCCGTGCGAAGCAAAAATACAGAAAAGAAAAAGAAGAAGACGCCACAGCTACTTTACTAGCGATTCAAGCAAAACAAAACATTAAGATACCTAATAAATGTTTTTTCTCATCATCAACTCGTATTTGATTACGTATCTTCTGTAAAAACGTGTCCCGTGATCCCGTCCCAAGAGCAAATTCGTTTGACAACATCACGTTCCCTCTCGCATTGAAGTTCGAAGCTAATAAAGTTTATTAGGTAGCGTGTTACAAGGCTTGTCGCGTCTTCCGTTTCATGATATTGAAAATAATGTAGGTAAATAGGCTCACACTTGTAGCTATAAGCTATAAATTCTTTACAACGATCCTTAGATGGCTTTACTATATCTGTTCTATAGGCACTATTACTATGAATTTAAGAACGGTTAAAAAAAAATGCCAATCAGCACAAAAAATAAAAAGTAGGCACAGTGCGATTACATAGAGGTTTCACTTTCGTTGGCGTTGTGCGACGTGTTGTATGAAAAGTAAAGTCGGCTAAGCTAGTATAGATATAGGCATCTCGCTACTAATTACTAATCGTTCTAAAAGTATCCCTATCTATCCGTGCTTTGCTTACTGTAATAAAATATTTGTCATTTTTAGTATGGAAGTAATGTCAAACACAGTAAGCAAAATTTCAGATAGTCAGGATATTGAAACTGGACGTTAGTTGCCACGAACGCCTAAATTGTGACGGAAGTTAGTTAATAACCAGGAATGTCCTTAGCGACGAATCTAAGACAAAGCCGGAATGGCTGCGCCTGCGCCGTCTATAAGCGGACGTCGTAAAATCTATAACGTGCTCGCGGCGTTTCTTGGCTGACATCGATGCAGAAATATGTTTTGTGAATGAGGAATTATGAACTAAAAAGGCGTTGGACGATCTTGATGCGTTCTACAAGTGGGAGATAGCAAAGAACAGGGAACAGTGGAAAACTTTTAAGTAGGCCTCTTCGCAGAAAAGAGGTAAAACTGGTTTATAAAAAAAAAAAAAATATTCACTATCTAAAATCTATCTACCACTTTCTTCTTTTCAAATTAATTCAATTAACAGTCAACGTGGTCGGGAATCAGTGGATGAGACTCGCAAGGGATCGGAGAGAGTGGCGTAATAAAGAGGCCTATTCCTCAGCAGTGGGTGGAAATGGGCTGAAATGATGATGATGATGTAAAGAAAAAAAGACTGTGATCCAAAATCCAGTTTATCGAAACTTTGAAAATACGTATGACAGAATCAGCCTCGACATGTCTTTACTAATACCTAATTCCATTTACCGTACGTACTCAATTTGCGATGCACCGTATCTACCCTCCAAGGGCAAGAGGGGCAAGAGGGGCAAAGGGGGAGGGGAGGGTTATATCGGAAAACCCTCAACCTATCTAAATGAGATTCCGAAGGGTGGAATGCAGTGGTCATTTACTATCATCATTCCAAGCCTTTACAGCAAAGATATGAAATTGATTGCTGAAATTCTATTTATGCTATGGCTATGATAACGTAGCGGAAATACTTCTATAATTCTCACTTGAGAAGTAAGTAAGATGTTTTTTTATAATCAGATGAAAACAGACTTCAAGGTATTAAAAAAACACAAAACACAATTATTATTATCTTTGCTTTTTTAACAACATAAGGCACAGCACTAGACACGGGATATTTACGAATTTTTTTTTTGACACACTTCAACTCTTTTTTTTTAAGAAGCCGGGTAAAAGTAGACTATCAGCTACCTTCATGCCAATTTTATCAAAATCTGTCCAGCCGTTCTTATGTTATATAATAATATGGTAGAACTAACCCAACTTTGTTTTATTTATATAGATAGCTATGTTGCTGCCAAGATATCTCAATGATTGAGAATTGGAGACAAATCTTGGCCAAATTCCTCTAATTAAGAGTACCTACAATTTTCCGAAAAGAAAAGTATGTGCATGGAATCAAACTCATAACCCAGGTCGAAAGTAGCACATTATAGTCAAAACAGCTAATGTTGTAACAAATGCTATAATGCATAAAAAGCACGTTTAAAAACGAACATCAAAGAGATGGTTCGGAACAAATTGTTGGAGCAGAAGAATGCTTCGCTTTGTTACAAAGAAGGGAAATACTTGGCTCCGTCTAGTAGACTGCAAATAGTTCAAGTGCTTAGAATAAAGCTACGTTACAACCGGCGCGAAAGGCTGCTAACCTTGTCTTTGTCAATCTGTGGACGATGTTGTGGGTCATAAAAAACGACATTACTTTCTTTGACATGCCTTACTTTGTTCGACTGGCTTCCCACTGAAGCTTGACTATTTAGATTATTTTAGATTGTTAAGGGATCGCTTTTAAAAAAAGCTAGGCCCACACCACCAGGTTCTTGCCTGATTCTTTCCCTGGTGTAGGGAGTCGCGTTGGAACAGGCATTAGAATCACCTAGCATGTAAAAACGAAACTTAAGTGATCCTTGAGGTCCTACAAGAATAAATGATTTTTCTTTCTTTCATACGTTTACTTATGTCTATATTTACTTAATACTATGTAAAAATATATAATGTATGACTGTTTATCTTCCCAAATAAACAAAATAAAATAAAATAAAAAATAACCTTCACAGAAGAGAACCAAACACAGAAAGTAGGTGTCTTACAGTTGCATATTGTTTTTCTGGCCACGTCCAATCGGTTACATTTAAAATTTAGATCTTCAAGGCTGTCTGAGGCAAGTCTTTTAGATTTGAGACAGAACCAATGGAAATAATCCACTGATATTTCCGAATATCAAAGCAAGAAACGACATCGTAAAACAAAAGATCGTAGAAGAAAAAGAAAATTTCTGTTACTCATGTTTATGTTGATGGAAAATGTTTTTTTTTTTCTATTCTACTCTAAAATATTGAAAAATACAAAGAATTGCTACGGATGTTTGATATTACTTGTATCATCCAGGCAGTAGAATCACCTAGTTTTAAGAACGTGACATGTCAAAGTGGTCTATAAACGATCGTACTGAATAAATACATTTTGATTTGATTTGATTTGATTTGCCGATATTTCTAACATAGGCACCTACTATAGATTATTTGTCAAGCGATATGACGCTTTCGCGCCTGTTTGTACGTAGCTTTAGTGGTTCGTAATACTTTTCATTATGTGTAGGTAGGCCCGGGCTTGTTGACTAGAACTTAGGTTTTTTTATTACTGAAAAGCTAGTTTGAAGCCTGACTTTACTTGCTTTTACTGCTTTACCTAAGCCATAGGTAGGTACTCAAGCACCAGTCTTGTAGTTAACCTTGGTAAAACAGTCGTGATCATATTTGTTTATCTACGACTAGCTTACGCGCCCGCGGCTTCGCTCGCGTGGTACCTACCTTGATAAAATATAGCCTATGTTCATTTGGAAAGTCCATGCTCCACATCGGTGAAAGAATTTTTTTAAATCGGATGAGTAGTTTTGGAGATTACCCCAAACATACAAACAAACCAACTTTACCTCTTTATAATATTATATGAATATTATTATTATAGTAATAGTATAGATAGCCATAAAATAGGTACTTATTAAGCACAAAGATCACAGATGTGAATACAGACCGCTATATAAGGGTGCCTAGTAGAGCCAGGGTCAAGAGCAACGAATAATGAGGGAGAGGTCTGGAACACGTCTCGAATATATTATTACAGCTTCGACAGACGTTACCGAATACTTCCGAAGGATACCGAAGATTGACGAAATGGCCGTTATAGAGAAATTTCTATTATTGAAGACGTTATCTATGCTGTTACAAGCATAGAAATAGGAGGCTAAAATCTGGTCAGTTTAGATTAGATTAGAATAAACAGTTGGTTATGCCAACAGCCAGCCATTTTGTTTCCCAAACTTTTACTTGACATGTTTATTCTGGATTTTAATGAGGTTAGGAAAAGCGGGGGAAAAATAAAAGAATAAAAAACGTCAAGGGCATTACTGCCAAGGACACAAAGGGAGAATTCTTGCCTGTTTGCTTACGCTGAGTAACGGGCTTGAGAAAATCACACTTTTTCAATTTATTTTAGTAGCAGTGTTAACTGAGTAGGATTAGGTATAAATGTTGAAGAAAAACATTGAAAAATTGACGCTTGGGACGCGGTTCGATCCCCGCCACGGGATAAATGTTTATATGAACAAAAAACATCTGTCTCGAATCTGGGTGTTTTCTATGTAGGTAGGTATACCTAATTAAGTAGTAGGTATGTATTACAAAAAAATATAGGTAGGTATAAGTAGTAGGTATTAGTCATCTGCTTACCATAACACAAGCATTAGGTTGCTTAGCTTGGAATTAGATCACGCTGTGTGAAATGTCCAAGGATATTATTTACTTATTTATTATGGATATGGACCAATAATTTAGTCCATGGTATGTTAAAGTGCCTTGCAAGCCGTAAAGATATTAAGCCTACATTCGGCTTTTAAAATTCGTTATCAGCATTGGCTTCGGGCTATAAATTACCTAACCATAACAAAAATATAATAGCTGCGAGAGAAATGTCCGCTAAACGACCGCTTATATCACATCCTCTGACTGATACGAACCGACAGTCTGGTTTTCATTTGATAACATTTTGTCAATAGTAGTAGGTACCTACTTATAGCGATTTCTTTATAAACTACTGGACTGTACCTAGTGCTTTTGCATGCAAAACCTTTTAGTACTTGCCTAGATTAATGCAGAACAGGGTCTGTACTTAATAGGGTACATATCAACAATAGTAGGTACTTTAATCTATAACTTTACAAAGTTTAGGTACTTACTAGTCAACTATGGAAGGTATTTACTGGAATACATCGGAACCCGGGGGTGATTCCCCTAGTTTGTTCCACGTTGCAAAGTCATAACTACAAATGTTATTACTTATATACTTACTATTCTATTCTATTTTACTTACCTACTTAAAATAATAACAGACATAAAAAAATGGCCTACTTACATCATAAGTTCTAAGACTTAGATTTTTTTTTGTCCTTTCTTTGTTTTTTGTTATAATTTTGTATTTTATTTAATTGATCTCAGTAAAATAACGCTTCAGATTTAAGTTCTGTAATGTTATTCGAAGGTGTAGGTAATAAATAATTGTCTAATTTACTTCTAAATGCAGTGTTGTCATAGTAACTAGAAAACTTGACCAAACAAGATGCTTTAACCTTACTTTACCTTAGAAATGTCACAGGCATATTACGTTAATGCACGGGTAGTGACGCCACAAGATTTGAGGGGCGCGGCGAGGCCCGAGGCCGGGTTGAAGGGATGTTAGTTTGATTGATGTAGATGTGTGGACAATGAATAGCAGATTTTTAGTAAGATACACTAGTAGGTATAATAACTTTTTGTAGAAACGTTCCTCTTTGTATAGGTTGGCGGAGAACTTGCTATATCGTGACACACAAATATTTGTATTTTTCCGTCTATTTGATTGTATCTCTAGTATCTTAGGCGTCAAATCATAACGATAGTAGATAAATTGATATTTTTATATTATGGTGGTGACTTTAGGGACTGGATCTCATTATATATTGTATAAGTTTTTTTTCATAATGCTTTCAACTAAATTTATTGAGCATTGAGTAAAAAAAGTCCGTTATTTTTTTTATTTTTGGCAAAGTGCTGCTTTGTATTTTGCCAATTTAGTGACACTGTTCTGGGATAAGAATGTGCTGGTGTTACTTTTAACGATTGTTTGTTGTTACAACGTAAAACTTTTATGAGGAAACTCGTAATTTTGCGTCTAATCTTACACCATCGTCTTATCAAATGCACGAAGAAGTGTATTTTATCGGGATTCAAATCGTTATTTTTAGTGAAAATCTATTTAGCTTCAAGAAACCAGGTAAGTAGTTCAAAGGTCTTCTTCTTCTTCTTCAGTTCAAAGGTAGCAAACATTCATGTCCTACCTAATAAATTCAAAATGTAAAAAAGGTGAAATCAATTTCAATCATCGTATGAACTAGCTCTACGATTGGAATTATCCGGCACGTAATATCCTTGTGACAGGACGGATTTATGTTTTGTTACTCTTTCATGCAAAAACTACTGAACGGATTAATCTATAACTCGAAACAGGCTATTTTATATCCAGGTAGGAACTACGCTAGCAAAGCCGCGTGCGGATACTTGTATCTGTAAAGTTTAATTCTTTATCTCAACAAGAATATTGGCATAGGTACTTACTTACAAAACAAACTCTATCAACAAAAAACTAATTTTGCTCTAGTTTCAGTGAAAAACAAGCGTAAAGGACTCCGGATCTATAGCTGACGAAGTTATTTTACTTGAAGTTGTATATCTTAACGATATTCCCTTTGTAATGGAAATTGCGTGATACAGGGAATAAATACATGAGATTATTCTCTTTCATCTTGTATTTATGAATCGAGTATTATTGTAACGACAAAGAGCTTCCATTCCAACCTCCATAACTCTCCTCCATAACTCCATAACATCATCAGCAACATGGTCATGGACTTCGACGTGCTTTGACTACCTTATCTCTCATATGGTCTAATGCCCGATTCCTATATCAAACGTACGACACTGTCACGTGATTTGACCATGTAATCATCTCAAAAATTACTACTCAAAATATGTACGTACATAATTATAATATAATAATTATATACATACAAATAAATAAATCTTTATTATTTATCTTTAATCCAGACATTCCTAGAACATAAATTGTATTCTACTAACTTCAAAGGAAGCAATAGCCGAATGTAAATTGGCGAAACCACAGAATAAATAACAGAACAACTACAGAAGACCGATTTGGCGATATAATTCATTTAGTTTAGTACCTGGTTGAGCTTTGCTCGGTATTAAGCTATTGCATAGCTTCTATCGCGGGCATTGAGCGTGGAGACCGAATCCAGAAATTCCGTAACGAAAATAACCTAACACCCCCCATGCAATAGCTTTACCGCGGCAGTCTCCGAGTGCCACTCGTCTTTTTTTTTCTGATTGCCTGAAAATACGGATAAAACGACATTCTAAAAATGAATCCTAGCTAGATCGATTGATCGCCCCCAAATTTCATACCAAATTTCATGAAAATCGTTGGAGCCGATATATGCAAAAAAAGTAATGAGTAGGTTTATCAGTAAAATGTATTTATTCAGTACGATCGTTTATAGACCACTATGTGACACGTCCTTTAAACCAGAGGATTCTATTGCCTGTTCCTTCTTAAAACAAAAACCAGCTAGGCGAAAAAGTAAGGCCATGAGGAAAAATCCCAATAAGTTGCTAAGCTTGGAACTAGGTGCAAAATGTACATGGATATTTATTATTTTACTCCAATCCCAACGGTTGTCAAGCTAGGAAATTATATGACGGAAACATTCACCTGTCACCTACACGCTCATTACTGTGTAACGAGCAAGCTTTCTTTGACAGCTCATATTTTCCAAAAATACTGTCACAATATACGATTTGTTGAAAGAAATAGTTTGGTAAGTAAAGAAATTAACTTTCGAAATATGAATATAAAAATATTGTTAGCATTTTTAAAAAAGGTATCTTTGTAAACAGTAAAATAATTGGAATAATCTGTGGCGGCCATTTAAAAAAAATGGCGGACTAGGTAAAAATCTCTACTCTCTACTCTTAGGTTCCATTATAAAATAAATATATAATGCAGGTTTCCGTCTGTATTATTATGGACAGTATTCTTTCACTCCGAACTTAAAAGTCGGAACCGGCAATTTATCATACCCAACGAACGGAAGCGCTCAGCTGTTAGTACAGCGGTCACCCATCCCAATTATGCTTGCCATCCCGCTTAACTTCAACTATCTATCAAAAACTTCTAAACAAGCCACACCATAAGCGCTCATGAAATATTTTCGTTGGAAATAGCTAAGTAATAAATTAGCATTTTTGATTATGTGTGTAATATAGGATTACAAAGATTCAGGATTTGAAAACATGTCTATAAAATTGAAAGCAATTTGAAATTAAATATCGTGTTGGAAAACTTGATTTTCTAGTAGGAGCTTATGAACGTAGCTCGTGGTGGAATAAATTTGATTCTTATTGTTATAAAAACGAAAGTAAATTAAAATGTAATCGAAATGGCTTTTGCCCTGGTAATAATACTAAATATAAAACCTTGTAAATATTTTTTCACTTTCACTTCATTTACAGATAAACACTCACACTTTTACTTTTTTTAACTAAAAAACTAACAACTTCTAAATTCAAACACTTATAAACGATTTCAACAAAAAAATATAAACGAACACTGAAATTCAAATTCCGAGCATAGTGCTGGGATAATTATAACGAACGTAAAAATCGATGTTTTTATTACAAAAACCGGTCGTTTTATCGGGTATTTGATCGTGTTTTTATCGGCTGTAAAAATGCGCGCGAAACGTCCGCTCTGCGCGGGAACTCGGCATATACTTCAGAGCTTTCAGTTTTCAGGGGCGCTACGCTGAAAGCGCTATATTATTGGAGCAATCAACGATGTTTTAGCAAACTTATGATGCGGACAAACACTGCGGCATTTCTGAATGGACGCACTGCAAGATAGTAATGCTTACGTAAGTAGAATTTCTAACAGATACCTACCTATTAAGTTATGAGGTTCGATGTTTCTAATTCTGAAGCAGCTTCAAAATTGTGTAAGTAAGTACCTTTACAAAACGTCTATTACCTACTATCACCCAAAATCGTCTGAGTATAATTGAAAAAAAAAAACTTTATAAAATTAATACGATAGATTGCGATAACATAATTTTTTTAGACATAAATAATGATCTTTTTAAATGACTAAAGTTTAATAACAAGTCCAAAAGAGTCGCATTAAATCCGTGAATTTAAAATTAGCTTAGATAGAATATGATGGCATCTTGACATTAATCAAAAATAACTAAAATGAAATACGATTCATGGAAAACCTGAAAAACGTATTTATTTTTATAATAAGAGCAAGACAAGATTAATATTTTTTTGAAAAAAAAATATTAGAAATTATAGCATTCCGCCATGTTATGTCAAACAGCAATCAGAGCGCAAGACGTCACGCCTAAGTAAAATGAGTTTCCTTTGAAAACTTTGAACTTCCTAAGGAAATAAATAGTGGGGTTGGTAAAAAATATCGAAGCGACTAGTTTGATGGTAGCACCCCCATGTCAGGGCACAGAGGGGATGAAAGCGTGACTGTATTTTGTGCTTAATTCGCTAATTCTGTGTGAAATCGCTTTATTCCGTTCCACTTTGTTCATCAGCGGTGATGGATTCTTTGACACTTTTGTATAAGCCCTGAGGTTTTACAGTTGTCAAAAATATTTTGTCGACTTTCTACACATTTCTTTTTTTTAGTAACCTACTTTGAGACCTTTGACCAGCAGTGGGACATAGTAGGTTACATACATCATCATCATCCGCGGCCCGCTGTCACCCACTGCTGGGTAGACCTCCACTTGTTTACGCCACTCCTCACGGTCTTGTGCTAGCCTCATCCAATTTCGCCCATGATACATAATATGATGTATTTTTGTTTCATCGTCATCATCTCCCTATCCTTATCGCACTAACGGCCCGTCTCAATAACCTACCGAATTCCTATCTTTGGTTTTTCTTTCTATGATTTAACATTTTCCTAGTATGGACTTCCATACTATAGAAAATGTCAAATATCAAATATCTACCAGCAGTAAGCAAAAGCAAAGATAGATAGGTTATTGAAATAAGTATATGACGAGTGATAGAGGAAAATGGAGGTTTCCTCTATCACTCGTCATATCAGTACTCACTCTCAATCGTTCATCTTTTCTTAGGCCTACCTAATATTTATTTTTAAACATAAAATAAATAAAACTATTTTGGATAAGAAGGAAAATATCTGTATTGAAAATGGTATTGAATGATAGTTTAGTCGAATAGTCAAATCTTGAGGACAAAAGGACTGGTGTGGAGATAGGAGTGTTTGTGAGCACAGGATCAGGAAGGAAGGAGTGAGGGTTGTGGGATCTGTAAGGAAATAGTGTTAAATCAATAAGGTCGAAAAAAATATAATAATGCACAGCAAACAATGAAAACATGAGATTTCACGAAATTTCGTCATTTGAAAGTATATTTTATGCTGGCATAATAAATTATGAAGTATTTTTTTATAATTAAATTTTAAGCCACTGGCTTCATCTTTTCATTTGTCCTTTGTCGTATCGGGATGTGTCATAACAATATTGATTTATTTTTGTTTGAAAAATAGGTAGCCATGAGCTTGTGCAGAAGAATTAAATAGTTTTGTATATTTTATTATTGCTTTTGTTTTCTTCGAACAAACAGCAGAATGTCACTTACCTTGTGTTGCTCAGAAAAAATTGATATGATGAATTTCATCGATGATTACATCATACCTTGATGTATTTTACAAAATACCTTAAATCTAATAATAATAAACTCTCGAGATCGAATCCGGCCGTGCATCAATGGACTTTTCGTTTCAAAAACTTTATATGCACTTTAACACGAGCTTTAAACGGTGAAGGAAAACATCGTGAGGAAACCCGCGGCTAGTCAGCCCCACACGTATTGACACGTCTCTCCTGTGGATATGTCCGGCAGCTGAGAGGATGGTTTAGGTGCTACAAGCCTCCATCTCAACAATGTCCCAGGCACTACAGTGTCCCGTTAAGTGTAGGCAAAGCCTCCTGACTCTGTATAAATCATCTAGTAAAGATGTAATGCCTGATAGTATATAAGTACTCACCTATGGTGGGCGGGCTCTGCGTCTGATCCCACGGTAGCTCGTCCTCCGCTTTCCGAAAACTGCGTTCCACTGCACAGATAATATAAAATAGAATAGAATATAATAGAATAGAATAGAATAGAATAGAATATAATAGAATAGAATAGAAAAAGTTTTTATTTTCCATTAACATAAACATGGGTAATATACAAATGAAAATACTTATTGACAATCGAGTGACAAGAAAATAAGGCTACCCCTCAGCATTTGCTCCAAGCAGCATCATGACTTTTGGAGTGCTGGTTTTCAGTGGCGCCAAAAATCACATTATTTAGATAGAAAAAAAAAGAAAAAAAGAAAAATGATTGGTCATCTTATACGACATGACAGTTATAAGGAACATCATAGAAGGAAAAGTGGAAGGAAGGCGAGGAAGGGGAAGACCGAGAATTAATTACATAAGTCAGATAAAAGAGAAGGTCGCTGTCATGTCGTATCAAGAAGTAAAAGAGATCGCATTGGAAAGAAGCATATGGAGGAAATTGCATCATTACACCGATAAGAGCTGAGGGCCTAGCCAACCGGCATTCGCTATGAAGCGATTCGATTTCTATCATCGCTACACCTTTGATTTGACATTTCTGATCGCTCGAGTTTTCGTCATCGAATGTCAATTCCTATACATTTTTTTTAGTTTCTAATCGAAAGCGATTGTCGAAATGTAACATGGCTAGGGCCTCTGAGCTCTTAAGTTTTATAATAGATAGATATAACATTTATTTGGAGAACACAAAGCACAGACGAACATTACAATATACAAATAGGAAGGGAGACAGACAGTAGATTTAAGATTGTAGGTAAGTAGGTACAGCTAAATTAGAAGCTGTCCCCGTTCAATATTGAGTAGCCATAGCGTCTGGCGTAGGTGTGGACCAAATAGGATCGGTCTCAGCAAAAGTCGCCCTGCACCAAATAGGTACAGAGCAACGCTGGTTTTCAGACCGCTCCTGGATTTTGGTGACAAAGGTCAAAATTGTTGGATGTTAATTATAAGTAGGTTAAAGTTTAGTGTCCATAAACAAAACTAGATGGCACCACTAGAACAATTAAAACGCGCTATCGTTGCGTTCTGGCTTGCCAACCGCTTGGCGAGCCGGTGAATAATTTATAATTCATTTTTGAGTAATATATAATCCTTCAATATTGTATGCGGTTTAATTACTCGCCATCCCCTTGGTACCCTCGTCCGATATTGTTCAAATTTTGAAATAATCTTCAAAAGATTGTTAAAAGGTCAAAGTTTGTGTGAATATGACTAACAGGATCTGAAAGAGTTTGTCTTAGGTTATTTATTTATTTAGTTATTTGTTTACCTTGGGATGGGGAGTACAGTACAGTCGTGATCATAATAATGTGTTTATTTCTTGACACTTACTATTGAGAAAGTTCGCCGTCCCCGATGCCTTCCTAGACTTCTTGTCCGCAGAGTCTTGAGCTGCCAAATAAACTAAATATAATTATCACATAAATAATCACACTAAACTATCCAACGAATAACATAAAAGTGAAAGTTTGTGTGTGTGTAAGTGTGTTTGTTACTCTTTCACGCTCAAACGGCTGGACAAATTTGAATAAACTTTGGTACCAGAATCGTTTATACCCTGGATTCAAAGATAGTTTACTTTTGATCCGGGTATCTCCCACGGGAACGGGAGCCATTCACCGCGGGGCGCAGCTAGTAATTTACAATTAAAACAGGTGGAACAGCATGGTTCAAGGAACACTTGTTATTGTCATAATACGTTGCCTACTTCAAATAAATAAAACAGTCAAGTGCGAGTCGGATTCGCGCCTGCGGCAAAAGTCGTTAGACTCAAAGTTATAGGTCGCGCCACGTAAAAAGAGCTCGGTCGGACAGGTAGCGGGGGTATGTTTGCGCCTGTGTTCACTCGCTGACGAACCAATAGCACTCGCTAAATCAATGGTATGAAGTGCGCCGCAACACCTCTCCACCAATCATCGACCACGGAGCAGTTTGACAGCCAGCGCTCTTTTTACGCGGCGCGACCTATAATCTGTTTTAGGCAAGCACTCACAGTTGAGCTGGTTGTTGTGATGTATCCGCTCCATGAAGCGCGAGATCCTGTTGTTGTGATGGTCCGCGTCGATGCAGCACGGCTCCTCCACGGCGCGCGCGCAGGCGCGGTGCACGCGCAGCTTGCAATCTGGAGAGCATTCTATACTGAGCCGTGTTGGCCGAGTGGACGAATACTAAGCCGTGTTGGCCGAGTGGACAAATATTAAGCCGTGTTGGCCGAGTGGACAAATACCAAGCCGTGTTGGCCGAGTGGACAAATACTAAGCCGTGTTGACCGAGTGGACAAACTAAGCCGTGTTGGCCGAGTGGACAAATACTAAGCCGTGTTGACCGAGTGGACAAACTAAGCCGTGTTGGCCGAGTGGACAAATACTAAGCCGTGTTGGCCGAGTGGACAAATACTAAGCCTTGTTGGCCGAGTGGACAAATACTAAGCCGTGTTGGCCGAGTGGACAAATACTAAGCCTTGTTGGCCGAGTGGACAAATACTAAGCCGTGTTGGCCGAGTGGACAAATACTAAGCCGTGTTGGCCGAGTGGACAAATACTAAGCCGTGTTGGCCGAGTGGACAAATACTAAGCCGTGTTGGCCAAGTGGATTAGTAAATGAAAAATCTTACGAAAAGTTACGACTTCGACGGGATTCGACCCCGCGTGATTCAAGCGATCATCCTTAAGCCGGATCGCCATCGATCACTCGGCCACGAAGCCATTAACGTCGACGACGAAACTATCAGTAAGATTATTCGTAAGATTTTTCATTTTCTAATGAAATACCTAAGTGTGGTTTAACACTATAATAAAAATATATTTAAAAAAAACTATAAAGTGGATTAGTACTTCGACTATCGATCCGAAGGTCGTGGGTTCGAATCCGGCAGTGCATCAATGGACTTTTCGTATCGAAAAATTTATATGCGCTTTAACACGAGCTTTTAACGGTGAAGGAAAACATCGTGAGGAAACCAGTTAGCTATCTAATAGCGTCAATGGGCTTGCAACCTGTCACTGCTTTGAAGTATTGGATGAGCGGTCCTTTTATATTATATTGTCCTTGATGTAAGTACATAAACAACGTGATTCATAATTGGTATGTTATCCCGGAAGAGGGATTTTGTGACCATGAAAATGAACCGTTGTGTAGGTGCAAATCTTGTGAATTCTAATTTTCAGTTTTTCATACAAAAACTTTATTGTTAAATCTTTTGACAACCCTAAGTTTGTCAACATTGTAACTACCTTTCCTGGTTCGCACAGATTGAAAATTGGTACAATAGATAAGTAGGTATGAACAAACAAGGCAGACAAAAAAGTTCATTAAATTTGATTAGGTATGTAGGTACTTACAGGTAGTCTCGTCCGATTATCTGATTATTTTAGGGTTGCTCTGTGTTTATTTCTGAAGGAAACTTTGCTAGTCATTTCTTCAATGAAAAACATCGAAATTCAAAAAGTCGTAGAACAAATGTTGCTCACACTGATGAGGTGAATGACCCCTTTTCGGGATAACATTTATCTTTCTATACGTCACTCGGTGACGTATAGAAATATAAGAGAAATGAACATTAATTATTTAAATGTCAAAGATACAAGCATAATATCGGATTACATAAACATGACCTTTATAGTTAAAATAAACAAATACCATTTAAACTGTATTAGAGATGGAACTCTAGTATATAAAAGCTTGTTTTACCTGAATAAATACAATCAGTTGATATCAGTACAGAACCAACTTCAGTCGTATTATTTACTCCGACAACCTACATCATGTCTCTGTACCATTGCACACGTCCACCGGAGAACTCTACCAACGAACCACATTACATGGCGACCTTGCCAGGATCCCAAGACAGAGGTAACTACATAACTACATTACAGTATATCTGACCTGTACAGAAGTAAGCTTGCGGCGCCAGGCCCCACAGCACGAGGTCGCAGCGGTGGCAGTGCGCGACCGAGCTCAGCGCCTGCAGCTGCAGGTGGTGACCGCGGACTACGAACTGGAACACAACTTGTATATAACAACTAGCTGCGCCCCGCGGTGTTGCCCGCTGCGAATAACTTCCCTGTTCCCATGAGAATACAAGGACCAAAAGTGGCATTATCAGCTAAGCGCTGCTTTTAAAGTCGTTAAGCCATGACGGAGACCCTTAAGCGGCCTAAAAACTCCGTCACCAGAGTTGGCCACTTGCTCACGAACGAACGAACGAGTATAGACCGCTGAGCGCGTTTCAATTTCATAAAGTATGTGCTACATGCTGCCCCCACGCTACACTACAATATGATAGAAACGATTTGCAAAGCGCCAAGTAGACTCTAACTCAAACTCAAAATGTACTATACAGTACGATCATTTATAGACCACTTTGACATACCAAAGTTAAACCAAGCATAGCTAATCTATTCACGGAGACGAACGACAAATCTAACAAATCAAAAACTATAAAAATCGGTCCAGTCGTTCTCGAGTTATAAGTGTTGGAATAACCCGACTTAGTTCTATAATATGGAACAAAATAAAATGGACTTTATTTACAGAAACTAAACTACTACAAATTAATATAAAATATAATAATATTATAGTTGAATGAACTCACTGGCTGCTGATGTTGCTTCGTAATTTGCTTAACACGTTGCTTGTATAGCTTGTCGCGCTGTAGGAAGGAAGCGCGTTGACTACCCACTGCCGACGCGACCGCTGCCGGTCTGAGAACAGATATCAGTTAGGCTCAACTCACACCAAAAGAGCGACTAAGAGCATCGAAGCGGAGCGCAGTTTCAGTAATTCATAATTCATTGCGAAATGCGCGAAAATGGGTACAACAAAAGTCGACATGTTAAATTAATAAAAAACATACAGATCAACCATAGACAGCTTTTCAGCATGCAATAGTAGGTAACAGAATCGTCTTTGGTAACAGTAACAGTGTCATAATATGAATTTCAACTTTATTTTTATTACTATAATACTTATTATCGCATGAGAAACTCGACCGAGTCGCGCGGATGCTTGCGGCGCCGCGGGAATTCCGGAGAATTCGAATACGCGCGCCTTTTTTGCGATAATAAGTATTATAGTAATGAAAATAATGTTGAAATTCGTATGACACTGAAACTGCGCTCCGCTTCGCAGCTCTTCGCCGCTCTTTTGGTGTGAGTTGAGCCTTACACATTGCACATTATATGACGAATACATTACTATACAAAAACGTATATTTTTTATAGTATTTTCGTTACGCACGCTAGGGGAGTAACCTGCTGATTGCATGTCGAGAGCGTTACGAAAAAAAAGTGTGATTGAGCTAGGCGAACGAAAGTTGAGAGGGAGATATAAGTAGTGTAGATCACAGATAATATAATACTATACTAATATTGATAGGATAGGTAGGTGTAGTAAGAAAGAGGCAGAGTAATCTTTGGTTTTGCTTACTGCGTGGACCTAGTAGTACCTGGACGAACAGTGAGCGTGCCGCCGAGAGGGACAAAAAATGCAGTGAATCCATAGTTTCATAGTACAAAATTCGGAGCATCAAGTTTCCGGCCATACAAAAAAGCGGCACGCGATGAGGGACAAAATATATAACGCTTTGTCTCTTTTACTCACATGAGTGTTGTATATATTCTTCTCTGTTTTTGTGTGAAAAAGCCGTGTTGGTCAAGTGGATTAGTACTTCGACTTTCGATCCGAAGATCGTGGGTTCAAATCCGGCCGTGCATCAATGAACTTTTCGCATCGAAAAATTTATATGTGCTTTAACACGAGCTTATAACGGTGAAGGAAAACATCGTGAGGAAACCAGTTAGCTCTCTAATAGCGTCGATGGGCTTGCAACCTGTCACGTATGGAAAGTTAACTTCTGCAAAAAGTGGGCTTGTACCAAATATGTTTTAGTATGTATTTGGACATACCTCTGACTACCCCCTTAGACATCTTCAAAAAGATCTAAAAATGCCTAATGATCTGAAAGAAAATGTCTACCGCTCGCGGGATACAGTCGTGATCATATTTCATTTATTTCATTTCATTTGTTTTTGTGTGAATGAGAAAGGAATATACAGCGCTCTATTTCTTACTTTCTCCAAGTCAGTAAGCCTTAGAGAAAGTAAGAAAAGAAAGTCTAGTTATTTGTCATTTTTGTATTGAAATAATGTCAAACACCCATAGAAAGCAAAAGAGAGATAGGTTATTGCGACTGGCGTTAGCCTCTCCAGAAGCGCTTACTTATTCTGCAAGTTCTGCTTCATTTTCTTCTTCTTAGCAGACTTGGGCGACTGCCACCACTTCCTGCGCACTTCCAAAGCCTCCTCATCGGTTATATCCTCAATGTCCACCTTCTTGCTGTCCACCTTCATGGTCTCAGAGCGACAGTTCGCGAAGCAGTTGAGATAACTTAGGAACGATCCTATCTTTTACTAATATCACCGTAAAGTAGGGTTAGGAAAATATTATGACACTATTTAAGATACTTTAAGATAAAACAATTTACACTTCGGTATTTTAATAAAGAACTTTGGTACAACTAAAATTGATGTATAGTTATTGTCTACAAAATTATGTAATCTCACCGCAAAGTATAAGTTAGGAAAATATTAAAACACCATTTACTTTGTAAGATTGAGATTTGACAATTTACACTTCGGTATTTAACTAAAGAAACTAGATTTTTTATACAATTTTTTTTTGTCAACTTAATTATATCGTCCCAGTGCTAATATTGATGTATAATTATTGTCTACAAAATTATGTAAAACTATTTTTCACTAATTTCACCGTAAATTATGAGTTAGGAAAATATTATGACACCATTAAACTTTGCAAGATACTTTAGATTAGAAACAATTTACACTTCGGTATTTTAATAAAGAAACTAAACTTTTTTGTGCAACTAATATTGTTGCTAATTATTGTCTACAAAATTATGTAAAACAATTCACAGACAGAGTTTCGAACACTACTGCGTGGATAACAGATAAATTTTCCTTATGATGTCAATATAGTTGTTAATTGTGGCTAAATATACATTTGTTGTATTTAGTATTAACTATGTTACAGGAAAATTACAAGTAATTTACCTTATTAAACCGACTTAAAAAATGGAGGAGGTTCTTTGTTACACTATGTCTTTTATGAATGTTTGTAAAAATCGTAAAATGGCTGACTAAGAGGAATTATCAATTGTTTTGTATTTATAAGAAGTTTCTCAGAGTACAATTTGAAATTCATTTTGTTGATTGCATCGGCCTTTTTACCTCCCCTGATATTTCACCTACGTGTAACATATTTGTTTATTTTAGTATGTATAACACGTGCGACTTAGGTAGTATATCAGTCATCTGGTTACTATAACACAAGCATTAAATTGCTTAGCTTGGGACTAGATGACGCTGTGTGGAATGTCCAAGGATATTTATTTATTTATTTAAAACTCCGCTGTAATGCCCCCCGCATCCCCCGCGCCCCGCACTAGCCTTGCTGCTATATCACACCGAGTACCAACACGATGACGTCACAGCGTCTAGTCTGTATTATTACTGGTTTAGTATGTTAAGTTTAATATATTCTTATTGCTTCTAACTGTTACGTACATACTCATGTATCTACTCATATTGTATAACTTCATCGTTTTCACTGTTAATGCTAGTCTAGAATATAATCGCGAGAACCTTTAATTGGCTTCCTATAGCTATTACATTGTTATTTTGTTTTAAGAAAGCTGTTGGATCTCCAATAAATAAATAAATAAATAAATAAATAAATAAATAAATAAATAAATAAATAAATAAATAAATAAATAAATAAATAAATAAATAAATAAATAAATAAATAAATAAATAAATAAATAAATAAATAAATAAATAAATAAATAAATAAATAAATAAATAAATAAATAAATAAATAAATAAATAAATAAATAAATAAATAGTCCTTGGAGTAAGAAATAGAGCGCTGTATATTCCTGTCTCAATCACACGAAAACAAAGAAGAATATATACAACATTCTTGTGAGTAAAAGAGACAAAGCATTAGATCTTGTGTCCCTCATCGCGTGCAGTTTTTTTTTGTAAGTATAGCCGGAAACCAATAACCTTTGGTTTTGCTTACTGCGGGTAGATATTTGACATATCTTCCATACAAAAAACGTCTAATAGCTACTGACAGTAAGCAAAACCATGCTCCGAATTTTTAACTAGGAAACTATGGATTCACTGCATTTTTTGTCCCTCTCGGTGACAAGCTCGCTTTTCGTCCAGACAGTACTCGTATACTAGGTCCATGGTCAAGTCTCAAGTTATAGATCGCGCCACGTAGAAAGAGCTCGGTCTGGGAAGTAGCGGGGGTATGTTTGCGCCTGTGTTCACTCGCTGACGAACCAATAGCACTCGCTAAATCAATGGTATGAAGTGCGCCGCAACACCTCTCCACCAATCATCGACCACGGAGCAGTTTGACAGACAGCGCTCTTTACGTGGCGCGACCTATACAATACATACAATCACGATGACGTCACAGCGTCAAGTTATCTCGCACGGGTTTTACCTATTGAAGCAATACTCGTATTTTATCAGTAGTACCTGCATTGTAGATATAACGCAGCGGCTGCCAGCGCCGCTATCAGTATGTGCTGCGCGTCGTGCTCGCCCCCCGCCCCCGCCCCCGCGGCCCCCCCGGCCCCCCCGGCCCCCCCGGCCCCCCCGGCCCCCGCGCCGCAGCCCCCCCCGCCCCCCTGCGAGGCCAGCTGGCGCAGTCGGCCGCACATGAGGCGCTCTACCACGGCTTGCTCCTGCAAATAGAAGGTACTGTTGTCTATATCTATACTTCTATACTATACTAATAAAGAGGTTAAGTTGGTTTGTTTGTTTGTATGTTTGGGGTAGACTCCGAAACTACTCATCCGATTTCAAAAAATCTTTCACCTTTTAGCTTAGACTTTCCGAATGAACATAGGCTATATTTTATCAAGGTAGGCACCACGTGAGCGTTTGAATTAATGAATTATTATTTTTATACTTTAATCAAATTCCTTATTGTATGTACCTGTATCTTATCAACATCGCACTTGTCTATAACGCTGTCGTCGGGTCCGTAGAGCGAAGCGAGCCCGACCTGCCGCTTCACCTGGAACTCCCCGAGCTGCGCCGCGAGCTCCTCCTTCGCCTTCTGCCGCGCCTTGCGGAACACGTTGCGGAGCAGCTCCTCCTTCTCGAACTCTGCGACATACACTCTTGTCAAGCCTCGCGTTTACGACAAATCAAACTAGATGTCGCTACTGGAAAAAATAGAACGCGCTATCGAAGCGTTTCTCTCAGATAATAAGGTTTCGTTGCGAAGTAGCACCTCCTTCTCGATTTCTACGACAAATACACTCTTATCAAGCCTCGCGTTTACGACAAATCAAACTAGATGTCGCTACTGGAAAAAATAGAACGCGCTATCGAAGCGTTTCACTCAGATAATAAGGTTTCGTTCTTTTCTCTCAGATAATAAGGAGATAATAGAAAGTTTCTCGTTCGTTTCTATTAGAAACGAACAAGAAACTTTCTATTATTTCGCGCCAGCGGAACACGTTACGCAGTAGCTCCTACTTCTCGTACTCTACTCTACAACCAATAGAATAGAATACAAAAGATAGATAGATACAGCATTTATTTGGACAACACAGAGCACAGACAAACATTACAATATCAGGAAGGGAGCAGCAGAAATTAAAATTGTATGTAAGTAGGTAGGTACAGCTAAATTAGTAACTGTCCCCGATCGACATACAGTTTGTGATAAATATCATCGCTTACCATTTACTAAAACATGTTCAATTTCGTTGGCCATGTTTTCGTCAACACCTGCCAGTTGTAAAACCTGAAAAAACATGTTTTTTTAGTTATTTAATACCATAGATATCTAGTTTTTTTCTCACAAAATTTCGTTTCTTTCTTTACATCCAAAGGTTGCCTGGAAGCTGCCACAAGCCTATTCCATAACAATGTCCCAGGCACTACAGTGTCCCGTTAAGTGTAGGCAAAGATTGCCTCCTGACGCTGTATAAATCATCTAGTAAAGATGTAAAGGCCAAAGTTTTCTTTTTTATAATATATTTTTGATAAAAATGACTAATGAAGTAGTATACATACAGCATGAGGCATTAGGAAGGATGAGTGTATCTCGTAAGCCCAGCGACGCAGAGTGGCGGCCGGCACGGCGCATGCGCGGTAGCTGTCCGTCAGCACCAGCAGCAGGCACGCGCATGCGCAACTGTAACGAACCTCACTTTTTTACTACCTGCTGGTCAATGGCATGTTGATATACAGGGTGTTACCAGACCACTACCGAAAACTTTAGGGGGTGAAAGTACCCATCAATATGAACAACTTTTTCTAAGAAACCAACACTGTGAACGCGATAAAAAAACAGCTGTTCCATACATAAGTTCAATACCTACTTGGCTAAAGTGTATGAAACAGCTGTTTTTTTTTTCGCGTTCACAGTGTTGGTTTCTTAGAAAAAGTTGTTCATATTGATGGGTACTTTCATCCCCTTAAGTTTTCGGTAGTGGTCTGGTAACACCCTGTATATGAAGCGCTCGTGGCGAAGCTTGCTAAGACGTTCTTGAAAGATCGTCGAAGTTAAGCAACGTTCTGAGCGGTCACTACTTGGATGGGTGACTGAAAGTGGCATTATCAGCTGAGCGCTTCCGTGCTTCGGAGGGCACGTTAAATTGTCGGTCCCGGCTTTTAAAGTCGTTGAGCCATGACGGAGGCCTTTAGGCGGCCCTAAAAACTCCGTCACCAGAGTTAACCACTTGCTCATAAGAACGAACGAATGGCATATTATGTGTTATGCAAACCCTTCCTAAAGTAAGTCATTACAGACCCACGGTCCAGCCGGGTCAGAATGTTGTACTGAATATCATTTTATCCCATGGGAAATAATGTGATTTCTTTTGAAATAATTGAATTTGGAATGCAACCCATGTAGTCGTGCTTGATCGAGGTTGGTTTCAATTTTTTTTAGGTGCAATGAGATTTTATTGAGTTAGGCTGTATGTTATCATCTCAAGATGTACGCAGCAGAATGCATGCTCATTTGCATTTCATTTTCCTTCCTTACATAAAGAACATGTATTGTATGTCTTTAGGGACATTTTTACGTAGGCACTGATAAAGCTTACCGTCTTTCTCCTAACAGCCAGTTGAGCAGAACCGCTGTTCTAGCCTTGGACTCGCGAACCGAACGTAAGTTAGAAAACAGACCGGAATATGTAGAATTATCCTGAAAAACAAACATTAATTAATATTTGAGCTTACAACGGTGAAGGAAAACATCGTGAGGAAACCATTTAGCGAAAATAACTGTCATATCAATGGCTGATTAAGTAAATTAGTAAAAAAAAGTAAGTAAGTAAGTTCGTATGAGCAAGTGGCCAACTCTGGTGACGGAGTTTTTAGGCCGCCTAAATGGCCCCCGTCATGGCTTAACGACTTTAAAAGCCGGGACCGACAATTTAACGTGCCCTCCGAAGCACGGAAGCGCTCAGCTCATAATGCCACTTGCGGTCACCCATCCAAGTAGTGACCGCTCAGAACGTTGCTTAACTTTAACGATCTATCAAGAACGTCTTAGCAAGCTTCGCCACGAGCGCTTCAGTAAATTAGTAAGTAACTCACTTAATTACTGTCTGACTTACTTAATTGACTGTTGTTTTCGCGATTTACTGTGATTTTTGCTTTGATACAACATGGATACAATCCGAGACAAGTTACACAATCAGGGGGCAGGTGATTAGAGTTTTAACTCTACTAGAGTAACAATCTGTAATACAAGGTCCTCTGTAATCCTTTTATTTAAATTATATTTTAAGTTTGTCTAATAAACTTTCACTTACAGAAGCTGGTGAGTCGTCTTCTTCCATAGAAATAATGGCTCTCTGTGGATCTGCGCACGGCTGAACAAAAATACAAATAGATAAAATTATATTTACTGGAATATCTGCTGTCCCACACGGAAGTTATATTTATTAGTTGGGATCGACACATCTCTTTTCCATATGTACTATCACCCAAAGCACCGCTTCACCACCTTAAGGGTGCTTTTTCTGTGACGCAACTAGCAGTTTACACCGCTTTGCAACATTCGAACACCAATAGGAACAAAGTATTTCGGTGCTTTGTTATAAAGTTAGAAGAACAAATAATAACAGTAAGTTTTTAACAATGGTAAAAGTCATCAAACAATTATTGCTTTTAGATGTTTATGACTCCGATTGGTCAAAATAAAAAGGGCAGGATCAGCTAGCTAACATCTTGCAAGCTAAACTGTTTCAAAATTGGTAAAGCGACGCTTTTGGTGATAGTACATTTTTTTTTGCATGAACCATCTACGTACTGTTAGAAAACATTCATCATTCTCCTGCCCTTATCCCACGCTAAGTGGGGTCGGCACAACATGTTTTTCTCTTCCACTTTCCTCTATCACTCGTCAACTCTGAACTCACTCCTCTTTCACACAATCCATCCACTTCTTCTTCGGCCTTCCTCTACTTGTATACCCATCCACATTCATACTCATAACTCTTTTTGTAATAATACTTTTCTAAATTAAACTGTGCTACCTCCGTGCGTTTCGGCAGGTTGAGGGCAAATATATCAACATCTTTCTCATTAATGTAATTAATCAAACGAACCAAATTTATTTAATCAATTTTTTTATTCAAATCCGTCCAGTCATTGAAACACAAAACATGAAAGAGTAACAAACACACTTACATACTTACACACACAAACTTTCACCTTTATAATATTAGTAGGATATATTTAATTATATTATACATAGTTACCTGTATGAGTACATAAGAGGAAGTGTGAAAGTGGCTCCAGTGAATGAAAAGATGAGGAGTAATAGGTTAGCTTGGTATGGTCATGTTATGAGGAGGAAAGAATGTCACGTTGCTAGGAGAGTGGTAAGTATGAATGTGGATAGATATAGGTGTAGAGGTAGGCCAAAGAAAAGATGGATGGACTGTGTGAGGGATGACATGAGTAAGAAAGGAGTGAGTGCTGAGATGACGTCTGATAGAGAGAAATGGAAGAAGAATACATGTTGTGCCGACCCCACATAGTGGGATAAGGGCAGGAAGAAGATTATAGTTACCTGTGTGTTTGTATGATAGGGGGGCGGGGGCGTCCCCGGGGGGGGCGTGCCCCGGCACTCCGCGCCTGCGCTGTGGCTCGACACCGGGGACGACACGCCTAGCAACGCTACGGACAAACAACACTCATAACTTGACCTCTGTGGCGCAGTGGGCGAACGCATTACATGTTCATGACGATTTTTAACAAATTACCAACTGATCTAAGAGATTTAACCGGCCATTTGTTTGGTAGAAAATTGAAAAAATGGCTAATTGACAAATGTTTTTACTCCATTGGTGAATATTTAAATAGTTAGGGACATTCTATTATAATTCTATTTGTAGGACATAGTTTGGACTAAGTAATGTGTTTAAGACCACATTATTGTAACACATTGTGTTCGTACAATTAAATGTCATTTATAATTTATCATTTATCACCACACATGGGCTTCAACTTGGTTCCAACATTAGAATGGCCAACGGCAATGCTCCGTTTACGGTTATTCGATACAAACGGAGCATTGCCATTAGCTTTCTATGTTGGAACCAAGTTGAAGCCCATGTGGGGCGCCAGCATTAACTTGACGACCTCCGTGGCGCAGTGGGCGAACGCCCGCTTGATGCCGGCACCACACATGGCCTCCGTCATGGCTTAACGACTTGAAAAGCCGGGACCGACAATCTAACGTGCCCTCTGAAGCACGGAAGCACGGAATAAAGGTTCTTGGGCATATTACTAGTTTTTACTCTGGTAAAGATTGTTGACAATATGTGATTAGTAAAGATACTCACATTTTGATAACTCGTGATCCAATTGCTCTGGTGAGGATCGACTTCTCATATGCAACACTGGCACGCTGTTTCTGTTGTCCATCTGTATACAAACACGTGTGATTATACTTTAGACCTTACATACTTCGACGTATGATTCAATGTTGTGTGGCAATGCTTTTATTTTCACTGTTTGAGAAAGCATAATAGGACTTTTTGTATCAAACTCAACTATAGTCCAAGTATACAAACACGTGTGATTATACTTTAGACCTTACATACTTCAACGTAAGATTCAATGTTGTGTGGCAATGCTTGTAGTTTCACTGTTTGAGAAAGCATAATAGGACTTTTTGTATCAAACTCAACTATAGTCCAATTATCATTAAAATCTAACAGAAGGCAGTAAATAAAAGATACGTATTATACACGTACATAATAACAGTAATGTTACGAAGAAATACTAAATCTCGATTATATTTTTCAGTAAATTAATCGCCAATTTCTCCAAATAATACCCATTAATTTGAATTTCATTATATTTTTGTTAGTAACGTTTGAAATGTTATGACAATCCGCTGTAAGCTTGGGATGATGTAATGCAACATGAAGCAATACATTTAAGATTTCAGTTGGTCGTTCTATGATCTTAGATTTGTTACCTAAGAATTACTTTACAGGGGAATTATTTATATCCCAATAAATTCCCAATATTCCTTTCCAAAGATATAAATAAATAATAAAACAAGGTAATTAATTGAATATATTGTGTCGTAAGATAAGATCTAAGATCTAAGATCATAGATATCGTATAGTTTCAAAGCTGATAGAAATGAAGTAGGGATAGTTCAGCAATTGTTTAATTATTCCGTGTAATTTTGACAATTTATCTTACTAACAATTTTATGAAACATCCTGTATGCATTATTTGCGCTCTTAAATCTTTCCACGGGCAATATCTGTATAATCTTTGTAAAACTTATCATAATATCTTAAGGCTATTTATAAGGGCATAACCAAACATCTTGCAACGTTTGTCTTATTTATTTAAGTATTTATAAAATATATTATATTTTTTTAGTAAAGTAATGTCTTTTGACATCATTATAGGATCCTTACTCTAAAGCGCGAAAAGAAAATATCGTAAAATTTAAGATGAATAATTTATATTCACTCTGAACGAAGAGTTTGTTATCACAGAAATAAGCTAAAAAATCCACGATATCTACTTCTCGTGTCCAAGAGAAGCTGGGTCTACAAGAGATTTTTATAATTTCACATTTTTGCGATGAATTGTAACCAATTTCAATCAATCATAATACCAATTGCAAAATATCTGTTTAAATTATATCTAATACACCAAAAGCAGTGGTAGTGAGCGTCTGTTGTGTTGCAAATAAACTCAACAAGCAGAGGCGAGATCAAAATGGACGATGATGACATCAAGATAAAAGCCTTTTTAAAGAGAAGTTTAAAAAAGCTTTACTTTTTGTAAAATGATTGAGTTTTTATAGAATTCTAGCTGCAGATAGAGTTGTATCAAGAAGCGAGCTCGCTTCGCTCACCAGTTATATTACTTTACAGTAAGTGAATGTCTATTTTATTTAAGATTTTGGCTGCATTCGTCTTACTCTCCCAATAATGAGAATTCACTATCACCCTTAAATCTATAATCGCTTTGTTTTCGACAAAATAATGCAAAATTAATAATTATTTGTTGCAATGTCAATGCGGCTTGCTTCGCTCGCCAAACTAAACATTAAATCATTTTATTTTTAAGTACTAAGATACACATCTTTCGATAATTTTAAAAGACTATGCTGCAACGTTATAAAAACTCAACCAAACATACCTGCAAAGGCGGCGGTGGCACATTCACGAGCGGATAACTCATCTGTAGCGCGATCGAATTCGGCTGCGGTCCATCCAACTCGCCATCCAACGAATGAGACGACCGTCTGTACTCGTATCCCGGCATCGACTGCGCCATTCTCGGCGTCTCAGGCAGCGGCTTATAGTACTTCTTTGACAAAGGATTGGCCAATGGCGAGACAGGAGATATAGGTGTAGGAGATAGAGGATTTCTCTTTGGACGTTCGATGGATCTAGGGGGTAGAGGTGGGGGAGAGTTATCGAGACAAGTGGTGGGGACCATGGGGACTGTGTTGTTGTGGACGTGACGTCGTTTGTTGTTGGATTCGTCGGAATTCTGACGGACTAGCGGCGGTTGGTTCTCTTGTTGGTTCTTCTGTCTCGCTTGTCGTAAGTTACGGAGACTCTGTCCGGTTAAGTTGCTTAGGGAGCGTGGGAGGCCGGATAAGAAGCCAGTGTTGGGCGTCGGTGGGTTTGTTGGTTTGTCCGTCTTCGCTCTCGCGTTCCGCGGAGTGGTCGGTTGGCAGACGAGCTACATTTTACGGGGGGTTAGGAAGCGGTCGAGGCGAAAGTTACGGATTGATTTTGATTTTTTGACATGTCTGGTTCTGTGCATTACTTTGAGGTACCTAAATGAGTGACATCGACATTCTAACATTTATTACTACAACTAACATCGATAACACATTCTAATTTATGACAATGGAAACATATTTAGTGCAAACCTGCTAATCACATGACAGTACACTAAATTGCAAAATAATCGCCGGCTTCTTAAAACGTAAGACACGAATATTTGTGAAATATATTACATCTGTACACTGCAGTGCAAATAAAACATACACAAAGAAAATAAAATAAAAACACTAGCTTCAGCTAGGTAGGCCATTGACCCGGAAAAGTGACGTCACAAAAAGAAAAGCATGCAAAGAAGCAGACAGTACAAAACATGAATAATCGAAATGTTATACCCACGACTGGTCCCGATTTAGCCTGGTTAGTGCGACAAATTAATTGTTTATTATTGTATGGACACAAGATGTAGTGTCAGACACAATGACAAGTTCACTTTCGCCTCCATATTTGTACTATTACGGCGCCGAAAATGTATAAAACTCATTGCTAACGAAATCCACCTTAAATATCAGCATACTTTTTCGATTTAGGTTAAATTTGAAACAGCATTGATTCAAACGATTTCACAAGCCCGGAGTGCTTAACCAATTCAGACACGGAACCCTATGACGTCATGTCGAAAATTTAAAAAAAATGATTAGTATTAAAACTCTTTAATTAATTCATTTAAAGTAATTTTTAACGATTTGTTTATAGTTTACTAACCTAATAACATTCGTATCGTCCAATTGACAGGTCGTGAGACACAAAAGGCAAGGCATTTAGATCAGTAGCTTTATATGCTGCGCACTTTGCATACTGATCAGGCGATAATCGTTAAGGTGGACAGAATTATTTATGTTGTAAGTAAGTTGACTATAATAATTTATTTACAGAAACTAACCTACTACATATTTACATAACTGTACAAAATACATTAAGAACTAGTTGAGCCACCTAAAGATCGTTTGTAACGATCCTTAGGTCAACTGGTTCTAATTGTGACGACCTCTGTGGCGCAGTGGGCGAAAGCCCGCCTGAGACGCAGAGGTTGCGGGTTCGATCCCCGCTGCGGGACAAATGTTTGCATGATCTGCAAATATTTGTTTCGTGTCTGGGTGTTTTCTATGTATAATATGTATGTATTTACAAAAAAAAATGTATCTATGTAGTTTATCAGTCATCTGGTTACCATAACACAAGCATTAAATTGCTTAGCTTGGGACTAGATGACGCCGTGTGAAATGTCCAAGGATATTTATTTATTTATTTATTGTATTTTGTACAGTTAAGTAAGTTTGTGTAATGTTTGTTTTCGTTCGTTCGTTCGTTCATTCGTATGAGCAAGTGGCCAACTCTGGTGACGGAGTTTTTAGGCCGCCTAGAGGCCTATGTTTGTTTTGTGAATAATAAAAAGGTAAATACTTAATTTGATTTTTGTTTACAAAATGTTTTTTTTTTTTTAACTAATATCTTTATTTCCCGTGAAAAATATGTGGTTTTTCCAAAAAGTACACTATACCAGTAAAAAAAATTAGATGAAATTCAAGCATGCAAGTTTTATGCATTTTTTGCGCCGAGAACGTACTAAATAAATACACAAATTAAAATATCCAAAAATAAGTGAAAATTTCAAAACAACTCTTTGCTTTGCGCAACATAGTAGAACTCTGCAAATGATACTATGTGCTATGGTCGCCTACTGTGAGCCTATTTACTGTGTAAAACGGGGACTTACTGGTAAAACAATATAGTAATTACTATTTAAATACATAAAGTGTGTACAAGATACAAGTACTCCAATACCACTATTTACTAAAAAAACCAGAATTTACTTGAAAATCAAAGATTTATATAGCTTGTAACATTAGCTGGTAGAAACGAGCGATAAGTGAACTGAAAGGTCTAATACATACGTTCCAACAGTTACGAATGTTTAAGACTGTTTTTTTCTTACAACGCGCATTTCTAAACGCCTAATGTGTACTAGCTTACTCAAAATATCAAAAAATCTTGAAGTACAATTTTCTTGTCCCACACTGTACTCGAGCCTAACCTTTACCTCCAAGTTCTTCACAAACAGTGAGTTTCAATATCCTCTATCAGCCCCCTGATTGTGTAACTAGTCTCGGATTGTATCCAAGTTGTATCAAAGCAAAAATCACGTCCAAGGATATTTATTTATTTATTTATTTATTTAAATCACACTAATATTTAAATCACACTAATTTACTTAAGCAGCGTTAAATCTGACAGTTATTTTTGCGATTTACTGTGATTTTTGCATTGATACATTTTGCATACAATCCGATACAAGTTACACAATCAGGGGCCTGTTGTTTGCTTAGGTAAACTATTTGACATTCGTATGATTAGTATCGAAATAATGTCAAATATCTAACCACAGAAAACAAAATTAGAGATAGCATATAGAAACAGGTACTTCTATTTTTCTTCCATATGGTAGGAATCATCTTCCAAACTATTATTCTCAAGCTATTTTCTTAATAGTAAAAATATATTATGCTAAATGAATATGGTTCTTATTGCTAAGTAAACAAAGTATATACCTGTGCACTGCCCATCATAATGTCAATCTCTCGTTGAAGTTTTGTGCATCTCTGTTCCGCTGATTCCAAATCTGCTGATTTTCTAACATCCGGCACTTTAAGGAGCTCATCTGGAAACACAAAGATGATTAAACATTTTATTAAGATTGAAAAATAATATAATCACGTTATTCCTAAGTTGCAATAGATGTTTATCAACTTCAGCCAAATTCGACGTGCCAATTTTGTAAAGAAACTGTCACTGATAATTTTAGTTTTTTTTTTTCTAACCTATGCTGTCCCACTTCTGGGCAAAGGTCTCCCCCATCAACTTCCAAGCATTGCGATCGCCAGCTTCGATCGGCTTCGGCTTCTGATAAAATTAAATTGCTTTAATTTGCCCTAACGAAAAATTAATTAACGGATAGGATTCGAACCCACGACCTTCAGTCGAGGCTCGGCCAATCAAAATGTTATATTAGAATGGACTAAATTAGACTCTCTATTTGAATTGAGTTTCAGTATTAATAGGTAAGTTCTTATAAGCAAGTGGCCAACTCAATCAGAATATCAATGAAACACTAGTACGGTTCTTTAAGATAATAATAATTGTAGGTATAGGTCGCGCCACGTAATAAGAGCGCTGGCTGTCAAACTGCTCCGTGGTCGATGATTGGTGGAGAGGTGTTGCGGCGCACTTCATACCATTGATTTAGCGAGTGCTATTGGTTCGTCAGCGAGTGAACACAGGCGCAAACATACCCCCGCTACTTCCCCGACCGTGCTCTTTCTACGTGGCGCGAACTATTAGTACTTACTCCTCAGGTCTCTGATGTACTTCTGCTCCTTCTCCAGCATCAGCCGCATCGTCTTGACCTTCGACGCTTCGAACTGACGCTGTTTTTCAAGCTGGAATTCGAAAACAGTACAATTTATATATTGCTGAAATTATGATCAACTACTTAATATTACCTACACTTTACGGGACACTGTAGTGCCTGGGACATTGATGAGATGGAATAGGCTTGTAGCACCTAAACCATCCTCTCAGCTTAGCCGGCCATATCCACAGCCGCGGGATTCCTCACGATGTTTTCCTTCACCGTTTAAAGCTCGTGTTAAAGTGCATATAAAGACACGAAAAGTCCATTGACATTTATAGATAGTAAGTAATCTAAGTGAAACATTTCCACGATCATTGTTCAAAACCACAACCTTCTAGCATCACCTGTTCAAACACATTCGCTATTTGAAAGTCCAGACATTCTTGTTCTCATAGTATTCAGAACTAGCTGCGCCCCGCGGTGTTACCCGCGGTAGTTTCCGTTTCCGTGTGAATACCGGAATCAAAAGTAGCCTATGTGTTATTCCCGGTCATAAACTATGTATATTCCAAGTTTTAGCCAAATCCGTTCAGTAGTTTTAGCGTGAAAGAGTAACACACTTACACACACACACAAACCCTCACCTTTATAATATTAGTAGGATTACCCATTCATCCGTCTCCATTATGCATGATTAGTCTGATAAGGGGTTGTATCGTCCATGACCTACAACCCCTCAACTTATCAACCCTTTGGAGTTACCGACCGTGACGAAATGCTACGCGTAACGCAGTATGTATTCAAACGATTAATTAGTTCTCGCTTGATTGGTTCTGTGTTAATTGTGTGATCATCATCATTGTGTAGTCTGCCTTATCCCATTGCTAAGTATCTAAGTAAATTGCTAAGTAACAACATTCTGTGCTAAGTAACAACATTCTGTGCTAAGTAAAAACATTCTGTGCTAAGTAAGTTTGTATTGTATCTAGTGGTCAACTCTAACGGAGTGTTTAGGCCTCCGGTTTTTAAGTCGTTAGTTCCGATAGTAGCAGTTTTGAAGAATTGCAAAAATTTGAGTAGTTAACCCACCAATGACAGTAAATAAGTAAGTAAGTTCGTATGAGCAAATGGCCAACTCAGGTGAAGTCATATGAGCTGAGATTCAATTAATTAAAAAAAGCATGGGTTATTTTATCCAAAATTTCCTTCAGCACTGCTCAGGGGCCTTACTCTGGATCAACGAAAACGAAGTTTCGTGACAATTTTCGGGTTCCAATTATGTTGGTGAACTATTACGAATTCAGTATCCACCAACATAAGCTGACCCCGAAAATTGTCACGAAACTTCGTTTTCGTTGATCCCGAGTACGGCCTCTGTATGCATGTATTTATTAACAGTAGTATGAGCCAACTCTGGCAACAATCATTCAGTCACAATGTCCATGTTTGGAAAATGGTAATGACTTACATTGGCAGGCACGGGAGCGGTGATGGGCGTTTTAAGTCTTGAGGCATGCTGTTGCACTGTCAGCACTGTTGTTGGATTGGCTGAAATTAGGAAATACCATTGATGACTATTTCGTATGGGTATGGTCAGTTTTGCTAAGCAAATAAGTATCTTATAATGGTAAGCCTAGAGTTTAGGCTAAAGTGATTGCTAAAATGTCTCAGCGCTCCAATCGGTGGCTATTTTGGCCTAGTTCTCATTTAATGCTTGTGTTATAGTAACCAGTATGCCTGATAAAATACATAGATAAATTCATTTTTCGTAAACACATACATATTATGCATAGAAAACACCCAGACACGAACCAAATATTTGCAGAGCACACAGAAATTTGTCCCGCAGCGGGGATCGAACCCGCAACCTCTGCGTCTCAGGCGGGCTTTCAGCCACAGTCATCAAAACCAACTCACCACGTATCATCTGCACGACCTGTTGATGCGAGTGGTGGGAGACGAGCTGGTTGTCGACGCGCAGGATGCGGTCCCCGGCGCGCAGCCCCGCTCGCCACGCCGCCCCGTGTTCCTTTACTGATTGCACGTACACCGGGTTGTCGCCTGGAATAGGTGCTGTATTGGTGGCTATTCGGGATGACGCTAAAGCTAAACTTAACTAATTTGACAGCACTCAAATTGATGCCATCCTTTTTATTTCGATCGTTATGAAAGGGACGGCAACATTTTTAGTGCTGTCAGATTAGTTTAGTTTAGCGACATCCCGATTAGCCACCATTATGTGTTTGTTGGCTAACTTTGGTGGACAAACGCGCGGAAGCGCTTCAGAACGTCGCTTCGAACGCTTTAACAAGAACATCTAAGCCAGTCTCACTAATCTATCTATCTGTTGTTTTGCTTACTGATATAACTTCCATTATAAAAATGACAAATCTTACCACAAGACGGAAGCAAAACTACAGATAGATTAGATTTGAGACTGGACGTAAGCAAACTACTAACACACTCGTGCTGTAAATGGCGCAATAACAAGGATGCTCTAACCCAGGTGAGGTTGGATGTCAGCTGATCTAAATAGTTCGTAGTATTCAGTTTCCACAGTACTATATTCTTCTTTTTTTCTTTATTTTGGCTTCGCACGGCTTGTGCATTTAGCCAATATCATGTCATATTATAATTCAAGCAGTTATGGCACATTTGGTGTCAAAGTCATTCAGTAGGACCTCAAGGATCACATAGAAATATCTTGCAAGCTAGGTGATTCTACTGCCTGATCCAACGCGACACACCAAGAATAGAATCAGGCAAGAACTCAATGGGCCTAGCTTTTTTGATGTGACACCTCAGTGAAAGAGTAGCTGGTGGAATAAAGAAGTTATGAGGCTGCTGGAGCAAATGCTGAGGGGTAGCCTTATTTTCTTGTCACTCGATTGTCAATAAGTATTTCACATTTCTGTAACCCATGTTTATGTTGATGAAAAATATTTTTTTTTTCTATTCTATTCTATTCTATTTACCTGAAACCTTCATCCCGTATCCGTGCTCGTCCCTCGCCACGGTGACGGTGAGCAGCTCCGCGCCACCGGGCGACTCTGCCCCGCCCAGCATCACCTGCAACCAACGAACACTATACTGAGCATACGGTTCAAACTATATCAAAAGGCATACCATACTAATAGTGAAAGAGAGTGTCAGGATCGAAGCAAGTGGAAGTCCGTGGTCTCTGCCTACACCCGAAAGAGGCATGATTTTATTTTGTTTTTTATACCATACCAGGGTGTGATTTACGTACCACGTGTGATTTTATGTATTTTTTTGTACCAGTTCAATAGAATGTCTACGCTCTTTGAGGATACCGTAGTAATAAAGTTTTGTTTCGCTTTTTCCATTCAATAAGACTACGATTATGTTGGAACGTCTTAAAAGCTAGATGCCTCTATGCTTAGTTCGTGTGGCTAAATCTTAAAGAATAAGGGCGTTTGTGCACTACACGGAATTTTACTATTTTACAGTCCAGAATGTCAGTTTTAAATGTCTTGTCTCCTTATTTCCAATATAGGTTATAATCGAGAGGAATGGAGAGAAAGAATAGGGTAAGAAAGAAGCAACCTTTACCGAGCAAGGTTAGAAGGTCCTAATATCAATATCTGTAGAAAAAGACCAAGTAACGACTGAATTTAAAAATTCTGAAATCTCTCCAGCAGAATTTAACTGTTAGCATAACTCATTCACATTACCAGTACATCATTCACAGTACCACCTCAATGACAAGTTTAAAAACATATGCCATTAAAATATGAAACCTGCCACCGGGCAACATAGCAGACATGAAAGGGTTTTCTGGCCGTGACATCAAATAAAACCTGGCGATAGGAAGGAAGCAATAACTGGACTAATGGCGATGACATCATCATCAGCGCACAGCGATGACCGCATTGAGCCTAGACCGTGGACCTCAAGGTTTGAATGCTCATTTACAAATGCTTAAACCTGTTTACGTTAACGTGCTATTTTTGACGACCTCTGTGGCGTAGTGGGTGAAAACCCGCTTGAGACGTGGATGCGGGTTCCATCCCTGCCGCAAGACAAAAATATGATCTGCAATGTGTGTTTTTCTATTATAATATTATGAATTTACATACAAAAACTATCAGTCATCTGGTTACCAAAAGCACAAGCTAGCATCTTAGCTTAGGACTAGATAACGCTGTGTGAATGTCTAAAGATATGATTTGTTATTTATTCACCAGATTACAGTAGCGTGCTATTTTCGAAGCTGTCACTGCCTCTTTTATGACATCCTCAGGCCTGTCAGGCCAAGGGAAGGCAATTTAGAAATCTGTTTCTGAATAGTCTGAGAGAAGGTTACATAAAATAAAATGCGCGAAGTTTTGTGATGGAAAATGTAGTTTTTCACAAAGAGGTAGAGCATTAGGCTAGTTTCTCGTCTCGTTACTTCCGTTCTATTTTTAGTAGCACGGAGTTTTTTTTAGTATTTAGTATCGTTAGTTAAGTAAACAAAATGATTTGGATATGTACCTCTGACTAAATGCCTGAAGATCTAAAAGAATATGTCTACCGTACCTGGGGAACAGTCGTGATCATATTTCATTTCAAATTCTAGTTACTACAATATACCACGTCCTAATTACACTATTCTAATTAAAGATTACACGATGTCCCAAATATAATATATGATATTATTATTACTTATAAAGAGGTAATGTTGGTTTGTTTGTTTGTTTGTTTGTATGTTTGGGGTAATCTTCGAAACTACTCATCCGATTTCAAAAATTCTTTCACCAATTTGTAGCTTAGACTTTCCGAATGAACATAGACGCGAGCGAAGCCGCGGGCGAGTAAGCTAGTATAATACAAAACTATTTTGGAAGAGTCATACGGATGCGAACGTTATCGAAGGTGATAGAGCCAAATCTGGCGAATTAACATGTACGTACATCAGCCATAGCTATAAATTTAGGTAAACGACCTTAAGGCTCAACTCACACCAAAAGAGCATTGAAGAGCAGCGAAGCGAAGCACAGTTTCAGTGTTATACGAATTTCAACTTTATTTTCATTACTATAATACTTATTATCGCATGAGAAACTCGAAAGAGTCGCGAGGATGCCCGCGGCTTCGCGGGAATTCCGGCGAATTCCAATACGCGCGCCTTCTCTGCGATAATAAGTAATAAAGTAATAAAAATAAAGCTGAAATTCGTATGACACTGAAACTGCGCTCCGCTTCGCTGCTCTTCGATGCTCTTTTGGTGTGAGTTGAGCCTAATACAATCTTTGGCTAAGGACATTATTAGAATTATAATAGCCATTAGTGCAGACAATTTTCGTAATTGGTAAACAGGAAATGAAAATGTTAAAGTTAACTTTTAGGTAGGTACTACGATTTTGGAAGATCATTTTCTAGGTAGACAAACAATAGTAAGTTCGTATGAGCAAGTGGCCAACTCTGGTGACGGAGCTTTAAGGCCGCCTAAAGGCCTCCGTCATGACTGAACGATTTCAAAAGCCGAGCTTTAGCTCGGTTTTCATTGCCTGAAAACACTGATAAAAGATTTCTAAAAATTAAACCTAGCTACTTAGGTCGATTTATCGCCCCCGAAAACCCTTGCATACAAATTTCTTGAAAATTCTTGGAGCCGTTTCTGAGTTCCAAAATATTCTATGTTTGATATAATACAATAATTGCTCTTTTAAAGTACCTATTCGTTTTATTAATTCTAAACAGACTTACGTCTAGTCTCAAAACATACGATTTCAGTGAGAATTTTATCCGAATAAAACCGCAAAGCTCCAATCGAAAATGTCGGAAACATGAATGAGCGCAAAAACATACGACGGGATACAAACCAAACTTCTACGAGTATAAACAACTATGAAAAAGAATAACACTGCAAAAACCAACCTTACACTCCCATCTATAAGGTTAAAACGTTATTTTATTGCAGAAACGTAACACTCTAAAATAAACCTTATCACGCTTTCATAGGGTCGTATGAATCCTATTATTTTAATAGGCAGTAGATCATATCAATGCATGGAATTTACATTATCGTAAAAGTTTGTTTTGGTCCTTGGGGTTTAGTGTTTTGATTGGTAATCTTTATGGAGGTAAAGTTTTGCAATGCGTTTATTTTTAACCACACGTAAACATTTGTTCTTGCTTAAACCTATTTTTTCTAATGAAATTTAAGCTACTGCTAAATATTACGAACTGAGATCAGATTATTTAAACAGACAGACAACGTGACTTTCTTTATTCTATGTACCTACTTAGTATTTTTTAAAACTGTAATTAATTATATTTAGGACCATTGACAAAAACTCTGTCAGAGTTTTGGACTCTCATCAGACTGGTAGCGACCGGTTCAGTAGAGCTATATGGATCAACGAAATATCTTTATTTCGACGTTCGTCGATAGAAGATTGAAGATCGCTAACACAAATCCGTTAGCAAATTGAAATGCAAATGTTTTTATATCAATAGAAATAAATAAAATTGCCTTCACAGATAATCAAATACAGATAATGTGGAAATACTTCAGAAAACAAATGTGAATGCCAATCAACGCCCTCGTACATTCTAGTCCCACGGCGTGACGTCACAGGTCTTCAATACTAGGACATTCCAGCCATGAAACGGCACCAAAACCACATTATTTTCACAGAGCACATTAAATTTAACACAAACGTGCCGTTTACATAACAAGCGTGTTTCCTGGAACACCACAGAATACGTGAAATAATATACCACAGAATATCTAAATGTCTGAATGCATACCACAGTATAGCTAGTAGTTAGATAAACGTGACAAAGAATAGCCAGTAGTTAGTAAAGTTACATGTCACAGAATATTTTTAGTTGTAAAGAGCGACATGCTGTAGAATAGCGTGCGTGCAGGAACGGTATAAAGTTTTGGCAAAGAAATAGTCACGTCATAATATTTAATCTTTATAAACATGTTACCATATTATTTATTACTAACTGCATATTACAATTACGCAAATTCGAATATTACACACAATATAATATTGTTACTTAGTGCATACAATACAGCCAAACATAATCTCGTCTTTTTTCCGTTAAATAATATAACTAAAAAAACCGTTTTTCCACAACTTAGTGACGTTTTAATGCGTTCACTGCCCATGGCGCAAGAGGACTCGTTGCGAGCCTGTCAGCCGCGGTCGCCTCTGTAGAACAGACCGCCGTGAATGGGGTAAGCCGCCCAAAGGCCTCCGTCATGCATGGTTCACCGAGACGGTAGTTACATTGATTACTGTCAGTTCAGTCGCAGAGAAGGCGCGCGTATTCGAATTCGCCGGAATTCCCGCGAAGCCGCGGGCACGACTCGTTCGAGTTTCTCATGCGATAATAAGTATTAAAGCAATGAAAATAAAGTTGAAATTCGTATGACACTGAAACTGCGCTCCGCTTCGCTGCTCTTCGATGCTTTTTTGGTTCGAGTTGAGCCTTACACTCGCAACTGACAACATCTACGCTCCGATCTGTGCCTGAACTGTATTGAAAGCATATTTAATAACGTGAATGTTTAAGAAATGTTTCTTTCAAATAGAATTTGTAATTTGTAGACCTGAAATTGTATTTGGGCCACTTTTTAACTTAATATAATATGTGGGAATTGACGAACTCGGTAGCGTGGCGTTGCGCGTTATGTTTGCATGATTTATAAGATATTTGTGCTAGTTCTTCCATATTGTGGTACCACGGGACTTGTAGATTCTACCCACAAAACAAGGCATAATGGTGTTGGAATAAAACTACCTATCAGACTGTTGATTGATAGTAAATGTTTTCCATAAACTCCATAACATACTTCAACATGTGCATAGCCAAATAAATCTGAAGGTTGCTCAAATTGTTGATAAACTTACATTAAGCTTTTTATACAGGATCATCACCATCATTCGGCAGAAGAAGCAGTCGTAATCCTCCGTCGTAATGCCGAAGCTTTCATCATCCAACCACCATTATTGTCGCGAATGAGCACAATACATTTCGGACATTAAGATATTTTGATTTAGCGCAAACTATTGATGCCTCGCTGAATTAAGGAACCACTTTTGTTCTCAAATCTTCGGTTTTCGTTTCTATAAGACGTTGAATAGGTTCAATTATCTTCTTACTGACTTAGAACAATGAATGTCAAGTATTAGCATATGAAATGTTCCGAATCTTTTAACGACGATTATTTCAGCCACAAATATGTAATTAACAAGGAAGATAACCGCAGAGCAAGTAAATGACCAGATCCGCGAGATTCCAAAAGCGACTATTGACCAAGGTAGTTTCAGAGTGTCTAAGCTAATAATGAGCGCTAATCCCGTCAAACAGTTCGATAGATACTGAATAGTTTACCCGTAACCACCCCTATCATAATGCAGAAATATTGACCTATATTAGTTTTAGCCGCGTTCTGGCTGAGCTGCTCCAATTATCCCAGGGCGGTGTCTACTGGAGCCCGAAGTTTCTGCCAGATTGCATCTTGACTGACAACTGGGCTGTACCTGACCTATAACGTTATAATGACTCCTTTGAAGTGCATTCTGCTGAGTCTGATTGGAAGCCTTTTAAATGAGTTGACATGAACTCGGTCAGTTATTTTTTTAAACATTACTACTAAGTAGGTATTTATACAATTAAATTACTAGTTATTGTACTAACTAGCATCCGAGCGTGGCTTCGCTCGCGTGGTTCTTACCCGCATAAAAAGTAATTCAAAATGATTAAAGATTCAGCCAAATCTGTTCAGTGGTATTGCGTAAAAGAGTAACAAACATCCATCCACCTATGAATAAATTATCCTCACAAACTTTCGCTTTCTTATAATAGTAGTAGAATGTAGGATAATAACATTTTATATTTAGAGTTTTTTTTATATTAGTAGAGTCAAGCAAGTTTCATCTTGAAAAGGAAACTTCGCTACGAATTCAGAACCTTTAGTATTCTAAAAGGTTTTAGAAATTTTCACGTGGCATACTGACTAATGCAAAAACAGAGCTGGTCCAGAATTATATTTGAACGTGCCCCTGAACCTCTTCGAAATTATTTTAAGTCTAAAGATCTGATATAATCCTGGGAGATATTATTTCTCTATGATAATCTACTCTCAGTATCAAATAGTATGGACCAAAAGTTCTGCAAACATTTTTACTTTTAGACGACTAACAGCCAGTCTCAATAACCTATCCGTGGTTTTGCTTACTGCCATTTGACATAAACTTCCATACTTAAAATCTTAAACTCGTTTGAAGTTGACAATAACATGAATGAACCACACGGTAGCTAGCAGCACCTCTGGTTACCGCAAAGGCCATTGCTATTCAAATGAGTTTGCGTGCGTAAAACTTTTGCAATGATCCGTACATTCCCCCTGCATAGTGGCACTGAACGCAGACAACTGCATCGATTCCCGCAGTGCGCCAGACGGAGCGACGCCGGTCGAGGAATGAAGATCTTATCAAAAAGCTGGACTAGGGGTGGTAGTGGTCTGCCATTACGGAGTTACGGAATTCACTTGATGTAATTAGCTAAGTCTGAAACTAGTAACTGGTTAGGTTAGTTTAATATTGATAGCATGTATATCCGATCCGAATACATTTTTTCGAATAATAGTCTTCCCGCGACCACGGCTGGTGCAATCCGGTCGAAACGTCGGGCGAATATTAAAGGTAAAATTCGTGATAAATACTCGTTTTTATATGTTTTATAATTTTTCGAATAAGTACTGTACTTAACTTCGAAAATATCTATTAACTTTATCATAAAGACGAATCTAAGCTATTTAACGATATTCCATCATGTGGAAGAGATGATGAAGAGGAACCGAGAAATCATCTTACTAATAGTTTCAGCTCTCGGCGTGAAGGTTGAGTAGCCTTGTGGTCAGGCAGCTCGGCTTAAGAGCGATCGCTTGTATCTACGCAAGTTCGAATTTTGCCGGAGCTGTTAACTTTTAGTAAGATTTTTAATTTAAGTATATGATGAGAGGGTCTGAACATCCTCGAATCATCAGCATTAACTCTGTTTTACTTTTAACTTGTTTTTTTTTGTCGTCTTTTGTCTGTTTTTGCATTTGTTGTTATACTACATGTGGGAACTAGTAATTGGCCTTCGCGTTATATGTAGTCCTGGCTACATATTACATATTGTGTTATCAATTTTATAACCTAGCTGTTAGTTTCCCTAAGACTGTGAAAATAAATAAAATAAAAAAATAATTAAAAGTGGAAGCAGTGGTATTTGATCTTCTTTTAAATTGCCGTTGTCGTAGTTTCGTTGGTAAAGACATGAAGAAACTTAATTCTTAGTAGTTTATTTTAAAATCAATGCCACTAGCATTTTTTGTAAAAAAAATGGTCTGCATTTGAATGCTGTTTTTCGAAGCTAAACTTCGAAAAACAGCAGCAGGAAAGCAGCATTTTCACTTCGAATATAAGATACTCTTATTCGAAGTGAAAATGTCACATCCCTATTCTGAATGTTGTTAACAGCCCTTGATGGCGACACAGCTCAAAATATCCGACACTTTTCGTCGAGTTTTCGTACAATCCGGTGCCAAAAATATTTGGCTTTCATCAAGACAGTTAACGTTGATATCAATCATATTAGAACTTTATATATTTTCAGCGCGACATCATCCTCTATTCCGCGTTAGATATTTAGTTTTATTTATCTAAGAATAGAATACCTACCTACGTGTGTTTATTTGAGATTGACTCATGGTTTATTCATTTTTCAATGTCATAACCAAGAATCAATTTGATTTACCTTTACGTTGTGAACGAGAGCTTAAGATGCACACAATTAAGGTATTTTGCCTCGATTGAGCAGCTCATTTAATGTCAATTCAACAATCAATCGTCCACAGTCGCCCAAATACTGGACAAATGCCGATGCGCGTAGTAGTTATTTGGAAGTATTCCCGTTTGAGCACCTAGTTCTAGTAAACCTGCACTATTTTTTTGTAAGATAATGTTTGGCAAATCTGTTATTGACTGCACGATAAGCGATCGTATAAAGTTGTATAACATCTTACACCCCTGGCAATCCCACAGGTCAATCACCCCACCATCAAACGAATAAAACAGACACACCATTACAACATAACTGTACCATATTAGATTTAGAGCGCAAGGGAAATTATTTGGGATTCTTTCACGTTCCTAGCGTGACTTGACCTGTATTCGCCGATTTGAACTCTGTAAACTTTGCGCATAGAATAATGTAGGCAAGGTAGGTACCTTACCATACATTTACAACTACTGTGGATTACTGTGAATGCCCACTAAGGATATTCATTTCTTGGAAGATATTTGCAAATCTCGCAATTAAGTACTTTGATTGCGTGAACTTGCGGAATTTTTCTGCTTAACATTTGAAGTAATGATTTAAGTTTTTTAATCATTTTTATAGTTCGTTCGTTCGTTCGTATGAGCAAGTGGCCAACTCTGGTGACGGAGTTTTTAGGCCGCCTTAAGGCCTAAAAATGTATAGTGCACGACCGGGAACCAAACCCATAGACACGGAAGACAGACTCGCCTATGAGAACACGATGAAAGTTAAAGATAGTATTCTGTTAGTAAAAGTGATCGGCCCACGCATGCACGTTTTGTCTCATACATAACTCATCATGATGGCGCTTTTACTTTTTTATAGACAGCGTAATGGACTCTACTGGGCTGATGGTCGGTACGAAGGCGTATCTAACAGCCTACATTCACACCAACTTCTGTGTTGTAGAGGCTTATCGTATCGAAGATTTGTGTTGACAGTTGAATGTATAATGTATGACATTATGTGTAATTATCTAGCAATAGGTAATAATACATTTTTAATTATCATTAACAGGTGAGGATAATTTATTTGCCGGATCTCGTGATGTATTGACATCAATCGCACCTCTTTTTGGTAGAGGTAGTCAGAGACCATAGATTTCCATTTCAATAGTAGTTATACAAGGACGATGAAAGTAACTCCTATTAAAAATCAAAGCAATTTATTTTACACGTCACTAGCGCAGCTTTGCAGGGACTATTTAATTTTCGAGAAATGATCTCTAGGTTAAGGCTTTTTTTTTTAAATGAAATGAAAAAAATGAAATATGATCACGACTGTATCCCGGGATCGGTAGACATTTTCTTTCAGATCATTAGGCAATTTTTAGATCTTTTTGAAGTAGTTTAAGGGGGTAGTCAGAGGTATGTCCAAATACAAACATTGTACACATTTTGCAGAAGTTAACATTTTCAGATCCTTAGGCATTTTAGATCCTTTGAAGATATCTTGGAGGGTAGTCAGGGGTACTATGTCCAAATATATGCATGTACGGTACACATTTTGCAGAAGTCAACATTCCCTGCGTGACAGGTTGCAATCCCATCGACTCTTAAGGATTCCTTACTATGTCGAAATAAAATTAAAGGAAATAGGTTCATGCATTACCAAGGTTCTATATTTTTTCAGATCCGAAATAAATGATAAAAATTCTATAAACAGAGGTCAAGCTAAAATCTAAAGTAAGTAAGTATGTTTGTATGAGCGAGTGGCCAACTCTAGTGACGTAGTTTTTAGGCCGCCTTTAGGCCTCCGTTATGACTTAACGACTTTAAAAGCCGGGACCGACAATTTATCGTGCCCTCCGAAGCACGGAAGCGCTCAGCTGGTCACCCATCCAAGTAGTGACCACTCAGAACGTTGCTTAGCTTCAACGATCTATCAAGAACGTCTTAGCGAGCTTCGCCACGAGCGTTTCAACTAACTAAAAGCTAACTAATTAATTAATTTATTTATTAATTAAGCTCTGTCTTTGTATTTTTGATTTGTACCATTTTTGTGTGTGTTGTCAATAAACCTTTTCTTTCTTTCTTTCTTTCTTTCTTTCTTTCTTTCTTTCTAACTAAGTAACCACGCTGACCAAGGTACCTTTGACGGCCAAATATGGTGTAACGCAAACCAGTGGCCAGTTAAATGGTGCGTACGCTCCACTAATGCTTAATTACCGTTTATTAGCCGTATCGTCATTGTCTGCATTTTTTGTGACTACCTACGCGTTTAGTTATCGAACTTTGTTGTTCCGACACGATTAACCGACATAGTATTGCCGGTTTCTCCCGACAAAAAAAGGACAAAACAACGATTATTACATAAATACTTATAATATATATATATAGAGGCACGACTGTATTCCCAGGGATCGGTAATATTTCTTTTTAGATCTTTTAGGCAATTTTAGATCCTTTGAAGATGTAAGGGGGTGCAAGCCCATCGACGTTGTTAGAATGCTAACTGGTTTCCTCGTATTTTCATTCATACGAGTCAATGGCGCTCAAACCAATTTTGACCAGTATCTGGCCACGTCAACAGCATCATATCGGTAGCTTGATTGAGCTGCTCCCGATTGCAGATGGCAGGGCACAGCGGGCAGGAAAGCAAATGCGGCATTGTGTGCGTGGGGGCCCCGCACTGGCACTGGACTTGACTAGGGTCAATTATTCCCCATCTGGCTAGTTTACTCCTGCAGCGACCAACTTAGGCACGGAATCTGTTAAGCGACTTCCAAATCGGCCACTGCAGTTCGTGAGGAAACCATAACGACTATGGTTTCCTCACGATGTTTTAAGACGTTAATTAGATCGTATCGGATGTTGAAAATAGTCCTACCGTATAACGTATTGTTGGCATTTCTCTCATACAAGCAGTTTTTCCTTCTTGATGGATGAGAATAGTAATGGAAAGTAATTCTAAAAGCGAATTCAGATGCCACAGATGTCTGTTCGTAAAGATTCCAGTACAATTGATGCCATTGTTGTCGGTTCCTATGCGTACCAACCTATTTTATTAGATCTCGGTAAAATTATCTTCAACTTGCGGCCCGCCTCGATTTCGACTGGATAACTTTAATTCATACAAATTAATAACATTTTAGCAAAACAAAAAATCAGTAGTATTAGTAGTATACTCTACAAATCGATATAATATCGATTGATTATCGCAGCTCCGATTTATTGGTGTAAATGTAAGATAAACTTAGAACATTCAGCAACATAAGCTGAAACTATGTTATAGGCACGATATTACATCATTTTTAGCTACAAGAGTCAGGAACATCTGTCGAACCGTCCAAGTGTTCTATCATGCAAGCGACAATTGATTTTTATTAATATATTTATAGGCTAGATAGATGAAGTCGTGTCCACTAGATCGTAACTTGTTATAGGTTTCAAAACATGGCCGCGCTGCGTTTGAATACTTTACGGCAGCCATACTCAAAGTGTGCTCCGCGGAGCCCTAGGGCTCCGCAAAGGCCCTGTAGGGGCTCCGCGAAAATACGAGAAAAAAAAATCACCTCTCCTATCAACAGTTCTTCTATCAAACCTGATATCAATCAGTTGATGAAAAATAAGAAACTGTTTCATACATCCCATAAGATTAATTAATAAATAAATTGCGATTAATTAGGTACTTACATAACATAGTTTTTGTTTATTTTAGGGTTCCGTCAAATATTTTTCTTTCCAAAAGGGTTCCGTCACCAGAAAAGTTTGAGAACCGCTGCTTTACGGTAAAATATCTGGTAAAGGATGAAAACGTAATGAATTGATTAAATAACGGAGAAACCCGCAGCTAATTGATTGGAAACTGAAGACTGAGATGGTGCTTCGTTCGTATGAGCAAGTGGCCAACCCTGGTGACGGAGTTTTCAGGCCGCCTAAAGGCTTCCATCATGGTTTAACGACTTTAAAAGCCGGGACCGACGATTTAACGTGTCGTTAAGGGTTGTTATAAGTTTGAAGTGTGTGAATCTGATGCAACATAGCTTCTGGACGGATGGACGGATGGATGATTTCGATTTTTTGTTTGAAATCTGTCTTCGTCAAGAGTGTTCTATCTATTATTTAGTTAGAGAATCACAGTTTACCTGCCGCGGCTTCACACGAGTGCTTTACTTCATTCGAGGTCAAAAAAGATATCCATTTCAAGTTTCATTCAACATGGTTAAGCCGTGACGGCGCAATTAGACCACAAACATCCTTAGTGCACTGATTAAACAAACGATAAGTAAGATTTACTTAGGTTTTAGTGCACTGAGGAATATTTATTACTACTAGTGAAGCCCTCATGGAACCAGAGCAGTAATGATATTATTGATAAAAAGTAGCCTATTCCTCAAGAATTAAAGTACCCACAGATATTTATAGAATATTTCAAATCGGAATGGTATTTTTAAGCGATTTTAATTTATTTTCATTAACTAGTTAAGATAGATATTAAAAATTACATTATCGACAATGATACGATAAACAGTTCGTTTAGCCTGTTTATTGATTTATAGTTTTATCCATCAGACTATCCTTAGCTAGATAATTCAACAACATATTCAAAATATAAATTTTCCTGCTATAATTCTATGTTATGGTGAGACATCGAGAGGCGTCCCTACATTATGCTAATAAGCCGGCCGCAAAACCTCAATAGAGTTATTCCAAAACAAAATCAAAATATAATTATGAGTCACGGCTGTACTCTCGAAACATATCATCAGCATCAATCATCGAAGATTCTTTACATTCTTCAGCTTTTTACCGTCTTTTTACCGTTCTGCAACGGTACCGTATGTCATATTATACTTTGAAACAATCACTAGCCTTATCGTAGTTTGCCTACTTAATGATACATGTCGGCGTCAACAAAGCTGTGAGAAATAAAAACAAATCATTATCACGATAACCCGGTAAACTCTATCTGGAGCAACGTGGAGGAGACGTCTGCTCGCGATGACTCATTGAGATGAGAATGACATCGGCGCGAAATGCAAATCATTGCTAGATAGATTTTATTTTTTTATTGTCGCGCTTCTGGCAAGGTCATGCCACGTTCTTCGACGTAACGGTTAGTTCAAACGGAGCGATGCAATCATTGTAACCTCAGGGGTTACACAAACAGAGTGTGTTTGTTAGATGGGTTACTGCGTTTCTGTAAAGGGTAATTGATTTAATTATGAGGAGGTCGTTAATTCTGCGCATATCGATGCACATTTACTGAAACGCACGAGTCTAAGATCTTCGCTGTAGCAATACGTGTGAAACGCACACGAAGACAAGGTCGATATTCTTTATCATACCTACGATCACACACAATCTGCTAATTTACTCAAAAGTGAAACTTAAACGTGTTGCAAAACGCGATAAGGTACGTGAATCATTCTTAATATTTAAAATTTAATATCAATGTTGAATTCGTTGCTAAAGGAACTGCTACGAGTATTGGGTCAAACAAATTATACGCGATATGAATATTAACGAAGCAAACACATTTTGTTTGTTTTATTCAAGGCAATCAATCAAACGATTAGAATGTAAACTCAGAATTAGACACAAGTTATGTCATCAATAAAATCGAATATTTTATCATTGATAATAAACCTTATTTACTATGTGATACGTCGTATCTCGTGAACGGGCACTCCTTTATTATAATGCTATACCAGCGATACAATTTCCTTAACACAAGGTTTTCATTTGAAAGTAACACACGCATTTTCAATAACACACAAGACTATTGTTTGAAAGGCATGTATAATTTTAGTGTTTTCGTAAACCTATGAGAACAGAATACGTCGTAATTTTTATTGGTTTCGAGGAAACTCGTAAAAGCTAGACAAAATGGCACCCGGTGTCAATACTATTGATTTAGAAAATCCTGCTGGCGAATTTCCGTCATCGCTTTAAATACTCGAAATAGATTTCAATTGAATAAGTTTACGACTTTTTTAATGGTCGAAAAACATGCTAAATTAAAAGATGATCTCAGGACTACAGTTATTACAGATATTTTTAAATAAAAGCCATGATAAAAAAGCGCCGTACGTCGAGTTTCTGGGAACTCCAATGGGCAACCAATTAGCCCCAATGCATACCAATTATAATTTCTGCTCATTTCACTGTCACCACTCGAAAACTGGACAGAAAAACGGGACGGGCTACAAAAAATTGCAAACGTACGGTACGGTAAGTATTTTACTCAATGTTTTTTACTTTCCATGATTTTATTTTCAGCACAAGAATGTAAACTACAAGTCTACAACTAAAGCATACTAAAGTTATTCCAGAACGTTAGAAAACTAAAAGTATGTACCTAACCATAAAATTTGTTGATAATTTATTTCGAGCGGAGACTATATTAAAATTATTTTCACGCGTCAATTACTCCAGAAATTCTTGAAGCTACCTAAATCTACTGTTTCTGGACAGCTGAAGCCATTTGACTCTTCTATAATTTTTTGAATCTGCAGTAATAATCGTTAGAAAAAGAGGATTTGGGGACACTAGTCACTACTAGAATACATTTAGACCAATAACATTATGCATGGTGTGAAAAAAGGTTTTATCACATGCCAATGTATTTTAAACTCTGAATTGTGATCGTGAAAGGTCAAAAGGCTATTTATCTGTTTGGCGCACGTGAAATCTGTCAATGAGCCGCTCACGCCTGGCCTGGATTCCACCTGGCGACTCCCGACTCCTCGCTTCCAGACTCCATGCGGGTCAAGTGGTCTGACCTCGGGCCGTGTCCTTGTGAGGAGAGATCAGCGGACAAAGGATTAGTTGAAGTACTTTTTAGTTAACATATTTTGCAGGAGTGGACTAATGAAACAGACAAAAATCAATGATAAAAATTTGTTTCCAGATGAATGACCGAAGAAAACCGGATACCTACAAACTAATAAATAGTACTATCGAATCGAACGATAAATAGTAACTGTGCCCATTATTTACGGTACAGGAACAACAGCAATAGACTTGAATTAGACTTTCATAATCAAAGTTGGTTAAGATTAAGTTTTTAAAATTTTAAGACTGCTTTCCGCTGATCGCTACGCTCGCTCATAACCTTACGTAAGGTTTACCTACGTCATTTGCAACCGATCTTCTGCAGTTTTTAACTCGTATAATTGGACGAGCGGGAGGTACAATTAACGGACCATTTTACAAACCATAGTCCTCGTACCAGAAAACACTGTTTAACACGACTTTCTACAAAACTATTTTAAGAATCTAACCATTTTAATAGTAAAGAAATGGTAAATCACTTAAATTAATGGATAAAAATTATTTTTGGACAGTGTCTTCTGGTACAAGTACCGGGATCTAGTCGAAATAGACCAATTAGTCAGCCTTGGATCGCAATTAGCGTTAAATGGGGAGTTTAGACTTTCACAGTCTGTTGTTTGTACGTTTCTTACTCAATCATACGTTCACTCTTTCAATTTTTAAGAGTCGCCGCGCTATAGCTCCTAATGAACACATCCATAATATGTATTGTATTAAGAAGAAGAAAAAAGAGTATCTAAGTAGTAATATCAGTCACCAAAACACAAGCATTAAGTTGCTTAGCTTAGGGCTAGATGACGCTGTGTGGAATGTCTAAGAATATATATATATTTATTTATTTTTATTTATTTGTCTACTATACTAAATCGTTTACAGCTGCACTAAGCTTTAACCATTTGAAATGACACATTGCGTCAATGCTTAGCTCACTGAACCTGCTCGCGTGACATTTGTTTACTCCATCACCTGGTGAATAAGCAGCTTAGATCATGCATAATGTTTAGGTATTTATGGATATTATAATTGCCCTTCTAGTAAGGCCTTTTGCTTGCTTCTCGCTTCGGTGAGTGCAAACTGTGAATTCGAGCCTTAGTTGTTGGCGTGAATTTTAATCGGCATGTTATCGATACGACAATGAACTAGAGCATGTATCACATCCAAGGTGAGTCATACAGATAACGGTTAAACAGTTGATTTTGTTGTGTGAGCTTGAGTGAGCTTCGACAGAGGGCTACTCTACTTAAGAGTTTGAAACTTTCCTCATTTCGAGCTAAGCTATCTTAAGCTAACTAACTCTATGTTTTGTTAAGTTACTTCCTTTGATCATCAAGTAAAAGTGACCAATGATTGCTATTAACAGTTGGTTAATTAATGCAACTCATAACTATGTCAATTCACCATTATGTATGATAATAATGTGTTAATATAATTAATAAATAATATTGTCAAGATTTTGCTAGCTAGATGTAAGTAAAGTTGTGGTTAAGTTTAAGTCCCTGTAAAGTTACAGACTTTTTTAAATAAATAAATTATTAAATCCACAAATGAAGTCTTCAACGATTGATAACAAAGTAAAAGGTAGGTCTGTAAAGGTACTGAATGTCGATTAAAAAATTGGTGCTTGGTGCTCTATGATGTACACGCTTTAAAATCGTCCTAGACATTCAAATACACTCTATTGAATGACCATATTTAAATTGGTCGAAGCAAAAAGTCATCTGATGACCGATATTCGCCTAGGTCACTGAACTCACACAGAGGCCACAAAGCGACCAGTGACGTGGTGCTCTTTCATCTAGTGCCAAAACCAATGGAAGTAAACCACACGTACATCGTCCAGAAGTAATCAATCAATAACATCAGTCGATTCCCATGTTAAATCTAGTTTATAGATGAACTAGAAAGGTCAGACAACAGTGCTTTGTACACGATTGTAATTTGTTTCATGACAAGGTGCACACATTGTTCAACGATTCCTTAAAATAGGAAAGAGTCTTTTTAAAAATAAAAGCGCCAGCGGATTCTCCTAAGGTTTTTTTAACAATTCAAGTACTGTTTACTTACAGCATTTGTACTTATTCATAGCCTCAGGGTGTTTCTCAGAAAACCTATGTCATAATCACATGAGTAAAGTGAAGACACACTGAGCAATATGAATGAGAGGAGCGTCGTTGTCAGTTACTATAATAATAATGCACTCGAAGGCGCAAAGTAAGTGGGAAGAAGTAAAACAAAAAACAATGAGTACAAAATCGAGGGCCTTCTTAGTTTCTGATCATTCCAACTTACAGGGTACTTAAGGGATGTTGGGCATCTTTTTACTTAAATTGTAAAACATTAATCAAGTAGAGTAATTTGTCCTTAAAATGCGAACAAAATCGCGGGCGTTCAGCACCACAGAGCGTGTCCGCGTGAATGAAATCAGACACCAGTCCAAGGGACCTATTGTAAGGGCAACTAAAGGATATAGCTTTTGTTATGCTTAAGTGCTCGCCCATTAAACACTTGTTCGGTTCCCCTCGTGTTTACGTTGTTCCCGATCGCTCGTTGTCATATTGAACTATTTGTAATTTCTTGACTTAAGCAGGGGAGAAGGAAAACATCGTGATGTAAACGTTAAGGCCGTTTGTCTACCGCCCGCCGCCGTCACCGGGACGTCAACGAGAACGAGATTATTTCGGGCCGAGTTTAAGATGACGTGACGGACTTGCGGTGGACTGGACACGCGGCTATAGTAGTCTATGTATCAGTACTTCGGCGCCGTCATCTCGTTCTCGTTGACGTCCCGGTGACATGATATGACGTGACATGATAGTTACAGCCGGTTTTTCCTCAGAAGAAGGAAATAATGTCAATGGGTTTTTCGAACGCAGATCATATCCAAAATCAACTAATCAATGGTCAAATCACGTGACATTGTCGTGAAACCTGCTGTTAGTAGAAAAAATGGGCTTGTCAGCAATTTAACATTGCCAAACGTAGGCATGTCTCAAATTCATAGGATGTACTGTCTTACTATCCCTTTGACATCTTCATCTAATCTCTTACTGTCTAGATCTGAGAGAATACCTACTGAGCTCCAGGGACATTTGTAATTCTGTTTAGTTTTTCCATTTAAGTTCTAATTGACTGAAGAATAATAAAAAACTTTCTGGTACTTAACATAGTGTAAAGCGAAGCATCTACTAGCAAGTAACATCCACAATTTCTTGCAGAATTCAATGACAACTGTTTCCACTGACTACTCAACTGCTGGTCGTGCTTCTCTGAACAATATAGCTTCGTTCATATTGTATTATAAAGAATGGAGTGAATGATGACAAGAATGGAATAATTGAGAAGAATAGAAGAGTATTTAAAAATTACACAGAAATCGTTCGTTCGTTCGTATGAGCAAGTGGCCAACTCTGTTGACGGAGTTTTTAGGCCGCCTAAAGGCCTCCGTCATGGCTTAACGACTTTAAAAGCCGGGACCGACAATTTAACGTATCCTCCGAAGCACGGAAGCGCTCAGCTGATAATGCCACTTGCGGCCACACAAATAAAAAAGGTATTTCAAATCAATATTTAGTAATTAGTAAGAGAATTACATTACAAAAACTAATAATCCATAACTAGATAGACAACACACACAGTGACATAAAACTACTTAATGAGTACACAGCTCTTAATAAAACCAGTCTGCCAAAAATTATCCGATGATAAGTCGTACAATAGTATGCTAGTATTACACGTAACACTTTTTTCAATGAGTGTACTTCACGCTTTTTAAGGCTAATTAAAATAATCGGACGAGTTGACGAATGGAAATAATATTTATTTTTGTTTTCGTCAACTGGTCAGAAAGGCCCAGTTTGAAAAGTGACCAGTCGACGAACCACTCGACGTAACTGTTCCACGGCCATTTGTTTGCTCTATTGTTTAACGTAATATTTACGTTCGTGTCGTATTGACTGTGATCATGTTTTCTGTAACACATCAACAAATACTAATTTACATCCATACAACATTGGTGGTCTGCCAGGAGAGTTCCTGGCAAGATGTTATTGGATTTGATTCCCGTAGCGGTACAAATCTTATGTTCGACAGATAGTTCATTCACCTGGGTCAAATTACTTCGATAACATGATAGTTGATTGACCCCTTATAACTTGGATATAACTTAATCATAACAAACTTTCGTATTTTTTTATTATAGTAAGATACGTTTGGGCTATTTCAGTATAAAACTTGCTCAAGGCTAATTTCTTTCAAATCAATTTAAAATCAAGGCTATTAATAACAACCTTGGCTTCATTTTTATAAATAGCTTATATATTCGACAGCAAGTAAGTCTATTTCATGATAAGTTGTTTTGGAAGGCACAATCAATCGTTGGCTTCTCGCATGTTTCTATTCTATTTCTATCAACGCTATTCCTTTGATTTGACTTCCGATCGCGCGACTTTTTGTCATCGAATACCAATTCATAGGTACATTTTGTTGTTTTTTTTTTTATTTTAAAGGTAATGCTAGATAATTTATCACTTGCTAGGGGCAGAGTTAATTCATTAGCTCACAAATTTACTATCATAAATACGGCCCATATATTATATACATCAGTCAAATACGACGTGCCATGTTTGTAATCAAACTGTCACTCATAAAGTTGAATGGCTTCCTAAGGGTTGGTTTTTTTTCAGTTAATAGTAATTAATATTGAAAAGAGTGGTCTCAAATCCAGAATTAGTATTAAAAATGAACTGAAAAAACGTTATTTTTTAGGTTAACTATTGACTGTTTGTTTACAAATCTGGCTTGTTGAATTTGGCTGAAGTATTAGTTTGCTGATAACATCTTTCCAGCTAAGATTGCTAACTGCCCTGGTATTTAGGTCTATGTCAGTTAGGTAATTATCTGAGCCAGTGGCAATGTTTCTCAATGTACTAGTTTTGTAGGAGACTAGTTGATTTACAATCTTTCTAGTTTCAACTACTAGTACCTATAGTATTATAATATTATTTGTGTTTTAACTACTCATAATGAAAGTCAAAATATTTGCCAGTTCTTTATGAGAAGAAAAAGAATGTCAAAATAGTTTGAAAATAATTGAAAAGGGTCTTTTACCTGTACCCTAAAAGGGTGGTGCCAATTTTTAACAAACAAATATTCTTAGATAATAAAAAATCAGTATCCATGACTAGGATATCAGCTTTAACATATTTTTTATTGACAAACATGCAATGAAACAATACAGTCAATGTGTACTTCGATACAAACAGCTTGTTGTGTAACTAGGTACAACCATTGCAATGGTAAAAACATAGTTTCACTTCCTCGCTTAGGATGGTAGTTAAGATCACAATCAATGTGTTGTTAAGTTTTATTCTTGTCTTATTATGACGAATAGCAGGTGAAGTAAGGTGCTGGCATAGAAAGTGGCATAGTTAAGGTATCACCTACCATCATCATCATCTTCCTGCCCTTATCCCACATTACTTGGGGTCAGCACAACATGTATTCATCTCTATCACTCTATCAGCTGTCATCTCAACATTCACCCCTTTCGTACCCATCGTCAACTTTCGCACAATCCATCATGGATTGAGATATAAATGGATGGATTATCCATCCATCTCTTCCTTGGTCTACCTCTACCCACATATCCATCCACATGCAAAAGTTGCATGCCATTATTCTCTTCTCATAACATGTCCATACCATGCCAACCTGTTACTCCTTATCTTTTCATTTGGTGCCACTTTCAGACTTCCTATCACCTACCTAAATTTTTAATTCTAATATTAAAACATCTAAGAGAAAAACCTAGACAAACATATCTACTTGTACCATATCCACAACATTTTGGAGACAGGCCAGGTAAAAATAACTGGCAGGCTTTTATGAAACATGTAATATAATAAATTAAAGTGAAAGAGTACCTATGTGATTGGACCATGTGATTTTTGTATAAATTTCCCGATCCAGCAACAGCAGATGTTTTGTTGTTGTGCAATTTATAAAAACACAGCTAATCGCAAAATATTTGTGAAATGCACAGTAAAACTAAATGTTTTGCTTGTAAGTCTTATGGCACAGTCAGTGCGAGTCAAATGACAATATCAACGCAGAGTTATTTGAATAAGAACTTAGACTTATTAAATACGAGGAAAGAACAACTTTTTGAAATAATGTCTAACTACAGATAACTCTGACGAAATTTTTAGAACTTTGAACAACCAATGCTATGTTAGTCATGCTGTACCTATGGTATAATCACTATATTGATAGCACAATATCACCAGGGACATACTGTGATAATAAAAATAAATACCAACATGATGTCACGACCATCCTACGCATTCAGACTGATAGTCGTACGGTTACCAACCAGTCTAACAAAATACAAATCAAATCATCAATTTCGTAACCAATAGGTCACAATGTACCAAAACATACGGACTACTTTCAAGTTTCGAAGGGTTACTTGCTAACCCTTTCACTCAAACTTTACGACAGTCGCTTAGAGCGGGATAGATCTTGTTTTCAAACTTCTCATTTATTTTATTTACAAGTAAAGTAACAAAAGTTTCAAACTAAGTTTCGCAGCTTGGAGAATAAAGGATTGGAGTTGGACTTACCGCAGTCAAGTGTGCATAAATCCAAAAAATATGTCAGGTTGCAGTTTTTTCGGGAAACAAGACACAAACACACTCAAAACACCTTTTTCGTTATCGTAGTATGATCGTGACGTTAGCACTTTGATGAATATCACATGCACTAACACAGAGCACAGCACTGCGGGACGCAACGCGAATACACAGTTGTTTGTTTACAGACTCAAACACGCGATTTTACGCAAAATAGGCACGAGACGTCTGCCGCATCACAATGAAATTCGGCCATTTCGGTAATGTAGAAAAAGAAAGAGATGCACTCTCCCTCCTCACATCTTGACCAATCAAAGCGGAGGTCAGTGAGAGCAGAGCCCTCTGTTTAGCAGAAGTGTACTAAATTAAGTTAACGTTCCATTCTGCGCAGAATCACAAAAAAGAGAGCTTTTAAACTCATGTTAATTTATTTACACACACATAGAATATTATAACATTACAGTTAGGTACTAAGTCGTTATATCTATATAACAAAAAAAAATAAAAAATTGCCTAGCATCAATTTTTAGCAAGGCACATAAATCAATGAAAATCTACTAACAAACTAACAACAAATCCAATTCTTGTATATTTTACAAGAGAAGATAACATTTAAAATCACAACTAAATGTTTACAAAAGATTCGTCTTCATTGGTTTGTTTTATTGAAAACACTGTTTAATGATTATCCACATTTGTATCCTCAGATGAAATAGCAAATGTATCTACGTATAACGAAACACAGTGCTATTACATGCTCTTTGCACAGTGGGCGCGAAGTTGTCTGTCAATTTGAATTTTGTGAGAACTTTGTTATTTCAAAGTTTAATATTTGAAAATGAATTATTACGAAAAATTTACGGTATTAACAATAGTTACTTTGTTTGTAAGTAGAATGGTGAACCACTTTTGAAGTTTTATCAGAAAGAAACTTTAATAATATTTTTTCGTTAGTTCTCTGTTCTAGGTGTGAGCTCTATTAAAGATAAAGAATTCGAAGAAAATCATACAAATAGTTCGCAAGGTTAGAAAACCATAATTATTATACTTAGTTAGTTGGAAAGATTATCAAATGCTAATTATATTTATATTCCTACCTTTGAACTTTTTTTTTCTCCAGGCTTTCCACTTGGCATTTCCCAAGCCATTAATGATGCTTCAACAGTCTTCAGAAAACTCATCGGTAATATGATGGCTAAGAAGAGACTTGTGGGTATCGATTCTGGCTGGTATTGGTAAATACAAAGATCTTCAGTCTATTTGCTTGTTTGATTTGTTAGATCATGCACGAAAACATAAGTGAGCAAAGCGAGCTACTTATTTTGAAACCTCACAGGCATTAGTGGAACGAAAGTACCTACCTAGATATTAGATGCGAAGTAAAGGTTGAATGAAAGTTTGTCCTTTAATGCAAAGTATTGCAAAGAATGTACCTAGCTACCTAGGTATGAATAAAGGTAGGTACCTATAGGTAAGGTCGAGCTGTGGAAGATTTTTAAACATTACATTAAAACATCATTATCTTGTTCATCTACTTGTGATTAGGTAGGTATTGTTTATTTCGTGTAGGTAAATAGATAAGAATAAGAATAAGAATAAGAATAAGAAAACGTTTATTCGGTACATACACAATTAATAAACATACAAGTGAGCAAGCAAACAGAATAGACAAGGATAAAAAACACGAAAAAACAAAAACAAATAAAACAGTGTAGGTACCAAATGGGTCCAGTCTCAGCTGAAAGCCACTCCTGCGGGAGAAGGCGCTGATTTTCAGACTGCACCCTGCAGGGTGACATCATGGACATTGGGACCGAACACAGGCGAAAAAGGGATACATTTTTAAACACAACAAAACAAAAACAAACAAGCAAAAAGAAAAGAAAGAAATTGACCTAGACTAAACTTAACATTCTATTGAAATTGATTGACATGACATATTTTGTTTGACCGACGTCCGACAGTGACTTACACAATACAAAACAAATAAAATAATATAAGTACCTAACCCATAGACATTTTAAAATCTAAGTATTAAAACAAGAGATAGGTATATAAGTATTATATAAGCACAGATAAAAGAATACCTACTAGGTAGTATAAGTAAGATTATATGAAGGGTACCTACCTATACCTCATTCATAATTCATACATAATTACAATAAATTATAAATCTACTTGGTACCTACATAATACACCATACCTTATAAAGAGCTTACCAAACTAAAAAATTACGAGCCTATTAAATAATACCTACCTATTTTTTCAAGATTTTACCAGTCCTGAACTTAGACATCTGTTTCTATATAATTATTATTTATCATAGCATACTTATTAATAAATACTTAATTCTTAGATAAAGACAACATGAGATGTACCTATAATACTGAGATCATTTATTTTATTAGCAATTGGTAGACCAGGTACCTACTTACTTATTGTAAATGTTATGGAATTTAATGATACACCATTTTTAATAAACTTAGCACGAGAAGGTAGTAGGTAGGTAGGTACCTAATTCAAAATACTGAAATAAGACTATAGTATCCTATCTTCCTACATGACTGAGTTGATTTCAATGCTGTTGTAAAAGAAAAACATCATATTCTTGTCAAACTTTTCGGCCATTAAGTTGCGTATTTTATCCCAGTCCTCGTTTTTCTTGTAGTATTCATTATACATATCAATGGCCAACCTACCCTCGAAACCTTTACTTCCCTCAATGATCCCTTTCACGAGAGACACGATCAGTTCATGACGAGATTCCCTGAATCGAAGCAAGTAGTCCTTCAACCCTTTACTATACAATTCTACTACCGACTCGAAATATGAAGACATGAGTTCTTTCGCTTCACCAGCTATGTAATTCCCAAAAGCTCGCATGATGAGTTTCATACCTTTTTTGTTCTTCTTCTTATTTTCTGCGTCACCAACAAACAGATGTGGTGCTTTTGTAACGATTTGTCGCACAGCGAAGTAGTAAACCATGGATAGATGCACTTCCACGTATACTTTAAAATATTCCTCCATTGGAAGCTGCGAGTGCATTCTCTTCAAAACTTTACGCATGATATGCTCACAGGAAACATACTCGTTGCTGAAGAAGACAGAGTTGCATTTGAGAGCATGCAAGAAGTTTTCCAAAAAATGGTGGTATGTTATTTTGCACTGCCGATCGTAAGTCTCCAATATGTCGAAGAACAAAACTCCCAAGCGAGCAAATCTCTCATCTTGCTCATTTTCATTCTTGCAAATTAAAAAAAATTTGGCCAGAATCCTGAGATGCATATCAATGTCACTGTGTTTTCCTAACTCAAAGAAAGAGGGTTGCGGTCGTGCTTCAACCTTTGCAGCGGTGAAATCATTTTGAAGGAACTTGAAAAGCATATTTTCAATAAACTGTGGCTCCATTTTCGGAAGAAGTCTGTGTACGTGTTTTAAAATACGATACAATTTAAGTGTGTCTGTAATATTAAACTTTTCTGATTTCCTGCTTAAGTACAAGGGATACATAATCTGAATAAACTCCGGTCTTATTGATTCAGGAATCTGGTGGAGGTTCTCAAGTTTCTGAAGGAAATGGATGTTTCTGTTCCCTGGTTCAAGTTTTAGAATCAGAGGTTTGATTGTTTCCCATATTCGAGGAGTTGATTCGTCATGTTTAAAGTAATCCAAAGCTACTTTTATGGCTATGGTGGGTCTCATGGTGGCAGCAATCTTCAGCACCTCAACGCCTCGGTCTGATCTCTTGGCCAACAACGTCGCCAGTTTGACGGAGCGTTTCCACAGAAGAGATTGCTCAATATATTTATTGATGTCGACACTCTTACAAATTAGTACTTTGTTTGCAACGAGCTTTACTCCTGCTTGGCGCCATGTTATAGCATCAATATCGAATTCAGGCCTTGCAAGATGCGCATTAGCTCTGATTTCAGCGCAAAACTTCTCAAGATCCTTATCATCCTTGCAAACTTCCCTTTTCACATCCATTTTGGATATATAAGTTTTTAAATTTGCACCAATCAGAAAAGCTATAGGTCTAGCTAAATTGATGTGGGTTTTTTCTTTTTTCATTGCATTTAATAAAAGCGAGGCCAAGCCACCATCTTCTGCAAAATAAACACCAATTTTTCGTAGGTACCTGTCCAGATCAATGTCATCGACGACTATCGTCTTTAGGACTCGATCGACCTTCAAGACTTCTATGTCGTGTTTCAGTGCGTTTACATAAGAATCATCACGCTGAATCACAAGGAAGTTCTCTTTGAACAAATCTTTTCGTCCTATTCTTGAATTAAAAAGTATATTAACGACGCGTTTACCAGATGCTTCATCTCTTTTAAGTAGTTTTTTTACAGCTGGTATAACGCCACTGTATTGATTTGTTGGAACTTTAGCTAGTTTCAAAGTCTCCAGTAAATTCACTAAAATATCCGCTGCCGTCTCACCATTAGTTTCAGTGTTGGCGGATTCCAAGAGAAGGTTCGGTAAAAATTGCAGAATGTGCGATTTTTCTTCCATTGACAGTTTATACTCGTTAAAAGTAGAAAAATTCTTTAGATACGATGACTTTATTTCGGTAGTAAGTTCACCAGTTTTCATCAGATTACGTATAACGACGGCATGTAGGCCTTCTATGCACTCTGTTTCCGAAGTACTACCAATCAAGGAGAGACCTTCTCCAAATTTCAATAAATTGTCCCAAATACCATCGGACACGCGCCAGATTGAGCAACGTTTCACTAAGCTTCGAATAACAGCAGCTCTCATTTGAGGCGGCTCGTTGCAATGTTTCATCAAAAACTTAAAAAACGCCTCTAAATTTTCTTCCTTTCCTCCACTCTTGCTGATCAACACAAGCATCATGTGCATTCGATTCCGTGGATTACTTTCAGCTAATATCTTCTTGCTCATCTCGAAGAGCGACTTTGAAAAGCTTTTAAAGCGATATTCATTGAACAAGTGATCTAAATGTGTTAAATCCCTCCGACTGCTCATAACATATGCCACACCCGCTAGACATGCGCCGAGTCGTTGAAGGCAATCATCGTCCTCAGATTCATCATCCTCGCTATCATCGCAATCTGAACAATCGTCTTCTAAGGGGGGGCCTGGCGGCGGGTAAGGCCAGTCCTTCACGTCTTCGCCGACTTCTTTGCGAACGAAAACGCGCTTCTTGAACTCAGCACGCTTATTTTTGTCTATCCTTTTGATGAGTGGTTCCACAGATTTATACTCGAACCATGGATCTAAGAACTTTGATCTCGCTAGTTGAATGACAAGCTCTTCGCATTCCGTGCTGCTCAGGCACTTTGCTAGTTCTTTCATGTCCAGTAACCAAGCCGCGTACAACTCCGGTTTTCGTAAGAATCTCTCCTTTTTCTGAGTCAGGATAAATCTAGTAGCACTTGAACTCAGATAGCTAAATTGATTTACATTAAAATGTTTTTCAATAATATCCAAGAAAATGTCAGGGTCATTTTTTAGAACATACTGCAGGCTCTCAAAATACTTGAACTCAAATTGTTTGTATGTTGATCGAAAAGATGTATCTTTATCTATTAGATCGTAAACTAGTTTGGCAACAAGAGGAGATCTTTCACAAAACATTTTAAAGTAATGTGGTGTAACATAATACTGCGGTGAAGAGCAGAAAACAGTAGAATCGTTTTTAAAAAATCCAAGGATTTCTTTAATAATGAGGTCAGAAGGACAATTTAATAAATATTTCATGGCGAGTTTAGGGTTATTGTTACGATAGTAAAAATAAAACTCTTCACATCTTGCTTCGTCCTGCAGATTCAAATGTATCCAGTGCCTCATTTTGTTCACCGCCGGAAGTATCATCTCGGGGTAGACATCGACTTCCAAATTCGCAGGGTTTATTATTTCCTTGTAGGGCTCTTCCAGTAGCCATTTTGATTTTAAAGCTCTGCTAACATACAACATGTCAGTATCCTTCAAGTTTTTCAGTATGTATGGAACATGTTTCTTATTTGATGCTAGATCGATTTTGAAAAGTCTGTCGATAGCAGATTTTTCTGGAAGTTCTAGAACTTCGTCGATAGGTTCTCCAAGTTTGATTGCTTCGGAAACCAACGCGTTCAGCTCACGGTGGCGCTCTCCGAGATTAGCACCCTTTAACGTTATTGGAGTGCGTGGAGACATTTCAGTTATGCGCATAATCTGAGAACAAAATATTTGAATTACTTACTATTCTGCAGTATCATCGTCATTCTCCTGCCCGTATACCTAGGTATGGTCGGCACGACATGTTTTATGCTTCCACTCACCTCTATCATTCGTCAACTTTAAATCCACTCCTCTCACATGAATACCTATCTTCTATAATCTTCCACAAAATCACTTTTCCCTCGGCCTTCCTCTACTTGCATGCCCAGCCACACTGATCAACAGTCACTCACAACAACTCGTTCTGCATTATCATGATACCTATATCACGTAGCCACTTAGGCCGACGACCCCTTGTGATATATCGACCACCTGTGTCTATTACCGGCCATTTGCCAATCATGTGCTGGGATGATTCAATGCACTAAACCTACTAACCATTGCATTTACCACTAATATAACTGCCGGCCGTGACACACAAAGTAAAACAACGAATTAACATAGGTACATTTATTATAAACTGTACCTACCTAAAAGAAAGCTTTAGAACAACAATAATTTAGCAAATAATTTTGTTTTTCTGGACACGCCGGGTTGACCTGCGCGAAGGAGATGCGCAGTGGCTGCTGCCCTGCGTCTTGCGAGTTGCTCGCGAATACCGACAGCCATTAAAATTCCCTAAACTATTAGCCATTCATTATTACCTAATAGGTAGGTGCATTTCATAAAATTTATGTATCAGTAGGTACTACCTACCCGTATTATCCTACATGACCTACATCTGATTTTTTTCGTTTACGTAGGTTCTACCTACTTACATTGTTGGCTTGCAAACGTTTAATTTTTTTTATATCTTCCTACCTGGTTGGTAGGTAGGTACCTACCTACCATTTATTCGCGCAATACCTACACGCATACCCAGAGAGAATATAGGTAGGTACGTAAGTAATACAATTTGACCTGGCAATAACACTGTCATTGACGAGTAGGTACCTACCTACCTACCTACCTACTTAATTTGTAGAGGTAGTAATCAAACAGGTGAAAACAGTCAAAACTATAAACCTACCTAAGGTTAGGTAGGTAAGTAGGTAATAGTGGCAATTCTGAGTAGGTATCGCAAAAGCTAAACTTACCTAACTAACCAAAAATGTTGCCGTCCCTTTCATAGCGATTGGAATAAAAAGGATGGCATTCACTTTAGTTAGTTTAGTTTAGCTTTTGCGACACTCCGAATTTCCTCTAATAGCTACGGTCTACGCATTTTTTGTTCATGGGTCTCATTCAGCCATGTAGAAATTGGTAGGTACTTACCTGCTTAGGTAGCCTGTACTACATATTAAAAAATGAAACTGAACTAAATACTTACATACCTTTCTTCTCTCTATATTTACACTTTTCTGGGGTTTTTACAAAAACCACATTTCAGCACCGGGTTGAATCGGTCGGCCTCACTCACTCCCGGCCACAGACTACTAGGCAGTAAATACAATAGTACTCTGTGCTACTAGGATGCTAGCGCATTGTCAAAGAGTAAAATAATACCATTGTACAAAGAGCATGTAATGTAGTGTACCTACCTACAGTAGTATTATGTAAGTACCTACTTATTCTAACTAATTCTATTATCAAGGACGATAGGTAGATCCTTGCTATTATTTATGTTACCTACTTACTGTAAGGTAAGTAGGTACCTACCTAAATGTAAGTACATGATAAAATCTGATAAGTTGTACCTAGGTACCTAGGTACCTAGTACCTACCTATCTAGACATCAACCATCAGACAAGTTAACAAGTAGGTAGGTAAGGACTAATTACTAGGTAGGCAGGTAGGTACAAAACTAAGAATAGATTTAGGACACATTAAAAGATAAGTCTAAATAATATGAGTTTCTGTATAACTACACTTATGTACCTACGTTAAGACATTGATAAATATAATAAAAAAGTTACAACATACCCACCGGTCGGCAAGCAACGCACCGGGTAGGTAAATAAAACAAGGCAAGGGTAAAAAAAATAGTCTTCTTCTTCTTCTTTATTTTGGCTTCGCCGGCTTTTGCCACGCAAAAAAAATTGTCTTCTTCTTCTTTATTTTGGCTTCGCCGGCTTTTGCCACGCATTTAGCCACTACCATGTGATTAAAATTCAAGTTAGTCAAGTCAAGTCAATCAAAGTCAGAGTCAGAGTCAGCATCAGTAAAGATGTGGGTCTTTACTGAAGCATTACATGGACTTTTTGAGAGAACTTGAAATGCAATGTTAACCAGTTTTGTTTCATTTGCCCACACTTATGTACTTACGTTCACATACATAGGTGTGGGCAAACTCAAAAGAAAAGTGTCAGTCTGTCAAACAAAAGTCAAAATGTCAAAATTGACATGGCCCTTCGATTTTGAATTTGTTTGTACGTTTTACTTTTGTAGATAGTTGAATTGAAAATTATTAACAAAATATCTCCGAATAGTCTGTGTAATGGGAATGGAACTAATAAAAACCGTGTTGAAATTTGTTACGGGGGAATCGGAAAACGTTTGCAGGTTATGTTTCGATGTAACAAACTCCAGAGCAGTTTCATTTGAGGATAGCGCGTATCTCGTAAGACCGTACTTTGAAGGCACTGTTACTTACGGAGCTATGCTCATGGAACTTCGCGTAAGTACCTACCTACTTAAAAAAATAAAAAATACAAGCCCTTTGATATCAGAACTCAAAAACCTATGTGAACTACAATAATAATTTTATCATAATTTCCAGGTCACAGAGGAACCATGTATGCCACTACGGCTTTGTTCAAAATGCGCCAGCCACGTCACAGAAGCTTACCTGTTCCAGAGGCTAACTCAATACTCAACTGCGAAATTGGAGGAAGTTCTGAATAAAATAAACAGCACTGTCGATCTCACTAACGAGCTGCGGAACAATGTGCAGACTGTGCACTTCGTGATGGGACCCACTGAAAGCTGTTTGTTCACAAGCCGACTGAGCTCTGTTCGTTCTCACCATTTTATTCCATCAGACATATCTAAAATCAAACAGGGTGTGCTATGTAAAGTCAAATCATTTTTTATGCATCAGCATCGGAAAAAGACTGCTAAGACGAAACCTAAAAACCCCATTAAACTGATCTGTCAAGACTGTGGAGAAGAATTCTCTTCTAATGTCAGCTTGTCCAGGCACATGATAGCTCATAGCAGAAAGCGGTATCCTTGCAGTGAATGTGCTAGAGTATTTAAAAGTGTTTGGGCAATGCGAGATCATAAGGATAGACTGCATTCGGCTAAGAAGATTAAGTGCTCAAAATGTTCGAAGATGGTTAGCACACAGAGACTACTGCAGAGGCATGATGATAGAGAGCATAAAGCTACGGTCTGTCCGCTCTGCTTCATCCAGTTACCTTCCAAGACTGCTCTGAAACTACACATGAACAAACATGGCCAGTTTAAATGCATGGTCTGTCAAAAACTATTTGTAAACCGTCAATCCTTCCAAGTCCACATGAAAACTTGCGGCAAACAGGAAGCAAAGCAAAGAGTGTACTGTGATATTTGCAATCAGAGCTACAATTGGAAGAATGCTCTAAGATCACACTTGAAGGTGAAACATGGGTTTGGAAAAGAAAATTTTAGTTGTAATTGGTGTGATAAAAAATTTGATGCTGCTAGCCGGTTGAAATATCACATAGTCAAGCATACTAAGGAGAGAAACTTTCACTGTTCAAAATGTGGAGGCATGTTCGTCACTCAAGCTGCTCTCGTCTATCATACTCGCTTACACACTGGGGAAAAGCCTTTTAAGTGTGATTTGTGTGAAGAGAGCTTTTTATCTGCTTCTAGACGAATGGAGCATAAAAGAAGAAAACATTTTGGTCCTCAGAAGCAATGTCCCTTCTGTGATAGCAAGTTTATTACTGGGCACAGTCTGAGGAAACATGTGGAGCGACACAAGAACCCACAAAGTAAACTGTTTGTGGGCGACAGTGAAGATAAATATTGCAAGCCAAAAACATATAAGATTGTTCAAATAGTAAATGTGTGAAAATAGACTGTATAATCATTTCTGAGTGTAAAATAACATTGTCTTCCTCTTTATGGATTCAAAAGTGCCTTTTCAAAAGATACAAAAGAAATTGTAAATTAATTGCTAGTTTTATTTCATTACACAATAAATAAATTATCTAACTATACAGTGAATTCATTATTTACCAACATCAATGTTAGGGATTCTCATGTTTTGCTGCCCTGGTACATTAGGTGGTATTGAATTCCTTCCTATATACAACTTATTTGTTGGATCATAATGTCTTTTCATGTGAAGTCTTAAAATGTTCTTAGTTACAAACTTTCTAGAACACAACTGGCAATGTAGCGTTGGTCCAATATGTTTATGCTTTATGTGATCTGCTCTAGAGGATGAGTTCACAAACGTATCACCACAAAACTTGCAAACATAAGGTTTTTCACCAGTATGTCTTCTTGTGTGGTACAACAAAGCTTCCTTGGTAACAAATTTACCGTTGCATATCTCACATTTGAAGTTCTTAGCTCCTGTGTGTGTGATCAGATGAGCCCTAAGATAGCTGGGAGCTGTGAATTTCTTTCCACATTTGTTGCAAACATGGGGCTTCGAGTCCCCATGGACAAACTTCTCATGGACTCTCAAACCCCCGGAAGTGGAATAACCTTTCCCACATTTTAGGCAGAAGTGTTCTCGAATAAGTTCGCTCCTCAATGGATGTTTAAGAACTTGCCCCGATAGACACAAATTCACATGTTTCAGATAGTACTCTTTTGTAGTGTAAACCTTCCCACAATTAGGACATTCATTTTTTGAGGAATGCTTGTCCTCATGGGCTAGTAGTTTGTCAAGACCTTTGAAAGACTTCCCGCATTCCTTACACACATGAGTCCCGTGTAAGCTGTCTTCATGTTCCTTCAGACAGTTCTCAGTACATTTAACAACAGAACAGGATGAACACTGATACAGTTCTGAACTCAGTTCATGCTCTTCCATGATATCCTCATTATTGCTTGTGTGTTGACATTTATCACAGGTGTAAAGCCCATGTAAATTGTATGTATGTTCCTTCATTTCTTCAGAATCTTTCATAATTACTCTGCAAATTGAACATTTCTGCTTGGGGACTTTCTTAAGTTTCAGCTCCTTTTCTACAAGAATCAACTCGGAGTCAGATTCATTACAAACAATATACATGTTTTTTTTATTTGTAGTGTCTATATCTGAATTTAGTGTTTCAGTGAGACTATCAAGTATCCTATTCAGTCTTAGATTGGAATTTTCACAACTTTCTATAAATTTTAGAGCGTCAATAGCCTTGTTCAAGCACTCTGTGCAAACCACATCCAAACCGGCTATTTCTTGAGACATCTGAAAGAGTAAATGAGGTTAGGTACACTATAGTAATTGTATTTATTTAGTTAGAAATTTAGTAGAAAGGTTCTGTATTTACCTGTTCACCAAATAACTTCTCGATTACTTCAGTAACCCCGGTAAAGATAGCTGACCCAGTGTAGTCAATACTGTCTTCAAATTTAGCGTAGTTTTCACTATCAACGCTTTTGAGACATAACCTGCAATGACTGTGGCGCTTTTCGTCAATAATATTAGAAATTAGTATGTTTATATTAGATGCTTCAGACATTACAAACTATTCCGAAGTTTCTCAAAATTTATCTGAAATACGCGCCCTAAAAAATTTCGTTCAGGAATCTACTTTTCCACTCCACGCTGCCGAAAAAGTTTGATTAATTGAGAATCAAGACGAGACGAGACGCCATACGCCAGCCATCATGACGATAAAATCTGACATAAAATCAGAACTGACAATGACAGCACCAGAAATCAAATAAATCTGTCAATGAAGTCATCTAAGAAGAAGGTTATTGTCAATGGAAGTCATAGACAAGAATAGCGGGAATTTACAAAATAAAATACATCCTCCCTCGCGAACTCTAGTTAATTTAATTTTCCTTTCTGTAATGTTGATATTTGTAACAAAAAACACAGGCCTTTACATCTTTTTACCTAGATGATTTATGCAGTGCCAGGAGGCATTTTGCCTACGCTTAGCGTGACACAGTAATGCCTGCCTGGAACATTGCTGAGATGGATTAAAGACTTGCCGAATAAGTACCTAAAATAAAAACCTCCTCTCAGCTTATCCGGCCCATTTCGTCGAAAAATTAGGCGATAAATAATAAACAAAATAGGTATAAAAGTCGTGTAGTTAGTATAGGTCGCGCCACGTAAAAAGAGCGCTGGCTGTCAAACTGCGCAGTGGTTGTTGATTGGTGGAGAGGTAACGCGGCGCACTTCATTCATACCACTGATTTAGCGAGTGCTATTGGTTCGTCAGCGAGTGAACACAGGCGCAAACATACCCCCGCTACTTCCCCTCAGCGCTCTTTTTACGTGGCGCGACCTATACCTATAATAATAATGTAATGTTAAATGAAAAAAAAAAACCACGAGTTTATATTTATATTTTTTATACAAGATAACTTAGATCAAGCAGTTAAATTAATAACAAATAAATACAACGTAGAAACACTGCCGCCAATACATTCTGCGCCATTACATGGCACAGATAACAATCTCTATGTACCTTCTAACTTATTATAAGACTTTGTGAGTACAGTAGGTACATACCATTTATATGATAATTTTTCATCATTCATGAAGGTTTTAGTGAATGTTTATGCAAAATAATATACAGAAATGTACAGAACATTTGAAAAATCTCAATGAGTAGTAATTTCGTAAAGCTGATTCGTACACCTGTTTTTTCATTTTCATTTCATATATTTTTTATTCTGCTCTACTTTACTTAAAATTTTTATTAACAATGAAAGAAACAAGTACGTATGGAAGTGTTAGAAATATTTACATGTTTTATGGCGCGTAAAAAAAACCATTTACAATTAAATATTTTCCTTAGCACTGAACTAAAACATTCTGCAATGATACTCTTTGGCACAAAACTAAAAAGTTAATGTAAAAATAAATAAAATAACTTGTAAACATGTAAATAATGAATCGGAATTTAGAAAAGCATCAGTGCATTGATAGATACAGTTTGTTTTGATAACTTTGGTATTGGCGACAGAATGCCCGTATTCACAAACAAGTCGAAACTGTCAAAAATAAAATGTTTATCAACAGATTCTTTATAAAATCACATCTTAACTTAAGTCAGACAGGCAGCGTAAAATATCTAGTACCTATTAATTAAGACGTGTTCAAGTGATTCCTGATTCAATGGAATAAATGAGTTTTGACTTTTGACTCTAATAAGATTATATTTTGCAATAAAATACACAATATGTTGAGTTTGTCCATGTTCAAGTTCTATAATTAGTTTAAGTCTACATAGATAGAAAAACATCTAGACCCAGAACAAATATTTACAGAACATACAAAGATTTATCCCGTGGCGGGGATCGAACCCGTAACCTCCGCGTCTGAGGCGGCACTGCGCCACAGAGGTCGTCAAAAAAATCATTGTACCATTTGTACCTTGTTTGTGAATACGTAATAACTTGCCTACAAAATACTACTTATACTGAGTATAACTATTTCTCCTTGTTTAGTGCTTCTATGAATTCTTCTAATTTCTCTTGCACTTGCCTTACTCTCTCTGAGGACAAACGTAAAATGTTTAGAAAATTAATAAAAAAAAAATTAAATAGACCTCTCATATCTTTAGGCAATAAGCTCCTTTGAAGAGGTCTGAAGGGGTAGTCAGAGGTATGTCTAAATACAGGTATTTGGTTCATGTATACATTTTGCAGAAGCATTTTATAGAACTGGTTTTCTCAAGTTGTTTTCCTTCACCGTTTAGAACTTCACAGCTCGTGGTATTAATTTTTCAAACAAAAATGAAGTACCTAAGCAAGACAACATCATAAATTAAGTCCAGCATAGACTATAGTCTTGGTCTCTTTATGGCAAGACTGGGTTAGTGTCAAAATATTCTGAAACTATCCCATACACTACTTTGGGAATTTTAGTGTCAACAAAATCATTGAGATGTATTATAGAGCCACAATCAGACAAATAAAATGTAAACGCCAAAACTCGGCGCACGCTACGTAGTGCGCAAAGTTTTTCTTTTTTGCGTACAAGCGACATTGATCATTAAAACAAACGACATAACGTCTACATTCATACGTTGTCAGCTATTAAATTGTGACTCTTTAATACATCTCAATGGTCAAAATCCCCTTCTATATTATAGATCAAGGGGATTTTGACACTTAAATTTTGATTTTGCGATAAATTAAGTTAGGCCTTGTGGTCAAACGAAGGTCTATTTAGGTCGATGTCTATTTCGTCTTTGGGTCTTATCTCAGTAAAATTAAAAAATAAAGTTTTAAATTCAAGTAGAATACGAGTATGACAGTAAATACACGGTTATTCATAATTGGTATGTTATCCCGAAAAGGGGTCATTCACCTCATCAGTGTGAACAACATTTGTTTTACGACTTTTTGAATTTCGATGTTTTTCATTGATGAAATGACTAGCAAAGTTTCCTTCAGAAATAAACACAGAGCAACCCTCTCATAATCAGCTGATCCCTGAACTCTGCCGGTGACCCTAACAACTGGCCAGTGGCCCGTGTGACGTACGAGGGGGGCGGGCGATGAAAATATTCAAACTTTTTTGTCAAAAGATATAACAAAAAAGTTTTTGTATGAAAAACAAAAAATTTGAATTCACAAGATTTGCACCTACAAAACTGTTCATTTTCATGGTCACAAAATACCCTTCCGGGATAACATACCAATTATGAATAACGTGTATAAATGTGGTGTATATATATTAAATCATCTATTTTGATGTTGAAGATCGATGATGATGATGAATATGTTATACTCACTTAGTTCTTCTGCTAATTCTACCCTCCTTCCCGATAATAACTTTTTCTTGAGATCCGGGTCCGCTGCCATCTGACGGAATAAAATAAAACTTATCTTACAAATATAACTTGATTTAAAAGTTTATTTAACACAGGTTATTTTCTATACCTATTTAAGGCACCAGTCTCTCACAACATTTCTTTGTAATAAGTTAGAACCGACACTCATTTTTGGAATATTTTTATTTTAACTTTATTTTATTTTCCTGTATTTGAGTATATATATTTAACTGTAGGTATGTATTGTTTGTGAGAGAAAATAAATAAATGATTGATTGATTGATTTGGTACACACAGAGTTTATATATTTTATAGTGTTAAACCATATTTTTTTACATTTATAAAACAGACAGAACTATGAAGCTTAGGTACATAGAAATCTATCTAATATTCTCGATGAAAATAAAGTTGAAATTCGTATGACATTGAAACTGCGCTCCGTTTCGCTGCTCTTCGCCGCTATTTTGGTGTGAGTTGAGCGTTAGCGACATCCTGAATAGCCATTACTGTATTGTTATTATAGTGTGGTGGTCAACTCGTCCAGCACCTCCCTGAGCTCTCGGTCCAGTCTGGCAGCCTCCCTGTTCCCTCCCTGTTGTCTGAGTGGGGCTCACCTCGTCCAGCACCTCCCTGAGCTCTCGGTCCAGTCTGGCAGCCTCCCTGTTCCCTCCCTGTTGTCTGAGTGGGGCTCACCTCGTCCAGCACCTCCCTGAGCTCTCGGTCCAGTCTGGCAGCCTCCCTGTTCCCTCCCTGTTGTCTGAGTGGGGCTCACCTCGTCCAGCACCTCCCTGAGCTCTCGGTCCAGTCTGGCAGCCTCCCTGTTCCCTCCCTGTTGTCTGAGTGGGGCTCACCTCGTCCAGCACCTCCCTGAGCTCTCGATCCAGTCTGGCAGCCTCCCTGTTCCCTCCCTGTTGTCTGAGTGGGGCTCACCTCGTCCAGCACCTCCCTGAGCTCTCGGTCCAGTCTGGCAGCCTCCCTGTTCCCGAGCTGTTGTCTGAGTGGGGCTCACCTCGTCCAGCACCTCCCTGAGCTCTCGGTCCAGTCTGGCAGCCTCCCTGTTCCCTCCCTGTTGTCTGAGTGGGGCTCACCTCGTCCAGCACCTCCCTGAGCTCTCGGTCCAGTCTGGCAGCCTCCCTGTTCCCTCCCTGTTGTCTGAGTGGGGCTCACCTCGTCCAGCACCTCCCTGAGCTCTCGATCCAGTCTGGCAGCCTCCCTGTTCCCTCCCTGTTGTCTGAGTGGGGCTCACCTCGTCCAGCACCTCCCTGAGCTCTCGGTCCAGTCTGGCAGCCTCCCTGTTCCCGAGCTGTTGTCTGAGTGGGGCTCACCTCGTCCAGCACCTCCCTGAGCTCTCGATCCAGTCTGGCAGCCTCCCTGTTCCCGAGCTGTTGTCTGAGTGGGGCTCACCTCGTCCAGCACCTCCCTGAGCTCTCGGTCCAGTCTGGCAGCCTCCCTGTTCCCGAGCTGTTGTCTGAGTGGGGCTCACCTCGTCCAGCACCTCCCTGAGCTCTCGGTCCAGTCTGGCAGCCTCCCTGTTCCCGAGCTGTTGTCTGAGTGGGGCTCACCTCGTCCAGCACCTCCCTGAGCTCTCGGTCCAGTCTGGCAGCCTCCCTGTTCCCGAGCTGTTGTCTGAGTGGGGCTCACCTCGTCCAGCACCTCCCTGAGCTCTCGGTCCAGTCTGGCAGCCTCCCTGTTCCCGAGCTGTTGTCTGAGTGGGGCTCACCTCGTCCAGCACCTCCCTGAGCTCTCGGTCCAGTCTGGCAGCCTCCCTGTTCCCGAGCTGTTGTCTGAGTGGGGCTCACCTCGTCCAGCACCTCCCTGAGCTCTCGGTCCAGTCTGGCAGCCTCCCTGTTCCCGAGCTGTTGTCTGAGTGGGGCTCACCTCGTCCAGCACCTCCCTGAGCTCTCGGTCCAGTCTGGCAGCCTCCCTGTTCCCGAGCTGTTGTCTGAGCGCGTTGGCCGTCGTGCGCAGCGTGCTCTGCACGCGCCAGAACATCACCACCTCACAGCACTCCTGGGGACGACAGGTCAGTTGGTGACTATACACATCGACATTGGGACAAGGTTGGTGACTATACACATCGACATTGGGACAAGGTTGGTGACGATACACATCGACATTGGGACAAGGTTGGTGACGATACACATCGACATTGGGACAAGGTCGGTGACGATACACATCGACATTGGGACAAGGTTGGTGACGATACACCTCGACATTGGGACAAGGTTGGTGACGATACACATCGACATTGGGACAAGGTTGGTGACGATACACCTCGACATTGGGACAAGGTTGGTGACGATACACATCGACATTGGGACATAATTTGTTTCTATAGGTCACGTAAAAAGAGCGCTGGCTGCATTGAGTTACTATATTATTTTTATTCCAGAGCATAAGCAATCCTGGTACTAAATTTCATTCAAATCCGTCCAGCCGTTTGAGCGTGAAAGAGACACAAACTTTTACACCTTTATAATATTAGTGTGATTTAATGTGTGTATAGTTCGCGTCACGTAAAAAGAGCTTGGTCGGACAAGTAGCGGGGGTATGTTTGCGCCTGTGTTCACTCGCTGACGAACCAATAGCACTCGCTAAATCAATGGTATGAAGTGCGCCGCAACACCTCTCCACCAATCATCGACCACGGAGCAGTTTGACAGCCGAGTGTGATATTGACCGAGTGGGCAATAGCAACACGGTTAAAGGGTGATCGCTTGTATCACGCGGGTTCGAATCCCGTCGAAGTAATAAACTTTTAGTAAGATTTTTCATAAAAATAAAACACTATTTTGTTAAAACAAAACAAAATTAAAACATTCCTTACCCCATTACCGTTCTGTTGGCTGTACAAGTAGAAACTCTTCCTACAATCCCGCGCGCGGGTCAATGCCTTCTGTAGGAAATTCCTGAAACATTCATTACAAAAATAATCTCCATACAAATCTGCGTGCACTCCAAATTCTGTTTTGGTATTAGTTAGTTAGAACAATGTAAAATAAATAAATAAAAATAAAATAAATACGAGTTCAAACAAATATCAGTATCATATTGAAATTGATAATCGGTCCCGAACTTTATGCGGGCACCTCACATTGGCTTCAACTTGGTTCCAACATTAGAATAGCCAATGGCAATGCTCCGTTTGTGTCGAATAACCGTTAACGGAGCATTGCCATTGGCCATTCTAATGTTGGAACCAAGTTGAAGCCCATGTGTGGTGCCGGCATTAAGGTCGTTTGGCCAGGAGGGATGCCTTTAGGCGGTCTGAAACTTGGTCAACAAAGTCGGCCACTTGCTCATACGAACTTACTTACCTTTCTATACTTCTATACTAATATTATAAAGAGTTAAAGTTGGTTTGTTTGTTTGGGGTAATCTCCGTAACTATTCATCCGATTTCAAAAATTATTTTACTGTTGTGTAGCATGGACTTTCCAAAAGAACATTGGCTATATTTTATCAAGGTAGGTACGTGAGCAAAGCCACGGACAAGTAAGCTAGTAATTGATAAAATAGCAAAGTTGTCTGACTCACTTGAGATAGACAGGTTTCCACGTCTCTCTAATATACTCGTTGTCGACTTCTATGCCTTTTCTTCTGAGATTATCCCTGACCGCCACCACCTGTCGACAATATATTTGTTAGAACGTACGCAGAATATAATAAGATATAATAAAGTTTTATTATTGCCACCAAATACACACAAAACACAAATTATATTTTTACAAATTAAAATATGAAAACTCCTTAAAATCATCGTTTTTATCTTTGCCTCTTCTCATAGTTGGGGTCGAGTTTAAACTAAATCTGAAGAAGAGTGACACTATCAAATTATGATACGTTGCTGAGTTGGGGAGCTGCCTGAGCGGGATCGGTTTGATCAATGCGGGTTCTAATCCCGCCAGATTCGAAATAAAAAGAATGTACCTTGTTTTTCGACGAACTCGAGCGTCTCGGGATTACCAGACCCGTCTGGTGATCCCGAGACGCTCGAGTTAGTGCACCTTGCAGTGCCTTATACCTAGTATAGTATTATATTATCTGTGCTTATACAAAACAGTCAGCTCTTCACACTTAAGATAATTTGGGAAAACAAACAGAACTATGAAGCTTACAAAGAAAATCATTGAAGTATTATACAATAGAACTCGTCCTAACAACACTCGTTAATCTTCACACTTGACATAACCTACCACACGCTACAGGAACCTTACATTACAACATTTAATTTAAGATGACTATGAGCTGTTAGCTGAAATAAGGTATTATAATATACACGGGAAATTACTCTCGTAAAACCTACGTATCATACGTGAGACGCGACCGCGAGCAGTGACCACACACATACCCAGATGATGATTCTCCGGAAGAATCGAAACATGTGTGCATAATGTCTAATACAACTCACTATAGTTTTGAAAGTGAAATATGGTAGACGAGATGAGAATGTTTTCAAACTATTGATAGTAATACCTCGTCATACATGAGCGCGGGCCTGGTGATCCCGAGGCGCTCGAGTTCCGCGCGCACCTCCCACCGGCGGTTCTGTTCCTCCGAGCTCGACTGCCAGTACAACCAGCGCTCGCGGAAACTGGGACCTACAATAATACCAAATTTATTTATTTATTATATCACAATTTACTATCTACAATAATTACAATACTGAGACGTGTTTGCCTAGGGGATAAGTGCTTCGACTTTCGATTCGAAAGTCGTGAGTTCGAATCCGACCGTATCGCGGGATAATTAAACTTCAGCCAAATTGTACGTGCCAGTTTTGAAAACTATCTGTCACTCATAAAATGAATGGCTTCCTAAGGGTTGGTTTTATGACCAAGTTGATGGTAATTTATGTTGAAGGGAGTGGTCACAAATTTCCAATAAATCGAGAAATATAAATAAAAATCAACAGAAAAGTTATTTTGACGACCTCTGTGGCGCAGTGGGTGAAAGCGCGCCTGGGACACGGAGGTTGCGGGTTCGATCCCCGCTGCGGGACAAATGTTTCATTGATCTGCAAATATCTGTCTCGAGTCTGGGTGTTTTCTATGTATTTTTGAAATACGTATGTATAATAACAAGGTTTTATCTATGTAGTATATCAGTCATCTGGTTACCATAACACAAGCATTAAATTGCTTAGCTCGGGACTAGATGACGTTGTGTGGAATGTCCAGGGATATTTATTTATTTATATTATGTTAAATATGACAGTATGTTTACAAAATTGGCACTTCGAATTTGTCTGTACAGATATCTGTTCCTCTGCTAGTATTGTAAGTAACACAGCTGCCTTACCAGTGAGATCTTTAAGTTCGTTCTGTGTGTTAGTGAGTTTCTCATGAAGCGCGGTCTCCATCAGTGTGACGGCGCCGTCCCACTCGGCGCGCGAGCTCACCATGCGGTCCTGGAGCGCGTTCAGCTGTAGCACTCGCAACACCTTGAAAGAAAGAAAGAAAGAAAAAAACATTTATTCTTGTAGGACCTCAAGGATCACTTAAGTTTCGTTTTACATGCTAGGTGATTCTAATGCCTGCGAGACGAATTCATTCATAAATGAGCATGATCATTTAATTCATATGTAAATTCGAGGTTTGGATACCATAAATACAAAATGGTTGGACACGGTGTTTCAGGAATTTTCAAAAAATACTCTAAAAAGGGATAAAAAGTGGTGTCAAAGTTTGTATGGAAAATTTTAAACGGGCTTAGCGATTGATAATTGTCAGTCCGGCTTTTAAAGTCGTCAAGCTATGACTGACTATGGAGGCCTTAAAACTACTTGCTTGTACGAACAAAATAACTAACAACAGAGACTAATACAGAGTCTCTGCTAAGTACTCACATCCTGCGCCCTCTCTTCCCATTCATGTCTTCCCAACGCTTCTTCCACCGCCATCTTCTTCACCGGCTCATACAACGGGTCTGTGGCCCCTGTACCGGCCAGTAGGGCTGAGAACTCGGCTTCTAGGGCTTCGCCCCCCGCGCGGACTGACGCTGCGGGTAGAGCTGTGTCCGCCCATTCGCGGAGTTTGATGTCCACTTGGGTGTTGAATTTGTCTGTAAAACATATTTTGAATAAACAAACGGAAGACCTTTACCTGTACTTTTAAGGTGCCTGTATGGGTGAAACTAGCGCCACCGCCTATTCTATTTTATTATTACGTTGAACAAAGGAATTTCAAAAAACTTAATGTACAGTTTGTGAAACCTATCATAAGCTTTTTTTAATACCTCTGTAATAGTTTCATTTTGTATAGTTTATGAGAAATAACGAAGTTGCACTTGGTGGCCACCAAACTCTGTTTTCGCTATTTCTCCTAAACTATACAAAATGAAACTATTACATAGGTATTAAAAAAAAGCATATTATGATAGGTTTCACAAACTGTACATTCAGTTTTTTTAAATTCCTTTGTTCAACCAAAGACGATTAATATCTAGAAGACAGACAAAGGCCATACACAAAATCGTAACCCTATCCCGCAGTACCAGATAGCCTGGAAACTTTAAAACATCAATTTTATCCAAGAAATTTCAATACGTAGTAGTAGGTTAGTTACAATATTCAATATAAAAAAATTTTAGGTAATTTTAACTAGAAAGTAATTAAAATTTCTTGGATAAAATTGATGTTTTAAAGTTTCCAGGCTATCTGGTACGGGTTACGATTTTGTGTATGGCCTTTGTCTGTCTTCTAGATATTAATCGTCTTTGGTTCAACGTAATAATAAAATAAAATAGGCGGTGGCGCTAGTTTCACCCATACAGGCACCTTAAGTAACAACGTAAAAAGTTTTGTAAATATGTTACATGAGCTGAGGATTACAATGACTACTCAGTGCAGTACCAACTAACCAACAGGTTGATTTTTTTTATCTCTATTTGCAGAATAAACTAGAATAATATGAGTGTAAATATTACCGGTCTATAAAGATTTGTCAATTTAATATAGGTACATAGATTTAATGAATGATTTTTTTCTTACTCTTATCTCAACGAAAAGATAAAGAGCAACAGATTTAATAGTGGCAATTCAGTGTCGCAAAAGCTAAACTAACTAAAATTAATGCCATCCTTTTTATTCCCATCGCTATGAAAGGGACGGCAACATTTCTAGTTAGTTAAGTTTAGCTTTTGCGATACTCCGAATTGCCACTATTATCCTATTAGCTAAAGTAGGCTTACTAAACCGATATGCATAAGGGGGTATATATATTTTACGATACAATATCTTTCAAATCTCTATTCCTCGACTAAAGAATCAAATCAAGCCTACACTTTCATAACCATCATAGGTCTTACGAGATTACACTGCGTTATCTAATTAATATTCTATCCTACACTACAGTAGAAATGAATCCGACACGACAATTATATTACCAAATGAATTATTTTATCTACAGTTTATAAACCACGCTCTTACTAAAGTCGATATCGTAAGGGTCGAGCCATATAGTAGCGTCGCCAGCTGTGCCGGCGCCTGAAGCGTGCTTGTACTTTATCTGACGCGGGATGCGCATGGCTGGAGGGAATAGGATAATATTACAGGATAGGATAAGGTTTGGTTCGTTACTAGGATAAACCAGACTTCGGATCAATAGCTGAGGCATTGGTCCACTCATGCCGGGTTCCTATATCCAACGTACGGATGTCCGTAGGTCGGTCGTCATAGCAACGTTGTTTATTCAACACAAAATGTATGACACTTTTTGACAGATAACAACGTTGCTATGACGACCGACCTACGGACATCCGTTAGTTGGATATAGGAACCCAGCATTAGTCAACATAGTTTTCATTTGCTCTGAGACCGTTTACACCAATTAAAAGGGCGTGCGTCGGTTGACAATCTTAGTTAGATCAAGGCATGCGAAAAATTTGCGTCCAGTGGCATTCAAACTTCAAATTTCAATCCAAGCTGTGCTATTTTCTAGCTTCTTTGACCTGGCTTTATAACTTCTAACAATATCTTTGTATCAAAGAAGAAAGAGAAAAAAGAATGACATTTATTGACCTCAAGAACACGTAAGTAGGTATATAAGTATAACAGAGAATACAAAAATATATTAGATAAAACAGTCAATAATAATAAAAAAAATGTGTTGCGTGAGGTAATTAGGTCCCTGTCTCCATTATGCTGCATCAGACCTAGGTAGGTAAGATGCAGCGCTGGTTTTCTTTAAGGCGACTTCTTGTAACTCAAAAACCCCCTTCTTCACAAGAGAAGGCCCTTAAAGTTGGGCGAAGGTACCTTAGGGCGCGTTCACATATAACGTCCGTTTTACAGGTCCGTTTAAACGTATGTATTATTGGCGTATGTAGTTGTATGAGCGAGTTCACACAGAATACAGTATTCCGGATCCAGTAAAAAATATCGATCCGCTAAAATAATCAACAATTTGTTTTACAGGTCCGTTTAAACGTATGTATGTGTTATTAGCGAATGTAGTTGTATGAGCCAGTTCACACCATAATACAGTATTCTGGATCCAGTATACTTATCCGTTTATCGGATGGAAACCGCGAAAGTAGGCGAACACTGAAGAACGAAAGTGCAACAGCATATCTCCAGTAGCGACGGATCCGTTAAAAAAGATCCTGTAAAAACGGACATTATAATTATGTGAAAGCGCCCTTAGGTAGGTACCTTCGTACCTAAGGGGTAGGTACCCCGCAGGTGTAGAAAGTCTATGACAAGCATCCCTATGCATTAGAATCACCTAGCATGTAAAACGAAACTTAAGTGATCCTTGAGGTCCTACAAGAATAAATGATTTTTTCTTTCTTTCTTTCTTATACTAGGTATAGTCTCTTACCGACATCATCTTGAGCTTGTGCGGCCGCGGGTAGATATATCTCGTGGAAGACCTTGTCCCTGGCGGCCCGCCAGAGCGCGGCCTGCAGACGGGCCTCCCACGCGGCGGCGGGCACGGCGGACAGCTCGGCCGACTGGTCGAGCAACTCGGCGCGCGCGCGCTCGAATACTTCGTCGCGGTCGAGTTCCCGCTGTCTGGGAGAGAATGTAACACTGTTACCCACGAATACTACAACGCTACTATAATATTTAGGTTGCGTCTTAGAGAAAGAAAGAAATAGAGCGCTGCATATTCCTTTATCAGACACACAAAAACAAAGAAGAGAATATATAACATTATTGTGAGTAAAAGAGACAAAGCATTAGAATCTGTGCACGACAACAACCATCAGCGGGCGCCGACGCACATAGCTAACTTGAATTGTTTAAGTTAGGCTACTTTTAAGACTATTTTTCAATAGCAATATAAAAAGTCGAGTCATTTAGGTTAAGATAGCAAAGAAGAATTCGCTGTACAGAAAAATAGGATTCAGTCCATCAAAATCGACTACCCCAACATCAACACCTAAGAAAACTAGTAAAAATACGACATCGCACCTTAAAAACACAGAACATAAACATACACAGACAGAAAACATAGATATGATACATACAGAAACGCAAACAAACACTATACCAACACAAAAAACTGAAAATAAACGTGACATGAAAATTTCTTCGAATCTACCTGCAAAAGAAAATCATCAACATAACATAAAATCAATTCCAAGCTTAGGCAAAATACAAAAGCCTGCAATTACTCAAGAACCATCTACATACAAATACAAACCAAATATATGTTTATTAAGTAGTAACAAGGAGAACAAAGTAACATCGATTGCACAGGACGTGATGCAAAGAGATAATTACAATCTTTGTCACTACTTAACCCCACAAGCAAACACCACACAATTACTAGCTAGACTTCAAGAAAAGTTAACAGGTTTCACAAGCGAAGACTACTGCATTATATTCATCAGTGACGAAGATTTTGTGGAACATAAGAACAATCATGATTTAATAAAAATAATTAGAGAAGCTCTACAGAAAATTGTTCACACGAATATCATTTTGTGTACGCCGACTTATCATTATGGCTATAGAACGTATGACATCAATCGTAGAATCTACAATTTCAATAAGCTTCTACTACAAGATATACAAATGCATACATACGCGCATTTAGTTGACACGAATAGAGATCTTATCTATGACTACAGTATGTTTCACAAACCCTCGGGGAAAATTAATAACACAGGATTACGAACAGTTTTCCAATACTTAGAATGCTTTATTAAATACAACATGAAAAATGCACACGATATAGAGCATACAGATAATGTAGAGAACGGCAACTCCTTCAGAATAAATCTCTCAAATAATGACTATCATAACACTGACAATCATTTATTTCGTGTATAGTTCTATATTTTTAATTCATCAAAATATTAATGGTCTAATCAACAAATCAGACTCATTGCTAGTTCATTTGGACGGTTTTGAACAAATGGGAAAAACAATATCTATTATTTGTATTTCAGAACATAACATATGATAACTGATGACCTCGTGCGCACTCCAATTGCAAACTTTAAAATAGGTTCCATTTTTTGCAGATCCATTCGTAAAGGTGGATCATGTATTTTAGTACGTAATCATTACCATGACTTTGTAAATTTAGATAGTATAGTTAACTTATCAATTTCAAAGGTTATTGAGTGCTCTGCAATCAGCTTGCCTCAACATAGGTTAATTGTTATATGTATTTACCGCCCACCAAGGGAAAATAAATTAATGACTGATGAGTTTTTTGATAAACTTAATTTAGTGCTTTCAAAATATACTCTTTTTGCGAGCTACAGAATCATACTATGTGGGGATTTTAATATCGACGTATTAAAAAGAAACAAAATTACTACAGACTTTCAAAATTTATTAGCAAGCTACAATCTTAGGCTCCAATTTAAACAAGTAACGCGACCAGATAGTAATAAAGGCATAGATAATATAGCTCATAATGTTTCAGGCACTTATTTATTTATTTATTTATTTATTTATTATGGCATCGCCAACAGTACACATAATTTCACTTTATAAAAAACATTCATATAAAAATACTATGATTATGTGTACCCATTACAGGCATGCACAGCACTATATAATAATCATTAATAATTATCTATAATAATATGAATCGTAGTAATCAAAAAATAAAAACTAAATTTATTAAATTAAATTAAATTAATCAACAAAACAAAACTCTATAGGTTACCTATATTTTAAATTAAAATACATAGGTACAATACCTATAATTTCCTAAAAATACCTAAAATTATCTTTGCCCTCACTAATTATTATCAGATTGGTCATTATGACCTACACTAAAATGCTTATTTAATTTTCTTTTAAAAATATTTATCGAGTCGCAAAATATGTCCAAATCTATAATTTTACTAATATAATTATAATCTTTCGAGATACGTGAAAACGGAGAATTTTGACCTATGTTTGTACGCGAAAAGGGGACATTAAATATATTGTTGATTCGTTTTCTGGGGTAATTGAAAGGAATAGTTAATGATATGCAGCTAATGAAATTACTATACCCAATTTGACCGTTTATAATTTTATGAAGAAAACATAAGTCCTGTGTTCTACGGCGATTTCTAAGTGTTACCATATTAAAATGACGCAATCGCTCAGAGTATGGTGACTTGTAGAAAATTCCCGAAGTAGTGAAAGCTAGGTGTTTAGTGAAATTTCTTTGCAAATTTTCAATTCTTTGGGAGTGTACAGTATAAAAAGGATTCCAAATAATAGATGCGAATTCAAGGTGGCTACGCACTAAAGCGTTATACAAAATTATTTTAGTTACATACGAAAATCCTTTGGTGTTACGTTTAATGAAACCTATCATTTTAGCAGATTTAGTAATAATATGATCAAAATGAGCGTTAAATGTTAATTTACTGTCAAGTATTACACCTAAATCACGAATTTGGTGCACTGTTTGCAGAGTATTATTATTTAAACTATATGAAGCAACATTAGATTTATTTTTATTAGAAAAATGAACATGAAAGCATTTATTTACACATAAATCCATGTAATTATTTGTGCACCAATTTTGCAATGCTAAAAGATCATTTTGCAGTATGTTGATATCATCAGAAGTTCTAATTTCTCTATATAATTTAAGGTCATCTGCAAACATTAAACAATTACTGTTAAGAATATTGGATAAATCGTTTATAAATAATATAAAAAGAATTGGTCCTAGATGTGAACCTTGAGGCACACCTGACTTAGCATAATAAATGTGTGATTCGTATCCATCTACTGCTACGATTTGTGATCTCTTTAGTAAGTATGAAGAAAACCAATTTAGAAGAGAGCCATGTACACCATTAAATTCAAGTTTTTTTAATAGAAGACAATGATTTACTTTATCAAAAGCACTCTTAAAGTCAGTATAAATTGAATCTATTTCATGCTTATCGTCAAGGGCCTTAGAAATATCGGAAACATATTTCACTAAGTTAGTTTGAACAGAGTGACCTTTCCTAAACCCGTGTTGAGATTCACTAATAAAAACGTCAAGATACCGTGTTAGAATAGGGCAGACAAGAGATTCAAATAGCTTAGAAAAGCAGGATAAAATCGATATAGGCCGATAATTCTTAACATTTCTCAGGTCTCCTTTTTTAAAAACAGGAGTTATTCTAGACTTCTTCCATTCAGTAGGAAATACACCTAATTCTAAAGATTTATTAAATATGATATATAATGGATATGATAAAGCACTTCGACAGTTTTTTACAAACACTGTAGGAATCAAGTCGGGACCTGATCCTTTGCAAGAGTCAAGCATTTTAATTCTATCTAATATATCTTCTTCTGGAATATGAATTGCACTTATCATATCATTTGAATGGGTAGTAGTTAAATTGGTAAAATTTATATTATTATCACAACTATCACTATACACAGACGAAAAATGATTCACAAAGAGATTGACTATGTCATCCCCTGTTGTCGCTTGTAGATTATCCATAAACATATTAGATGGAATATTCGATTTACAACCACGTTTTGCTTTCACATAATTCCAGAATAATTTTGGATTTTTATTTTCTATTATACTTATTTCAATATTACGTTTATATTGAGAATAACACATATCAATCAATTTGTGACAGTTTTCCCTCAATTTGTCGTAGCTCAGTTTGTCTCTAGGATTTTGGTACCGTCTATGTCGTGTTCTGTACTTGTCTTTTTCTTTTATTAATTTAATTAGTTTATTTGAGAACCACTGGGGTACATCCGATTTTCGTTTTGAAAGTTTAGGTACACACTCATCAATTACAGCTCTTATTTTTTTGTAAAACACAGAAACCATTTCGTCCACATTATTATTGCATTGATGAAAAACGCAAATCCAATCTACATCCGATAATCTATTTACAATATTATTGTAGTCAGCTTTGTAATAGTTGTACCCTACTCGGACTTTAGGTCGAAGACGGTCAGCCCGTTTGTCACGAATAGATATTAATAAATTTGGGTGTTTATTATCTAGTTTACTTAAGAGGTAACTTGGTTTGATGACTTCAATATCCTGTACATTGCTAAGCACTAGATCTAAAAAATGAGCATCTTCATTGTGTTCTCTGTTAAACTGGTTCAAATTATTTATGGATATGAAATCAATAAATAACAATCCAAGACTATTGTGATAATTTGATGGTACAGTAATATTAGGTATGTCGTCAGAAGGATTCCAAGATATAAAAGGCAAATTGAAATCGCCTAGTATAATTATATTATCAAAAGCATTCATGTAATTACTAACATTATCTAAAAAATTTGAAAGTACGTTTAATTTTACAGGTGGAAGTAAGTAAATTATACAAATTGCTAACTTTTTTGTAATTCCATTCTCTGTAATATCTAAAGTTACCCATATATCTTCATAATAGGGACAAGAGGACTCCCAGCTAGTCATTCTATTTGACTTCAGTTTATTGGATATTGCAATTAAAACTCCGCCTCCGTCCTGTTTAGTAGTAGTAGTAAAGTCTCTATCACGCCTGTAAACAACATATCTGGTATCAAATATTTCACTACTAGATATATTTGGATTTAGCCAAGTCTCAGTAAAAGCAATGATTTGAAAGTCAGTTGAAAGTATTTTGCGACAAACATCATCAATTTTAGTCTTTAAACCCCGTACGTTCTGATAATATATCTCAGTCATAACAATAAATAATAAAAAGATTAAAAGGTTAAATCTTCTAATACGAAGTACCTAGTTAAAATTGACTAAACGAATCTAATTTAAATAGTAACTAGTATAACTAAAACTAAGTAGGTAGGTACTTGAATACCTTATTGGACCAAAAACTACTTTAAAATAACTACAAAATACAAGATTTCTTTAGACTTTCTAAATTTTCAATATTTTTAATTAGGAGTGCCTGGCTAAATTCATTTTTTCGAATAAAAATACGTCCGTTACGGACCCATACAAACTTGAATTTAATTTCTTTTGCTAGATGACGAGTGGCTGCGTGTAAATGTTTATTTGCAGGGCTTAGATGTTCTGCTACAAAAACAGGTGATATTGCTCCATCAATCTTGAGGTGTTGAGAGCAAAGTTTATCCTTAGGGTTTTTTTTATTGTATGTTGATACCGCAGCAAGGATGGTATCCCTTTGACGAGTAGATTGTAGTTTGACGATTACAGCACGTGGTTTCTTGCTATCCTTATTAATCTTGGCCACTCTGGTCACATGCAAAATTTCGTCTTGAGTGATCGTGCTATCAACTTTTTTTGTAAGGTCAAGGATAGTTCTGACAAGATTCTCTTTGTTGTGTTCAGGAATTCCATTTATTTCGATGTTATTCTCACGCATTTGTTGCTCAACGTTCCCGAGTCGATAATTCAATTCACCTACAGTTGAACATAGTTGCACATTATCACTTTCCAACTTTTCGATGATTTTATCCTTTTCCTCAATACGCTTTTTCATTTCTTCGAATTGACTATTGAAGTATGTAAATGCTTCGTGAAAACTGGTCATCTGGTCATGAATTGACTTTAGCTGACCTGAAACTAGTTCTTTTATGGTAGTTCCCAATTCTTCTTTTAGTATGTGTGTTAATCTACTTTCAGTAATATAAACTTCAGCAGGAGCGGCAATAGAAGGAGCAGGAGAAACATTTGGAAGTAGTTCAGCGGAGTTTTTACGATTCTTACTTCGAGTGATGTGGGGAGAATGAATGAATGCCATTTCACAAGAATTTAATTATAATTTTACACTATAAAATAATAAAATAATTTTCACAAAAATACAACTGCTGTTGCCCATGACAACGTCAAACGTCAAGGCACAAGTGGTGAAATAGTAGACCTTGCCCTGTCTGATCATTTAGCTCAGTTAGTTCGGGTTCCTGTCAAAAAAACCTGCATTCTGAAACACTGGTATACTCTTACTCGTGACTACTGTGACGATAATCGAAATAAATTTAAGGAATGTATCAGTAACCTATCTTTTCAAGACGTTGCAACTACTAATGACGCTGACTTGGCATTTAAGTTATTTCATGACACTTTCGTTCTGTTTTACAACTTATGCTTTCCGGTAGTAAAGTTAAAAATTCCAACACAGAGAAAACCAAAATGGATCTCAAAAGGTATTAAACTGTGTTGCAAGAAAAAACGTACTCTGTTATGGAAATACCGACTCTGTCGTAACACGTCTAATAAAGAAATTTTCATGGAATACACTAAAAGATTCAATAAAGTTATCAAACTAACACAAAAGTCACAAAATGAATACTACATAAACAGAGCGGCAAACAAGTCTAAGGCCACGTGGAATATTATAAACAAATATTCATTTAATAACAACCAACCTCGTGAAAATAATTTAGTAAATTGAAAAACAGTAACGGTAATAATATCTCTAATCCGATTGACATGGCAAATGAATTTAATAATTATTTTATTGACATTGTAAAGAATTTTGACCAACGTAATAATATTCCATATAATATTAATTATAATACATCTAATTCTATGTTCTTGACTCCTGTGGTACCTCAAGACATTCTTAAATTAATTATCTCATTAAAAAATACAAACAGTGTTGGCTTTGACGGCATTTCCACGAAAATAATTAAAGATGTAGCATTCTTCATTTCACCCATCTTTTGTCACATAGTAAATAAATGTTTAGAACAAGGTATTTTCCCAAATATACTTAAACTTACAATAATTAAACCTTTACACAAAAAAGGATCACGAGATGAAATGGGAAATTACAGACCAATAGCTCTCATTCCAGTCTTTTCTAAGATTATTGAAAAAGTTATATACCATAAACTCTACAACTACTTAGAACATAGGAAAGTTTTAAGCAATCATCAGTATGGGTTTAGACAAGGTCGATCAATAAACAAAGCCATTTATGATTTTCTGAACCAGGTATTTAAACATAGGGACATAAATAAAACGGTAATTGCATTGTACATGGATATGACCAAAGCATTCGACCATGTAAATCATGATACGCTTATGCATAAGTTAGATATTTACGGTGTCAGAGGTACGGCAAATAGCCTGATTAAATCTTACCTGAGTAATAGAAGACAGGTGACCCAAATTAATAAAATATGTAAAGAAACGCATACTGATACCTCATACAAATCATGTGCCAAGCTAATATCCCATGGTGTTCCCCAAGGAAGCGTCCTAGGGCCACTTTTATTTTTAGTGTACATCAATGACTTGCCTCAAGCAACTAATCATTTCGTAACATTATTTGCTGACGACAGTACTATTCTATTTATTAATGATAAATTACACAATTTTGAATCTGACATAAACACTACTTTGACATCTACTATTAATTGGTTGACATCAAATAACTTAAACATTAATCTGACAAAAACATCTATTATGAATTTTAAGCAAAGAAATAATACTAAACTTGACATTAATATAAACTACCATGGCACTAGAGTCAATGAAGTAGGCTTTACTAAATTCTTAGGACTTACCATCGATAATAAACTAAATTGGAAACTTCATATTGATAATATCACAAAACGACTGAAGCAATTTTCTTATGCTCTTTTTAAGTTAAGAAAGGTTTCTAATTTGTCGACTTTGCTTACTGCATATCATGGTCATGTCTCATCGATCTTACGGTACGGAACAATATTCTGGGGAAATTCAACAGATTATCTTAAAGTTTTCAAAGCACAAAAACGCTGTCTTAGAGCAATTTGTGGTCTATCAAATCGAGACACCTGTAAAAATCATTTCATTGAACTAAAGCTGCTTACACTCCCGGCGATATACCTGTACGAGGTAGCAGTTTTTGTAAAATGTAATCCTGAACTATTTGAATGGTTTGCAGTTGGAAGCCGCTTGGAGGGCAATCTACGTCATATACCGTGTAGAACAAAGTTGTACCGTAATAGTGTATTTTGTATGGCTCCGACAATATACAACAAAATTCCTCAAACTGTTCGCTTAATGTCAACTAATGAGTTTAAGAGTCAATGGTGTGATATATTACTAAGAAAAGCATATTACACTATTAATGAATTTCTAAGCGATCGTAATATTATTGAATAAATTTTGACATGCATTTTAAAATATAATTTATTGTTGTGTTGTGTGTGCATTTTAATTGACATATTTTATATTAATGATTTTGTTTTACTATTTATTAATTAAGAATGACTGTTTGTATGCTATACTAGCAGAATCTAGATGTTCTCTAAGCTATACCACCATCTGTAATTTACCTAGGTTCACAAACACTGAATAAATGAATTATGAATTATGATAGTTATAGGGCCTTGCCAGCCGCCTTTTACCAGTCGAGTCATGTTTTGTAACTTAGAGTCTTTGTTTTAGTAAATTATTAACCTAGGAGTAAGTTTTGGGTAAAAGGTAGGCAGGGGCAAGGCCAAAGTAGTTATAAGTAATAGTAGGACCTCGTTAGGGCCGCCCTTCTACCGTTCGAGTCGTTCTTTATAATTTAGAGTCATTAGTAGTAATAATAAAGTTAACCTTGCATTAGAGTTTGGGTAGAAGGGTAGGCAGGGGTGGGTTTAGTGTTAAGATATAAATAAAACTTCAATTGGTGGGTGGTCTTATTTATTCCCGGAGGAGAGGGTGGTGGTAGGTAGGAGAGGTAAAGTAGGTAGGGAAGGTAAAGGTAGTCGAGATAGGGGTGCCCGGGTCAGACAAATACCTACCTAGGGAACGGGAGGACGGTCCAGGCTTAAGGTTGTCCTGGCGTCCTGGCCCTTGTAGCCTAAGTAGGTACTTGTGTTACGGCACGTGTAAGGATCTCTGAAGGTCAAACAGGTCACCTCACACCACACCTCCTCGTGTCAAATCGGGACCTATGATTGGGTAGTTTTTAGAGAGTAAGTGAGAAAAATGTAAGAGAGAGATAGACTATAGTTTTTCAGTGGTTTCTAATAAAAACGCGCTGCCGCAGTAGTATGGAGTGGCCAGGCGGGACTTCAAATATAGGTTTGCACATTTCGGTGCAAAACCAAGTTCTCAATTCTCAAATGGCAATTCGCAAGGCGAAGCTCTGCCCGACCGCTCCCAGACCCTGCCAAGCTTAAACTAGTAACCGACGTCTTTTCTTTGTACTGCCTGCTCCCACCATCTGCAGCCCTAAAATACAGTCCACTCAATCGGAGCCGAGGAGGACTCGAACAGAATCTAATGCTTTGTCTCTTTTACTTTTACGGCGCGCGATGAGGGACAAAAGATCATTAGACAAAAGATCATTAGATCTTTTGTCCCTCATCGCGTGCCGTAAAAGTAAAAGAGACAAAGCATTAGATTCTGTTCGAGTTCTCCTCGGCTCCGATTGAGTGGACTGTATTTAAGGGCTGCAGTTCCTAAGTTTTTTATATGGCCGGAAATTTGATGCTCCGAATTTTTCTACTACTACGAGACTATGGATTCACTGCATTTTTTATCCTTTTCGGCAGCACGCTCACTGTTCGTCCAGGTACTATACTAGGTCCATGGGTTGCGTATTATCCAATTAGGACCTGTCAGATTTGTATAGAGAAACGTCAAATAATGACATAGATAAGCACCGCTTTAATTAAGTAGCGTTTTATGATCAGTATTCGGTTTGGGCGTTAGGTTCATATTCATATCATGCAAAAGTTCATTTTAAGCGGTGAGGAGCCTCAAGTTCGCGTCATCAAATTTAAAAACACAATCAAAAATATCCCTTTGATCAGAATTATCAGCTCCAAAAGGCATTATAAGAATTAAATTCCCTTTAAAGGGGACTTTTAAATGTGATTCTGACAGTAACCCATCATGGAGGTGGTCTGCGCTAGCAGGGCCGTCTTAAACTATGCTGGGGCCCTTGGGCACAAAAAGATTTGGGGCCCTTTTGGAAAAATACAAAGCACCTAGGTACTTACCTAAGTTTAGGAATTCGATTATTACATATTGAGCTGAAACATTTTTGTGAAAGTATAATATATATAAAACTTAAGAGCTCAGCTCTTGTCGGTGTAATGATGCAATTTCCTCCATATGCTTCTTTCCAATGCGATCTCTTTATGCCTGACAAAAATATTTTGAGAGAACATGTCAGTCCTTCGGGGCTCCTGGGCACGGGGGCCCGAAGGATCAGGGCCCCCGTGGCCAGTGGTATGGTACAGACGGTGTGGTCTCACCTAGGGAATGAGTTCTTCCACTCGGTCTCCAAGTTGAACCTCATAGCCTTGAACGCGTCCGCCTGCTGCTCCACGGAGGCGCGGACCATGCGCCAGAAGCACTCCGCGACCGCCAGCGACAAGTTGCGGGTCGTCACCTGCGAGGGCGTCACTAGACCATCTCTGGAAGAATAGAATAGAATTCATTTATTTGCCAGGTACTATCACCAAAAGCGTCGCTTTACCAATTTTGAAACAGTTTAGCTTGCAAGATGTTAGCTAGCTGATCCTGCCCTTTTTATTTTGACCAATCGGAGTCATAAACATCTAAAAGCAATAATTGTTTGATGACTTTTACCATTGTTAAAAACTTACTGTTATTATTTGTTCTTTAAACTTTATAACAAAGCACCGAAATACTTTGTTGCTATTGGTGTTCGAATGTCGCAAAGCGGTGTAAACTGCTAGTTGCGTCACAGAAAAAGCACCCTTAAGGTGGTGAAGCGGTGCTTTGGGTGATAGTACATGGTGGTTACATCATACATCATACAAAGTAGTATACAAGATCTTAATATAGGATTATACACGGAACTCATGTCCTTGTGCCTTGTTGGCATGCAAAATATTTTAAGGTTTAATCACATTATTTTTATAAAATACTACTCGTAGCTTACTTTGCCCTTGTGAACTTTTGAGGGTCTATTGAGGATTATGAACAGAAGTGCACTTCATAGAGTACAGGAAATTGCTCCCTTCTTACGAAATTGAAGTAAAAAAAAACTAAGTACTTGTGTCTCAAAGAGTTCGTAAACCTCGCTGGATTCGTCAATTGCTGCCGATATGACTAGATAATCTCTCGTCTCGACTTACTTGAATAGTTTGGATGAGCGAAAGAATCTCTCTTCGTACTCTCTGATGGATTGTATGGAGTCGTCCTTGCGGCTGCGACCCGTCACGACGGCGTAGTACCCGAGAGCTCGCATCGGGAACAACTTGCCTTCCAGAATGCGACGGATCTGGGGATTTGAAATAAATGAATAAATATCCCTGGACATTCCACACGGAGTCATCTAGTCCCAAGCTAAGCAACTTAATGCTTGTGTTATGGTGATTGTAACAATATTTGAATCACGGTTTGTAGTGAACATTAGCAGTCCTTACCTATATGAAAGAAAGAAAGAAAAATTCATTTATTCTTGTAGGACCTCAAGGATCACTTAAGTTTCGTTTTACATGCTAGGTGATTCTAATACCTGTTCCAACGCGACTCCCTACACCAGGGAAAGAATCAGGCAAGAACCTGGTGGTGTGGGCCTAGCCTTTTTTTAAAAGCGATCCCTTAACAATCTAAAATAATCTAAATAGTCAAGCTTTAGTGGGAAGCCAGTCGAACAAAGTAACGCATGTCATATGCAGTGTTGTGCAATTAGTTTTTAATTAGGAAATCTAAGATTACTATAAGCATGAAATATTGTAATAATCGTTGGTAGACCAAATAAATAAATAAATAAATATATCGTCCCTGTTTACACTCACTCTGTTAGGATTGGCTAAGTTCTCCTCAGCTAAGTCGACCTTAGTGAGCACGAATATAGTGCGCTTGCCGGTCGGGTCGCACGACGAGACTAGGTCCGTCACGTTGCTTCTCTCCGCGTCTACTGAACCATCCTGGAATATACATTTAAACACAACTATAGCATTCGAGAAAACATTTCGATGATAATAAATATCTATTTCACTTTCAAAACTATCGTGAGTTGTATTAGACATTATATAATAGCACACGCGGGAAATTACTCACGTAAAATTATCGTCGATTTAGATACCGACAATGTTTCGATTCTTCCGGAGAATCTTCATCTGGGTATGAGCGTGGTCACTCCTCGCGGTCGGTATCTAAATCGACGATAATTTTACGTGAGTAATTTCCCGTATGCTATTATAATGTCTAATAAATATCTAGTTTATAATTTTTTTTATTTTTTAAACTTGAGAAGTAAATTTTACTAATAATTTGCATAACTTTAGATAAGGTCCGCGTACGCCCCTTTATTTAGTTATTTTCTGAAGTTAGATTCATAATACATTTTAACAGAACAAAACTTGAGTAATTTCCTAAATATCTCAAACATACTTCAGTGTAGCTAACATTTAAACATAAAAAGTTGCACTTGGTGGCCACCAAACTCTGTTTTCGCTATTCCTCCTAAACTATACAAAATGAAACTATTACATAGGTATTAAAAAAAAGCTTATGATAGGTTTCACAAACTGTACATTCAGTTTTTTTAAATTCCTTTGTTTAACGTAATAATAAAATAAAACAGGCGGTGGCGCTAGTTTCACCTATACAGTCACCTTTCACCACAAGTTTCATCATTCATGGTTTTATGTTTTTTTTACCCATGAATCATAAAAAGTATGGAAATGAAGGATATGACACTTACTTGAATACAAAGTATAATAGCGTTAGGATTCTCCATGTACGTCTTAGACATCTGCTTGATCGCGTCTCGAGTGTCCGCCGCCATATCCACTGTTTGTGTCTGAAAATATTATACTATTTAGATGTGTTATGTTTAAGAAGTGTCATAATGTACTTATGTGTCATGCCTACGATGTGTCATGTGTGTCATCCATACGGTACAAGATGTGCCGTGTTTTATGCGTGTCATACATATGGGACAATGTGTGTCATGTATGTCATGCGTGTCAAACATACGGGACAATATTTGTAATGTCTGTCATGCGTGTCATACATTTATGGGACAATGTGTGTCATGTATGTAATGCGTGTCAAACATACGGGACAATATTTGTAATGTATGTCATGCGTGTCATACATACGTGACAATATGTGTAATGCGTGTCATACATACGAGACAATAAGTGTAATGTGTGTCATGCGTGTCATACACACGGGACAAGAAATGTCATGTGTGCCATACATATGGGACAGGATGTGTCATGTGTGTCATACATACGGAGATGACACCGGGCAGGTCGACCAGCACCATGCGCTGTAGGCCGGGACCCTTCACGGACATGGAGATCACTTCCTGAGAGACTGTGCGACCGCCGCGGACGCTATTGCGCATGCGCAGTTCCACCTCTCTAAACAACACATAAACACTGACATTACTCTCTAACATCTATATGTATAAAATACTGGGTTAACTATGCGAGCGAGCTAAGCTAAACTAACTTATGCCGGGTTGCAATATTCAACTTACTAATAACCGTGGATCTGTCGCCTTAGTAATATTGTTATCTGTCAAAAAGTGTCCTACATTTTTGTTGTCTAAACAAAGTTGCTATGGCGATCAATCTACGATCATTCGTAAGTTTAATATTGAAACCGGCCGTTAGTATAGTTGGCCGGTGGACGATCGGCTTACAAGTCAATAAATAATATGAAAGTAACAAAATACTTTTTCCTTCTTTGTCTTTGCTAAAATTTGTATTTATGTATCACGAATTCTTTCTATTACTATAATTACATACTTTCTGAGATCAGCGAGATCGGATTCCTTGTTGAGATCGAACTCCCTGGCGGAGTCCCGGAACTGCGCCACGTGGTATGGGCCTTCGGACAACGTCACTTTCACTGGAGCCCTGGATTATAAATGAACAGATTACTATACATTATCAGTTGAAAGTTAAGTTTCCCAGCGATCTCCTCTCAGACGAAAACCACGCGCGGCAGATGGTCTGTTTCACCTTGTACACTATACACTAACTCACCTAGTGCACATTTAAAAGGCGCATCTCAGAAGTATCCTAGCTTGTGCGATCATTTCCAATACAGACGTCTTCCTAGCGCTCTGATCTCCGACGAAGACCACGCGCGGCAGACGGTCTGTTTCTCCTTGTACACTCCTCACCTAGTTCACTATACTCTCACCTAGCACACTATACACTCACCTAGTTCACTATACTCTCACCTAGTTCACTATACACTCACCTTGTTCACTATACACTCACCTAGTTCACTATACAATACATGCACTCTGATCTCCGACAACAACTACGCGCGGCAGACGGTCTGTTTCTCTTTGCACACTACTCACCTAGTACACTATACTCTCACCTAACACACTATACACTCACCTAGTTTACTACACACTCACCTAGCACACTATACACTCACCTAGTTCACTATACACTCACTCACCTAGTACACATCTCACCAGCGCCTCTCGGAAAGATCCTAGCTTGTGCGATCATCTCCAATACAGACGTCTTCCCAGCGCTCTGATGTCCGACGACGACCACGCGAGGTATAGACGGTCTGTTTCTCCTTGCACACTACTCACCTAGTTCACTATACACTCAGATAACACACTACACACTCACCTAGTTCACTATACTCTCACCTAGCACACTATACACTCACCTAGTTCACTATACACTCACCTAGTACACATCTCACCAGCGCCTCTCGGAAAGATCCTAGCTTGTGCGATCATCTCCAATACAGACGTCTTCTCAGCGCTCTGATCTCCGACGACGGCTACGCGCGGCAGACGGTCTGTTTCTTTTTGCACACTACTCACCTAGTACACTATACTCTCACCTAACACACTATAAACTCACCTAGTACACTATACACTCACCTAACACACTATTAATTCACTCACCTAGTTCACTATACACTCACCTAGTACACATCTCACCAGCGCCTCTCGGAAAGATCCTAGCTTGTGCGATCATCTCCAGTACAGACGTCTTCCCAGCGCTCTGATCTCCGACGACGACTACGCGAGGTAGACGGTCTGTTTCCCCCGCGTCCCAGCCCGCTAGCTCGTCTAGTACTGACGAGTACATGTCGATTAGGGAACGCTGGGGAACAAATAATCGCAATTAAAATACGTGGAGGGAGAAAGGGGAGACCTTTGCCCAGCAGTGGGACATGATAAGTTAAAAAGGCATTAGAATCGTTTGTTCGTATGAGCAAGTGGCCAACTCTGCTGACGGAGTTTTTAGGCCGCTTAAAGGCCTCCGTCATTCTGTTAGTAAGTGGAACTCACACTCAGTTCAGTTTAAGGTGCCTGTATGGGTGAAACTAGCGCCACCGCCTATTTTATTTTACTATTACGTTGAACAAACGTGTTTTAAAAAACTGAATGTACAGTTTGTGAAGCTATCATAAGCTTTTTTTTAATACGGTCTATGAAATAGTTTTAGAGGAGTAGCGAAGTTGCACTTGGTGGCCACCAAACTCTGTTTCGCTATTCCTCGTAAACTACACAAATGAAAACTTTTACATAGGTATTAAAAAAAAGCTTTTAATAGATTTCACAAACTGTACATTCAGTTTTTTTTATTTCCTTTGTTCAACGGAATAATAAAATAGGCGGTGGCGCTAGTTTCACCCATACAGGCACCTTTCACCACAAGTTTCATCATTCATGGTTTTATGTTTTTTACCCATGAATGATAAAAATTATGTAAATGATGGATATGACACTTACTTGAATACAGGCACCTTAAGTCGACATACCTTCATCTTTCTCACAGGTGGAGCTCTGCCCTGTTTCAGTAACATATTCTGCTGACGAAGCTCTCTGTTCTCCTGCTCCAGTCGTTGTAGCTCGCGCTGGTAGCGAGCTTGAAGAGCTAGCACTTCTTCTTGTAAGGCGTGGACTCTCTTCTCTAGGTAATAAAGAATAGTTTCCTTTGATCTATACTTCTATACCATTTTTTTGACGACCTCTGTGGCACAGTGGGCGAAAGCCCGCCTGGGACGCGGAGGTTGCGGGTTCGATTCCCGCTGCGGGACAAATGTTTGAATGATCTGCAAATATTTGTCTCGAGTCTGGGTGTTTTCTATGTATAATATGTATGTATTTACAAAAAAAATTCTCTATGTAGTATATCAGTCATTTGGTTACCATAACACAAGCATTAAATTGCTTAGCTTGGGACTAGATGACGCTGTGTGGAATGTCCAGGGGATATTTATTTATTTACTATCTATATCTATACTTTTATACTAATATTATAAAGAGGTAAAGTTGGTTTGTTTGTTTGGGGTAATCCACGAAACTACTCATCCGATTTCAAAAATTCTATCACCGATTTGTAGCATGGACTTTCCGAATGAACATAGGCTATATTTTATCAAGGTAGGTACCAAGGGAACTATTCACCGCGGGTAACACCGCGGGGCGCAGCTAGTTTATAATATCTACTTACCATATGCTTTTTTATACTTTCGCGATCAGAACACATTATATTTTCCTACTCTCACATTATATATTCTTTATCAGTCTTCCCGCGACCACGGCTGGTGCAATCCGGTCGAAACGTCGGGTGAATATTAAAGGTAAAATTCGTGATAAATACCCGTTTGCATATGTTTTATAATGTACTTACCATAGTTAGAATTGTCTTCCACGGCGGGCTGTGGTTGTGGCTGGGGTCGACTCTTCAAGTTGTTCACTATCTTGGGCGACGACTCTGCTGGAGAACAATACCTCATGAGGTGGGCACCAGCAAAGATAGGAGGAAAAAGTTGTTATGGAAAATAATTGGGAAAATGAACAAAAAACTATCTCAATTCGCTTTATTCATAAAGATCTGTCAATTTAATATAGGTAGTTTAAAAAAAAAAGAAATTCTTGTTACTCATATGGTAATGAAAAGAGATAGCAACAGATTTAATATCCGTTTTAACTAAAATAAGTTTACTAGTCCAATATGAATAACGAGGTCAGTAGACTTACCCTCGGTATACAGACGTTGCTAAATGAATGCACAATTTACACAGAGGCTGCAAGCTACACAGAAAGGCCTAGAACTTGCAACTTACTGGTCCAAGACAGTCTAAATATATTAATGTTTACTTAGTTGATTTATCAATACGAAAAGAAGAAGACAGAGACCATGGACCTAGTATAGTATCTGGACGAACAGTGAGCATGCCGCCGAAAGGGACAAAAGATGCAGTGAATCCATAGTCTCGTAGTACAAAATTCGGAGCATCAAGTTTCCGGCCATACAAAAAAACGGCACGCGATGAGGGACAAAAGATCTAATGCTTTGTCTCTTTTACTCACAAGAATGTTATATAATATATTCTTCTTTGTTTTTGTGTGACTGAGAAAGGAATATGTAGCGCTCTATTTCTTTCTTTCTCTAAGGGTACTCACCAAGTTGTGTGTTATTGACCGCAGCGGCCGCGACTGCGTCTTCGTATCTCTGCTGCAGCCAGTCCCTCAGGTCGGAGGCGCGCGCCAGCCCCGCCTCGCGCAGCCGCGGATCTGCGCCCAGGCGGAGCGTGTCAACCACACCTAGCATACCAACCACGGTCACTACACCTGCCGGTAGGCACTGTGGTTTATTAGGAAAGGGTTTGAGCTTTGAGGGCCACTACTGTGTTTGTCATATGCCACTGTGACATTTAGGTATTAGTACTTTGAGTACCTGTGGCCCCTGTGGGGCATGATATAGGGTACCGTCATTTTTTACTTCTTTGTGATGACTACTGCCGGTAGGCACTGTGGTTTATGGGGAAGGGGCGCTTTGAGGGCCAATATTGTGTTTGGAATGGACACTGTTACATTTAGGTATTAGTACTTTGAGAACTGTGAGTACCTAGCATACCAACCACGGTCACTACTGCCGGTAGGCACTGTGGTTTATGAGGAAAGGGTTTGAGGGGCTTTGAAGGCCACTAATGTGTGTTTAAAATGGACACTGTGACATTTAGTTGTTAGTATATAGTGACTGACAGTCACTATATTATATTTACGTAGATACCTAAAATGTTGACTGTTTTCTGTTCACACCTTGTTCACTTTGTTTACTATACTATTACTATACGTGAAAACCTTTAATTGGCTTTCTGATTTTACTATAAAACGAAACTGTTAATTAAGCTGTTGGTTTTCCAATAAATCTATAAATCTATAAATCTATAAATCTATATAATCAGTAAGCACTGTGGTTTATGGTGTAGAGGCTACCGGTACTTTGCAGGCAATAAGGGGATAATGGCGTTTAAAAAGGGTCACATGACATGGTACTTTGAGTAAGCACTGTTGGGCTTGCAATGGAGTACTATCACCCTTATCTTGGAAGTGAATTTTTTTGCTGTGGCAGTCGTAACCAGTAGGTACTTTGATGGGGACTTTTTTATCAGTGATTTTAAGGAAAATTCACACTTGATACATACTAAACTTGGCTATCTATACTTGGGACATGGTTTTAATGTTGAGAGCAAGAAGAAAAATGCAGCATTCATTAATTTAAGAGCTACATTGACAGGAAGATAATTATGAAATCACACATTAGTTCTATTATTAATCTATCATAAATGTATGTTGTTTTGAATGATTATATCTTCTAGCAATATAAATTATTGAGACATGGACTAGGTATAATTATGTATTAGCAAATGTACAAAATATATGAAAAAATTTATAATTTGTTAATAATCTTCTTAAAGTTGATTAAGTTTCTTACCCATCTCAAACTTATCCGTGATCCTGTCCTTGGCATCTATCAGTGTGGTGGTGAAGCGACTCCATTGGTCTTGATCTGGCAGGAGTTCATTGACCCAGCCCATGTCGGGGAGACCATCTTTCCATTCTGCATATTTCTGGAATCATTGAATTAGCAAATGCATGTATTAAGACATTGAAATGATAATAAGCAATAAACATTATCAGGTATGTGCAGTTTTCAAAGCACATAAACAGGCTCACAGTCATATTATCTAGCAGGTTATACACAATTATTATAAATAGGTAGTCACAACTGTATTGTATTTGAGCCAATGTGAGGCCACAACCTTGGTTACAATTAGTCATTAAGTATATTCGTAGCCAAACTTGGAACCAAGTCATAAGCCTATGTGTGGCGTTGGTATAATAGTTGAATACTATAGAATTATTGCAAGTCAAATCACCTTATTCAATGTCATCCCTCCTCCCACCGCGCCACCGAGTACCAAGTATCTGATCTTCAGTATACCTCGCACAGCTCGGGCAACCAGCATGCCATACTGTCTCCGCGGCATTTGTACTGGGGCTGGTCGGTATAGAAGCATACTCCGGCCTGTCCAGACTGAGAATGCTACTGCTCTTGTGTCTATGGTTTTCCATGATGATCTTTTGAATTGTGATCTGTGAAGGAATAGATAAATAAAATAAATATCTTTGGAAATTTTTTTTATTTACAAACATTATTTCAAGGCGTTGGTTTGAGCTGGCTCTTGATGATTGTGATTGATATATCTATGAAAGGTTTAAGTTAGTAAATTAGCTTAGAATTGGGTAACTCTCTTAATATTTATTTTATGTTTAACAAGTTTCTTAGTTGCTATATGCGAAAACATGTTAATTGGTTTTTAGTTTACTTTAATTGTTTTATAACCAGGCTGTAAAACTGTTTGTTTTCCGAATAAATAAAAAAAAAAAAAAAAAAAAAAAAAAAATTCATACAGCGTCATCTACTTATTCCTATGTTAATATTATTGTAATTAATAATTATGTTGTTAATACCTTGTAATTACATAATGGTACACAATGTACACATGTAGGTTACTGTGTAACCCTGTGTTGAGTGGCTGTCCATAAATAAATAAATATTGAAAGAAAGAAAGAAAAAATCATTTATTCTTGTAGGACCTCAAGGATCACTTAAGTTTCATTTTACATGCTAGGTGGTTCTAATGCCTGTATTAAGTTAAAGAGAGTTATACAATCAGTTTTATGGTGTATGTGTAACTTATAAAGCCTATTTGGTTACATTCTAATAGTTTTTCTTAAACTTTCACGATCACAATTCATATTTATAATCAGTCCACCGGGGACCATGGCTATTGCAACATAGCCGAAACATCGGGACCTAAAGAAATAAGGTAAATAACGCGATAAAACCCCGTGTCCATGTATTTATAAATACATTCTAATATTTGTGAATAAACACAGAAACCAGATTTGTTGTTGGTGAAAAATGCAACATGGAATGCTACTAAAACTTAATTCACAGAACGTATGACATTGGATACAAGTATGCAGTGAACAAAGATTGTGTCAAATGATGTTGTGAGTGAAATATGACTCTAGCATTAGCACTAAAGCTAAGTTTCATAGTGAAAGCATTTCTAAAATGTTTTATGATGTTCTATAGTCAAGGTCAAAATTTACTATTGTTTTATTATTTTAATAATCTCGGTAACACTAAACCAATATTCAACTAGAAATTATATGAATGTTGACAACCACTGAAGCCAAAAAAACAGTATCAAGAAAATTTTATTGAAGTAAAAATTAATGTTTTGGGTTGGAATTTTCGGCATTATTGATTATAAATTGGTTAATGTTCTACTTACCTCATACGATTATGTAGTATCCTCGACATTGTTTACGTAATTTATTTAGTTTAGCGAGTATTTCACCAATCAAGCGGACTTCAGAGAAAAATAAACCGATGTAAAATATATTTCATAACCTCTACCGGTTGTGACAGATAATCAGGAGTTGTCCTCAGTTATGCGTAATTATATCGTTTTCAGTTTATGCGTACACAATCAACTTGTAAATATAATAAAAATCATTTCATTTTTTCGAATTCTTTAACAAAATCACGGGCGTCAGAAATTCATGGAAATTCAGGGATTTGTGGATTTGACAATTGACATTATGTTTGACATGACAAAGTTTGTTTGACAATCTCTGTTTTGATATAAATTTGACATGACATGATCGATCGATTCAACAAAGAAATTTATTCCTCATGAAAAACCAAGAAGAAGAAGAAAAACCAAGAATAGTCAACTCGGTTTCTAAACCAAAATAAATCAGCTTTGCTGATTCTACGTAACCTAAAGATTAAAAAATCTAGTAGGTTTCTATAAATGGAAGCTCAGGAAAAGTGGTAGAAACTCAATATCGTATCGTATGCGGCAACATTCACTTCACTTCACTCACTCTGTTCTTCTGTCAAATCAAACAAAACGTCAAAAATGGTCAATTTTCCATGAAATTCTTGTAAAAATTACATCGAAAAGGGATTCCATTGTAAATCCGACTGAAATCTATTTGCATAAACGATAAGAGTGGTCTGTGTTGTGTTATTTACATAGTGAGCAGTGGCAATGACATAAAATTCGCCGTGAAACCGAGCAGTGCCTTCGAAAAGTCTACTTGAGTGAGTGTTGGTTTTTCGTAAAAGTCCAAGTTTGCCCTCGGTAATTAGTTATTCATTGAGGAAGCGGTGATATCACAGTCAGTTATTTGTTATAGTGTGATGTAATGTTATTAAGTTCCGTACGTGGGGTATCCTTGTTACACTCATGTTATTTTATAACTTGTGTTATTTTTAGAAGCTAAGTGTTCTATGCGCGTCTGTTTATGTCTGGTCACGGTATGTATGTAGAGTAGGTAAATATAATTATTACGTAGCAGTTCAAGGTAGGTTGAAGAATCAAAGACATTTTTAAGTTATTTCCTTTTGTTCTTTTCTTTGTGAATTTTTTTTTAATTGTATTAAAAATAACAGGAATAAAAGGCTGCATATTATTATTGTGCTAGTCTAACTATTAATTTTACTCTTGTTTTCTCAAAGGAAAATCTTAACTTGCCTCTGAAAAAATGGGCTTTATGGCTCTGGGTATACCCAGAGCCATAAAGCCCATTTTTTCATAAGACTAGCCTGAGAAAACCATAATGTGTATCAAGCCAACATTTTAATAACATTATCCAAAGTAGGTGTATTAAACTATAAACAGTGGTCATAGTTGGATTCTTGCTGCTTTTGATCACTATCACTGTTTTTACTTATAACATAAATGTTAGATTTGTACAGGAACTATTCAATACCTACTATTAAATGTCCTGGGCTAGGTACATTGCATGCAGAAAAAGTTATAATCAATGTTACGAGCAAAGCTACAGCCCAGTAAGCTTTTTATCCTGGCCACGGTTTTGCTCATGTGGTACCTACCTACCTGGATAATAAGTAGCCTGCATTATTCATGATGATGTATACTACTATGGTATATCCCAAGTTTCAACCAAATCTACTTAGTAGTTTTTGCATGAAAAAGTAACAACATACCATAATCTTTCACATTTATAATATTAGTTTAATAATTGATTAGAAGTCTTATGATTGAGGTAATTTATTCTACATCATCACCTTGGATAACTTTGTTCTTAAAAAAGATATTAAATGATATAAGACTTCGTTTGTATCATCCAAGATTAGTCATTCAATTCTCACAACTATATTTGATATTGATTATGGTTTAAGGTTATTCTGTTAAGTATGTTTATTATAAATAAACTTAATTTGGAAATCTGATAAATATTGCCTTGTGATATAGATAGTTTGCTGACAAACCTCATAAAATCCTGTGATATGAATGTCAACACACAATGTATTGTGAGGTCATCACAAGTCACAAATACTAAAAAAATATTAAAAATACTTATTTACATTTTACAGAATTTGTCCCAATTACAAACATCCACCTATTTACAGAGACACCTATGTATAGAGATTCTAACAGTGATGGATATTCCATGACTTTGATGATAATGATGTTTATATCTATAATCCAAGTTTATCTAGCAGACTCAAAGATCAACAAGAATAGTAAACAAATTATTTTTATTACAAGTTAAACCAGTTCTGATGTATAGATAAGTGTTGTTTGTGTAGGTGTGGGGTCAATGACCCTGATACTGATTCATAACCATGGGAATAAAATGCATTGTAAAACTAAAAAAAAATGTATAAGAAGAATTTTAACAGTTAATTAGAAGTGACCTAAGAGATGAAACCTACTTAGGTTCATCATTTTATTAAATTTGTAATTACTGAAAAATTCTACCCATGGCCATAGTCTAAAAAAATTATGAAAATGAAATTGGGGACTACGGAAGAGTTAGTAAATTCTTTTTAATCTCTGTATTTGCAATACTTTCAATTTGTCATATTATTTAAAATATTTTGTTTTACAACTTGTGTAAAATGTGGGCTGTAGTGTAGTCTTTGGACATACCTCTGACTCTGACTACATTCATGAAACAGAAATTGGAGGCCATTTTATTACTAATCTGTTCTAGGGCAGACATACTATTTTTTGCAAAACATAAACAAAAAACTTTAATCATTTGTAATTTTACAATTGTTTTCCTTATTTATATAAGTAGGTAAGTACGTATTAATGACAATACCTATAGCAATATTGTTATTATTAAATGTAGGTATCTTGATAAGAACTCTAGGTATATACTTAACTGACTGATAGTTGGTAGAAATACATATTAATTGGCACATTTAAAGAAAACCAAATAATCAAATGAGATCATACTTTAAAATACTGAAAAAAGTTTCAAACAAGAGTAGAATCATCTGGCTCTTAACGGCCTGTTTCAATAATCTTTGGTTTTGTTTACTGCTGGTAGATTATTTGACTTCCATACAATAATTGACAAATAATTGGCAAAACCAAAGATAAGTTATTGAGACTGACCTTGAGACAATTTAAAGAGGTCACACACAATTAAACTAAGTATGACTTTGTCATAGTCATACATACTTAGTTTAAAAAAAATGCAAATAATTATATCTGCATTCAAATATCGAATTTACAGTTAAAAACAAAGTTCTTCCCATACTAGGATATACTGCGTCATACATGAGAAACAGAAATCAAGCTTGCATGTTTTGTAGAGTCATAATTTATTATTACAGAAACATTTAAAATGCACTCCATCAATTTAAAAATAAATTGAAGTGCTTGCTGGTAAATATCAATTTAGTTTTTATGCCTTTGCTGATAAAGTTCAAACTCGTTCACCTTGCGAATCTGAACTCAAGGCATCTGTTATTACAGTTTAAAGTTCAATAAATAATCTTGCGGGGTCAATGTAAGGTGAACTTTAGAGAAATACAAATAGAGTTCAAAGTTCGAAATGGTATTCAGATGAGATCACCAACCACCTGAAATGGGATGATCAATGTGTAGGATGCCTAATTGTAATACAAAATAGGCATTGTTCGAAATTCAAAATATCTTAGCTGTTTCTCGTCCGCATTTTCGATTAGGTACATGATTGTAGGGTGGGGCAGGCAGGTACCCTGCCCATTTTTTTTAGAAAAATTAATAAAAGAAAATTACAAAATTACTTCAATTACATCGATTTAGAACCCTCGTGAATTATTATTTGAATACAGTAAATAAAACGTTAATCAAAAACATTTTTAATTTCACTAGTATAGTTTAATTACTTGTGCCCTTACAAAATGCTGGATGCGCCAATGGACTGAATTTAACCACGTGGTGATTTATTTATTTATTTATTTATATGTACACTTTTTATTTATATTACATTACATAACAGTATAATGCTGTATGATGAGTAAAGCTGCGTTTTCACTGATGATGAGCGAGGATGCGTTGCAAGAAATGTGTTTGTCAAGAACCAATAGCATTGCTTCATTATTTTAGTTTTGGTAAATGAAGCGATTCTATTGGTACAAACACATTCCTCGCAATGCATCTTTATTTAGCTCTGGTGGAAACGCAGCCTCAGCCAGCTATCCCACTAATAATCGCAAAAGTTTGTATGGATGTATGACCCATGTCATACATTCATACTTACAAACTTTCTTCCACTGTTTGTTGCTTTTCCACGCAAAAACTACTGAACAGATTTTACTTAAAATAACATAGTTTATGACCTGGAAATAAATTTAGGCTGTGCACTTTTTATCCAGGTAGTAAATATAAATATGAATGTGGATGGTTATACAAGTAGAGGAAGGCCGAAGAAGTGGATAGATTGTGTGATATGAATGTAAGATGAGTGAGTTCAGAGTTGAGCGATAGAGGAGAGTGGAAGAGAAAAACATGTTGTGCCGACCCCACTTAGCGTAGGATAAGGGCACGAGAATGATGATGACTTTTTATCCAGGTAGCCACCACGCGAGCGAAGCCGCGGGCGAATCCGCTAGTTAGTAATTTACAAATATAATATACCTATCTATATGCAATGTCATACTGATAAATATTGTAGGTCATACAATCCGCAGTAACTACTGATAGATAAGTAGGGTCTGATAATGGTGACTGTTGGTGATTTATTTCTGGCTGTGAATTCCCATTATCTTGTTTAGTTTCCTGCTCCTGTGCATTTTTCGTTGTGTGCTTGTAGGTATACTATCTAAAACTTCGTTACTTTATATCTGTTAACAAAAATAATTTACTGCGTAATGTATCCTATTTAAAGTTCAAATAAGTAAGTTCGTATGAGTAAGGGCCAACTCTGGTGACGGAATTTTTGCCCAAATGCCTTCGTCATGGCTTAACGAATTTTAGAAGCCCGGACCGCTAATTTAACTTGCTCTTCTGTGCATGCCCACATTTTACAGAAGCACAATAAAGCTTGTAAGTTCATCTCCACGATAAAAAAACTAACTTGTTTCCTCACGTTCTTTTCCTTCGCCGGCTAGAGCTTATTTTAATGCATTACGATCGTAAGTAGAGGCGCTATCCCAATCAGCCAGCACTGCTCTACTTTTGGTGGATCGATAACATAATTTAATTTTAGTTTTACAATTTTACTTGCGTTGACATGCCTTACTTTGTTTGACATGCTTTGAACCCTGGCTTCCCACTGAAGCTTGACTATTTAGATTGTTAAGGGATCGCTTTTAAAAAAGAGCCAGGCAAACACCACTTGGTTCTTGCCTGATTCTTTCCCTGGTGTAGGGAGTCGCGTTGGAACAGGCATTAGAATCACCTAGCATGTAAGACCAAACTAAAGTAATCCTTGATGCGGGCACCACACATGGAGGGTTGGAACTTGTTGGTTCCAACACTCCAATTTGAGGATCGATCTTGGACGGTTATTGGACACAAACGGAGCATTGCCATTGGCCATTCTTTTCGTAGCCAATGTTGGAAACAAGTTGAAGTAAATGTGTGGTGCCCGCATGAGGTTTTTCGACGATTTTTCTTTCGTTCTTTCATAATATAAAGCTTATGTGTCCCTCCAGAGTGAGCCATGGCGTCGGTGTGGAAGCGACTGCAACGCGTGAACAAACGTGCGGCTAAGTTCCAGTACACTGCCTCCTACCATCGCGTAGATCTCGAGACTTCGCCTAAATGGTATGCTCCATTCATTCACTCAACAACTACAAATTAAAAATGCAAAATCTTACTGAAAGTTAACCCGCCATGATTCAAGCTATCGCCCTTAAGCCGGGCTGTTATAATGAAATACCTAAGTGTGGTTAAACATTACAAACTAATGATAAGTGTTTTTTTTGTCCAGGAAACCCAACAAACTTAGTGTAGTGTGGACGCGACGCTCCAGACGAGTCATAACAGAACCCTTTGAATGGGAACCCTCGCTCAAAGATCCCCTCAAGTAAGCTACTTTTCACAACTGAAAAAAATGATACAACAAGTAGTCATAATACAGTAGCTTGAGTAACGACAGTTTCTTAACGGTAAAAGAAAACAATCGTGAGGAAACCAGATCAATTAATCAATCATTTATTTATTTCTCTCACAAACAATACATACAGTTAAATAATGGCACTTCTGCATGGCATATGCAATGGATACATTGATTGCCCAGAATTGCTGTCAGAACTGTTGCGCCTCAATGTCCCAAATACTCGAACTAGACACACCCAGCTGTTTGCCGTTAAGCGTACTAAAACTACCTATGCCCAAAACTCGATTGTCTCTCGGTTACACAGATGTTATAACAAGAAATTCAAGTCTGTGGACATTTTTTGTTGCGGAAAAGTTATGTTCAAGTGTGAAGTTCTGGCGTTACTTATGAAAGATGTATGAGTCTTTCTTTATGATAGGTTATACTATATAATTATACGTAGGTATATATTTGTATAATGTAAGTATGCATATTATAGATATATTATATTGTAAAATATGAAAATATATTATTTGTAATATTATTTGCCTGCCTCTTGATAAGCGTTATAGGTACAGGTATTTGCAATTGTTTTTTCACACACACATACACACCCTCTCACACACACACACCCTCACACTCACATCTGCTAAAATATTTTTCTAATATACTTAGTGACTATCGTAATATAAGTAGTACTCAAAAAATGTAAATCCGTCATTGGCTGTATGAAATATAAATAAGTTTGTTTTGTGAATACTGAGAGCTGTGGATTTTGTTTGATAAATAAATAAATAAATAAATAAATAAGTATAAATACAGGAACATAAAATAAATTAAAAATAAATAAATAAATGCAGTTAAAAATAATCCAAAAATAAGGTGTTGGTTCTAACTTATTACAAAGAAATGTTGTGAGAGACTGGTGCCTTAAATAGGTATAGAAAATAACCTAATAGATAGTTTTCCTAATGCAATCACGGTGTGCTAACTTGTGCAAAATGCAATCATGTAATAAAAATGTTTTATATCATACCTGACCCCCTTAGACGTTTTCAAAGGATCGTCAAACCTAAAGATGTACTGGAATTTCTGCCTCGTCTTAGGTATACAAATACAGTCGAGAATTCGAGATCATATTGAACTTTTTTGAACGTCTGTTCAGCTTGTTTCGAAAAGTTGCAATACAAATAATACATAAACAAACATATTTAAAAATATTAACGGGACTTAATCGCGTATTGAAATCAATACTATCGCGACTTAAAAACATATTTAATATTTTTAAATATGTTTTCAAGTCGCGATAGTTTAAAAAGTTTCATAAACAAACAGTTACAAAAAAAATAAAATAAAACTGACAACGAAAAAGGTCATATGGATATGTAGTGTATTAAATGTTATATCAGAGGCTATAAGGGGATTCAGATAGCCATAAAGTTCTGTATGTGTTCCAGGGGGTCTGTTATATACCCAGTACCTGAGAACCAGACGGTTACAGTGACCTTATTCAAGGACTCGCGGACGAATGAGCTCGAAGACAAGGACTGGACCTTTGTGCTAGAAGACGTGAGTATATCTTACCTAGTACCTATCTCATAATGAAGTTGGAGATCGGTATTAAAATGTAGTAAACGGAACGGACAGTTTAGGTTTTTATTATGAAAAAGTAGGGTAGTTTGAGAAAAAGACCTAGTACAACGTAAACTCTTTCTAATATAGTTAAAAAATATGACAAACAAGCCGCGCCCCGCGGTGAATAGTTCCCGTTCCCGTTGGAATATCGGGATCAAAAGTAGCCCATTTTTTATTCAGGGTATAAGCAATCCTGGTACCAAATTTCATTCAGATCCGTCCAGCCGTGTAAGCGTGAAAGAGTAACAAACATTCACATTACTATCACATTTTATATATAGCTTTGTTCCACAGGTATCAATAACAGGCAAGCGACGTCGTCTCGCCGTAGCATCTATAAATATGCGTAAATACGCAAGTCTAGAGCCGTCACAACGTTCCATAATAGTGCCGCTAGACGCAACAACGCACAAGATTGTCGGCGCATCACTACACCTCACGCTACACTGTGTTTTACTCAGAGAGGGACAGGCTACGTAAGTATTATTTATCCTACCGGCTGCGCCAACTCATAGTTTTTGACTGGCTTCCCACAGGAGCTAGAATATTTATTAGATCAAAGAGGATGGATCACCGAGAATAAAGCTAAGCCCCAAACCGTGTTTGTTGTAGGTACTGGTTCTTGACTGTGTTAGCCATGAAGTATCATCACAGGAGTATCATCTAGCTCTCAAAAGTTTTTATGTGATCCCAAAGGTCCTACTAAATATGACTGTGATACGTGAATTCTGCGCAATAGATAAAAAATATACGCCAGCAAGCTGAATGGATAAATTGAAGTGATATAAATTATCCGTCTGTCTGCGTTTATAAAAAAAAATGGCGCAGCCTGGTGGATAAGTTTTTTTTCGGCACAGCCGCGTCAATAAATGAATTAAAAGTAAGTAAGTAAGTTTTTTTTAAATAAATGAACTCGTTATTACAGAGATGAAGACATGCAGTCGCTAGCATCTCTGCTGTCAGTGAACAACAACTCTGATATCGCTGTACTAGAGGACTTGGACGAGGATTGGCTGTCAGATAATTCTACAAGACAGGTTAATTATGAATATTGGTGGAAAATTTACATGTTTAATAAATAAATAAATATCCTTGGACATTCTACACAGCGTCATCTAGTCCCACGCTAAGCAATTTAATGCTTGTGTTGGTGGATACTGTATTCGTAACAGTCCCAAAATAAGTTGAATAAACTAAAACGAAATTTCGTAAATCTTCAAAAGGATCTAAAAATTGCCTAAAAATCTGAAAGAAATGTCTACCGCTCCCTGGGATACAGTCGTGATCATATTTTTATTTATTTCTATTTCGAAATTCGTAACAATACTTGGGATTGTTACGAAATTTCGTTTTAGTTTATTCCAACTTCCAAGTAAAGCCGCAGCAGTAAAATTTAGCTTTAACTAGACTAGCCCTTTCCAGCTGTTAGACCAATGATCTTTTAATATCGACTGTATTTGAGTACAAAATCGTTTTTTTTCTTTCTTATATTTTTTAATTATTTATTTTTCAGATGTCAGACCTCCGTCAACAAATGGAAGAGATGACCCAATCCCTCACAAACAGTGACATCGCCGCGACCCCCAACAGCGTACAGAGCCTCAACTTCGACTCGCGGACCCCCACGGCCCCCACGTCGCCCCCCACGCCCCCTGATCCAAGGCCCCACAGTCCAAATACACCCACGACCCCCACAAATCAGGAGCATACGCCGAGGAACGAGTATAAGGAATATAAGGTAGGTCTGAACTTTGAATTACTGACCCCCAAAAGTGTAGTCGAAGCGCTCGTGGCGAAGCTTCCTAAGACGTTCTTGATAGATCGTCGAAGTTAAGCAACGTTCTGAGCGGTCACTACTTGGATGGGTTTTACAAAAAACATGTTAATTATGAAAAAATTCAAGATTACGATTATTAATAACTTTTTGGTCAATTTCAGTTCGACTATCAATTCGAGCCTAAAAAGTTCGAGATAACCTCAACACCAATTGACAACTCCTTCAAAGAGGTAATCTTCAAGCCGAAGACGGTCGCGAAAAGGAACCTTAAGCCGCTCGAGTTAAAGACCAATCTCAACTGCATCGGGCTGGATAGAAATGACAATGAGAAAGAGGATGATAGAACGCCCACTGCTGATATGGAGAAACTATTTCCAGGGAAATTTGATAAAGACAAGACTCCTGTAAGTACTTGAATGAATGAATTAATTAATGAAAATTCTGTAAGTACTAGAATGAATGAATGAAATAATGAAAATTCTTTTTTGCACACCAAAGTAAACATGAAACAGAACATAAACAATTGCAAAATGAAATATAATATACATAAAAACCTATCTTTTACTTCTATGCTAATACTAGCTTCCTCGCCCGCGGCTTCGCTCGCGTGGTACCTTGATAAAATATACCCTATTTTAATTCGGAAAGTTCATGCTACACATCCCAAACATACAAACAAACAAACAGACCAATTTTACCTTTACTTTGCTATTTTATTATAAAGAGGTAAAGTTTGTTTGTTTGGGGTAATCTCCGAAACTACTCATCCGATTGCAAAAATTCTTTCACCGATGTGTAGCATGGACTTTCCGAATGAACATAGGCTATATTTTATCAAGGTAGATACCACGTGAGCGAAGCCACGGGCAAGTTAGCTAGTTTATTATATAGAGGTAAAGTTTGTTTGTTTCGGGTAATCTCCGAAACTACTCAACCGATTTCGAAAATTCTTTCACCGATGTGTAGCATGGACTTTCCGAATGATAGGCTATATTTTATCAAGGTAGGTACCACGGGAGCGAAGCCGCGGGCGAGAAAGCTAGTATATTATAAAGGTGAAAGTTTGTGTGTGTGTAAGTGTGAATGTTTGTTACTACTTCTCGCTCAAACAGCTTCATCAGTCCACGCTACACATCGGTGAGCCGCAGGCAAGTTAGTTAGAGTTACAAACAAACAAACAAGCAAACATACCAACTTTACCTCTTTATTATAATATATATATATATATAATTTTATATCATAACCCCCTTATGCATATTGGTTTAGTAAACCTACTTTAGCTAAAACGGATATCAAATCTGTTGCTATCTCTTTTCATTGACATAAGAGTAACAAGAAAAAAACATTCTTTAAATCTATATTAAATTGACGAATCTTTATGAATAAGACCACTAGTATTATAGAAGTGTGATATTGGGGGCAATTCGGAGTGTCGCAAAAGCTAAACTAAACTAACTAAAATTATTGCCATCCTTTTTATTCCCATCGCTATGAAAGGGACGGCAACAATTTTAGTTAGCTTAGTTTAGCTTTTGCGACGCTCAGAATTGCCATAATTTTGGGCACTCTACATGCGGTCGGTGACCCGAACTCTGTCTTCTATCTTTAGTTAATATATTTTAGATAGAATACAGAGTTCCTTTTATTTATTTAGTTGTTTAGGTTAAGAAGTGTAGATATTTTTTGTTCCTGTGTGTTTCTTTGTTTGTTAAATAAATATTTAAATTTAGAAACCAAAAAAAAAAGAAAAAGACCATAAGTATACAGGGTGTTACCAGACCACTACCGAAAACTTAAGGGGATGAAAGTACCCATCAATATGAACAACTTTTTCTAAGAAACCAACACTGTGAACACGAAAAAAAAAACAGCTGTTCCATACATAAGTTCAATACCTACTTGGCTAAAGTGTATGAAACAGCTGTTTTTTTTTTCGCGTTCACAGTGTTGGTTTCTTAGAAAAAGTTGTTCATATTGATGGGTACTTTCATCCCCTTAAGTTTTCGGTAGTGGTCTGGTAACACCCTGTATACAATTGTGATAATGTGTAACAATAGATAATGTGCAGGTCCAAGATCTACTGGAATGGTGTCAGTTCGTGACCCGCGAGCACAAGTCCTGCGTCGTCACCAACCTGACCACGAGCTTCAGGTCCGGCCTCGCCTTCTGCGCGATCATACACCACTACAGACCAGACCTTATGTGAGTATTTTTTTAGGCCCTTACATCTTTCGACGACCTCTGTGGCGCAGTGGGCGAAAGCCTGAGACGCAGAGGTTGCGGGTTCGATCCCCGCTGCGGGACAGATGTTTGCATGATCTGCAAATATTTGTTTCGTGTCTGGGTGTTTTTCTATGTATAATATGTATGTATTTACACAAAAAAATGTATCTATGTAGTTTATCAGTCATCTGGTTACCATAACACAAGCATTAAGTTGCTTAGCTTGGGACTAGATGACGCTGTGTGGAATGTCCAGGGATATTTATTTGTTTATTATTATTATTTATACGTCAGGAGGCAAGCTTTGCCTACACTTAACGGGCCTACACTTAACGGGACACTGTAGTGCCTGGGACATTGTTGAGATGGAATAGGCTTGTAGCACCTAAACCATCCTCTCAGCTGCCGGACCTAGTAAAATTTTTATTTATATTCGTTGAGGTACAATCTATATCTATGTATAGAACTATATCTATATATAGAGCCACAATCAGACAAATAAAATGTCCGGCCAAAACTGTGAGTAACACCGCGGGGCGCAGCTAGTACTTAATATAAGCTGAGTTGTAATCCTTCGAGAAACAATCTTAGTATAGGTCGCGCCACGTAAAAAGAGCTTGGTCGGGGAAGTAGCGGGGGTATTGAGCCTGTGTTCACTCGCTGACGAACCAATAGCACTCGCTGAATCAATGGTATGAAGTGCGCCGCAACACCTCTCCACCAATCATCGACCACGGAGCAGTTTGACAGCCAGCCATTGAGTTACTATACTAAAGAGTCACAATCTAATAGCTGACAACACTCAAAAAATGTCTGAGCAAATTCAATGTTCTACAATGAAATTTGACATTTGAATGTAGACGTTATGTCGTTTGTTTTAATGTTCAATGTCGCTTGTACGCAAAAAAGTAAAACTCTGCGCACGCTACGTAGTGCCCCGAGTTTTAGTTTTTGCGTACAAGCGACATAAAACATTAAATCAAACCACATAACGTCTACATTCGAGCACATGTCATTGTATAGGTATTTACGTTGCTCGGACATTTTTTGAGTGTTGTCAGATTGTGACTCTTTAGTATAGTAATAGTAACTCGATGTTTATATTACAGAGATTTCTCCGGTCTCCAGCCGGAAGAGAGCTCTTGCAACGTCCGCCGCGCGCTGGAGGCCAGCGGCGCGCTCGGCATCTCGCCCGTGCTGACCGCCGCGGAGGTGTGCCGGCCCGCGCCCGACAGACTCGCGGTCAGATATATATATATAACATAGAGTGTGTCACATATTTGACATTTTTTATGATAGTTCTTCCACTATTTTTAACTCCTTGAGTGTTTTCTTAAGTTTTTATCTTAGATAGTTAGCGTTTTGGTTTTAACTGTAAGCTTTCTGTCATAACTGTTCTAAATAAATAAATAAAAATAAATAAATACCTAGACATGAGTATTTTGTAGGTAGGTAATGTATCCATGTTATGTACCTACTTGTTTAAGTTTATTTCTTTGGTTGTCTTTTAGTTACCTATTTTGTCACTATTCGTGGAGACCTCTTAGTAGTCTTAGTTTAGGTTACTATCTCATTACTTTGTGCCGATGGTCTTCCTAACATAAATATATAAATATATATCCGATTATCATTATGAAAAGTAGCCTACTTCATCTAGAATTAAACAATCAAATGAAGAAATAATTTTAATCCGACTGCCAGTTCCCGAGATCAGAAAAAAGTAAACACTCAGACCTGGAACAAATATCTGCAGAAAATGCCCACATTTCCCGTAGCGGGATCGAATTCGCGTCTCAGGCGGGTCTTCACCCTACGCCACAAAGGTCGTTAGCATAGTGCATAGTAATGGCCTTCTCTAAAAATAATTCTAAATTAATATAAAAGAATGATTAATAACATTTGTCAAGGAGTGGTATTAAGGTTGTAAAAATGTCTGTTAAATGTCAACTTTGTTTCAGATAATGACATATCTGTTTCAACTGCGCGCTCACTTCACGGGCAGCGAACTACAAGTCGAGCAACTGGGTAAGTTTAATATCACAAAATCACACTAATTTTATGAAGGGGAAAGTTGTGTGTGTGTAAGTGTGTACGTAAGTGTGTTTGTTACTCTTTCACGCTCAAACAGCTGGACGGATTTTAATGAAATTTGGTGCCTAATTTTATAAAGTATACCCTGGATTAAAAAATAGGCTACTTTTGATCCCGGTATTCCCACGGGAACGGGAACTATTTACCGCGGGGCTTAGCTAGCTAGTAATTAATATAAGCTGAGTTGGAGCAGGTTCAGTCCTTCGAGAAAACAATCTGTGAGGTACTTCGAGAAAACAATCTTGCCACGTAAAAAGAGCTTGGTCGGGGAAGTAGCGGGGGTATGTTCGCGCCTGTGTTCACTCGCTGACGAACCAATAGCACTCGCTACATCAATGGTATGAAGTGCGCCGCAACACCTCTCCTCCAATCATCGACCGCGGAGCAGTTTGACAGCCAGCCATTGGTTACTTTACTAACCAATGGCTGGCTAGAGTCATAATCTAATAGCTGACAACCCTCAAAAAATGTCCAAGCAAATTCAATGTTCTCAAATGACATTTAACATTTGAATGTAGACGTTATGCCGTTTGTTTTAATGTTCGATGTCGCTTGTACGCAAAAAAGTAAAACTCGCGTGGCATTGACATTTTATTTGTCTGATTGTGGCTCTATAGATTGTACCTCAATTCGTTCGTTAGTTCGTCGTATGAGCAAGTGGCCAACTCTGGTGACGGAGTTTTTAGGCCGCCTACAGGCCTCCGTCATGGCTTAACGACTTTAAAAGCCGGCACCGACAATTTAACGTGCCCTCCGAAGCACGGAAGCGCTCAGATAAAAATGCCACCTCAACGGGCGCGACCTATATAAACTTATGTGTATGGTAATATTGTGTTATTGTGATGGTAGGTAACGACGAGACGGAGTCCTCGTACCTGGTGGGGCGGCACGACACGGACGGAGCCCTGCCCCGGGAACTCTTCAGCCGGGAGATCAGCACCAGGCGCTCCAGGAACATGGCCGACAGGCAGAGACCGGGGTGTGTTCTAGTGTTATTTCGTTAATCCTACCAAAGATTATAATAAATAAATATCCTTGGACATTCCACACGGCGTCATCTAGTCCCAAGCTAAGCAACTTAATGCTTGTGTTATGGTAACCAGATGACTGATATACTACATAGATACATTTTTTTTTTGTAAATACATACATATTATACATAGAAAACACCCAGACACGAAACAAATATTTGCAGATCATGCAAACATTTGTCCCGCAGCGGGGATCGAACCCGCAACCTCTGCGTCTCAGGCGGGCTTTCGCCCACTGCGCCACAGAGGTCGTCTAATACACTAGTACAGATGCCTCATGTAGAACATTGAAAACAATCCTGAATTTGCGGGCAATTCGTCGGGCTATCCCGTTTTACCTGTGTTTCTGAGTCAGCGCCATCTAGCGTTCATGTCATGTAGTTTTTTTTTATTTTGTAGAAATTGATCTAGGAAATAAAATAATGGGATATTTTATTTCGTTATATTGAAAAAAATATATTTAAGTAATACAGAAAATGTATGATTCTGGCATAATTTTGGTGTTTACATGAATTTCCTGAGACATTATTTCGAAATCGCAACACGTAACGCTATCTGTTATTATTTTTTGGAACTGCAAGCGTTTTATAAGGAAATGGTACCCCATGATCCTACTAATACTCTTTTCTTTTTATTTTGGCTTCGCACGGCTTGTGCATTTAGCCACTATCATGTCATTTAGAATACAAGTTTTGAGATAAATGTTCACAAATACAAATTATACAGGGTGTTACCAGACCACTACCGAAAACTTTAGGGGGTGAAAGTACCCATCAATATGAACAACTTTTTCTAAGAAACCAACACTGTGAACGCGATAAAAAAACAGCAGTTCCATACATAAGTTCAATACCTACTTGGCTAAAGTGTATGAAACAGCTGTTTTTTTTTTCGCGTTCACAGTGTTGGTTTCTTAGAAAAAGTTGTTCATATTGATGGGTACTTTCATCCCCTTAAGTTTTCGGTAGTGGTCTGGTAACACCCTGTATACCTACTATGATACATACATATAAATAATATCCCACCCATTCCCTTGTGCTTCAGTAAAGACTTGGATCTTTACTGAAGAATCACACGGACTTTTTGTCAATGTAAGCAATGTATTTGTTCTCAGAGCGCCGCCGTCCCCAGAGCGTCCCCTGTCCCCGCCGGTGTCGGCTTCGCGCGGTCTGCTGAACCGAGTGCTAAGCCATGACCCGGCCAAGCCAACAGCTAAATGGTTCGACACGCCACCGCCGCCATTACAGGTGAATATTACACTTACTAATTTAATTTGTGTCTTGTAAGTATAGTCTGATAGTCAAGTTAAGTAGTTCACTGTTTAATCATCCTATCTCTTCCCACTGCTGGGCAAAGGTCTCCCACATTCACTCAATCTGTCTCATACATATCACTCTAATAATTATAAAGGTGTGTGTGTGAAAGTTTGTGTGTGTGTAATTCACGCTCAAATCGCTGAACGGATTTAGATGAAATTTGTTACCAGTTAAAAATAAACTTTTTGCCTGGCATACTCTTATTACGGTCATAATTATAGCACGGTATATTTTTCATTTATAATACTATCTCATATTAATAATAAACTTTTCGCCTGGCATATGATACTCCTATCACAGTATATTTTTCAAAGACCTTTGATTTCCAATTTTTAATCTTATCTTTATTCATTTAGAATCTTTAATTGAAAATAAACTTGCATTTCCCAGCCCGTGCCCGCGCCTCCTCAGAAACTAATGACACGCAAAGAACTGACGGATCCATTCGGCTCTGATGAAGAAGACGAAGAAACAAACGCGCCTGTCTGTGAGCCTGGTTAGTTACACTGGTTCTTTATATGTCACTCCACAATACTCAATTAAAATCCTGTCCAATCCATAAAGGTGTTGTTGGGTAAAATATTTTTTTAATGAGAAAAAAAGTAAAAAATACGGAAGTGAATTAAATTTAATATTTATAAAAACAAACCTAGGCCACTATTCAAAAACATGAGCTAAAATCACATTTTATGTTATAGAAAACTGAAATTTGAAATGAAATGAAATTTATTTATTTAGTAGCTTAAACAAGTTTAACAGCAAGTAATTAAGTTCTAGGTACATTAACTCTACTGTAAATAATACTTGATATTCCACTAACTAATGCAAATAAACTTGTAAGTTATATATTTCGTAATATCAAGTAAAAGTTAATAGTAAATACAAATGAATAAACAACTACATTTGATATCAAACAAATATTTTTTTTAAATGGTGGTTAGTCAAAAATACACTTTATTTCCAGCGAAACAAGATCAAAAACCAGCGGTCGTTGAACCAGCGTTCACAGACCCACTAACAGCTCTCATGAACGAGAAAGCAGAACCATCGCTACAGATCAATGAGAATTCAGAAAAAACAGAGAAAACTAGCCAAAACGACACTCAGTCGAAATACATTGAAAACCAATCAAATACAATCGGAAATCTTTCAAATACAATCGGAAATCTCTCAAATACAATTGGAAATAATGGATTCGGAAACGCGAATCCCTTTGAAAATGGTTCGAGTGAAAAACCAGTTACCCCTGATCTTCCCAAACCGACGCCGGTGAGTAGATTTATTTCTTGGAGTTGTGTTGTGGCTGTTTTAATGCTGTTTTAGTGTGTTTCATCGAAATTGGTCTAGCCATAACTTCATAGTTACGTGAGATGGTTCTAATTTTTATTCAGAGAATATTAAATACTTTTTTAAGATATGCCTAGTCAAAATTTAGTTCAAAACCATCTTGCGTTTGGATTTTTCATTATTTTAAATTTCGTAATCATTTAAAACAAACTTTCAAAATAGTTAGTGTTACCCTATTATTCATATTGTGTTTATAGGCTTTCTATAGCTACAACAGAGGTTTCCATATTTTTAAGTTGAAATAAAAGTAACATAAAAATATGTTTTTTCAAATGTTAAGTACTTGTTAAAATTACAAATTCATTATTAATATATAGGGCTAATGTATAACTAGATGAATATTTAATTGGTAGACACACTCAATAACTTTTAAACTAGAATTAATTACGTAGATTGTATGTAAATCAACTACATTATAATATTTCCTTTCCATTACCCGCCGCGAAAAAAACATGGCTTGTGTGACGTCATCGCTTCTCATTGGACGATATAACCAACGCTTATTGAATCGCTTCGTCCTGATTGGTCGATTCTTTGAAACCGCTTGATGTTCACTCATACCCTGCCATTGGTTGAAATGACGCCGAATTCCTATTGGTGGAATAGCAATTATTATCGCGTCATGATGAGTTGAAAGAGCGAGCGAGACAGCTGCTCGAGGCTACGAAACGGGAGGCGAGAGAGAAAGAGAAGAGTAGACGGCAGAAGGAAGAGATTGAGATGGAGAGAAATGGAGATGTCAGTCCTAAAAAGGTATGTTGGAAGACGAAAAGACTGGAGTATTTCAAACTTCTTACTATTCGGGGAAACCGAGTTTGCCGAGTGGGATAGTTCCTCACTTCTGATCTAAAGGTCACGGGTTCAAATCCCAGCTGTGTTTCAAGAGAATTTTCGTTATAGAAAATGTTCTTTCTCTGTCCCTATATCCCTATGTATGCTTAAATATTTAAAATTACGCGTACGTATTTTAATGCGGTTTTTTTTAAATTAAGTGATCGAAGAGGAAGGTTTATGTATAATAAGGCTACTTTTAACTACCGCGGGTAACACCGCGGGGCGCAGCTAGTTATATATAAAAAGTTTAGCTTTTGCTCAGTAAAAAGTTTATATTTTTAATTATTTCTTAAAAATATTGTCAAATGTTTCCTTTACAGCCAATGACAGAGGAAGAGAGACAGGTGATGCTGCGAGAAAGAGCGAGAAAGCTAATCGCCGACGCTCGAGCGGGTATAGTCAGGTATGTTCATTTATTGTTTTTAGTTTAGAAGCTTTTTAACTAAAAACATTTAGATTCTATACATTAAGTTTTTTAAGTAAGATATAGGTGGCTATTCGGGATGTCGCCAAAGCTAAACTTACTAATTTGACAGCACTAAAATTGATGCCATCCTTTTTATTTCGATCGTTATAAAATCAAATCAAATTGTTTATATTTCTCTCACAACACATAAATATAAAAATATAAAGCAATACATTTTAAAAATAAATACTGTTAAAAATAATGATAAATTTAAACAAACGTAGGTTAGAGGTAAGCCTGTTTTGTGAGTGTGTATAAAAGGGACGGCAACATTTTTAGTGCTGTCAGATTAGTTTAGTTTAGTTTAGGCGACATCCCGAATAGCCACCATAGTTTTCATTAGCAGATTTTATAGCATACAGTACATACTTAAAAATATAGTTCATAAAAAAAGAGATCTCGATAATTTATTATCCGAATTGTTAGTAATTTTTCTATTTGTGCTACAAATACATTAGATATTAGTTAATCAATTTCAGTCTTATGATGGATTTTGTATTTATTTTGAACAACTTAGGCTCAACTCACGCCAAAAGAGCGGTGAAGAGCATCGAAGCGGAGCGCAGTTTCAGTTTCATATGAATGAATTTTAACTTTATTTTTATTACTATAATACTTAATATCGCATGAGAAACTCAACGCGGATGCCCGCGGCGCCGCGGGAATTCCGGCGAATTCCAATACGCGCGCCTTCTCTGCGATAATAAGTATTATAGTAATGAAAATAAAGTTGAAATTCGTATGGGCGAAATCGTTTGTAGAATTTAATATTTATTTATCAAGATTCGCGATCTGCGGTAGTAAACGCAGGAGTTGTGGCGTTTACCGAAGATTATGACTATGGCGGTAAATAGCTGTCTCGATAGAATACATTCAACACATTACTATATAATTGTTTTTAAGTAGCCATTAGTGGCAATTCGGAGTGTCGCTAAACCTAAACTAAACTAACTTAAATTAATGTCATCCTTTTTATTCCCATCGCTACGAAAGGGACGGCAACATTTTTAGTTAAGTTTAGCTTTTGCGATACTCGGAATTGCCACTATTTCTGTATTATAAAATATTTTACAATAATTTCATTTTGTATCTATACATTTTAGTACCATTGTTTGCGTGTTTCTTGTGAAATAACACGTGTTTTTCACCGCATGGGAAACGCATGTCCAATTTTAAGTAAAACTACTCGCCCGCGGCTTCGCTCGCGTGGTACCTACCTTGATAAAATATAGCCTATGTTTATTCAAAAAGTCCATGCTACACATCGGTTAAAGAATGTTTAAAATCGGATGAATTGTTTCGGAGATTACCCCAAGCATACAAACAAACAATCCAACTTTACCTCTTTATAATATTAGTATAGATATAGAAGAATAGATAGATAGTATACAACGTGATTCATAATTGGTATGCTATCCCGAAAAGGGGTCATTCACCTCATCAGTGTGAACAACATTTGTTCTAAGACTTTTTGAATTTCGATGTTTTTCATTGAAGAAAATGATTAGCAAAGTTTCCTTCAGAAATAAATACGGAGCAACCCTATAATGATCAGCTGATCGGGCGAGACTACCTGTAAGTACATACCTACCTAATAAAATTTAATGAACTTTTTTGTCTGCCTTGTGTGTACATATATACCTATTGTACCAATTTTCCTTACCTATTAGGAAAGGTAGTTACAGTGTTGACAAACTTAGGGTTGTCAAAAGATTTAACAAAAAAGTTTTTGTATGAAAAACTGAAAATTAGAATTCACAAGACTTGCACTACACAACTGTTCATTTTCATGGTCACAAAATCCCCCTTCTGGGATAACATACCAATTATGAATCACGTTGTATCTGTAAATAAATATGTTCAATACATTACATATATTTCAATTGATTGTTTGTCCTCAGCCCTACATCTCCGCTCTCTCCGTCCCGCGCCGCGCGTCCCACACTCGAGATTATCAGCAAACATTCTGTTATGGAGGAGATTGCTGCAGGTAATTAATAACACTTATTACTTTATACTTATTTGCCTGAGACGCAGAGGTTGCGGGTTCGATCCCCGCTGCGGGACAAATGTTTGTATGCTCTGCAAATATTTGATTTGTGTCTGGGTGTTTTTTATAACCCATATAAAATTGAGAGAAAAGGAAAGAAAAAAAAAGGTGAAGAGAAAAAAATATATTATTCCTAACCCCATCGGATTCGAAAATGTTGATGTTTTTAATTAGCGAGCAAGTTCGTATGGTGGCCAACTTTTAGGTCACTTATATGCCTGAAAACTTACCCCGTTAATCATACTGGACTAGTAAACTTATTTTAGCTAAAACGGATATTAAATCTAGTGCCATCTCTTTTAATTGCCATAAGAGTAACAAGGAAAAAACAATCTTTAAATATTTAAATTGACAAATCTTTAAGAATAAAGGTCTAAGTGTTCAATGTTATTTACTTTTTGTTATTTTCCAGCGGGCGGTGTGGAGCAACTAGACGCGTTGCTGTCTCGCGATGGATCCACACCTAACTCGAGGAAGTCACTCAGTCCTGAAAGATCTGGTGAGCATTTAATGTTTTTCAACACTGAAATAATACAGAATCACCTGTTTCAATTAGATTTGTGGATTTTCTTTGATTACTGCTTAGATTTAGAATATTATGTACCTACTAAAATATTATAAAAAAAAATTTAAGTTTTTTTGTAATAGTTTTTTGTGGTCTCTACTTTTTACTATAACTGTTTATTTTTTTATCTTTTGTTTATGAACTATGATTAGGTACTGGTTCTCGTATATCTGTGTTTTACAAATAAAAACTTGTTACTGTGTAACACTGTCATTATTCTTGTTACCAGAGAGTCGTAACAGTGAAGACGCGAAAAGCGTAGGGAGTGTGGGTAGCGGCGAGGGCAGGCTCACTCTACACTCGTTCGCCGCGCTCGTGGACAGACTGACGCCGGACAAGGAGAACGTTGATGATAATGAGGTTATTATATCATTAATAATAATAAATCAATAAATAAATATGCCAGGCATAGGAATAAATGGAAGGAATTGGCCAAACTAGGACAAACAGAGGCAAAAAATTACTAGTATTAAAGTAATTTAGCTAAGTATCTATACCTATATATTCATATTCATTTATTGCTTCAAGTTGGTACAAAAAGTCTTAAAAACTAGATTTGGCCGCAACAAGAGCCCCGTTGGGACACCACAATGTTTGAGGAAATAGTAGTACGTAGTACTTAAATATAGAAATTGTAATCCTCTGAATAAAGTTACTCACGTTTTTTTTTCAGAAGTTAGAATCAGGTTCGTACATAGCCAGCGAGGTGGCGGCGCTGGAGCGGGAACAGCGCGCCGTCGACCAACGCGCCGCCTCGCTGGAGAAACAACTGCGAGCTGTTATGGACGCTAAGGACAACTCAGAGGTACTTTACCCTGCCCCCTACAGCTGGGACACTGTCCCCTACTGCTGGGACATTGTCCCCTACTGCTGGGACATTGTCCCCTACTGCCGGGACATTGTCCCATACAGCTGGGACATTGTCCCATACTGCTGGGACATTGTCCCTTACTGCTGGGACATTGTCCCCTACTGCTAGGACATTGTCCCATACTGCTGGGACATTGTCCCATACTGCTAGGACATTGTCCCCTACTGCTGGGACAAAGTCCCCTACTGCTGGGACATTGTCAGTTACTCGAAAGAAACTCTTAATTCAAGTAAATTATCTTTGTAGAGAAAATGGCGAAGAATAATTTTGACCTGTGTTCAAGCTCCACGATCTCCGGTAATTTTGAAACGAAAATATAAATTAATTTAAAATACATATGTACATAATGTAATTAAATAAGAAATTGATGTAATATTTGATAGTAATAAAGTAAAAGTATTATTTCCATAAATAGTTGTATTGTGTTGTTGTTTTTAAGAAAACTGTATAAGTTTAGTTCCATGTATTAAAAATGTGTTATGTACAATAATATAATATAGCAAAGTAATAACAGTAAAGTAAAGTAGTGAAAATTACCCTCAATACAAATCTGCGTGCATTCGAAATTCTGGTTAAAGCTAGGTGGCGTGGCTTCATAAAGATTTTGTATGAATTTCTTAACAATTTATAACACTGAAATCTATAGAGCTTAAAAAGTATTTGAAAAGATGGTGTCAATAAGTATCATTCCCGTTTGCTACACGTAGCGACATCTAGTGACGACTACTTTGTATCTTGTAATTATTAAGATAAGATAAGATTCGTTTATTTGCCAGAATATAAGTTACAATCAGATCTTATAGTACTAAGGTTAGTCCAGATATATTCTACCTAATAGGCATGCAAATGTTAATACTTAATAATATTTAAAATTTATTTATTTTTTATAATCATAGTTCGATGTCCCTATAGTTAAAATATTGGTCAATTGAATAATAACATTTGTTAATCAGACATTTCCTTAGTTTTACATTGAAAAGGTTTCCTGATAAGGTTTTTAGGTCGTCTGGTAAGTGATTATATAAAATTAGTGATTTTTTAGTTTTAATGTATTATGTTACTGTATAGATTAACGGGTATGTATTTTATGAAATTATGTAGGTCAATAGTGGATCAGTTTTTCTAAAATAAATAATGCAAAAGCTATCTAAAATTAATGCCATCCTTTTTATTCCCATCGCTATGAAAGGGACGGCAACATTTTTAGTTAGTTAAGGTTAGCTTTTGCGATACTCCGAATTGCCACTAATATTGTATTTAATTTAGCTATTGGTTTAATATAATTAATGTTTACAGGAGGAGGCACATCTAATGTCGCAATGGTTCAACTTGGTGAATAAAAAGAATGCGTTACTACGTCGTCAGATGCAGCTCAATATACTGTGAGTACTCAATAAACCTTTCACCACACTTGTCCATTCCATTTGGTCTAAGAGATCCATTTGGTGGAATCTATTTGGAAATGAAAAAAAAAGAAATATGATCACGACTGTATCCCAGGCAGCGGTAGACATTTCTTTCAGATCTTATAGGCAATTTTTAGATTTCGACGCTATTAGAGAGCTAACTGGTTTCCTCATTATGTTTTCCTTCACCGTTAAAAGCTCGTGTTAAAGCGCATATCAATTTTTCGATGCGAAAAGTCCATTGGTGCACGGCCGCATTCGAACCCACGACCTACGGATCGAAAGTCGAAGTACTAATCCAATTGACCAACACGGCTTTTTCTATTTGAACTGGGCTATTATCATTTAGATGTATTAAAGAGTCACAATCTAATAGCTGACAACACTAAAAAAATGTGCGTGCAAATTCAATGTTCTACAATGACATTTGACATTTGAATGTAGACGTTATGTCGTTTGTTTTAATGTTCAATGTCGCTTGTACGCAAAAAAGAAAAACTGCGCACTACGTAGCGTGCGCCGAGTTTTGGCGTTTACATTTTATTTGTCTGATTGTGGCTCTATAATACATCTCAATGGCTATTATATTATTATTTTGTTTATCCAGTGAGCAAGAGGAAGATCTAAGTCGTCGTTGCGAGCTGTTAGCAAGAGAGCTGCGACTGTCGCTAGGAGTGGACGAGTGGAGGAAAACACCGGGACAGAAGCGACGGGAGAGACTGCTACTGCAGGTACGGACTTGGCTTGACTAGCCCCGAAATATGAGGAGACATTATAAAACATAGAGCGATATTGACTTTGGGATGATATTGGGATTTTGGGATACTTCTTGATTACAATAGCTCCCATTACCTTAGAATGCGCTCTAAGTGTAGCTTTATAATGCGTTTTTTATTTGAATATAAATAAATAAATAAATATCCTTGGACATTCCACACAGCGTCATCTAGTCATCTAGATACATTTTTTTTGTAAATACATACTTACATACTATAGATAGAAAAACATCCGGACCCGGAACAAATTACAACTTTGTAACATTTAGCTTAAAACTTTGCAACGGGGCGTAAAGTACCCAATACATAACGAGTTTATAGGAAAATTTGTGGTGTCTCTTATTTGAGACATATTTACGAGACGAACACTACACTCAGTATAGTCATTCTGGGAAATTTCGAACTCAAGTTCACTCAAGTGAACTTCCTCAAGTAAATTGTCACTCATCTCACTCCTTTTTCGGCCAGTGAATTAGTAGCGACATCTCGTGATCTTTAAGATAATTAAGTAACGATTCTCGCCAAAAACTGATAAGAAAGAAAGAAAGAAAGAAAAATCATTTATTCTTGTAGGACCTCAAGGATCACTTAAGTTTCGTTTTACATACTAGGTGATTCTAATGCCTGTTCCAACGCGACTCCCTACACCAGGGAAAGAATCAGGCAAGAACCTGGTGGTGTGGGCCTAGCTTTTTAGCTGGTCTTTACCACCTTATTAGTCTCTGATTGTTAGCCAATTGAAGTCTTACCTCTAGTAATGAAGAGGCTGGAAGAAGGTTGACACGTGTACAAACCTTTTTTGAATTGAGTGTTTTTTCAGGAGCTACTATCAGCGGTGAACGAAAGAGACAGACTTGTACAAGAAATGGATGAACAGGAGAGAGCGTGAGTATTCTCTGTTGCACTCTCATACTTTTGTTTCTTTGTTTTCTTGGTTGTAAAGTTCAAATTGCAATTAATTTAGAATAGAATAGAATAGAATAGAATATAGCTTTATTGCACACCATAAAAGAAACAAAATAAAATAAACATAAGTACATTCAAACAAGTGTAACAATGGGCGACCTTATCGCTGACAGCGATCTCTTTTTATTTGTTTTAATTTCATATTAATTACAGGATTACATTGGTTCTCATATTTGGATTGTACTAGTTTTCCACCGTTTTTTTTTTTCTCAAAATGATTATCATCAATGTCCTTTCTAAAATGTATACTTACTTTTTTAAAATATTTATTTTCTATCAACAGAATAGCAGAAGACGCTGAGATCGAACACAATCTCTCTCAAGTGGAGATGGACAACAACAGGAAACAGAACTGTGTCATACAGTGAATAGAGACTAAATTGCCTCGGCAGTAGCTTCGTCCGTAGCCCTCTTAAATGTACTATGGGTAAAAATAATGTTAATTTAGCTTTGCTATAAGATTTCTAAATCCCTAAATACCGAGATCCGAACCCGCTACCTTCTAGATATGATAAGTTAGTCGATATCAGAGGAATAACTGACTTTTCGAAAACAGAAACAAATAAATTTTATTTTTAAAATTACACTACATAGCTATAAATAATAGTGACATAAAAAATATACATTAGTGGCAATTCAGAGTGTCGCAAAAGCTAAACTTAACTAACTAAAAATGTTGCCGTCCCTTTCATAGCGATGGAAATAAAAAGGATGGCATTAATTTTAGTTAGTTTAGTTTAGTTTTTGCGACATGCGACACTCCGAATTGCCACTATTATTGACACTTAAAATATATAATATTGAAATTGACTTGACAAATACTGGTTTAATGGACTAAATTTAGTAAGTTTGCCTCACGTTAAATGAATGTAATCATAAAATTATAATTTATTAATTTTTATTTATGGAGAATAAATTCCAATAGGTATGGAGGTTTTCAGAATGTCATAATACTCATTATGTTTCCTATCGTAATTTAGTTTAGTTGGTAAATGCTTCGATTGGTCAAATACGAATAGTTTTTTTTTATTATACGCAGGTTATACAATACTTAAACTCAATACTTAAACGTAAAAAATTTAGTAACAAAAAATAAAATATGTCTGCGTAACTATTTTCCTTGTGGATTTTTTTTCTTTTGTCATAAAAAAATTCTTAACAATTTACAAAAACTTAACATAAACAAATTCTTGTTCTCGGCATGTGTTTCGGTTATATCAGATACTAGTAAAGCAGTAAAGACTAGCAATCTCTATTGGCGCTTTCTTTTGGCGCTATCTTTTCGATTACTTGTTAAAGCTCGTAAAGCTCGATAGATGGCAGTGATATAAATTGTGACTACATCTATTTACATCTTAGAGAAAGAAAGAAATAGAGCGCTGCATATTCCTTTCTCAGTCACACAAAAACAAAGAAGAATATACACAACATTCTTGTGAGTAAAAGAGACAAAGCATTAGATCTTTTGTCCCTCATCGCTTGTTTTTGTATGGCCGGAAACTTGATGCTCCGAATGTTGTACTACGAGACTATGGATTCACTGCATTTTTTGTCCTTTTCGCCGGCACGCTCACTGTTCGTCCAGGTACTATACTAGGAAACAACGCCATCTAGATTTAACCAAAATTTGGAGTACACGCAGATTTTATGAAGATTAACTATCTATATTACTTTACTAGTCTCTGGGTTTCATTAAAAATACAATTTAAAGTAAAATATTGAAAAAAGTATTCGTATTTAACCATTGGTAATTTTAAGTTTTGGTATACTAACCATACCAAAGAATTATTTATATTTTTTATTATTTAGTTACTAAAACATTTACGTAAAGTGATATTTAAGTACAATTCGCCTTAAAAATATTTTTTTACGCTGTGCATAGTCTAGCATTTTTTAGACAACTTCAGTAGAAGTTACGTAGATTTTGACATGATACATTTTTTTAAATGTAAATAGTTAGTTTATTTATTTGCTTCAATTGTCTTGCCTTCATATTATACTTAAAATTCACTATAAATTGTAACACTTTCACCAGTTAAAATCGTTTTATTAGAATTGATAAATAGATAAATCATTTTAAATCACAATTCACAGAAATGTTATAAGTAAATTAAATCAAATTTGACTTTTAAAAATGAATTTCACAATAGTATAATTAAATCATATTACTAATATCATGACCGTTTTTGGTGTTATTGTGGAATAAAATTAGGTTTGTTGAAAATTAGGGGTGCTACAAAACTATTGGTACTGAATTAATTCAATGAATGTGCAATTTTATAGAATAGAACAAAAATATCGCTTGGAAATAATGTATATACTTAGTTTTAATCGATTTGTCACTTGATTATTCTTATATTTTTGGTAAGTAAATTTTAAAAGATCTTTAAAGTTAAATACTGTTTAAAGTAGACGTACGCTAATTGCAAATTTCGTTTTTTCTTTATTTATTTTGAATAAAAATTATAACAAAAGCCAGTATTACAAATTAATAGTTTAATAAGTTTAACAATTTAATAGTGGCTATTCTGAATGTCGCCAAACTAAACTAAACTAATTTGACAGCACTAAAAATGTTGCCGTCCCTTTCATAACGATCGAAATAAAAAGGATGGCATCAATTTTAGTGCAGTCAAATTGGTTTAGTTAGGTTTTGGCGACTTCAAGAATCGCCACTACTATTACGATGAAATATAAGAATGGTCGAGTGTGTAGTAATTATTTTGTGTAACGGCGATAAATTTAGGTCACGCTTCGAAAATGTCCAGTAAATGTAGTCACCAATGTATAATGTAAAATATAGGGATCTCTAAAGCTCGCATATAAATAATTTATATCTATTCATTCAATATTTCAAATATAATGGCATTATTTTAATCTACAACAATCAATTTTATAAGGTTCATATCAGACGTAAAATACGCCGAGCGTATCATCTAGCGTACTAACGTATCATCGGTTGAGTGTGAACGGTCAAGTGTTTTTCTATACATTTGTCTGTTCTGGCGTATAATACGCGACGCATGTTCCGTCAGATATGAACCTTTCCTTATAAATGTGCAAATTCCATGTTAGTGCAAACTTGCGCCATGTCTGCAGTCATTATAAACGTGAGTTTTTTATCACACGGACCGGAATAAAGTGATATTGTAAATTATAAAGTGTTTTTATTCTAAAATCTCATGCATAGTAGGCATGTCATTCTAATTTGACAGCACTAAAATTGATGCCATCCTTTTTATTTCGTTCGCTATGAAAGGGACGGCAACATTTTTAGTGCTGTCAAATTAGTTTATTTTTGGCGACATCTGAATTGACACCATAAACTTAAGTAAATAAAAATGAATCCCATTTCGTTGTCACTCAATAGCTCGAGAATGGACCGATTTTATTATGTTTTCTAATAGTTTGTTGATCGTTCGTGCATTAAAAAAAAAACAAAGTGCGCCATGTCGGCTTGTGTCTAATAAAACTCTTAAGAAACTGCCTTTTTAAAGCAGTGTTGAAGTGGGATAACTCCTATATATCTAAAATATCTGTTTGCGCTCCTACACGAGAAAATAAATATTTCACCAACCTTTTGTCTTCTGAGAATGCCGAGTACTCCCGTCGGCGCCGAAACATATCACCAGATCACTTAAAGGGCCTGAAAATAATAGTCCGATGGTACCTTGGCCCAAGGAACGAATCAAAACAGTACTGGTGCTGATGCAACCGATATTATTAATTAATTTCCGTATTTTTATGCGCGCGCGCGGTTTTCGATACACCGTGATTTTTCAAGAGAGCGCCATTTTTGTTGTTTCTAATGTCTACCGCTAAAAGGCGCCTTTTGTGGAAATCCGAGCGTCGTGATTGGTCGCTCGGCCAGCTTGTAGCCATGAGTAGCATATCCGTCTTCGAAAGATGAAATTGCCGCCAAATTCAAATTAGTAGCGCAAACAACCATACCGGTGAAATAAAATACCAAAACATTATGTAAATAATTATTTTATTTTAATTCGTTGTGTACAAGCCGTTACTCGATATTAAGATCGCTAACTTATGTCAGCCGCGTAACGAAAAAGTAGTTAAGTCACATTTTTCTTATTTTATTCATTGATCATTTTGTTATGATCGAAGTTTAAAAACATGTAGGTACCTTAAAACTAGCCAAGAGATAAACATAAACCAAACAAGGTTACAACACAGTTTTTATTTTATTGTATATACCTACGTAGTCTTTTTTCTGTGTGACTTAACTTCTTTAAGATTAGCGCTTTAAAAGTAATCGATTATCTGAGTCAATAATTAATAAATTGTACTGGAAGAACTCTGTTAAAATTACTTATCTCTAATTTTAACTTATTATGGTATTTTTCAGAATCTTTAGAAAGGTATTTTAAAATACCTACATAAAACAATTACTACTTAATCAATAATTATAAAATGGTTAGAAACTTGTTTTACCTTCAGTATTAAAACAGAGATGTTAAGATAATACTGACGAATCTTGCAAATAAATGAGTAGTTGGTACAACCTTATTTAAAATAATAATTAAGAGATTATAAAAGTTAACGGTAAAATGTGATTTAATATTTTTAATAGTTTATTAAAAAATCTCATACCTATTGGTCATATTGTAGAAAACTTTTTATTATACAAAGTGACACTACATGTTAATAATCTGGTAACAATATAAGTAAATACAGTAACTAAAAGAGTAGGTATCTTACAATGATACCAGTAAGTATATGATATAGTTTCTATGTACCTATGAATGCATATTTTTATTTATTATTTTATTTGTGCCACTGATTAATGCATTATTTTTAAATAGAAGCACTTGGGGCTCTTAATTACCATGTACATTATTTTATAACTACCTAATATAATGACCTAAAGAGAATGGTCAGAAAAAATCCAAAATTGGATATATACAGTTTTCGTCGTACGATCCCATGGTTTAACTTCAACATTTCGAAGTTAATAAAAGGTAAATGTATTTCTGTCCAGCAGATTTTGATCAATTAATTTGAATTTACCTAATTAAAATATCAGGAATCAATTTTATTCCATATTCACAAATAGCCAAAAATTACACTACGAATCACTAATTGCCATTTTATTTACAACAAATTAAATACCGATTTGGTATTTAATAATAAACACTGGTCTCATTTTTGTAGATCATTTTTGATCATTATATTCTATCATCCTTAAAATTGCTATGAAATTCTACTCATCGAGATTCGTTTAGGTACCCCTTAATTTTTGTTTTTCGAAGTATTTTTCAGGTTTCTTACGACCTTCAATATTCCAGCTGTGGTTTTTCTAACTGTTTTACGCAAAGACAGACACATAATGTACAATGTTACCTTAACTAACCATAGTAAGCAAAATCACTGGTAGAATATTGAAAGTGTCCGTTGTCAAATCCAAGATGTCCGCTGTGACGTCATCACGCGCGCGTGTGGTTGTTGGTGGTTGTGACGGGCGGCGCCTGCTCTTCCTCCGCCCGCGCTTCGGCTCTGAGTTTCCGGTATTTTCCTGTTCATTATATTTATAATTAATTATATTAGGTATATTATCAAGCTAATTACTATCATCATCATCATCAGCCACTTTTAACCCACTGCTGGGCATAGGCCCCTTCGTGAATGCCATTCGCCTCTATCCTGCGCTAGTCTTAGCCACGTGCAACCCACTGTTTTGCGGTTTTTTGTTTTAAACAACGTTCAAATATCTAAAATTATTTCTTTATTTTACAATTTAACAGACATAAGTATCATTCAAATTCATTGGCGTTTAGAAATGAATAAAAGGACTCTGCAAAAAAATATTTAATACTGGCGCTCTGGATGGGACTTTCAAAATGATACATTAAAATTAAATACCTACTCTTCCACATCCATTATACAAAAAGCAATAAGTCATGTATTAACAAATAAATAACTCAAAATTATTTTACGAGTTAACCATGAATTTAAATATACTATGAAAGTTGGCGCCCAACACGGGGTAAATATTATTCACACATTTTACGCTCACATTAATACTCTGAGTTCTGACCAATAAAAAGTACCTAACTCCATTAATATTGGTTTACAAAGTAAACCAAAATTTAATTTAAGCATACTTTAACGATTGGCGCCCAACGTGGGGCACATGTTTTACTAGGTAGGTAAAAGTAAGTTCGTATGAGCAAGTGGCCAAATCTGGTGACGGAGTTTTTAGGCCGCCTAAAGGCCTCCGTCATGGCTTAACGACTTAACGACTAGATAGGTACTCACGTGATACTCTGACCATGATGACGCCCCACCAGATGGACCAGCCCCACCCCACCAGGCAGAACAGCACCGTGAACAGTTGGAGGACACCCACCAACAGGTTCACCACGAAAGAACCTGGAAAATATAGTAAAATAAGTTCGTATGAGCATGTGGCCAACTCTGGTGACGGAAAAGATAGTCGAAATTGGTTTAATAAAAATAAATAAATAAATATCCTTGGACATTCCACACAGCGTCATCTAGTCCCAAGCTAAGCAATTTAATGCTTGTGTTATGGTAACCAGATGACTGATAAACTACATAGATACCTACATTTTTTTTTGTAAATACATATTATACATAGAAAACACCCAGACTCGAAACAAATATTTGCAGATCATGCAACACAAATCTTGACAGTGATTATCGTTTAGGTACCCAAAAACTAAAGTAAAATAAACTAGGTAAGTACTTACCTATTTTGATTACAATAATTATACAATTATTAAGATTATGATTAAGATTTCGCTACTCAAAACCCCGGGTCTAGGCAAATAGGCTGAGTTGTTGCCGTTTAAGCTAATATTTTTAGTTTCAATTTTAGTTTATTTTGTTACTTTTAAAAATTTTGCTGAATAAACTTATTTTCTTTCTTCTTTCTTTCAAGATCACGAATTTCACGACACTTCATAATCTATACCTAATCAAACTTATCTGGTTACGTTCAGAGTCATAAACTGACCTATTCTATATTTGGCTCCGTCGTGGACCCCGAACCTCGGTATTCCGAAGCACAGACAGAACAGCCCGCTGAAGATCGAACCTGCAAGAAACAACCATTACCTATTAGAAACAGACAGCGCGATATTTATTACATAAAAGAATTTAATACAATTATCTCTAATAGGTTCACAAATATAAAATACACTCAAGTCAAAAACCATACCTAGATCTATTATATATCCTAGTCACTAGGTATCTTAAGAACAGCATTCACATATTGAAAAAAATATAAACCCGACTCCTGTCTACCGGTCCCTGGGATAGCCCAGGGACCGGTAGACATTTCTTTCAGATCTTTTAGGCAATTTTTAGACTTGAAGATGTCCAAGGGGATAGTCAGAGGTATGTCCAAACTCCAAAATACATGCCCACAAATTGAAGAAGTAAAAACAGTTCTACACTGCACTTTTTTTGCCAATTTTTGCCTTGATTCATTTGGTTTGCTGACGGCCGCCGATAACTGCTAAATAATAACAGTATTATTTATTATAGGTTTGTTGGAGTTACAAGCCACTTAGCTTGACTAATTAAATCGTAAAATAATGCTAGTCCCGAACTTTCTGTTCTTGCCTTGTTGGTTGAAACAGGCAATATAATCGCCTTGCTGTAAGACGTTCTACGTGATCCTTGAGGTCCTGAAATAAATGTTTTTTTTTTCTTTCTTACCCAGTCCAGGCACGACGACGTTGCAGACAAGGCAGAAGTAAGCCAGCACGATGGGCAGCACCGGTATGGCCGCTCGGATGAGATTCATGTGTTCCACAAGAGAGGGGTCCAGCTTCTTACGCGTGTCCTGTAATAAGGATGTTCATGTAAGTATATAAATTCATTTAAGTAATTCATACCCCGGGCGCAATTTGACAGGTTAAGACTAGCTGCAATCACTGAAAATACTTATCAAATGTGCGCATAAGTACCTCTGACTACCAATTTAGACATCGTCATGGGATCTAAAAACACTAATGATCTGAATAATTTTATATATTAAAATGACTCGCAAACGCAGTATCTTGAGCTTTCGTTGGCTGTAGCAACTTCGCACACCACAAAAATACAATGAGTAATCTTTAACGAATCCGCTAATGTTATCTTTCGCAAAATTGAGAAAAAAAAATCGTTTAATAGGTAAGTGTGAAGATGAGAAAAAGGTGAAAAAAACCAGAAAGGTGTGTTGCACAGCTAGTGCACTACAGTTACTCTCTGATGATTATTTTAAGATGGTAGGTAATACACAATCCTAACATAATTATGTTTGGATTGTGTATTACCTACCATCTTAATTAATTGGCTACCCTCAAATAATACATCTACCTACCTAATCATCGCTACAACCATTGAGTACCTACTTAATTATTATCACTTTGATTCGTCGAGCTTTCCATTCGATGATTCAACTCATTAACGTTTTTTATGAAACTTGTTTTTACAGTCTCATTTAATCAACCAATTTATTACGCGTGATCCGAGGTCTGGCACCCATTTAGCTCAACAGATCAGTATTGCCTACCATTCAGCGCGGAAAGTTAACTTCTGCAAAAAGTGGGCATGTACCAAAATGTATGTAGGTATTTGGACATACCTCTGACTACCCCCTTAGACATCTTCGAAAAGATCTAAAAATTGCCTAATGATCTGAAACAAATGTCTACCGCTCCCGGGATACAGTCGTGATCATATTTCATTTCATTTCAGCGCGGCAATGCTGCCAGTTTTCCGTATGGCAGTGGCTTGAATCAGATCATTTACGATTTTTAGGTGGCTGTACTGGCTCTTATCGTATTTTGTACAGTTATTTATTACCTACCTATACCAGCTAGGGTAGGGCAAAATTTTGAGTCCTTGAGGGCAGCTACCCACCTTTTCATTGTAATAAGAAAGTTCTGCTCTTAGGAACTATTGTTTTATTTCGACGTGCGCCCAAAAAATTACATTTGTCAAAAAAACTATTTGATCTTAATTGACTCTATTTTCCACCAGGGACACTTTTCCCAAAGTAACTTACCAAATCAATTCATAAGTTTTTGCAAACGAAAAAAAAACCATTCCCATACATTTTCTATGAAAACAAGTTTGTGAAAAATACGATGTCACTTAAAAAATGCTTCTTAATTTCAATTCGTGAGTTCTTGTTCTTCTTTAAGTTTTGCAATATCCGTACCTCTATATCTTCCTCAATATCGGTGTCCTTTTTCATAAATTCCGCAGATAAGAGCACTTTGGAGCCCCGCGAGCTCCTGGACTTTATCGACGGATTGGGGGAAGGAAGTGGAACTTCCAGAAAGTTCGACATTTTCACTTATTGTTAGTTTAGTTAGTGTAGGTCAAACTTTAAATAATTCAAAACAAAAAATCTAGTACTTTTTCGTTTTTGGGTTAAGTTTTTAAAATTGTACTTAGTTTTTTTTTTCGTTTTTTAAAAAAGACTACATCGTTACGCAGTGATATCAATCAATGTCAAAACCAAACTGAATTAGTTTTCACAACCGTTATTTTGCAAATAATACGTTTCTTTGTAACGCATCGATTTTTCTTTATTGTTGACTGACCTTGTGTTTTCTTTATAAATACTTAGGTACTTTTTACAAAAAGTGTCATGTTATTGTTAAAAGTATGACTGTAGATTAAATCGCGAAGTTATAAGTAAAGTAGCACGCGAAATGTAAAAATAAAAATATTATTCTCTTGATAACACAACATGTGTAGGTTACCTAGGTAGGTACTACATACTAAGGTTAAGACGAATGTAATTTACCACTTAGTCAACTACATTTTGAATAATTTTTATTTCTTTTCTGGACTAGTAGACCCGCGCGGCTGCGCTTGCTTTTAGTAGGTACACGCTACTTTCCATAAAAACTTTGACACCCCGTTTCAACCCTTTCTAAGAGTAAACCTACGGTAAAATGGAGCCTATTTTTTAAGTTAGACCTCTGGCAATACAACGGTGAAAACTGCATTCAATTCCATTCAGTAGTTTTTGTGTGATGCGGGAACAAACATCCAACGAACAGACAGACTAAAATTATTAAAATCTTTTTTTGGCTTCTGTTGCTCTAATAAAGACCACTCATAATTTAGTTTTTAATTAATATCTCAAATGTACAGACATCAACGTGTTACAGTTTTATTATATGTAGAGATTCTCAAACGCGTAAATAAAACTTAAATTCGTACCTACTATTAGAAACGGTTTTTTTCTATTCAACTGTGCTAATTTTAGATAGGTATAAGACCTTTTTAAATAAACAAACAGTATTATTAATTTCTTCAGTTTCCTTCCAATTCATTTTCTACTGCTTAAAAAAGCATAATATTATTGTATACAAACTAAATCCACTAGATACAAATTGCCATTTTCATTAGGTAGTTATAATTTTCCACACGCATTTCACAGACTTTCTTACATATTAGCAAGTTAAGCCAATAATTATGAGTTCGGACCTTGAGTCGCAGCGTCGCGTGCCCACCGCAGGGTCATTGATATATGGACGTAAGGTCAGATTTTTGTACTGAAAAGTTCAGTCTAGATTTCAGTTTTAAGATAAAAGGGTTGTTTTTCAAGTCAAACTGTAACATGTTAACGTTTACCATAGTATCGGATACTGTCCTCGATACCGAGTCAAGTACCTATCACAAATGTATACTTAAATATCCAGTGCAGCGCCTCCCCCGGTAACTTGCATGAACTAAAAAATATATTTAGAATACTTGACACGTGAGCGAGGATAGATTACTATACACAAAAACCGCCGGTAAACCTCTTGACCCATGCATGACTGTATCGTCAAGGTAAAAATGTAATCTGTGTAGGTACCTAATAATAAGGTACCTATAGGTACCTACTTTTTAACCCAAGTATTAAAATCTGTGGCTTCAATCTTTATGTACCATGCCAACATATGAAAAATAAACTAATTTGACGGCACTAAAATTGATGGCATCCTTTTATTACGATCGTTAGGGATGGCAAAATTTTTAGTGCTGTCAAATTAGTTAAGTTTAGTTTTGGCGATATCTGAATTGACACCAATTACCTATATAATGGATCACTGAAAAGAAAGCTAGGCCTCATGCTGCGTTTGTAATAGTGAATCTTCATCGTAAACTCTCCGAGTCGACGATAAAATCTCTAGTCGCATTTCTAAATGAATTGTTTTCGCGAAAGTTGATAAAGACTAGATTGACACTTGTCACTTGATTTGACCATTGATAAGTTAATATTGGAGATAATCTGCGTTCGAGAAACCGGCTACATAGTTCGCGCCACGTAAAAAGAGCTTGGTCGGGGAAGTAGCGGGGGTATGTTTGCGCCTGTGTTCACTCGCTGACGAACCAATAGCACTCGCTAAATCAATGGTATGAAGTGCGCCGCAACACCTCTCCACCAATCATCGACCGCTGCGCAGTTTGACAGCCAGAGCTCTTTTTACGTGGCGCGACCTATAAGAATCATGGAGATAAGTAGGTAACTCTGTGCCGCGCCATTCTTGGAGAATTGGTAGATACAGTCGTGATCATTATTACATTTTTTTTTTCATTTAATATTAAGTATTATCATTTTATGCATCATCTAACACTTCACTACACACTCCAAAAAGTTTATCTATGCAAGAAGAATACCTATATACAGGAGGATAAATCCGTTACTGAACATAGGAATGGGACTACGAGAAACAGTTCCTTGTGGTCCCATTAATGGGACAAAATCCTGGGACCACGAGAAAACAGCGTTATGTGTGATGCACTCACCTCAGGCGGCAGTGTCGGAGACAGGCTCTTGTTCTTGGAGAAGAGGCTGGCGCGGCGGCTGGCGGGCGGCTCCGCCGGGCGCCGGCACGCGCCAAGCAACCATCTGCATACGCGGTTGTTGCAACAACTGTTGCAAAAAATCATTTATTTTTTATTTATTTCAATTTACAATGCCATGACGTCGCAGACGACATTGCTAGGGCGGTAGGAGAACAGTGGATCCGGCACAACACCGCCAAGAGTGGCGGATAGAGAAGAGGCCTTTACCCAGCAGTGGGTGTTACCGGCTGATTAGATAGATAGATAGATAGACAATGCCATGACAGTACAAGACCAAATTGATACTGGAAAGCATCTAAAAACAAATAGGCAGCAATAACTTAAGTTAAGTCCTTTCCTACCTAACATTTTTGTTCTGTTAAATACCTACATTTAAAAGCTATTTCTGAAAGAAAAATCATTTATTCTGGTGGTGGACCTCAAGGATCACAGTTTCGTCTTACGTCTAATGCATGTTCCAACGCGACACCCTACACACGAGACGAACAAGACGTTTCATTATATCGCAACACTTTTTATGCAATAGGACAAAAGCGAAAATTTACAGGACAAATCTCTTGATCTCTTGACGAGTCCCAATCATCAAGTCGGCGTTTTCAAATTTTGTTAACGCGTTGACATTTTGTCTAAAGATGTTGTTAGTGTGCAGTAAATAATATCTAGCCTTTTAAAAAAAAGAGAAGTGTCAAAATGATGTACGAATATAGGTAGGTACTTCTAAAACAGACTATTTCTTTGAATTTGTAAGGGTGACCTTGTGATCTAATTAGATTCGAATACCTACTTTAAAATGAAAACAAAGAAAACGCCACTAACAAGTATACCGTGAGCGATACCGTGTTGGGCGCCAATTTTGTTGTCACGTCATAGTTCTAAGTTACTTTCACTATAGGTATAGTTTATCATTACAAGTGATACTGCTTAATAGCTGAAGATATTAGTATTACAGTTTTGACATAGGAGATATGAACATTGCACAAAGTGGTACCGCGTTGGGCGCCAATTATAACAACTATACAGTTGTCCATACAAAACATATAATGTTTTATTTAACTTTCGTAACAACTAAACTACTAAATTTTTAATTTAAATAGGTAATGTAACTACAAGTAATTAAGTACCTACCTACCTATTCAGGGGTTTTTTTATCCTATCCAACATTGTTATCAAATACCTACTTATTCTTAGGTTACTTTCGTTTGTTCATACTTTCAACTTTTGCTTGTACCTACAAATTAGTTGTATCGTAGGTATAGCATTTCAGTTACTCACGTAGCAGGAGGTCGATCGCTCAGAATGCTATCTCTCCGTTCAACCTGCCTCTTCCTCCCGCAGCAGCCAGTCTCAGCCACCAAGCTGTTTGACATTGACAGATCCCGCGGAGACATGGTGACGTCCGCAACATTTTGCGCGGGAATGCCCGAATCGCCGACGCGTCGCCGACTACCACAACACAAAATGTCGCGAAGTTTGCGTTTGCGTTTCGTTTCGTCTTCGAATTCGATCGTGGCTCCCTGCGGGATGAAGATTTTAGAAATGTATAGTATTTTTATGGAAACTAAATAAGTATGTAGCTCATAAATCATTATTATTGGTAGGTATTTGACCTATTAATTTACTCATACTTAATAACTAAGTGTTCAATGCACTCGTCGGTAGCACTCAACGTGTAACAAATCCTCGAGTTAATTGTTATTAACAAATAAAGTTAAACAAGTATTAGCCTAGTGAGTGAACTTAAAGACCGCTTTTGCTGATCTAAGTATATAACATGACAGTCTTCATTATTTACGATTAGCACTAGGTATTTTTAAGCACAGGTGACCCAAATATAAGTTATTAATTGAAAACTAGGTCACCTTAATTACATTTCACTATAGGTATCTGAAGAAACCGTGTAAATTTAATCATGTTAATGTATCTACTTCAAAGCTTTCCACCATTACACAAATTAAGGCCAATGACATTTATGAATACCTTGCCAGCTGCCCGTTCAATCTCCGTCTCGATTTCTTCTTCCACTTTCGTCTTTTTCTTACAACAGCTGAACTTACTCATCATTCCCTGTTTCCCTGTCAAGTCGACTGTCTCTTCCATCTCTTTCTCTTCATCAGCCTCCCCTTTGACGCAACAAGGACAGCACTTGCTCTTACATTTGCCCATAAGTCGGGAGCAGATGTTGGGTTTTTTGTTCTCATTTTCAGTTTCTGGGGAGGTTTTTACTTCGTTCATGGGAGATTCAGTCTGTTTTTCTTTGTCTTTTTGGTCTCTTTTCGTTCGCGCAGGAGGTTTCGGTGTCGTGCTTGTGCTTTGAGGAAATCTGTGAAAATTACAATGAGAAAATGTTTAGATTTATTTTTACTAAGTAAAAAGTTTAGATTCCTATAAAATTTAGGGAGTTTTTATGAATTAAGTATAGGCAAACATTTGAGGCGAAATTTGAGGCCGCCCGAATGCCTCAGTCATGGCTTAACGAATATTAAGCCAGGGCCGACTATTTCGTGTCCTCTGAAACAAACAAGCTCTTGTTATGTCCATTTACCGGTCACCCAGTCACTTTATGACCGTGCAGATGCAGAACGTCGCTTTATTTAACAGTAGGTGGATAGGTATTTAAAATAATTTTTTCGCGGTTTCTTTATCAAGTAGGTACCTAGTCAAGTTTATTCAACTGTAGGTACCGTGTTGAATCATCAGGCAGTACAGGCAGTACCTAAGTAGTAGGTAGTTGTCCGTGTCACATTGTCATTTTTATTACTTAAATCAGAAGATAAAAGTTAACAGTCTGATCTTATACGAGTAGTTGTGTTAAATTTTAGTTTTATTATTTTTTGCTTAGGTATAACGAACAAAGTTGTGACGCTTTCTTTTTTCCCAGTACCTACCTAGTGGACAGCGACAATATTTTTTTAAAACTGTTTCGCTGTCCCCTTAGGTAGTTACTCTATGGCTGTATATTTGAGGTCTTTCAAAAGTTTTTGCATACCTACATAGCGAAGTCCTAAAAACTTCCATGTAAAAATTTAGCGTGGTTTTTTAAAGATAAAATTTATTCATTATTCTTAACTTTTTGTCAATTATTAATAGTTTAAATTACCTATATTTAATTTTGGTGTAAGTAGGTAAAGTTACTCTTGACTTCTTATTTACGAATCCTATTTTTATAGCTAAATGTTTTCCTTGGGCTTGCGTGTGAAAAAGTGTTCGTTAAAGAAATGAAGTCAATAAAATGACAGGCATTTAGCTTGAAATATTTAGCTTTGGAACTTTCGTATTGTTTTTTAAATTTACCTGAGGAGCGTGGCCGGGCCTGGGTATCTAGAATATGGAAAATTTTGAATTTAGAAAAAAAGTTAAAATAAAATATCTGTTAACCGCGTTATCCACCCTATTCAGAAACATACTTACGCATAGTACTTAATCATAGGTAACTAATTTAAAGCACAATCATTTTTTTTAGAAGAAAATTAAAAAAAAAACTTACACGTAGGTACCAAATAGCAGACCATTGAGCAGATCTCTAGATCTTGGAAACTCTGTAGTATAGGTAGATACGTATTTAAGGTTACCTATTGCTTTCTCTGGATAAGGTAGACTTGGCCGAGGGTAGGTAGGTAATTGAGTAAACCTTGGATACCCAATAAAATGCAAATGATGTATTGTCAAAATAGCTATTGGTACCTGCTAGTTTTTCCAGAAAGTTAAATAAGTACCTATTTATGTAAGTTTCAACATGAGATAATGGTCAAATCTGCTAAGAGTTAGCCACCTTCTTAGGTATAATGCTACTCGTCGTAAACTTCACTTCTGTATATAGTCGGTATTGAAAATTTGAAACACGAATTTCTCCTACTTATTTCACCAGCAGTCAACCATCCTTTGGTGTCTGACCGAGCAGAGTCGCTTGTCTACTTATTAAGAAGTACTAGGTAATAATGTGTTGCAGTGTGTTGCATTGCAACATCAAAGTGTTACACTCATAAAGGTTTACCTACACCATTTATAATTATTTGTCGATTTAGCAAAGTTTTCGAGAATGTTTTTCTTGTCACTCGGATTTAATTGAAAAGAGACAGCAACGAGTTAGCAGCTACAAGAGTAAAAACTCATAAAGATGTAACTAACAGAATGAGTATAATATACCCTGTTTCATTGTCGTACCGCTTTGGCAGCAGCTCGTTTGGCAGTATGTAAACAGTTCTGTTGTGCAACATTTTCAAAAACAACTAAACAAAACTTCACTTTTTATCAACATTCAAGTCACTGGCCAGTTTGAATTTCTAAAATCGAACGTTGACATGTTTTTTCACTTGGCTACGACAATACTCTATTCAGCCAGGATTTCTGTTTCATTTTGACAAAATAGTTTTCAAGGTTTCTTTCTATTTTCAAGAAAGGGTTTTCGCGCCATTTTCCCACCCCACCGAACGGGTGCAAAGTAAGACGGACGAGGTCGAACTAAAGCTTGGTTTATTTCTTAAGGGTTGTATCGAGTGCCAACTCAAGTAGGTACCTACTGTGGTTTGTTGTGGCGTGTATATTGGGCCTTGAGCAAAGAAAACAAGCTTTTCTTCAGAAATATGCAGATGACATTCATCAGCGAATTTTATGGCGACACTTATGATTGGCCCGTTATGGCAGTTAATTGGCAGGAAAGTACCGACTCAACTACATCATTTCAGTGATGAATTACTGAAAATATGTAGCTTAATCATAATGTCTATATTTAGCTGTTATAGAACAGTAGGTAATAGTTCCTATTCAGGCTATATTACATATTAAATATAGACGTGATATTTCGGATTATTTATATATCCTTAAAATTATTCATAATGATGTTGATTGCCCGGACCTCCTTAGTAAACTACAATTTAATATCCCACGAAGGGTTCTTAGACATAACCCTCCGCTAGCGGTCCCAGTAGCCTCCACTAACTACAGACAGAATTCATTCATGTTAAGAGCGAGTGATATCGTTAATAGTTTTAGTAAAACAATGGACATTGACCCATTTAACAGTAACATTGGCGAGGCAAGGCGGTGCTTAGCACGGCATTTCTTTAACAATTAGGTAGGTATATTGTTTTCGATAATGTTTATCTTATTATCTTGTAGTCGGTGCTATGTATATGGTATAGTTTATTTACAAAATTTCATATTAGGTTATATTTTAGCAAGTGTTCACATATTTATATTATATAAAATTTTATGTTTCTATCAGTGAGAACCTGTAATTGGCTTTCTAGAGCTATTATTGTATCTATTTCTGTCTACTTTAGCTGTTGGTTTTCCGAATAATAAATAAATAAATAAATAAATAAATAATTATTCTATAATTTTATTTTAGGATTTAATATTTAAGATTTTTTCTTATTAGGTAGGCTCTTAGGTACTTACCCTACCTACCTATAATTTCAAAAACAACTAGGTAGGTACCTATTATTGTGTGAGTTATGTATGTACAATGTAGGTAGGTAAGTACTTACCACATTGGCAATCTCAACCAATATATAAAATAAACATAGATGATGTAGGTACAAATATACATAATTACAACTACCTACCTACCTACAATCGTTTACAGTCCTATGTTTTAATTACTTATGTACTTACATAGTAACCTACCTACTACTACTTACTACTTTTTTAATTCGTTTCAATTGATTACACCCAATCGAACCACTCTCGTTTTTTAACCCAAAAACATATCTTTACATTCTCGTCGTTCCTGATCAGACACACCTAAACATGTTTCAGGATCCTGTACCTAAATCATTACAACTTTTTATTACAACTTTAAATATTCTTGGAGTTATTAAGGCATTGGTGCTGATTCTGTGATTACCTAATAATGAAATACCTAAACTAAATGAAAAACTAAATGAAAAGCCTGTTTTGAAAGTGTCTACTTAATCTTTCCAAGTAGCTAACCCCATTATTCATATTCAACTAAGTTTAATTTCAATTATCTATCTAACTTTGGGATTTAACAAAAAAATCAATCAACTAAAAACTGAAAACTTTACAAAAACATCCGTAAATGATGGTTTTGAACGAATCACGAAAATATGAAGACTTGTGTGATAATGCGTAGATTTTTCTTGACATTCTTATATCAAGGAGAAAATAATGACGGTAGGTTTAACAGCAGTCTTCTCTGCTAGAGAAAGCTATAACGTCCTAAATAGCAGGGTTTCACTTAAAATCATTGGCATTTTTCCCTTAAACTCTTGCGAAATAACCTAAGTACCTACCTACCCACTCGTAACTTCTTTTTCTTGACTCATTCTTACGCCCGTAAGTATTCTAAGTCAGTCAGACTGAAGTCTAAATTTTTAAGAAATAGAGTAGGTATGGTACTTAAAAAACATCGCTTCAGTCTTACGCATGACTGAAAAAAAACATGATTCACTTTTGCAGACCTAACCATACCACATTGAAACAACCTTTGTTTAAATATCACCATACCCAGTGGACGAAAAAAGCAAGTTTTTAACTTTTCTTTCAAACTAGTTACAAGCAAGTAATAATAGCTGTGCTGTGGCCAAATCGCAAAGGCGGTCATCAGGGGTGCCACAGCTGAAACTCATCGGTACAGGAAATTGGCTCGCAATATATTAAAGCTACAGTATACCTACTTACTTTACTTATGTGTATGTAGGCTAGATTCCACGAAAATGATAGGCTAATGAAAGTGTAAGGGGAATTTTGGCAAGGCTTTGTTTGTAACAAAGTAATTTTCCTACGCAATAACTAAGTATTTTAATAGTAGGTAGGTGTTACAGATTAAATTATGAATAAAGTACCTACTTAAGTTAGAGTTAGAGATTTTAGATTTTTGAATTATTGGTATAAAGGCTCTAAATTTGGGTAAGAAAATAACTATTATTAGTGTTTCTGTAATAATTTTCTAAGTTGGTAAACTTTTTGATATTCAACTGTGAAAACTAAACATTTACAAAAGACCTAAGCTAAGTCGGTATTCAACTTTAAGTTCGTGATCTACTGAAATAGAAATGAATAAACTTTGACGTCTACTATTAAAATGAAAATGCAGGTTATTAAAATACCTATTTCTAGTTTGCAGTTTAAAGAAATACCTACTGCACACGACTCTTAACCTCCTTAATACATAGATAAAAGTTAGTAGGTAGTTAGCCTATCTCAAACGATAAAAAAAAATATAACAACAAAACCCCTTACTCGGGATCAACGAAAACGATGTTTCGTGACAATTTTTCCAATTATGTTGGTGAACTATTACGAATTCAGTATCCACCAACATAAGCTGACCCCGAAAATTGTCACGAAACTTCGTTTTCGTTGATCCCGAGTACGGCAGCAGTTAGTAGAGATGGGTGGCGATAAGTTCGCCGTCGGTATAGTTAGCGATACGATTTTGGCATCTTTCAGTATGTCGACCATCGAGACTCTTGGCTGTTGAGCGTCCCGGGGCCACTATTATCTATTATTCACTATTATCGCCTTTGTCCTCCGTGTCTTCTAGCCAAGTGTCCCCGTATAGGAGCCTTTAAAATTGGTTAGAAGGAAAAAAATTAATAGAATGTTAGTAGCCAGCCCTGCGTGGTATGCTAATCAGCAGTGTGGTCACGCCACGCGCCGCTCGATATCGTAGCAACCGCTGTCCCAGACACACTCCCAACACTATTGGGATGTCATTCATATGTAAGTACTTTATTAGTTTCAATTTTACCTATAGCACATAAAGAGAAGCATAGAAGCGCTCGTGGCGAAGCTTGCTAAGACGTTCTTGATAGATCGTTGAAGTTAAGCAACGTTCTGAGCGGTCACTACTTGGATGGGTGACCGCAAGTGGCATTTTCATCTGAGCGCTTCCGTGCTTAGGAGGGCACGTTAAATTGTCGGTCCCGGCTTTTAAAGTCGTTAAGCCATGACGGAGGCCTTTAGGCGGCCTAAAAACTCCGTCACCAGAGTTGGCCACTTGCTCATACAAACGAACGAACGAGCGCTTGAACATGGTGTATGACCGAGGCTCAATAGTCTGAACTCAAAGTCTGCCAAAGAGCAATGGAATGCAGCGGGCAAGTAGCGATAAAATTAAATGTTACATGAATTAAAAACTGCCTAATTGAATTCAAGCTATTTCAGCTTTAAACGGTGAAGGAAAACATTGTGAGGAAACCCACGATTAGTGAGCCCCCACACGTATTGAACATTGTCTTTCCTGTGGATATGGCCGGCTAAGCTGGGATGGTTTAGGTGCTGGGCAAGCCTATTCCATCTCAACAATGTCCCAGGCACTACAGTGTCCCGTTCAGTGTAAGCAAGGTTGCCTCCTAACTCTGTATAAATTATCTAGTAAAGATGTAAAGGCCTGAGTTTGTTTTACTGTTATATTTACTTATTCCTAGTCTTGTATTACAAAAGCATCTACTCATAGTCTATTAGTGCCCCTAGTAGGTAGGTACATCATACCTAGTAAAAAACGTCTGCCTTCCAGTTTTATTCAGTCAATCAACAAAACTGGGGGACACAAATATCCAAAAACTTCCAGATTTAAACCATGAATGATGTTTATTATATTACTATTGCTGATATTGCAATTTTCCTTGTACTTTTCTATTCTAAGCTGTGGAAAGTAATGTGCATTGTGCGGTTGTCATGCGGTCCGCGTAGCCTCGCGGGGATTAGGTGAAACGCACCCCGGGCCCCAGACGCACTTTCTACATACAGGGAAATTATATAATGGGAAATTATGAGTTCTTAGGGGAATCAAATTAGTAAACATTATAATTAATTCTTCTAAAATAAATGCAGAAAAAAGTCTTAGGCATCTAACCAGATGGAGTAATGAATGTCTGATTTTGTATTACACAAAACTATTAAACTGCACAGCACATAAACTATTAACTTCAATGAGTAATAGAGCAAAGAGAGTTCTATCTATAAAATTAAAGCTATGCACTGTTATGAAGAGTGTGTTGTCCAAGACTTGAGCTTTACAGTTTACTCTTTATTTGGGATGTCTCACCATCATTTTAATGTTTTTTGATCTCTTCTTAATTATTGTAGATGTAACAATACTTATATCATTTATAACAAATTGAAAAATAAAATGAGGTAGGTAAATACGTCGTGCTAACGTAAATCTAGTTCAGCGACAATAAAAATGTATGGTCGTCTGTCAGTCCGACCTGATTAAGTACATGCGAAAATGTTGCATGTTTGATGTTTAAAAAGAATATTTTAAAAAACTTACCCGCCATTGCTCTGCGATTTCTCCGATCCATTTTCCACTCTGCTGTCCAGATGCATCTGTTCCACACCAGGTGTCGACACATTCGAACTTTGCACTTCAACCTCCGCATCTTCCTTGACCAGCGTCTCATTCACTTTCACATCCTCTTTCTTCTTCTCAACATTTTTTTTCTTCTCGTTCACGACCATTACGATTGGCTCTATCGCTTTCTTAGGCTCTGGTTTTGGTGGTTCAGGATCTTTTGGTTCTTCAACAGGAGTTATAATGCTGTCAACGATTTTAGTCGCTTCTGTTCGTATTAGAGATACAGTTTCGCTTGGTTTTTCTTCTGTTGCCGGTTTTGGTTCGGGTTCTTTTACTTCAGCAGCTTTTCCTGCTGTTTCTTCTTTTGACTTTTCTTCTGCTTTTTCTTTATCTTCAGGTTTTACTTTTGCTCTGAATTTGGCTGACGCAGTTAGAATATTCTCTCTAGATATCTCTGGGGTTTTTAGTATGTCGTCTATTTTCTGTCTTACTTGTTCTAGTTTGGGGTCATTGAAAGGTCCCTGCAAAGGCTTTAGTTTGTGATCTTCTGTGAAAATAGGCTTACGTTTAACTTCTTCTTTCTTCTTTTCCTCTACAACTTTGACATCTGATTCTTTTTTATGTTCTTCTTTATCTTTACCCATTAGAGAATCTTTGGAACTTTGTTTTGAAAAGATACCTTTCTCTCTTGCCTTTTCTAAAGCAGCTGGTAGTTGATTAGTAACTGTGGTAACTATTTCTAGGGGCTGAGATGTGATTGCGGCAGTGGTCATTGAAATTATACTTTTCTTCGTCATAATCACAAGCTCACCCTTCTCATTAGTTATTTTATCGTATTGAGTTTCATTATCCTGCTGTAAATTCTTATCCGGGTCAGTGGCTGTATCTGTAGTTTGCTTTTTGGCTTTAGTTTTATCTTCTTTTTTATCATCGTTTGTTTGTTTTGCGGTCTCGTTCTTGCCAACTTCATCAACTTTGGTTGTGGATTGAGATTTTCCAGTTAAGCTTGTTTTACTACCAACCTTCTTAAGTGGAGGCTTGCTGCTTAGATTACTAGGAGTTCTAGTTAGACTTTTCATGCTGTCTGTTCTAGTAACAGTTTTCCGAGCTTCGACTTTACCAGTTGTTGGTTTAGTAATACTTTTAGTGCTAGGAGTTCGAGAAATAGGTTTTGTTACATTGGAAGGCTTGGATACAGGAGTTTTGGAAGCGATCTTGCGTTTATCTGGGCTGGGATCTCTGCTAGGTTGTCTAGAATTTACTCTAGAGGTAGCAGTTGTGGTGCCAGCTGGTTTGACCGGCTTTCTTACAGTTGTAGGTTTGAGGGATGGTTTGGCTTTTGGTTTAGGGTCCTCTGTCGGACTCTTGTTAGGAGTGCCTACTATAGGAGAAAGACGTTTAGCATTGATACGTTGATTTGAAGGTGGAGGACCTCCTCTTCCAGGTGAGATAGGAGGTTTACCTTTTATATGTTTAGGAGATATGCTCAAATTCTGAGTACTCTGACTCTTATATCTTTTGTCGTGGATCTGACTGCCCACTTTGATAGTCTCATGGTCGATGCTGCTTGTGCTACTAGATATAAACCTTTGATCATTACTTAAGTTGTTTTCGAAAGGTCTTCGTGCAACATAATGCACCTTTCTGGCGGTGAACCTCACCGGAGACACTGAGCTTTGTCTTTTAGGTATTTTAGAATGTTTTGGCGATCCATCGGTGGATTGTGGTTGAGATTTGGATATAGATCTGCTTGTAAGTCTAGATCTATGTGCAACAGGCTTAGACATGCCATCATTCTTATTGATGAAAATATACGGCTTTGCTTTAACGTCTTTGGTTGAGTTTTGTTTACTCAAAGATGGTTTAGTCACATTTGTTTTAGCAGTTTTCGTCATATTCGCTTTATTCATAGCTGATGGTGAATTTGATCTGGATCGAAGATTAATCTTACTCGGAGAATTACTTCTTGAATTAGCTCTCGAGTTACTTCTACTGTTAACTCTAGAATTACTTATTGAATTCGCTCTAGACCCGACTCTTGATCCAACAAGGCTTTTAGAAATTTTCTCTTGTATCTCCATTTCTCTTTCTATCGCATCTTCTTCTTCTCTTCTCTTCCTCTCTGCCTCTGCTTCATTTTTCTCTCTGTTGAGTTCACTGAGCTCTCGTATCTCTTCAATATTTTGTCTGACAAAGTCTACAGGTGAATGAGGTCGAAGGATTATAGGCGGAGGGAGTGTGGCTGCTGCCATTTTGTCTATTCGTGATAGTGAGTTGGTTCTGCGCGGCGGAGAGTTGGTTCTGCGCGGCGGAGAGCTGTTTCTGGAGTTGGCTGCGGAGGTTTTCGGGGTGCTGTGCCGTGATGTTTCTTCCCTGAAGCCGCGACCTGAGAACATTTAAAGGCTGTAAGAATTTGGTCTTTCATTAAGATTTTAAGTTAAGACAGTTAACTGGTTCTTTCAAATGTATTTTGTATCGTCATCATCATCAGCTCGCCTTCACACCCACTGTTAGCTTCCGTTTCCGGCTCTGTGCTAGCCTCATTCAATGTCCATCCACGGCGTTCACATTTTTGAAAATCTTTCATAATTTGACATTATAATAGCACACGGGAAATTATTCACGTAAAATTATCGTCGATTTAGATACCGACAATGTTTCGATTCTTCCATGTTTTTTTCAGTGTGAAACGCGACCGCGAGGAGTGACCACACTCATACCCAGATGAAGATTCTCCGGAAGAATCGAAACGTTGTCGAAATATAAATCGACGATAATTTTACGTGAGTAATTTCCCGTGTGCTATTATAATGTCTAACAAAACAACTCACGATAGTTTTAAAAGTGAAATCTTTCATAATATAAGTGACAGTTTGTTTAAAACATTGGCAAGTCGAATTTGGCTGATGTATAGCTAGACGCTGGACTTCAGAATACTCAGACCACTCAGAACGTCGCTTCTTCAACGATCAAGAACGTGTTTGCAAGCTATGCTACGAGCGTTGCATCAAAATGATGATGTTACCTTTGAAGGGCGACACCCTCTCGGCCCTGGAGGTCAGGTCGGGAGGCAGCGAGCGCGGGCTGGCGGGGCGCGCCCTCTCCGGGAGGATCGCAAACGACTTCTCAGTCTTTCGCTTCGGAGTCGTCACCACCACACTGAAAGTATAAAAAACAAATTAAATTCAATCAAAACAAATTAAATTCTACCTAAGTATGTTCAAATACTTGTTTGGTTGCCCTTTTGCAAAAGTCAGTCATTCTATACTTGATAGGTTGTAAGTACCTACAGCTAACTAGTTTCTTTCCTTACTATTTTATAAATAACTAAGATTAAGCAGCCTAATAAAATAGCCGTGTGCCATGTTAGCTGAATGGGATTGCGTATATCGTCATTTGTATTCTAAAAGGCAATGCAATTGCAAATCATTGGGCGTTCGTTCGATCGGTTTGTATGAGAGTGGCCAACTCTGGTGACGGAGTTTTTAGGCCTCCTAAAGACCTCCGTCATGACGCCGGGACCGACAATTTAACGGCGTTTGCTTCACTACTCCTCTACATTATCTTTGAATTTGAAGTTCGTAGTAAACGTTTAACTACTGCTCCTGGGGAATATTTGGACTTAAATCTCAATATGTTTTATTCAAGATATTTTCTAGTCATCTATCTAGATGTCTTCACGACTAAACCTTGAAGTTTCGACCTTGCTGTCACTTCATCACTGGACCGTACATACATTCGACATTTTGTAATTTGCACTAACAGCATTGTCTTACAATTATAGCCGAATTGATAGCTGTGACGTAGGTAAATATGGTAGAGGTTAGTGACAATTATGGCACTGGTTTTTTATCTTATTGTCGTCATCAGTCGTGAGCCTGTTGATATAAATCTCATAAATCCTGTTAATTTACAGGATTTATGAGATAAGTTCCTACTTAGGCATTAGAATCACCCAGCATGTAAGACGATACTGATGCGATCCTTGAGATCCTACCAGAATAAATGATTTTTCTTTCTTTCTTTAATTTATTCTTTATTCGCCATATTATTCCGTGCACCCTGTAGGTACCTACAGTAGTACACAGGCAGCTATTTCACGCATATGGCGCGTGGTGCTGTGCGAGTGAACACACGGACAATCATTATGGTTTACTTTCGCTCGATATGCGTGGCTGGTCGCGGGACTGTGTGGCAGGCGACAGCGATTGTGATGTAAGTATGTCTAATGCCGGGTTTCTATATCGAACGTACGGATGTCCGTAGGTAGGTGGTCATAGCAACGTTGGTATCTGTCAAAAAGTGTCATACATTTTGTGTTAAATAAACAACGTTGCTATGACGACCGACCTACGGACATTCGTACGTTGGATACCTATAGGAACCGGGGGCAGTAAAGTTGGTAGGTTTGTAATTTAACTGCGGAATAATGAATACGAGAATTCAGGTGGATTATTGTGTGTTAGTCGTATTTTAGAAATTCATTGTTAAACATTACGGCGAATTCTCCGTAGATGGAAAGGTCTGTAGTTAAGAGGATAGATTGAGAGACTTTCGAAAATTAAGTATTTGAAATAAAATGTCCCTGTCATCAAAAAACCCAGATCGTAATTTATTTGCGTGCGCTGTTCTACAATCAGCTCAAGAAATCGCTTCCGCTCGTCGCGTGCACCGCTGCCGCACGCACAGTGCACACACCCGTATAATTAGCGTGAACCCGCAATAGCCTTTGTTACTTGTCCACTACTGAATGAGGGTAACTATTCATACAGTACCTGTAATAATATTTATTTAAATACTAGGAGACCCGCCCCAGTGGTCAAAAAGATACCATGACACAAGCATTAAATTACTTATCTTGGGACTGGATGGCACTGTGCTGAAAGCCCGAGGATATTTTTTTTTACCAATAGGTAAGTACTGCAGATGATGATGATGATGAGTAAACCAGACTCATCAAAGTAAGCAGTGCTTGGAGAATTAACAAGGTAATAGTAGCAATTCTGGATGTCGCCCAAACTTAACTAAAGCAATTTGACAGCACTAAAATTGATGCCATCCTTTTTATTTCGATCGCTATGAAAGGGACGGCAACATTTTTAATGCTGTCAAATTGGTTTAGTTAAGTTTTGGCGACATCCAGAATTGCCACTACTAACACCTTATAACCTGCGTTGTAGCGAAGTTGACAACTTTCTTTAACCACGCTCACCACAAATTGAATTCAACATTTCGACCACTTTATAAGATACCTAAACTGAAAGTGAAAATAACATAGTAAAAGCTGCTTAATAGTTGTCAATAGTTGACCGATTGTGTGGCGGGTGGAGATTGTCACGCCATGGGTCCCTGCAGATGGGCGACGAAGCCGGGGCAGGCCGAGAAGACGCTGGCGAGATGACCTTGACACCTTTCAGGAGGGTTGGTGGGACATGGCAAAAGACCGAGAAAGATGGAAACAACTGGGGGAGACATTTTCCCAGCGGGTTTGGAAAAAAAAGTGTCAAAAAGGATTACTTAAACATTTATCTGGCAACACGTCGTGAGTTTTTTTACGTGTAATTATTATTTTAATGTAATTTGTTTATTGTTTGATTTCCATTTTTTTAGGCTGATGTTTACCACCGTTTTTATCTATTAAATTATGTCCTGTCCATCCAAAGGTTGCCTGGAAGAGCTTTCAACGATAAGGCCGCCCATTGTTTTAAGTACTCAATATTTTTTACTGACACTGTTTTTACTTGTTTGGGGTGTTTTTTTTTCAATAAAGATATATTCTATTCTATTTCTAAGAAGACAGACAAAGGCCATACACAAAATCGTAACCCTATCCCGCAGTACCAGATAGCCTGGAAACTTTAAAACATCAATTTTATCCAAGAAATTACAATTACTTTCTAGTTAAAATTACCTAAAAAATTTTTTATATTGAATATTGTTGCTACCTACTACCTGCTACTACTAAGTATTGAAATTTCTTGGATAAAATTAATGTTTTAAAGTTTCCAGGCTATCTGGTACGGGTTATGATTTTGTGTATGGCCTTTGTCTGTCTTCTAGATATTAATCGTCTTTGGTATTATGCTATGAGCATGGACGAAGTAGATTTTCGTCTATGCTGTGAGTAAATGCACTCACGGCTGGCTGCACCTGACTCATTACTCAAGCGTCATGCGTGTCGCAAGCACGGAACCTCGGGCCCACTCCACTCAACCCACGGAACACACGGCTCCCTATTGTTCCGCCACGCATTAACATTAGATACGAGAGTGTATCTTCCTTTGCATGTGCAATAGTTACAAAACACACGGGAAATTCGTTTCGTTTCGGCGTTTAGCCATTTTGCTGCTCACTGCTGCTGTAGAAAATGTCGAGAGAGGCTGAGAGGCTGAGAGGCTGGTTTAGGTGCTGGGCCGGTGCGTTCCGTACGGAGACCCCTTGACGTGCATCGAGGTCGGCCACCGGGTTGGTTTTTAGTGGGTCGTCAAGTTGACAACCCCACACTCCCCAGCTACGCTCCCTCAGCGTAGTTGGATAGTCTGGTCGCAGATTTTTCAACCCGTACCTAAAAAAAAAAAAGGTGCTGGGCAAGCCTATTCCCGTTAAGTGTAGGGAAAGATTAGATTGCCTCCTGACGCTGTATAAATCTTCTAGTAAAGATGTCAAGGCCTGAGTTTTGTTCTTTGTAACAATTTCTGACTAGTTGTGCTTTGTTTGTATTTGGTGGCTAAAATAAAGTTTTTTTAGTTTTTATAAATCTTATAATCCTTTTTATTGTTTAGGTAGCGACGATCATCATCTGGGTAAGAGTAACGCGCGTTGCGGTCAGTCAGTAGGTATTCTGTTTTTTTTTGCATAAAATTATTTAATTTTACCTAACAACTATGTTGTGAAACTTGATATCGATCGAATATAATTAACGAATTTCGAATATAATAATATAATTAACACAGATAAAATCGATAATATTTAAATCAGTTACGTTTTAAAACGATGAAACAATTTCAAAGATCTATAGGTGCTAATTTACTCATTTAAATAATTTATTCAACTATTATCACGCGAATTCGTGTGTGGTATTACATCACAGTAATAAAATAAAAGTGAAATTAGGCATTTCGCAAATTTATTTTTATTGTTTGAATAATTTGTGTTATTTAATAAACATGTTCTATTCTATTTATATTTTTAGCTATTACTTATATTTTACGACAAGCCCGTTATCGTCTGCAAATTATCACGATGGGGATACTAAATTATAAAACTGAAAACTTGCATATCTAAAGTAAAAGTAAGTAAGTTCGTATGAGCAAGTGGCCAACTCTGGTGACGGAGTTTTAGGCCGCCTTAAGGCCTCCGGCATGACTGAACAATTATGTAAATTGTGAATAAATTGTGAAAAGTCCCCATTGATCCCAGTTTGCTAACTTTTAATTCAAGGTCAAATATGTTATAAGTAAGTACCTAAGTAAGTAAGTTCGTATGAGCAAGTGGCCAACTCTGGTGACGGAGTTTTTAGGCCGCCTACAGGCCTCCGTCATGGCTTAACGACTTTAAAAGCCGGGACCGACAATTTAACGTGCCCTCCGAAGCACGGAAGCGCTCAGATGAAAATGCCACTTGCGGTCACCCATCCAAGTAGTGACCGCTCAGAACGTTAATATGTTAAATATGTTATAAATAGGTTTTATGAAAGTTTCAGCCAAACGGTCAGTTTTATTTTATCACCGAAGTAGCAAAGGCCAAAATGTAGATTATGTCACCATTTTCTCCATATTTCGAGTTAAATTGCTCAGGCTATATAAGGTTCTGGCGGCGGAGGTTCAAACTCTCAACGAATAGCCTCCCACTAAGCACACAGTTCAAATGATACAGAGTCAATTAGGTAACAGTATAACGATCTGTAGATAGCTATTAATCCATCAAGCTATCTGTGGGTGGGATCCATCTGCCGTCAAGGACACTACCTACGCATTAGCGAGATTGTATGTAATTGTAAAATTAACTACCCACCGGTGGGAAACCAAGGTAGCTATCTAATGTGATTATGATTTGCAATTGATCGAATAGATTTCTTAATTATCTGTGGAGGCGTCTGATTAACGGCAAAATAATGTGATTTGCATAAAGTGTAAGAAAGAGTACTACTTACTATTTCCTCAAACATTGTGGTGTCCCAACGGGGCTCTTGTTGCGGCCAAACCTAATTTTTAAGACCTTATGTACCAACTTGAAACAATGAATAAATGAATATGAATATGAAATGAGTATGGTGGAATGGTAATATAGAAGAACAATAAAAAAAATAGGATCATGACTATACTTCAGCAAATTCGACGTGTCATGTTTGTAAAAGAACTGTCACTCGTAAGATAAGATAGAATTGCTTTCTAGGAGTTTGTTTCTTGACCGACTTGATAGTACCTAATTTTCAAATACCTACTTACCTATACATTTTTGAGAAGCTAACTAAGTAAGTAGGTATTCGTTATGTGATTACTTTACCTATTGCAAAATATGGGTAGCGTAGGCTTCATTTCTTCGTGAATATCAAAATGTAGTTACATTTTAGTAGCTTAGTCATCCGAAAGTCGTGGGTTTGAATCCAGCCGTGCATCCATGAACTTTTCGTGTCGAAAAATGAGAGGAAACCAGGTTGCTTTCTAAGTGTCGATGGGCTTGCAACCTGTCACGTATGGAATGTTAACTTCTGCAAAATATGGACATGTAGGTACCAAATATGTATTTGGACTGATTACCCCAAGACATCTTCAAAAGGATCTAAAAATTGCATAAAGATATGAAAAAAATGTCTATCTCTCCCTGGGATACAGTCGTGATCATAATTTATTTACTTTTTAAATATTGAAAGTACCGGGCGCATCACTAGTATTGCTACTTATACCGCATAACACAAAAACAATTTTATAAATAATTTATCACCATAAATTAATTCGGTGTTTTGACGCAAACAATTTTGACACAATTATTTCGTGCATCTACTTTTGTCCTACTTTCGTCGCTTCGTCTGAGACCTTGGGTAGTAGAATAATTAATACTTACATTTATTACTGTGATTTCATACAGTATATAGGTACTTACTGTATAAGTGTAGTTTTATTGCGTTCGTAATTTCTATAGATAGATTGTTTTAATTTTGTTGCAAAACTAATGATAGGTACTATGCATATGAAATACCGTAAGGAATGCCTATTGTACCTACCTAATGAATCATTTTATAATAAAGATAATTAGAATTAATTGGTTAATGGTTCAGAGCTTTTTAATTTATTTTATAATTTTAAATTTAATCATGGAGGAATATGTCAATAATGTTCATTTAATGAAACCCCAATGAAATAGTCAAGAACACTCTTGATTAGTAAAATTAAATAAGTAGTTTCATCGGTCAGGAAGACAAACACACATACACACTACCAATTTACAACAAAAAAATGGTTAAAATTTTAATGTTCATAAGTTATTATTTCTATAGTGCACATCAGAATAAATACAATACCTAGTAGGTAATAGTTTCCCGCGAAATCAGAATATAGGTAGGTACCTAAATAAAAGTTACTTAAATATTTTCCCTCGAAACTATTAAAAAGAAACACTTAGATACATGGATTAGTGTCGTAATAAGATAAGAAATTAATCCACTTTCACACGCGTTCAATTAGCGGTCGAATCGTTTTGCAAACAAAATGTATTTACAAAAACTAGTCTCGAAACGTTTACGTGACTGTAGGTTACATTCTCTTTTACATTATTAGATGCTGAAAATGTCTATGTTTTTATGATAAAAACATTTTATCTGTACGTAACTTCATTTCACAATGATTTAAAACAACATTACAGGCTCTAAGCATAGGCACAATAGGTACGTTTTTCGTACGAGCAGTCGCGATTTTGTTGTTGTATCTCGTTCAGTGTCATCTAGTCCCAATGCTTGTGTTATGGTAACCAGATGACTGATATAATACTTAGATACATTTGTTTTTGTAAATACATACATAATTATAGATAGAAAAACATCCAGTCCCGGAACAAATATCTGCAGAACATGCAAATTGTCCCGTGGCGGGGATCGAACCCACAACCTCCGCGTCTCAGGCAAGCCTTCGTTCACTGCGCCACAGAGGTCGTCAAATGCAAAATGAACTATGGCATCAGACAATGCAAACCAAACCAGTGAATCTGATCTGTTACGCAAATAATAGGAAGGTAATTTAATTAAACAATAGAATTGCTGTTACGTAATTGTGACAGACAGACAGACGCGTGGTCATAGCTGTTACTATCAAAAGTCATTGTTAGTAGCATATTTCCGAAAAAATAGGAAAAGAAACATGGTCATGACAGCGGGTCTAAAGCGGCCACTTTTGGTATTTCATAATATAAACACTATTATTAGCAGATCTCAATGTCCCACTGCTGGGCAAAGGCCTCCCCCCGCTCTCTAAAATAAAAAAAAATAAACACTGAGTAATAATGTTTAAACTTTAATGTAAAATGTCAGTTTTCATTTTGTGATTTGAAACATAATAATTATCATCACACTTTGACAACAAACCTTTTTTTATAAAAAGTAAAAAGAAAACATGTTTAAAATTAGGCCAAATATGAAATTTTAAAATGTTTAATCAAGGAAATGAAATTAAACAGACCTATAATAGAAATACCAAAAGTGGCCGTTTTACGCCCGCTTATTCCCATCAGATAGATATTCTCACAAAACTTATCGGTCACTACCACGTTCGTAAATAGTTCCGAGACGTGCGAAAAAACACTTAACAACTAGGTTTTTTTTACCTAAACAACGGAGTGGGCTACCCCTGATACGAGCCGAGTGTGGATACTAGTCTAATAAGTATAAATAAGAAACAGCCTGTAGATCTTGTACACCCTGTAATGTTATCATATCTGCATCCAAGATGGAAAGTGTTCCCAGCAGTGATACCGTCTAGGCAACCACTACCTACAGTAGATATGTTTGTACAGTCAGCAACAAAATCTATACAAGGCTGGTCAACATTTGAGTCTTTAGGGGTAGCTAAGCTAATACCCCTTATTTTGGAAGTAGAAAACAAATGACAGACAATCTTTGATTTAATTAAAAAAATATTACTTGCATTTTTAGATTTTTGAAAAAAGTAAGATAAGTTAGCCCAAAAAATGAAAAAATTACATATGTAAAAAACAACTAAGTAGTTGTTTTATTCGACTCTATTTCCCACCGGAACACTTTTTCCAAAGTAACTTACCAAATCAGATTGCAAGTTTTTGCAATAGAAAACCATTCTCATACATTTTCTATGATCTAACGAGTATATAAAAAATACGACAAAATAAAACCCTGATGAAAAACTACTAGTTAAAATTTAGAAATCATAAAAAAAAAGAAATCAATTAAATGATTTGAGTTATATAACCTATGCGGCTGACTGTACACAGATGTGCGCCGATAAAGCACACACCTATACCACGATACTGTATGTAGGTATGTATGTATACTGTAATTTACTATCATTACGTAATTACCAAAACAATGGACAAAATTGGAAGCTGGTTAGTACAACGCACGGCCGTTGCTATGGCACTTTTGGAGACAAAAACAATCTTAGTTTTGTAAGTTTTTCTTTGACTGTTCTGTTTCTCTTTTTTGAGTAAAAAATTTTACAGGATTAAGTACCTGTGGAGATTTTTGAGATTACTCCAAAATAGTAAATTAAACAAACTCGTAAACAACCTGATCTAAAGTTTTATCCCAGAATAATTATAGAGTGCATAAAATTGTATTATTAAAAACAGCACATAATACCTACCTATGTGCGTACTGGTTTAATTTATTCCGAGCCTACTTAGTAAATATTTTATTTAGGATATTCATGAAATTAAACTTGATACCTTGTTTATTTACATACATACATAAAATCACGCCTCTTTCCCATGAGGGTAGGCAGAGACCACGGATTATTTGCTCCTAAAATGAATAACCGCTGGTTTCTCCAACGCAAATCATATCCAAATCAAAGTAATCAATGATTAAATCACGCGACAGTGTCGAATTTGTTCCTTATTTGACACTTGTCACGTGATCATTGCTTAGTTTGATTTGGAGAAGATCTGCGTTCGAGAAACTGGCAGTAAGTACGAGTATTTAAAGTGAAATAAACAAAAGTGCCAGAGCTACTGCCGGTAAGTGCCCTATTATTTCTTTTAGATCATGACTGCTGACGCAAGATTGTTGTTTTTGATGTTTTTGTGGAATGATCCAAAATTACTTGTAGTTTAATTAAACAACATTTAACCTCGACCACCAACATAGTGAAACAAAGAATTTAACCGCACTATTTGGTACAACCTACTTGGAACAACTAAACGGTGAAGGAAAACATCGTGAGGAAACCAGTTAGCATTTTAATAGCGTCGATGGGCTTGCAACCTGTCACGTGCGGAAAGCTAACTTCTGCAAAATGTGGGCCTGTACCAAATGAGTATCTAGAAATACCGCTGACTACCCTATTAGACATCTTCATAGGACTTAAATTTACTTAAGCCTCCGTCATGGCTTAACGACTTTACAAACTGGGAACGACATTTTAACGTGTTCTCTTAAATGCCCTCCTTAAATGAGGCAAGAGGAGATCCCTGACCTCTGCCTACTCCCCTGGAAGAGGTGTGATTTTATGTATTGTATGTATTATTGATATAGTTATACCCCCTTATACATATTGGTTCAGTAAACCTACTTTAGCTAAAACAAATATTAAATCTGTTGCTATCTCTTTTCATTGACATAAGAGAAACAAAAAAAAACATTCCGTAAATCTACTTATATTAAATTGACAAATCTCTATGAATAAAACCAATCGGCTATACATTTATCCGGGTTGAGACTACTGGCTATTATAGTTCTAACACAAAGGGACGGTCAGAGTTGAAGTAGCTCGACCAATTTGTTTTAAATACTTGATTACCTACACGTAAAATTCAAGGTTTTTGCACAAAAAAGCATGACGCGACTGCATAGTACAGTCAGCCATAAGCAGTATCAGAAAAATGGCCTTATTGTTCTTTTGGATTAAAAAAAACAATAAGGCCATTTTTGGCCTTATTGTTTTTTTTGGATTAAAAAAATATCTAAAGAATAAATTGTTTGACAATATCAGTTTTACAATTATTTTGAGAAGTATCAGGAAAAGGCGAGCTGTTTCAAGAAGTCTTAAATATTTGTTTTATTTTCAAAAGCAATTTAATTTATAATATGAATAGGGTTAGGTATCTGTTTTATTGTAAGGATAGTTCATAATTGTTTATTTACAAAAGTGATGAACTTTTTTTTCTCATGAGAGAGGCAAAAAACATTCGATATTTTGTTTGTTTTGTCATTTAGCGCCATCTTTATCTATACTAATACTAGCAGTAGTTGTCCCACTGCTGGGCATAGGCTTCCCTTATTATTTTCCAGATTTTTCTATATCTGTATATAGAAGAAAAACGTACCTACATAAATACAATTCATAAAAACAACGCATTTTTTACGACCGCTAAACTCTTACCGGAACAGATTGGAAAAAAATTAACATTTTTATTCATTAAAAATTCATTTAATAATTTTTTTACATAACTGGGATGTAACTTGAATAGGAAGTTATCTTTTTACGATCTACGCTCTATTTCAGTTAAAGTTTTAACTTATTGTTTGGTTTTTACCCGACCGACCTTGAAGGGAGGCGATGCGTTTACAACCTTCTAAGTTACTTAAAAAAGTTAATGTAAAAAGTGGACATCTTTGTTTTTGTAAATAGTTTTTATTAAATAAATATATACTTATTAAAATTATTTTTGAATTCGGTAAAAATATAAACAAGCAGGTACCTAAGTATTGTTTAAAGAGCAAACTATGTATTAGCATGTGATTATGGATTTCTGATAAATATCGGTGACATTACCGATATAGACAGAAAGACATTTATGTTTTATGTAGCGAAATCATATCGGGGGCCATGTTGAGTTAGTGCACGGAACAGGCAGTAGAATCACATAAAATGTAAGACATGAAAGAAAGAAAGAAAATACGTTTATTTTGGTAGGACCTTAAGAATCACTTCAGTTTCGTCTCACATGCTAGGTGATTCTAATGCCTGTTGCACGTTCTCTAGAGGACCCACTGGATAAATGATTTTTTTGTTTAGTTTTTAAGCAATTTTTAACTGTCTCCAAAAAAGGACCTCCTCCTTTCTTTATTCAACTGTATGTATTTTCTATATAAATGTCTGTATCGTATTTTTTTGTCGATTTATTCCGTTAATTGGTCCGATTTAGAAAGTTATTTATTGTTTCAAAGAGTTTACTCCCGAGGTGTTCCCATAAACATTTTTGAGGGTCTGATGAGGATCTTCGAAATTGTGAAAACCCTCGAGAGTGTAGGAAATAGCTCACTTTTGACGAAAATGAGGTAGTTTTTCATATGCCACTAGAGAAGCGCTCGTGGCGAAGCTTGCACGCTCTTGATAGATCGTCGAAGTTAAGCAACGTTCTGAGCGGTCACAACTTGGATGGGTGACCGCAAGTGGCATTTTCATGAGCGCTTCCGTGCTTCGGAGGGCACGTTTAATTGTCGGTTCCGGCTTTTAAAGTCGTTAAGCCATGACGGAGGCCTTCAGGCGGCCTAAAAACTCTGTCACCAGAGTTGGCCACTTGCTCATACGAACGGACGGACGGGATATGCCACAGTGACCTTCATATTCCAAAACGTAATGTCAGTGACTTCACACCAACGCGCATCTCCATATGGGCCTCGACAATTTTGTGGGAAATAAATTGATATTACCTACTGCTTGTTTGGGGCACCGCAATAAAATAATGAACTTATGAAGAATATTAATAAGTTTTATTACGTCATTGTTGTTTTCTTATCGGAACAAATGGCACACGAGAAAACGATATACATACCTATATATTACCTTAGGGGTTGACAGTCAGTCAGGTAAAACTATTTTTCGGACGACCAAATTAAATATTCTATGTAAATAAAACTAAAATGAACATTTACTTTTAAATGTTTTAAAATAATTTATAATTTTAATGTTTGTGGAAATAAATATTGGACTTTTTAAATGCAAATAAGTTTGATTCGTCACGCAACTAATTAAATAATTTTGTGAATGATTCAGAAAAAAATCATTAATAATAGAATTGTCCAATTAATTTAAACTTGTAAATACCAATAAGAAAATGTCCAATCCTACGACTTATATATTTTGGTTCTAATATATTTTGTAGTTACGTTTTGAAGTTTCTGTACCTTAATTAAAAATTAATTAATTAATTAAGTAAATGTCTTCTTCTTCTTCCTGCTCTTATCCCACACTACGAGGGGTCGGCACAACATGTATTCTTCCTCCATTTCCCTCTATCAGCCGCCATCTCAACATTCACCCCTTTCTTACCTACTTAACTAAATGAATTTCATATAAAGTATATACTCACGGACAGGGTGCAGAGCACGGCCCTTGCGCTGGCACTTCCTTCACTCCACTATCACTCTGCAACACTTTAAATGCGTCCACATCACTGGGCGTCCGAGCCGACTGTCTCACATCCACTTGTCTTAAGAAATCTTGCGATAAATCCGACTGTCTATAATCCTGACTTAAATCACCCGATTTCTGTCGACCGATCAGCAAATCCTGACTCAAATCGGTCGGTATCGATAGATCCACCGATTGTCGCGACGATAAATCGAAATATCTATCCTGTGCATGTATTAGTTGCGTCACAGTGAACGCAGGCGCGTCCGTTTTGAACAAATCATCGTATTCTAAGCTGAGTTTTCTGAAAAATCTGTTGTCTTCTATATCTTTGGAGGGGGACACGCCTGTTCTGTCGATGGTAATGTCTAGCTGGTTGCGTCTATCTGTTGCGAATGCGTACGGCGTGTTGGCTAGTTCCTCCTCAATGCTGTTGTAACGACTTCGGAACAAAGATGGCTGCTCCCCACTCTTTGCCCCTTCCTCGTACTTACCACCGAAGAGGTCGTATTGTCCAAATCTGTGGTTTATTGTGTCGAATTTTGGGTTTTCGATGTCGGAGTCCCGGGGACTGGATTTGGGAGACATGTTGATATGTACAATGCCGTTTTCGTCTGTGTATTTTAATTTCAGCGCCATTTTAGTTTGTCATTTTTGAAGGGGTTTATCTGGAAAGAAAGAGGGTTTTTATTAAATTAATTTATTATTTACTTCCTATTTGAATAGGCTGATGTAATTTATATTATAAGACAAAGAAGTAAATAATTTATATTTTTGTTATTAAAATTCATAGCATTTGCGCATGCGCATTTAGGTAAGTGATACGATCTGCTAAATATATAAATTGCGTATTTGGAAGAGCCTCTGACTACAACCTTTATACTTTATTGATTTCCAACGCCCATAGATCAACGAGAGTGTATTTTATACACTACCTTGAGTATACCCAAGGTAGTGTATAAAATACACTAAGTGGTGAGGCTGTTTTTCTTGATTTAACTTGATAGAATAATGTATTAATTTTACAAAAGTAGTTCAAATGCTCTATAGGGACAAAAATGTAGTACACTCAATAATAAATTACTGAGCAAAAAGTAGTAGTACCAATCTGTACCATTGACTCATTTTTAAATTAGTACCAACTACTTTTCCAAAATTGCAAAAACTCATTCACATCCATGTATGTAACGTTAACCTAATTAAATAATTGAGGTTAGAGATGCGACAGAATTAACTATTCGGGCAAATGATTAAGGCCGAAAGTGCCCGAATAATATATTTTTTAAATTTAGTAAGCAAAAGAAAATATAGTAATTGTTGCAAATCCATCACAGTTTACAAAAATACTCAGAATTTTGTTTGTATGAGTAACTTACGACTCAATATTCGTTTCGTCGATTTGAGTAAATAAATAAAATAAATAGTTGTAGTTTCATATAATTGAAACAATAGTAAACTCTAGAACTTTAATTAAATGATTTAACATTAATCTTCCTGATGTTTGTTCCTATAAATTAAGTACCTACATCAAAAACATCAGTTATTTTTTATATTTAATAAGCTTTTTTACGGGTTTTTTTTTGCGGGTTCGATCCCCGCTACGGGACAAATGTTTGTATGATCTGCAAATATTTGTTTCGTGTCTGGTTGTTTTCTATGTATAATATCAATGTATTTACAAAAAAAAATGTATCTATGTAGTTTATCAGTCATCTGGTTACCATAACACAAGCATTAAATTGCTTAGCTTGGGACTAGATGACGCCGTGTGGAATGTCCAAGGATATTTATTATTATTTATTTTTTAGGTCCTATGATCTAAATACCCTTCGAAGGGGATCTCTAGAATACGCCGATCTAAAAAAGGTTTACTGATGCATGTGTTTACAATCAGCTCATTTAAATTACCGCGCAAGCAGATTAGCCTTTTCATCGGATGCATAAGTACCTACATTTGGCCGAAGAAATATGAAGTCCGAATCAATCTTACCGAAAGATTGTCCCAACTCTAGTTATAATAGTTCTATGCCAATAGCACGTGGCTGTTATAAATACTGACTGAACCACACATTTCTCATATGAGCGAAGTCATAAGTTTGCTGTACACTGTAAGCTATTGAAAGCGAATGAGAAGCTATGTGATGCTATGAAACAATATTTCTAGTTTTTAAATATAGAATTAAAAGATTGATTTGTTAAATAACAATTTTGTCATCAAAGTTAACAATAAAAATCAGTTTTGATGGTTAAGATTTTTGCAACCCAAAACCGTAGAGAATGCACCTATGAATATAGAGCCTGTTGCTTAGTAGTTGCTCAGAATAAAGAATAGTAAGTAGTAGGAAACTATATAAGCTTATAATGATAATATTTTACAAGTTAATGCTAAATTCTTGGCAACTAACATGTTCTATGTTGATTTTGAGAGAACTTCCGGTGATCTGTAGCGCGTTGATGTCTTTTGTATGTAAATATTGTCCCATCAATCTGTGAGGATGCTGCTATTTAGTGATTGTATTTTGTGTTTTAAAAGTAAAGAGCCTTATTTATTTTGCATTAGTAATAAAAATAAAATACTTAAGACTTTCTTGATAGATCATTAGAGTTAAGTAACGTAGGTACTCACTGAGTGGACTCAACTCAAAAAAGATAACTTAAAAGATTTAACTATAACGATTATAGATTTCATTAAAATTTTCAAGATTTAAAAACTAATATCTTGCAATGGAAAACAAACCTAACGCTCTGTTTAGTACTAATAGAGAACTTTATTGTGGTTTATGCATAAGTAGTTTGCCGTCCCTTAGAAGCGGTTTGTTGATAAGCGATCACCATTTTATGAAGGCCGTAAGTTATGTATTAGGTAGAAATAATCTGACAAAATACTGTAGAATAGAATAGAATACAATAGAAATAATTTATTCAGCACACACAGTAAAAGAAAAAGAGAAAGGTTGGTGAAGATATCTACTTATAAACTACGTAATTACATTAGCCCGGGTGGCATTTAGGTGTGGCTGAAAAGATCAAGTCTCAGCGTAGTTCTACTTCCAGACCCATGTGGGAATGGAAAGTAGCGCTGGTTTTCAGACTAGGCCACAATCAGAGTGAGTACCTATAGCTAAAAACGGAGCGAAAAAGAAACACAAAAATCGTACATACAAAATACTACCATGGAGAAACTTTGTCGCAGGAACACCGCCCCGCGGTGTATAGTTTCCGTTCCCGTGGGTATACCGGGATCAAAAGTAGCTTATTTTTTAATCTAGGGTATAAGCAATCCTGCCAAATTACATTCAAATCCAGCTGTTTGAGCGTGAAATAGTAACAAACAAACTTACACACAAACAAACTCTCACTTTTATACTGGTAATATTAGTGTGATAAATCAATACGAAAATATAAAAATCATAAGTCAACAATAATAAATGTTCTGCGTGGTGGAAAAAAGCCTATCTCAGAATGTAGTTATCATCATTCTCCTGCCCTTATCCCACGCTAAGTGGGGTCGGCACAACATGTTTTCTTCTTCCACTCACTCCTATCACTCGTCAACTCTGAATCTACTCCTCTAACATTCATATCCTCTTTCACACAGTCAAACCACTTTTTCTTCGGCCTTCCTCTACTTGCATGCCCATCCACACTCATACTTATAGCACGTTTGGTGACATGTTGTTCATCCCTCCTCATAACGTGTCCATACCATGATAATCTTGCACTCCGCACCTTTTCGGTAATGGGCGCCACTTTCAAACTTCCCCTTATATACTCATTCCTTACTTTATCCAAACGTGTCACCCCACACATCCATCTTAACATTCGCATCTCAGTAGCATGCACTCTCCTTTCATTCGTCTTCTTCATTGCCCAACACTCTGATCCATACATATATACATATTCTAACTACATCTCAGAATGTAGTTAGAATTCAAATAATCACCTAGACTTACGACCTGATCTTAATGTGCATGTAAACTAAACTTTTGAGCTATCTGTAGATCGTTTGTAACGATGTTTGGTGGCTCAACTGGTTCTTATTGTATCTCGTACAGTTATGCAAATATGTACCTAGTGCCAAAAATTATAAAAAATCCATTAGTCTTTTTGCTTCAATGTCATATTTCAATGCCCTCTGCATAACGGCCGTTAAATGACGGTGTTAACATATAGAAAACCAAGTCTTTTGCAAAAACTTCAGCATTTACTTAACATTTTTAAGTTATTCATAGCAAAATGAATGATTATTTCTTGGTTAGTTCTGCGAAAGTAGAAAAAGTGTAGAAATTTAACAAAATACGAATAGTTTCTCGAACTTTGACTTGGGAGGAAAATTGTAATTTGGTGCAAAATTCTTTAACTAACTTAGATTTGAGTTCTAGTATTCTGAAATAATTAGGGTGCTAAAGAAGAATAATGTAAATACTACAAAGGACATTGACCCAGTCTCTATGGCGATTTGGTCAGTAGGTACTTAGGTACCTACCTAATATAACAGATTATATAATACACTAGTACTAATATTGATGTTGTACAAGAATGAAATGTTGCAAGGTGGTTGTACGCTTCAAACTAGCGCCGCTGCTTATTTATTTTATAACGTTGAACAAAGGAATTTTAAAAAACAGAATGTTCAGTTTGTGAAACCTATCATAAGCTTTTTTTTAAAACCTCTGCTATAGTTTTATTATGTACCTACATTCATATCAAATGCCATTTGACGACCACTGTGGCGCAGTGGGCGAGAGCCCGCCTGAGACGCAGAGGTTGCGGGTTCGATCTCCGCTGCGGGGCAAATATTTGCATGATCTGCAAATATATGTTCGTGTCTGGGTGTTTTCTATGTATAATACGTATGTATTTACAAAAAAAAATGTATCTATGTAGTTTATAAGTCATCTGGTTACCATAACACAAGCATTCAATGCTTAGCTTGGGACTAGATGACGCCGTGTGGAAAGTCCAAGGATATTTATTTATTTTTATTTTATTTCACTAGCGGTCACCCCAAAATCATCAAATCTGAAATCGCAATCTAGGGTATTCTAGGGTAACATACTAAATAACCCAGCTCTCATTTCCCACATCCTCTAATATCCTCCTAATATCCTGTCACCTCGTTTTTATTACACTAGATTATCTAATTCCCTGTCCAGTGCGTGGTCCTTGACCCAGCGATAAGGGAAGTGTACCAAGGCCTTACGCCGTCCTTGGACGAGCGAATTATATGCCGATCAAGAGTTGGTGGGAAAAGGTAGATTTATTATATTCGCGACGTTGAGACTAAATTATTTTAGATCTTTTTTAACATGAGTTCTAGTAAATTCAGTAAATTCATTTAATTTTATTTTAACCATAGTGTTACATCGCATAACATTGGCATGTCAAAAATTTATAATAAAAGCCATAATTAATAATAACAATAATTCAATATTAATTGTTTACCTACAACACTAACCAACTACCTACTTATCTAATCTAATCTAAGGTAATGTCAGAAAAAGAGGACCGACTATAGACGCGCTCGTGGCGAAGCTTGCTGACGTTCTTGATAGATCGTTCAAGTTAAGCAACACTCTGAGCGGTCACAACTTGGATGGGTGACCCATTGAGATGTATTAAAGAGCCACAATCTAATATCTGACAACACTAAAAAAATGTGCGAGCAAATTAAATGTTCTACAACGACATTTGACATTTGACATTTGAATGTAGACGTTATGTCGTTTGTTTTAATGTTCAACGTCGCTTGTACGCAAAAAACTAAAACTCGGCGCACTACGTAGTGTGCGCAGAGTTTTGGCGTTTACATTTTATTTGTCTGATTGTGGCTCTATAATACTACCTCGATGGGGTGACCGCAAGTGGCATTATCAACTGAGCGAAACCTACTACATCAATCCCATGTCCACATTTTTCCATTGCTCTCAATTGCCATTGCCAAGAATTGCTTATTTATTTCGTTGCAATTAATTTGCGCACGTGTGTCGCTATCGATTCACATGGATGGAGGAACACTCGATGCAAACAATTGTGTACTGATGACAAAATAAATATTTCCGGTTTAGATTAAAATGTCAACATTTTTTTAAGTTTTAGGATATTTGTTTCTATAGGCTGTACCTACTTAGAAATAGTGTAGGTATACAATCTGTAATGTACTATTCTTATAAGTTGCCAGAAATCAAATTATATTACACGTTATTATTGGCAATGATAGGTGATATGAGGATAGCATTTTATTTACTTAAGTATGTACAGAAACTAAACTACTAAATTTTTAGGTAACTGTGATATTATTATATTATTATCTGTGCCACAGATAATTATACGTAGAATACTATACGTGATAGAAAGAGGTTATAAAAAAGGACCCTTTATTAAATATTTAAGTACCTTTAATTTATATTTTCAAGTGGCATTTATATCTGAGCGCTTCCGTGCTTCGGAGGGCACGTTAAATTGTCGGTCCCGGCTTTCAAAGTCGTTAAGCCATGACGGAGGCCTTAAGGCGGCCTAAAAACTCCATCATCAGAGTTGGCCACTTGCTCATACGAACTTACTTACTTTATTTATATTTTTAAAGCAATTTATATATTTTTTTGAGAAGTAATTTATAATATCAGTACCTAACTTAAATTGTTTTTTTAAGGTGTACCTACAATAAAGTTATCTTTCGTGATAGTCTAATAGTTTCTATTCGAGCTGTAGGTATTTTAAATATAGGTAGGTACCTACTCGGACTCGCCCATGCATCTGTTTTATTTGTGTAATGAAATGCAGAGATGCCACGGCCCACGTGTTCTCTAGCCCTCCACGACTACTGCAAAGAGGTCACTAGCAAGACCACAAAGCAAGGAGGTTGTTATTTTTGCTTTAAAAGTGACCAGCTTTCTGCTAAAGTAGTACGTATTTAGTCTTTTTTAAACTTTCGCGATTAGAACACATGATTAAACATACATTTACGGGTATTTATCGCTATTTACCTTTATTTAATTTTAATTTTATTCCGACGTTTCGACTGGATTGCACCAGCCGTGGTCGCGGGCAGACTCAAAAATAAAAATAAATAAATAAAGGTAAATAAAGTTAAAAAGTAAGTAGCGATAAATGTATGTTTAATCATAGTAGGTATTTATTACACTTAGGTATGCTACGTTTCACGGTAATGAAAAACATTACAACTGAAATTAAAAATATTTTTTAACGTCAGAAAAAAAATAGTTTCTATGACTATTAGTTATAGGTAAGTACTTAACTATTTTATTTGTAAATATCAATTGTTAGGTTTGCAATTACTGAGAATTGAATAAGTACCTACTGAACTTTTACAACAGAATAAATAAAACCTAATAGATACATCACCCCTACATTCCTGAATCATCAGACCTAAGTTCAAATTGACCTATGAACTCATAGTTCACAGTTCAGCGTGAACTCATAGGTCACGCCTAATTTGCTGACTGTACAGCAGGTTCAATGACTCAGCTGCAGTCAAGCAATTACCTGGCCTGCGCTCCGTCATAAACTGTTCTGCCACTGAAATGTGGAAATTGATTTTCGTGAAATTTCAGGTAATTAATTCTTTGTAGGATGTGTCGGCTTGACGAATAGGTACCTATGTACCTTATAGGTACCTTTTCAACCAACTAGAAAAAAGGAAGAGGTTCTATGTTTTACTATATTTTTTATGTACGATTGATAAGCGATTATTTACTTATTCCATCAATTGTAGACAAGGGCGGATCCAGGGGGGGGGTCATGGGGGTCATGACCCCCCCCTGGGCTGGGTCCTCCGTGTGTCCTCCACTATTTAAAATCGTTAAACATAGGTAATGGTTATAAGTAAGGATATATGTTTTCGTCACAATAGAGATTTTATGTACTTATAAATACCTTAGAAATACTTTCAATATTTAATCAATTTATTATAAATTAATATTTTGTATGATGGCAAACGCATTAATCGGGAACTAACGCATCGAAAATTTGAATTTTACCGCGCCTGTGGATGGTGAAGAATATTATAGGTGAAGCCGAATATCTGGATGGTGAAGTGGCAGAGGAGTTAGGACAGACCGCAGTCGATTTCAGAGTTTATTGTAAATTGCGACAGTGAGATGTATGTAGGTATCCGAATATAAGAAAGTATGTGTAGCGACAGCGGAAAGATCTTTGAATCTTTGATCTTGGAAACTCAAAATATGTTTATTCAGTAATAAGATCGTTTAAAGACCACTTTGAAACGGCATTTCCTTAAAACTAGGGGATTCTTTTGCCAAAACTACGATGCTTTTCCTTAAAAAAAATTTTACTACTTAATTTTAACGACGAGAATAAAAGCGAAAATAAAACCCTTAGTAAAACAAAGTGCCACGCTGCTTTTATCTTCAAAAAAAGTTTATTAAAAAATTAATTGTAGGTAAGTCTTGTATGCACTTTAGCTAAAGGACACACAGAAAAGTGTCTCTTACGTACCTTTCATACAAGATATTTATAGGCGTCGCGACACAAAACTTATTTTAGTACCTATGTAATTCCTCATCGCAGAATGAAAACCGACCGTAAGAAAAATGGTACTAACGTTGCTTTTATCTTAAAAAAGAATTTGCTCGCTTTTCTCGCGTCGTTTCACACTGAATAAGAGCCGACCGTAAGCAAAATCAAGTGTTACGTTGCTGCAATCTTACAAAAAAAATGTTGCTCGCTTCGCTCGCGTTGTTTCTCAGAAAATAAAGATCGACCCTAAGCGAATCGAAATGCCATTTTGCTTTTTTCTTTCAAAATACTTTCATTTCAAATTTCAAAATACTTTCATTTTGAAAGAAAAAAAATATAATTTTTATTTTTTTCATTAAAAAAATTTGCTCGCTTCGCTCGCGTCGTTTCACACGGAATAACAGCCGACCGTAAGCAAATTCATGTGCTACATTGCTTTTAGCTTTAAAAAAAATTTGCTCGCTTCGCTCGCGGTGTTTCACACAGAGTAAAAGCCGACCGTAAGCAAATTCTTGTGATTCGTTGCTTATATCTTTAAAAAAATTTGCTCGCTTCGCTCGCGTCGTTTCACACTGAATAAGAGCCGACCGTAAGCAAAATCAAGTGTTATGTTGCTGCAATCTTAAAAAAAATTTGCTCGCTTCGCTCGCGTCTTTTCACACGGAATAACAGCCGACCGTAAGCAAATTCATGTGCTACGTTGCTTTTATCTTTAAAAAAAATTTGCTTGCTTCGCTCGCGTCGTTTCACACAGAGTAAAAGCCGACCGTAAGCAAATTCTTGTGATTCGTTGCTTATATCTTTAAAAAAATTTGCTCGCTTCGCTCGCGTCGTTTCACACTGAATAAGAGCCGACCGTAAGCAAAATCAAGTGTTATGTTGCTGCAATCTTAAAAAAAATTTTGCTCGCTTCGCTCGCGTCGTTTCACACGGAATAACAGCCGACCGTAAGCAAATTAATGTGCTACGTTACTTTTATCTTTAAAAAAAATTTGCTCGCTTCGCTCGCGTCGTATCACACAGAGTAAGAGCCGACCGTAAGCAAAATCAAGTGTTGCGTTGCTGCAATCTTAAAAAAAATTTTGCTCGCTTCGCTCGCGTTCTTTCTCGGAAAATAAAGACCGGCCTTAAGCGAATCGAAATGCCATGTTGCTTTTTCTTTTAAAATACTTTTTACTTTATTGTATGATTTAAAAAAAAATTATAACTTCTTGGGACTTGACCACGACTATGTGACCCCCCCCTGGTACCAAAGCTGGATCCGCCCTTGATTGTAGACCGATTTACATTTTTTTTTGTTAGAAGTAAATACATTTTTATTTTATCATCATCATAATTAGCTATAGGACGTCCACTGCTGGACATTTTCATTAAATAAAAATGTAGGTTGAATTCGTACTTCTTCATATTTTTTGCGTTCTCTCATTATTTTCACATTTTCCACTATCATCGAACGAAATTTCATTTACCACACAACAACAATGATTAATGGATAGCCCAGCCAAACGTTTCTTAAAAGCGGTGAACGTTATATTACAACCGACATGAATAGACCCACAATTTTTTTTTCCTGTTTCAATTTCGTGAAATTTTAAGTTTTGAAGATGTATGTTTATTGTGAGTCGTTTTTAATTGTGCTTTGTATCATAAAAATGTCTTTTAGAACACTTAAAAATTATATTACCTAGTATAGGTACTAAGACATGGTCAGTGCAGAATACACTTTTAAATTATATTACCTATAGGTACCAAGACTGGGGTCAGTGGAGAATTTTGAGGGAGACATTAGACCACCAGTAACCCGTTTAGTACAAGTATCTAAGTAACATTTTAAGTAAAGTAAAGTTCTTGCTTCATAGTGTAGCTTTCAACAAGCTACGAGCAGTTACCTACTTTCACACCAAACAAAAAAGTGCATTTCATTCATTTCAATTAGGTATGTAGGTACGCGGTTCTAAGGAAATGTTTCATCATTTCAGCGTAATGAATCGCTTTCAACAATGTTGCGTTTCTTTATAACGGTGAACTTAATATGACGTTCGTATTTTATGTTAATTTATCATCGTTTTCTTCGGCCTTCCTCCTCTAAGTACTAGATAAAGCAGAAGAGGTTGTTTTCTCTGGAGCACTTTGAAATGTCACGTACCTACTAGGGGATTCGACTGCCTGTAGGGTTACCGGCGGTTTTTGTGTAGTATAGTAATCTACCCTCGCTCACGTGTCAAGTATTCTAATGTATGGAATGTTTAGTTCATGCAAGTTACCGGGGGCGGCGCTGCACTGGATTTTCATATATTTGTGATACTTGACTCGGTATCGAGGACAGTATCCAATACTACGGTAAACTGGCGCTAACCCCCCTGTTCCAAACGCGACACAAATTAAGGTACCTACAAACTATAGAGCCACAATAAGACAAATAAAATGTCCGAGCCGAGTTTTAGTTTTTGCGTACAAGCGACATTGAACATTAAAAAAAACGACTTATCGTCTACATTCGAGCAAGTGTCATTGTATAGGTATGTAGAACGTAGCTCGGAACACTCAGCTATTAGATTGTGACTCTTTAGTACCTACCTATACTTAGTAACTCAATGGCGACACACTCAGGAACAACACGAAGCTGTAGGCCTGGCTTGTGGCATCTAACTTAATCATTATCTCAGCTTAATTGGCCTCACGGAAGGTGTGTGCAACTTCTTCAAGTATTTTTTCCATTTTAATTTGAAACATTAAATGTCCACTTTTGATTTGTCGTAATTCAAGTCTGCATTGAAAGTCGAGGCACTGTGCCACTCGGCCGACACGGCTCATAAAATGAGCAATTTCTCAATAATTCACTATTACGATACTATTAAATATGATTTAATAGGCAAGGTGCTCTACTTTTGTGTTTTTTTTCACACCTTTTTTTTTTTTTTATTAACCTATCATGTCCCACATGCTGGGCAAAGGCCTAATTTAAAAAAACAAAAATGTAGGTAGGTACCAAAACCATTCTGGATTTCGACTGGTTCCAATAAGACGGTAGACACTTTTAAATGTTCAAGAATTTAAAATCCTTGCTTTGGAGCGGACCGATTTGAATGAAATTTGGTAAGTACCTGAATTGCTTATTTACCCTGAATTAAAAAATAGGCTACTTTTGATCCTAGGCTACTTTTGATCCTGGTATTCCTACGGGAACAGGAACTATTCACCGCGGGTAACACCGCGGGGCGCAGCTAGTAAATAAATAAGATCAAATTATAGACCATTTTAAAACATCAAGTCCTGGAGAATCCACTAGTCAAAATCAAAATATATTTATTCAGTGCGAACTACGATCGTTTAAAGACCACTTTGACATGTCACGTTCTAATTCTACTGCTGTTCTAACGCGACTCCCTACACTAACTGCTGTTCTAACTGCTTGTTACAAACTTGCCACAGTAGACCTACAAGCATTGAGATGTATTATAGAGCCACAATCAGACAAAATAAAATGTAAACGCCAAAACTCTGCGCACACTACGTAGTGCGCCGAGTTTTTCTTTTTTGCTTACAAGCGACATTGAACATTAAAACAAACGACATAACGTCTACATTCAGTTATCAAATGTCATTTTAGAACATTGAATTTGCACGCACGTTTTTTGAGTGTTGTCAGCTATTAGAAAGTGACTCTTTAATACATCTCAATGCCTACAAGCCAAGAATACCTAGAGTCTTGAACTTGTCTCTGACCTTGCTTCGTTTGGAGGGTAGCCAGAAGATTACAATTCCTACCGCTTAGCTGACAGTATCGTTTAACATGCGTTGTTTTTTACTGTACGTATTTGTTTTGTATTGGATTAAATGGAGGCAATTTTTATTCGAGTAAAAAACCAAGCGACGACCGGAGGCGCAGGCGGATACTAGTCTAGAAAATAGTTTTAGATATTCAACTTGACGTTATAATTTCTTAATTCCAGTTTTATAATACCTAAGTGTTATGGCCAAAGAATACACGCGAAGTTATGAGATTTCCAGCGATGCTTATAAATTAGGCAATATTCAAGGTAGCCTGGGCTACGTAGGTACTTGTTTAACTGCCTAACCTCTGGTAGCATAAGTATAACCTTGGTTAGGTACTTATGTTATACAAAGCTGCTGCCCGCGGCTTCGCATAGGTGGCAGATACTGGCATAATGTGCAACGTGTCTCATTTCAATATTATTTTATCTCTACTCGTGACCACGGTGACTGTAATGTCATCGAAACGTCGAGGTAAATAAATAATATTGATTTCAATACGCGATTAAGTCCCGATAATATTTTTAAATATATTTTATCTGTTTTTCAACACCATCGAGGTAAAGACCCGTTGAGGTAGAAACTCTTCGAGGTAACGACCCTTTGGCGAATGGGACCGTCGAGGTGGAGACATCAAGGTATTGATCATCATTCCAGGTAGAGTATGAGTAGGTACCTATCCTAGAGAGAGGTAAGAGTATCTATAAGTACCTACTCAACATTCTGAGTGGTAGCGACTAGAAGAGTTTCCGCAAGTAGCATTAAGAAACGCTTCCGTGCTCCGGAGGGTTCGTCCCGGTTTTTAAAATCGTTAAGCCATGACGGAGGTCTTTCGGCGGTCTAAAAACGAATTCACCTGATTTGGCCACTGCTCATACGAACTAACTATGGAACTAGTATGCGGAAGCTGATTTCCTCTCTCTCTCTCTCGTTCTCTCTCTAAGTATTAGCAGTCCCTGCCCGTGGTCCACCTACCTACATAGTACACTGGCTGTACCTATAGGTCGCGCCACCTAAAAAGAACGCTGGCTGTCAAACTGCTCCGTGGTCGATGATTGGTGGAGAGGTAGCGCGGCGCACTTCATACCATTGATTTAGCGAGTGCTATTGGTTCGTCAGCGAGTGAACACAGGCGCAAACATACCCCCGCTACTTCCCCGACCAACTCTTTTTTTTTACGTGGCGCGACCTATACCCAGGGGCGTTTTTTTCTTTCCTGGTCCACCTCAAGGTTCTAGATAATTTGTTTATTGAAAAACCCACAGCTTTTACAAAATACATTTAAAAGCGGTTATGTTTTGATTGAACCACAAGAAACATGCAAAATACACATTTGAATTTAATAGGTTCCTATACTAATTAGTAAGATCTACTTTTATACGGCCATATTTCCTTGGACACCGGAAGCAGCCTTGAATTCTAAGGCCTGTTTCATACTAACATAAGGGTTTGTGATAAAGAGGATAGTTTAACGATTTTTAGGGTAATATACGATTATTAGTCAGAGACAAACTTACCTACTACAAACTTACGTAAATTATATATTTGTATTATTATTGTGGTATACTTAATATGTTTTCAAAAAGAAGAAAAATAACGAAGGTATCTACCTAATGTTAATTGAAAGAGAGAATTTAAATGACCTCCAAAATACGAACCTAGGCACAATGTGGAAAATGACACTGGTTGATTGTCACATATTACGAAAAATATCTTCAGATATCCAGTTTATTTGCATAATTATCCTATTTTCATCATCATCATCCACAGCCAATACAATAATATCCCACAGCTGGGTGTAAGCCTCCTTGTTTACCTCCAATCCTCACGTATTTAAAATAGATGGTATTTTTTTATATTTAAGTTATAGGCGAATTTTGATCATCCATAAAAAAATTTAACAAAGTTATAGAAAGCTCAACTTACCGGAAGTATACAAAATATCCAAAAAATCTAAAACTAACACACAAACAGTCAAAGAGTCTTGGAAGATTCAAAAGTTCACATTTTCGCTCTCATCTCACTACCCGTTGCAGTTTGAAAGTCGTCATTTCAATTTGATTTTGAAAACGTGAAAAATCACTAACACCACTTCCACCATGCTTGTTTTTTTGGCGCGAACAAACATTTTTCCTGTCATTTTGCCTTTTTCACATATAATTACAAGATAAACGGATAAATGGCTATGCATATGCAAGGGTTCACCATGGCCATCTTATCAAAATTAGAACAATGGTCATTGAGATAAAAAAAACCGGGGTCACTTGGGGTCTCAAACTGTCAAAGTTGCGACAGTTAAAATTAGGGCATTTTAGTTTTGCGAAAATGAAATGTTTATTTTTGTTTTGCACTCAGTTTCTAAGGCTACGCTGCCGCGCTCAAGGAGGCTTTATTACAACTGACCGTAGTATGAAGAAATGGGGTGGACCACCCCTTTTCACCCCCTTTCACCCCAGGGTGGCTCTTAATCAAGTGGTGGGGGAATAATTTTGTTTTTTTAATTATGCTGTGCGTTCAGAAAGCTAGGTTTTTATGGCTTGCTTTGGGGTTACGATGTCATGTTCAATAGAAATGTACCTAATATGGCCCAGTTGTTATTTTTGGGACTGGTTTCGAGGTCTGAAATAAGCTTGTGAATCTAAATGTGGCAAGAAATACCGCACTTTGTTTAGTTATTGAGTCGAGTACCTACCTACCTACCTAGTGCAGGACCATATAAAACAAAAACTATCCCGTTTGGCTAAGTAGCGATAGTTAAGGAAACTGCTGGTACAGGTAGGTACCTACATATCTACTCTACTCTACATACCTTTCTAGGTCAGCAACAACAGTAGGTATATAGATAAAAAGATAGATTAACCCTTTTCTACACCACATGAACATTAAATTACCGACACACCAGAAAATTTAAAGTACCTACCTACCTAATACTAGTTGCTAGTAAGTAAGTTCGTATGAGCAAGTGGCTAACTCTGGTGACGGAGTTTTTAGGCCGCCTTAAGGCCTCCGTCATGGCTAGTATATTTTTGTTGTGTAAGTTACACTTATTAATCTGTTGCACTGACAGCTTTAAAGATGCAAGTTTGTTTTTAATTAAAAATGAGATAATGTTTAAAATGTAGGTATAGTCTAGTATAATGTAGGTATATCCCGTCATACAACGACTTTCACCGAGATGTTTATTTGATGAAACGTATTTTATATGTAATTTAATATGTAAATCAATATATTGCATATGGGTTGGCTAACAAATTTCAGTCTCAGCACTTAAGTTTCGTTTTACATGCTAAGTAGGTGATTCTAATGCCTAAGACTTTATAATGGCTCATGTAGATATTTGAAATTATTCTTAAAAGCTCACTAGATTAAAAAAACATAACACTCCTGCTGTGCAGTTGGGTAATAATTACTTTACAAGGTGTAAGGTGGGTCAGTTTTAGGCTAAAGCTAGGTACGGCTTTGCCCTAATGACTTCTGCATTTTTGATAAATTTTACAACTCACGACCAAAGATACAAGACACTGTAATATTTTAAAACAGGATTTTTCCTACCTTTTATTTTATTTTCCCGGTGTATTGATCACGTTTATTTTCCCACGTTACAGCGTTCAGGCCACGGAAGGACTGAAGTACCTACCTACCTAGTACCTACTGATACCGCCGAGAATTGAAGGCAAGATCCACGACTACCCTCATTCGTCTTCAGAATCGGAACACAAAATCGTGCTGCGAGCTCGTTCGAAAAACATAATGCGCCTAGGCTTTTACACGTTTTTCTGTTTATTTTCTAAAGCGATTGAAATGTATCTTGGCTAGGGGGACAGGAATTAGGTCGCGCCACGTAAAAAGAGCGCTGGCTGTCAAACTGCTCCGTGGTCGATGATTGGTGGAGAGGTGTTGCGGCGCACTTCATACCATTGATTTAGCGAGTGCTATTGGTTCGTCAGCGAGTGACCACAGGCGCAAACATACCCCCGCTACTTCGCCTTAGCGCTCTTTTTACGTGACGCAACCTATACAGTCAATGACATACTGCAACCACAAGCTCTTTCAAATCCATTATGGTAAAAAATCGTGCCGAATATTGTAAGCTCTTCATGAAAACATTAGCGTTATTGAAAACGTCTATTAGACGAAGATGCCGCTCCTACATCCTACCGATAGTAGAGGTTGTGATGGTATCTTATTGATAGGTAGGTAGGTACTAGTAGGTACTAGGTTTAACTATTTGAACTGATATTACATAGATACCTACACTTTTTGTAAATAAAATGAATGAAAATGAAAAAAGCTAAGTATAAAGTTTAAATGCAGTTGATTACAAATGGCGGTCCTATTTCTTCCAGATGACCATTTACTAAACCAAACTAAAACAGGGTAAAAAGTACATAGGCTAGGACCTCCCATTGAGTACCAAGTAGCACGGACTTTTTCTGTCCCTTGAAGTAGTGTATTACTGTATCTCAAGGCAAGGGTCAGCTTCCATCCACACCGCACATAATAAATACCTACATAAAGTACCTACCTATGATGCATAGAAAATATCCATGCAGTCTCGAAACAATTATTTGTAGAAAAATAAAACATTTAATTTTGTCGAGCTGCGGGGATCGAACCCGCACCCTCGGCGTATCCACAGAGGTCATATAATGGACCAACATCTTTTTACTGAACCTGGGACTCATCATCACCACTCAACCACTAATCCTTTAATATCAGACGCATATCTTATTTATATTAAAATTCTAAATAAAAGTATGGTTTTATTACTATTTTAAGGTAGTAAAATAAAATACTTAGTAAATTCATTTTATTTATTGAAATTTAAAAAGAACACAGTATTGCTCCATTACACAAGTAACGCATTTAGGTATATTGATTATATTATAGAATATTATATTATTTAGTTACAGATAGTAACAATAATCGAATTATAAGCATTTTTTACATTATTCAACAATTTGATTACTACACATTTTAATCTAAAGTATTTTAAATTTAATTTTAAGAATTTATTTAGGGAATGGACAAAATTAAACTGATATAAATTGTATTAATCAATATTAAAAACTTACAAATTGATAATACTTACGTGTTTTAACTACAGCTCAGGCAGGTACATAAATTAATTAATTAAACTAAATCAAAAAATTGTAACTCTATGTAGTATTAAAATCTATGGATTTCAAAGACAAAATAGTTAAATAGGAAAATATTCTTAATCCAAACGAATTTCAAATAATAGTAAGAAACACAAAACTTACTTCTGATTGGTCAAAGCATACGCCATTTTGTTAAATGCTGTTTTCTGATTGGTTTATTTTGACGGCTGTCTTTCCTTTATTTTTGGTGAAGTTTTTTTCTTTGAATTCCAGACTATAACTACACTATTTAACATTAATAAGGCACCAACTTAAATATTTACACAGAAAATTAACAAGAAATCATAATATGCTACAAAATACTAATATTTGAACATAGGATTTATATTTATGTACATTTAAATGCTAAAATAATGCGCTTGTATACACACGAAGTAAAATTGCTGTTTTAAACAATATACAGCAAATTATGGGATAACAATTTCAAGCATTAGCTTAAATAAGAACCCTAATTTTGGACACAGATATTAATAATTAAGTAAGTAAAGATTTTTATTACAGATATTTGGCGCATACGGCGAAAATATTTAAATTTGCCACAATAATTCAACCACGTCAATATCTCGGTAGCTCAATTGGTAGCCATGACCACAATAAGGCCAAAATCAAAGATTCAACAAAAGTCGACATATGAGGAATTTATTTAAAAATCTATAGACTATAAAATATGAAGGCTACCTTTAAAATGATATACAATTTACACAAATTTTACAATGTTTTTTTTAATCTCACATAACTCCACTTTGCAATAAGTAACTACAGGACTCAGTCAAGCTATTGCTGTGATTTCTCTGACTACCCTCCAATTTAACTACACAATTAATGTAGTCTAACTAAAACATAACCTACAAATACATGAATATTAGTGACAATTCTGGATGTCGCTTAAATTAATTTGACAGCACTAAAAATGTTGCCGTCCCTTTCTTAACGATCGAAATAAAAAGGATGGCATCAATTTTAGTCCTGTCAAATTAATTTAGTTAAGTTTAGGCATCATCCAGAATTGCCACTATTGTAGATTTATAATAGTGAAATTTGTTTTATATGATCACTGGGAAGTGTTATTAAAAAAGAAATAAAAATTACCAGAAAGTCTGCTTATACCTTAAAAAACTTTGTAATTTATTTCACTATCATTTAATAGCTATTATGAGTGGACTTGTATAAAATATTTTGGACATGTTTGCCTATTTCGCTTCAATATACAGTGGTATTATTCATAAAAGATTTGTCAGTTTAATATAGATTTAAAGAATGTTTTTTTCTTATTACTCTTTTGTCAATGAAAAGAGATAGCAACAGATTGAATATCCGTTTTAGCTAAGTAGGTTTACTGAACCAATATGTATAAGAGGGTCTTGTTTAAAAAACTATCCATTGTGTTGTACATTTTAGACTCAATTCAATTCCACTAAAGTGTTAGAAATTGCAAGTAAAAATATTGTTTAAATTGTTTCACTAATAAAATCAACACAAAGTTATTTATGGCTTTTATAAACATGATACTAATTTTCATCACTTTTGGACTACCCTCAAAAGAAACAAAAAAAATTTACATACATTTTAGTAACTTTCATTCTCAAAAATGTGGTCTAAATCACAACTAAAAGCGCTCCCCAGCGATCACATATCACGGAGCACATGCTTCAGTATAGCACCTTCGTTATTCCTAGTCTGGTTGACCCCTGTGTCTAAAGTCTGTCTAAGTTCGACGGAATCTCTGGATAGTTGTGAGGCAGTTTCGACATTGTCTATGGTTGTGAAGAGGAGGTTGTTTGATCCTGTCGATGCGGTTGAGGGGTTGCGTTTGTGAGTCGCATCGATGAAGGTAGGGTTTGGTCCTATGGACAAGATTTTATATTAGTGGATTGTTTAACGCGTTCAGTGCCCATGACGCGCATGTGCATGTTGCTTCGAAGTGCTGGATTAAATTATAACTTTGCACACTTATCAAGGATCGATGATAATACAAATAATAAAAAAAAATATATTTAAATAATAAACTGCTAAGTGCGTGTCAGGCCACTCAATGTAGGGTTCCGTAGTTGCCCAATATGCGAAGGTATACTTATTGAGATGTACAAGTACATTCAATGATGTTTTAAACAGTAAAATCAATCAAATGAACGGGTCAAAAGATCCGGGGTCGGTTACTAAGCAGATCAGTACTGATAGTATTATAGATACTGATAGTATGCACAGTATAGATTTTTGTCCTAAACATAAGAAATATAACAGTGCTTTTGACTCAAAGTACCAGGCAGTCATAGCTTTGCAGAAGTTGTCAGCCAGTCAGCTCTAGAGTAGGTAGACAAAAAAAAAGAAAAAAAAAGTATTGGTTGAGAGGTCTTTTTATCTATATCGTCCTTGGTACTTTCCAATCATAAGTACCTATATAGGTCTTACCAGTAGTAGAGCTACGTCTAGACATAGCCGGTGTAGTACTCCTCGATATAGTACTCGGAGGTGGTAGCGACGGTCGCGGCGTGGACTCATTTTGCAAGAACTTCACAAACTCTGCGGCCAAGCTGTCTGGCGCCGCTGAGCGGATGAGGCCTAGCTTCTCGCACTCTTGCTGGTTGAAGTCTAGGACCGTTGATAGGACGCGGAGGACTTGAAGTCTGGAAGGAAGATTTTGATTAGATTTTTCCAGTTTTTTAAACTTATTGTTAAACCGAACGTAGGCGTAAAATATTCACCGCGTTTCACGTTTCAAATTCAAAATTCTTTGAATCGATAATGACAGGAATCGAATGGACTGATTAAGCTACTTTGAAAATGACGTTTTATCCTTGTTTTCAGGCAATGGAAAAAAAAACTATAAATATTAACAAATAGGATTCCATAAAATCTTCGCTCAGAGATTTATGCATTCCTATTGGTTCATATTTATTCGTCAGCTCGCTCCGCGTCGAGGAGGAAAGCTAGTTGGCAATAAATAGAGATCTAATGCCGGGTTCCTATACTTTCCTATATCCAACTAACGGATGTCCGTAGGTCGGTCGTCATAGCAACGTTGTTTATTCAATACAAAATGTATGAGACTTTTTGACAAATAACAACGTTTTTAAATGAAAAATCTTACTAAAAGTTTTACGATTTCGGCAGGATTCGAACCCCTCTATATCCAACTAACGCGTACGGACATCCGTTAGTTGGATATAGAAACCGGGGGCAAGTCAACTTACTTGCTACTCTGTGCTGTCATAACATAGTTGGTGACTAAGTTCTTGACTAGGTTCTTGTCCACCTTATCCTGTTGGTTGGATATCGCGTTGTAGTACCTCTCCTCTGCCGCCGCGACCGACGTTTGAAGTGTTCTTACTATTTCGTGTAGTAAATAAGTATTTATTAGTGGCAATTCTGAGTGTCGCAAAAGCTAAACTAAGCTAACTAAACTGTTGCCGTCCCTTTCATAGCGATGGAAATAAAAAGGATGGCAATAATTTTAGTTAGTTTAGTTTAGCTTTTGCGACACTCCGAATTGCCCCCATTAGTAAATTATTTAATTATGCAATTTAATCTTGTGCATATTCTGATAATAGTTTGATACTAATTCGATAAAAAAACGTCTAATCATAATACAATAAATGAAAATAAAACACATCAGATCCTAACATTAATCAATTTACAAGAAAAATAAACTATTAAAAATCATAAAACATTGCTTATAATAATCTACACTACTCTTACCATGCAAAATCAGTCCAGGGTTCGATGCACGATGCGGGGCCGACACAACCTCAAAGTATTATTCAGTCACTGGGCAGGGGGCGGGCACCACTTCTACACCAAAACTTCTCAATAAACCAGACTTTCAGCTATTGTAGAAATATGGTATTTCTTATAAGGAAAAATAGTCCTTTTCGCAAAAAAACGTTCACATAATTATGTGGAAAAAGTGGTCCTTCGCACATGTTACCTTAGACTTTCAAATAAAATTTCGTTGAAAAAGTGGTCCTTCTAACAATAACCATAGAGATTTCTAGAATAAAAACTGTAAGAATATACGTTTAGTACAAGCTTTAGTGTTTATTAACACTTGTTTTTTTTAAATGTTTTTTTAGGAAATTTTATTTTCATATCAAAACGTACCTAATCATTTTGATTGTGTCATGGAATTGCAATAAGGTACTTTCTCCATCTAATGGTTTAAGATATCGATGATATTCTCGATAAATCCAGTCTGACTTTGACAAAGAATCAGTGACAGTGGTTCAGGCCCCCATCCATTTACCACCAGTACCTGAAGTAATACTCAGAGGCAGTGCGGCAATCTTCTAGTATTCTAGTGTTCTACTAAAAGGAGCGGATCAAACAATATCTCTTGCTTTGGAAACTTTTTTCAAGAAATTGTATAAAAATGTTTATAATATTTGATTTCGACTACATTTTCATCAGGATCAACAGGATAATATTTTTTTTATTTTTTTTTTATTTATAAGCCTGATGTTTCCCACTGCAGGGCAAAGGCCTCCCTTCCCTATTTTCACTGATCTCGGTTTTGTGCATCTTGGCGCCATTTTTTGTAGGATATATATAATGTAATATTTAAAGGATGTATTATTAGAAAAGTTCGCGAACTTAACGAACTCTTCGCGCTAAGTCGCGAAGAGTGGAAGAAGGGAAGGAAGGCCTTTGCCCTGCAGTGGGACGATTGTGGCTGAATAATAATAATAATTATTATTAGAAGATGAATTTTATTATTATGATCCAATTAAGTCATCATTATAGTTTCCAAAGCAAGAAAATACAACATAAAAAAACAAACAAAACAAAGTGCAGCGCAAGACAAACTTGCCAAGCAAAAAATGGTGAAAAAAAAACAACGGGACGACACGATGTGAAGCCGCCTCGATCAAACCCCACATGGTAATCTGAGTGACGCGGCGCGCTCCTGTCAAACTGACAGCCAACAGTTCTGACAGATGACAGTGACAGGTGACAGATCGCGGCCGCGGTGGGTAAAGCCTCACAGTTACCAAATGAGATTAGACCGAAGTAGGCGAAAGCTTGCTCTTGATTATTGCAACACGATTATAAAACTAAACACTATTTTTGAGACAATGTTTTTACCCAACCTCACTCTTTTTTAATTATGTTTATTTATATCTCAAAACATTAAAACTTTATAAACACGTGAAATGTATGACTAAGCAAGTTCGTATGAGCAAGTGGCCAACTCATATGACTTATCTAACTTCATATTTTATGGTTTAAAGTTTTGGCAGAACACCGTAAATTCTTCTTTAGTCAATTTCTAACTAATCTTCCCTATCTAATTTATATTATGTATTTAAATAAAAATTCTAAATAGTATATCGGTCATCTGGTTACCATAAACACAAGCATTAAGTTGTATAGCTTGGGACTAGTTGACGCCGTGTAAAATGATAATAGGATTATCTAGTCAAGTCGTGTTTGTCTAAAATACTGCCACATGCTACAGATTCTTATGAGACAGACCAACACACTTAAAAGCTCAAAACATCTACACAAAAAGCAACATCTAACATTCAACTTACATTGTCATTTCTCTACTGTAGTTGCGTCGGTTCTAACGATATACCAACAGGTAGCCTGGGGTGTTACTACCCAGAATTACCAGCTGATATTTGGTCGAAACCGGCATTAATATGATGTTTATCTGCACTACTTTAATGATATGCCTAAGAAGTGTTTTCTGTTGTTCACTAACAGCCAGTTTCAATAACTTATCTATCTTAAATTTTGCTTACAGTCAGTAGCTATTTGACGTTTTTTGTATGGAAGAAATGTCAAATCTCTACCTGCAGTAAGCAAAACCAAAGATGGATAGGTTATTGAGACTAGCCGTGAGTAAATGTTCGTAGTAGTATTAGTTATTTTAGTTAGAGAACAACAGAATTGACACCAATAATGAGCATGTAAGGGTTATAAAACAAAAGTAGGTACTAATCTAAATAAAAAACTGTACTTATCAGATAATGGTGTCAAATTTAAATACATCAATAATGGGGGCAATTCTGAGTGTCGCAAAATCTTAACTAAACTAACTAAAATTATTGCCATCCCTTTAATTCCCATCGCTATGAAAGGGACGGCAACAATTTTAATTAGCTTAGTTTAGCTTTTGCGACACTCAGAATTGCCACTAATGTCAATTCAGATGTCGCCAAAACTAGACTAAACTAATTTGACAGCACTAAAAATGTTGCCGTCCCTTTCTTAACGATCGAAATGAAAGGATGGCATCAATTTTAGTGTTGTCAAATTAGTTTAAGTAGTTTAGTTTTTGCGACACCATTATACTAGTAAACTAACAGTCAGATAAACTGGTCGATACTTAACAAAATTTTTTTAATACTTTTACTTCTCTACGTATTATTTTAAATGACATATATTTAAAACATAATTATGAGAATAATAAACATAATATGTTTACTTACATATATTTTTTTTAATATTATTTGAAACAGCGAATAAATTTCACACCAATATTTACAATTGAAACTTTTTAGACAGACAATTTAAAATCTACCATTACAATAACATGTAAAAATACTAAAAATACACATTCCAAATCTATTTTACAAAGTAATACTACATACTTTCTAAACGAAAGAAAAAAATTCTAATTTTCAGAGAAATTATAAAAAACGGGGTTGATATTTATTTAAGGCAAATATTTGTCTCAAATATGGGTGTTTTCTTTAATATGTTTATATTTACAAAACAAAAATGTATCTATGTAGTATCAGTCATCAGCCGGATTGTGTAACTTGTCGCGATTGTATCAAAGTTGTATCAAAGCAAAAATCATAGTAAATCGCGAAAACAACGGTCAGATTTAACAAAGAATAAGTATATTATAGACTAAGCCCTCATTCGCACGAGACCTTTTTAACGTCCGTTAAAAAAGCGTTCAAATAGAACAAATGTATTCCACGTCAGCGCTTTTTAAACGCGACGGTTTTTTATCGAGCAGTGTTGTATTTTCTGCGCTGGACGTTGGACGTTAAGCTCTCATTCGCACGAGAACTTTTTTAACGTCATTTGAACGCTTTTTTAACGGACGTTAAAAAAGCTCTCGTGCGAATGAGGGCTAAGTAACTTACTTAATTACTGTCATATTTGACCGTTGTCATCGCGATTTACTGTGATTTTTGCTTTGATACAATCGAAACAAGTTACACAATCAGGCGGCTGGTTGCCATAACACAAGCATTAAATTGCTTAGCTTGGGACTAGATGACCAAGAATGTCCAAGGATTTATTATATTTATAACAACACTTAGCGAGACGACCTGGATGCATTCGAATCAAACTGGAAAACTGTTGCCTTGGAGCGCAAAGAATGGAAGTTGAAGGGGGAGACCTTTGCCCAGCAGTGGGACATGATAGGTTAAATAATAAAAATTGAATTTTAATTACAATATCCTTACTTACCTGACTATTTGTATGTCATGACAATGACTGAATATGCAGAACTATGTGATGTACCTAACATGCTTGTGACATAACCATATTCAGTCAAATCAATAAAAATATATTCAGTCAAGTCAAATATCTTTATCTTTCTCTTAAAAAAAAAATCATTCGCGGCCGAGTAAGCTGGTTTACTACAATCATCATCATCATCACTCACCCTGCTCCTTCAGATCGTTCATCTGAGCAGTCCTCGTTTCCAGTTGATCACCGAGCCTGGTGGCCGCTTGCAGCCCGGCCATGGATTCCTCTAATTTGCGATTGAGACGCGATATCTCGTCGTGGAGATGACTGTTGTCACGTTTGAGGTCGTCCATTTTGTTGCGGATTTTCTCCGTGGCTGTTTGGATGTCGCGTTCTTTGTCTGTAATTGTTATAGCATTGTTAATTGTTTTGGTCAAGTGGATTAGTACCTCGAGTTTCGATCCGAAGGTCGTGGGTTCGAATCCGGCCGAGCATCAATGAACTTTTCGCATCGAAAAATTTATATGCGCTATAACACGAGCTTTTAACGGTGAAGGAAAACATCGTGAGGAAACCAGTTAGCTCTCTAATAGCGTCGATGGGCTTGCAACCTATCTTGGAAAGTTAACTTCTGCAAGATGTGGGCATGTACCAAATATGTATTTGGACATACCTCTGACTACCCATTTAGACATCTTCAAAACGATCTAAAAATTGCATTAAGATCTGATCTCCTTGTATGCTTATATTTGTAGACCCCCTGCCATACCTTTATTATTAATGTCTCTTTCCATCCTAAGGTTGTCTGGAAGAGATCGCTTCTAAGCGATAAGACCGCCCATTGTACAATTATTCTAATAGGTTATTTAGTTCATAAGTTTCTGTAAAGCGTACAATAAAGAATTTTCATTCATTCATTCATCTGAAAGAAATGTCTACCGCTCCCTGGGATACAGTCGTGATCATATTAAAGTCTCACCTAACTGGAACTGCTCCAGCACAACCTGCAGGTTGGTGAGCGCCGCTTCTGTTCTGCCTCGCGCGTCGTCCGCCGCGCTCAGCCGCTGCTGCGCGTCTTCTCTCTGCTTCTCCAGAAGCTTGATCTGCGTGCGAAGCGTTTCCACTTCCTGGTTGGCACGGATGCTGGAATATAAGGAGATAATATAAGTTTCGTCTTCGGCGTCAAGGACTTCGTGGCCGAGTGGTAAGCCCGGCTTAAGGGTGATCGCTTGTATCTCGCGGGTTCGAATCCTGCCGAAGTCTTAAAACTTTTAGTGAGATTTTTCATTTAAAAATATAAGGAATTTGTAAATACATAGTGCTCGTGGCGAAGCTTGCTAAGACGTTCTTGATCGTCGAAGTTAGGCAACGCTATGAGCGGTCACTACTTGGATGGGTGACCGAAAGTGGTATTAATTTCTGAGCGATTTGTAGATACAATGCGCTCGTGGCGAAGCTTGCTAATGCCGGGTTCCTATATCCAACAAAAAGTATGGCACTTTTTGATAAATAACAACGTTGCTATGACGACCGACCTACGGACATCCGTTAGTTGGATATAGGAACCCGGCATAAGACGTTCTTGTTCGTCGAAGTTAAGCAACGTTCTGAGCGGTCACTACTTGGATGGACCGCAAGTGGTGTTTATATGCGCTGCTTCAGAGGGCACGTAAAATTGTCGGTCCCGGCTTTTATATTCGTTAAGCCATGACGGAGGCCGTTTCACTAATCGAATGCACGCAGATTTGTATGGAGATTACATTGAGATGTATTATAGAGCCACGCCACGCCAAAACTCTGCGCACACTACGTAGTGGGCCGAGTTTTTCTTTTTTGCGTACAAGCGACATTGAACATTAAAACAAACGACATAACGTCTACATTAAAATGTCAAATGTCATTGTTGAACGTTGAATTTGCTCGCACATTTTTTGAGTGTTGTCAGCTATTAGATTGTGACTCTTTACATGTCAATGGGAGATTAACTATCTTTTACCTGTTACTGGTATAAACAGTGCTGGTTTGCTTCGCTCGCTCCTCTATAGTGTGCAGTCTCGCTTGGCACTCCGTCAGCTTCTGCTCTGACGTCATCAGTTCCTGCGTGTAGCTCTCTTCAGTCTCCACGAGGTGGCGTCTCAGTCGCTCCAGCTCTCTGACTGAATTCTGCTCTTGTTCTGACAACTGAAATATAATGAATTTTGATTATGACTATCCCTAATGAATGGTAAATAGATAAATAAATATCCTTGGACATTCCACACGGCGTCATCTAGTGCGAAGCTAAGCAACTTAATGCTTGTGTTATGGTAACCAGATGACTGATAATACTTAGATAACATTTTAAAATACATACATAGTTATAGATAGAAAAACATCCAGACCCGGAACAAATATTTGCAGAACATACAAATAATTGTCCCGTGGCGGGATTCGAACCCGCAACCTTAATTAGCCCATCGTGTCCCACTGCTGGGCAAAGGCCTCCCCTTGATCTTTAGAAACACTTAATTTTAAATATTATTTTAGAAACGAAAAATAACTAGATGCACAGTCGGAATTCGAACCCTTGAGATTTAGATTGATACAAAGGATAAGAAAGAAACAACAAAAATTAAGATTACCTGTGCCTTTTCAGCTGTCAATTTCTTAACTACTTCCAGTTGAACTGACAAATTCCTGTCAATATTATCACATTTTTCTGTCAAATTTCTCACGACTTCGCTCGCATTAGCTAATTCGGACTTTAACCTTTCCAATTCTGTGGTATTCTGATTCAAAGTCTTAATAATTGTATCTTTCTCTTTCAATGTCGTACGGAGATTCTCGCAAGTTTGACAATTAGCTGTGTTATTTTTGATAAATTTGTCAGATTCTTCTATGTAATGCTTGAATTCTTTCTCTTTTTCTTCGAACACTTTGTTTAATCTTTGTATTTCGTTATGGTATTGTACGCTTTCGTTGTGTTTTGCGGTTAGATATGTCACTAAATTTGTTTTTTCTATTACAGCGTTGTCAATAGCCGTTTTGTATTCAACGTTTAGTTTTTCTAGCTCTTCTGTCTTAGCTTTCAGTTCTGATATTTCATTCTCTTTCGTTGATACAATAATCTTTAGTTCAAGTAACTCTTTTTGTACATCATCTCTTTCGTGAACAAGACTAGCATAAACATCATTATGATGCGCATTTTCAGGTGTTTTGTTTCGATCTTTAAACTCAATAAGTGATTGATTTAGTTCCTTGATTTCTTTATCCTTATTTTCGATCGTAGTTTTATATTCATCTCGTACAACGCTTAATTCTTCAAGACTTTTGTTCAGCTTTGTTATCTCTTCGTTTTTATTAGAAATTTCTTGTTTCAAAAAGTCTGTTTCGTCGCTTATTTTGCGAGTAACATCTTGTACATTATGTAATTCTTCCTGAGTTTGATTTTGTCTTTCTATTGATGAGGCTAGTTGACTCGAAGCTGATTCAATGTTAAGTTTTAATTTAGCAAGCTCTTCATCTTTTACAAGAGCATTATTCTTCAAATCAGTAATATTTTGATTTAAATTAATAATGGTAGCCTTGTTTTCTTCAATGGTAGAGTTAAGAGCATCAATTAATTCATCCTTTTCATCAATATCTTTCAAAAGCTTTTCAAATTCTTGTTCTAAATGAATAATTTTAGCATCGGTGGCTGTAAGTTCAGATTCGAGTTGCTTTTTACTACTTTCTAATCTTTGAATATTTGCTTCTAAAATTTTAACGTCTTTTTCTGTTTCGGTATTGCTTAGTGTAGCTTCTGCTATTGAGCTACTTTGGAGTCTTTCAAATTCTTCTCTTAACGCTTCGTTGTTTGCTTGCATCGTTTTCAGTTCAGTTTCAGCGTTCTTCAATGAATCAATCAATGTCATATTTTCTACTTGCAACTTTTGAAAGTTTTCTCCAAGTTTACTGTTTTCCTCCGAAATAACATCTACATCTCTTTTATGTACACTTTCAGCCAATTTTGTTTCCAGAGCAACGACTTGTTCTTCGAGTTTAGCTTTTTCACTTTCAATTTCTTTCTTATGCAGTATGACATCATCTAATTTAGCTTCAAAGTCATGTAGTTTATGATCTAAGGCTAGTTTTAGAGATTCTAACCCTTTATGGGCAGAAGCTTTTTCTTCAATTATATTTTTGAGGTCCTCTACCTGTTTCGTTAGTAGGACTTTATCGTTTTCTATAATATGATTATCAATCGATAATTGTTCGTTTTTAGAAATGGCTGCGTTCAGTTTCTTTTTCAGATCATCAATTTCATTAGTTGCTGATTTGAGGCTTTCATTCTGTTGACTATGAACTGATTTTTCTAGCTCTTCAACGGCTTCAGTTTTGTTTTTACACATATCTATCTCGCTAAGCATAGTCGTGTATTTAGTCTTCAATACAGATAAGCTTTCTTGTAGATTTGTTTTGTCTTTTCTTACTTCTTCTAACTCAGTTTCTATCCTTTTAATTTCAGACTCGAAGGTTTTATTTACTTTATTACAATCTGCTAACTCAGTTTCTAACTTAGCTAAGTTGTCTTCGTGATTTGTCTCAATTATTGGTTCTAATTTAGATGTGTTTTTCAAAGTAGCTATTTCAGATATAAGGAAATCATTATTTTTCTTCATTTCGTTTATTTCTCTTTCAAAATGTTGGACGTCTGTTGTAAGGAAATCGTTCTCTGTTGTTAAATCATCAATTTGTGTTTGCAAATGTTTGATATCGTGATTTTTCTCGGAAACTCGATGTTCCAAAGCGTCTATTTCTTTTTTGAAAGAATTAACAGTTTTGAAAACACTTTCAAGTTTGTAAAGAACTATATTATCGCCAACTGAAGGAATTTCTCCGACATAGTCTAAAGGTATTTCAAAATTAACATATTTATTGTATAGCTGCATGATTTTGTCTGCTTTGATTATTTTATGGTCACCATCGCCATGGAAATCTGCTTCTTTTTGATTTAATTGGTGCCTTAAGTCATTGATTTCATGTTTCAAATTCTCTATAACACTTTTAGCGTTATCATCAATGTTTATTTCATCTAAATGCATTTGATTCGCATTTCTTCTGTCTTTCAAATCATTTAACTCTTTTAAAACCTCATCGTACTTCTCTTTGGGGACTGTGATTGAAACTTCAGCATTCTTAGATAAAATTTCTAAGTCATGCTCCAGCTTAGTCACTTGTTCTTGCAGTTTGAATACCTCTTCATGTAAATCTTGATTTTCTTCTTGGAATTTCTCTGCGTTTTCCCTTAACAGCGCATATATTCTTTCTAAATTCTGATACTTATGATGTAACGTATCATAATCTGATTTGACTGTTTTCATACTTTCAATTTCTTTATCCCTTTCCCCAACTTTTTCTAATAACGTTTTGATTTCTTCTGCAGATTCATCATTATTGTTTTTCAATTCTTCATGATCTTTCTTCAAGACTTCAAAGTTTGTCTGCAACTCCTTCTTTAAGGAGAGAAGTCTATCCATAGCTTGTTGATGTTGGTTATCCAGATCTTCCAGATTTGCTGTGAGGTTTCGATTCTCTTCTCTAAGTCTGTGTATTTCTTCTTCAGCATCAGGTCTCATGTCTATTGTGTCTCTTTCTTTCAGGGAGGATAGTTCGTCTTGTAAAGCTCGTATTTGTACTTTGTAATGGTTTTCTGCATTGTTGTCGTGTTTAGACGACTGTGCTGGTGGGTCCCAGTACCAACTGGACTCTTCTTCTTTAACTCCATTCTGTCTTGCGAGCCTCTGTAAAGAAAAGAAAGAAGATTCAGTATTCAGCTTTTACTTTTTCATTGAAGTGTTTCACATTTTGAATTTCTTTCAATTTATTTGTACAATAATGAAAGTCTTTAATAAATTAAGATGGTAAAAAGTATAAGTAATCCTTTACAGATTTAATTTCTTATTGACTTTCTCCATCCTGGACTACGAGTATATTAGCTTGGAGAGCACAGATGGATAGTAAATGAGTAACATTATAGTCTACGTTTCAGGTAATTTCAACGAATTTGTATTTTTCTAATAGTACCTATCACGATTCCACGATTGAATTTTGTCCAAAGATTGTGAAGAGATTGCTTTTAGCAGTAATCCCGCCCATTGTCCTTTCTATTTTATTTTATATCTGTAATGTGTTTTATTTGTGTACAATAGAGTGTGATAAATTATATTCAAGTTTCGTAATTAGTCAAGTAATTTTGTAAATGCAAGACAATATCGGCGATCGGTCGCGACAATGTGAAATGAATGTCGCAGTACAATGCAAATATTCGTCGCGTCTGCAAGCATGCGTCACGTGTGCAAACGGACTTATAGCGGCTTTACACGAGGATAGAAACTAGTTAGCCGCAGTTAGTAAGTAAGACGGAGTTTTTAGGCCGCCTAAAGGACTTTGTTATAGCTTAACGACTTTAAAAGCTAGGACCATCAATTTAAGATCGATGTTTTATTACATATGAAACTAGAGTTACAGTAGTTTTACAGGAGGCTAGTAGCTGGCTTTCTACTCAGTTCGTTGTCAATGGAGAGGTTAATTTTAAGTTTCTTTAAATCAATCTAAATGTTTAAAGATAGTTCAAATTATCAAGATATGCCTAGATTTTGCAAGGGCATGTTAATCATCTTCGGGCTCATTTAGGGCTTAGATTAGGAGACCTGAATGGCTTGATCATTTTATAAGCATAAAATCGCTAACTTATTAATACCACTTGCGTTATTAACTTCCTCCAACTAAAAATGATCTAGCAACCGCGAGCTACTAGGCTAGGACGCAAGTAAACGCATTACGACACATTACGCTGTGTCCGTGTGCATGTTCAAAGTTTATTCATCCAGTGTGGTGGTATCCAACCGTATTTACTTGACACATGTCCCGGCTTTTAAAGTCATTAATGCCGGGTTCCTATATCCAACTAACGGATGTCCGTTAATCTAAATAATGGATGTACAAAATCGTTTTAAGTCGAAATATGTCTAGTTTATGGAGTAAGTAAGTTCGTATGAGCAAGTGGATTTGGTGACGGGGATATTAGGCCGCGTAAAGCCCTCCGTCATGTCTTATGCCGGGTTCCTATATCCAACTAACGGATGTCCGTAGGTCGGTCGTCATAGCAACGTTGTTGTAGGTAAGTAAGTATTGTATCTATTTTAACATACAACTCTGAAATACACTGTAAACGGAATTTAAAACTAAAACTGCCTTACTATCAGTGTAGCACTAATTAATATTCTAATTGAAAAATTCTAATGTATTCATCCATTCATTCTTGTATTGAAATGGCGTGACATATCGACCGCTACGGTTTAATTTAGATACATTTTGTATTTATATACTTGAAATAAAGCACATTAGGCGTAACTTGCTAAGCCGTCCTTAGTATATCGTTGGTTAAGCTACGTTCTGAGCGGTCATCATTTGGATGGGTGACCGGATGTGGGATTAGCAGATGGATGGTAAACTAAGCGTTTAACAAAAGGTCATGGCTTAGCGACTTAAAAGCCGGGACAATTAACGTGCCCTCCAAATCACAGAACGGCGCGAATAACGAAAAGGCCTTTTGTTTTAACCTATGCTTTCCCACTGCTGGGCAAAGGTCTCCCCCATCAACTTTCAAAATCAAAAATCAAAATCAAAATGTATTTATTCAGTACGATCGTTTATAGACCACTTTGACATGTCACGTTCTTTAACTAGGTGAAAGCATTGTGATCGCCGGCTTCGTCCCACCAATCAGCCCTGAATGCATCGAGATCATCACGCCAGCGTCTTCGAGGCCTGCCCCGGCGTCGCCGCCCATCCTCAGGCACAAACATCAAATGGCCTTAACGCGCAAAAAACGCGGCGTTTTTCATAAAATTGTAGCCCTAGTTGTGTGAAGCGCTCATGGCGAAGCTTGCTAAGACGTTCTTGATAGATCATCGAAGTTAAGCAAGGTTCTGAGCGGTCACAACTTGGGTGGGGGACCGCAAGTGGCATCATCAGCTGAGCGCTTCCGTGCTTCGGAGGGTACGTTAAATTGTCGGTCCCGGCTTTTATCATTAAGCCATGACGGAGGTCTTTAGGCAGCCTAAAAACTCCGTCAACAGAGTTGGCCACTTGCTCATACGAACGAACGAACGAACCTAGTTGTGTATCGTTTAAAAGCCGGCTGTCCAACCATGTACGTCTGTTCAAACAAACGATAAGTTATCTGGCGCAGTTGAGTCAGAGTCACCGGGCCGGCATTTACGTTTAGCATGTGTACAAACAGTATTCCGATTTCCGACTGGCTCAGACGTTTTGCTAACTTTCAACAGTCATAAAGCGTTGAAATGGGATTGGGCAGGTCACGTCAGCCGCATGTTGGATACGTTGTGGGCTAAAGCCACTACCGAGTGGACGCCTCCTAACAAAAAACGACCTCGCGGCAGACCGCGCCGTAGATGGAAAGACGAGTTATATGCCCATCTAAAGGATCGGTCCACAGTGGCCCAAAACAGGGATGAATGAGAGAAGGAAGGGAGGCCTTTGCCCTGCAGTGGGACATTACAGGCTCATAACATAACATAAAGCGTTAACTTCAGGGGGAAGTCTCAGTTAGCATTCTATATTCTGCAAATTGTGAATGAGCTAATCTTTGACGACCTCTGTGGCACAGTGGGCGAAGGCCCGCCTGAGACGAGGAGGTTGCGGGTTCGATTCCCGCCACGGGAGAAATGTTTGCATGTTCTGTAGATGTTTGTGCCGGGTCTGGATAATTTTCTATCTATAAATGTATTTACAAAAAAAAAATATCTAAGTAGTACCTATATCAGTCATCTGGTTACCATAACACAAGCATTAAGTTGCTTAGCTTGGGACTAGATGAAGCCGTGTAAAATTTCCAAGGATATTTATGTATTTATCTAACTTCCGGAATAATAGACAATGTGTAGGTATTGTATTAACAAAGAACTCATGGAAAGTGCATAGTGCAGTCGTTTAACTTTTTTTTTTTAATTTATTTATTAAGGCAATGCCAACAGTACACATTTACACATTGTAAAAAACATTCATATAAAAATACTATGATTATGTGTACCATTGTGTACCCATTACCCATCCGCATGTACAGTACACTGCTAGTACACATTACTATAAGATTTGTAAGAGTGAGCAACACGCTCTGCTCAAAGGGTTCATTAATCAAATTGCAAAGATATTTGTATTTAATTTAGTATTTAGTTTAAAGAGCTCGCGAATACTGCGATAAGTACGTAAACTAGTGCTATGGGTAAGGTACGTTGGGTACGTTATCAGTCCACTTTCACGCACCACTTGTCGCCAGCTATATGTATTATATACTTATGTATATAGTATACAAAAGTATATGTCGAGTACGCAGGTTAATTTTTGAGTAGGTACTCAAGTTCATTTTTAGAATAGAATAGAAAAAGTTTTTATTTTCCATCAACATAAACATGGGTAATGGAGCGTCTAAACGGGCTATATTTTACTACAATTTGTGGCTGCAATTATTGGCAAACATTGCCCAGCCATCAAAAAAACATTTTAGTGCATTTTATGGCTGAGCAATCAATTGCAGGCAACTGATTGCAATATGGCTGCAATAGTATGGCCTTTGATTCAGAACAAGATTTGCGAGGCGATCGTTCGGCCACACGCCGGCTACGCATAAAAACATTTTGACATACCAAAAAATATGTGGCTATAATGCCGGGCCATCCTTAAAATATTGCATAGTGTGGCTGGTATTGCTAGCAATGTTGCCGGCCACAGTATTGCAGCCACAAATTGTCGCAAAATATAGCCCGTTTAGACGCCCCTTAACATACAAATGAAAAATACTTATTGACAATCGAGTGACAAGAATACAAGAATTTTGAGTAGTACTAGGTACCTACTCAAGTAAATTTTTGAGATGATCTGCGTTTGAGAAACAGGCTGTTATTGAAGGAATGATTACATAAGTGGCAATTCTGAGTGTCGCAAAAGCTAAACTAAGCTAACTAAAATTGTTGCCGTCCCTTTCATAGCGATGGGAATAAAAAGGGATGGCAATAATTTTAGTTAGGTTAGTTTAGCTTTTGCGACACTCCGAATTGCCCCCATTATTTTGCGTTCATTGACTTCAATCAGAGTTGAGTTTTCTCGCATTAGGACATTGATCCCCTAGCTAGCTAGACCTTAATGGGTATAACTTAGAAAACTTCCGCGTAAGGTCACAAAACACGGGGGTCGTATAAGTTTTATGGTCCATTGTTGGAATAGAAGCCTTGCTTGGGCTGTTGCAGCGAGGTATGTAGGGTTTTTGTGATAGGTTAATGAACCCTTACTGTAGGTACAAGCCAAATAAGATCCGATTCAAAATCAGAGTCGAAAATAATTGATTGAGTGAGCGAAGCGAACGAAGTTACGATATTTTAGTAAATTAGTTACCAATAACAGAAATAGATGTCGCTGAAAATGTTTACCCAATGATCGCGCTATTTTTTTTTTTTTTTTTTAGTTTGTTTTCCAGAGTTCATTCTTTATTCTTTATTGTAGACAAAACACATAATATAAAATACACAGAGAAAGGACATGTACAAAAGCGAGCTTAACCCTGAAAAGAGTTTTCATGCGCGCGAGATCTCAATTCGGGACGAACTAGTTTACTCAGTACCTCAGAGATCACAATGAAATGTCCGAAGACCTCGGTGATTGACATGAAATAAGAAGAATAGGCCTTTCAAAAGGCTCCCAAACACCGTCACCTCTCCAGAGACCTCTAAGGGACCGTCCATGAGCGTGAGAATCGCGGCGATATTATCGTCGTGCCACGTATTTCTATAAACTCTCTATGAACGTGTCTCCACACGGCGATTTCGACGCGACGATACTACGAGTAAAATTGACAAGCAAATTTGATTTTTATGATAATCACCTTACCGTGTAAATTACCCGATGATAGGAGGACGGAATCGTCGCGATACACTCGCCCGTGGAGAAGGTCCCTAAGTTTTAGTATGAGACAAAGTCACCTTGCGCATCTAGTAGTCAATTGGCTACAGCGCCGTAGAGTACAGTTTTAGGAGCTTCTTAAAGCCTCATTATGTCACAGTGAGTGGTGGCCAAAACGGTTATTGTCCGGCTGACCAACTTACATGACAATGTCGCTGACAATGGGCACAGGTTGGCATAATATAGAAGTTGCATCGGTAAAGAGATGTGCGCATGCGCAACGTAGACGGTACCTAAGGGTCGAGTAGTGTTGCAGGATTATTAGTTAATTTGAAATTCTTTGTGTTTTTTTTTATTTAATCGTATGGAGGCCGTCAAGATAATTTAATGTGATTCATTGTTTTAGTTTTCTAAGACAAACACTCTTTTATTATAGGTAGTAATCTATTCTAGACGTTTCAGCGTCTGATGTTGCCTATACCTACGTACGGGACACTTTACACACTACATTGTTAAGATGTATTACTTAGTTATTGTTTTTTTGTTGTTTGCTTTAAATGTAATAGTGAATGCATGAACACAGTTTTAGAGAAGCAATCAGTCTCGTCCGAGAGACGCTCCGAGTCACTAGTATCTATTGGGTTCACGTCAGATTTTGGTAGCGAGTAACGTCAGCATGACAACTAAGCACAAAGTTGGGGCTAAACGGACATCGTGAGATAGAAAAAATAGGCGTGCTCAGCACCTAACATGGGTTACGTGTCAAGTATTCCGTAAAAACACAATTGTCACTGATCATCTGCAAATTACCGTTGAAATAACCACACTAAGCCGAGCTGTACTTACGTAAGGTAATTATTACTAAGAATCGCGGGAATACGGCCAAGGTGGCGCCATCTAGTACGAAACGTCTAAACAATTGACGTATTTGACGGCCATCGGAGTTGGCCCTTAACACGTCAAATGCCAGCTATGCAGATAAGTTGTTTGGTTGTTGAATGGCTTGGCAGTAAACGCGTTTAGAATAGTTTGGCCTCATCGCTTGCCGATCCGCTTATTATTGAGTTGTAAAACATATTAGTTTATGATTATTGTATTCAAAATTACCTTATCCAAAGGCAGCAGCACACTGTTCCTCAGTTCCACTAAACCAAGTACAACTATCACTTTCGCTAGTTCGTATCCACTCATTTTGAAGTCCTCATATTTTACACTAGTTCAGAAGTTTTCTTTCACCGCACTGATTTTTACAGTTGAAAATCAAGGCACAAAGTCTAATATAATTTTAGAATAATTAGACAATTTTGATAAATTAAAATAAGGCACACACGAAATCTTTGAAGGACTGGGCCCTTACTCTGGAACAACGAAAAACGAAGTTTCGTGACAATTTTCGGGGTCAGCTTATGTTGGTGGATAGTAAATTCGTAATAGTTCACCAACATAATTAGAACCCTAAAATTGTCACGAAACTTCGTTTTTCGTTTTGCACAGTAGCAGGGCTGCTCACATATTATTCAATTTGATGGATATTAAAATTGTTTTTTTAATAAATTTAGATGCCTTTAAACGAGGACTAAATTTACAGTAACTCTTGTGTTAACATAACTGCATCTGTCTTTAATCTTTGTTTTTTAATAGAGTCGTATAGGTCGCGTCACGTAAAAAGAGCGCTGGCTGTCAAACTGCGCAGTGTTCGATGATTGGTGGAGAGGTAACGCGGCGCACTTCATACCATTGATTTAGCGAGTGCTATTGGTTCGTCAGCGAGTGAACACAGGCGCAAACATACCCCCGCTACTTCCCCGACCGCGCTCTTTTTACGTGGTGCGACCTATTATATGTGTTTAAATATGAATTAAACCCAATAATCCCACGTTCGACATGGCCACAGTTAGTTTTCACAGATGGCCGCGTCGATATTTTGATATTTTCCGCTCTGTAAAATATACCTAATTATTACCAAACAGGCAGCACGCTGTTTGATCACGAATGATATTTCAATGAATAGTTTGCAATCATTCATTCACATTCAAGGTACGGAATAAAATTACGAATATTTAGGCATAGCAAAATATTTCACGATTTGGACATAGTTTTATATTTGGATTTACTTAAAATATTACCAAAAATACACACTACTAACCTAAAATATTTTAGAAAAATGTGCCTAAAAGATCAAAAGATGTTATTTTTATTATTGTCTTGTTCTGAAATTATTATTTTATTTTAATTATAATTCAAAACTCTCAGGGTAATGCAAACTTTACGTTAATCCAAAGATATCGAATTCATAACTTTATATTAATAACAAAACGATTTCACACTTCACTTTTTTTCACAACAAAACGCACTAAGAACAATTTCATGATTCAATTTTTTGAATGGTCGAAATCGAACATGGTTCGAAAATCGAACGCGAACAATGGCGTGAATGGCCGGTCAGCGAATAGCCAAGACTACTAGAAGTAGAGTTGGGATACATGTGGCTTGAAGGATTTCATTCGGAGTTATAAATACACTGGCAGTAACTTGGGATCAGTTAAACTAAGTACCTATAACAACTAAGTACATACAACGATCTACTTTAGAGCCATTCTGTAAACTTATTTCGAACGTCGAAGAACTGAATCCACAGTGAGATTCAAATTTAATATTGTGTAGAACTCAATAACGCCTGTGATGAGTGTGCAAGTGATATGAAAATGAAAATATTGGTCATTCCCAACTCATCTCGACACTAAAAACTCAAATTCACTTGTCGAGGTGAGCTCGGTCACTTGAGTGAATTCAAGTTCGTATTTTTATAGAAAGACTCTACTGCTCGCTCAACGGAGCCTGTAGCGAATTGACAAACGATTCGTTTCTATTATACTTTTATCATCGCTATTCCTTTTCTTTCTCAATCCTGATCGCTTAAGTTTTCGTTATCGAATGTCAATTCCTACACATTTTAATCCGATTATATTTTATATATAACATTTCTAAAAAAATTACATTGAGCTAAAGAAAAAAAAATTATAACGGGAAGATTCGGACAAGACCTATTTCGGACTTTTCGGAGTCAAAAGTCCCATCTCTACTTCAGTGACTACAGTTTTCAAAACACCACCTGTTAGGTTACGCGTGTTATGACTAGACTCGTACGTAATCGATATTATTAATCGATTGTACACATTATTCGTTAGACAATAGGGTTTATATTGCCAGTGGGAAAGTTACTTTAAAAAGTTACATTGATATGTACTTACCTGTGATAGAAGTGAAACATTTAAGAAAGATATCGTAAAGTTCATCTTAGGTAAAGAGGTAGCTATAGTTTTTATAAAATTGGTTGGTACTATTATATCAATAAGCTTGCGTAGACTATCTTGCTTGAATGTTTGAAGTTAAGCTAGTTGCATTTACAGCTGAGCTCTTTAAGAGGGCACGTTATATTGTCGGTACCGGCTTTTAGTCGATATGCTTTGACGGAGCCATTTAGGAATTCCTTTTATGACCTTTTCGAATTCTCATTGAATAATTAATTACTTAGTGATTTTCTTATAACGTTTGCAAGGAAGCCCTAGATTTATTCTACAAGTTTTGAAATAATTATTAGTCTAAAATGTTTTTGAAAACCAGAAATGTATAATAAAACACTGTCTTACAACAAAATCTTAAATGCATTTAATAACGATTATAATTAATTTTACTAAAAAAGCGACCTTCTCACGTCAAGTCAAATGCAGAAGCAGTTATGAAAACAGATAAAAACTATAAACTAAAAACTATTTATTATACTATAAATCCCACAGACTGCACAGATGAGGTCATTTATAAATTTGTCTATGTGTCAATGTGCAATGTTCAATCGCAATTGTAACCATTATACAGTGTGTGATAAAAAGCCTGTGCTATCCATGAGTGTCCTTACCTACTTTTTGGGTACCTAACGAGTTTCAATTCTATTTTTTAATTTTTTTTAACGTAAATAACAAAGGTGCTTCCACAAGTAAATTGTTTATTGATCATGTTATTTCATTTACTTTTAAAATCGAACCACTAGTAAACAGTTTACATAATATTCCGCAAAAGTTAATAATTCTCGACGTGTTGTCACACAATTCACCGCAAGTTTAATTATTCGAATCACCTAGAAATGTAAATGACAATTTACTACTAACCACCACAATATTCACATGACCTTACTATGCTATTATTTAGTTGTGGCAGAAAATAATGCAAGGTGTAGAAGCGAAACTCCTTGGCTCTACTTTTATAAGACTGTAAAGTTTTCTGCTTACACCACCGAAAGTCTTTTCGGACATAAATGTTTGGATTCCGGTGGCCTAGAATTATAATTTCGAATATACTACGATTATTCCCAATATTTTCCACTAGATTACGATGTGGTCACACATTTTCACCTCAACTACTCGAGTCTCACGTAACAAATAAAAATCCGTAGTCTCTACCAACTCATCTAAGGACACGTTAACATTTGTAAGCATTTACTATTTCGTCACTGAAAATAAGGATAGAAGAAAAAAAAGATAAATAAGGATACTAACTATGTTACCCCATGGACGATTTCATATCTTTTAATCTTTTTATTAGTGGCAATTCTGGATGTCGCCAAAACTTAACTAAACTAATTTGACAGCACTAAAATTGATGCCATCCTTTTTATTTCGATGGTTATGAAAGAGAAGTCAACATTTTTCGTGCTGTCAAATTGGTTTAGTTAAGTTTTGGCGACATCTGAAATGCCACTATTGTCTTACTGAATAATCATTTTAGAATTTTGATTTTAATTTCATATAGTTGTAGTTTCGATTCTACACGCAATTACTCAAACTGTGTGAACTGTGGTCCAAGTACGAGTTTAACCAACCGTCAATCATACAGCTTGACATTGGACCGCAGTTCTATTGCTTATTAACTCATGGGAAACGTCTTAAGACCACCTTCCCATCACGCGAATACCACCTTTACTTCTAAGCATTTAGGCCGAAGTTTGCGTAAATATAAAATGTAGATACGTTATTGAATGCGATAATAAGACGATGCATTTCAAAGTATTTAATGATTCCGTTTTCAATGAGAGAATTAGCTTCTAGTCACGTGATCTGTTTAAAACAATCAAAAAGATATTCTACTGAAGTAATTTAAGGTTGAAAATAGTTTTCAGTGGATACATTAAACTTGCATAATTTTTTGTTTATGTTTTAACTTGAAAATTGCCTAGTTGAGTTTTGCACCAATTAAACATCATTCTATTTTCAATACTTACAACACAATTATTTTGATTTGTTTTTTATTAAGTAATTAGGTACTTAGTTGTTTCTCAATAACATTATTATGTCACCAACTAGTGCAGTGACCAAGAATACACCAGTGTGCCGTGTGGTCACAAGGCACAGGTCAACGCATTCCGTAACCCTAGACTGTGAGGTTAGAACTGTCAAAAGCATTATTAAGCACTGTGCAAGTTTCGGGTCAAACTACATGCTTTGCACACTGAAGCACAGGGGGCTTATCATCAGTTTTTGAGTGGTTTATAGTTATCTATTTTCGCTCACGTGTCAAGTATTCTAAATGTACCTATGTATTTTAGTTCATGCAAGTTACCGGGGGAGGCGCTGCACTGGATTTTCATACATTTGTGATACTTGACTCGCTAACGAGGACAGTATCTAATACTATGGTTACCTCGTGAAAGACTGAAGTAAGAAATACTAAGGTCTGGCTGTATTGGTCGAGCAAGTGGGATAGCGTCTCGGCTTTCGATCTAAAGGACGTGGGTTCGAATCCCAGCCGTGTAAATAAATTATCAGGAATTATTTATTTTCGGAAAATTGACATGAGCTTTGACAGAGTACGTTGGCCGAATGGAAAAGCGATAGTCTCGATTCTCGACTTGAGAATCAATTGAACTTACAAAAATGTCAAATACTTAATTAAATTACTGTTACTGCGTACTCATGGTTATCTTAGGGCCAGTCTCACTCAATAACCTATCTATCTTTGGTTTTGCTTACTGTGGGTAGATAAAAAAATTACAAATATCTACCGACCAGTAAGCAAAATCGACCCGGCTTTTAAAGTTGTTAAGCCATGGCGGAGGCTTTTAGGCGGCCTGAAAACTCCGTCACCAGAGTTGGCCACGATACGAACGAAGCAAAACCAAAGATAGGGATAGGCATTGTGACTGGCAGTAAGATCTTTGGATATAACTGAGTCTGTTTCATCCTTCAAAGTATCTTGACCTACACCTCTTTTAGGGCATTTCGTGGGCACAAACGCGCCATCAATGTTTACAGCACTATAACATTGTCGCAACGTCTCCTTGTATTGTAAACAAATATTACGCATTGTAACATTGTCAGGAGGTGATTGCGGCCTGCTGATGTGCGGTCGTCTTTGGCAATAACGGTGTAAGCACGTAAATGTAGTATATAGTTAATTAAGTAGTAATTTTATTGCTTAAACTTAAGCCAAATTTGACGTGCCAATTTTGTAAACAAACTATCAATACTTAACCTAAAAATAATGGCTGAAGTACATAATGTTCATCATCGTTGTGATTGTCCCATTTCGACCTACTCCTTGTCAAATGTCAAGATCTTCGTGTCATCTCTTTCCATCTCTTTCTACCTAGGTTTGCTGAAAAGATGCCTTGGTATCTCAGACAGTGTCAATAACACCAAAGTCCATCTATCTTTGGTATTGCTTACTGTGGGTTTTTCTCATTTTTTGTACGGAAGTAATGCCAATTGTCTACCCAAAGCAAGTAAAAACAACTGTATCGGCCGGCTAGTCTTAATAACCTAACTATCTTTGGTTTTGCTTACTGCGGCTAGATATTTGACATTTCTTCCATACAAAAAACGTCAAATAGCTACTGACAGTAAGCAATACCAAAGAAAGATAGGTTATTGAGATTAGCTGTATATAGGTTAGATACTGGCGGCTATTAGAGGTTTCATCTTCCGCCGAATAAACTTAGTGCTACCTTATTGCTAAGAAGTTAAACTGATATTGACGTGTATTTCGAAGGTTTTCGGTCACAAGGTCAAACACACATGCAGTTTGGCTTAGCAATTATCGATGATAACCACGGACTTATTGACGTGTGAGAGGTATCGTGACCATACTAATAGATACCTATATGTAAATATTTAAATATGTCAACAATGATCGTAGTAGTCTTTCACCATCATCATCATCCACAGCCCCTTCACCCACTGCTAGGTATAGGCCTCCATTAGATTTTAAGTGCAATCCGCCACGATCCTGCACCAATCCGATCCATCGTATCGAAAGTCATATCGTCTTAGATCCTAAGTCTGTAATGTTATTCTAAGATTAATAAAGAATTTGAATTTGAATGCACCAATCCGATCCATCGTATCCTCGCGACTTTATTGCTGTTGTCTGCCCATCTCAGGGCCCTATCATCAGTTGACCGTAGTATTGAATACTATCCTCGATACCGAGTCAAGTATTGCAAATGTATAAAAATTCAGTACAGCGCCGCCCCCGGTAACATGCATAAACTAATAATTTCATACATTTGAAATACTTGACTCGATAGCGAGTATAGTTAACTATACCACTCGAAAACTGATGATACGCCCCTAGGCGGACGACACTTCTAAACCCTTGTCTCGACAACTTTGGCGATCAAATAAATAAATGATTTTATTTGATCACAATTCATGTTTCTTTAAATACATGGACTTGATTTTATCAAGTAATACGCGTCAGATTAAGTTAGGTTTCAAATGTTAGTTCGTTCGTCACTTTTATGCTTAGTTCATACAAGCAGGTACTTGTTCAGTATCGACTAACACTCCACAGATTAAACACAATGTCATTGCGTAATCGATTGTCGACCGTGTAGCATCACTACGGCACAGTTAGCCGACGGCGCGTTCAGTCACGTCACTAATTGTTTTTTTTATCGATTATGCGCTGCATGAAAGTGTGATCGCTGGATTATGAAGTACTTTTACGGCCAGTCTCAATATCCGTGGTTTTGCTAACTGTGGTTAGATATTTGACATTACTTCCATACAAAAAGTGTTAAAAAACCTACCGGTTTTAAGCAAAACCAAAGATAGATAAGTTATTGAGACTGGCAGTTAGTAAATAGTACCTACCTACCTACCTATCTTAACAGCCGTTTTCTCGAACGCAGATCATCTCTAAAATTAACTAATCAATGGTCAAATGACGTGACAAGTGTCAAATCGGTTGCAAATTTTCACTTGTCACATGATTTGTCCATTGATTAGTTAATTTTGGAGATGATCTGTTCGAGAAACCGGATAAGAATAGTATACTCACTTGGGAGTCAAATAGTTTTATTTTGAAACCAAACTTTTATAAAAAAAAAATCCGTAGGTAAGTACTTATTGTCCCAACGCAAAGGAAGCAAACGAGTAAAGGCTCCCGCGATTTAATGAATGTAGATTAAAAATTTAAAAGTAATAGGTGCGTAATCTTTGGATGTTCTATTGATTTTATTTTCACTGCTCTAAACAATGCCCATAGCGTTTCTCGCAAACGTTTCATTATTATTTTATTCCATAGCAAAAACGTCTCATATTCACAGGACCAATAACCTGTGCTGTGTAAACAATAGCGTTGCTTAGCAACCGGGAGCGAGACAGCCATATATTATTCCAGTAAGTGTAAGCGAGACAGGCACATAAAAGGGTTGGTTGAACGATAAAGCCTGTGCTCGTGTTCACGGTGGATTGAAGTGTTTTATTAGGAACGTTATTGCTTCCTTATGATTTGGATGTTATTTTGACTTCCTGGTGTTGAATAATAGAGAAACAATAGAAACATTCTAGGTAAAATTTCTTACTGTAGATCCAAACCTAAACTCTCAAGTAAAACTGTCGAAAACAACATCACTACAACTTTAATCGATCTATCAATTCGATTTCAGATCAATCATAGTTTTCTGGAAAATTCACCTAGTTGGCGCCACTAGGACGATTGGTCCCTTGTGACTACGCGGCTGACAAAACACAAACTACCCTAATATGGCTGAATAAGTACCTGTACGATATTTAAAAATAGTATTGACACGTGACTATTAGGCACAATGCGATTTGACAGATGCCTGGACCTGAAGTCTCAGTGCTGCCACCTAGTGCACGTAATTCAATAAATAAAACCCTAATTGCAGTTACCAAAATATATCAATCTTACTTCGCGAAACAAAAAATAGCGTTATACGCAATCGTGCCGTCAGCATGAACGGTCGCTCCACAGCGGCTGTCTCAATGTTGACCTAGATTAATTCGCGTTAAGTCAATGTGACAAAAATGGCGAATTCAAAACGCTCGGATACGTTAATTGTCCACGAGGCTCTTGCATTTATCCGATGCAAGCTCGACAGCATGGACCAAGACAGTCTCGTCCAGATCCTGACATCCAGCTTCACGGAGAAGGAAATCTCCGAAGCTAAGAAGGTACTGGCCGATTCTGCTGTGACCACCGTCCGCCTCGTGACTGGACAACGTGATGGAAGCGTCAAGCGAGACATTGAAGACATCTTTAGGGTGTTTTTGGAGACTGACCCTGATGACGTTCCTACCTACGTAGCCCGTGATCTACACAAGCTGCCCCCTGTGACCTTCGACCATATCGACGTTATGAGGCTGCTGAAGGATATCACGCTGCTCAAGGCTGACGTCACCAGCATCCGTTCCAAACTGGAGAGTTCGGAGAAAACAGTCTCCGAATTAAAAATTGAACTCGCGGAATTGCGAAACAAAAATGCAATTCCTACAGTATCGCCGCAGTCAGCGAAAAATGTAAACGCGAGGCGCGGTGGTGCTACGCGAGCTCAAATATCACCGGTCAGCAAAATGTACATTGCGAATGTTGACACCGTTTCGCAGGCGAATGACCGCCCGGCGCCGATGACCTCGACCCCCGGGACGTCAACGATGCAGCCTGTGACCACTGCACCCTCTTCTGCTCCTCGCGCTCCGGCTCGCCAGCAGAAGAGCTACGCGCAGGTGTCCCGCCAATCTCAGTCGTCGCGCTCGGCGCCCAGCGCTGATATTCGGCGACCGAGACCGGAACCAACAATGAAGAACATCGGTGGTGATAAAAAGATCGACGCAGAAGGCTTCACAGTCGTGGAGAAAAAACGCCGATCTAGCAAGCGATCACGAAATCAGCGTGGTACTGCTCCTCTGTCTGCTGGGCTATCTCTGCAGGCAGTGGAGCCGACCATCGGGATCTACATTTCCCGCCTGGACCCGTCCATTACCAGAGAAGCTATTCTCCGTTACGTGGACGAGAGGGGCCGATGCCGGATCAGGGAGCCGCCCGTAGTACTCGTGCATGGCTTGAAGCTGTTGGAGCAGAAGAAGGAGACCAACTTCAAGTCATATGTACTCCGAGTGGCTGCCAAGCACAGGGACGTATTCCTCGCTCCGGACTTCTGGACCGCGGGAGTAGTCTACAGACGGTATAGGGAAGCACCGCCTACGAAAAAGTCCCCTAACTAATTTTAATTAGGTATATTTTGTGTTATGTATGTTAGTTTGTTAGGTATTTATAAATATTTATTCAAAATTTACTTAGTTTAGTTAGTTGTTAAATCAGTGGAGTATTAGGGCACTGGTGACCTGTAGCACAGGTTTTTATACCTATTTCAGGCACCAGTCTCTCACAAAACGGTTCTTACTTCTAACCTATTTTCAATTTATTTTTGTTGTTTCAATTTATCATTATTTTTTTTACTGTACTTATATTTAAAATTACTTAATTACTTTATATTTTTATTTATGTATTGTGATTTGTGAGAGAAATAATAAACAATTTGTATTTGTATTTGTATTGTATTTGTATATTCAAAAAACTTGGCAAAAAACCAATGCTCGCTCTACCAGCCCACCCACCTGATTCATTCTCACTTCCGAACACATCATTCAAAAAAAGAACGCGCCTTTTCGCGGACTCATTCCAAAAACAAACTTGGGCCTATGCGAAGGATAAAAAATGTTGCGGTGTTTTGTTTTTGAAGATTTTGTAGATCATTATTGCGATAAGCTTGTATGGTGGAAGCTTACAGATAATTTTTGACCCATAAACTTGTTTTCTTAAGATGGGGCAATGTTAACTGTCTCCTTTTATTGAAAATAGGGAAGGGTATAAGATTTACACTCTACCTAGTACAAAGAGTAAATACCAATTTTTAAGTCATGTGATGTGATGTATCTGATCGTCTGAACTAATCGATAAAAAAAAAAATTCTCAAATAAAAATGTGTAGGTAAGTATCATCAAATAAACATTTATGAATACGCAAATCAACTTAAATTTGACAGTAGTGTGCGAAACGACCTACCACAAACACATTTTCAGAAGAAAGAAGATTACATCAGTCCGTCCGTATTGCCACACGGCGACGACGTTCGTAGGTAATTTAAATTTATTTGAATCACAATGAAAACTGTGTATTTACTTGGTAATATGTCGGTTTATTGTCGCCGAGGTTAAGCGGGGTTAGGTTACGAAATGTCGCTACTTGCTACCTCTGTATTTTATCTATTTAAAATGATCTTAGCTAGTTTTTCGTTCGGTAATTCGAATTTTGAAAAGGTATACGTTCATTTGTTGTCAGATCTACCATTCGGTCATTCGTTCTTTAGATAAATATAATTAAAATTTTATTTTTGCATCAATTCAAATACATAAAGTACCTAATATCAATAATCAAGCAGACAAGGGTTCATCTCTACTGAAAATCGTCGAGGAAAACAACAAGTAACCAAACAATAGTGATATTATCATCACACGAGTTTTTCGTTTGTATTACTACAGAACAGTAAAGCGGAAATCAGTCAAGTAATTTTGTAGACAAAAGCAAGCATTTAAAACATTTGGAGGTCAACAAAGCGGCAACACGAGACCTCAACGGATGCCTTCACATAAGGTCGACGAAACTAACGGCCCAACAATAGCTCCCAGACAATGACAAATATGTGAAAAAAAACTAATTACTAATCATTATACTGACAACCCTGAAAATTGGGTTGAAAAATACTTGCTCCGCAAATACTGGCTTAATAAATTTAAAAAAAAAAAAACAAATGACACTTGACAGGTGTTAGGCGCGAAGCCCGCATTCTCATTTCGAAAATGTATCTTCAATGTTCATTCTAGTCACGTTCGTTACACGACCATTATTGACTGAGCCGCACGAGTTTACATAACTAGGGGTTTCTGAAAACAATTAGGTAGATTATGTGGTTCATTTTAAGCTGGTTATATGAGGCACGAGCGTACGCGTACAGAATTGTGGCAGATGCTTAAAAAGTAGACAAATTAGAAGATACGGGACCAGTTGAAATGTGCAACTGGTTACGGCTACAGCATTAAGATTGTATCGATGTTTTGTGATGTAATTGACTTGTTAGCTTCAGCGAAAGCTGTCTACTGAATTCATGATTTTCATAAAGAATTCGATGAAATCTTCGAAATTGTAAAATAAATAATAGTTCTTTTAAAAGTTCGAACGCGAATGAATGAAACAACTAATTAAATTTTAAAGAATATTACATGGTTCTTCATTTTGAAATTAGAATGTAGGTAACGTTCTTTCATTCATTCTCTAGATTCAACATTTAAAAGGATAACAAAAACGGTCTCATCACTATCGTCTACAAAGTTAGGATTTACAAAATCATGATATTAGTTCAAATTTTGAAATTGGAACATGAATACTTATTCGTTCTATACTACATTCAAAAGAACAAAAATGGTGTCTTCACTATCGTCGGTATGCGACGGCATCCCAAGCCAGAGTCAACACACGCCCAACTGTGAACTATGTCAACAGAGCCGTCCCGTATTACCGTGGCTGATATACTTTATTGTAGTATTTGATCGAGGTTTTACTAGTTTTTTGAACTTGGCCAGTTTATTTTTTTAAAGATCTCTGATAAGATAATGAATTCTTTTTTAGTCAATCTGTGGACGATGTTGTGGGTCATACGTTTACTTATGTCTATATTTACTTAATACTATGTAAAATTGTATAATGTATGACTGTTTATCTTCCCAAATAAATAAAATAAAATAATAAGACCCACTGCTGTAGTTTATTAATTTCTAATATTATAGTGTGTAGTGTAGTCTCATACAGATTATCCCGCACGCATCATATCCTAGTAACACAAAACAAGTTTTTTATATATAATAACGGTACACTTTTTACCTGGTTATGTAGTGTAGCTTAAATAAGTTCATGATGAAATTCACTATGGACTGGTAAACTTACTAGGGCTAAAATTACTGCCTATTCTGTTGCTATAACTTTTCGATGATAAGTATTCTCTAAACTTTAGAGTCTAAAGCCTGCTTAATTGACAAATTATTATGAGTAATGGAGTTGTAGTTTAAGTCAGTCTGATCTAAATCATAATTATGATAAACATATCAAAAGAAACATAAAAATCATTACAACTTCAGATAGCTTCCATGTTGAATTTCAAAAATCGCCTGACGAATTCATTGACCAAGATTTTTGGATTTTGAAACGTTCTTCATTGTTTCATTTTAAAATTTGTATATTTATGAGGGTAATTTGTTATTTCGATGGCTTTTGAGTCAATGACTCGTCGCTATTTGAATTTTGATGCCAAAGTCCGAAATTATGAGGGTTTTGTTTGAATAATTTTCTTTGTTTCTACACCATTTACGGTATTAATTAATTTATATTGAGATTACCTGACCTGACGAATTCATACAAGAATCATAAAACAGTTTAACATTTTCACATTTTTCTGGACGCTTCCGTGTTAAAAGGAGGTAAAGTTGGTTTGTATGTTTGGGGTAATATCCGAAACTACTCATCCGATTTCAAAAATTCTATCACCGATGTATAGCATGGACTTTCCGAATTAACATAGGCTATATTTTATCAAGGCAGGTATCACGCGAGCGAAGCCGCGGGCAAGTAAATTAGTTCCTTAAAAAAACATTCCTCTTGAAATAAGGCTATATTTCATCAAGGTAGGTATCATGCGAGCGAAGCCGCGGGCGAGTAAGTTAGTTCCTTTAAAAACCATTCCTCTTGAAATAAGACTACGGAAACAAAAAAGAATACGATAAGTAATTTGTCTTTTGGCACGCTAAAACTATTTAAGCAACAGTCAAACGTTACTTTCACAAGCTCATATTCCCAGTATCGGCAAGCTTTGTACTAAACGCTGACAGACACATAGTGTAGGATGACACCGAAGTTCCCACATAACGACTTCAAAGCGACTAATCGTGAAGCTAAAAAATTTCATAACACGACTAAGCGACTAAGCTTTTTAAAATGCATCCCAAATATAACACCGAAACGGGATTTCAACTCACAACCTTGATAACTTAGGCCTTTACATCTTTACTAGAAGATTTATACAGAGTCAGGAGGCAAGCTTTTCCTACACTTAACGGGACACTGTAGTGCCTGGGACATTGTTGAGATGGAATAGGCTTGCACAGCACCTAAACCATCCTCTCAGTTTAGCCGGCCATATCCACAGGAAAGAATGGTCAATACGTGTGGGGCTGACTAGCCGCGGGTTTCCTCACGATGTTTTCACAACCTTGATACAGTCGTGATTGTATTCCAGTTGTTTGCCCCCGATGAAAAATCGAGGTGCTATAAGTTTGTATCTGAGGCAACACAACAGCTCCTGACCGGATTTTGATTGTTTTTAAAAAAAAAGAAAGAAAAATCGTTTATTCTGGTAGGAGCTCAAGGATCACTTCAACTTCCGTTTTACATGCTAGGTGATTCTAATCAATCTTCTTAATGATTCTTAGCATTGCCTGCCTGTAGTATAGTTTATTAACTGATGTGATCGAGATGGTTCTTAGCTAAAATGTTGTTCAGGAGTTTGAATATCATCTCTATTGCAGTCGATGAAGGCATTATGTCAGTGTTTTATTTCAAATGTTTGAATTTTTCCTAGTTTTCGTTTTTCATTCAAAGAGCGAGTCAAGTTTTCAGCTTTATAATAGTTAGGATAAAATAAATAATTGAGTAAGATAGAAATCTAACGAGCTTCAGACCTGAAAACTCATTCATCAGAATTGGCGACTTCAGTCTTACCTTAGAAAATCAACGAGTAATTTCCTCAATAAGTACTATCAATACCACGAACCACTTCAGTCTATCTATTAATTGAATTATAAGTACCTATATCGGAGTAACATCCGATAACCTATATTCACTACTTAGAAAAACGAATATTTGCAGGTGTCTTAAAATATCTACCACAACAGAATTCATACCAATTTCGTCCTAAACAATTTTATTCATCAAAATCTTTGATTAAAAACGAAATTCCTAGTCCATTTTTTTCTTAGAACTGTTGAGTTGAGATGCACGAAGGGAATCCCTTCCCTTTGTGCATCTCAACTCAACTGAAACGTATTCCCTGTATCATTCATTCATTCACTCACCATATCCCATTCCTTTTGCTACTTTTATATAACCACCACAGACAATTACGTCAACCATTTTTCTTTATTCAAAGCACCTAAAATAGGTAGGTATAATCGTGAACCTGTTTTTAAACTCGTCAGTACCATTTACTTCAAGTTATCTATGTAAATGTACTGTATGTTCAGTTGTCTCCATACATACTCACACATCCGGTTTCGTTCGAGTGTGACGCCACAGATTAAATAAGTAATGTGGCAGTGCTACTGTATAAATGACAACTGTTGCTAAGCGAACCGTGCTGGTTTAGTGGATGATTCTTTTTATCCGAGGGTTAAAGATTCGAATCCTGGCCGAGCACTACAATCGGTTGCGAAGCTAGCTTGGAGTTTTCATAGATCGTTAAAGTTATGCGACGTTCTGAGCGGTCACAATATTGATGGGAGACTGCAATTGGCATCAACAGCTGATCGCTTCTGTGCTTCGGAGGGCACGTAAAATTTATTGAGATTGAGACTACAAATAATATAATCATCAGAGTATAAGGATGAAGAGATAGATCTCAAATGTGACTAAAAACTTGTGAATTATCCTTCATATTTCCGTTTCTAGCCTTAATACTTAGAAAAGAGATAAACAACCAAACGTGCAAGTCCAGTAATAAAACCACTATCAGGTTATAAAAACATTCATGTCATGTCACATTTTCACGACAAGAAAACCGTGTAAAATTATCACAGAATATATTACTATCACTAAATGGCCGTACGATGTACAGATAAAAAATAACCGATAAAATGTAACGACTCTGTTGTTTCCCGCCATTTCTAATGTCATTATGTTATCTGTAAAAGCTCTATGGTCTATTTATTTTTAAAAATTGCGATGTTTCGTGAGGCGTGGGTTGTAAGTTTTTAATTATGCAGTAAATAGCGAGGTCGCTATGTACTAGTGATAAATAGTCATAGAATGGTTAATTTTGTAAATCTACCTATTGTTTGTGGAACGCCCACGACTTTGCGTATTATTTTATTACTCGATAATATTTATCGCGATAAATCTATAATTTAAACTTGTTACTACCCTTACCTATACTTCGTCGTCAGTTTTTTTTATCGATGCAAAAACTTACGATTTGATGTGGTAAGTTACTTTGGGAAAGGTGTTCCTAGTGGGAAATAAAGTCGATTAAGAACAACTTGTTTCTTTTCGAAATATGTAATTTAAACAGACAATAGTGGCAATTCGGAGTGTCGCAAAAGCTAAACTAAACTAACTAATATTAATGCCATCCTTTTTATTCCCATCGCTATGAAAGGGACGACAACATTTTTAGTTAGTTAAGTTTAGCTTTTGCGATACTCCGAATTGCCACTAATAAATGTATGTATTCAAATCTTCAGCCAAATTCGATGTGCTTTGTTTCTGTTGATTTTTATACATATTTCTTAATTATTGAGGATTTGTTACCCCTGAAATATAAATCACTATCAACTCGGTAAAAAACCAACCATTTTGAAACAATTCAATTTTATGAGTACCTACCTAACAGTTTCTGCACGTCGGATTTGGCTGAAGTATATAGGTAAGTACCTACAAGCAATGAATCGCCATCTGCCGGCTGTTGACACAAGCGGTGCCAACAGTGTCGGATACCTAGCGATGCCTAGTTACAGCGAATCCGACCACCGTTCATATTGTTAGGGCTGCCGCTAATTACTATTTCACTTTTAATCACACGCTAATATTATAAAGGTGAAAGTTTGTGTGTGTGTGTAAGTGTGTTTGTTACTCTTATTTTATTTTATTTTATTTTTACAATTTTAGGAAAACTTACAGCTAAAATAAATCAATTAAAGAAAGACTAAATACTAATCTTTCACACTCAAACAGCTGGACGGATTTAAATGAAAATTGGTACCAGAATTGCTTATACCCTGGATTAAAAAATAGGCTACTTTTGGTTTCGTTATTCCCACGGGAACTTTTCACCGCGGGGCGCAGCTAGTATATAATAAATTAAGTAAATTCGTAATAGCAAGTGGCCATTCCTAGTGACGGAGGTTTTAGGCCGCCTCCGTCAAGGCTTGACGACTTTAAAAGCCGGGACCGACAATTTAACGCGACCTCCGAAGCCCTCAGATTTAGATACTAGTTAGTAAAATACTCCGTAAAACAAGAGGCAAAATGAAATTTTTTATTAATAAGTAGGTACAGACTTTTTTTTTTTTTGCAAATTTTCCTTTACCCAAATGGTTGCCTGGAAGAAATTGCTTTTAGCAATAAGGCCGCCAGTTGGTTTCACAATTTGTTCCTTGAAATTGTTACTATTATAGTTTAAAGAAATCAATAAATAATTATCTATCTATCTACTTTAATTACGTAAGAAGAGAACAATTTCCTGCACTCTCGAGGTGCATCTCTCTATAACTACAAAGATCCTCAACAGATCCTCATAATTTTTTTATGGGACCCCCCTTGGAATATCTTCTTTCCAACAAAAAAAGAATCAACAAAATCGGTTCATAAACGACGAAGTTATCCGCGTTTTAAACAAAATATGTATACTGAATACCTATATGATTTGAGAAAACTCCTTTTTTTTAATCACTAACATCACTAATCTACAATAAAGAGGTAAAGTTGGTTTGTTTGTTTGTTTGTATGTTTGGGGTAATCTCCGAAACTACTTACCTATCCGATTTCAAAAATTCTTTCACTTATTTGTAGCTTAGACTTTCCGAATGAACATAGGCTATATTTTATCAAGGTAGGTACCACGTGAGCGAAGCCACGGGCAAGTTAGCTAGTAGTACCTATAAAACAAAGTCGCTTTCTCTGCCCCTATACCCCTATGTATGCTTAAGTCTTTAAAACTACGCAAAAGATTTTGATGCGGTTTTTTTTAATAGATAGAGTGATTGAAGAGGTTTATATGTATAATAAGGCTACTTTTTAGTAAATTATATTTTACATCTTCGGCAGCCCTACAAACAGAATGACATTGACCAAGCGCAGCGCAGGCCATCACAATCTATCGGTACATGCAGTGCAGGTACTTATAAAATTACACATAGCATCGACACGCGAATCATTCTATTGTTGAAGAGAAAAAAAATAGGACATCTTTAATTGACGGTGAAGGAAAAACTAAGGGCCATCTTCTATCAAACATCATCATCCACAGATACAGGCACCAGTCTCTCACAAAACAGGTTCTTACCTCTAACCAAAGACGATTAATATCTAGAAGACAGACAAAGGCCATACACAAAATCGTAACCCGATCCCGCAGTACCAGATAGCCTGAAAACTTTAAAACATCAATTTTATCCAAGAAATTTCAATACTTAGTAGTAGGTAGCAACAATATTCAATATTTAAACATTTTTAACTAGAAAGTAATTGAAATTTCTTGGATAAAATTGATGTTTTAGAGTTTTCAGGCTATTATTTAGGGTTACGATTTTGTGTATGGCCTTTGTCTGTCTTCTAGATATTAATCGTCTTTGCCTCTAACCTAACAATTGTTTGAATTTATCATAATTTTTTTAACTGTATTTATTGTATTTTTAAAATTATTACATATTTTTATTTATGTTTGTGAGAGAAACAAATAAACAATTTGAATTTTTGAATTTTTTTGAATTTCATCTATTACAAAAAGTAATTAAGTTCGTATGGGGCTATGAGCAAGTGGTCAACTATGGTGACGGAGTTTTTAGGCCTCCATCATGACTCCCCATCGTCTATCCACCATAATAGCTACAAAAAAATCTTTTTTCGTCAAATAATGATTGTAATATTTTAGTTTTTCTTGTTTATTACCTAGGTACTAGCTTTTGCCCGCGACTTCGCAAGCGTGAAACTTAGAATCAAGTATCTACATTTTGGGAGACAATTGAAAAATGACGAATTAAAAAAAACCAAGGGCTTGGAAAGGTTGAGCAAAAACAGAGTAAAAAAACTCTTGACTAATAACTGTAATAAGGTTTTTAACGTTCTACAGAAAAGTATGTTATTTTAAACATAATTCAAAAAAGGAGGAGTTTCTATGTTCTGTATGTAATATTTTATTTTTATGTATGTTCACCACCTATTTCTCCGTCAAAAGTAGACCGATTTAAAAAAATATTTTGTTTGAAAGAATACACTTACTCCCGAAGTGATCCCATAAAATGTATTGAGTTCGTTTTGTATTATGTATTTAAAATACTTTAAGTTTTAGCCCATTTAGCCTTTAGATGAACCAGGACAAATTGTCTAAACCAGTGTGCCAGTACTTGTTAACCCAATGCCTTCTTAGAAATGCCCGTGGAATGCAACTAAAGTCGCATCATTGTGAAGAAGGTCACGCAAACTCGTTGAATTATAATAAACTGGGAATAACGAAAATCCGTGAGAAATCTCTGGTAATTTTTTTTAAACAGAAACAACATCATTTCTTATCATTTGAATTTGACGACCTCTGTGGCACAGTGGGCGAAGGCCCGCCTGAGACGCGGAGGTTGCGGGTTCAATCCCACGGGACGAATGTTTGTATGTTCTGCAGATATTTGTTCCAGGTCTGGGTGTTTTTCTATCTATAGTATGTATGTATTTACAAAAAAAATGTATCTAAGTATTATATCAGTCATCTGGTTAACATAACACAAGCATTTCATTTTACAATGAGAGTGAATGAGTTGAAAGAGGACGTCAAGATCATAGCTACTGGTGTTCTATAGGAAAGACGATTGACGCGTGATTTTATGTATGTATGTATGTAACGGTGATCGCGAGAAGTGGAAGGATATGGGGGAGACCTTTGCCCAGCAGTGGGACACACCAACAGGCTTTTTTAAACAAAGATCAAAGAAGTATTCATTTTAAGTGTTATTTCTATCTGTGTACAATAAAGTGCTAATTCGTTCATTCACTGACGTTTTTTGTTAATCTTCGTTTATTAATAAGGGGGTATAGGTTTAAAAAAAAAATATGTATGTACATTGTACAAGCAAGAGAAGCAGAGACAGACCATCAGCACGGTGGCAAAAAAGCTAGTTGAATCTACACATAACCAATATTGACGTTACTTGTTAGAACGATCGGCGAATAATAAAAAAAACTAAGCTTGCTAAGACGTTCTTGATAGATCGTCGAAGGTATCAACGTTCTGAGCGGTCACTACTTGGATGGGTGACCGCAAGTGGCATTATCAGCTGAGCGCTTCCGTGCTTCGGAGGGCACGTTAAATTGTCGGTCCCGGCTTTTAAAGTCGTTAAGCCGTGAAAAAGGCCTTTAGGCGGCCTAAAAACTTCCTCACCAAAGTTGGCCACTTGGCTCATATGAACGAACGAACTGTTTCTTAATATGAACGAGAGCTTAGGCTTTATTACTTTTTTCTAAGAATTTTTTTAAATGAAATAAATATCCAAAAACATTTTGTGAAAAAACAACGTTGTAAAATATTGTAAGTAATAAAATAACAGTAAACGGGTAGATGAAGCTAATTTCAATTCAATTTTAACAACTAGTCAATTAATTACTATTATTGAGGGGCCATCCTTGACACCGATACGATGGTAGAATGAAATGCAGGCTTATAGCCACAGTGGTTTAGGAATAGGCAATTTTTATCTTTTTCATTTAAAAATCGATTTTTTTGGGAGGCTTCTTTTTCTTTGGTTGCTTTGCTTATGTTCGCGAAGCGTAACTTTTTATATCGTCTTTAGTTGACTTGTTAACAAATTCATTAGTAAGTGTTTTTATTAAGATAGATCTATAAATGTAGGTATTTACAAAAAAAAATGTATCTTAGTATTATATCAGTCATCTGGTTACCATAAGTCCATAACACAAGCATTAAATTGCTTGGGACTAGATGACGCCGTGTAAAATGTCCAAGGATATTTATCAACACTCAATTTTCATCTACTTCTCCACCTGACTGTTCGCACTATACAAGATGTTTTTTCTCAAATTTGATGGCACGTTCGGAAAATTATCCACACAAACAGGTTACACTCATAAAAGTTATTGCAACTGCACACACGAGGATTGCAACGCATCGCCGAGTCGGCAAGGTTACAATAGTTATCATTTCTATGTTCGCATCACGCTATGCAGTCGCTACCTATAACTTAACTACTTTAATACTAGCGATCTGTCCCGGCTTCGCACGGCCTTTTTACTTAATCAAAACGGTACGTTGGACTATGGAGTCCCGGACTTTTAGTAGGCATGCATGGGGCCGAAGCCAACACAAAGGCCCTTTTGACAGTTTTGTAATGGAGGTGAGGAGTGCCAGATTAGCATGGTATGGTCATGTAATGAGGAGGGATGAAAGACATTACAAAAAGAGTTATGAGTATGAATGTGGATGGGTATACAAGTAGAGGAAGGCCGAAAAAGAAGTGGATAGATTGTGTGAAAGATGATATGAATGTAAGAGGAGTGAGTTCAGAGTTGACGAGCGACAGAGGAGGGTGGAAGAGGAAAACATGTTGTGCCGACCCCACTTAGCGTGGGATAAGGGCAGGAGAATGATGATGTAATGGAGGTGACTACCCTGAATAACACGAGAAATGCATCCAAAGGCCTCGGTCTGTGCAGGACTATTAAGAGTGTGGGAAACTACTACCGGGCTATGGGGGTGTGATGGTACTAATACATTTAAGGTTTCATAGCTGTCGTATTATTTTTTCTCTTGTGTTTGAGAAATGGGTGTACTATTCAGAACGATGGGGTAACCTGGTACACCCTGTAACGGGGCAGTATTAAAAGCATCTTTTATGATTTGGTTGAATCGTTTTTTATTTGTTTCGTAAGCCATCAAGACTAATTAAATCATTAGAATATAAAAATGCAAAGGATAGCAGATCTTGGAGACAGACAACTTGAGAAGTACGAAAAAATAGGTTTAATAAAAATATATAGCCTTTTAAAATGTGACAATGAAAATGTAATCTACGTTATCATGAACACCTTACGTCTGACACATAATGAGTAAATACATGATTCATAAAACTAAGTCACAACGTAAAACTTCAAAGCGATTATGATGTCACAACCGTGACCAAAGTTGTAAAATACTTCAAAAATCCTAACCTAAGGCTCTAATCAAAGACAAACATGAGACGGTAAACATTACAAAACTTACCTCTAGCCGCGGATATCCTATCTGCAAACATAAACCGATAACTCTATTTGAACTACGGCACGGGATTTAAATTACCTCGGAGCGCACGTCCGCACACCGCGACGTTCGCAATGCAACTGAAACCCGCTGACTGGGTAAAGGCGGCGCCTGAGTTGATGAAGCTACGCCTTCGCGCACACATGTAAAACTTCTATGTGTGCGTGTGCGACAAAACCTTCATGAAAATGCAGCGTTTTACACGGAAGGTACGGTTTAAATTAACTTATAAATATTCTTATTGACTGAACCCGGGACCTTACGGGATGCGTGCATATTAAGTTCTGTATTGACCCGAACTTCCTATGGACTTTTGAATGTCAATCTTAGTTAGTGATTTTGTAGTTTTACAATAGAAAATTGTTGGTTGCTCTTTAAATTATAGCTAAGGAAATAAGTAAATTTGTATGAGCTAGTATCTCTGAAATTTTTAAGGGTCAATTCATTAAACATGTTGGGTGGTTATTCTCTATCGCGTTCTCTGCCCATGACGCACGTGAGCTAGTTGCGAGCGGTCGGCCACTCTCCTTCAGAGCGTGGTAGCTATACCGGGAATAACTATGAATGACCCCACAGAACGTTACGCTACAAAACGCGGCATTAGCAAAATACGGTAACGCGGTGACGAGCCGCGTTTTGTTGTGTCATAGCGAATAACCACCTTGATCAGACTAGTTCTAATAAGAACTAAAATAAAATCTATTTTCAAGAATTTTCTAATTATTCAGTAATTTTCCAACTAGCAATAAATACATGAGTTACAAATTTAATTCAGCGTCTAATTAATTTATTCTTATTTTCATTATCAGCTTGAAAATAGTTTAAATAGCCTGAATATAAATACTATCACAAAGACGACAATAACCCACACAGACGCAAATTAGAGCAAATTACAACAATAAAGTAAGTAACAAATATAGGGTGTAATAAAATTATCTACAAAATTTAACATTAGCTCATATTATTTAAGTAAAATTGGGTTGAACCATTATCAGCCTTTTATACAGAGTGAGTTTTTGTTTTTTTAGGAGTAAGTAGGTAGGTACTGAGGCTAAGTCTGAAACCGTGAGAGTTATCGAAAAGTCATGATAGGTTTCACGTGCTCGATTTAGAAAAAATAAATTCTGCATTTATAAAATCTCAAATTATTTCTAGTTTTTGTGAATAAGTGAAATTTGGAAACAGTTGTTTTTTTGCTATATGGCATCTTAATTTGTTAATTAATCAAAAAATTACTACAAAGATTTGAAAGAATTTATCTACCGCACCTTGGAAATACAGTCGTTATTTTTTTTTTCTTACTCCTAAGTAATTGTTATACACCCTGCTTAATTTGGTAATCCTAAAGATATAGGTCGCGCCACGTAAAAAGAGCGCTGTCTGTCAAACTGCTCCGTGGTCGATGATTGGTGGAGAGGTGTTGCGGCGCACTTCATACCATTGATTTAGCGAGTGCTATTGGTTCGTCAGCGAGTGAACACAGGCGCAAACATACCCCCGCTACTTCCCCGACCAAGCTCTTTTTACGTGGCGCGAACTATACATAGTAGGTATATCAAGCGACGTTCTGAGGGGTCACAATTTGGATGGGTGACCGCAAGTGGCATTAACAGCTGAACGCATCCGTGATTCGGAGATCGTTAAATTGACGGCTTTAAAGTCGTTCAAATTAAAAAAAATCTTTACAAAAATTAATCCATCACGAACATAATACGTAAGCTAACTTACTTACTTATCTATATTGTTTGTTTGTATGTTTGGGGTAATCTCCGAAACTGATCCGATTTCAAAAATTCACCAATGTTTAATGGACTTTCCGAAAGAACATAGGCTATATTTTATCAAGGTACCACGCGAGCGAAGCTGCGGGCGAGTAAGCTAGTCTACAATACGTTGAGTCACTTGACTATTGGGTAAGATGATAAAACTATTGATCGAACATCTATCTATAGGGTGATTGTGATAAGCTCCGAAAAGCTTGATAAGGGAGTTTTTCAAACGCGCGGTGACTGCGCGTTGGTATCGATACAAACGTGATACAACTTATCTGTTTCGCTTTCATTATTTTAGCAAGAGAGCGGTTTTATTTTAAATTATTTTGTATATCTCTACATAATAATCTCTAATAATAAAATTGTAACACGTCGATGTCTGTAGGTACATTTCAGATAATTGTACTAATTGTACCCAGCAGTGGAATGTTTTTTGAGCTGCTAATGATGATAATGAGTGCGACCACCGTTCTTTCGGTGAATTTATTTTACTTTTCTCTCATTTCTGAAAGCTCTTGAAAAATTACTGGTTGGTAATAATGTAAAGCTACTTTTTAGAGCTTTTGTTTTTCGTATTTTTATTCAAATAATTCTATCCCCGTAATCTCTTCTTTCCAAACTTATTTTCTAAAAATAATGATATATAAATCAAAACGAATCATGATACCTAATTCATGGAACATGATTTTATATAAGTACTCACTGTATAACGTGTGCTGTATGATCCTTTTTAACCGACATAAAAAAGGGAGTTTCTCAATTCGACTGTATTTTTTCGTGTGATACCTCAGAACTTTCTACCGGGTGAACCGATTTTGATGATTCTTTTTTTATAAGAAAGCAAATATTTCCCATGTACCTAGTCCCAGAAAATTATTGAGGATCTGATGAGGATCTTCAGAGTTATAAACAAAAATGCACCTCAAGAGTGCATAAAATGTACATACATACATACATAAAATCACGCTTCTTTCCCATGGGGGTAGGCAGAGACCACGGATCTCCACTTGCTACGATCCTGACACACTTCTTTCGCCTCATTCACTCTCATTACATTTTTCATACACGCTCTCCGGTTTAGGGTACTTCGGACCTGGCCTTTCTCCAAAATGTCACCAATTTGGTCCAAATATGTTCGCCTAGGTCTTCCCCTTCCAGATGTTCCTTTCAGATAAAATGTATCTTACGAAATTAAAGTCAGTTAAAACATTTTCATTTAAAACATAATACAAACAAGTATTTATAACGAATTTTACCTAAAAGGTAAAAAAACAGGTAAAATTCGTGATAAATACCCGTTTGTATATGTTTTATAATGTGTTCTGATCGCGAAAGTTTAAAAAAGTCAATTTTAATTTAATTTTAAAAGCTAAAAAAACTTACCTGATACGCCGGCAACAGGATAAAATTATACAAGTACCTCCGCCCACCACTTAATAGAAACAAAGCAAGTCAGCCTTATCAATAGCTTTTATAGTAAGTTTTATCAGAGATCAATACTTTTATCTAATGGTGAGCTTTTTGACTGTGTAACGGTGGACATTGAATCACGTAGGCCAACTCAGGTGCCTGGGACATTGTTGAGATGGAGGCTTGTAGCACCTAAACATTGAGATTTATTATAGAGCCACAATTAGACAAATAAAATGTAAACGCCAAAACTCTGCGCACTACGTAGAGTTTTTCTTTTTTGCGTACAAGCGACATTGAACATTAAAACAACCGACATAACGTCTACATTCAAATGTCCAATGTCATTGTAGAACATTGAATTTGCTCGCACATTTTTTGAGTGTGGTCAGCTATTAGATTGTGACTCTTTAATACATCTCAATGCACCTAAACCATCCTCTCAGCTGCCGGACATATCCACAGGATAGACAATGGTCAATATGTGGGGCTGACTAAGCCGCCGTTTTCCTCACGATGTTTTCCTACACCGTGTTTATGCGCATGCATATTTTTTTCGAACTCACGAACTTCGATCAAAAGTAGAAATACGCCCCACTTGGGCCACATCCCTCAAGTAAACTAACGCGATTAATAAACCTACTTTCAATCCGTCCTAAAAATAAAAGCATTAAATATTAAAAATTTAATTAATTATGATTATGACTGTACTTACCCCTAAAGGTAGCGAGTTCGAGACCAGAGTACCTACTTGTGATTAACGTAATAATTTTTTCGTAATAAGTTTCGGGCTCCCTTTATGCTGGTGAACTGTTACGAATTTAGAATGCACCAACATAGGATGACCGCGAAAATTGTCACGAAACTTCGTGTTCGTTGATCCCAAGTTCAGAGACCGAGACTATTGTAGTACATAAGATATCAGATAAGGGGATAGTCAATAATATTAATTTGTACAATTAATAGTGGCAATTCTGAGTGTCGCAAAAGCTAAACTAAGTTAACTAAAATTGTTGCCGTCCCTTTCATAGCGATGGGAATAAAAAGGATGGCAATAATTTTAGTTAGGTTAGTTTAGCTTTTGCGACACTCCGAATTGCCCCCAGTATTAAAGTAAAAAAAAGCAGATAGTGATCCAAAATGCAAAGGTTTTTTCACCTTTGCACCCGATACACATCAAACTAACGACGCACTATTGAAACCGATTTGTATGGGTCTCATAAATATGTAGGGTTTCTTGTGATTTTACATTGAAATCGTTTGCATTTGTTTACAGAAATAAAGAAAAAAACACTTTAAAAATTGTAGCATAAACTACCCTATTTCGGATGAAGTACGTACCACGCAAAGATGACTTGTGTCGTGGGTAAAAATAATATAATTACATAAAAATGGATGTGTGATGTATGTTTCCCATGGACTCTATACAGCGCGGCGGCGTCACCGATTTTGATGATATTTCAGGCATTTGGTACGATCTCTACGGGTTCCAGTGACGTTAGAAATCGCTCCTCTTCATCCTTTATTTTTAATAACCTATAGTGTGTCCCACTGCTGGGCAAAGGTCTCCCCCATTTCCTGCATCCTTAAGTTCCGTTTTTTCTTTCAAATCGAAAGGCAAGGAACTATCCCACTCGGCAAACACGATTATATACTTGTGAAACTTACCTCAGACTGCAAAGAAGCCTGCAACTCATCACTTAGCTTCTTTAACGCTGCAATCTGGAAAAAAAACAGCTTTTCAAAATACTTATTACAGTAATTATTTTCCTACTTTCCAAAAAGACTTGCCACAGTAACGAAGCGCTCGTGGCGAAGCTTGCTAAGAAGTTCTTGAGCGGTCATTACTTGGATGGGTGACCGCAAGTGGGATTTTCATCTGAGCGCTTCCGTGCTTCGGAGGGCACGTTAAATTGTCGGTCCCGGCTTTTAAAGTCGTTAAGCCATGAGTTGGCCACTTGCTCATAATATGAACGAACGAACAAACAGTAACTATTTTAGACTATTTTAATAACTACAACTCAATAAGCCGTGTTGGTCAAGTGGATTAGTACCTCGACTTTCGATCCGAAGATCGTGGGTTCGAATCCGGCCGTGCATCAATGAACTTTTCGTATCGAAAAATTTATATGCGCTTTTACACGAGCTTATAACGGTGAAGGAAAACATCGTGAGGAAACCAGTTAGCTCTCTAAAAGCGTCGATGGGCTTGCAACCTGTCACGTATGGAAAGTTAACTTCTGCAAAAAGTGGGCATGTACCAAATATGTTATGTATTTGGACATACCTCTGACTACCCCCTTAGACATCTTCAAAAAGATCTAAAAATTGCCTAATAATCTGAAAGAAATGTCTACCTCTCCCGGGATACAGTCGTGATCATAATTTCCTTTTTTTTATTTTACAACTCAATGGCTGATAATACGAAAATACCTTGTCATCGGCGGGCGTAGAAAAAAAACAATCGACCAATCACACGCGCCCGTTTTGTAATTCAAATTCAGAACCGATTTAAATGCAGTCAGCCAATAGGTCAGATGGATTCACATCGTAAATAACAGTAGGTAGGTTACCTACGGTTTTGTCTATGGATTGGATTGTGTATGAATAGTGAACGATGTATCTACCTATTTTTTTTAATTAGGTATTCATCACTAAAGTAAAAATAACCTATTTTCTATTCTATTCTATACATTTTGTCTAGACCTGTATTGGCATCTAAGGTTCGTATTCAGAGTCCATAGTCAAGCGTGAATCGTGTCTCAAGCGGTGATTCATCACTCAGTTTTCACAGAGAACTGTAAAAAAGTACTGCTTCACTCGCGTGGTATTTACCCGGATTAAAAGTAGCCTGTGTTATTTCAGGTCATAAACTATGTAGGTATCTATAATCCAAGTTCCAGTAGTTCGCGTGAAAGAGTAACAAACATTCATCCATACAAACTTTCGCGTTTATAATATTAGTAAGAAGACTAGGAAGTAGAATTTTACATGCTGAAAACAAAAATGAACAAGATGAAAAACAAAAACAAATCTTAGACAAATCTGTTGTTTTTTTTTTTCTTTGCAAAAAGACGCGTAGTAGACGAAATTATTCATCCCGAATCGAATCGTTTAATTTGCATAAGTTTTTTTGTGTGAAATTTCAAATGTCGATAGCGCAGGTAGATTTCAATATAGGGCGGAGGAAATAGCTACTTAATGTTTTTAATGCAATATTAGGTCGCGCCACGTGAAAAGAGCGCTGGCTGAACTGCTCCGTGGTCGATGATTGGTGGAGAGGTGTTGCGGCGCACTTCATACCATTGATTTAGCGAGTGCTATTGGTTCGTCAGCGAGTGAACACAGGCGCAAACATACCCCCGCTACTTCCAATCAGCGCTCTTTTTACGTGGCGCGACCTATACCTGTCGGTCGGTAGTGGTCGATTCGTACAATCAACTCTTGAACTGAATGACGACCGGGCGTGGGTTCAAATACCGGACGTGCATAGAGAAATAATTACATATAACAAGAGTGGGCCCCTGATACGTCGCGACGACGTCGTGGCAGACCGCGAACCAGATGGAGGGACGAGCTCGCCAAATTCCGCGCCGACTGGACCATATTAGCGCAGGAGAGGGACGAATGGAGAGAGTGGGGGGAGGCCTTTGCCCAGCAGTGGGACACTGAGGGCTACTAATAATAATAAAATAATAACAATAGATAACTTTATGAACTGAAAAATGTAAGCATTTATTTTTGCTACCTATCCCCTTGGACATTTTCAAAATAACTTGTATACTTTAACATATATAGCGCTTTATGTAGGTACCTACTACTAGCTGTGCCCCGCGGTGTTACCCGCTGTGAAAAGTTCCTGTTCCCCTTTAAATACTGGGATCAAAAGTAGCCTATTTTTCATTCAGGTTAAGCAATTCTGGTACCAAATTTCATTGAAACGTAGTCAAAAATAGCATTTGTGTTAATCCAGGATATAAGCTCCTAGTACCTAAGTACTGTAAAGGGGACGTCAACCGGCTCGATGGGTAGATGACATTCGCAAAACAGTGGGTTGCATGCACGTGGCTAAGACTAGCGCAGGATAGAGGCGAATGGCATTCACGAAGGGAGGCCTATGCCCAGCAGTGGGTTAAAAGTGGCTGATGATGATGATGATGATGACTTTCCGTCCCTATGGTGACTAAATTTCAGACAATTTCGTAAGTATAGGCAGGGAAAAGGTTAACTTAGCCGATATTCAAGTGTTCTAGCCATTCTAACGTCCCAATGTCTAGTCAAACATAAGCAGAATCAAAAGAATACCATTAGAATAAAATCTAGAACGCTGATCAGAATCACAGATCTGCTCTATTTCTGAACTTTGACGTCATTCGCATACATTTGCTTGATCCGTTTACTTGACGTGTCACAAGTCACTTCAGTCAAGACAGGTCAGTGACCTGGAAGAGCCCAGAAAGATCTGCTATTGTGATTTTAAACGCTCATGTTGCAACCTAGTTTTTGACATCGATACTTAAGTTAAGCGACTTCAAGCTACGAAGTAATTAAATCAAAGTCATATTAAGTTAAGCTTTTTAGAGCCTATATAAGCTCATTCATTCGTATATTACCTATTTGGTATCAATTAACGAATGTTTCTATTCTTCATGATCATAATACGATTTATATTTACTAAAACACACTTTTTAGTTTAATTTTAGCAAAAAATTGTCATAACGCTAAATTAGTTCATATACTTAGCGTTCAACGATGAAGGAAAACATTGTGAAAGATGATTTCGATTAAAGCACCATAGGCTTCGTGGCCGAGTGGTCAATGGCAATCCGGCTAGAGGGTGATCGCTTGTATCACGCGGGTTCAAATCCCGTCGAAGTCATGAACTTTTAGTAAGATTTTTCATTTATAATGAAATACCTAAGTGTGGTTTAACACTACAATAGTGGCAATTCTGAGTGTCGCAAAAGCTAAACTAACCTAACTAAAACTATTGCCATCCCTTTTATTCCCATCGCTATGAAAGGGACGGCAACAATTTTAGTTAGCTTAGTTTAGCTTTTGTGACACTCAGAATTGCCACCAATATACAAAATATAATAAAAAAGACCTTAAAGCATCTCAAAAAGGATCCTTTATGACTAAAAACATTTCTATAATAAATAGCTAAAGCGGAGCGAACATACAGTATACCACTCCACACAGGTATCCAGAAAGCTGGTCGCTATCAGTACATATCGCTGTGCAAATAGTGATAACTTATCTACCCTATGTACTCGTACGTAAGTACTAACGGGAACATTGCCGGGCTATGGAATGGGCGATTAGCGATTAAGAAATAAGTTTTCGTGGCGCGTGGCGTTGCTTGTACGGCTGGCCAAAAATTTGGTTTACCACAAGGTTGAGTTTCATTTGAACATCATGAAACAACAAGGTCGATTTCCACTTGCAATAACATTAAGGTGGGTACTGACCAACGTTACGAGGTGTAATGTAACATTCGCATCGAGCGTGTTACGCATCGAGTTACTCGAGTTACTCGCTTGTTTCCCCGTAACACGACGTACTGACTGCACGAATGCTCGCGGTGTAACACGTTACATTACGCCCCGTAACGCCGGTCAGTACCCACCTTTATGAACTGACAATTGCTCTCTTAATATTAATTTTTGTAGTGGGTCGAAACACCGACATGTTTTGGGTTAAAACACAAATAAAATTTGTGCGGGTCGAAACTGTGGGTCGAAACAGCGAAACCTCATTAATATTTACGTCATGACATGTGTCAAGTTCGAATTCTCGTAAGAAAAAGTCAACCGTATCGACAGTTAGTTTTTAAAATGGACCACTTTCTTGGCCGACCGTAAGTTCTTGATATTATTGTTGAAGTTAAGTGACTTCGTTTGTTTGTTCGTATGAGAACGTGGCCACCTCTGGTGACGGAGTTTTTATGCCGCCTAAAGGCCTAAAAAGTGACTGAGAGGCTATAATGTGGAATGATGACCGCTAGTGGTGTTGTTAAGCCGCAACGAAAGCTTTTATATACCTACATACTAAAATCATACCATGCTCAATATGCTCATGTCATGGGGTAGGCAGAGACTACAGATCTCCAGTTGCTACGATCCTGACATAACTATTTCACCTCATTCGGTCTATAGTTTATATATTTTCAGTGTTAAACCACACTTAGGTTTTAGGTATTTCATTAGCGAAGATACAGGTTCCGTAGCTTAGTGGTCAGGCAGCTCGGCCTAAGAGCGATCGCTTGTATCAACGCAGGTTCGAATCCTGCCGGAGCTGTTAACTTTTAGTAAGATTTTTCATTTATAATAAAATACTGATTCCGTCTCATTAAATTCTTTATTTACAAGCGGTTTAACCTGACCCGACCCTTCTACAAAATGTTACGAACTTGGTTCAAAACGTTCGCCTAGGTCTTTCTACTTTTTAATTTAATAATGATACCGCTCCCGCTTATGGTTTCGTGGCCTCAAACAAACTGTTGGGCAACAGGCCGGTGCTTGGTCCTCCACAGTTAAATAGACCAAACAAAGGGACAACCCCAATTGTTTGCTATATTGCAGCGAAATTACATATTGTTTAAAAATGGGGATTACTATTATTAAAAACTAGATTACTAGCGGCTTCGTTGTGATACAAAAAAATTAAGTAATCATTATCATCATCAAACTCTAACTCAAAATGTTTATTCAGTACCGAAACGGTACAATCGTTTATAGACCACTTTGACATGTCATCAGCATACAAGACATAGGACGTCCATTGCTGGAAATATGCCTCCTTCATACCTTTATCCGCGGGTTTCCTTACGATGTTTTCTGAAGGAAAGGAAGGAAGTAAGGAAGTAGTCAGCCCTAGTCAGCCCCACATTATTGATCAGTCTTTCCTGTGGATATGGCTGACTTAGCTGAGACTGCTGAGAGGATGGTTTAGGTGCTACAAGCCTATTCCATCTCAACAATGTCGCAGGCACTACAGTGTCCCGTTAAGTGTAGGCAAAGCTTGCCTCCTGACTCTGTATAAATCATATAAATCATCTAGTAAAGATGTAAGGCCTGAGGCACACCTTTCCAGTTGATTGAGTTGGAAGCAGCCTGCATCCACCGACCGTGAACAGAAATGCACCTCGAGTGCAAAAAAATTAAATCGGTTTTCATAAAAAAAAATTTTACACGTATACTTTGTATTTATTTGTGTACTAGCTGCGCCCTGCGGTGTTACCCGCGGTGAATAGTTTCCGTTCCCGTTAGAATACCGGGATCTAAAGTAGTCTATTTTTGAATCTAAGTATAAGCACTTAAGGTAGTGGTGATTATATTTTTTTTTAATAATAAAAATCAGATCGCCAAAGACAGGGGTCAGTGGAGGATTTTGGGGGAGACCTTTGCCCAGCAGTGGGACATAATAGGTTAATAAAAAAAATAAGCAATTATGGTAAGTACCTACCATATTATTTGCTTATTAAATTCATTCAAATCCGTCCAGCCGTTTGAGAGTGAAAGAGTAACTAAGACACTTACACACACAGACTTTTTCACCTTTTTCACCTTGGTACTGAACCTTGGAAATACAGTTGTGATCATATTTTTTCAATTTAAATAAATTTTACTCAACTCTATAAAGGTTCACATTATGTGGAGTTAGCTCAGGGTGTACGTTAGGTCCCGTAGTTTACCTTGTTTGCTTCCGGCCTTTATTCATAAAGATTTGCCAATTTAATATGAATTAAAAGAATGTGATTTCTTATTACGCTTAATGAATGAAGAAATAGCAACAGATTTAATATCCGTTTTAGCTAAAATAAGTTTACTAGTCCAAAATGAATAAGAGGATTCAACTTTACATATTTACTAACCAACTAGGTACACCAATTTTTTACAGTATGCTGTTGCCTGAGTCATTGTTAAAAAGTACCTAAGCATAACCAGCATCTTGATAGCTTACTTAATCAGACATCAGCAAAGTCACAACTTCATCAAATAACAAGTTTCAGTCATCAAGAGTAGAAAACAATAATAAACAAATCAAAGAAACTATAAAACATGTAGGTAGGTACTTACATTGCATCTTTACACCAATTGCTGTATTGCAACAAGTTTATATACTAAAAATAGTATAGCGGGTTAGAAACATGATATAATTGGATGTGTGAGTGGGTCTAATCAATTGAACAGACACAACTATTGGATGAGTATACAACAGACATATTAGTACTTACATATTTATATTTTAATTTATTTAGTTTCCAACGCATCTATAGGTCCAGATAAATGACAATGGTGTTAAGGAAGTCTAATTTGGCATTGTATATGTGCTAGAACAGGTTCTAGTAACATATTTTGATAAAAATAATACAAAAACATAACCTTGTTTGTTTCTGTCAGACTCTAATAATGATGTAATTTTCAGCGTGTAAACTTACCTCGAGCTCTTGATTTTGGCATTTCACATGTAGTTCTGATAACGTAGATTCTGGTTCTGCAGCAGTATCCAACGTATCCTGTCCTGGAGCCTCAGCTAACACCTCAGTAGCGAAGGTCGTGATCTGTCCCTTTAAACTGTTGAAACTCTGATTTAAATTCAACCACGACATTTTTGATGGATATTTCTAACGCAACATATCACTCGTTATGTAAAATGACAAGAAATTCTCGTGTTATTGGATATAAACAATACGAAAATTGCATTATTTTTGCTTATGACAGGACTATGACCAGTTGGCAAAACAAGTCGCCATTTTTTATTTTGATTTGACAGTTTCAAATCCGTTTTTTTTATTCACAGCATAAAAACCTTTCCTTCAATCCAAGATCAATAAAAAAATACCTAAGTCAACTGTCATGCAGCTCTACCGTCAAAGTCTAATTCCTTTGATTTTGATTGATTTGTTTTATAAAAAATTGAATTTGAATTGAAGGAGAAAGCTTTTCATTTTCATTCGGTCGGCTATTTTTAATTTCTGTTTTAGTTTATTTCTTGATCTGTTTTGTTTTAATGTATTATTACCTTATTTTTTTAACCTACCATTAGTTTTTTCATCGTATCGTACATAATCCTTTGTTACTGTGTCAAGGTCAACATCAACAAACATAATAACATAACCTCTAAAAAATGGATTCAGAAATCCTCGATTTTCCTGAATTCGAACCCAAGAATATAATAAAAACCTATTTAGCAATAACACCGAAAAAGAATGCTGCTTTTAAGAATATAGTTAAAGTAGAGCCAAAACTGTCAAAGAAGGAAAAAACTACAACTAAAAAAGTACAGCAACTGACGACCAAAGATGCAGTTACTTTTTTACTCTCAGGAACGTTGACAACGAAAGTTTGCAAATATTGCCTCAAAGAGACTGAAATGTTGTATGAATTAGCGAAAACTGTGGAAGTTGCTAACCAAGGGGGCATTCATTCTGTTTCTGTAAGAGACATGATTGCAAGTTTTTATCCATTCAAGGTTTGTAATTGTAGGCTAGGTACTTGTTATTAGGTATATCTTCCTACTGGCTGGGACCTTACATCACATTTTGTCCTGATGTCCCACTGCTGGGCACATTATCAATCAGTGATAAGAGAAGACACCAGCATTTACTTACTCATTATGACCCTACCTAAATGCTGGTAGTCTTCTTTGAATTTCTTAACCTGTCAACCGGCAAATATATAATTCGAAAAACCGTCAACCGGCGGAACGACCCCGGGGTCGTTGCGAAGTATCGAATTTTCGATTTGCCGTAGTTAACGTACCAACGACCCCGGGGTCGTTCGCCGGTTGACAGGTTAATGACATGTGTTCCATATACTATGTCATTTGAAAAAGTTGCTTCTTAAAACATCTTAAATTTTTTAACTACTTACCTAGTACTTTAAATAACATTACAGGTGACTGAAGACCCAAACCTCCCAAACAAGATTTGTGAGAAATGCCTCGACCGCACCATCACATCATATCTGTTCACCCAGCAATGTGAGCAATCAGACCGAGCCCTTACCAACTGCTTCGAAGACATCTACACTAAGTTCTCCAATCTAGATCCTATCGATGGCACAGTGCACAAACGAGGTCGGAAAAAAATCCATCCAAATTATGATAAAATCAAAGTCGCACATGCTTATGTCATCGACTATGCAGATCCTATATTAAACATTATCAATTCAAATTCCGAGCCACTGCTAGAAGACCTAAAAATAAGCCCTTTGGAGTGCTTAAAATGCTGTCAAGTTCTGCCAGATATCCAATCTTTGACCAGCCATTCAAAATCGCACCCTAAATCCATGTGGTATATTTGCCGATTTTGCGCAAAATCATTTCCCAAACTTTACTTGCTAAAACAACATTTCAAAGAGCATGAAAAGGTTGATATTAAAATGGATGAAGAGAAAAGATTTGAATGCAAGGAATGCTGTGAGACTCATAAAAATTATCAGCATCATTATCAACATATTGAGAAACATAGATTCAAAATGGTTTTGGAACATGTTCTGTATAGAAAAACTGATGTGCTCTGTGCCGTTTGTCTGGACAAAGGGAATCTGGTGCCGTTGGATAGGCTTGTGAGCTTCCATGGTGGACCTCCGGATTTGATGGGAGAATTGACAATGAAAGGCATTTTGAACTCTACCCTGCCTGAGGTGAGAATGGTTATGCTTTCATTAGGTACTTGTTTACAACTTTCTTCAACTGCTTTACAGAGAAATGAAGGCCAAATATTTTTTATCATTAATGAATGCAAATATATCTAAAGGATTAGTTCACAGTGGCCCAAAACAGGGATGACTGGAGAGAAGGGAGGCCTTTGCCCTGCAGTGGGACATTACAGGCTCATAACATAACATAACATTGAATGCAAAACTAGTCCATGAGCTAAAGTTATCAATTTGTTAGTAGATAGGATTATTAGTCTATCAAGTCAGTTGAATGTAACCCCAAGGCTCAGTAGACACTCTGATCCCTTTGATGACCATCTTATTCAATTTAAAATAGCTCCAGTGTGATGCTAATCAATTATTTTATTGACAGTTGTGTGATACTACCCTCAAATTTTACCTGATAAAAGCAAAGTTTCGTGATAAAGTCATGTTCCTTTTGTAAATCTTTTCAGCTTCAAAAAAACATCACACAGCAATTTACTGGATCCAAAATATGCGAAAAATGTGTCAACAGTGCCATCACCTCATATGCCTTCACGAAAAACGCTTATTTCGTCCGAGACAGACTGAATACATGTATTAGTAAAATGCTAGAGAATTTAGACCCAATATCAATTCCAGAGAATAATATATGCATTGAAATAGCGAATGAAACCATCTTACCGACTCCACTCATTGAAACAACTGATGATATTGATGATGATGAGGATGTCAAAAATGAGGTGTTTTTAGAAGATGAGTATCGGATTAAGTCGGAAGATGAAGAAACAGAAGAATTGGAAAAGAAAGAAGCAATCCCTGATTTAAATAAGGAGGTTAAAAATGAAGTTCATATGAATGGATATGAGTTAGATGTCTGTGAGTTTTTAACATTTAATAAGAAACCAAAACAACAGAAAATAAGGAAACACTATGCTTGTCCAACATGTGATAAACATTTTCTATCAGATTACTTTGTTAAAAGACACATCATAAAGCATTTGAGTAAGAAGGTTAAATGTTTTCCTTGTGGTACTGAGTTTGGTAACAAATTCTCTTTAAATGAACATACAAAGTTTGCTCATGTTTTATTTCAAAGTGATTACAAAGCTTGCAAGATATGTGGAAGAGGTTTTCGTAAAGCAGATACATTGAAACAACATGAAAAACAACACAGCAATAAAACATGCCTGTTGTGTAACAAGGTTTTCAAAAATCAAAGGTACCATGACTTACATATGAAGAGGCATGTACCTAAGTTGATACTACTGAAGAAAATGTATGGAAAATCATGTAGTTTTTGCGAAAAAGAGTGTGCAAATGATAACCAACTATCTGTACATGTCAATAAAGTACATCTACAAATAAAACCGTACAGTTGTGATATGTGTGAGAAGAAATTCTACACAGAATACAACTTAAGATTTCATAAGAAGATTCATAGTAAATTAAGTAAGGAAAAATGCAATTTCTGCAGTAAAATTGTTAAATCTAGAAAATTATTGGTTATTCACATAAGGAAACATATAGGAGTAACTCCACATAACTGCCAATTATGTAATCAAGCATTCTGTTCACAAGCAAAATTAAAAAAACACATGGATTCGATCCATGGAGGGAGTTTTTTATGCAAAATATGCAGACATGTGTGTACAAGCAAAAAGGAACTTAAACTTCATGTAAATAAGGTGCACAGTTTCTTGTAGATTTAATAGATAGTCAATTAGATAGGACAGCTTTGAGCAGTTACAATTCATTATAGAATAAAATAACTGAAAATCACTAACGCTTTAAAATTGTTATTTACAATAGGTTTAAGAAATAAATTTAAACATTTTTTTATTATAATTTCTTTGTTTTATTCACAAAAATACCTTTTAACACGTTCCAGCGCGGTACGGCTATGACAGCATTTTTGAAAATTCATAGAAAGACAGTACGGTGACCGCCGTTAATTTTTCAACTTCGTTTACATCTAGTACGGTTACCGCAGTAAATCGATATTTTAATCTATGTTAGCCCTAACTGCCTACGCAATAAGACGGAGATTACGTTGCTGTATTACCGAAAATAAGTTGTAAAAATGAGTTTTTAATGTGTGTCATAGACACACATAGACAGATGTCATCAAAACGCAAGTACGGCCACAGACGGGTTTTTTACTATGAAACGTCATATATCTGTAGGGTTACTGTCACGCGAGCGGCGTTTTGAGTTGATTGTGTTGCGGCGGTTTGCGCGGGAATATTAGCAGGCAGTCAAAGCTCGCTCGGTAAGCATATTATTGATTTATAATGTATAAATATTAGTAAATACTTGCAGTATTCTGTATTTAGTAGTGAATGCTTTATTTTGCGATGGTTTTGGATGTTTTCAACATAAATTCTGGTATTTTCAGATGAGTCGGCGGAACAAAGATAAAGATCGCATTTCAAAACTATTGGAAGACACGTCTACACCTGAAGTATCAGAAAAAGACCCGAATTCCGGAAGTATACGGGTACGGTCATATCCGTCCACCGCGCTATGTAAACAATTTATTTTCCTTGTTATTGTCAGTACGGTGGTGGCAGTATTGTCATTTTGTATGAAAAAATTTACTGTCTTTTCCTATTATCCTTGCCATCCAGTACCGCGCGGGAACGTGTTAACGTTTTAGATTAAGTATTATATTTTTTTAATTAGTAGGTACCTGTAAGGCCTGTAAAATGTTGTACTGCTTGGGAAACTAAAATTATTTGTTGCAAGCTTTTGTTATTTAAAGTTGTTTTTTAAAAACAACTTTCCAGAGCAGAATAACAAATCAACAAGGCATATAAAAATCAACATCTTCATCACCCATTCTGATTCTTCTTCCATCATGGAACAGATGATAATAATTTTCCATCCCGTCCAACTCTCTAGGATCAAATTTGGTCTTTTTCTTCCAATGCATCTTAATAATATGCTTTCTTAACTCTACTAGAGTGAAAAATTTGCTTGAACATAACGGGCAAGCCGCCTCCTTAACAGAATGCTTTTTAACTCTATGCACGGACCTGATACTGGCCGATCTGAATTTATCCCCACATATATGACATTCGTAATTCTTTTCACCGGTATGCAGTTTTAAGTGGTTCTTCAAGCATGATAAATTTGCAAGTTTTTTGCCGCAAAAATTACAGATTATACCTTGGTCAACTGTATGGGTTTTAATGTGCTTTTTTAAGAGATGTTTTCCAATGAAGTTTTTGCTGCAAATATGACAAATATATGGCTTTATTTTAAGGTGGTATCGGTTCATATGACATTCCAAAAGTATACTATTCCAAGTGATGTAACCACATAATTCGCATCTGATTTTTGGTTTTACTTTTTTGCTGAATTTTAAGTCAGATTCTGTATTACTTTTCTGAATCTGACTTTTCACATGTTTTGAATGAGATTTTTGGTGTTGTTTCATTAATGTAATGTTTTCAAAACGTCTTTGACAAATATCACAATAAATTTCTCTCAGTTCTCTGTCTTTTAAAGTATCTATTCTCATAGCACTTTTTTTATTTTTTAAATCCGGTGACTTCCACTTGTCCTTGTAATTCTGCACATTTTTAACTATACAGTCAAAATGTTTACTAGTTAAATGTGTTTGTATATCCATCTTTGTACAGTAATTTTGTCCACACAAATCACATTTATAATTAAGATGATACCTATTTACATGATCTATTAAAACCTCTCTGTCTTTGCATAGAAAATCACAACTCAAGCATTTTGCTTTAGATTTTGTTAAAATCTGATCACGAAAGTGTATTAAGTGTGCAAAATGTATACAAAAAGGTTCATTGCAAGTTGAGCATTTAAATTGACATTTATGATCTTGACCTTCAATATTTTTTAAACACATAACGCATTGCATTTTCTCAATAACTCTATTTCTAGCCCTAATACATTTCTCAGTATCTGCTGGGACTAGTGTGGATTTCTGAGCTTGAATGCCATTAGACTTTTTAGGTAACTCTGTTCTGCAAGTCATTTTTTCTTTCTTATCTAGAATCATTGAGCGTTGTGTAACCAGGCTCATTTTAAACTTGATTGGCTGGGTAGGTCTCCTAATTTCCATATTGTTTATCCTAATTTTTTTTGTCATCTTATCTTCCTTAAGGTGACCCTTCCCGGCGCGTCTATCATCGACGCGAGCATGGCTAAAAAGCTTGTTGTTTCATCCAGCGCAATGCTAGAAGAAGAAGCAAAGCGAAAAGAGAGAGATAACGCATCAGAGCTCGGCATTCAGTTGGTACTTTCGCCGCTCACTCGCTCACTCGAAAAATAGTGTGCGGAAATTTCATAAAAAGTGTTCCAGGAAATACGTGTTTTTTAGTAAGCCTTACAAGATTGTAAAATAAATGCTTGTCATTTAGAATCTCCATAACATTTGCAAGGTTTCTATCACAATATTGTCTTTACTTTTACAATTTATGAGTACATTATGAACGGCCAAAGTTCAGGTAAAATTTATGCAAAAAGCAGGTTTTTGGAGGCTTATACTGAATTTGTTTCTCAAAATTTTGATTTTTAGTTTTCATAGAAACCTAGATATAGTGCACAAGATACCTATTAGTTCAAAAGTTTAAAAGAAAGATCTGTTACAACTGCATAATCACGTACGAGCGTTTGTATGAAAAGTAAGCCGGGTTGACCGCTCTTAAGTTGCTCCGTGTTGAAATAGTTAACACATTTCCTTTTTGAGTGTTCTTTATAATGATTTAGGAAATCTTGCAATAGGTACTCCAAACTTCTTTTGGCATAATGTACAATGTAATTCTTTTCTTACATTATTTCTATTAAATTTATTTCCTGCACCAGCCAAAATAATACAGATATTATCAGAATTTAACTCAATATTTTTAAAATGCTTCAACTGAAGTAATTCTGTTTCCAAATCATTTAGACATCTATTTATTAATCCAGATGTGATTTTTGTGTTTTGTATGAATGTGTATGATTGTATGAGACAGTCCGTACATTTGCTGCAAATTGTTCTACTGGCCAAGTCTTCTGTGCTCTAAAAACGAAAAATTGTTAACTCCATACGCACAATAATCTATCTAATCAATTTAAGAGCTAACAAACCAAAGCCCGTTTTAAGGTAGGTAGGTACCTACATTTTTAAGATAGGTAGGTAAGCTATTATAGGTAGGTACACCTACCCCGTAAAATGCAGACTCAATACCTACATCATTTACTGAACAAGGCAAAAGTAAGCAATTTTATGTTTGAGTATAATTAATAGCTTAATTCCAAGGTGAGAAATAGATGGAAAAATTCAAAGTCAGAGTTCAGAGACACCATAGGTACTGGGCTGGGCAGACTGCATTTGCCCAGCCCAGTATGCTGCAAGGAGTAGGTATAAATTAGTAACGTGTTATTTTAGGCATAATATTATCTGGCTATAGTTGCCATTTAGGTCCCTTTTGTTCCTATGATGTCTCTCCTCACAAGAGAGGATGTCGTTGCCGTCGACTGGTAGGTACCTACCTATACCGATCATAAACGGTTAAGTTTAGGTATGAACACCAGGGGACTTATCAATAAAACCCTGGTAATGGTAAAATAAGGGTATTACCTCTTTGAACACACTACTGTAAAGTTCCTCTAGCTTAATTCGATGGCTCCAGTCAACACTGGCTACTTCTAACTCAATATCAGTGCAGTTTTCCTCAGAATATTCAAAGCAGAGCCCACAGAACTGTTCAGAGGATAATATGTTTTGCAGCTTGGTTTCTAAAATGCTGTTTTGCATGGCTGAAAGTCTTCGAATTGCGCTTTTGAGCTTCCTTCAGCTAATGGCCTTACTCTAAGAAATTCTCTTCGATGGTTAAATGTAGAGGGCTGTTTACTTATTTTTGTAAGGATTACTATTACATGCTCTTTGGTATGGTAAGGTAATGATTTCATTTCAATAAATTTTTATCTTTTGTTTTGGTTTGGTCCAACCAAAGCAGGCAATAGTACTCTGTGGTCCAAAGTTTGGTCATGCTCTTTGGGTTTGGTTGGTTAACTTTGGCAAAGAGAATGTAACACTACGTTTTAACGTAAAAACTTTTGTTTTGTTTGCCTTTTTTTTCAATTTAATTCATTTATTTCAGACAACAATTAAGTACCTACATCCATATTAAAATAATAACAAAAAAAAAATTAAAATTTGCCACATTACATCATAAAATACACAAGACATCATAAACTACACAGACATGTTTTATAATCCTATAAAGTGCGCATGCACTTCACTATTGTGATTGATATACTCACAATCGAGCCTAACATGCGAAAGCATTCATTAGCATTCAGTATGCTGTTGTCGCTGGCCCGGACCCTGCGCTCCAGGGATGTGCACCGCTTGCGCATGGTGGTGTAGAAACAGTCCACACGCGCCTCGGCGAACATCCCCGACGCGCTGCAAAACCGGGGCAGCCCCACCAGCACCCTGAATGCATTATTGAATTGGATTCGTAGCCTCGCCTTTGACATAGGAAAAAAAATCTATCTAAACATAGTGTTTTATTCTCTTTGGTTTTGCCACAAGAAAAAAAAAACTAGCGCCAATGTTTCCAACTCACGAAAATTCGTGCTAGTGCTATGCTAATATTCGACTCCCATTCATTCATTCATTCGTTCGTATGAGCAAGTGGCCAAACCAACTCCCATCCTAAATTCGACTCACAGACTACTAGGATGCTAACGCATATTCGACTATTCGATTGTGCCCACTAAACGTAGTGTTAAATTCTCTTTGGTGCCCACTGCGCAGAGTTAGTTAGCGCAGTGGTTCTATCTTCCTAGGGTTCTATTCTCTCTGGCGCAGAGTGCGCTGCGCAGCGCGTTGTTTCTTGTTTCTTCAAACACATGCTCTTTGCTTCAAACTTTCTGGACTTTGAGTCGAAAAAAAATTACCTACTCTTCTAACGAAAAATCAACAGCAACGCTAGCAATTATTAAACACTCTGGCAAAGCTTATTATTATTAGGCAATCTGTGATCTGTGTGATACTGTTCTACTCTAGGTTCTACTTAGTATAGGATCCCGTCATACAACGACCTTCACCGAGATGTTTATTTAATGAAACGTATTTTATATGTAATTTAATATGTAAATATATAATATATTGCATATGGTATAGGGGAGAGGGGGGCACCTTCGAACACTTTTTAGGTTTTAAATTATATCTCTCTTATGGCGATATAAATCAAGATGTATTGTATTTTATAGATAAGTATGGGGTTTTTACTTAATAATAAAAATTATATTTACTTATTTTGACCAATAGAAATCCAACAATTTCCATTTTAAAAAAATACTTTTTTGTTCAAATGTGCCCCTTCCGCGGGGCACATTTGAAACCCCTAGGGGCAGTTTTGAAAACCGAGGATAAAATAAAATCCAAGTAACTTGGAATATAATAAACACTACATTTAAGTTTATTGCATTATACGTTATCATCGCGCATTGCACTCTTATTCCTACACTAATAATTAGTTACAAAAATTAATAAAACTCGAAACAGTCTGGGGCAGTCTTGAACAAGATCAAATTTATTTATTTTTATTCGTTATAACATAGAGCAAAATGAATATTGCAAAACAATCATATAAAATAATCTTTATGATACCAAATCTATAAAAATATAACAAAACAGTTAAAAACGTACTTTAAATGCTTTAACTATAAAATAAAAAATAAAATAGTCTCAATGGCTTTCAAAACATTTTATTCAAAAGTGCCCCAGTATTTTATTTCAAATCTGCCCCAATACCATATTTCATAAATAATCATCTCTAGATAAAAAACTTGCTTGAGATCAAATTAATTTTCATATGATATACACGGCCGCCTGAACAAGCTGGTTTTCGTCGAGGCTTATCAACTACAGACCACCTTCACTCATTAAATCAATTATTAGAAAAACATTCAGAATATGACTCACCTATTTATTTAGCATTCATTGATTACTCCAAAGCCTTTGATAGTATCAAACATATTTCAGTTTTCGATTCCCTCACTAAACAAGATATTGAACCAACCTATATTAACCTATTGCGAAATATTTATAGACATAGTACAGCTGCAATACAACTTTCATGCACTGGTCCCTCATTTCCTATCCAAAAAGGGGTAAAGCAAGGAGACCCGCTTTCCCCAAAGCTTTTCACAGCAACTCTCGAGGAAGTTTTTAGGAAATTGGCACCGAGCTGGATTGACAAGGGGGTTGTTTTAGGCGAGCGGAGATTGAGTAATCTCCGTTTCGCCGATGACATAGTTCTATTTTCCTCCTCAGCCGCAGAACTTGGCTGCATGCTGAACGATCTAAACCAAGCTAGCCTCGAGGTTGGACTTGCGATGAACATGTCGAAGACCAAGTTAATGACCAACAGCACAAAACGTAGACTACACGTAGAGGGGGTTGAGATAGAATATGTCCATGAGTATGTGTATCTCGGCCAAATAGTCTCTTTCCAGGCGCGACAAGAAAAAGAAGTTGCTCGACGCACCGAAAACGCATGGAAGAGATATTGGTCGATGAAACAGCTTATGAAAGGCGAACTTCCACTCTGCCTCAAACGCAGACTCATGGACATGTGCGTTCTCCCCATCCTCACATACGGTGCACAAACTTGGTCTTTGACAGCTCAGCAAAAGTCCAAGCTTGAGGTGTGTCAACGGGCTATGGAACGCAGTATGCTGGGTGTTCGGTTAACAGACCGAATACGAAATTCCGCACTGCGTTCCCAAACAAAGGTTTATGACGTCAGCAAGAAGTCCGCTCAGCTCAAATGGGATTGGGCCGGCCATGTCTGCCGAATGTCGGACGACTTGTGGGCTAAGACCACAACCGAATGGGTGCCCAACGCGAGACGTCCGCGTGGCAGACCACCACGGAGATGGCGGGACGAGTTAGATGTGCACCTTCCAGATTGGTCAACTGCGGCCAAGGACAGAAAAATCTGGAAAGAAGGGAGGGAGGCCTTTGCCCTGCAGTGGGACAATATGGGCTAGAAATAAATAAAAATAAATAAATACACGGTCTATAATATATACAACACTATTAAATAATAACACATTGAAAAATATACCTACGTTGTCACTAATTTGCTTACAATTTTTAAAAATATTCTTTATCACTGACCATGTAAACCAACCGTTGAATTATTTTCAAAATGACACTGTCTTTGACGTTAGTTGGTAACTGACAGATGTGAAGTTCGGTGTTAGGAGTATTTCTAAGGTTTCGGAGGTTAAGAAAGATAAAGGATGCATTCATAAAACCACTAATTCAAAACTGCCTCTGTTCGAAGGTGCCCCCCTCTCCCCTAGAATTTGTCTAATAATCATACCGGTGACATGTTAAATTTTTTTTTTTTTAATTAAGCATAATATTATTATACTGGACTGAAATTTGTTAGCCAACCCATATGCAATATTATTTATTTACATATTAAATTACATATAAAATACGTTTCATCAAATAAACATCTCGGTGAAGGTCGTTGTATGACGGGATCTTAGACTAACTCAGTTATACAATAGTACTCTGTGACTAACTCGTTCTACTCAATAATATCGACTTGTTTTGACGACTTGCGAAAGTTGTTTTGACAGACATGACAATAATGAATGTTGGAGTTCTTTTTTTTCTACGATTGTCTAGTTTTTAACTGACTTCAAAAAAGGAGGAGGTAGGTTCAATGTTCCAGAACCCGCTGTACCTATGTAATGTAGGTACCTACCTACTTACTTACCTATTTTAAATGTTTGTTCACTGACTATTCTGTCACTAGTGTAGTGTAGGTACCTACTTACCGATTTTAAAAATAATTTGTTTGTTTGAAAGAGTAGAAGTACCTATAGGTAGATACTTATCTACATAGGTAGGTACTTATTACCGAGATGGTCCCTTTCAAAAACGTTTGAGGGCCTTAAGTATGAGGATCTTCAGTGCAATTATAAGTCGCGCCACGTAAAAAGAGCGCTGGCTGACAAGCTGCGCAGAGTCGATTTTTAGGTCCGATTGGTGGTGCGGACTGCGGCGCGGGGTGAAGGGGTAACGCTGTCATTGATTCGGCGCATGCTATTGGTTCGTCAGCAGTCCTTGGCTTCCCGCGCTGTCACTACGTCAAATTCGTTCGCAAAATATCATCGCGTACAAAAGTTTTCGCTTACGAAATGGTTTTACATAGAAAAATATGAAAAATTATTTATGACGTAGGTATATAGTTTTATGAAGAGAGAGGCTGTTAAAAATGCTGTTGATGATAATAAAACAATGTATCAACAATACCTGAATTTTGTAGGTTAGTAGGTACCTACTTACTTACTTATTTAAAGAATCATGGCAGTTGTTTATGCCGACTTTCAAGAGCGTCTTAAGAAATCTTCATTTTCAAGTACATTTATAATTATTTTTAAGGTTTTTACCGATATTTATGTATTCTAGTAAACCCACATTAAAAAAACATAATAAAAAGTTATGAAAATGTGATTTTTCTTCTCCACTGCAATATTAGTGTTGCCAATAAAAGCCCCTTAGATCTATTAGAAGTTTTTGCTATTAAATGTCCCTATTCGATTTGTGGTATTTTGATTTGATATTTTGTAGTAAGTTAATTATTATAATTAAATCATGTAAAGAAATTCAAAATTAATGTAAATTAAAAAAAATATTTACAGAAAATACTTCTATTTACAGCACAATAGAGTAAAAGTTATAATTTTAAAAATGGCAATACCAATGCGACGTTTTCAATGTCATGTCAAAGATCATGTGTCATGTCATTGTCATGTTCTATTTTGGCTAGATGTTAGGATGTTCTGTGGCGATGTTATGAACATAATTCTTATAAGACTACTTTTAAGAGTACTGATTTATTTGTAACGTCGGTGTGTATAAATATTTTTTTTGATGATATGGTTTTAACGACTTCTGTGGATTGTGTATATATTTTTTTTACACTAAGACGCGAGATTTTTATGTGAGCTAAAACAATGTATGCCGAACTGCCATTGTTCTTTAACAATTAACACTGACTAAAACATGTTTTTAATAATAATTCCATATATTCATCTAAGTAATTTATTTATTTTATTCATGAAAGACAGTGACATAAATTTTGAAATGAGTAAAATATTTATTACACACACTAATATTTATTGTGTTGACAAAAGTAGTCAGATCAACTGTTGACAATAAAAAATAGGTGTTAAAACGGTGTTATACTAGCCTGCCCGAGCCGGCCGCCCAGCTACAATACTACCTACATTATGATAAGTACTTTCGTGCGTGCGCGAGTGTAGCCATGCGCAAACATACCCCCTCCACTTTTTTCCAGCGCTCTTTTTACGTGGCGCGGACTATAGGTACCTACCTATATATATTCTCTTTGACATGCAATCGAGCTATAATATTATATATTAAGGTATATTTATTATATTTATTATACCTATGTCAATGATCTGGAGGGTGTAGGATATATAATATACAATTATTGAAGTTGGCAAATTATGTAGGATCGCCAGTCAACCTGGCGGCGGCTGGCACCGCTGCAAGGATTGCTGAATCTCCCAGTGCGAACAGATTATTTTCAATAGCTCGATCCAGTTTTAGTTGAGATTTTTCGTGAGAACCTGAATGAAACATCGATACGATTGTATCGATATTCTCTCTCGCACACAACTCGTAATCGTAAACATCCACACGCAACGCACATCACCTCACTCACTCTTTTTACTCGGTGATTTCGTTGGTCAACGCCATTTTATTGCGTTTAGCGACTTTTTTGTAAAACCCAGTGTGCTGTGTATTTTTCTGCTTCGTGAAACTAACGGACTGCTTCGTCTTCGAGCAATCCTACCGGTAAAAAAAATAGTTATGTTTTCACCCATAGTTCATGCTACATAACTTATTTCGATTCACTTTTGTATCTTGTGTTCCAATCCAAATCCCTAAAATATTTCTGTCACATCAATTCGTACTTACTCAACTCAGTCCATTTGGAGCGAATTTTTAAAATTCCGTAATCTACGCTAATCTTTCTGTTGTTTTTTTACTTAAAACATTAAATTATGGTTAGACCGCTATCTTTTCTATTGAGAGCCAGCCATGACCGCGATTACCAAGTTCACGTCACGGCCTACCGAAAAAAATAATTATTTTTCACTAAGTATATTTTTTACCAAACTATCCAAAAGTGTTTACAAATTAACTATCATGATCTATAGTGATTAGAAGCAGTTCCAATAATATGAACAAAACTCTCAATGACCTAGTTATTGTTTGTTTACATTAGACTCCAGGTCCAGCTTCTCATAACAATCTCAAGTGATGGCTCACATTCCTAAGGTTGTTATGGGATTTTAGGGCCGGCATACATGAACATCTTGAGCAGTCATATGCAACAGCTTGAAAAGCGGTTCCTTGTATGTTTGTACAAGGCAATAATTTACTGAGCAGTCGTAGTTGATAATGGCTGCTCCAAGCTGTCGGTGTATGCTAGCCCTTAAGGCCATTCTTGTTCATTTTCCTACACTCTGTGATAGTTTGAGCAGGATAGTTTTAAAAGTGGTTAGTTCTACGGATAAAACATCCCATTTAAACAATCAAGAGTATAGCAGCTCATTTATTTCAGACTCCAAATGGATCCAAACCAGATGCCCAAAACTCAGAAAGAGATTCAAAACGAAATATGGCTGAAATCTCGCATGAGGGCTGTTTGGACTGCACCTAAGTACTGTGTGCTCTGTCTAGCAACGGATACTGAGTATTACTCATTAAGCATGGAGTTTACTCGCAATCAGGCTACATCCACAATGCCGTTGAGGGATGTTGTTAATTATGTCTTCAATTTTGAGGTGAGTACCTAATATAAACTGTTAGAGGTGTGTCAGGAGCTTAGTCAAATCTCTGATCGCTGCCTTGTATTTAGTACCTAACCCTATTAACCATACTTACTACCTACCTTCTAAATTAATTGGTTCACATGATTAAAACCTAAACAAATGTTTTTAGCCTAGGCACATTTATAAGATGCTTTTGTTATTTATGTTAACTGCTTATTTCAGATTGAAGACTACTTACCAAGTGATAACATATGTATCAAATGTGTGGAAAAAACCATCCAGGCATACATATTTATCATCAACACAAAGAAAACATATAAAATCCTGAATAATTGTGTCAATGATATGCAATCAAAAGTTGATGATATTGACTTTACTCTGACTGATGACTGTCAGTATGAAAACTCCAATGTAGTGATCGTAGTTGAGTATGACAATGAAACATTTGAACTAATAAATGACCTAACATCAGGAAACAATGCTATTTTGACTGAAGAACCAATCATAGTAAGGAAAGCAAGCACAAATTTGAACACAACTCTTAATTTGAGTGTTACTGCTAGAGACGATAAAGAAAACTCAGGTCCTGTAGTGATACCTACACCTAGAGTGGAGAAACATCCAAGAACCAAGTTTGCAAAGAAACAGATCATTGATGAGAAGGTACCTACTCCGAATGTTACCTTAAAAGAGGGTAAGATTGTAATTGAACCACTGGTTACCAGCAATGTACCATCAACACCAAGATTCAACACTTATGCATGCAATTCTTGTACCGATATATTTACAACGTACAGATCTTTAAAAGAGCATGAGAAAGTCAAGCACAACTCGGTCATCTTCAAATGTAGGTACTGTGTTAAACTCTACAACACACAACAGTACCTCGATGTACATTATCTGTCCTCACACGGCAAATCTAGATGTCGATTCTGCAAAGACTTAGTTGAATCCGACAAACTTAATGATCACCTTAAAGAAATGCATCAGAAATTGATCTATGAATGTTCGGATTGTGACTTGGTATACTACAACCATGACAAGCTTGAAACTCATAAAAAATCAAGTCATTTAGGCCAAGTTGTGCCAGCAGAGGGAAAAAAACAGTGTATTATGTGCCTTAAGAGCTTAAAGGAGATTGAGGAAGCTAGTCATAAATGCAAGTTTTCATGTTTAGAATGCCCGAAAGTCCCTTGCGTTCATTACAGTTACTTAATGTCATACCGAGAGCAGGTATTAAACCATTCACCTAAGATCCGGTGTATTGACTGTGATTACACAACAAAAAGAAAAGAACACTTAATTGGTCATGTTAATAGAGAACATTTGGATTACCATCCATTTACTTGTGATGATTGCGGAACACAGTTTTACACTAAACTATCCCTTAAAACCCATGTTACACAGTTTCATAGGGACTTAAAATGTGAGTACTGTGACACTGAGTTTAAGAGTACAAAATTACTGCAAAAGCATAGACATGGATGCAAATTAATTAGTCGGAGGTATAGTTGTCTTAAATGTGTGGCATCGTTTGACACTACTGTGGAACTTGAAGAGCATTCACAAATTAGGCACAGCGAGTTTGTATATCCTTGTTCTCTATGTAACAAAGAGTTCCCTGACAAAGACTCTTTGGAAGAACATCACGCTAGAATTCACAGTGGCATTCAATACAAGAAACGACGGAAAATAATTGAATGCACACTATGCGATATCACTTTTATGAACATCAAATCAATGCTTGAACATGAGAAAACTCACTCTCCAGACGAAGTTTTCCCTTGCAAAGTCTGCCCGAAGACTTTCTCCAATCTTAAAAAGATTTATATACACAAACAGAGGCATTACTCGCAGAGAATTAAGTGTAAAGCCTGTAAAAAGACTGTGGCTACATCATATTTGATACAGCACAAGGCATTATGTCCGGCTATTAAGTCGAAGGAGTCAAGAAATATATGTGAAGTTTGCGGGAAGTTCTTCCATCTACAATCCAGTCTTAAGACCCACTTACAACTTCACAATAGATTAGAACCATGCATACATTGTAATAAGATGATTAAGCCAGCCTCAATGAAACGACATATTGAGTTAAAACATGCATTGTACTTTCAAAATGAAGAAGAAACATCAAAAACTGCTCACCTGTTACGATGCGATGAGTGTGGGTATGTGGCACGAAAAAAGGCTGATTTTGAGAACCATGTCAACAAAATTCATTTGAAAATCAAACCGTATAGCTGTGAGTTATGTAAAAGACAGTTTTGCGGCAAACCCAGATTGGCAGAGCACATGAGAACCCACTCGACAGCTAATTCTTGCTTCTGCTCATTCTGTGGCAAGAAATTTGCGAATAAAGTGTGCTTGAAAATGCATGTTCGTAGACACACGGGGGAAAGTCCTTACGAATGTAACATATGCTTTGAAAAGTTCCGATCATCGAGTATTATGAAGACACACAGACTAAAGAAACATCAGGATAAAACGATATCATGTCCGCTATGTGATTCCATGTATCATATCGTGGCAGAAATGAGATTCCATGTTAAGAAAGTACATTGGAAGAGTTCAGAGCCTTTTGATTATAAGAAAATAGTGCCGGAAGAGTTCCATCATCTCTTTCAAGATAGGAGACTTCAGAAACTTGGGGATGAATCTGAAGTTTTTATGGACAATACGGAATATACTGTGATAGGGATGTAATCGCAGTGTTAATCAGTGGGATAGTTACTCCACTTCAACTTTTGATACTGTTCAAATATCAGTCATGCATCAATAGGTATTTCTTTATAATATGTAGGTACTTAATTAGAAGACCACAACCTAAACCAGGGGTCGGCAAGTATTTTTAGGTGGGGTCCGGATAATGTGGGAAAATATTAACGAGGTCCAGAAAGAAAACAGATAATAATAAGGGTCGATCTTTTAGCCGCTAAAAGATCGACCCTTATTATTATCTGCTAAAATTTAGCGAGCAAAATTTTTTTTAAGCTTAAAGCAACGTAACACTTGATTTTGCTTACGGTCGGCTCTTATCGTGTGAAAAGACGCGAGCGAAGCGAGCAAATTTTTGAAATGAAAAAAAAAGATTTTTTTTTTCTTTCAAAATGAAAGTATTTTGAAAGAAAAAAGCGACATGCCATTTGGATTCGCTTAGGGTCGATCTTTATTTCCCAAAAAAAAACGCGAGCGAAGCGAGCAAAATTTTTTTTAAGATTAAAGCAACGTAACACTTGATTTTGCTTACGGTCGGCTCTTATTCCGTGTGAAACGACGCGAGCGAAGCGAGCAAATTTTTTTTTAATATAAAAGCAACGTAAGTACCATTTTTCTTACGGTCGGTTTTCATTCTGCGAGGAAGAATTACATAATAAAATAAGTTTTGCGTCGCGACGCCTATAAATATCTTGTATGAAAGGTACGCAGAAGAGACACTTTTCTGTGTGTTTGGCTAAAGTGCATACAAGACTTACAATTAATTTTTAAAGAAACTTTTTTTGAAGATAAAAGCAACGTGGCACTTTGTTTGGGTCGCTTTTATTCTGTTAAAAACGATGCGAGCGTAATGAGCAAATTTTTTTCTAAGAAAAAGCATCGTAGTTTTGGCAAAAGAATCCCCTAGTTTTAAGGACATGACGTTTCAAAGTGGTCTTATTACGATCTTATTACTATTCAGTAATAATTCAGTTATTCCAAAACATATTTTGAGTTTGCTTGATTTTGCTCACGGTCTCGCCTATTCCTTAAAAAACTGTCTGTCCTGCCTGACCCCTCTGCCACTTCACCATCCAGAGCCGATATTCGGCTTCACCTATAATATCCTTCACCATCCACAGGCGCGGTAAAATTCAAATTTTCGATGCGTTAGTTCCCGAATAATGCGTTGGTTATCATACAAAATATTAATTTAAAATAAATTCAATTTATTTTAAATTAATATTTTGTAACCTTCAATATTTAAATTGATTAAATATTGAAGGTATTTAAGTACATAAAATCTATATTGTGACGAAAAAATGTATCCTTACTTAAAACAATTACCTATGTTTAACAATTTTAAATAGTGGTCCACGGAGGACCCAGCCCAGGGGGTGGGGGTCATGACCCCCCCCCTGGATCCGCCCTTGGCTCGTGAATTGCAAGAACTGTACAACACATTACACCATTTGGCGGTCCGAGGTTCGACCTTTCGCGGTCCGCATACGGACCGCGGTCCGCCTGTTGCCGACCGTTGACCTAAACCATCCTCTCAGTTCAGTCTCATTTCTTTTAAGTCCACAATAAAATCATCTAGTTTTTTACTGTTAGCAACTTACCTCCTTATGCATAATGGTTCAGTAAACCTATATTAGCTAAAACTGATATTAAATCTGTTGCTATCTCTTTTCATTGACATAGAAGTAACAAGAAAAAAACATATTTTAAATCTAGGTATACTATATTGACAAATCTTTATGAATAAAACCATTTGTGTTTAGTTGTAATTAATATGTACTTGATAATAAAATAACGTACGGAGATTACTAATAAAACAAAAATGTATTAAGGAGTGACTTTACCGCGAGTCCCTTTAGAAGTCCGAGATGAAGATTTATCTGGGTGACTCGAATCATTGTTGGTATCTAAATCCACTGAATTTTGATTGATATTATTGATTATAATGTCCAGTACAAAGGTTTTAAAAGTGAATTATTTTGTAAATAGTAAATCAAGGAATTATCAAATAAAAATAATGCTTAAATTTTATTTTTATTACAAAAATAAGGTACAAAAGGACTTTATTGTAAATCATTTTATATACTTTACAATAAATACAGTACAGCAAATACAATACAGTGTTTGAGTATTATCCGTTATTTTATTCTTATTTTATGTAACAATAAAAAAATATAATTTGAATATGTAATCACATTGAGTTCTTAGCATTTAGTTTATTAGCTAAATAATCAACAGTACATAATAGGTATACCTACTAAATTAAATATTAAGATGATTTCACTTATATTCTCTTCGTATTTTAAAATACAAATGATTCATAAAAGGTGAAAAATCTAAAGTAAAACATTGATTCGTATACTGTTTTCGAGTAAAAGTACGTTAGAGAATTTGTAAGTCTAACTAAAAATGCTACTTGTTAATAGATGTCGCTGTTAAAAAAATTAAGATAAATTTCTGCTCACACTTGTTTTTAAAATATAAACACTTAACTATAATTTAGTAAAATATTTATCTTCAAAAAATGGTAACTTCAAATAAACGTAAATGGTAACCATAATTTGTATTTATCACAAGAAATAACGGTCTAAAACTATTCGAAACTTGGCAGTGGAATTTTCTTAATAATTAGTTCGCCGATAGATGGCGTTTATATCAATATCACCAAAATGCTCATGAAAATGGCATTTACCGTTTTAGACAAAATTACACGGTTTAAACAAAAGAGAGGATTATAGGATTGGATTAGGAAATGATTACAAGGGTATTTTGAGGAGGGATGGGAACGATAACAGGAATAGGTAGATTACAAAAACAAGCCATAAGTAAGTGAAAGCTGAGTAAGTTTGGAAAAAGGATGGAAAATTTAAACCGTGCAATCAATTAAATATAATACTTTTTCGTTCACGACAGAAAACAGTTTCTAATACTGGTAGCCACCTCCTTGGTTGGGCGGCAGATATTCCTGGCCTCCCTGGTTGACCGGACCACGGCCGTAGCCTCCGGCGGGTGCGTCGGGATACCTGGCCTCACCTTCATAGGAGACCTGGAAGAAATATTTAAGAATTATAAATGAAAATGTGTTACTAGATAAGTAGGTGCCACTTAACAGGTTAGCTGTCCCGAAGCAAGTTTCGATCTTCTTTGTACACGTCCTCGTAGTAAATAATGACAGCTAACATGAGGCACATATGCCTCATGGACGTACCAGTGCAATCACCCATGAGGCACATGTGCCTCATCGGACAGCTAACCTGTTAAGTCAGCCAAGTGTAGCGTGTGATGCCAGACAACATTCTGTTGAGGTGTTAATTTTACAATTACGTTTACTTGCTTTGACATGCCTTACGGCTAGTCTCAATAACCTAACTATCTTTGGTTTTGCTTACTGCGGGTAGATATTTGACATTTCTTCCATACAAAAAACGTCAAATAGCTACTGACAGTAAGCAGAACCAAAGATAGATAGGTTATTGAGATTGGCTGTTAGTTTGTTTGACTGGCTTCCCACTGAAGCTTGACTATTTAGATTGTTGTTGAAGCATGGATTTCCCGAATGTGCATAGGCTATATTTTATCAAGGTAGGTCACCACGCGAGCGAAGTAGGCGAGTAAGCTAGTGTGTTATAAATATAATTTTAATTTCGAAGCCTTGCTGAAAGTTTAGGTACGTAGGTAGGTACAGTTTGTGATTACGAATACGAATTGTGATCGCGTAAGTTTACCTCAGCATTGAAACCGTTCCTCCAATCAGCGGTGTACTTGACGATCTGCGTGCGTCCATCAGGCAACGCCACGCGGTACTCTCCGCGCGTCACATCACCGTCTGAGATGGCGTTGTGACTGTAGTTGTTGTCGTCCTCGTTCACTGCGTACGAGAAGTCGAACGGCATTCCCGGCTCGTGATGCTCATGATGGTCGTGGTGTTCATGGTGTTCATGGTGCTGGGGACAAAATCATTTTATATTAATCTTAGAGAAAGAAAGAAAGCGCTGCATATTCATTTTTCAGTCACACAAAAACAACACCGTTTTTTTGTATGGCTGGAAACTTGATGCTCCGAATTTTGTACTACGCTACGAGACTATGGATTTACTGCATTTTTTGTCCCTTTCGGCGGCACGCTCACTGTTCGTCCAGGTACTAAAAGATATTTCTTATTGAAATTCGCCTGGTCAGCTAGTTATTCGAAAATAATTTTGTTTCTGGCATTGTAACAAAACTTTTGTAGGTAGGTAAACCTACATTTATTACGCTTTGATAAAACTTTATGTAAGAACATAAACTACTTTAGTGTCAACAATATAGGTAGGTACCTAGTTTTATAAAATGTACGAAATATTACTATCAAAATGTTGAACATAAAACGGTTGAGGCATTTCCGCGTTTTTGTATTTTTGGTAAGTAGGTATAGTACAGCTACCTATTGATAAAACTTATTTAAAGTTTTCATGTTATTTTTCTAGTTTATCTGAGTTGGTATTTAGGTATCTATATTGTTTTAGGTGTTCACAATATTACTTTTGACTTGCGAGGGATCTGAATTTAATAGTAATCAAATTGGTAAGTAAAGTACCTACCTACCTACCATAACACAAGCATTAAGTTGCATTAGCTTAATTGGCACTAGATGACGCTGTGTGGAGTGTCCAAGGATATTTATCATGGTGTCTACCTATATTTTATGGAACTTCCATTAGAAATCCACAAGTCTCAAATGAAAACTAAAGCGACGATAGTTATTGCAATACGCAAACGAATTACGAATAATGCAAACGATTACGATTTAGGACAATCTAAAGTAAGACCGTAGAAATAATTTGATAAATAGCGCCATCTAGAGGGTGATGGAAAATATTTTCAAATATCAGTAATATTTTTGAGTGAAGTCACAGATAAAAGAATACTAAGTAGTGAAGTGGTTAATCTAAAATTCTAAACTCTAAAGAATGCATTGTACATTGAATTCTACTTACATTGTTTTTCAGATATAAAACTAAAAGCAATGGATATGGGTAAGTCGTAAGAAAGTTACTAGGTACCTTTATTTTATATCATAATCTGATATGAGCTGATGAAGCTGACAATGTAGGTATCTAAGTAGCTAAAAACTAACCTCTGTGTATGATTTCTAGAATACGGTGAACGATTATCTAGTAAGTTAATTTAATTACTTATTAATTTTTGAAAATTCTATTTTATATTTGGTACTTATAAAATAATCTTTTGTTCAAGGCTTAGAAGGTGAGACGTTTGCACGAATTAGACCAACTCGTTAGTACATAATAATAATTATTTAGTTTTCTTATTACATCTAGGCCTACTTATATTATTATGACGATTTCGCATTTAAATTGCCTACCATTGCTTCGTATTTTTTCTATTGAATAACAAGTTTAAATTAGCGCCATCTATTGAAAACTAGTGAAAACTTTCGGAAATTCAAAATTTTAATTTTTAGGTTATGTAAAAAATATATTTTATTATTTAAGGATACACACGAGATAATGATATCTGGAAAACGCATGAACCAAAAATGCGATGCACAACAGCGCGTCCAATTCCCCCAAGTAAGCTACATTCAGACAAACAACCATTTTAATTTACCTATATTAGGTACCTATATCTCAATGCCCGCGGTTTCGCTAGCGTTATATTTACCCGGATAAAAATTTACCATTCCAAGCCTTATTCCAAGTCGTAAACAATGTACCTACCTAATACTATTCCAAGTCTCATCCAAATACGTTCAGTAGTTTTTGCGTGAAAGGTATAGACCTTACATCCTAACTTTTTTGCATCAGAGCAACAATAAAATTTAGCCCCTAGAGACTTCGATTTAAATTTTTATGTATTTCTATACTCCTGTTATACTGACAATAATTATAATTGATTATACATAATATTTTACAGTGGATCCTTCATACGTACCACGTAAGTCGATTTCGTCAAAGTACACTACTTGCCAATAGATGGCGTCTTTTTTCTAATTACCTATATTATTTAAATCGTTTTAGCAAGCAGCTGTGGTATGTTAATTATTTTTTTAAAGTTTATAAATTTTTCATGAGTGTACCTACAAGATGTACCTACCTTACCTACTTAGGTATTAAAATTTTTTTTTTTTAAATTAGAACAATACATCTCTCTCATTTCATTTAGTGGTTTCGCGTCGTTTTTTTTATAAGTTAGGTAGAGGTACCTATACAATTAGAATTCTATATTATGTTCCTTTAGTTTAAATGTTAATGTTTTACAGAGGAAAAAGAAAAAATTAAACAAATCCCTTCGTCTTATACTGGTATGTTTTTTAAATTACTTACCTAATGTTATTTTTTTCTTACATACCAGTCGTTTGTCAGTGTATTTATCGTGTTTCTTTTTAATGTAGATTATACCAATCCCACAAGTAAGTTATTTCGCCTTTTTTGTTGTGTTACCAAGAAAATGCATAAGTACCTAGGTACCTACTTAAAAAATATTATTAACTGGTGTGAAAGAAGAAAGCACTGAAACGTGCAGTGACTGTTTTTAACCTTTAGACCCTAGGCTTTAAAGTGCGCTAGACGCCGTCAGCGTAGGTAGGTATATTTAGGTATACCTACTATGTATTAACTATTGCCGATTTCTTACGACGTTATGAGCAAAACATTTATTTTATGAGCCGAGGTATTAAGAGGTAATTTGTTAATATTTCTTTGATTTTAGCAGTGGAAACTGTAGAAACGACAACGCGTGCCTATTTAGCTCCGAGAGCGGTTGGAGATAAGCTGTTTGAAATAGACGACTACTGAAAACATACTAGAGCGTGACATAAATACCTACTATTATATTGATTAAATAAAACTTTGATTTATAATTTTTCATATTTTTTCTAGATACCTCTAACTGACCCGAAAAACTTTGTTTTCTTTTGAATTTACAATGCGCCATCTATTTAAAGAAGTAGCAACGCTATCCAAATTTTCCAGCTGATTTTTTATCTGTTTTTTTTTTTTGGGTTTTTCCTTTTTTTTTAAATCCATTAGAGCGAACTAAGCTGAACAAAGTTATTTAAACCGGTAAAGCAATTTATTTATTATAGAGGTCCTAGGAGGAGACTTCTCTACACATTTATTATTTAACCTTAAAAGATTCTGAAACTGGACAGACGTGCCACCATGACCTAGTAGCATAGCTGGGCACCGTTAATCAAATGGTTAACTTCGTTAAACGTTAATCCGTTACAAAAAAAGTTAGCTTCGTTAAACGTTAAAGCGTTACATTTCGGAAGAATTAACGCAAGTTAACGTTAATCGTTAATCAGTTATTAGTGGCAATTCTGAGTGTCGCAAAAGCTAAACTAAGCTAACTAAAATTGTTGCCGTCCCTTTCATAGCGAAAGGGAATAAAAAGGATGGCAATAGTTTTAGTTAGGTTAGGTTAGCTTTTGCGACACTCAGAATTGCCACTAATATGTGTAAAATTGCATTTTCTCGACCAACTGGCACACTAAATTCGGAAAACAAACGAATTTTGATAGAAAGAAAATTACAAATGAAAAATCTTACTAGAAGTTTTACGGTTTCGACGGGATTCGAACCCGCGAGATACAAGCGATCACCCTTAAGCCGGGCTGCCTTACCACTCGGACACGAAGCCCTTGCCGCCGAAGACGAAACTATCAGTGAGATGATATTTCGGTTAAAGCACCGAAACCTAAGTGTGGTTTAACACTACAATAAAAAATATAAACTACTTATAGAAAGAAAATGTCGGTTTGACTTTGAATTGAAACTATCAATCAAATTAGCATCTCTACGTTCTTCACCAACGAAATTACGAACACACTTAGATATACCTACTAGGCTAGTAGGTATATCTAAGTGTGTTCGTAATTTCGTATTGAGCTAGTGACTAACTTAACGGGGCGTTTGTGGCCACCTCCTTCATTGCTGAAACATTTAAAAGCCAGGACCGATAATTGAACGTGCCCCCCGAAGCACAGAAGCGCTCAGCTGTTACCCTTATCTGTGATGTGACTGATTTAAACGTTGCCTATGAACGATCTATCAAGAACATGCAAGCTATAATGAAGGTTGTGCTTTAGCTTTACTAAGTTACTATTGACTTTTTATTGCTACATGCAAATTGTCAATTTTACCTAGATCCTATATTTCTATTAAGTCATAAAATGTTATGATGCCATAAAATATGTAGTGAAAATATTTTAATATCACGACTTAAAAATGCTTTGAATTTTTAATAAAACAATGGTAGCATGTCAGATTTTAATAGGTACACGATCAAAACCGACATTATGTTTTTTGGTAGGTATTTTTTACTAGCTGATTAACAGCTAGCTATTTTGAAATAATAAAATCGAAAGGTGTCTTACCTTCCTTAATAAATTAACTCAAGAATTCAAATCCTCAAATACATAATTTCAGTTATTCGTACTGTCAGTGTCACCATTTATTTGCCATGGAGACAACATTCTTAACATTGATGATATACGTAAGTAAAGTCCAATTAATGTTAATTAACAGAGACTAGTACCTAAAGTATAAAGTAATAAAGACCAGATTTTGACGAGAAACCACAAACGGGAATTTATTTACCTATATCAAACAAACTGGCGCCATCTTTTTTCGAACATTTGTAAAGCTCGATAGATTGGCAGTGCCACAGATAAAAGAATACTAAGTAGTAGCAGTGCTAACTACCTAATAAAAATAATGAAACAACGCCATCTAGATTTAACCAGAATTTCGATTGCACGCAGATTTGTATGGAATATGTAACTCCTTACCTAGGTACTAGTGGCAATTCTGAGTGTCGCAAAAGCTAAACTAAGCTAACTAAAATTGTTGCCGTCCCTTTCATAGCGATGAGAATAAAAAGGATGGCAATAATTTTAGTTAGCTTAGTTTAGCTTTTGCGACACTCAGAATCGCCCCCACTAACTATTCTTTGATGTTGATTTTTGCCTTAGAGGCTTGTTCGTCTTACTACAGTGTCCCGTTAACTGTAGGCAAAGATTACCTCCTGACACTGCTTATATCATCAGCTGGTAAAAGAAGGCTCAAGCTATGTTTTCCAGAAAATAAATAATGTTTACCTTGTAGGTGCCTCTATTGTTCATCCACAGAATAAACTCTGCTTTAAGCATTATAACAGATAAAAGAATACTAGTAACGAGCCCATAATTTTAGAATACGGTAGGTACCTAATTGATCGTTTTTTTCAGCTACAATGCTAAAACAGATGGATGTTCGTAAGTTGCACATGAAAATATAGGGATCGCGCACTCATACATGATTTTGTTAGTATAAACGCCGGTGGTGCCAAATAGGCCATCCCACATAATAATTTATGCTATTGAAAACTTGTTTTATAATTGAGAGATATTTTTATTGATGTTGTATTGTTGTAGACAGTTGAAAAGATTGTCACACTTACAATAGAGTTGTTTTTTCTCTCTAGAATACGGCGAAAAACTAACAAGTAAGTTGATTAATTTTATATTATTTTTGTCTAATAAAAACCCGACATCAATCAAATGACATGAAATTATCGTAGCTACCCATAAAATATGTAATGTTGGCAAATAATTTTAAGGCATAGAAGGTGAGTTGATTCAAATTACTTTTGTTGACTCTAGTCAATGAACGTCTCCATAGATGACGCTGCCTAGACATAGTTTAGATAAGCGCCATCTATTGTGGAGTAGATAAACTTGTTACTATTAAATCATTGAAGCGCCATCTGTATTGATGTGGCGTGTGATATAATAATTTATTTTTTGTTTAAAACGGGCAGAAAATTATCACGATCGTCAACTTCTGAATGCTAAGGGCTGGACTAAACAAAAACTGAAACGTACGACTATAGCACTACCAAATTGTAAGTAGGTATTTCTAAAACTAAGTAGGTAGGTAAAGGTAGGTACACACTAATTTAAATACATTTTCAAAACGCCTTCCAAATATAAGTCGCGTGACAAAAATGTACAAAGATCGGTCGATCTTTGTACATTGTAGGTACCTACGTGTAAACACCGTTTATATAGCAAACATAATTTCTAATAGATTCCCTTGGTATTTTATTTAAACCTCAAGAATATTTTATACGTAGGTACCTACCTAAGTATACCTATGTTTTGGCGATATCTGAATCATGACAATTATCATTGTTTATCTTTTAGCAGGGACTCAAGCAAGTAAGGTTAATAACCTCTACTAGGTACCTAACTACATTAAGTAGGTATATAAACCTTATACCTACCTACCTACTTATTTGTCTTTCTAATTCGTAAAGACAATTTCGCTTCTTTTTCTAATCTGAAAGTTGAATTTAACAAGCTAGGTATTTTAAATTAAGTAAGTACCTACCTACTTATTAGTAATTAAGTAGTAGGTATTAGTATAGTATTATTTATCTGTGGTAAGTATTACACTTCACCATGGTTTCAACTCTTCTGTTAACATGACAAGGTGAGGATACCGCCCGAAGCGCCTGACGAAGCTAAATTTGTTTTTTAAATATCGTTTTAGCCTTTCTGCCACCAACGAAAGCGTCATACAGGGCGCCACCGTCGCCAGCTGCCAAACAGTTCTACATAGATGATTATTGATTATGGATTGTTATGGATGTCTGTAATACATCCATAGGATTACTGAAGAAAACGTAAATTAATTGTTTTAAAAATTGATTTTGCTACTATTTTTCCTTGTCTTATCATCTACCTACAAAGATAACCAAAATTAAATATTGAAGGAAATCTAATAAATAAAAATGTGTTCAAAAACCAAAATTTCGCTTAACTCGACTATTAGGTATACCTAAATGTATCCTAACCGTAGGCTTCTTCGCGATCGGGTACAAAAAGGAAGGTCCCTGAGAAGTGAAGTATTGTTGGTCCCCCAATAAGAATCGAGGATAGGGTCTACCTAATGGTCTTGAATGATGTCTGAGGGGTAGTCAGAGGTATGCTGTGGACTTACCTCGTGAGGAGTTGGGCTCGGACCGGGCGCGGGCGGTATGTACGTGTTAGGCCTCGGGGCGGGCTGCGTAGGCCGCGGGGGCCTATATGCCGGCGGGGTCGGGATCTGAAATTACATAGGTAATATTATTATTTCATAAGTAATAAAATGCTAAATAGGACCACATTTCAACAATGCCCAATTTAACCTATTTCACTTTCAAAACTGTCGTGAGTTGTATTAGACAACTCACGACAGTTTTTAATTTTACGTTAGTAATTTCCCGTGTGCTATACAGGGTGTTACCAGACCACTACCGAAAACTTAAGGGGATGAAAGTACCCATTAATATGAACAACTTTTTCTAAGAAACCAACACTGTGAACGCGAAAAAAAAAACAGCTGTTCCATACATAAGTTCAATACCTACTTGGCTAAAGTGTATGAAACAGCTGTTTTTTTTTTCGCGTTCACAGTGTTGGTTTCTTAGAAAAAGTTGTTCATATTGATGGGTACTTTCACCCCCTAAAGTTTTCGGTAGTGGTCTGGTAACACCCTGTATATACACGGGAAATTCACGTACCTAAATTATCGCCGATTTAGAAATTCATGAAAAATGAATGAATGCCCAACCTTCTACATTGAAATGTCAAAATAATTGTTAAATAGATAAACATTTTTAAACAAATGACCCTGTGTTGGGCATTAGGTAGGTACATACCTACCATTGTTTTAAATGAGTCATGCATGTGGGAACAAATGGATTTTGGAGCAAAGATCACAGATTGCTGATTTTAAAGTTCACTGTATTATGTAGCTCTAACTGATGTTTACTTATTAAGTACCTATTCAAAATATTGGCATGCACCTGACTACCTACCTCATCAGACATCGGTTTTGAAAAATATTTTTTTAAACATTTTACCTAGGTAATTGTTTAAAAAAATAGTTATCTTTAATATTTTTAATAAGTTTCCAGCAAGAGTACCTACCTACTTATTTACCTATTGCCAAAGACGATTAATATCTAGAAGACAGACAAAGGCCATACTTACACAAAATCGTAACCTGTATACCTACCAGATAGCCTACTAGAAACTTTAAAACATCAATTTTATCCAAGAAATTTCAATGACTTTCTAGTTAAAATTACTTAGGTAAGTACCTACCTAAAATTTTTTTTATATTGAATATTGTTGCTACCTACCTACTACTAAGTATTGAAATTTCTTGGATAAAATTGATGTTTTAAAGTTTCCAGGCTATCTGGTACTGCAGGACAGGGTTACGATTTTGTGTATGGCCTTTGTCTGTCTTCTAGATATTAATCGTCTTTGCTATTGCTAATTTAAGTTTGTCGCTAAACAAAACCGATCGCGATCAATTTTGTTTCGTGACAAGTTAGGCAAATACCCCTGCAGGTTGTAGGTAATATTAATTTCTGTATGGATGGACATACTTACCTCCGACTACCTTATTAGACATCTTGAATTTTCCAAATAGGTACCTATCAGATAAATGACCCCAGGGCCAGTTTAAACGCCCTGGGCGGGATTTTCGCGGCTACCCGCATATTTATAAATTTTGAAAAATGGCGGTTTGATGGTAGGTAGGTATTGGTACGCCTGGTAGGCGTAGAATCCCCTAGTTTTAAAGACGTGCGTGACATGTCAAAGTGGTCTAAACGATCGTAGGTAAGTAGGTAGGTACTAAATAAATACATTTTGAATTTAAATTTGAAAAAGTTTATCTATCTATGGCGTTACCTATTTGTCGCCTAAGTGGTAGGTCCTAGTAGGTATGTATTTGCTTACCTTGTTAGCATTGTTTTGCGGGGGGAAGGGTATGGACGGGGGTTCGTAGTTATAACCCTTGTTGGGGGGTAGGTACTCGTTGCCCGCCGCCGTCGCCATGGCAACCAGGCACACCGCCACCGCGCAAGATAACATCTGGAAAGAGAGACAAATATTTTTATTATATACCTACTTAAGTACCTAGGTACCTACTCACATTATTTGTATTTAAAAGCTTGCGCAGCACATAAACCATCCTCTCAGCTCAGCCGGCCATATCCACAGGAAAGACAATGGTCAATACGTGTGGGGCTGAGTAAGCCGCGGGTTTGTTACGATGTTTTTCTTCACCGTTTAGAGCTCGTGTTAATGCACATAATTATATAGGTACTTTTTTTTAAACAAAAAATCTACTGATGCACGGCCGGGTTTCGAACCCACGACCTTCGGATTAAAAGTCGATATACAACTCACTTGGCCAGCACGGCTCTAGCTTTAGCTCATAATCGTATATAAACACTTGAATTGAACGATTAGTGTCTAGAAATCAAGACATAACAGTGCCTAGACATTAATTACTAGGTAGGTACCTACCTGATGTTTTTAATAATCACGTAATTACGAATGAAAACATTAAGAGATTTACGAGGCACCCAGCCTTGGAGCGTAAGGTAAAAGTCAAAGAGGAATACATTTGCCCAGCTGTGGGACACAATAAATGAACAAAAAAGTAGGTATCATTATTATTAAGTATACCTAAACGAGGTTGTGTAGATGTAGGTAGGTAGGTATAGATAGATCCTTTTTGGTCCACACTACGCCGGACGCTGGTGGCTACCCTATGTCGATCGGGGACAGTTACTAATTTAGCTGTAGGTACCTTCTCACCTACAAATTTTAAATCTACTGTCTCCCTTCCTGTTTTTACATTGTAATGTTCGTCTGTGCTCTGTGTTGTCCAAATAAATGCTTTATCCATTATCTGTCTATCTTTGTCAAAACAGCAGTAAGTATCACATTAGAAATTACAAATCAAGTGTTATTATGTCGTAACATGCAGTCAATAACCACACATTCCTTGCCTAGGCACTATTCTGTACCTAGGCAAGGTGTGCCGACAATGCTATAGTGCAAGGACGAGACACTGAAACGCTAGATTGTATCCTAGGTAATGTGTGGTAACCTAGTCTTTATAAATGAAGAATCCTACAAATCATACTATCCTACTATCCTAATCCTACTATCCTACTACTTAATATTATAAAGGTGAAAGTTTGTGTGTTTGTTAGGTAGGTACTCTTTCACGCTCAAACGATTTGAATGAAGTTTAGTACCAGAATTGCTTACTTAATACCCTGGATTAAAAAAAGAGGCTACTTTTGATCCCGGTATTACCAGTGGTCTTAAAGAAAAAAAATAGGACTTTCGGAGTTTTTAACAGAAATGCACATATAGAGTGCAGGAATTTGCTCTCTTATGAAATTGAGTCGGTTTAATATTTTTAATATTTTGCCACTTGTTTATAAAGATTGGACCTAGGTACTTGGCCGTGGGAACCTCAATTCTAATATTTAAGCCCTACAAACAGACAGTAAGGCTCCTAAAATGTCAACTGTCGACACCACAATAAATACCAGCGTGAGCTCATTACGATTTCAATTTGGTCTGTTTCATATTATTAGTTTTAGTGGCGTTTATTTATTTATTTAATTATGCAATTAAACACTCGTGGTTAGAGTAGTTCATTGATTATTGAGTTCCTACCCAACATCTCTTTCCTGTGGATATGTCCGACAGCTGAGAGGATGGTTTAGGTGCTGGGCAAGCATATTCCATCTCAACAATGTCCCAGGCACTACAGTGTCCCATTAAGTGTAAGAAAGCTTGCATCTTGACTGTATAAATCATTTAGTAAAGATGTAAAGGCCTGAGTAGTACCCAACTACCTCTACCTGGTGATGGTGACGGTATTTTAAGGCCTTAGGTACCTAAGCCCTCCGTCATGGCTTAGCGACTTATAAGCATGACAATTTATCGAGCCTTAAATCACAAAACATTTTAGCTCCGTAAAATAAGCTTTTTTAATTTTGTCGATCGTTGGTTGAAGGGAAATAAGTAGTTTACCATTAACTGAAAAAGGGCAGCTAAATTACACAAATCAGAGTGAATCGTGTCTTAGAACACGTTACGTTGTCCTTCCTCTAAATACCTAAATTGTTGCTAAGACCTAGGTTTCTGTTTTCTAAAAAACGGTACCGTTATTTTAATGACTGAAATACATAGGGACTTTATTAAAACGAACTCTAATTTAAAATGAACAACATTCGTTCAAACCTCTGCTAGGATATTAAAAGCCTCTTTCCACGCCACTTTTTCCAATCTTCCGATAGGGACCAGTCGAATTGGGATCCTGTTTTTGTAGGTACTATGCTAATAGATCATTTTGGCTAGTCATGAGCCTTGCAAATAATTGAAACGTCAAGAACTAGCTAACTAAGCAAAAGTGTTAGTAGAATTATTTACAATAGATAGTTAAAAGTAACTATTGTTCTGTGATTCTGGTGTGGCCACCACTTGATTACCTACTCCAGAGTTCCAGACAAGTGTGAATGGGACTGTCTCCACGGGCGAGTGTATCGCGACGATTCCGTCCTCATATCATCGGGCACCTAATACTTATACCTACACGGTTAGGTTATTATCATAAGAATTAAATTTGCTTGTCAATGTCACCCGTATTATCGCCGCGGTGAAATCGCCGTGTGGACACGTTTATAGAAGGTGTATAGAAATACGTGGCGCGACGATAATATCGCCGCGATTCTCACGCTCGTGGAGACGGTCCCTAAATCCTGAACTATCTTGAAGCATGTTACCGTTTTAAGCAAGTTCATTTAAACAATGAGCTAGAATCTAGAAAGTAGATCGTGTTTCCACCCGCCTTAAGTTGCAACGTGCTTCGTAAACCTTTAGCCAACAATCATTTATTCAGTTTAGCTAATGTCGGTGGCTGTCTTTGCAAACGCAACGCTGTCATTCGTGACTAGGGATGTGCTAACCTACAATTTGAATAAACATCGTGGTTTTAGAATTGCAATGAATTATTTTTAATTGGGTAGGTTTAGTTTGTAATTCATGAAATTTTGTGGGTGTATTATTTCTCTGGTAGGTTAGGTACCTATATAAATTTATTTAAATGTGATGGGCCTTAATTGTTTGTCAATTTAACAAGGCTTTCATTTAAACTTATTTGTACCTACCTAAATGAAGATAACCACAGATTTTGTAGTCATCTGCCCATAAGAGAGGCTCGAGTCAACTATGAATAATGAGGTCCTACTTATGTATCACGAAATATTAGTGTTTTTTGTAAATAATCCAATCCAAAACATTAAAGTGCTTGATTGATAGGTAATTCTATTGAAAGAAAGTGATCACAAAATGGATGGACAACCTCTAATTTTCTAGAGGTTGATCATGTGTCTGAATAAATATTATGTATTTTGTGATCACGGAAGCACCAATTTACTTTACTATAGGTACCAACTTTACTTTATAAAGTTTACTTGAAGTGTAATAAAATATATTTGTAAAAAGAATTTCAACAATCTAAAAAACAAAAAGCAAGCCACAACACTGGAATTTATATTATGCATACCTACCTACCTACTCGTAAAAACATGGCATTTATATTATGTATATAAGTACCTACCTACATACCTACTCGTAAAAACACAAAAATTTGCAACAATATAATGTTCAGATGTATTTCCATTAGATTTGAATCGCAGCTTGCACGCCAAGCCACATTCACAGCACCACTGTCTCTTTTGAAGGACTATGAAATAGGTTAGCTGCACATAATAATTTCGTGTGAACAACTACCATTGTTTTTATGTGAATCGGCCACCAAACCACGCATCGTCAATTCAATTCTTATTTCCCATCCGTTACGGTCCAAATTCCTCTGCGTAGTTATTTCAAAACATGACTTATTTAGATAGATTTGTGATGATAAGCTAATTTATTACATTGGGAAGTAATGTCCATTGAAATACGTGCGAATTCTAAACGTTGGGAACTGTGGATCTTTATTATATCATAATGTTTTGATAATTACATAAAAATATTTTTATATTGCCTTTTAATTCGGTAAAGACAATGGACTTCCAATGATTAACTAAGAGACAATAAATAAGTATGTATACTTGAAAAGGGAATAGCCTTATTAACTGTCCCGACTGTTAGATAACAAGAAGCAACAAACTTTTGATTGGTTTACTAACTTCGGTTGAGTTGTAGGTCGACCTATTTCTGACACAAACCAAATTAAGGAAAAAAGTGACTATGGTATCTACTTACCTACAAAGCACAATATTTTTGTGTGTGTGTTGTCAATAACTTGTTTTATTCAATAAGATAAAATATTTACCTTCTTGACATTTCAGTTAGGCTAAGGACTCGAAGCGATTTTTACCCGAGCCCGCTGCGGTGGCGGAATGGAGTTTTATTTTCAAAACTCACAAGACCGGAGCTTTGTGCGGTTACGCAGCCGTCGCGGTTGCGATTATCGCTCGCAATCTTGGCGGTTGGTTATCGCAAGACGGTTAAACGATCAGTTGAGTTCCAGAACGCCCCCCGCTGCCCACTGCGGTCGCCCGCCAACCGATCGCAGAGAGCGCGGGTGCAACCCGCCGCGGCTGCGGGACCGCGACCCGCGCCTGCCGGTGCAGTGGGACCCGCAAACAATCGCACACGCAGCGGGCGTATAACGCGTCGTGAAATGTGCTAAATGTCTGTATTCTACAAAGATTGCGAGCCCGCAACCGAGGCGGGCGCGGGTGAAAACCGCTTCGTGAGTCCTTAGCCTTATATTCATCACCGGTTATTTTACGTTGATATTATAATTTTAATTTAATTAATAGCTTATAGTTGTGTTTTATTTGCCCTGGCTTAGATAATAATAATAAAAACAAGATCCAATCTAACAATATGGCAAAGGTCAAACACATAACATTACATAACCGACAAAAACTATTTTACAAAACATATTACGAGTAAATCAATTTATTGAATGTAGGTAACAACTGCAATGTTATGACAAGAAAATTATATGTTACCTTTAAAAAGTTGCAACCTTTTGGTTATAACAGGTAAAGAAATATTTGCTTGCGTAATCTGTCTTAAAGTTTAGACGTAGGTACCTAATTAAAAAAAAAACAGTAAAATTAAGTGTTTTTGTAGGTAGGTACCTACATGTGGGTGCATTGTAATACAGCTAGTAGGTACCTAGTTTACTCCAGAGACGGAGTTTTTTTTAGTTATAAAATAGTTTTCGTTTGCTAAAGGTGCCCTTATAGGAGACCTTTGCCCAGCAGTGGGACACGATAAGTTAAATATAAAAAAAAATAGTTACCCTCTCATATTAAAATTTAAAATGGTAAAAACATAATAATTACGTATTATTATTTACTGGAATTATTAAAATATTAAGTATATACCTAAGTACCTACATTTTTTCAGTAACAATTTTTAAATTACTACATCATTACATAAAACTTAAATACCTTGTAATTAACTTTGTATTATGTTTTGTAACAAATTATATAACGTGATTAGACACGTCATAATCGATAAGAACACCCAAAATTAGTCTACGCCCATCCCTATTAGATTTGACAAGATAATGTTTTTAAAAGTCACTCAGGCAACGACAGGTAGACGCATTCAGCCTACAATTATAATGTCGTTAGGAACTTAGTCCCACGGTGTAGTAATGTGATAGTTATTTTGTAGATTATCGTATGTGAACATGGCTTAGTCAATGTTTAGGTAGGTAAATCATACTTGTAATACATAAAGTTATATTCGTCAGAATCGTTTATACCTACATGTTATACAAAGTACCTATGTTATACCTACCTAAGTACAAGTTTATACAAAGTTGTAGTACTTACCTGTAAAGTTACAAACTTTTTAAATAAAAAAAAACTTAAGTAAATAAATAAATACATAGGTATACCTATACCTACTCTACAATTTAAACTTTCGCGATCTCTAGACTTTTGTGATTTGTTTTTGTTTGTATGGCTCTCTGTTAAACTTTTAATTAAATATGTAACGCCTTCTTCATGCGGAAATAGCTACCTACTTACAATTAGCAAAAATAGTGCTTTTTACATGACTTTTTTGAAATTTAAAAATACCGTATGAGTGACGGAGTTTTTAGGCAGCCTAAAAGCCTCCGTCATGGATTAACGACTTTAAAACCCCAGACCGATAATTTAACTTGCATTCCGAAGCACGGAGTGCTCAGAGGATAATGCCACTCAACACAGCTCTTAAATTGTCTGATTACAAGCTCTTAAACTTAGTCATAATCGAAATAAATTAAGTAAATAATTCTGCACTTATGTACTTACTAGCTGCGTCCCGCGGTGTTACCCGCGGTAGTTCCCGTTCCCGTGGGAATACCGGAATCAAAAGCCTATGTATTATTCCCAGTCATAATCTATGTGTATTCCAAGTTTCAGCAAAATCCGTTCAGTAGTTTTCGCGTAAATAATCTAGTACCTAAAGTTTTATTGTAATGGTATGTTACTAGGCACAACTTAACTTAATCTTGTATGTGTGGTCACGTCTAGTAAGTATTACAACTTTCTAGCTTCTATCTAGCATTTGAGGCGCCACTGGCTCTGCTTATTAAAAGTTATTGATAGATCGTTAAGGTTAAGCGACTCAGCGATTCACAATTAGGTGGGTGACCGCAAGTGGCATTAGACTGTTCATGTAGGTTCCAAGTAAAGTTATAAGTAAAACATACATGGCTTTTATCGCTGAGCAGAATTTAGAAAAAAGTTAGGGAGGCCTATACCCAGAAGTGGATGAAGGGCTGTGTGATAATAATGATTGAAGAATTAAACCTGCAGATGTATTTTAATGGTTAGATTTACTTGTCAAATCTATAGTACCTAAACATATTTCTGCATTAAAATGGGTGAAAGCAAATCAAAACTTTACTTAGGAAAAAAAGAAAGAAAGAAAAATCATTTATTCTTTGTAGGACCTCAAGGATAACTCAAGTTTCGTTTTACATGCTAGGTGATTCTAATGCCTGTTCAAACGCGACTCCCTGAATGAATGAAGGAATGAATGAAACTCGCACATCTAGCTACAAACATACCTAAATGTGGCTAATAAAAGCTACAAACATAAATGGTGGTCGAGGCATAGAAACAGTTGTTAACCATTTAAGTACCAAAAAGTTCCCCGAGGCTACCAATTTACTGTAAATAGTTCCTACGTTTCTATGTTTCCTTGTTAGTGTAATCATCCAATTTGTATAAACACTTAATCTGGCTTTAGTTATTTTGATTTCTAAACTATAAATGTTCGCCGATTGTGTGTGCCTAGACTTTTAAAGAAAGATTCGATACTCGGCCGAGCATCATACTTTTTATAAATGTGAAAATATGTTATGATGTTGGAAAATTAGTTACTACAGTTCAGTTACTACTTTTTCAAGTAATAAACCATGTCACGGAACTCACGGATTAGGCCTAAACTTACTTTAACCCAGATAAGCCTACTGTCCTACATATAGGTCGGTAGAAATAAAAAAATATTTACGACTACCCTCTCCATTTACGGGTATTATTGTTTGTGATTTAAAGTGACAAGGCTATGCGTTATTGAATATGTAAACTCAGGAGGGCCGGCTTACATCAGGATTCATTCAGGTGGCGTGGTTGTGCAGATTGGGAGTTGGATAAATTAAATGTCTTCTTCTTGACAACCATTGTTTTAATCTTCCAGCAAGTAATTACAATATTCATAAAATCAAGACACCACAACTTGTATCACATTATGAAGACTGGTTATTAATATCCTCTTAGTTCAGATAAGATTTGATTCAGGCAGTAAATAGCGATTTGTCGCAAAGCGAGGTGCGCTGGCGGCCATCGTTCAAGAAGCGTCCCCTTGAACTCCTCCGCCCCGCTCCCATCGGCACGACACTTCGCTAGAGCAACCTTAACCTCCTTGGTGCTCTCGTCCACAGACTTCTTCTCGTGTCGATACTTCAACTTCCTCATAGACAGGACAATCTATGCCCTTGACATTGACATTTCTACCACGCGCCGACACGGCCAGACTGACATACCGACCGTCCTCGGGCGTTATATCATTTCTGAAACAAACATGTCCAATCACTAGGACATCCGCTCGTCCATCCTACAATCTACTGGCAGGACTTCATTCTAGGTAGGTACATGAACTACCAGAGTGGCATCAAACACAAAATCACTCACATCAATATCATCATGATTGCCGTGAGTGGCATCAAACACAAAAGCATTCAAATCAAGACTTATGATTGCCGTGAGTGGCATCAAACACAAAATCATTCACATCAATATCATCATGATTGCCGTGAGTGGCATCAAACACAAAAGCATTCAAATCAAGACTTATGATTGCCGTGAGTGGCATCAAACACAAAATCATTCACATCAAGACCACCATGATTGCCACTTAATCAGGATAAGTGTATTCTTCTAACCAGCAGGTACCGGTCTGGCCCGGATAAAACTTTTCCCCCGTCCCATCCCATCAACCCAAACCGCATCATCTGGACTGAACAAGTGCACCCTACAACTCACCCAAACAGTAAGCTGGTCGAGATAACACCTTTCAACCAGGATCGACTCATCTGAATCAGACGAGTGCATCTCTACAACTCACCCAAACAGCAAGCTGGTCAAGATAACACCCTCCGAACAGGATAGACACATCTGAACCGGACAGGCGAATTAACACCCTCCGGACAGGATAGACACAGTCATCTGAATCGGACGAGTGTATCCGTACAACTCACCCACACAGCAAGCTGGTCGGGATAACACCCTCCGAACAGGATAGACACATCTGAACCGGACAAGCGAATTAACACTCTCCGGACAGGATAGACACATCTGGACAGGACGAGTGCATCCGTACACTAACACTCTCCGACCAGGATCGACTATGGGTGGGACCTTTACTTCTGGACTTTACTATCGTAATCAAACAGCAAACACAGGTCTTTCTACCTTGTCCAGGATCAACATATCAATATTCCAGCTTAGCAAACTCATGCGTAAAATAAAATATCCAACTAGCATTTCTCTTGACTAGTGGAATCAAACGGTAACATCCAGGATCAACGTTTAAACATCTCAGCATAACAAAATGTAAAATATTCAGATAACATTCCTCGTGACTAGTGAAATCAAACAGTGATATCATATCCAGGATCATCATTCAAACATCTCAACATAACAAACACAATCAAGTATGACATAAAATATTCTGATAAAATTTCTCGGATTGCGAAGTATCTTGTTCATCATAAATTACAATAACATTTTGTATAGGTACTCGTAGGTACTAAGATTACTTCGTCAAGTTGTCTCTTATAGTTTGTCGTAAATCAATAATGAACGTCTCGACTCTCGATATATCAAGGTTACTTCGTCAACATCATAATAATATATCGCCGACTCGGCCTCATAATTTACGTAATGTCGTTTCAAGCAGACTGATTCGTCATATCGTCAGCATTGATTGACGATTAAAGCCCCACATTGTTCGATTGCCTCTCCACTAGAGTTTTACTATTTAGGTTTACCTACGAGGCTGGACCACCGAAAAGAAAACCAGACCCATGTCTATTGCCATGGTCCTTCATCCTTCATGGATCTTAAAACCTAGCACTATGAGTAGGTTACCTAGAATCACCTAGCTCTTCATAAAATATGTTTTCATATTTGGGTAAAAGGAAGGGATTCGGTGTATGATCACTCCTCGCGGTAGCATCTCACCTCACACTAACTTTTGAAAGTAAGAACTATCTAAATCTCTTTCTTTTACCTATTCCAGACTATTTTTATCCTTAGTACGTAACTATGATTGCAATACTGATGCATCACTATTAGCAAAGAATATTCTTACTGACATCTCAAGAAAACATCAGGCCAACTTTTGAAATCAATGATATTGCTCATAAAGTTTATCTAAGACCTTATCGCAGCAGAGGTGAATTCTAGACAATAAAAGTAGTCAAAAGCAAGTACAAATATAAGCCATCAACAGATAAGAGATCTCAGTTTAGGACAAACTACATACTAGTAATTATGAGTGTTCTTTCATCAGAGTTCAATTTAGGAGCGTGGGACCACTGGTTGACCAATAAACCATATTGTTTTGTACGATAGGTACTCCTGAATAGAGTAATTGATTTCCTTATGTATGAGAATATGCCCATAAGAGAATGAAGGAATAGAGTGCTATTCCTAAGATAGTATGTTTGATATAACTCTAGCAAACCAATTGAAGTGTTTGTGTCATAACTGTCAGATCGATCCGTTAATGGTTGCCTAGCAACAAATAAACTGAAGAATAACTCACACACATGAAAACAGAAGAACTAAAGAATTCTCAATTATTCTTCAATTATTATTCCTACTCGACTGGAAGGAAAACCTAAGTGTCTACATACATTTCATCAATTATATCCTGTAGTATCCTATATTTTACCGTTGCGAATCTTTATAATCAGTAGGGTCCCATAAAATGGACTTTAGTATCAATAATAAGACCTTATTATAATAATCAGAATGAAGATTTGACAATTCGAGAATAGGACTAAACATGGGACACAATCGGTAGTATAAGATTTTTAACGTCTTGCTACGTACAACTTCAGAGTTCAAAGCAATTTTCAAAGTCTACATAACAATCGGTTGTTCTTTCGTTTAAGCTAGGCTTAAAATTAATATGCTTCTATCATGGCTTATATACTCAGGACTTTCAATTCCCATGTATGTCCACCAGGCAGGGTTTCAGGGTTCTCTTGAATTGAAGGCCTACTTCGGAGACGGGACTATTGTCTTTCGTCCGAAGTCATACAAAACACAACCCATCGATTGTTAATTTGATTAATAACAACACTAACGGTCACCCATCCTAATTGAATGAAACTGCACAGCACATCAGTCAGCACGAACAATGCATTCTCCATCTTTCAAAATCATCCATTCAAGCGAACCACAGCACAGTGCTCAGCGCAGCGACCCGACCGCTCACTACACCATCATCTCTACAAAACAAGTAATGATAGCGAAGTCATCAGCACTCAGGATTACAAAAAGAAAGTCATTTCTAACATCATGTTTTCGTCAGCACGATCTAGAAATTGGTCATTTTTAGTCACACCATCTAGTTATGAATTCAGTTACTATCTAACATCAATGCCATTGTTCTACCAAAAATGAGTCCTGACGAAGTTCGTCATAGCTGGGAAGAAACTTCCTCAAATTACCTAGTAACAGGAATATTTAGCAGATTTCGAACCTCACCTTTAACCATTAGCCTTTCTACCAGTGCCTATATATTGACACCGTCGGCGTCGGTCGCGTCGTGCAATATTGTAAGAGTCTACTAAGTATTATAAATTGACTTTCATAGATTCAAAATAGTCAAAAATAGATTCACAATTCTCAATAGTCTGGTCTGTTGAACTTTCAGTCATGAAAACTACTTTTCCTATAATTCATTATCAATTTTATCGACAGTACTAGGTAGCTTTGTCACAAAAGCTTTCTTTACAAGAGAACAAGATGATTCGCAATCAAACAAAACCAAAAACTGGCTCACCGGATTTTATCCACTCCTGGCGGTGCTCATACTGATCAACCTCTTAGATCAGTGCTCCACCACCGTCCTCCCGTCTGGACAAGTAGGCATCATGTTTCCAGGCTGACCGCATGCATGTGTAGCGGGTCGAAATATTCTCGTTCTCCATAGTATTTAATGAAATAATAAACATCTTCTATTAGGCTTGCAGTAGTTGCAGTCGGATCTCGTACTGCCCACATCATGTTACACGTTATTAAATTCGTTTCATTTTCGGCACATCGTTTTCCATTATACAATCGGTGATACGTTGTTTTAACCACAATCAACAGTAGAGTAGGTGATAGTCAGTAAACGTGTCAACTCCGCGGACTTGCTTGGCTTCTGGTTCAGCATAGAAACGCATAATGTTTTATTTTACCAAATATTCGGAGCGTAGCTCGTTACAGCTTGTTTGTAGACAGACCAGGGTACTGAATTCATAGTGTATTATGCTGTCATTCTGACACGGCACTGACGGCACTCTGATGTGACAGATCCAGATACGACCTCTTCGGTCATCGTGCAGTCAGGTTCTGTTTGTCATAGTGGCTAAATGCGTGGCACAAGCCGTGCGTAGCCAAAATAAAGAAAATGAAGAGAATCCATAGTCAAAGAGCAGACGATCATTATTAATTCTTACTTCTTTGTGTAAAATCATTTATTTTCGCAACTAAAACTTTTATGCGCGATGCGATGATACGTTCAAAATAAATTGCCCACTGCGCAACTTAAGAGCCAGCGCTCTTTTAACATGGCGCGATCTATTACTTAACATAAAGATTTCATCGAAGTTGTCTTGAAGAATTATTAGTTTTCAATTCAATCTCGCCATTACAATTTCTTTCTTCGAACTCCGTGTTGTAGACTAGACATGCACAGGCTTTCAGTGATTTCATTGATGCAGATATTCATATTACTTGATTACTTCGGTTACATCAACTATTCTTATCCATAGCAGACAAATCCAGTTCAAACTTCAATAGCAGCGTTTGTTTGATTCAAACGTAACGAACGGTGCATGTTACTACGCTGCTAATAATGGCTACCATCTTACTCAAAATTTCTCAGAAAACTCCAGATGCTCCTCATTTTGCAGCACTTTCGATCCCACAACTGATGTAAACTCAGGAGGGCCGGCTTACATCAGGATTCATTCAGGTGGCGTGGTTGTGCAGATTGGGAGTTGGATAAATTAAATGTCTTCTTCTTGACAACCATTGTTTTAATCTTCCAGCAAGTAATTACAATATTCATAAAATCAAGACACCACAACTTGTATCACATTATGAAGACTGGTTATTAATATCCTCTTAGTTCAGATAAGATTTGATTCAGGCAGTAAATAGCGATTTGTCGCAAAGCGAGGTGCGCTGGCGGCCATCGTTCAAGAAGCGTCCCCTTGAACTCCTCCGCCCCGCTCCCATCGGCACGACACTTCGCTAGAGCAACCTTAACCTCCTTGGTGCTCTCGTCCACAGACTTCTTCTCGTGTCGATACTTCAACTTCCTCATAGACAGGACAATCTATGCCCTTGACATTGACATTTCTACCACGCGCCGACAAATATAAAGTATAAATCTGAAGTTATTCTAAGTTATTTACGCAATATTTGATTGATAAGTGTGCAAAAAAGTGATTTCCAGATATGTCCCATAACAGGTATGTATAAAAAATCGGTGTTTATAGAATAGTTACTATTTTTTGTAGAATCATGTTGTTGATAACCTCTTCTGTATGATAAACAAAAAAATTATGAAATTAGAACCTGGGAAGTGGAGAATACTTGTTACAATCAGGGGTGTTCTACATACAGGACAGTAGGATAATGCGAGTACCTCTTTGTTTACAGGCCGTTAGCTGCGCATGAAATTTTAGATGCATTGGAAAATATACCTGATGATGAAGAGGATTATAGGGAAAGAATGATTTGTATTCTACCACCTCCTGTTGATCCTGACTGTCCAACCGATGAAAATTCAGGGGAAGAGGATATGACGGTGAACCACTTACTACGGAACATTTTGCTTCAACCCGCAGAAGTATTGGTTCAAGGTAGGGATCCTGTGAGTTATACGAAAGAGGAACCCGCTGCACCTCGAACCAAACGCAGGCGGACTTACGCATGGAGAAAACAAGACCTAGAAAGATCTCCAGAAGATTGGCCTGAAGTCCAAGGAGCATTCTAAAATAAGCGTCATAAAGGAACCCCATATGGTTGCTATCAAACTGCTATCAAACATATGGGAGGAGAAGACCGGTCCGATGAGAATATATCTCACAATCGAATTGGAATAAGAGGAAAGAAATGGTATATGCCACTACTCACACACATGATAGATCTTGCTGAACACAATGCATGGCAATTGTACAAGAAAAACCATGGAAAACTTGACCACCTAGGCTTTCGCAGGAGGGTAGCGATAGCCTTGATTGAATCTAAAAGAAAAACTGTGAAAAGAGGGCCAAGTCGATCTTCCCTGCATGAACACGCTGATAGTAGAAGAGACCAAATCAATCATTTCATTTGGTTATACCACAATCAAAACAAACACGCTGCTGTGTTATAAAAAATGTTTGACCCGCTGTAAGAAATGCGATGTTGGATTATGTGTAAAGTGTTTTGAGACTTATTATTCATAAACATTTATTATTAGAGCAAAGTTTTATAAGTCATTAGTACGCCTTTTTTGATAAGGAATTATTACATGCAGTTTTGTCAAACAACGGTTTTTAGTTACTTATTATCCTACTGTCCTACATATAGTACGGCTGTTTTCCTGAAAACCTAACAGCCGATATTTTTTTCAGAACTTTTTATATTTTACTTAGGACCCATTTAACTAAAATATATTATTTTTTTCAAAGATTTAAAAAAAAAATAGTTTCAGGCTTAACTGGGTTAAGAAGGTAGGTAAATTAGTAACATTTTATCCGGGTAAGTAGGTACCGAAAACGCAAACAAAGCAGGTTAGTAGTATAAAATATTTGTTCAGATTTTCAAATCATTTCGCTTTCATTTGACAAAAGTTTATGTCATAGAAATCTGTGTGTTCCTATTTAGAATTTTTACGAAATGTACCTATAGGTAGGTACCTACAGCCATTGTGCATTAACAAACATGTCCTATTATAGTGACACTTTGACAAGTGTGGCGAATTTGATTAGGTATAGTGCTTTATACTTATTACATAAACTATTATAATACTTTGATACGAACGTAAGGCAAAAAATAAACATAATAAATCAAGATTGTATTCCTAACACGCGGTAAACATTTCCATAAATATCATTGGCATATTGTCACCAATTGTTTTTTTAATCTGTGCTAATTTATTCTCAGTTCCCGCCAAAGCGGCCAAAATCAGTTTTCGAGTGTTGAACAAAAGTAAAGAAAAAGATGGCGAATTTTCACAGTAGAAAGCGGTTACAATTTTTTAATGTAATGAGAATAGTTTAGTTTTTAAGTGTTTGTAAAAAGTTCAATTAAGTAAGTAATCCAAATTCGTCTACGCCTACACACAGTGCTTTACCAGCGACGAATTGATAATACCTACTTATGCCGGGTTCCTATATCCAACTAACGGATGTCCGTAGGTCGGTCGTCATAGCAACGTTGTTTATTCAACACAAAATGTATGAGACTTTTTGACAGATAACAACGTTGCTATGACGACCGACCTACGGACATCTGTTAGTTGGCTTTATGAACCCGGCATTAATAAACTACAATAATTCGCATGAAAACAACCGGTTGAAAAGTTTTTTAACAGCCTGACTGCCCTCAAAAAAAATAAAAAAACGTAGTGATTATTCTCTTTGCCTGCCCTCTTTCACAAGATCCTTTGAAGATGTCGGAGGGGACCCAGGTATGTAGAATTTTATTTTCTTTTTATCTCAATAATTATTTTGATTTTATGACTTTAATAATTTATATTACCTACTATAAATGAAAGCTTAATGTTTATTTAAACATCCGTGAATTGCACAATATATTTTAATTACTATATCAAAAGAAAGAGGGCAAATAAAGTCGTAAAATCATGAAATGAATGGCGTCAATTAATGAAATAAAAGAAGGTAAAGTAACTTCTGTTGGCGCATAAATTATGAGAATTCGAAATCGAGTTCAAGTTATGAATTCAAGCGATAAAATATCGAATGAGCGATGTGAGCTGATAAAAGACATCTTAAATAAATAAATAAATAAATATCCTTGGACATTCCACACGGCGTCATCTAGTCCCAAGCTAAGCAACTTAATGCTTGTGTTATGGTAACCAGATGACTGATATACTACATAGATACATTTTTTTTTGTAAATACATACATACTATAGATAGAAAAACATCCAGACCCGGAACAAATATCTGTAGAAAATACAAACATTTGTCCCGTGGCGGGGATCGAACCCGCAACCTCCGCGTCTCTCTTGAACGGCATTCCTGAATAAGACAACTTTTTGTAAAGCTACATTTGCTCGTGAAGTTGGACGAGGCTAATTAAAAGAAAAAAGAAAAATAGTTTATTTTGGGGACCTTAAGGATCACTTTAACTTCGTCTTACATGCTAGGTGATTCTAATGCCTGTAATATGTTAATAAATATTACCGTCTATAAAACTCAGTGGATAAATCATCTAGTAAAGGCCTCTGAAGCGCTCGTGGCGAAGCTTGCTAAGACGTTCTTGATAGATCGTCGAAGTTAAGCAACGTTCTGAGCGGTCACTACTTGGATGGGTGACCGCAAGTGGCATTTTCATCTGAGCGCTTCCGTGCTTCGGAGGCCACGTTAAATTGTCGGTCCCGGCTTCTAAAGTCGTTAAGCCATGACGGAAGCCTTTAGGCGGCCCAAAAAACTCCGTCACAAGAGTTGGCCACTTGCTCATACGAACGAACGAACGAAGGCCTCTATGTTTCTTTATGATGAATTCTTTGTGTAGTTACACAATTAATTTAAAAACATATCTCGCCTCTGCTTTAAACTTGTACCAAATTTATTATAATTTTATATTGACTGTCTCTCAGCGGGTATAATAATAAATTCAGTGATATATCGATTAAATGTCGATTATTCACCGATTATTCGTTTATCAATTCAATTACCTGTCAGCTTAAAATAAGATGGTGCTTATTTTAATGATGCTTTATACTGAGTGTGATTGATGCCATGTATTTAGGGTTCAGTATTATAAAAGAAAAAAGAAGAATTAGGATCACTTGATGACAGATATTACTTACGTGGAATAAAAATGTCCAGCTGGTTACATTATTAAACATACATTTACGGGTATTTATCGCTATTTACCTTTAATTTTATTTTATCCCGACGTTTCGACTGGATTGCACCAGCCGTGGTCGCGGGCAGATTGCACTGGCAGTGGTTACATCAATGTAACTGCAATGTAACTAGGTGGAACGGACGAATTGTTCATCTGTTTAGATTATTTTTCTTAGAAACTGGTGTAGGATATTTCGAAATTATGATTACCTATTTAAATCGAACTTAAGAAATGTAAGTTCAAAAATAATACGATAAGCCTAGTACTTTCGTGCGCGAGTGTAGCTATGCGCAAATATACCCCCCCCTCCCACTTTTTTCCAGCGCTCTTTTTACGTGGCGCGACCTATAGCTTGATTTAATAAACTGTGTCATTATTATGTTTTTATTGTGTATTTTGCTGGAAATAGTAAAAAAACCCAAACCAACTAGGTTACAAAAAGCTCAAGCTGGTGAGAATAATAATTTCAACACCAAAATGGTGTGGCGAACTATGAAACAACTGTGAAAAATGGAACGGAACCCTGTGTTTGCGAGTTTGGCTAGCACTTGTCTGACTTTTTATTTATATAGGTACACTGTGTGTATTAAAATTACTCTAAAATATATTTTTTTTTTCCAAAAAACAAAAAAATATTATAGATAGAAAAACATCCAGACCCGGAACAAATATCTGTAGAACATACGGGCGGTAATCAAACCCGCAACATCTGTACTTTGCAGGCAAGCTTTGCCTACACTTAACGGGACACTCTAGTGCCTGGGACATTATTGAGATGGAATAAGCTTGACTTTAAAATAAGGTTTTCAAATAATAGCCCTATGACTAAAAGTAGTGATAAAGTAACAAAAGTGACTTTAGCGCGTTGAAGTCTTTTGTATGGGCGATTTTAGCATTGGTTTTACTTTTAGCAAAAACTTTTCTAAATAATTTAACACTGTCGGTAAGTAATTAATCGACGATATTTTTGCGTGAGCGATTTCCCGTGTGCTATTATAACGAACGATTTCTAAAAAATCAGTTGAAAAGCGAGACTTGAACCAACGACCTCCAGATCAAAAGTTAGACACTACTCAGAAAACTATTTTAATGTGAGATGTAAATACCTACATTCGCATATTCATTACACCTTATTATCCTTTCCATTGAATAAAACATACATTCTAAAATTACTTGTATTTTCACATCTACAATTCATTTATGCTTTTATTTCATCCACATACGGCTGATATTAGATTGAAGTTTGAGATTGTAAGATGGCAAACTTTTTTGCAGTTTATTCAGCTTTTATAACGAAGGATTTTGGTTCAAATTGCTTAGTTAAATGAAAAGATATGGTTGTTTCGATTCAAGTAACTTTAGTGAAGATTGCACGATGTTCCACAGTTGAGAAAACAGTAAGGTTATTTCAACACTTATTTTTGCGCTTCCTAAAATTGAAAAAAAAATATGTTTGTTAGTAACGCTTTCACGCCTTTAATATTCGACCGATCATCATGATTTTATTTCCTTTCCATTCACGTCCTCATCGTGAGTTCGAATCCGGCTGTGTATCAATGGACTTTTCGTGTCGAAAAATGTATATTCACTTTAACACGAGCTTTAAACGGTGAAGGAAAACATCGTGAGGAAACCCGCGGCTAGTCAGCCCCACACGTATTGACCATTGTCTTTCCTGTGGATATGGCCGGCAGCTGAGAGGATGGTTTAGGTGCTGGGCTAGCCTATTCCATCTCAACAATGTCCCAGGCACTACAGTGTCCCGTTAAGTGTAGGCAAAGCTTGCCTCCTGACTCTGTATAAATCATCTAGTAAAGATCTAAAGGCCTAATTAGGCAATGGAATAAAATAATATCTTAAGATACTTCGTGTTCCAAAAATTGGTTTTCATGTCGTCTTCCTGTTCTTTCTTCTCTGTGTGCTATCATTACTAAGTTATGGATGATGAACGGCGAATCTACTGCCCTATTCAAATCGCAAATTATATTAACGGAGCCTTTTCCAAAATGCTTGTTTTACGTATGGTTGTTAGGGTTTCGTCAGCGAGTGTAGGTATAGGTCGCGCCACGTAAAAAGAGCGCGGTCGGGGAAGTAGCGGGGGTATGTTTGCGCCTGTGTTCACTCGCTGACGAACCAATAGCACTCGCTAAATCAATGGTACCTATGAAGTGCGCCGCAACACCTCTCCACCAATCATCGACCACTGCGCAGTTTGACATCCAGCGCTCTTTTTACGTGGCAAGACCTATACCAGATGTACCTACACTTGCATTTCTGAATTTATAGCAAAGACGATTAATACTAGATATTAATCGTCTTTGATTTATGGATATGTTTTGTTATTTAATAATGACGAATATCGGAACTTTCCATTAACTTTATCGAGTTGATCAATAACTAGAGGTTTTCAAGTTATTTTACCAATCCCTTACAAGTTACAACATTCCGTATACTGGTTGTACTACAACTACTTACAGAAAATAAAAAAAGACGTGTGGCACTCGGAGACTGCCGCGGCTAAAAAAAACCTATTGCATGGGGGTCGTTAGGTTATTTTCGTTACGGAATTTCTGGATTCGGTCTCCACGCTCAAGGCCCGCGATTGAAGCTATGCAATAGCTTAAAAATGACTGCATGACTTTTTTAAACTGGTTGCGATATCGTGGTGATCGGGATGGCTCGAAACATTGTCGGTATGAAATTTATATTTTGACGTGATTTCTATCAGTCAAGCACTTGTTTTTTTGTGACATAATGCATTTGTCTTTTAAAACTTGTTTGAAATCAAGTAGATACATTAATTACGAGCCCTAATATTTTTTACCTATTTGATGTACTTACATTTGTTTACTACATATATTTTTTGTTTAATTTTATTTACTGCAAGCTAACCCGGCGCACTTCAAACTACTAGTTATTTAAATCCACGAACCATCTACGATCTATTAGAAAACATTAAAAAAATATAGGTATCCATATCAGTCCAGCCATTCTTGAGTTATTGAGTGACAATTTTTTTTTCGTTTTGACTTTAATGTTATGTGGTCGTTCGGACCTTTATACCTTCTCTGGGCTTTAGATTGAATGACACCGAAATAGGATTCATTTTTATTATAGAATAGATGTTATCCCATGATTCAATGAACGGAACAAACACTATTGTCCAGGGTCTGACAACATGATTTTGGGCTTGCACATTACGTGACTCGAATTAATATTATAAAGTGCCTTTAGGCCAATGTAGACTTTGCCAAAGACGAAATAGGGTTATAAAAAGAAAGTATTGAATTTGCAAATAAATAGAAATAAAAACTATTTCTGATTTCATTAGTAATTCTGTTGCCCCATGTATAATATTTAGCAAAATAATTTCCCTTGAATCAGTTACTTTTACGATTATGACGTTCATAATCTAGTATTATCTTTTAAGACTTGACAGGTGCTTCAAAGATATTCGGTGACATTAACAAGTAAAGCTGCATCTTTTATGTTATATTAATTCGAAAAACCTTTTGCGAAAACACGCAGTTGGTACTTAAATGCACACCACAGGGGATCAACGAAAACGAAATTTCGTGTCAATTTTCGGGGTCAGCATAAGTTGGTGGATACTGAATTCGTAATAGTTCACCAACATCATTAGAACCCGAAAAATGTTACGAAACTTCGTTTTCGTTAATCCCGAGTAAGGCCTCATTCGCGTATCGAACGCGAAGTCACTGCGCGTATTATCCATTTAGAACGCTCTTATTTAGAACCTGTCAGAATTTTAAAACGTCAAATAATGTCAAAAATAAGTACGACTTACATTAAGTAACGTTTTGGACTATGACTTTGACTTGACTTGACTAACTTGAATTATAATGACATGGTAGTGGCTAAATGCGTGGCAAAAGCCGGCGAAGCCAAAATAAAGAAGAAGAAGAAGAAGAAGTAACATTTCAGTATCTGGGCGTTAGAAGCTCAAAATGGCGGGCGAAACCGCCGGGCACAGCTAGTTACAAGTGCAATACAATATTGAATACCTATTTTTTATCACGCTTTAACAATAGAGATACGTGCGAAAGTAGTCATGGCCTTAATTTGTTAATGATTGTTTTAATTGAGTGTTTTGTGCGATGTGCATGCGTTTTAAGGTTCCGTCAACTTTATTTGTTTTTATAAAATTTGCATACAGACAATTACCTACATTACTTTAGAAATTACTTTGACAAAATAAACTACTAGTTTTTATACATTTTACTAAAAAAAATTCAGGATGACGTTTTTTATTAATGTTTTTGTTTTCAGAGGTATGTCACCTCTGACTACCCTCTTAGACATCTTCAAAAAAAAACTCCGTCACCAGAGTTGGCCACTTGCTTATACGAACTAACTTACTTTATCTTCAAAAAGATCTAAAAATTGCCTAATGATCTGAAAGAAATGTCTACCGCTCCTGGGATACAGTCGTGATCATATTTCATTTTTTTCAAAAGGTTTTTGACCATATTTTAAATAACAGCGTGGGACACTTCTGGCTTTGAAAAAAGGCAGTGACATGACATGACAGTAGCATATTTCATCCATTTCAAATGTCAACAAACATCAGTAATACATAAACCGACTTCGACTTGACTTGACTAAACTGACTTGAAGTTTTATAACATGGTCGTGGCTAAATGCGTGGCACAAGCCGTGCGAAAGCCAAAACAAAAGAAGTGAAGTGAAACCATATTTTTTTTTCAGATCTTTAGGCATTTTTGGATCCTTAGAAAATAACTTAAAAACATATTTTACCTCAATCACAAGTAAAACTACAGACCCATTCGTCATCGTGCAAGACTCGCCCTTGACAGTTTTTTCGTTATGTTACTTGAACCTCTACAATGTGTAAAGATAATTACGTTCATAATTAGAATATTTAATTGATATTTTAATTATTGTGCATGTATTTTGATTTATGTGAAGCTTGGTTGTACAAGTTGAGATAAAGGTTAAGTAAATAATTAATTTATGATGAACATAAAACATTTTTAACATTAAGTTAAAGTTTAGATAAAATAATAAATGAGTAGGGGAAGTTTGAAAGTGGCACCTGTGGCTAAAAAGGTGAGGAGTGCCAGATTAGCATGGTATGGTCATGTAATGATAGGAGGGATGAAAGACATACTACCAAAAGAGTTATGAGTATGAATGTGGATGGGTATACAAGTAGAGGAAGGCCGAAGAAGAAGTGGATAGATTGTGTGAAAGATGATATGAATGTAAGAGGAGTGAGTTCAGAGTTGATGAGCGATAGAGGAGAGTGAAAGAGAAAAACATGTTGTGCCGACCCCACTTAGCGTGGGATAAGGGCATGAGAATGATGATTAACATTAAGTTAAAATAATAATTGGTGTAAGTAAACACACACTTTAACCTCAAAGTTATGCTTACCTTGAGGGAGCTACAATTTTTATGATAAAACTACGTTAATTTAAATTATGACTACTTTCTTAAATCTTACCATTCTGTTGTCAGCAACCATGTTTATTCCTGCAATATAAAAATTTATAAATTATTAGGCTGTAGAAATATATTCAGATCTTATAAAATAATATGCTTAAATATATTTTTTTCATATCTATAGACATTGAAGATTATCAGATTAATTAGGGGTTAGTCAAAGACATGTCCAAATATGTGACTAGCGCATGTACATTTAATAAGTAATTATAGATTAAATTAATTTAAATTAGATGTTAGAAGGTATGCAAGCAAGCAACTTAACTGCCTCTTTGAACTAAATACAAGGTGTAATATATTTAGTGTTAGAAAAAAAGCAAGTTAAGATGGTTTTGATTTGAAGCTGTCATCAATGTCTGCCCTTCACCCCCCTAAGTGGGGTCGGCCCAACATGTTGAAATAAAGTTGTAAGGTGTTTTTTTAGGAAAAGTGTACGTTTTATATTTTTAATTGCATATTCGGGTTTGGTTTTTTTTTAATAATAATAATAAATAACAAGTTTAATAGAAGCACCTTCACATACCTACTTATATTTAGTATAAGTAATGTTAATTTATAAAAGTACAAAACCATAATTAATAAAAAAAGGCTATTGGATTTATTATTGCAAATGTAGTAAATAATAGTCGTAAAATATAAATAAAAACCATAAACCATAAATAAATGTTAATGTCACACTTTCATAACCACATTAAATTATATGATAATTGTTTCTTGGATCAACACTTTAACGAGAATGATGCTGTTTTGTATAATTGATAGCTCACGATGTAGGAAGACATACGTTTTATTTTCACACGATTTCATTAATATTTATTATGAGTTGTAAACAAACAATAATAATTATTAGTGCATAATTACTAGTATTCAAATTGATCGATCGATTGGTCGTATGTAACAATTATTATTGTAATAAGTTGTAGAATTTGATTTGAGTAAAATAATAAAAATAAAGCAAATAACCTTGGACATTACACACAGCGCCATCTAGTCCCAAGCTAAACAATTTAATGCTTGTGTTATGGTAACCAGATTACTGATATACTACATGATTTTTTTTTTGTAAATTCATAGGTACATTATGTATAGAAAACACCTTTGAACACGGGGTCAAAACTCAAGATTTCTCCTCGATCCATGCTCGTAAATCTAAACTCAAGCTCTATTGAGGAGCTAATCAAATAATGTAATAAAATAAGTGGAGAATAATGTGCATAATAAAATAATAATTAGCTTTGCGTCGTCACTACAATTATTGATCTAGACTCTAGACATTAATGATCTTGTATTTCTTTAGTTTGAGATTTATTCGCGAGCCTGTTTAAGAAATAAAAAAACAAAATGTTTTAATTTTTTTATTTTTAAATAAACTCGAAATAAATAGCGGTTCAAATCAAAGCAAATTTTAAAAGTACGGTCATAAAATTATATCATTCATATTGAGGTCAATGTATCAATGAAATTGTTAATTCGTTAAACCGGTTTTTGTAATACCCGAAAAAAACTGTTTTGGTATGGTTTACCGTGCAATCCGAAACAAAAACGTTTATGTGCAAATAGAGGTTAATCTGATTATTTTTATTATATATATTTGCTTCGGTTTACCGACATATACAAGGTGTAATACAATTAGTGAGGTAATTACTGCTAGTGACTATATCTCGAATATTTGACGACCTCTGTGGCACAGTGGGCAAAAGCACGCCTGAGACGCAGAAGTTGCGGGTTCGATCCCCGCTATGAGACAAATGATTGTATGATCTGCAAATATTTGTTTCGTGTCTGGTTGTTTTCTATGTATAATATAATATGTATATGTATTTACAATAAAAAAAAATGTATCTATGTAGTATATTATTATCAGTCATCTGGTTACTATAACACAAGCATTAAAATGCTTAGCTTGGGACTAGATGACGCTGTGTGGAATGTCCAAGGATATTTATTATTATTTATTATTATGTACCCTATTACAAAGAGTATTGTTTAAATAATATTGTTAAAAATATAGGTACTGTATTCTACTTCAATGCGTTCTCTTAGTTAGTAGGCTTTATTTCCCACGCTTCCATTCAACCACATTAATCAATAATCAAACAACCAGGTAATTATGTATCCTTTGGCCTAATTTAGATCTCAGGTCATCCAATCAAAATACCTTCAATGTACCACCATGACATTTACCCTACACATTCTAAGACCACTTATATTTATTGGTTAACTGGTGGTTATTGGTTAACTGGACGGCTTTAGTTTAAACTGTAGTCTAAATTATAATTATAGGATCGATGTTATTATTGGTAAAGTTTTACGAAATTATCTATGTGATATCAAATAATGTTTAGAAAGAGGATTATGAAATGAGATTATTTTTCGACGACCTCTGTGGCGCAGTGGGCGAAGGCTCGCCAGAGGCGCGGAGGTTACGGGTTCAAATCCCGCCGCGGGACAAATGTTTGCAAGATCTCCAGATATTTGTTCTGGGTCTGGATGGTTTTCTATCTATAATTATGTATGTATTTAAAAAAAAATGTATCTAAGTATTATATCAGTCACCTGGTTACCATAACACAAGCATTAAGTTGCTTAGCTTGGGACTAGATGACGCCGTGCGAAATGTCCGAAGAAAAAAAAAATTTAATTAGTATTGTCAACAAGACACCGTATCAGAAAATATTAATTAAAATTTTAGATGTTTTGGTTGTACGGAATTGATTTATATGAAAGTGGGAATTGTAATTACACCCTAACTGACATTGCTATTTATATAATTATTTAAAAAAAAATGTTATAAGTAAGTACTTACTTGTGTTCATTCAAAAATCGCAAAAACTAAACTAACTAGTTTCACAGCACTAAAAATGTTGCGGTCCCTTTTATAACGATCGAAATATAAATTTTTGTGCTGTCAAATTAGTTTAGTTTAGTTTTGACATCAGAAATGACATCATTATGTTACTTTAACCCGTAGTTAGTTTAATCATAGGTGTACATGGTTACTAGTAGGTATGATTGCGTGTCCTGTCCGTATCATGTTACAAATTGAATACATTACGCACTGAAGTTGGATTATTTACGAGCTGGTGTAGTACAGGGTGTTACACTAGTTAGTGATGTTTATGATCGGTTTCAAATAATATAAAACTATGGTCTTATTCATAAAGATTTGTCAATTTAATATAGATTTTAAAAATGTTTTTATCTTGTTACTCTTATGTCAATGAAAAGAGATAGCAACAGATTTAATATCCGTTTTAGCTAAAGTAGGTTTACTGAACCAATATGCATAAGGGGGTTAGTCTTTTATTTCTATTAAAGATTGTTAAACATAATTTAAAACAAACGTAAAATTTAGTGTGTCAGCTTAACCTGTCAAATGTAAATCTGATGTTTAGTTAAAACTTTTAGGTGTAAATTATTTTCTGAATACCTAACAAATTTTGTCGAAAAGCACATAAAGTATTCATTTACAACAACGATTTATTTATTTCACGAAGTTTTACTTATAAAAAATATAATTTATCATAACATTATTAATTTTAAATCAATTTGTTGAAACTGCAACACGTCGACTTGTAATATTTTTTTTGCTCTAAAGCAGCATAACAACGGTTCTCACTGAAATCTAATTGTATTCGTGGGAGGATTGCGCATGCGCATCGAGGAAATGGAATGTGGAAACATTACTTTCTGACCTTTCATTACACTCTTAACACACGAGAATTACTCACGTATAAGATACCATGTATAAAAAACACGAATTATTGTTTTTTAATCTATTCTTTACTAGCTGCGCCCCGCGGTGTTGCCCGCGGTACATAGTTCTCTTTCCCGTTGGAATACAGAAATAAATAAATTAATAAAAAAGCCGTGTTGGTGTGGTAAGTGGATTAGTACTTCGACTTTCGATCCGAAGATCATGGGTTCGAATCGGTCGTGCATCAATGGACTTTTCGCATTGAATCACGAGCTTATAACGGTGAAGGAAAACATCGTGAGGAAACCAGTTAGCTCTCTAATACCGTCGATGGGCTTGCAACCTGTCACGTATGGAAAGTTAACTTCTGCAAAAATCAAAGTTAGCAAATTAACACAATGCAGAGTATCTGTGGACCTCTAAATGTGCCCACATCCTAATTCCTTCAATGTTAATAGCAACTCTACCCACAGGTACAATCTACGACAAAAATCAATTGAACATGTTTTAAGAGTGTGCCAGCAATTTAGTATTACTACCATTTTAATCTTTATTTATCTCAGAACGTGTGAAAGCTATGACTTTAATATTTGAGGATACTCGAACTTTTATCTTGGGTTATGTGTTTTAAAAACATGATTATTAAAAGTTTTCTTGATAATATTTTTTTTAAAGTACATGGTATGTAAAGTACACATTTAAATTTTTGTTAAATTTTTGTGTCCGCCTGTACTCTATAATTGTGAAACTGTGGTTTATACCTTCATTCACTAAAACGCTTGAACATCGAAACCTACGCCATCTTGATTCGAATTACATGTAAATGTGTTTTAAATATAATTACATTCACATCCTGTATGTAGGCTGCTCCATTAAGCGCCCATTCGCACGAGAGCTAAAAAAGCGTTGCGTCAAAACTCGGCGTTGGCGCTTTTAAAAAAGCTTTCGTGCGAATATGGGCTTTAGCGTCCAACGTCCAGCGCAGAAAATACAACACTGCTCGATAAAAAACCGTCGCGTTTAAAAAGCGCTGACGTGTGAACATATACTTGGGAATACATTTGTTCTATTTGAACGCTTTTTTAACGGACGGTAAAAAAGCTCTCGTGCGAACGAGCACTTATACGTTCCTTCTGACGTATTCGGCTGATATGACACACTATAATGCGGAATAATAATAAATGCCGAACTTGCGCGCTGATATTCAGCTGCAAAGACATCAAACATGTGGGGATGACCAAGCCGCGGGTTTCCTCACGATGATTTCCTTCGCCGTTAAGAGCGTACTATAATATACCTATAAATTTTACGAAACGAACAATCCATGATGCGAGATCGAACCCACGACCTTCGGATCGAAAGTCGAGGTACATTCCACTTGGCCAACACGCTTCCGTAAGGTTGTCTGGAAGAAATCGCTCATAGCGATAACACCGCCCATTGTACTTCATTTTTAATATTATTCGTGTTTGTTATTTGATGTAATGTCCATGTGGTGTACAATAAAGTGTTAATCTATCTTCCTTTGGATATGGCCGGCTAAGCTGAGAGGATGGTTTAGTTTAGGTGTTGAGAAAAGCCTGAGTTTTGTCAAAATTAACATTGTCCTAAGAGTAGATCCAAAGGGTGTGTAAAGGTATTATTAAACACAGGTTGAAGTCGCAATCGGCCATTACACAGCGGCTGTAAGTGCGTTCCTGACATGGTATCTCTATTAAAGTAAGTACTAGGTCCTTGGAGATATGAGGACCTGACTATGGTCTAGCGTAACCATTCTTTGGCTAGACTCTAGCCAAAGAATGGTTACGGTCTATACCGAAGCCAAAAAAAGCAAACAAACGACGGACAGTCACTACGATAGACGCGTAGTAGAATGACAATATTTACTAAATTAAATGTAATTTTTTAACTATTTAAAGCTTTTATATTATTTTGGCCTAACGTTTTAACGTTGGCCTAGCCAGTGACGACCTCTGTGGCGCGGTGGGCGAAGGCTCGCCTGAGACACGGAGGTTGCGGGTTCGATTCCCGCCACGGGACAAATGTTTGTATGTTCTACAGATATTTGTTCAGGGTCTGGATGTTTTTCTATCTATAATATGTATGTAATATTTACAAAAAAAAATTATCTAAGTAGTATATCAGTCATCTGGTTACCACAACACAAGCATTAAGTTGCTTAGTTTGGGACTAGATGACGCTGTGTGGAATGTCCAAGGATATTTATTTATTTATTTAACTGGATTGGACCAGCCGTGGTCGCGGGTCGCGGTTATTTTTATGAATAATACATTGTATAGGTATAGCTATATTATTTAAAGTTTTAATTTTTCTTTGGTTATTTTATTCTAATAAATATGTATGTGTAGCAGTTGCTGCCGCACACGAACCCTGCGGCGTCACAGAATACCAGCGCTGCACGCTGAGTGGCGACCTATTTTGTGTTTAAATTAAGTTATTTTATGTTTTGTTCTATTTTATTAAGTCACAAAATAAACTTTTATCTATTCTATTCTATTAAACCCCTGGTTCTAATTGATTGGTTCTAATTAAGTGTGATCGTTATGTTAATTCAAACTTCTATGTTATAGCCAGTCATTATGACTCGCAGAGAATAAAGACAAAAGGAATGTTCTTCCATTAAGTGAACCCACAATGTTAGAGTACTCTTACACCCAGAGTCCTATCCTACTTTTATACTACTATTATTAGTATATTTTTTTTACATCTTAGGAAAACAAACAGTCATAAAAACAAATTAAATAACTAAGTATAATACTAAAGACCATTTAGAGGTTTTACCTATTATACCTATATTATAAAGAGGTAAAGTTGGTTTGTTTGTTTGTATGTTTGGGGAATTCTCCAAAACTACTTATCCAATTTCAAAAATTATTTCACGGATGTGTAGGATGAACTTTCCGAATAAATATAGACTATTGTTAGACTTTGTTCGACTGGCTTTCCACTGAAGCTTGACTATTTAGATTATTTTAATTAGATTGTTAAGGGATCGCTTTTAAAAAAAAGCTAGGCCCACACCACCAGGTTCTTGCCTGATTCTTTCCCTGGTGTAGGGAGTCGCGTTGGAACAGGCATTAGAATCACCTAGCATGTAAAACGAAACTTAAGTGATCCTTGAGGTCCTACAAGAATAAATGATTTTTCTTTATTTCTATATGTAATCAAGGTAGGTACCACGCGAGAGAAGCCTCGGGCGAGTAAGCTAGTATATTATAAACGTTAAAGTTTGTATGTATCTGTAATGTATAGATATTTTTGTTCGTTCACGCGAAAACTACTGAACGGTTTTGGCTGAAACTTGCAATATACATAAATGTATATATATTGATTATACACAAGAAAAAATCTGTGTCTGATTAGTTTTATCTTTTTCTAAAACAATGTAAATAATAATATCCACTTAATAAAAACTCGATAATTACTGCCTTTTTTTAGGTACCTAACCTACTTCAGTTATACGCATGTCCCTTCCCAAGGTCTTATCTATATTTGTACCAAAATTCATCAAATTCGGTTCTGTGGTTCTGGCGTGAAAGCGCAACAGACAGAGTTCATCAATTTATTCTTTTGATTGAATGAATGAATGAATGAATTAACTTTATTGTACACAGAAAAAAACATACAAATACAACTTAAAAATAAATATTGTGCAAGGGGCGGCCTTATCGCTGAAAGCGATTTCTTCCAGGCAACCCAGATTGATTGATTGATTGTTTAAGTTTTAATACTTCTAAGTAAATTTGATTTATTTAACAAACAAAGAAACACACAGGAACAAAAAATATCTACACTTCTTAACCTAAACAACTAAATAAATAAAAGGAACTCTGTTATCCAAATATAATATTAACTAAAGATAGAAGACAGAGTTCAGGTCACCGACCGCAGGTAGAGTGCCCAAAAGGCTGGCAACGTTACCTCGTTGGATTGCTATACTTATCCTCTGTCCGAGGTAAGCACCAGTTTTAATTAATAATTATTATTTTAAATTTTATTTAATTATACTATTACCTCGGTCTGGTGCAGCATATGCTGAGACAGGGACCTAATTTGACCCCACGCAACACATTTTTTCTTGTCTGTTTCATGTACTACATTTTGGTATTTTCTGTTATAATTACTTACGTGTTCTTGGGGCCAATAAATGTCTATTCTTTCTTTCTTTCTTTCTTCTATTCTAATTATAATTTATGGTTAAACAAGATGAGTGTACCTCTGGGTGTACAGGGCAATCTGAATGTTCAACTTAAACTTTAACTTGACGATACTTAAGCCGCCGCCAATTGTTCATAGATTAAAGTTTATTACTGAAAGGTTGACTGGTAGAGGTCGTTTGTAAGTGATAAGTCAGTTGGAATATGTAAAAGCAAATAGTGCATTGTTTTTCTTAGAAATTATGCCTCTAGGATTGTTAATATTTATTGTAGTCAGCGTCACGTCCACATAAAAAATTAAGCTCATAGTGCGAATAATGCGAATAAAAATCTGGTGATGGATTTTTTAGGCCGCCTAAGGCCCCGTCATGGCTTAACGACTTCAAAAGCCGGGACCGACAATTTAACGTGCCGTCCGTAGCACGGAAGCGCTTAGTTAATGCCACTTGCGGTCACCCAAGTAGTGACCGCTCAGAACGTAGCTTAACTTCATCAAGAACGTCTTAGCAAGCTTCGAAAAGCATCCATACAATATGTTAATTGATTTTCCAACGCGTAAGCTCACTTTTTCAAGATATTAGTGGCAATTCGGAGTATCACAAAACCTAAACTTATCTAACTAAAAATGTTGCCGTCCCTTTCATAGCGATGGAAATAAAAAGGATGGCATTAATTTTAGTTAGTTTAGTTTAGCTTTTGCGACACTCCGAATTGCCACTATTACCTCATAATCACTCAAAGCCGTTAATCTATTGATTTATATCAATGTTCAAGTAATAACTAACTATTAAAAGTCACATGTTAAATGCAAATTCAATTTAACTGTAGGTACTCGTCAATAATAACTATTGACTAATTCGAGTGCCTACAGTTAAATTTAATTTGTTAGAGATAATTTATTATATTCGCATGGGCTTTTGGGATAATGCCTCAAATTTTCATTCGATAGTAGGTTTGATTCCCAATCAGTGAATGTGACGTTTCGGTGAATATTTATCAGACTATATTTTATATTATTATTTTATTTATTTATATTTTTTTAAAGAAATAAGGTAAAAAACGCGATAAAACCCCGTGTACATGTATTTATAAATATTTATCAGATTTGATTTATTATTGGAAAATGGAGTAGAAAATAAAAGAATTTAGATCCGGAGAGATCTCCGCTACACCCTTATCTTCAAGAGGTCATTAAACGTCATCTTTAAAAAAACGTATCAAAAACGCTTGGGACGTATCAAAGTCGCTTTCTCTGTCCCTATATCCCTTGTATGCTTAAATCTTTAAAACTACGCAACGGATTTTGATGCGGTTTTTTTTAATAGAGTGATTGAAGAGGAAGGTTTATATGTATAATACTTTTAACTACCGCGGGTAACACCGCGGGGCGCAGCTAGTATACTATTTATCAAGAATTGTTCATTTAAAGGCATTGAGAAGTATTAAAGAGTCACAACTCACAATCTAATAGCTGACAACACTCAAAAAATGTGCGAGCAAATTCAATGTTCTACAATGACATTTGACATTTGAATGTAGACGTTATGTCGTTTGTTTTAATGTTCAATGTCGCATGTACGCAAAAAAGAAAAACTCTGCGCACTACGTAGTGTGCGCAGAGTTTTAGCGTTTACATTTTATTTGTCTGATTGTGGCTCTATAATACATCTCAATGTTTAAAGGTATAAGATTAACGATGAGTAGAAGGCTGTCCCTATCGTCTTATAAAATAAATTGATTAAATATGTAAAAACATCCAATTCATTAAACAATTTTCTTTACAAATTATTATTACTTATTTAATGATCGAGTAATGATTTGTCAGACCATAAAATCTATTACGAGATTCAATTTGCTTTGATCACGAAATATCGTCAGTGTAGATAAAACTATATTATTATATCTGCACCAAAATTAATTATGTTAAAATCGAAAAAATATTCGTAAGATAATTTTTTTCTGTAAAAGTAAAGTAACATTTGGTAACAGTAATGAACTTTGATTAAATATTATTATAGTGCGATGTACTTTTCTCGCTTTTTTATTTCAAGTTGCTTTTTTTTTTAGTGTGTATTATAAAATGAGTTTTTGCTATTGTTTATTTTATGTTTTGCAAACTGCAATTAATTGTTATATGAATTTTTGACATAGTTTTTCATACTTATTAAATTATTAATTAATTGGCACTGCAAAAATATAATGCCTTATAAACAATTATGTTACTTATACGAATTTTTTGTTGCATTTTTCAACTTTTTACACATTTTTATAAAGTATGTATTTTATATAATAATTGTACACAATTAATTTATAAATTCACTGCAACATTTTTTTTCAAAAGAAATTTTCCGATATTGTTTAATGTTTTATGTTTAATGTTTAATGTCTTGTTTAATCCGATATTATTTTTTTTTTTACTTTTTAACCTAAACACTGAATCCACCACCAAAAATGTTCAAATTCTTTCTATAATAAGTATTATTTTTCTAAATTTCTATCACTGAAACCATCACCACACAAGCGTAATTTCCAAAATGGCGCACAATTCACCTCGATAACCGCCGCGCGCACAACAACACAGCAGACTGAAGTTAGGATGCAAACTTCTCTTATATACATGCTCTTATTTTTGCTGGTTAGAGGGGATTCTATGATACAATTAGAGATGATACTTGTAGCATCGCATTCAGAGTTTGCACTCTGACTTGATTCTTTGATCAAGTACCTATCGATTTTTTGAAAAAATGAAAATATTCACAACTGTATTCCAAAGAGGCGGTAGACCATATTCTTTCAGATCTTTTTAGGCATTTTTTAGATCCTTTCAAGATGTCTAATGGGGTAATCAGAGGCATGTCCAAATACACATTTGGTACATGCCCACATTTTGCAGAAGCTAACATTCCATACGTGACAGGTTGCAAGACAATAGCGCATATAAGTTTTTCTTAGCGCATATATGACTCAGGAAAAGATGGCGAGACGACCTGAATGCATTCACTTTTAAAAAAAAGCTAGGCCCACACCACCAGGTTCTTGCCTGATTTTTTCCCTGGTGTAGGGAGTAGCGTTGGAACAAGCATTAGAATCATCTAGCAAATACAACGAAGTTGAAGGTGATCCTTGAGGTCCTACCAAAAATAAAAGTGTTTTTCTTTCTTTCTTTCTTTCGAATCAAACTGGCAAACTGTTGCCTTGGAGCGCAAAGAGTGGAAGTTGAAAGGAGACCTTTGCCCAGCAGTGGGACACGATAGGATAGAAAAAAAAACACAAAATAAAATAAGGATTAACTTACTGAATCTTGCCGATTACGGAAAAATAGGGTACTGTTTAATTCAAATATATATTCGGCATATGCATATACTTTTTGATAATAGAATTCTATGTATGAGTTTCATTGCGCTGTAGACTATTTTTATATGCTAATTTCTCAATTAAATTAACATAAGCGGTACTTATGTACAAAAAGTACATAGCTCTTGTTTAAGTAACTGTTATTGTTTTGGCTTTCTCTTATTTCTTATTCTATAACATAACAGACAAAAACGATACAGGGTGGGTCATTTTGGCTCACTACCCCTTCTATTTTAACGACCTCTGTGGCGCAGTGGATGAAAGCCCGCCTGAGATGCAGAGGTTGCGGGTTCGATACACCCCGGGGGACCAATGTTTGCATGTTCTGCAGATATTTGTTCCGGGTCTGGTTTTTTTTCTATGTATTATTATTTACAAAAAAAAGTATCAGTGATCTGGTTACCATAACACAAGCATTACATTGCTTAGCTTGGGACTCGATGACGTCGTGTGGAATGTCCAATTATATTTATTTATTTATACAATCGTGATCATATTTCATTTTTTTCATTTCCTTTTTGCGAAAACTTACAGAAAGAAAGAAAAATCATTTATTCTTGTAGGACCTCAAGGATCACTTAAGTTTCGTTTTACATGCTAGGTGATTCTAATGCCTGTTCCAACGCGACTTCCTACACCAGGGAAAGAATCAGGCAAGAACCTGGTGGTGTGGGCCTAGCTTTTTTTTAAAAGCGATCCCTTAACAATCTAATTAATTACAAGTTCGCCAACTAAGTTTCAACTCAGCTTTGACCTAATTTCTTGAGCTTTCAATACTTTTAAACTACCTATAACGAATTTTTACCGTAGCAGACAAAGTACTCATTTCAACTCAACCTTGGTTTTCATGTTCAAATAAAATTTTATTTTTCATAAAATTATGAAATAGTCGTAAAAGAATTAACTTTTGTCATAAGATTTTCAGTAAAATGTCATCTTTTACAGCGATTAATTGATGCCTATAAATATTTGTCGCTAAATTGTTATACAAATAGTTTTAAAGCGCGTGCTACTGGTACAGGTCGACACATTGTTTAAGTTACAGCGATGAAGCGCTTCTGGCAAAGCTTGCTTATGCCGGGTTGCAATATTCAACTTACTAATAACCGTGGATCTGTCGCCATAGTCATATTGTTATCTGTCAAAAAGTTTTTTGTTGTCTAAACAAAGTTGCTATGGCGATCAATCTACGATCATTCGTAAGTTTAATATTGAAACCGGCCGTTAGGCGTTCTTGATTTAGACAATTAGACAATTAGACAATTAGACAATTAGACAATTATTTATTTTCACTCGAATCGTCGAAGTTAAGCAACGTTCTGAACGGTCACAACTGGAATGGGTGACCGAAGTGGCATTCATATCTGAGCGCTTCCGTGCTTCGGAGGGCACGTTAAATTGTCGGTCCCGGCTTTTAAAGTCGTTAAGCCATGACGGAGGCTTTTAGGCGGCCTGAAAACTCCGTTACCAGAGTTGGCCACTTGCTCATACGAACTTACTTTAGTTACAGCGATAAAGTTTAAATAAAATGAAATTATAATTGATATTCCCGAGGTGCGTTAGAAAAAATCTTTCAGATCTTCTTAGTCACTTTAGATCCTTCGTAGATGTCTGAGGGGTAGCCATAGGTATGTCCAAATACATTTATTTTGTACATAATATCATATATTTTGTGGAAGTTACATACGTGGCAGTTTGCAAGCATTTCCGCGCCATTAGAAAGCTGATTTCCTCACGATGTTTTCCTTCATCATCTAGAGCTTTTGTTAAAGCACATAATTATACATTTTTAGAAATGAAAAATCCATTGAGGCTGGATTCGATGATTCGTTTCTTCTCAAGTTTTTATTATAAAAAGTAATTAAAGAATCCACATCAATGAACAAAATACCATATGGCGACTGCGTTTTATTACTAGCATAACGAGATTTCTCGATGTGACTTCGATATTGTGTCGACTTGCATGGTTATTATAAATCAGGCATGGTAGACAGTGTTAGTGAGGAGAAAGTAAAGTCTAACAATTATCGATTTAAATAAATTGTTTCGATAATAGATTACCTATTATTTATTAAATTTAAGAAGTAATTATATTTATGAAACGTAAAAATACACTTTCTTTTAAAATATTTTAACAATTAAGTAATTTACGCTGTTTATTTTTATAGTAAACTTTATTTAAACAAAAGAATCGATAACAATATAGATAAAATAAACAGTTATAGCTTCGGTAGCTAAATTATTATTATGCTCTTAACTTTAACGATATTTTTTACGAATTTTCGGTTATTAATGTTAGATAGTAACTTTGTTTTGAAACATGTGTTCGAATCCCAGTCAGAAAATTATTCATAAAGTACCTATGTATTAATTATAACTAATTTTTGTTCGACTTTATCACTTAATAATGTCTTTCAGCGATAAGGCCGCTCATTGTTTTAAGTACCCTTTTTTATTTTATTTTATTTTTTACTAGCATTGTTTTTACTTGTTTATGTGGGTATTTTTTATTCAATAAAGATATATTCTATTCTATTCTATTCTAAAGATCGCGAAAGTTTAACATTGTATTACTTACCTATGTATTTTCTGATTATTTTTATTTATTTGTGTGAGATAGTATTTTTGACGATAAATATTTTATCTTCATCGATAAACTATCGATATCGGTGTTTTTTAGACATCACTAGCGTTAAGTTTACCCAAATTCAGTTAGTTTTATACGGCATTATTAAACAAAAGATGTAATAGTTATTTGTTCATACACAACCTTTGTGTGCACATTTTATTGGTTTTAAAATGTTGTCACAATTCACTTGCATCGGAAGATCAATAGGTAAGTAACCCATGGAATATTTTTGATTAAACGTTTGTAAAACTTTGTGATTCGAAAAATATTTGAAAATAAAATTCTTCGAATTATCAATCTTCAATTTACACATTTTTTTAGAAAGAAAGAAAGAAAAATCATTTATTCTTGTAGGACCTCCAGGATCAGTTAAGTTTCGTTTTACATGCTAGGTGATTCTAATGCCTGTTCCAACGCGACTCCCTACACCAGGGAAAGAATCAGGCAAGAACCTGGTGGTGTGGGTCTAGCTTTTTTTTAAAAGCGATCCCTTAACAATCTAAAATAATCTAAATAGTCCAAGCTTTATTGGGAAGCCAGTCGAACAAAGTAAGGCATGTCAAGAGATTAAAAGTAATTGTAAAGTTAACAAGATAACTTATTTATTTCAAAATTGATCAATGTTTTTAAAATAAATATGTATCGCGTCTTTTGGATCATATTTTCAGTTACTTTTTACTTTAATAATGTTCAGTTGTCGCCAAAACTGAACTAACCTAATTTGACAGCACTAAAAATGTTGCCGTCCCTTTCATAACGATCGAAATAAAAAGGATGGCATCAATTTTAGTGCTATCATTAGTTTAGTTTAGGTTTTGCGACATCTAAGTTGACACCAATATATCAAGAACGTATAAGCAAGGACTTTGAACTAACCCTAAACTTCAATTCATCAAGGCAAGCCCGTATTCTATAACATACAGTGCACAAAACATCCAAACCATGAACGTAGGACAAATCCATAATATAGTGTGCGGTACACTCAAGCACAAAAGATTAAGCTTCTTTTATAAAATTCAATTATTTACTCGTTCGTTCGTGCGTATGAGCAAGTTGCCAACTCTGGTGACGGAGTTTTTAGGCTATAAAGCTAACTGGTTTCCTCACGATGTTTTCCCTCACCGATTAGAAATCCGCATGATATTTGCAACGAAAAATTTACTAATGCTGTATTCAAACCCACGACCAATGGATCGAAAGTCGGGGCACTCCCATTCGGCCATTACGGTTCTAACTTACGTTATTTTAATGATTTATTGTGTTTTTTAGAAATCTTAATTTGATCCAGCACTTTCCTTTTCGACTGTACATTAATGGCTGTATCTTGAATGATGCTGTTTTTGCAGACGCGCGGGTTAGAGACACACGGTCACTGGGCAAGTGTTACAGGACGGGGTTATGCAGTTATGAGTCAAGAAAACAAATAAATAAATACTTTTGTTTGTTTAGACTTCCAATCTGATGGTCGTGGGTTCGAGACCGGGTTGTGCATCAATGGATTTTTTGTTTGGAATTAAATTGATTGTATAAGCAAGAACTAAACGTTTAAGGAAGAAATCGCGAGGTAGCCAGTTAGCTATTTAATAGCGTTGATGAGATTGGAAACCTGTCATGTAATGAATAGGTTTTTGCAAAATATGGTCATGATCTTAGAGAATAATGTCCTCTGAGATCTTAAGTTCTGATCATATTTCATGTAATTAGACATTTATATCCTTGAACATAATATTAATTCTTAAAAAAAATCACTTTTCTTTTTACTATTTTATTTCTTTGGAAAATCAAAAAATCATGTTCAAACATGTTGTGGAAATATTCATTAGTAGCAAATTATTATAAACATTATCCACAACGTTCTTCACAGATTAGTTTTAACTTATTTATTTAACAATGAACAACTATATTGTTATTATTATTAAATTTTTTTACAACTTAAGAAAACAAACAGTCATAAAAACAAATTAAATGACTATTATTAAATTGCTATTAAATGCATCCCGATAATTGGACAAATGCCGTTACCAATTGGCAGCCCGTCGGGATGCGAGGTCGTGGTCGGCCAAGGAAGCGTTGGAGGGACGTTCTCGACACCTTCGAAGGTTGGTGGGAAATCTCGAAGGACAGAGATGGTTGGAGGGATATGGGGGAGACCAAAAAAAAAGCTAGGCCCACACCATCAGGTTCTTGCCTGATTCTTTCCCTGGTGTAGGGAGTCGCGTTGGAACAGGCAGTAGAATCACCTAGTTTTAAGAACGTGACATGTCAAAGTGGTCTATAAACGATCGTACTGAATAAATACCTTTTGATTTGATTTGATTTGATTTGACCTTTGCCCAGCAGTGGGACGATATAGGTTAACGAAAAAAAAATTGCAATTATTATTAAATACTCCATTCTTCCTAGTTATAAACAGAGTTTTAGTTTGGAACCTCTTTTTCAACATCTTTAAAATTTATTAAAGATTTTAACTTTAATATTTTAACTTTAATAATTTTTTAGCTTTTAACGGTGAAGGAAAACATCGTGAGGAAACCTGTTAGCTCTCTAATAGCGTCGATGGGCTTGCAACCTGTCCCGTATGGAAAGTTAACTTCTGCAAGATGTGGGCATGTACCAAATATGTATTTGGACATACCTCTGACTACCCCCTTAGACATCTTCAAAAGGATCTAAAAATTGCCTCAAAGACCTGAAAGAAATGTCTACCGCTCCCTGGGATACAGTCGTGATCATATTTCATTTTTTTTTTCATTTTCATTTTAAAATTTATTTTACTGCCTTCTTCGCGCACTAAACCATCCACATCAGTGACATAATATTAAATTAAATAACAATCTATCATGTTTCCTATTGCGTTATGTCATCCGTTATTATATTACCAACGAGCCGTATGTGCACGCTATTCGATACTTAGGTACCTATCTAGGTATTGAGAAATTGTTTTGCCTAAACTAGACTTAGAGCTTAGGTTCTTTATACACATTTTTAGAGAATATAATTTATTTACAGAAATTAAACTACTACATTTACATAACAAAAAAAAATTCAATTAGAACCAGTTGAGACACCTAAGGATCGTTACAAATGAGCTATAGGTAGCTCAGCTGATCTAAACCACTTCCAGATGGAAATGTGCCTGAGTTTTAGAGTATTTAAAGAAGTTACTTATTTTATTAGTTTACTAGTAGGTACTTATCAATCTATTATTCATACCAAACTGTCTAAAGTTTTTGTGTTGTGCTGAATAAACATGTTTTCTTTCTTTTCTTTTTACTTTTTTGTGTTTAAAAAAATATATGATCACGACTGTATCCCAGGGAGCGGTAGACATTTCTTTCAGATCTTAATGCAAATTTTTAGATCCTCTTGAAGATGTCTATTGGGGGGTAGTAGTTTTTGTGTTTGACTGTATTTAATGTATTTTTTTTATTTATTACTAGCTTACTCGCTAGCGGCTTCGCTCACGTACCTACCCTTGATAAAATATAGCCTATGTTCATTCGGAAAGTCCGTGCTACACATCAGTGAATTTTTTTTTGAAATTGGATGACCTGTTTCGGTGATTACCCAAACATACAAACAAACAATCCAACTTTGAATGACCAGTTTCGGTAATTACCTACCCAAACATACAAACAAACAATCCAAATTAACCTATTTATAATTTTAGTATAAAAAAACTTAGGTTTTCATAGACCCTAGTCTCTCCGAAACAGACATTTTCAGGTACTCAAAATAGGTTTAAAAGTTCTTTCTGTATTTTAGAGTTAAAAATATATTTTCTTTGTTGATCACGGGCCTAATTTTATCAAAACGGATTTAAATATCAACATTAATTGCAATATTACTTCATGACAGGATATAATTTGAAATTAAAACGTTGTTTCGGCAATTTGCTCGACTTTCTCGATTTGTCGGTTGTCATAAAAGACGCGGTGACGAAAGAGTACAGTTGACTACAAAAATATCTAAACTATGGAATTACACCTCTCACCATGTTACCCTAAAGTAAGTAAGTTCGTATTCATATTATTGGAACCCGAAAATTGACACGAAACTTCGTTTTCGTTGATCCCGAGTAAGGCCTCTGGACTTAGAAAAAAAACGAAAACTAAGGTAAGAACACTTTAGTCAACCATCACTCGAAATATAAAAGTAGGTATAAACCTTCGTTCTTATCTCGACGTGTTAGGAAGCTATGTAGGTACATACCACGCCTTAACCTTTCCCCTGCCCGTCAGATAGATGTCAGAACCGTCAGAATCGTACACGAAGCAGGTTGAAATCACAAGTTCAACCTTCCCACGCAGGAATTTGTGGTATGAAGCCTGTATTCGTAAATAAGTTATTCATTTGAATCATCAAATACCTCTCTTAATTATCACGTTGATTATAAGTTAAAGCCGTGTTGGCCAAGTGGATAAGTACTCCGACTTTCGATCCAAAGGTCGTGAGTTCGAATCCGGCCGTGCATCAAAGGACTTTTCGTGTCGAAAAATTTATATGCACTTTAACACAAGCTTTAAACGGTGAAGGAAAACATCGTGAGGAAACCCGCGGCTAATCAGCCCCACACGTATTGACCATTGTCTTTCCTGTGGATATGTCCGGCAGCTGAGAGGATGGTTTAGGTGCTACAAGCCTATTCCATCTCAACAAGTCCCAGGCACTACAGTGTCCCGTTAAGTGTAGGCAAAGATTGCCTCCTGACGCTGTATAAATCATCTAGTAAAGATGTAAAGGCCCAAGTGATTATAATTTACAGCAAATATCGTCCTCGGTTACAGCAAGCATTCTAATTCCGGGTTCCTATAGTCAACTAACGGATGTCCGTAGGTTGGTCGTCATAGCAACGTTGTTTATTCAACACAAAATGTATGACACTTTTTGACAGAACAACGTTGCTATGACGACCGACCTACGGACATCCGTTAGTTCGATAAAGGAACCCGGCATAAGTTGACCGGACGTTGTACACATTTGGACATTTTCAAAGGATCACAATTATGCTTAAAAAGAAAGCTTTTTTTGAATAAATAAATAAATAAAGATAAGGTTGTGATTCAATTTAATTTTAGGCTGGTTATTTATTAAGATCAAAAAGAAAAAAATAATGTAGGTTATCGAAAAATATCTACATATTTTTTACAGCTTAGCTTTAGCTTTTTAAGTTAAATTGAAGCGCTCGTGGCGAAGCTTGCTAGACGTTCTTGATAGATCGTCGAAGTTCTGAGCGGTCACTACTTGGCTTTTAAAGTCGTTAAGCCATGACGGAGGCCTTTATGCGGCCTAAAAAACTCCGTCACCAGAGTTGGCCACTTGCTCATACGAAAGAACGAACGAACGTGTTAAATAAAAAAAACAATTGATGCTGACTGTACTAGACAAGTTTTTATAGACTACCTAAACTATAATTCTTGAAGGGACAACCTGGGAATCGAACGTGTTATTCAGTTGTCTGATGTAGGTATAATGCGTGAACTGTTTGTTTTTGTTCGCTTGCTAACTGTTTAGTAAAGTGTGAGAAATAATGCTTTTTTAGATGTAAATGTACACTTAGTACCTTGTCACCAGAGTTACTTACACAAGCCAAGTTTAGACTTTAGGTACAGATAAATAAATAAATAAATATCCTTGGACATTCCACACAGCGTCATCTAGTCCCAAGCTAAGCAATTTAATGCTTGTGTTATGGTAACCAGATGACTGATGCACTACATAGATACATTTTATTTTTTTGTGAATACATACATATTATAGGTACATAGAAAACACCCAGACACGAAACAAATTGATGTAAAAATGAAAATAAAAAAATGACATTTGTCACGTTGCGGAGATCGAACTTACTACATTACCTAGGTACACTATTTTAAGTGAACCGAGTGTACGTCGGTCAAAAATATGGTCTACCCTAGGGTTGCGTTTCATTTGAAAGTCAAAGAGGTCGATTTCCACCTGCAATAACATTAAGAAGTGACAGTTGATCTCTTTACTATAGTTACGTCATGTCATGTGTCAAGTTTAAACTCTCGCAAGAAAAGTCAACCTTATCGGCAAATAGACCTCACGGCTTTTTGACGGGAATTCAAGATGGCATGTTGTCTTATTTGTTTTATTTTCCGAAATTTGTGTTTTGGCCACAGATAAAAGAATACTAAGTAATGTTAATATGTAATAATGGTGGATTATTAACTGTTAAGTGTTCGTGAACGTACATAAGTGTAGGCAAATGAAACAAAACTGTATATCATTGCATTTCGAGTTCTCTCAAGAAGTCCATGTAAAAAGCTGCTGTAAAGAACCCACATCTTTACTGACGCTGACTATGACTTTGACTCGACCTTGACTGGACCGACATAACGAAATTATATACACATGGTAGTGGCTAAATGCGTGGCAAAAGCCGGCGAAGCCAAAATAAAGAAGAAGAAGAAGAAGAAGACCTCACAGAAACTTTTGTCAAAACACTTTCTTGGCCGACTGTACGTACAATAACTTCCTAGCCAATTTACATTTACAACCTACATTTGACAACCTTTAGAAAAACTATACTCTAAGCTACGATTGTCTGAGTTTATCATTATTTTTAACTGTAGGTATTTATTTTTAAAATTAATTAGGTAAATTACTTTATATTTTTATTTATGTGTTGTGAGAGAAATAAATAAACAATTTGATTTGATTTGATGACAAAAACTCGAGCGATCAGTAATGTCAAATCAAAACGATGATAGAAATGTAAAAGTTACGAAACGTTTATCACTTGGCAACTGACTTACTTACTTTTTTTTTACTTTACTTACTTACTTGGCCGAGAAGATTAGCAGCAAGAGTCGATACTTCGAATCATGTAAAGGCAAATTGAGTAAATTTAGTGCATTGCCAAATTGCATTCACGCTAGTATGCACAAATCGGATGTACACCATAACTGCACCATGGCTGATTGTAACCTTTTATGGTGCTAGCAATCTAACCATCATGTACTAGGAGGGATTAACCATGGAGTTGCTAATTCAACCACACTTTTTAGTGTCCACTCACTCAATAATAGTGGAGAGGAACTCATTATGAAGCAGTCTGGTAATCGGATCTTGATTATCTAACTGTAGATTGTTAAGGGATCGCTTTTAAAAAAAAGCTAGGCCCACACCACCAGGTTCTTGCCTGATTCTTTCCCTGGTGTAGGGAGTCGCGTTGGAACAGGCATTAGAATCACCTAGCATGTAAAACGATACTTAAGTGATCCTTGAGGTCCTACAAGAATAAATGATTTTTCTTTCTTTCTTTCTTTCTTTCTAAAATGTGCGACCGGGATTCGAACTCCCGTTCTTCGGACCGAAAGTCGAAGCACAATCCCAACTTTATTACTAGCTGATCCCCGTAGCTTCCTACGCGTGGGACCTGAAAAAAAAAGTTAAAAAGTTTTCAAATTTTTATTTCAACATTTATTTATTTAGGTTTGGTCTATCTTTGTACCAAAAATCAAAATTGGTTTAGTGGTTTTGGCTTTAAAAAGTAACAGACAGACAGAATAACTTTCGCATTTATATTAGTATGGATAATACTATAACAAACTTGTATTATTCATACAAAATTCATGACATTTCCACTTTATACTCCAGTTGTAGCATCTCAATGTAACTCGAAGGAATTTTCACACGTATAGTTCTAGTCATTGTTAAGCAATTTCCGATACATTGCCACATAATAATATGATTTATTATGCGTTAATATACAAAAGAAACGTGGTAATGCAACACTTGACATTTGTAGTAATGGGTATCGTTAGCAAAAAGTCACCACTTAAGATTTTTTATCAGTATTATCATAGTATTATCACAGAACAAATAGAACACAAAATAATGTTTTAAAATAACTTACTAAAATGATTTAATTTGTAATGTCAAATAATTTAATTATCTAATTTATTTCAATATCTTGTGAATCAATTTATATTATTTTTATTTTTCATCATTTTATTCGGTTTTTTTTTTATCTTTTTATATTTTTTGTACACATAAAAATTGATTGTGGTTTGCGCCTATAATTGAGGTAGCACTTACTTTAGTTTTTTAATTAATTTTTGTCATACTTATTACATGTAATGGTGTTCACTTTGTTGGTGCAACTGAATAAATAAATAAACAAGTACCTACAAGTAAGTAATTAAAAAAATAAATAAAAAATAAAATATGTAGTGAAGATGTCTAAGGGGGTAGTCAGAGGTATGTCCAAATACATATTTGGTACATGCCCATATCTCGCAGAAGTTAACTTTCCATACGTGACAGGTTGCAAGCCCATCGACGCTATTAGAGAGCTAACTGGTTTCCTCACGATGGTTTCCTCCACCGTTATAAGCTCGTGTAAGGACTCGAACATTATGATTTTTGATTTTAATAAATAGACTGGACATACCTACCTCTAACTACTTCCTTAGACATCTGCAAAGGATATAATAAGCTTAAAGATTTACCCCCTTATGCATAATGGTTCATTGGCCTTATTCATAAAGAAGATTTGAAATATGTTTTTTTCTTGTTACTCTTATGTCAATGAAAAGAGATTTAATTATTTGCAACAGATTTAATATCAGTTTTAGCTAATATAAGTTTACTGAACCATTATGAATAAGGGGGTTAAGAGAAATATGTATCGTACCTTGAATAAACAATCGTGATCATATTTAATTCTTTTTTTTGGTTGATAAACAAAATAATCTTTTTGAATTAAAACTAGGTCAAGCTCCAACCAAATTTGACCTTTATTAACCTATTTATAGTGCATTGAGGTCAAAAGATCGATTGAAGTAAAACAATTACCTATTTTAATATGTGCTAATTTGCAAAAGCTATGCCAAAAACGCTTATTTTTGTTGAACGTATTTACTTACGAATTCATTACTGATAACTAGCAATGCCTCGCGGTTTTACCTCCGTAGTTCCCGTTCTAGTGGGAATATAAAATATAGCCTATGTTACTCAATGATAATGTAGCTTTCTAATTGTGAAAGAATTTTTGAAATCGGTCCAGTAGTTTTTGAGTTTATTCGTTACATGTATACAAAAATACGAATCTTTTCTCTTTATATGTAATATTAGCTCACTCGCCATGAATTACTTTATTTTAATTATTCCTTAATTATAAACAGGTGTTCGTGTAATTGTTATTTTTTTCTAAAATTTGCCAAAAAAATGGCCTGGTTTCAAAATCCCCTTGTGGAGGGTGCATCTTTGATTTTGTACGATATCTAAGACGGGGCTTGTAGTGAAACGACCGCTGGTTGGTTACACACTGATTTATTGTACCAGATGATGAAGAGCGAGGGCGCAGCCACGCACACATACGTACATACACTACATATGCAACAGATTTTAATTTTGGAAAATACAAGGCCATCTTAAAATACCTAGTAGTAATAGTAGCGAACGAGTGCAACCTAATTCTATACATATCTAACTTTTTGTTATAAATGTTATCGACGTTAATATTGACCTTTGTCGTGGGTTCGATTTCCTTTCAGCCTTGCCCGACCTTTCAGAATTCTACGATCTATAAACGACTAGCTTACTCGCCCGCGGCTTTGATTGCATAGTACCTATCTTATATAGAGTATGCCTATGTTCATTCGTATACCCATGTATAAGTCCCTACCATAAAATTTTGTTTTGTTTTCTTAAGTTTTAGGTCTTTTTTTTTTTTTTTTTTTTTCTTAGAATAACGATTTAGATTTAAGTTCTGTATTGTTATTCGAAGGTGTAAATAAATAATTGTCTAATTCGAAAAGTCCGAGCTACACATCGGTGAAAGAATTTTTGAAACCGGATGAGTAGTTTCGGAGATTACCCCAAACATACAAACAAACCAACTTTACCCCTATAATATTAGTATAGATTGCGTAAATTGAGATCAATACTTTCATTGTGTTGAAATGATATAAGTTGCGCTTCGGTTCAAGGCTTTCTGTAATTAGAGTTTTGAACGTTACACAATATGGATTGTCTAATGTAGTTTGCTCATCGTTATATCTTCATTATTGGTACTTAATATTCATATTTAAGGCCGTACCCGACTCAAACTAGCACCGCACTTATTTTGTCTATTACTGAAACAGAGTTTGGTGGCCTTCATGTGCAACTTCGCTCTCTTCCTAAACTATCACATCACATCACACTAATATTATAAAGCTGGACGGATTTGAATGATATTAGGACCAGAATTGCTTATACCCTAGATTTAAGAATACGCTTCTTTTGATCCCAGTATTCCCACGGGAACGGGAACTATTCACCGCGGGTAACAACGCGGGGTGTAGCTAGTACAAAATAAAACTGTTACCTCTGTAACGGTATTAAAAAAGTTCATAAAATTTATGAACGGTGAGTAATTCCCTTTCCCGTGGGAATACCGGAACAAAAGTGCCTATGTGTTAATCCAGGATATAAGCTATCCTGGTACCGAATTTCATTCAAATCCGTCCAGCCGTTTGAGCGTGAAGGAGTAACAAACATTCACACTTACATACACACACTCAAACTTTCACCTTTATAATATTAGTGTGTTTATCTAGTAGAATTCTATACGTGACAGGTTCCAAGTCTATCGCTACACAAGGTCAGTTTCAAAGGTAATTACCAAAGACGATTAATATCTAGAAGACAGACAAAGGCCATACACAAAATCGTAACCCTAAAAAATAGCCTGAAAGCTCTAAAACATCAATTTTATCCAAGAAATTTCAATTAATTTCTAGTTAAAAATGTTTAAATATTGAATATTGTTGCTACCTACTACTAAGTATTGAAATTTCTTGGATAAAATTGATGTTTTAAAGTTTTCAGGCTATCTGGTACTGCGGGATCGGGTTACGATTTTGTGTATGGCCTTTGTCTGTCTTCTAGATATTAATCGTCTTTGGTAATTACTGACCTCTGGCCAAAAATAAGAACCTAGGTCTTTATTTATGACGAATTAGATGTCTAGATAAGCATGTACTTATGTATGAAGAATGCATGACAAAACTATAGAGCAAGAGATAAAGAATCTATATATTGTTTTTTATATATTTTTGTGTTGGTCAAGTGGATTAGTGCTTCGACTTTCGATCCGAAGGTCGTGGGTTCGAATCCGGCCGTGCATCAATGGACTTTTAACGGTGAAGGAAAACATCGTGAGGAAACCATTTAGCTCTCTAATAGCGTCGATGGGCTTGCAACCTGTCACGTATGGAAAGTTAACTTCTGCAAGATGTGGGCATGTACCAAATATGTATTTGGACATACCTCTGACTACCCCCTTAGACTCTTCAAAAGGATCTAAAAATTGCATTAAGATCTGAAAGAAATGTCTACCGCTCCCTGGGATACAGTCGTGATCTCCTGCACTACATCGCGAACAAAAGCGAAAGCACTAGACCGCTACACTGATTTATAGTCATCAGATTAGACCAACGATTAAGCACTAAGTCGAAACAAACAAGTCAGAGCTTTTAAAGATCATTTATATACCTACGTACAAGTGTGTAGATATTTAAGACGCCGTGAGTTTTACCGACTTTAAATAAGTATGAAGGATGTTTAATTATATGTTGGTTTGTTCGTTCGTTCGTTCGTATGAGCAAGTGGCCAACTATGGTGACGGAATTTTTAGGCTGCCTAAATTAAAGGCTAATTTAAAATTGTCAAGAGCCGAGTTGACGAATGGGAATAATATTTATTTTCGTTTCGCCTATTGGTCAGAAAAGCCCAGTTTGAAAAGGGACCAGTTGGCGAACCACTCATAATGTACCATAAATGTGGTCTTGCCTACATTTGGCCTCAATATGGCGCTATCATCCAAACATTGCCGTAAGCTCTGAAGATCATTATGCAAAGGCCTATGGATTTAATATGGCACTTGAAGCGAGCATTGTGTGTAATTATCTGACACTTTGACACTAATATTATAGATATACTTTGTTAGTCAGGTTTGGATGTAAAGTGGTTTTGTAGAGGCGTTCATTGATCATTAAAAAAAAGCCGTGATGGCCAAGTGGATAAGTACTTCGATATTTCATCCGAAGGTAGTGAGTTCGAATCCGGCCGTGCATTAATGGACTTTTCGTGTCGAAAAATGTATAGGTATGCACTTTAACACGAGCTTTAACGCGTTCACTGCCTATGTCGTGGGCTAGTTGTGAGCGGTCGGCCAAGGTTCTCTTCTTCGGAGAGGACCGTGGTAGTGGTAGCTGGGCCGGGAATGGGTTAAACGGTGAAGGAAAACATCGTGAGGAAACCCGCGGCTAGTCAGCACCACACGTATTGACCATTGTCTTTCCTGTGGTCGGCTAAGCTGAGAAAATGGTTTAGGTGCTGGGCAAGTCTCCATCTCAACAATGTCCCAGGCACTACAGTGTACTGTTAAGTGTAGACAAAGCTTGCCTCCTGACTCTGTATCATCTAGTAAAGATGTAAAGGCTTACGTTTTTTTTTTCATTATATATTGGAAAGGACATTGGCCAAGTGTCTTTGTCTATGGCGTTTTGGTCAGTTGTTGTACAACATTGAAATGTTACTCAAAAAGTTAGTTTTCCATTTTGTGTTAAAACTGAAACGGAAACCTTTAATCGAAGTATAGGTCGCGCCACGTAAAAAGAGCGCTGGCTGACAAACTGCTCCGTGGTCGATGATTGGTGGAGAGGTGTTGCGGCGCACTTCATACCATTGATGTAGCGAGTGCTATTGGTTCGTCAGCGCGTGAACACAGGCGCAAACATACCCCCGCTACTTCCCAGACCAAGCTCTTTTTACGTGGCGCAACCTATACCTACCCTTTTAAAATATTAACTTGTCGTCCTACTAAGATCTATGCGAGTGAAGACGTAAGCAACAGCTAGTTATACAATAAAGTGGTTACTTAATTCCACATTAGCACTTTTTTTGTAAATTTATCGTGCGTAAATAATAACTGATCCCATTATGATGAGACTTTCACTTTTAAACAGATGCGTCTGTTTTTATTAGTTGTAAAGTCATTTTGGCGTTGTGTTCATTTTTATAGCATGTTATATGAATTATATTGTTTATATATTGTTAAAACAAGGCATAAGTTGTCTATCTATACTAATATTATAAAGAGGTAAAGTTGGTTTGTTTGTATGTTTGGGGTAATCTCCGAAACTACTCATCCGATTTCAAAAATTCTTTCACCAATTTGTAGCTTTGACATTCCGAATGAACATAGGCTATATTTTATCGAGGTAGACCACGTGAGCGAAGCCACGGGCAAGTTAGCTAGTATTTTACATTTTTGACCGATTTCAAAAGAAGAGTAAATCTATGTTCTATTAATCATAATAATAATAAATATCCTTGGACATTCCACACGGCGTCATCTAGTCCCAAGCTAAGCAATTTAATGCTTGTGGTAACCAAATGACTGATATACTACATAGATACATTTTTTTTTGTAAATACATACCTACATATTATACATAGAAAACACCCAGACTCGAGACAAATATTTTCAGATAATACAAACATTTGTTCCGCAGCGGGAATCGAACCCGCAACCTCCACGTCTCAGGCGGGCTTTCAACCACTGCGCCACAGAGGTCGTCAAAGTAGGTCGTATTAGGTACCTACATTAGTTTTTAACGCATGTACCGATTTTGTTTTCTTCTCTTGTTTGAAAGAGTATGTAGGTATACCACCACCACAACATTGTCGAACGAGCAGTTACTGCACAGATTACAACACAAAATGTTTAGGCTGCGTTTCCATTGACGCGGAGCTGTGCGGAGCGGTGCTTAGCGGTGCATGAATTGACCAATCACTATGCTCGAAATCTCTGCTCCGCTTCAGTGGAAATACTCACCACTTTTCACCGCTATTCTCCGCTCATCTCCGCACAGCTCCGCGTCAATGGAAACGCAGCCTTATTCTGGACGAGTCACTCAGACAAACAATAATTGTTCGCGAACTCAATTAAGCCCTACGCTACCAGAGTGAAAACATATTGTACGCGTTGGTACATTGTTTCGTGAAAAGTGCTGCACACTATTTTGGTGGAATCTATATCTTTCTTTTCATCCTACATCGTCCCACTGCTGGGCAAAGGTCTCCCCCAATTCTCTCCAATCATCTCTGTCCTTTGAGACTTCATGCCAATCTCTCTACCTTTACAAACGCAAAAAGTGTGCATTGGTCACTGCTTCCGAAGCGCTCGTGGCGAAGCTTACTAAGACGTTCTTGATAGATCGTCGAAGTTAAGCAACGTTCTGAGCGATCACTACTTGGATGGGTGACCGTAAGTAGCATTATCAGCTGAGCGCTTCCGTGCTTCGGTGAGCACGTTAAATTGTCGGTCCTGGCTTTTAAAAGTCGTTAAGCCATGACGGAGGCCTTTAGGCGGCCTAAAAGCTCCGTCACCAGAGTTGGCCGCTTGCTCAAACGAACGAACAAACGAACTGCTTGCTGACTGTCTTTAGTTCGCTTTGCGTTTGTATGGCTATAAATACAGTCACTGCGCGTTAGGTGCGTTTGTCTACACAAACGCGCATTGTGCATTTGGAACGTGGTGTAATAGGTAGGTACCTGTCTCCACGTTTGCCCTTCATTGAAGTGCACTTGGGCTCCGAACCCACACTACAATAGAATTAATGATGCAAAGGTTTCATTGGAGAGATGATGTCATGGGATGTAGGTTTTGAACAACTGTTTAAGCCGCCTGAATGCTAAAGCTTAAAGCTAAAGTCTTCTGAGTCTAAAACCGTAAGAGTTATCGAACAAACATGTTAGGAAAAGTAGTAATCAATTTGGTAAAAAATAAGTTCTGTTTAAAAAAAAAAAGAAAATTATAGTTTTTGCGAAAAAGTAAGATTTTGAAAATTTTCGTCGGTTCTCAAATTACGGATAATCTACCTATGAGGTTTTGCAACCACAGCTAGTGCAATCCAATAGAAACGTCGTGATACAATAAAATAAAGGTAAATAGCGATAAATATACCCATAAATATAATAATGTGTTATCAAATCTATGAATGATGTATGAAACTGGATGTCCAAGGCCAGAAACAGAGAAATGTGGAAGGAATTGGGGGAGGCCTACGCCAAAGAGGCGACTACTACTGCGCATATAGATTTTAATAACATAAGTTAAACATTCTTTTATCTGTGGTTAAACATAGAATAGTGGCAATTCGGAGTATCGCAAAAGCTAAACTTAACTAACCAAAAATGTTGCCGTCCCTTTCATAGCGATGGGAATAAAAAGGATGGCATTAATTTTAGTTAGTTTAGTTTAGCTTTTGCGACACTCTGAATTGCCACTATTATTATTATTAGGTACTATTACTATTACTACTAGCCCATACTGTCCCATTGTTGGGCAAAGGCCTCCCCCCACTTTCGCCAGTCACGCCGATCCAGTGCCTTCGTCCGCCAGTCCCTCTCAAAGGCGTCTAGTTCGTCCCGCTATATCATTTTATGATCAAATTAATGTTTAGTTTAGTTTTTAGGTACTTAGTAGAAATAAAGGCTTATTTTATTTTATTATTTATTTATTATGAATGATATACAAACATTGAAGTAAACTCATCCGTCAACCCATCGTCCAACTGGGTCGCGTCTGACGCAACCTCAATCAAGAAAGTGCAGTTCGCCTCAAACTCATTATTTCGCATCTAGCACGACCACAGTTGGCAAATCTAATGTTGTCTAAATGCAAATGTAATCATTTAGAGAAACAGTGAGCTTGCAACCTGTCTTGTATTCTACTGTCATTTGGGTAGTAAAAAATATCCTTGGACATTTTACAAGGCGTCATCTAGTCCCAAGCTAAGCAACTTAATGCTTGTGTTATGGTAACCATCAGGCCTAATGCAACGCGTCGAGACGAAAAATTAAATATCTTTATAATGCCAAACTGTTCTAACGTACTATGCTAGAAAAGGAGAGAAAATTTTGTCGACGACGAGAAGCTTATTTTTGTTGTATACCTAATTTTAAGCCTATTGATGACTGATATACTTACTATTTAGGTAATTTTTTTTAAATACATGCTGTAGATAGAAAAACACCCAGACCAGGAACAAATATCTGCAGATCATACAAACATTTGTTCCGTTGCGGGTATCGAACTCGCAATCTCCGCGTTTTAGTCGGGCTTTTATCCACAGCGCCACAGAGGTCAAGTTAATTATTTAATTGTATTTATTCAGTGTTTATATAAAACTTTCTGATCCTAAATGATTTGGCTAAGCAGACCCAGTATTTACCTACACACTTCGTTTTGTTTGTATTTAAAAAAAAATAAAAATTTCTTTATTAAAAATAAAAATTTCTTTATTTCAGACTTTTTTTTTTGTATTTGTATCTGACTACCATCTCTAAATTTTTAATATTACTAGCTGTACCCCGCGGTGTTACCCGCGGTGAATAAGTTAATAGATTTTTTTAACGACTTTTAAAAAGTAGGAGGTTCTAAATACCTACGTCGACTGGGTGAACCGATTTGATGATTATTTTTTTGATCTGATGAGGATCGTCAGAGATATGAATAAAAATGCACCTTGAGAGTGCAGAAAATTACTATTTTCTTACGTATATGAAAATTATTTCATAAAATTTTTAATTTTGCTCCTTGGTTAAGACCCAATGCGTCATTGTGTCACTTGATTTTGGTGCTCATAGAACAGGATGACTGCTGGTCGGTTACTATTCTATGGTCTAACACAGTTTATTTTGCTCGCAAAATATTCAAGAAGCTACCATGCGAGCGAAGCGAGCTTCGACCCAAGCAAGCGCAGCGAGCCGAAATTTTTAAGACAAATTCGTTATGTGACACTTGATGTAGCTTATAGTGCTTACAGAAAAGGCTGACTGTTGGTCGGTCCCTATTCTATTGTCTGACATAGATCAATTTGCCAGCAAATATTCAAGAAGCTACCGCGTGCGAGCGAAGCGAGCTCAGTGAGCGTCTTAAACTCGCGAAGCGAGCCGAAATTTTTAAAAACAAATACTCGTGACGTGCGTGACACTTGATTTTGCTTATGGAGCTCATAAAAAAGGCTGACTGTTGGTCGGTTCCTATTCTATGGTTCCTATTACATAGTTTATTTTGCTTGCAAAATATTGAAGAAGCTATCATGCGAGCGAAGCGAGCCTAAATTTTTAAGTAAAATGCGTCATGTGTTACTTGATTTTGCTTATAGTGCTCATAGAAAAGGCTGACTGTTAGTCAGTCCCTATTCTATGGTCTGACATAGATCAATTTGTGAGCAAAATATTCAAGAAACTACCGTGCGAGCGAAGCGAGCTTCGAACTAAGCGAGCGTAGCAAGCTTCAAACTAAGCGAGCGTTGCGAGCCTTTTAAACTCGAGCGTAGCAAGCTTCAAACTAAGCGAGCGTTGCGAGCCTTTTAAACTCGAGCCGAAATTTTTAAGAAAAATGCGTCGTGTACACTTGATTTTGCTTATAGTGCTCATAGAAAAGGCTGACTCTGCTGGTCTGTTCTTAGTCTATGGCCTGACATAGTTCAATTTGCTAGCAAAATATTCAAGAAGCTACCGTGCGAGCGTAGCGAGCTTCGAACTAAGCAAGCGCATCGAGTTTCTTAGACTCGAAATTTTTAAGATAAATTCGTCATGACTGATATATCTGACACAGTTCTATTTGCTTGTAAAATATTGAAAAAGCTACATGCAAGCAAAGCGAGTGCAGCGAGGCTTTTAGACTCGAAGCGAGCCGAAACTGTGGGAAATGTAATAAAATAGCGATGATGAGGTGCTGTACCGAATTTTAATTGAAGACACAAATAAAAACTTTGTCCTAATGGTTTATGTTGAGTTCTTTTTACCGGGGATTTATCTGCGTAGGTACATAAGTCCCAATTCCGTGAGATTATCGGGACTTATCGGGATTAGCCGTTTGAGCTTGAAGAAGCATAATTTAGGTATTTTGATAATCTCACGGGCACAATACGCTTTTAAGGGATTTAAAGTAGCTTATGACATGTTTTTATCCAGGATATCAACTGACCTGGTACCAAATTTCATTCAAATCCGTCCAGCCGTTTGAGCGTGAAGGAGTTATAACATTGCCTGTGCTGCCATCTATTAACATTATTTTGACTAACAGTTACGTTTCACGGCCAAACTATTTTGATGAATAATTTGGTTTATAATCCCACGGAACCATTCCTTTTTTCAGCAATTTAAGGTAGCCTATTTGTTAATCCAGGGTACTGCTACCAAATTTAATTCAAATTCATCCAGCCGTTTGAGCGTGAAGAAATAATTACTTTACCTGTGCTGCCATCTATTGAAATTATTTTGTTAGTTTCTCACGGCCAAACTATTTTGTATTTGTTTAATAATCCCACGGAATCAATGCACTTTTAATTAATTTAAAGTAGCGTACATTTTAATCCAGGGTATAAACAATCCTGCTACCAAATTTAATTCAAATTCATCTAGCCGTTTGAGCGTGAAGGAATAATAACTTTGCCTGTGCTGCCATCTATTGAAATTATTTTGTTACTTTTTCACGGCCATATTTTTTTGTGTAGGTATACTATTTTAATGAATTTGATTAATAATCCCACTGAATCAATGCACTTTTCAGAAATTTTAAGTAGCGTATATTTTAATCCAGGGTAATTTAATCCAGGTAGGTAAGCAATCCTGCTACCAAATTTCATTCAAATCCCTCCAGCCGTTCGAGCGTGAAGGAGTTATATTTTTGCCTGTGCTGCCATCTATGAAGTTATTTTGTCTGACAGCTGCCTTTTGCACGGCCAAACTACCGAAACTATTTTAATGAACATTTTGTTTTATAATCCCACGGGAACACTGCACTTTTCAGGAATTTCAAGAAGCCTATTAGTTATTCCAGGGTATAAGCAATCCTGATACAAAATTTCATTCAAATCCGTTCATCCGTTTGAGCGTGAAAGAGTAACAAACACACTTACACACTTACACACACACAAACTTTCACCTTTATAATATTAGTGGGATTATTAACATTTGCATGCCTATTAGGTATAATATACCTGGACTAATCATAGTACCGTAAAACGGGGTGACTTTGAATCACGGGGTGTCTTTGATGATTACTAAAATTTTTAACTTATTCATTCGTATTTCACAAATTTTTGAATAAAATGTTTTTTTATTTTTTGCGTTGGATGCACTGATATTTACTCTTATCTTTTCCCTAACGCTTGTGCTCGTGCTGTTCATCACAAAAGAAAAAAAAAATATTTGAGTTAGATATAGAATTCCAACAACTTTTGACACCTGCAAAACTTCAATGCTGCACTCGTGGCTATTACTTTCTCAATATTCTATTAGTTCTTACAGGATTGTATGGTTTCCAATGATTAAGTTTTAGACTGTTTTGATGGGCAGGATCCACCATTTTATTTTCTAGAATGAGTTTTATGTGATGAGGTGACTTTGATGAATGATGAGAGGCGACATTGATAGCTATCAAAGTCCCCCCAATAAACAAGTGAAAGTTACATAGAAACTTATAGTATTGATTATGAAAGTAACCCCTTATGTTTCTTTTGTAGTCTGGAAGATGGTGCTTAAATACAAAAAAATACCGGGTAGATACGTTTATAATTATAAAATCTTATAATAACGGCGTGGTTTCAATTAAATAAATAATACTACAAATAAATAAAAAAAATGATTTTTCAGGTTAAAATAATGGTCATCAAAGTCTCCCCCTAAATCAAATTCGCCCCATTTAACTTTACTAGCTCATATCTCAAAAACTAATGAGTGAACAAAAAATTTTTTTATGCTGTTTTACTCTTGTTTGGGGATACTTTAAGAATCAGTTAAAAAAACGGGGGCAATCAAAGCAACCCCGATTGCATTATAAACTTGATAGGCGACTTTTTATTTTTTTACTCAGAAAGTAAATGAGCAAATTTATTTTTTATTATGCTAAATTAAACTACACATCAAGTCGTCACTATGGTATCAATATCATATTGTTTACTCGCAAATTAAAGAAGTTACAGGTGTTTGAATTTTAAAATTAATCAATGTAACCCCGTTTTACGGTACTAAAATAAATAAAAAATTTGAACTGACTTGCAGAAAGAATTAACCGATGCTCTCAACAAATTAATTAAAATTAAAAAAATTATAAATACTATTAGATCTGGTTGTAACTTATATTTTGGCAAATAAACGAATCTAATCTAATCTAATCTACATCTCTAGGTAAATTAGATGTATTTACTTGCCTTCATTTAGGTACTTGATAAGTATATTAGCAGTAGCTCTAAGCACAATATACATACTTTTTTGTATTATTAAAATATACAATAGCGCACATCCTTCGCGCAAGTCGGAAGTACGCCCACTTATTATAATTATTCATTAACAAAATACTTTTGTTATATTTGTATGAATGTATGATGTATTGATAGTCATACAATCAAGTGTTAATTTAAGCCAAATAAGGTGCCTTTGTGTGGTTGGGACGGTTCATGCAAGATGAGACAAGTAAAAAAATCGTTTTCTTCTTGAGATAACTTGCAGATTCAACATTTTTACGGTTTCTTCAATCTGTACTTAAGATCTTGTTTTTTTCCCTTTTTACAATAAATATGGAGAAAAAAAGAGTATTAGGGAGAAAATAAAATAAAATAAGAAAATAAATTTGTTTGAACCATATCACAAGCACAAGAAATACACAAGAATTAGGTATGTATAACGCATTTGTATCAGTAAAAGAAACAAAACAACTTAAAATCACCCAGGGACGGAACACATTCTTTAGTCCCAAGATTCTAAAGATGTCTAAAGGGGTATAAGAAACACGTCGAACTGTATAAGTTTAGTAGCATTCCAAAGGTGAAAAAATAAAGAAATGAAATCAATATCCTTTTCAGTAGAACCTAAAGAATCACAATAGAAATGTCTTCACAGGTGCAAAACCGAAACAAGTACCATGAAGTTGAAAAGTTAAAACCATCCGAATTCTTAAACTTAGTCGCGTTTGCATAATACCGTCCTATCCATTCATTATTCTATAACTAACACATTTATTATATTCGAAGTGTACGATGATTGTACCTGCTTTGTACTCACGAAACCGATTTAGGAGCAATTTTGGTGATAGACGAGGCGAGTAGCTCGGCCGAGACTTGCAAGGCAAGTCGGTCAGATGAACGTCCTTATAGTGTACATTATGTGTATTTTTATTGTAGGTACTCACGATACTGATTTACTTTTTTTTGGTGTATTTTTAATCAATACAATGTTCGTTTATTTTTTTAGTGTCTACGTCTCCAGAAGACCTAGATTTTCTAGGCTAGACCATCTGATATACACACCACCAGGTTCTTGCCTGATTCTTTCCCTGGTGTAGGGAGTCGCGTTGGAACAGGCATTAGAATCACCTAGCATGTAAAACGAAACTTAAGTGATCCTTGAGGTCCTACAAGAATAAATGATTTTTCTTTCTTTCTTTCTTTCTTAGCAAGCTTCGCCACGAGCGCTTCTGCCTGTTCCAAACGCGACACACCACCCAAAGAAAGGCAGCAATCCGATGGTGTGGGCATAGCTTTTTTCAGTGGTCCAATCTCAATCTACTAGCATGCCAACTTACATCGTGTGTAGAAAACCTTAGACTGCATGCACCTGCAATTAGGGATCCGCGGCCATTAATCACAGGCCATTACGATGAATCGCTAAAAGTATTTTAAATATTAATCATTCTGTAATTTGGATTCGTGACCTTAGTAGATCAGATGAGCCTGGGAAATATTGATGTAGCCTTTCACCACACTGGTTCTATTTTGGATAGTTGAGTAAGAGTAGCGAAGTTGCACTTGTTGAAATAAAACTACCTACTACATGTATCAAAAAAATATATGATAATAATGTATCACACGAAGTTGCACTTGTTGAAATAAAACTAAGTACCTACTACATGTATCATTTATAACCAATAGACTTTGTACATTTTGACATCTATACCATCATATTCAAACCATTTGGACTTTCAGTCATGTGAACAGCCAAGTCCTGTAACCCAAAAAAATATATGATAATAATGTATCACAAACTGTGCAATATTTTTTTTAATTCCTTTGTTCAACGTAAGTAATAATAAAATAAAATTGGTGGCGGTGCTAGTTTGACCCATACAACCATCTGATTGAGTACCTATAGCGCTTCAGACGTGATACATGATGAAAGAACCTCTTTTAAACTCTTTTACACAATCCACATTAAATTAAAACATTTTCGATAATATATTTTTTTTAAAACATGAAAATGAAATGAAATATGAAATAAATTCATTTCATGTTAATGTTTTTAAAAAACATTAATACGAAGTACATTATTAATTATAGACTTTAATCAAGGGCCTTTTTTCATTTTTTTTATTGGAAAACTGTTGTCTTTGAGCGTAAAGACTGAGGACACATTCGATTGATTTTTGAAAAATACTTTTAACTTTACGTTGGTATGACCATATATTTAGCATTTAATAAGAAATAGCATCGCATTAATATATTTTTTTGATAAACAGGAAGCAAAAATGAATTGGAAGATTCAATTCATAATTACCAGCACTTAACACCAATTACTGAGATATTCGGAAATGGCGCATTCTGCCGAATAAAGAAAATAATGACCGTTATTACGGCGGACTAAGGTCGAATTTATATATAATAGTTAAATTAAAAACGTGTGTTACTGACTGACTATTAACTACAGCTTAAACCATAGGAAGTTCAACTGGTCTTTGATAAAAATGAGACTTATGGGTTTTGATAATAAATGGAATCGTTCGTTCGTTCTTTCCTAAGAGCAAACCAACTCTGGTGACGGAGTTTTTAGGCTAAAGGCCTCTGTCATGGCTTAACGACTTTAAAAAGCCGGGACCGACAATTTAACATGCCCTCCGAAGCACGGAAGATCTCAGCTGATAATGCCACTTGCGGTCACCCATCCAAGTTGTGACCGCTCAAAATCTATCAAGAACGTCTTAGCAAGCTTCGCCTTCGCGCTTCATATTCGCCTAGTAAATGGAATGATCTAGCTAGGGATAGATCGATAGATAATCTTTAGATTTCCCAGCAAACTATAGATAGTAAATTTAGTAGGTATTGATATTTATACAAACAGTATGAAGACGCGGGATTTTGTATACAGATTTACCATAATTATTCAATATAATTATATTATTTGTGTAATTCAATTTGTGATGCTTCTGTTATTTACATTCAAGGATGCGAAATGAAGCGAGAATTTATTAGAATAGGTAGGTACCTATTCATTGTGAAACCAACACAATGCTTTTAGTACCTACAGGTCCGTATTCCAAAACCGTATGTCCTGAAGCTATAATTAAAAACTAACTTAACATTATTAAATAAATTTAGTTTTTATTTTGGATTACTACGTAGGTTCATTATTATTAATGATTATTAAATAGTGCTGTGCATGCCTGTAATGGGTATGGTACCTACATATAGTATTTTTATATGTTTTTTTTTACAATGTGTACTGTTGGCGTTGCCTTAATTTCATAAATAAATTATACATTTTTTTTTTCCATAAATAAATAAATGATCCCCAAGGTGTGGTATACATTGGTGTCAAATAAGATGTCGCGAAAACTAAACTAATTTGACAGCACTAAAACCGTGCATGACAAATGAAATAAAATAAAAAGGATGGCATCAATATTAGTGCTATCAAATTGATTTAGTTTAGTTTTGGCGACATTAGAATTGACACCATTGTCTCAGAACTTTTAGATTTAGGTTTGAGAGTTAGAAGAATCGAAACAGTGTCGGTATCGAAATCGACGACATTTTTACGCGAGTTTCCCCTTGTGTTAATTACTGTCTAAACATAAGTAAGTACCTATTATAGGTCGCGCCACGTAAAAAGAGAAAGAAAGAAAGAAAGAAAGGAGGAAAATCTTTATTTTGTCATTACAATTATAGAAAACACATTATATATAAAACGAGAAAGATAAAACAAGAAAAATGACTAAAATGGCCACTACTTAGCATGATACGGGTTGCAGACCAAGAGCTAAGCTAAGTTAGTTTAGCTTAGCTCGCATAGCTGACGCAGTTCTCTATACTTGTGTGCAGACCGCAAACTATGCGAACTAAGCTATGTGAGCTAACTAAAATATGCGAAGCTAAGTTAGTTGTGTATACCGATGCGCAGCTACACGAGCTAAGCTAAGCCCCTCCCGCTTTCCCGCACACCCTTTGCACATCCTTCGCCAGTGCTGTCCAGTGTTCTTTGTCGTACGCACGGTCGTTTAGTAGCCATTATAGAGCTATTTAATGAAACTGTTAAACAATTTCCAATCAAAGAACTATCTGATAGTTCTTTGATTGTGTCACTATCACAACTTAATTAAAAAGGATGTTGTATGGAAAAGAATAGTGGAGGAAATAAGTAAAATAAAGTTCTAAACTCTCCACTTGTGTGCCGAGATTGAATGTGTTGACATATCCAAGATCTGGACTGGAACGTCTTTTTCTTAAATAATAATAAGTCAGTATTAATCTTCTTTTTCTGTGTGTAACGTAGGTATTCATCATCGGAACTTTCTTCATCGATTATAATTCATAGCGAGCGACGTCCGTCTAATTGAACTACGCAACACTGACTGAGCTTTGGCTTAGCTGTTGGTGTGCACGCCATTTATTTCTAGCTTAGCTAAGCCTAGTTTGCTTGGCATAGCTTAGTTTAGCCTTGGCATAGCTTAGTTTTTGGTCTGCAACCGGCTTGATGCTTAGCTTAGCTTAGCTTAGAAGAGCGCGGTCGGGGAAGTAGCGGGGGTTACGCCAGAGGAAACTAGGAGTATAAAAAAAAAAAAAAAAAAAAAGTAGCGGGGGTATGTTTGCGCCTGTGTTCACTCGCCGACGAACCAATAGCACTCGCTAAATCAATGGTATGAAGTGCGCCGCAACACCTCTCCACCAATCATCGACCACTGCGCGGTTTGACAGCCAGCGCTCTTTTTACGTGGCAAGTCCTAACTACGAATGTAATAATTAACATTTCAAAGTAATTGAGGTCTCTAACCGGTAGTTAAAGATTAACCATGGTTTTATTGCTGTACAATTAATTTTACTGTAGGTGTTATAAGTACGTTAATTAGAAAATTAGTGTTTATTACATAATGTAATTACGAAACTTTGAAAGATATGTCGTAAAATGGAATAACGACTATACGAAAATATAATTACGACTTGTACCTATTTCCAAGATGCGGTAGACATCTTTCAGATCTGTTTTAGCCATTTTTAGATCCTTTTGATATCTATTGGGGTAGTCAGAGGTATGTCTAACGGTTTCAATATTAAACTTACGAATGATCGCAGATTGATCGCCATAGCAACTTTGTTTAGACAACAAAAAATGTAGGACACTTTTTGACAGATAACAATATTACTATGGCGACAGATCCACGGTTATTAGTAAGTTGAATATTGCAACCCGGCATAAGTATGCTTGGCTTGTCGTTAAGCCATGACGGAGGACTAAAAATTCCGTCACCAGGGAATACAAACCATACGAACTTACTTACTTATTTTTTTATCGATTCTTACATATCAACGGTTCGTTCGTTCGTTCGTATGAGCAAGTGGACAACTCTGGTGATGGAGTTTTTAGGCCGCCTAAAGGCCTCCGTCATGGCTTAACGACAAGCCAAGCATACTTAGACATACCTCTGACTACCCCATTAAAAGCCGGGACCGACAATTTAACGTGCCAATTAAACAATTTAATTTAATTCAACGGTAAAATGTAAATATGTTTAGCTTCTGTATTCTGTATAACTTATATAATATGATACCATAATTTAATTAAAATCTATATAATCGCGTGCATTCCGTGCACCTGATGTGATGTCACCTCGGTATTGTGCCGTGGAATGTACAGCAAACGGCTGTTACTATGACACTTATGCACTCACAAACCTCACTTATTAACCACCGATGTAAAAGATGAGTGCTATACATATTTATGGTTTTCTGCCGTGATACCGAAAAAGGGCACAACTAACAAATTGTAAAAGTCGAGATAAATGGGTTAAAAGTTTTTTGATGTTTTTCTGACATAACATTCTTTGAATACTTAATGAATTTATAAAATATTTTAATGCAATTTGTTGCATATACATAAGGTCTACCTAAACATAGTTTTATTATTTATTTATCTAATCCCATTATTTTTAAAATCATGATTTTTCCTTTTTTTTTTGTTAGTTGTGCCCTTTTTCGGTATCAGGGCAGTTTTATTCATAAAGATTTGTCAATTTAATATAGATTTAAAGAATGTTTTTATGTTTTTCTTGTTAGTATTGTAACTTCGTTTTTTTAAGATTATTCAATTTTAATGTTTCAAATTTTCCCACGTCAAATTTCAAACTTTCCTTTCAGCGAGATAGGTTATATTATTTTAGACAGACGTACGGCTGTCATACTTTTATATTTGCCAGTGTCAGGGGTAATTGTCAAGTCTGAGGTGGACACACCAGTTGATTCGTTCCAACTGTCAGTGTCACTGTGAACGTGAGTGATCTATCAAAAGATCGATATTGACGTTTGGAGAAGACGTGGCTGTCCGACGTTCGATCCATTTCTTTTCTTGTTGATAATTCGATTTGTCTGAATTTGTGCGCGACGACACATCAGGCGTTTTATCCAGGACGAGTTTATCATACCTCTGGTAAGGAATGCTTTTGTCCTGCTACCTACTTATCCTCACGTGTGACCCTTGTTTCACCCTGCGGACCCTAGGCTTAGGCTTCCGCGTGCTAGCCAGGTATATGGAGGCTTGAACGCTGACCTTCCCTAAGATTCGCATGGGTTTCGCACCGTCTTTCGCATCTGCTTGTACGTTGTTCTGTCAATTTCAGAACAAAGAGGTTTTTCTGTCCGCTGGAGACGTGCACGTGGCGTGCCGTGCCACACATTCCTGCTTCCGCTCGCCCGACGCGGGCAAGAACCGCTGCGAAGGCCTCTGCCCGCCGTTCTACGCCGGAAACGTAACCGTCCCATGCGCTGTGTCCCCCCTGTTCGGTACTGTGAGTGAGTGCGGCCAGACTGTGTATGTTAAATCAGGTAACTGAGCGGTGCTCGCGTAAATTTCGGCGGTTTCGAAACCGACCCCTCTAAACCTAACCCAGTTTAACCTAACTCAGTTTAACCTAACTATACGTGGACATTTGCTCGACTCCGGTGCGGTAAAAAAAACCAAGATTCTTACTTTCTCCTTTCAATTCTCTCATCTGGTAAACGAGTAAGCGGTCAAGGCAGGTCACCAACCCATTTATTACTATTTCCCTTCATCTTTAGGCGTGGTATCACGGAATATATTATGTAATGTCGAAACTAAGTGAGTTTTAGTTTATTTAGAGTTTGTAATAGGCAGTTGCAATAATCCTGGTTTGTAATGATAAACTGTATTGTAATAATTGAAGCTACACCCCGTTTCCTGTACTGTTAGGAATAGGAGACATAGGAGTTTTCTAAAATAAAATTAAGTTTGTTGTATTTTTATATTTTGTCTTTTTTCCTTTGTGTTATCCCTATCCTCCCTAGGGAAACCACCCTACAGTATGTCAATGAAAAGAGATAGCAACAGATTTAATATATGTTTTAGCTAAAGTAGGTTTACTAAGCCAATATACATATGGGGGTTATCTAGTGTGTAAGTATCTGTGTCTGTCTGAGGCAATGTATTTATTTATGTAGCTATTGGGGGCAATTCGGAGTGTCGCAAAAGCTAAACTAAACTAACTAAAATTATTGCCATCCTTTTTATTCCCATCGCTATGAAAGGGACGGCAACATTTTTAGTTAGCTTAGTTTAGCTTTTGCGACACTCAGAATTGCCACTATTGAACGTATAGGAACGCTATGAAACCGATTTTGATGCGGTTTTTATTGTTTGGAATCTAATGTGATTGAGGGGTTTTAGTAATAGTTAAACATCTTTTCTGGATATTTTCCATAATTCATGGATTTCTGTGTTCTGATATTTTGGCACAGTTGCATGCGCCATGTTCACGGTAAACTTTTTAAAGTGCCATGCTAACTACCGCAATCTGTAGGCGATCAATATAATCATTAGAAAAACATTTCTGTGAGCAGGTAATATAGGAAAATGGGTGTCAATCAAGTTGTGCCTACATCCTTATTGGATTTCGTCATAAATAGCTTATTAAATAACTTACCATATCTGCGTTGTCTGAGTTGATACCGGATCTTTGAAGATACGAAATGATGGATGGGTTCGAAAAAAACGATCTTTTCCTACTGAAATAATTATGACGACCTCTGTGACGCAGTGGATGAAAGCCCGCCTGAGACGCAGAGGTTGCGGGTTCGATCCCCGCTGCGGGACAAATGTTTGCATGATCTGCAAATATTTGTTTCGTGTCTGGGTGTTTTCTATGTATAATATTGTATGTATTTACAAAAAAAAAAAAAATTATCTATGTAGTTTATCAGTCATCTGGTTACCATAACACAAGCATTAAATTGCTTAGCTTGGGACTAGATGACGCCGTGTGAAATGTCCAAGGATATCTAATAAGCTATTGCATAGCTACTATCGCGGGCCTTGAGCGTGGAGACCGAATCCAGAAATTCCGCAACGAAAATAACCTAACACCCCTTATGCAATAGCTTTACCACGGCAGTCTCCGAGTGCCACACGTCTTTTTTATTTATATTCAACTACAAGTGTAGCAACAAATCAACCTTAACGAACCCCAAAAAAGAGCAAACCATGGTTTATTATGATCGTTAGATTTTAAACAGCATTAAATTAAATGTTTACTAATAAAATGTGATGTTCTGTGACCTCGCGAACAGCACGGAATAAGACAGATGGCAAAAGCATTAGACCTAAAAGTCTAGACCTAAAGGTGTCGAAAAATTTATATGCGCTTTAACACGAGGTTTAAAGAATGAAGGAAAACATCGTGAGGAAACCCGCGGCTAGTCAGCCCCACACGTATTGACCATTGTCTTTCCTGTGAATATGGCCGGCAGCTGAGAGGATGGTTTAGGTGCTACAAGCCTATTCCATCTCAACTATGTCCCAGGCACTACAATGTCCCGATAAGTGTATTATGTGTAGGCATAGCTTGCTTCCTGACTCTGTATAAATCATCTAGAAAAAATGTAAAGGTTAGGCCTTAAATTTAATTGAAATACGGTCAATCCCGTCTGTGCCATAATTTTTTTGTATAAAAACATAGGTATTTTTTTATTGATAAATAAATAACTGCTATTGTTTTTGTCGTCTGTACGTGCGTAGTGACTGGTACGGATGCCTGCTGCATAATCGCGTTCAGTTACAAATGTCATAAACCATTGCTGACAGAAGCCATCTTGGCATAGACTAAATAAACAAAAGGAGCACATCATAGACCCAGTACCTGGACAAACAGCGAAAAAATGACCAATAATCCATAGTTTTATATATTTTTTATTTGTGTTAAACCACACTTATGTATTTCATTAGAAAATGTAAAATCTTAGGAAAAGTTACGACTTTGACGGGATTCAAACCCGCGTGATTCAAGCGATCACCCTTTAGCCGGGTTGCCATCGACCACTCGGCCACGAAGCCTTAAACGCCGACGACGAAACTATCAGTAAGATTGTATTTAGAGCACCGATTAGCGCCATCTACAGGTAATCCATAGTAATCCATAGTTTCGTAGCACAGAATTCGGAGCATCAAGTTTCCGGCCATACAAAAAAAACGGCACGCGATGACAAACGATCTAATGGCCGGTTTACAGTCCAGTCCAGCGATCCAGTCCAGTACTGGATTGCTTACTGGAAAAATGTAAACCGGCACTGGAATGAACTGAATTCAGTAAGCATTCCAGTCCAGTAACTGGATTCGCGGTCTACTTTTCAATCCAGTACGATCAATCCAGTCCAACTGGAATAATGTAGACGGCCAATCCAGTGCCATTCCAGTGCTGACGAAGTACACACGTGATGGTTGTTTTTGCGGACTTTTTTTGCGAAGAAAAAGGATTTAACAATGAAGAAGAAGTTACCTGAAGACGAAACTGTAAAGTTTGTCACTATATACAGAGAAAATCCGTGTTTAGTTAAAAAAGAAAGAGTGCCTTCTAATTTTATTTTTGCGGGTATAGCATCTCTGAACAACGTAATCTTACGCTGGATATTAATCGAAACTAATGATAACAGTTCTTCAAAGTTTTCTGCTGTTATTCTCAGTGCCAGTCTATAATCATTGGGATCTTCATTTGAAACATTTGCGAAACTGATCTCTTCTTGAAATCATTGTCACTGTAGTGTTCACACTTCAACGGCTTCTAAATAACTGGAATAATGTAGACGTTACAGAACCAGTCCAGCACTGGACTGGAATCTCGCTAGATCACTGGACTGGAATAATGTAAACCGGCCATAATGCTTTTCTTACCTATTTTAATGACAAGAATGTTGTATATTCTTCTTTGTTTTTGTGTGACTGAGAAATCAATATACAGTGCTCTATTTCTTACTTTCTCTAAGGGCTACTTCACATTCTTTCAAGCCAATTGCCTGTTAAAATGGACGACCTCTGTGGCGCAGTGAGTAGTGTGCGCCCTAGCGGCGTTACCCGAGTAGTAGGTGATGATGATGATCCGGCTCGAAGGACCACAAAAGCCTATGTATAAAAAGGCTTCATGATTAGTAAAATAGGCTGTATATTAAATAATAAAAAGCACATCCTTTCAAAAACCACACTTAGGTATTTCTTAAAAAATTGTGATGTATCTGTACGTATAGTCTATATAGGGTATGTTTCATACCCTATATAGACGCACAGTGATTTTGCACAGCTGATTTGTGCGTGAGACGATTTCTTTAGTATTATAGTGATATATCTCCAAAGGTTTATCTTCCATCGTCACTCGACTTACGTAGCTTGTAATAACTTAAATCGCGAGAATACATCAAAAGCTTTTAACAACTAGGAAATTAGTTAATTTGTGAGAGAATATTATTTATTTACAGAAACTAACTCGGGCCTTTACATCTTTTACTAGATGATTTATATATATTACATATTATATAGCGTCAGGAGGCAATCTTTGCCTACACTTAACGGGACACTGTAGTACCTGGGACATTGTTGAGATGGAATAGGCTTGCCCAGCACCTAAACCATCCTCTCAGCTAAGTCGGCCATATTCACAGGAAAGACAATGGTCAATACGTGTGGGGCTGACTAGGGAGTCGCGTTGGAACAGGCATTAGAATCACCTAGCATGTAAGACGAAACTGAAGTGATCCTTGAGGTCCTGCAAGAATAAATTATTTTTCTTTCTTTCTTAAAAACCAAGACCGAACGAAGTATAACCCTTGTTGCCTATTCCAATTTCTGGTCATCACCTAACCTTCTAACTTATCTGCGCTTCACAATAAAGATGGACATCTAGACACAACGCATATGGCTTGACAATAACCAACGGCCGTGACCAGTGTGGCGATCGGATCTCTTTGATCTGTAGATAGAAGCAAGGATTGTTTTCTATACTCTAATGATACACGTCGATGTGATGACCTAGTGGGGTTTACCTCTGAGAGATTTTAATGTTTTAGGTTTACTATACCTACTCCATTTTAAAAATTATGTCAATATGAAAATAAATTGCAAATGGCAATTTTACACTTCTTACAAAAAGTAATCACACCTAATATTATAAGGGTGAAAGTTTGTGTGTAAGTAAGTGTGTTTGTTACTCTTTTACGCTCAAACGGCTGGGGGATTTGAATGACATTTGGCACCAGAATTGCTTATACCATGGATAAAAAAATAGGCTTCTTTGAATCCCGGTATTTCCACGGGAACGAGAACTATTCACCGCGGATAACACCGAGGAGCGCAGCTAGTAAATTATAAATGGGAGTACCTATTACACTTCTTACGAAGTTAGAAATGTATTTATTACATCAAAAAAAAATGTCTCTTGTGGGTAGGTATTATTTTTTGTTGTTATAAAAACGCATTGGTTAACATCATTGTTACTGATTTTGAAAGTTGTTCTAAAAGGATCAAGGAGCGATGTCGAAATAGTTATCCTAGGTATTTGAAACAAATCGTTAATTTGTTATTCAATGTAAAAAACAGAGAGGATTGCATTTACCCAAGCCCAGAGAGCCCAGAGAGGTATTTAGGACTCGTTTTTCCATCTTCGAGCAAGGTGCCTACTGATTAATTGCTTAATAAACAAAAAATAACGTTCCTTAGCAAAATGTAACCAATATAGCTCCCTACCTGGGTTTGTCTGATTCTCCGCTCATCTCTGTTTGTGAAATTAAAAGACGAATCCTTACTTTAGATCCTTTAAATATTATGAAAGGGGCAGGCAGAGGTATGTCCAAACATTATTTAGTACATGTCCATTTTGCAGAAGTTAATACTCCATACGTGATAGGTGGCAAGCCCAACGATATTTCCTCACGATGTTTTCCTTTCCGTTTAAAAAGCTCGTGTTGCGAAAAAAAAAATTAGCGATGGATATAACTTTTTTTAAACGAAATATCTTTTTTGCATGGCCGGATTCGAACCCATGACCTTCGGATAGAAAGACGAGGCTCTATTTAAACAACACGACTCTTGGCAATCCAGATAACTAAATATGCCATAGGTACATGACATTATATAAGGTAACTTTAAGTGACTAAGAAAGGACCAGTGGTACACACAGTGCTATGAATAGGAATGCAGAACACAATAGCTCGTCCTATTGTGTGCTATCAGCGACGACCTGAGGAAATTTCGACATATAGGCCTTTTTACGTGTGTGTATTGCCATGAGTAAATTATGAAAAGAAAGAAAGAAAAATCTTTTATTTTGGTAAGACTGAAGAAACTGAAGTGATACTTGAGTCACTTCAGTTTCGTCTTACGCGCTAGGTGATTCTAATGCCTGTTCCAACTCGACTCCCTACACCAGGGAAAGAATCAGGCAAGAACCTGGTGTGGGCCTAGCTTTTATTTTTAAAGCGATCTCTTAACAATCTAAATAGTCAAGCTTCAGTGGGAAGCCAGTCAAACAAGGAGTATGGCATGTCAAAGCAAGTAAAAGTAATTGTAAAATTAACAAGATATTAGTGGCAATTCGGAGTGTCGCAAAAGCTAAACTAAACTAACTAAAATTAATACCATCCTTTTTATTTCCATCGCTATGAAAAGGACGGCAACATTTTTAGTTAGTTAAGTTTAGCTTTTGCGACACTCCGAATTGCCACTATTAACACCTAAAATTTATCAAAAATGAGGTTTCATCGAATGATGATAGGTAAATTGTCATCACCTAAAGAAATACAATATTCATACCTCTGACTACCCCTTAGACATAATCAAAATACCTAAGATGACTAATAAGATCTTTAATAATAATAATAAATATACTTTTTTGTAATACATACTAAAAACTTGGCCTTTACATCTTTACTAGATGATTTATACAGAGTCCGGAACCAAACTTCGCCTACACTTAACTGGACACTGTAGTGCCTGGGACATTGTTGAGATGGAATAGGCTTGCCCAGCACCTAAACCACCCCCTCAGCTTAGTCGGCCATATCCGCAGGAAAGACAATCCCACTAATATTATAAAGGTGAAAGTTTGTGTGTGTGTAAGTGTGTAAGTGTGTTTGTTACTCTTTCACGCTCAAACGGATGAACGGATTTGAATGAAATTTTGTATCAGGATTGCTTATACCCTGGAATAACTAATAGGCTTCTTGAAATTCCTGAAAAGTGCAGTGTTCCCGTGGGATTATAAAACAAAATGTTCATTAAAATAGTTTCGGTAGTTTGGCCGTGCAAAAGGCAGCTGTCAGACAAAATAACTTCATAGATGGCAGCACAGGCAAAAATATAACTCCTTCACGCTCGAACGGCTGGAGGGATTTGAATGAAATTTGGTAGCAGGATTGCTTACCTACCTGGATTAAATTACCCTGGATTAAAATATACGCTACTTAAAATTTCTGAAAAGTGCATTGATTCAGTGGGATTATTAATCAAATTCATTAAAATAGTATACCTACACAAAAAAATATGGCCGTGAAAAAGTAACAAAATAATTTCAATAGATGGCAGCACAGGCAAAGTTATTATTCCTTCACGCTCAAACGGCTAGATGAATTTGAATTAAATTTGGTAGCAGGATTGTTTATACCCTGGATTAAAATGTACGCTACTTTAAATTAATTAAAAGTGCATTGATTCCGTGGGATTATTAAACAAATACAAAATAGTTTGGCCGTGAGAAACTAACAAAATAATTTCAATAGATGGCAGCACAGGTAAAGTAATTATTTCTTCACGCTCAAACGGCTGGATGAATTTGAATTAAATTTGGTAGCAGTACCCTGGATTAACAAATAGGCTACCTTAAATTGCTGAAAAAAGGAATGGTTCCGTGGGATTATAAACCAAATTATTCATCAAAATAGTTTGGCCGTGAAACGTAACTGTTAGTCAAAATAATGTTAATAGATGGCAGCACAGGCAATGTTATAACTCCTTCACGCTCAAACGGCTGGACGGATTTGAATGAAATTTGGTACCAGGTCAGTTGATATCCTGGATAAAAACATGTCATAAGCTACTTTAAATCCCTTAAAAGCGTATTGTGCCCGTGAGATTATCAAAATACCTAAATTATGCTTCTTCAAGCTCAAACGGCTAATCCCGATAAGTCCCGATAATCTCACGGAATTGGGACTTATGTACCTACGCAGATAAATCCCCGGTAAAAAGAACTCAACATAAACCATTAGGACAAAGTTTTTATTTGTGTCTTCAATTAAAATTCGGTACAGCACCTCATCATCGCTATTTTATTACATTTCCCACAGTTTCGGCTCGCTTCGAGTCTAAAAGCCTCGCTGCACTCGCTTTGCTTGCATGTAGCTTTTTCAATATTTTACAAGCAAATAGAACTGTGTCAGATATATCAGTCATGACGAATTTATCTTAAAAATTTCGAGTCTAAGAAACTCGATGCGCTTGCTTAGTTCGAAGCTCGCTACGCTCGCACGGTAGCTTCTTGAATATTTTGCTAGCAAATTGAACTATGTCAGGCCATAGACTAAGAACAGACCAGCAGAGTCAGCCTTTTCTATGAGCACTATAAGCAAAATCAAGTGTACACGACGCATTTTTCTTAAAAATTTCGGCTCGAGTTTAAAAGGCTCGCAACGCTCGCTTAGTTTGAAGCTTGCTACGCTCGAGTTTAAAAGGCTCGCAACGCTCGCTTAGTTTGAAGCTTGCTACGCTCGCTTAGTTCGAAGCTCGCTTCGCTCGCACGGTAGTTTCTTGAATATTTTGCTCACAAATTGATCTATGTCAGACCATAGAATAGGGACTGACTAACAGTCAGCCTTTTCTATGAGCACTATAAGCAAAATCAAGTAACACATGACGCATTTTACTTAAAAATTTAGGCTCGCTTCGCTCGCATGATAGCTTCTTCAATATTTTGCAAGCAAAATAAACTATGTAATAGGAACCATAGAATAGGAACCGACCAACAGTCAGCCTTTTTTATGAGCTCCATAAGCAAAATCAAGTGTCACGCACGTCACGAGTATTTGTTTTTAAAAATTTCGGCTCGCTTCGCGAGTTTAAGACGCTCACTGAGCTCGCTTCGCTCGCACGCGGTAGCTTCTTGAATATTTGCTGGCAAATTGATCTATGTCAGACAATAGAATAGGGACCGACCAACAGTCAGCCTTTTCTGTAAGCACTATAAGCTACATCAAGTGTCACATAACGAATTTGTCTTAAAAATTTCGGCTCGCTGCGCTTGCTTGGGTCGAAGCTCGCTTCGCTCGCATGGTAGCTTCTTGAATATTTTGCGAGCAAAATAAACTGTGTTAGACCATAGAATAGTAACCGACCAGCAGTCATCCTGTTCTATGAGCACCAAAATCAAGTGACACAATGACGCATTGGGTCTTAACCAAGGAGCAAAATTAAAAATTTTATGAAATAATTTTCATATACGTAAGAAAATAGTAATTTTCTGCACTCTCAAGGTGCATTTTTATTCATATCTCTGACGATCCTCATCAGATCAAAAAAATAATCATCAAATCGGTTCACCCAGTCGACGTAGGTATTTAGAACCTCCTACTTTTTAAAAGTCGTTAAAAAAATCTATTAACTTATTCACCGCGGGTAACACCGCGGGGTACAGCTAGTGGTCAATACGAGTGGGGCTGACTAGCTGTGAGTTACTCGTTTTAAAGTGCATATAAATTTTTCGACACGAAAACTCGTAAAAAGGTACCTACATATTAAACATAGAGATCACCCAGACTCGTCCCGCAGCGGGGATCGAACCCGCTACCTCTGCGTCTCAGGCGAGCTTTCATCCACTGCGTCTCAGGCGATTTTTTAATTGATCAAGAGCACCACAATAGACGCCGCTTGCCATCAGCCCACGTAACAAAACCACACCCAATTTGAATAAGCCATTAAACAAAATTGAGTCAAGGTCGAAAAAAGGAGCATTGTTTCCAGATTGTGAACAATGGCAAGAAGACATCGGTATTCGTCGGCAAATGTTACTGTTGTGAAATGCTAATGAAATGTTACATTTAATTGGAACAAATTGATCTTTGTATCGAGTGATTGCAGTCCGCAGTTTTGTCTGAGATTACAAAGTATTATTATACACTACTATTTTGTAACTAACAAAAACAAACATATATTCATCATCACAATCATCATCCGCAGCCCGATTTCACTCACTGCTGGGTATAGGCCTCCATCTTTTTATGCCACTCCTCATGGTCTTGTGCCAGCCATATTATATTACCTAAATATAAAAAGTATACCTAGGTAATTTTAACTAGAAAGTAATTTAAATTTCTTGGATAAAATTAATGTTTTAAAGTTTCCAGGCTATCAAGTGCTGCCATCTACTTTAAACTCCCGTTTCGGGCCATTTTCAGGGTTACGATTTTGTGTATGGCCTTTGTCTGTCTTCTTGGTATTCATCGTCTTTGGTAAGTACTATTGACAGAATAATCAGTAAACAAATATTAAAAAGGAAAAAAATGCATTGAACATTAGATCTCCTCGTTTTTGAACTCGGTTAAAAAACAAGACTTTGTGCCTTCGTTTTATTCATTATTTTTCTCATCATCCATAATTCAAACATCCATCTTAAATTCAAATAGTAAGCCCAGTCAACCGAACAATATGATTCCTGAAAATTTAAATACAATTTATGATGTTGTTCCTCACCATTACCTAATAACGCCATTACTCAAATGATGTTCACATCCGCCCTTGGAAAAGTACTATTAAGTAATAATTGTAACCACAAGCATGTAATTTGTACCAAAGGTCGAGACTCGAGACGCAAATTGGTTTTTTAACAAAGTTCACGGAACATTTGTTTGTACTGATATAACGTCTAATAGGGACTAAAAAACTAACATTCCTGCAATTAAAGTAAGTTTTATTCTCACGGGACAAAATAAAGTCAATTGACGACCTCTGTAGCGCAGTGGGCGAAGGCCCGACTAAGACGCGGAGGTTGCGGGTTCAATCCCCGCCGCGGGACAAATGTTTGATTGTTCTGCAGATATTTTGTTCCGGGTCTGGATGTTTTTCTATCTATAAATGTATGTATTTACAATAAAAAATGTATCTATTTAGTATATCAGTCATCTGGTTACCACAAGCATTAAGTTGCTTAGCTTGGGACTAGATGACGCTGTGTGGAATGTCCAAGGATATTTATTTATTTACTTACTTTTTACTTGGTATCAAATTACAGTCTGTAGTACATACAGTAGGTACATCCAATGACGTCAAAACACTCAAACCTGCGCAGGCGCAAATGGGTTTTGCTCTTGAACTTACACCGAATTCTCAACCTTAGCGTTAAATTGTTTTAAAATAAGGATCTTACGATTAAATAAAGTGCAACAAGTATAGTGTAACTAAGATGAGATAAAATAACTTTTTAACCAACTTAAAAAAGGATAATATTTAAAGATTAAGATATTCGTATTTTTTAGGTACCTATGCTCTACGGCTAGTCAGCCTCACACGTATTGACCATTGTCTTTCTTGTGAATATGGCCGGCTAAGCTGAGAGAATGGTTTAGGTGCTACAAGCCTATTGCATCTCAACAATGTCCCAGGCACTACAGTGTCCCGTTCAGTGTAGGCAAAGCTTGCCTCTTGACTCTGTATAAATCATCTAGTAAAGATGTAAAGGCCCGAGTTTTAGTTTTATATTACTTTAGTAACTTTCTCACAACCTTATCATTCGTACAATACAACATGATGATCCAAATTTGACACATCATCCAAGGTCTCACCTATCACGGACCTGTCTATCGCACCTAGCTACTCTGCAATTATATCGGAATGTTTTAAATAAGGCGTCAAATGTCATGGTTTAAATTATAATCATAATCATCATCAGCAATATACTATTACATCCATCATTAGGACAATGGAACCCTCGTTCGTTCGTGGCAAGTGGCCAACTCTGGTGACGGAGCTTTTAGACCGCCTAATGGCCGTCATGGCTTAACGACTTTAAAAGCCGGGACCGACAATTTACCGTCCTCCGAAGCACGGAGGGCTCAGCTGATAATGCCACTTGCGGTCACCCATCCCAGAAGTGACCGCTCAGAACGTTGCCTTCGAAGGAGCTTCGCCACTAGCGCTTCAAATGGAACCCTAATCGGAGCTAACTATGTTTTAGATAAACGAATCAGACTTTTTAGTTTAGATTTTGAATATATTTTATTGCTGGCAGTGTCATGGCACGCTTCCGTCTGGCAGTGGCTTGGATCAGTTGAGCTACCTATCAATCGTTTGTAACGATCCTTAGCTGGCCCAACTGGTTAATTGTATTTTGTACAGTTAGGTAAAAATGTTGTTTAGTTTCTTTAAATAAATGTATCCAATATTTAATACACAAACAATTTTTTTCAAACTATTGTACCTAATGTCGTTTTAATTTCATTCGATCTCGTTTTAATGTAGGTAGGTTAAAAATTACTTTCAAAGATATGGTTACATGCAAAAGCTAATAAAAACGTATTAAAAATGAACGCAGATTTTGGATAATGCTTTTGCGATACATTTAAAAATCATAAAGATAACACTATTAAAATAAATCAGTCAAGTGCGAGTCACGAAGGCTTCCGTACCGTTTTGTGAATATTTCAAGCGTACCCATAGAGCCGTTACGCACTGTCGACTTGTCGCCGGTGACCAAAACATAGGCAACTAACCGACGACCAAGTGCGTACCTATTTAAACTATAGTAAGTCACAGTCGACAGCGACCGAGTCGCCGGCGACAAGTCGACAGTGCGTAACGGCTCATAGACATCTTCAAGAATGTTTTAAAATCTTTGAGAAACAGCCGCTTCCTGAACCCATAGACATCTTCAAAAATGTCTTAAAATCTTTGAGAAACAGTCGCTTCTTGACTATAACATACATACATACATAAAATCACGCCTCTTTCCCATGGGGGGTAGGCAGAGACCACGGATCTCCACTTGCTACGATCCTGACATCCTGATATCTTGACTATAACAGTCGTGATGATTTTATTCATTCATTCGTTGTTTTAGTTGACTTTACTTTATAATGATCTAATTTTTTGATAAGCCACAAGGCTCATCATCTCACGATATTTCGTGTTACAAATATACGATAGTTACTGTGAACTTGTAAATCATAAGTACCTACATCTAACTATTTGACCGTAGGTCGGTCAAGATATTATATTATTACATATTATACATATTACACTTATGTACGTTCACGAATACTCAACAGTTAATAATCCATCATTATTACTTTATTTTATTTTATTTTATTACACACTAGCAGACCCGCGCGGCTTCGCTCGCGTGTTGTATACCTACCTTAAACACTGGTCGTACTGACTGGCTATTTTGAGAAAAGTGAATCTTGATAAATGGAGGTGTACCTACATAGAAGGGATTTCTAGAAATTAAACCAAAATAGAATGAATGAATGGAGTAAAATCGAATTTATATCACAACACAACACAACAAAAAGGTCTCGTAACATTTATTTTCAAAACTACCTCTCAAATGTGAAGGGATCATAAGGTTGTATTAACTTGTATTTAAAGTGGCTACCTACGTTGATTTTGCTTACGGTGCTCATAGAAAAGGCTGACTGTTTGTCGGTTCATATTCTATGGTCTGGCACAGTTCAATCTGCTTGCAAAATATTCTAGAAGCTATGGTGCGAGCGCAGTCAGCTAAACTTTTTTACTGTCACTTGATTTTGCTTACGATTTTCATAAAGAAGCTGACTGTTGGTCGGTTCCTATTATGGTCTGACACAGTTCAATTTGCTTGCATAATATATAGGAAATTTTAAACGGGCTTAGCGATTTGCTTGAAACTCTGTTGCAATACTTAAAAAACAAAAGCTTTGAACCAAGAACTTCTTTGACTCAGAAGCGAGCCGAATTTTTTTAAGACAAATGCGTCATGTGAAACTTGGTTTTGCTTGTAGTAGTATGGTTATCATAGAAAAGACTGGCTGTTGGTCGGTTCTTAATCAATCGTCTGATACAGATAAATTTGCTTGCAAAATATTGAAGAAGCTACCGGGCGAGCGAAGCGAGCTTCAAAGTTTGCGAGCGTAGCGAGCCGAATTTTTTTTAGACAATTGCGTCATTGACTCTTAATTTTGCTTATAGATAAGGCTGGCTGTTGTTCGGTTCATACTCTATTGTCTGACACAGATAAATTCGCTTGCAAAATATTGAAGAAGCTACCGGGCGAGCGAAGCGAGCTTCAAAGTTTGCGAGCGTAGCGAGCCGAATTTTTTTGACAAATGCGTCATTGATTCTTAATTATTAAATACAAATACAAATACAAATTGTTAAATAAACAATTTGTATTTGTATTTAATTTTGCTTATAGCTAACTAAGGCTGACTGTTGTTCGGTTCATACTCTATCGTCTGACACAGATAAATTCGCTTGCAAAATATTGAAGAAGCCACCGGGCTAGCGAAGCGAGCTTCAAAGTTTGCGAGCGTAGCGAGCCGATTTTTTTTTACACAAATGCGTCATTGATTCTTATTTTTGCTTATTCTGCTCATAGATAAGGCTGACTGTTGTTCGGTTCATACTCTATCGTCTGACACAGATAAATTCGCTTGCAAAATATTGAAGAAGCTACCGGGCGAGCGAAGCGAGCTTCAAAGTTTGCGAGCGTAGCGAGCCGATTTTTTTTTACACAAATGCGTCATTGATTCTTAATTTTGCTTATAGCTAAGGCTGACCTGTTGTTCGGTTCATACTCTATCGTCTGACACAGATAAATTTGCTTGCAAAATATTTAAGAAGCTACCGGGCGAGCGAAGCGAGCTTTAATGTTTGCTTTAAAAACCGCCGCGTTTCACTCTTTAAAGGTTTTTTATTTTGTATTTTAAGCGTTACAACTGATTTTGTCGTACAAATCGCTCCACCTTTTAATACGTTTAAATTCACTTCAGACTTTGTCACCGAATTTCACTCTTTATAAGGGTTTTGTCGAAAAACCCTAAAACAATTGCCCATTTATTTTGTAGTATCCATACCGAATTTCCAGTCAATCTCACCTCGCTTTAATACATTTCACTTAAAACTTTTAACATCGGATTTCACCCTTTTTAAGGGTTTTTTGGAAAAACCCTTCAACGCGTGTCTATTTATTTTGTTTTTTAAGCAACAGAGTTTCAAGCAAATCGCTAAGCCCGTTTAAAATTTTCCATACAACCTTTGACACCACTTTTTGCCCCTTTTTAGGGTATTTTTTGAAAATTCCTGAAACACGTGTCCAACCATTTTGTATTTTTAGTATCCAAACCGATTTTCAAGCCAATCGCGCTTCCCTTCAATACGTTTCACTACAAACTTTGACATTGCATTTCACCCTTTTAAAGGGTTTTTTTCGAAAAACCCTAAAACACGTATATATTTATTTTGCATTGTTAGTGTTGTAACCGAGTTTCAAGCAAATCGAACTACCCATTAAAAAGTTCTCATACAAACTTTGACACCCCATTTCACCCCTTATCAGGCTTTTTTTTTTAATTTCTGATTAACATGTAAATTTATTTATCATTTACCATATTTAAACCAAGTTTGAAGAAAATCGCTTCACGCATTAAAAAGTTGCATACAACGGTTTTCATCCCTTTTCAACCCTTTAGGGGTGGAATTTCGAAAAATCCCTTCTTAGTGCTCACTTTTGTTTTAAAAGGAAGCTACCTTCCAAATTTCAGCTTCATAGCTTCAGCGGTTTGGTCTGTGCGTTGATTGCAGAAAAATGCTTATTGTTTTATATATATTGATTCACATTCGCTAAAACACAAGTTTCGGAAAATAAAACTAACAGACAACATGACTTCTCAATTTCCTGTCAAAAGCCCTACCTACGATCTAACTCTGTCTCGGTTTCGGTCTGGTGACAGATGACAGATGACAGATGACAGATGACAGATGACAGATGACAGATGACAGATGACAGATGACAGATGACAGATGACAGATGACAGATGACAGATGACAGATGACAGATTGCAGATGACAGATGGCAGATGGCAGATGGCAGATGGCAGATGGCAGATGGCAGATGGCAGATGGCAGATGGCAGATGGCAGATGGCAGATGGCAGATGGCAGATGGCAGATGGCAGATGGCAGATGGCAGATGGCAGATGGCAGATGGCAGATGGCAGATGGCAGATGGCAGATGGCAGATGGCAGATGGCAGATGGCAGATGGCAGATGGCAGATGGCAGATGGCAGATGGCAGATGGCAGATGGCAGATGGCAGATGACAGATGACAGATGACAGATGACAGATGACAGATGACAGATGACAGATGACAGATGACAGATGACAGATGACAGATGACAGATGACAGATGACAGATGACAGATGACAGATGACAGATGACAGATGACAGATGACAGATGACAGATGACAGATGACAGATGACAGATGACAGATGACAGATGACAGATGACAGATGACAGATGACAGATGACAGATGACAGATGACAGATGACAGATGACAGATGACAGATGACAGATGACAGATGACAGATGACAGATGACAGATGACAGATGACAGATGACAGATGACAGATGACAGATGACAGATGACAGATGACAGATGACAGATGACAGATGACAGATGACAGATGACAGATGACAGATGACAGATGACAGATGACAGATGACAGATGACAGATGACAGATGACAGATGACAGATGACAGATGACAGATGACAGATGACAGATGACAGATGACAGATGACAGATGACAGATGACAGACGACTGATGTCTAATGTGTCAATGTTTAAATTTCTTGAAAGTTGGAATGTTTTACATAAAAAAAATCTATTTTATGGCACTAGTCATCGAATCTTGGCTCTTTAACCAAAAAACACAACAACGAGGAACCTACAACAATCTTAACTTTGACATCGCCACCTAAGAGCCAATTAATATTCAAATGGATAAGCTGTGTGTGAAATGTTATTACATTTGATGACAAGAAATCACGTGATTGAAATGTCAAAGCAAATTATTGTCTCTGATAGAAAAATAATAGAAGCGTATCGTTTGTTTATAAAGCTATGGGATCTAATATCAGTTAATGTAAGATATCATCATCATTTCAGCCCATTTCCACCCACTGCTGAGTATAGGCCTCCTCTTTATCACGCTACTCTCTCCGATCCCTTGCGAGTCTCATCCACTGATTCCCTAAATCCCGACCGCGTTGACGATGTCGTTATGATATCATTATTTCTATTTAGTATAATTATTATCATGTAACAACTTTCGACTTATTAAGTTACATTATGTTTATTATGTTACATTATGTAGGTAATGTTATTATTTAATTGCTATTATTTGAGTGTAAAGTTTTAAGGCGAAGTTACGAGTATTTTGTTCTAGTTTTCAAACGATTCAATTTAACTGAGTTTCGATGGCATTACATTACATTACAGGATGCAAACTTTTAAATAAATAAATATCCTTGGACATTCCACACAGCGTCATCTAGTCCCAAGCTAAGCAATTTAATGCTTGTGTTATGGTAACCAGATGACTGATATACGACATAGATACATAATAAATATTTGGACATGACTTACTAACAGACATCAAATTATCATGTCTAAAAATCACACTAATAATAAAAAGGAGAAAGTTTGTGTGTGCTTAGAGCTCTTTTTTTTTGGCTGGACGGATTTGAATGAAATTTGGTACGAGGATTGCTTATACCCTAGATTAAAAAATAGGCTACTTTTGATCCCCGTATTCCCATGGAACCGCATGGCACAGCTGGTGAACCATGAATTTGTTATGTCAGGATCACAATGGGGGCAATTCGGAGTGTCGCAAAAGCTAAACTAAACTAATTAAAATTATTGCCATCCTTTTTATTCCCCTCGCTATGAAAGGGACGGCAACAATTTTAGTTAGCTTAGTTTGCCACTATTATGTAGTTTAATCATATAATATAACTAGTTTGCGTGGTGCGCGTGCTGCAAGCAGCACGCGGTTTTCTTTTTCCATGTTTCTGACAGATGGTAATACCCTTCTAAAATTTTGAGAATCCATAGGAGATTTAAAATATTGTATAAACCGCTATGGGAACCCCTAAATCAGTATGAAAACCCTTTAGGAGCCCTAAAACATTCATCCAAGTCGTCGGCCCTGAGTTACGCTCACCCACTCGACCTTCGTTACGCTACGGGGGTCGGCGGCTCGCTTCGCTCGCCTCCTCCCCCCTCCGCTCCACTCAGGTCTCGTAGGTTCGCTCCACTCAGGACCTCCGACGCCTACCCACTATAATATTTGTTCAAACACCTAATGGATATCTCCAACCGTTGTGAAGTTACAGCTCTTTCAATTTCAAGGGGGGGCAAAGGGGGCAACACTGAAAAAAAAATTTTACTTTCCCGAGCCTCCTCTATCCGAATCCGTAAAAAAAATTGTTCCAAGTCTCTTAGTTTCCGAGATCCTCAATAAGGGGGGGGGGAAGGGGGGCAAAAAGGGGGGGTTTGCGATTTTTCCCTAAGTCACCAGACCTACCTCTATACGAATCCGTCAAAATATACATACCTCCCCATCCACCAACAGGGAGAACAATTCTGTCAGTCAGTCAGTCAGTGGTAGTCTAAGTTTATATATTATAATAACTAGTTTGCGTGGTGCGCGTGCTGCAAGCAGCACGCGGTTTTCTTTATCCATGTGTTTGACAGGTAGGTTTACCCTTTTAAAATTTTGAGAATCCATAGGAGATTAAAAATATTTAATAAACCGCTATGGGAACCCCTAAATCAGTATGAAAACCCTTTAGGAGCCCTAAACGATTAAGAAAAAAAAAAAAAAAAGAAAAAAATTAACCAAGTCGTCGGCCCTGAGTTACGCTCACCCACTCGACCTTCGTTACGCTACGGGGGTCGGTGGCTCGCTTCGCTCGCCACCTCCCCCCTCCGCTCCACTCAGGTCTCGTAGGTTCGCTCCACTCAGGACCTCCGACGCCTACCTACTATAATATTTGTCCAAACACCTAATGGATATCTCTAACCGTTGTGAAGTTACAACCCTTTCAATTTTAGGGGAGGTTGGGGAGGGAGAGGGGGGAGTTTTGAAAAAATATTTCGACTATCTAGATGCCCCTTGTTAAGAATCTGAAAAAAAATTTGTTCCAAGTCTTATAACTTCCGAGATCCGCAAAAGGGGGGGGAGAGTGGGGGCAAAGGGGGCAACACTGAAAAAAAATTTTTACTTCCCCGAGCCTCCTCTATCCGATTCCGCAAAAAAAATTGTTCCAAGTCTCTTAGTTTCCGAGATCCTCAATAAGGGGGGGGGAAGGGGGGCAAAAAGGGGGGGTTTGCGATTTTTCCCGAAGTTTCCAGACGTACCTCTATACGAATCCGTAAAAATATACCTACCTCCCCATCCACCAACAGGGAGAACAATTCTGTCAGTCAGTGAGTCAGTGGTAGTCTAAGTTTATATATTATAACTAGTTTGCGTGGTGCGCGTGCTGCAAGCAGCACGCGGTTTTCTTTTTCCATGTTTCTGACAGGTAGAGAGACCCTTATAAAATTTTGAGAATCCATAGGAGATGTAAAATATTTAATAAACCGCTATGGGAAGCCCTAAATCAGTATGAAAACCCTTTAGGAGCCCTAAACCATTAAGAAATAAAAGAAAAATGAAAAAAAAATCCAAGTCGTCGGCCCTGAGTTACGCTTCACCCACTCGACCTTCGTTACGCTACGGAGGTCGGCGGCTCGCTTCGCTCGCCACCTCCCCCCTCCGCTCCACTCAGGTCTCGTAGGTTCGCTCCACTCAGGACCTCCGACCTGTTTGATGTTTGCGTGGTGCGCGAGCTGCAAGCAGCTCGCGGTATTTTTTCCTATTTTTGACAGGAAGAGACCCTTAGAAAATTTTGAAAAAAAAAAAAAAAAATTCAAGAAAAAAAAAATTAAGAAAAAAAAAATTTATAAAAAAAAAATATTACCCTCAAGTTTCCAAGTCGTCGGCCCTGAGTTACGCTCACCCACTCGACCTTCGTTACGCTACGGGGGTCGGCGGCTCGCTTCGCTCGCCTCCTCCCCCCTCCGCTCCACTCAGGTCTCGTAGGTTCGCTCCACTCAGGACCTCCGACGCCTACCTACTATAATATTTGTTCAAAAACCTAATGGATATCTCTAACCGTTGTGAAGTTACAGCTCTTTCAATTTTAGGGGAGGTTGGGGAGGGCGGGGGGGTGTTTTGAAAAAATATTTCGACTATCTAGATGCCCCTTGTTACGAATCTGAAAAAAAATTTGTTCCAAGTCTTAAGGCTTTCGAGATCCGCAAAAGGGGGGGAGAGGGGGGGCAAAGGGGGCAACACTGAAAAAAAATTTTTACTTCCCCGAGCCTCCTCTATCCGATTCCGTAAAAAAAATTGTTCCAAGTCTCTTAGTTTCCGAGATCCTCAAAAGGGGGGGGGGAAGGGGGGCAAAAAGGGGGGGTTTGCGATTTTTCTCGAAGTCACCAGACCTACCTCTATACGAATCCGTCAAAATATACATACCTCCCCATCCACCAACAGGGAGAACAATTATGTCAATGAGTGAGTGAGTCAGTGGTAGTCTAAGTTTATATATTATAACTAGTTTGCGTGGTGCGCGTGCTGCAAGCAGCACGCGGTTTTCTTTTTCCATGTGTCTGACAGGTAGTGTTGCCCTTTTAAAATTTTGAGAATCCATAGGAGATTTAAAATATTTAATAAACCGCTATGGGAAGCCCTAAATCAGTATGAAAACCCTTTAGGAGCCCTTAGCCATTAAGAAAAAAAAAAAAAGAAAAAAATTTACCAAGTCGTCGGCCCTGAGTTACGCTCACCCACTCGACCTTCGTTACGCTACGGGGGTCGGCGGCTCGCTTCGCTCGCCTCCTCCCCCCTCCGCTCCACTCAGGTCTCGTAGGTTCGCTCCACTCAGGACCTCCGACGCCTACCCACTATAATATTTGTTCAAACACCTAATGGATATCTCCAACCGTTGTGAAGTTACAGCTCTTTCAATTTTAGGGGAGGTTGGGGAGGGGGGGGGTGAGTTTTGAAAAAATATTTAGACTAATTAAGTTCCCCTTTACAAGAATCTGAAAAAAAAATTGTTCCAAGTCTTAAGGCTTTCGAGATCCGCAAAAGGGGGGGAGAGGGGGGGCAAAAGGGGCAACACTGAAAAAAAATTTTTACTTCCCCGAGCCTCCTCTATCCGATTCCGCAAAAAAAATTGTTCCAAGTCTCTTAGTTTCCGAGATCCTCAAAAGAGGGGGGGGAAGGGGGGCAAAAAGGGGGGGTTTGCGATTTTTCCCGAAGTCACCAGACCTACCTCTATACGAATCCGTCAAAATATATATACCTCCCCATCCACCAACAGGGAGAACAATTCTGTCAGTCAGTGAGTGGTAGTCTAAGTTTATATATTATAACTAGTTTGCGTGGTGCGCGTGCTGCAAGCAGCACGCGGTTTTCTTTACCCATGTTATTGACAGGTGGTAGCTACCCTTTAAACATTTTGAGAATCCATAGGAGATTTAAAATATTTAATAAACCGCTATGGGAACCCCTAAATCAGTATGAAAACCCTTTAGGAGCCCTTAGCCATTAAGAAAAAAAAAAAAAGAAAAAAATTTACCAAGTCGTCGGCCCTGAGTTACGCTCACCCACTCGACCTTCGTTACGCTACGGGGGTCGGCGGCTCGCTTCGCTCGCCTCCTCCCCCCTCCGCTCCACTCAGGTCTCGTAGGTTCGCTCCACTCAGGACCTCCGACGCCTACCCACTATAATATTTGTTCAAACACCTAATGGATATCTCCAACCGTTGTGAAGTTACAGCTCTTTCAATTTTAGGGGAGGTTGGGGAGGGGGGGGGGTGAGTTTTGAAAAAATATTCTGACTAATTAAGTTCCCCTTTACAAGAATCTGAAAAAAAATTTGTTCCAAGTCTTAAGGCTTTCGAGATCCGCAAAAGGGGGGGTGAGGGGGGGCAAATGGGGCAACACTGAAAAAAAATTTATACTTCCCCGAGCCTCCTCTATCCGATTCCGCAAAAAAAATTGTTCCAAGTCTCTTAGTTTCCGAGATCCTCAATAAGGGGGGGGGAAGGGGGGCAAAAAGGGGGGGTTTGCGATTTTTCCCGAAGTTTCCAGACGTACCTCTATACGAATCCGTCAAAATATACATACCTCCCCATCCACCAACAGGGAGAACAATTCTGTCAGTGAGTGAGTGAGTGGTAGTCTAAGTTTATATATTATAACTAGTTTGCGTGGTGCGCGTGCTGCAAGCAGCACGCGGTTTTCTTTTTCCATGTTTCTGACCGGTAGAGAGACCCTTATAAAATTTTGAGAATCCATAGGAGATTTAAAATATTTAATAAACCGCTATGGGAAGCCCTAAATCAGTATGAAAACCCTTTAGGAGCCCTAAAACATTCATCCAAGTCGTCGGCCCTGAGTTACGCTCACCCACTCGACCTTCGTTACGCTACGGGGGTCGGCGGCTCGCTTCGCTCGCCACCTCCCCCCTCCGCTCCACTCAGGTCTCGTAGGTTCGCTCCACTCAGGACCTCCGACGCCTACCTACTATAATATTTGTTCAAAAACCTAATGGATATCTCTAACCGTTGTGAAGTTACAGCCCTTTCAATTTTAGGGGAGGTTGGGGAGGGGGGGGGGTGAGTTTTGAAAAAATATTTGACTAATTAAGTTCCCCTTAACAAGAATCTGAAAAAAAAAATGATCCAAATCTCTTAACTTCCGAGATCCGCAAAAGGGGGGGAGAGTGGGGGCAAAGGGGGCAACACTGAAAAAAAATTTTTACTTTCCCGAGCCTCCTCTATCCGATTCCGCAAAAAAAATTGTTCCAAGTCTCTTAGTTTCCGAGATCCTCAATAGGGGGGGGGGAAGGGGGGCAAAAAGGGGGGGTTTGCGATTTTTCCCAAAGTCACCAGACCTACCTCTATACGAATCCGTCAAAATATACCTACCTCCCCATCCACCAACAGGGAGAACAATTCTGTCAGTCAGTGAGTCAGTGGTAGTCTAAGTTTATATATTATAATGATGATTTATCGAGGATATTCGGAGTTAGGAACAGATATAATAAAGTTTAAAAATGCACCTCAATAGTGCGGAAAATTCCTCTCTTACAAAATTGAAGTTTATAATACTGACTAGTTTGCGTGGTGCGCGTGCTGCAAGCAGCACGCGGTTTTCTTTATCCATGTGTTTGACAGGTAGGTTTACCCTTTTAAAATTTTGAGAATCCATAGGAGATTTAAAATATTTAATAAACCGCTATGGGAACCCCTAAATCAGTATGAAAACCCTTTAGGAGCCCTTAGCCATTAAGAAAAAAAAAAAAAGAAAAAAAATTACCAAGTCGTCGGCCCTGAGTTACGCTCACCCACTCGACCTTCGTTACGCTACGGGGGTCGGCGGCTCGCTTCGCTCGCCTCCTCCCCCCTCCGCTCCACTCAGGTCTCGTAGGTTCGCTCCACTCAGGACCTCCGACGCCTACCCACTATAATATATGTTCAAACACCTAATGGATATCTCCAACCGTTGTGAAGTTACAGCTCTTTCAATTTTAGGGGAGGTTGGGGAGGGGGGGGGGGTGAGTTTTGAAAAAATATTCTGACTAATTAAGTTCCCCTTTACAAGAATCTGAAAAAAAATTTGTTCCAAGTCTTAAGGTTTTCGAGATCCGCAAAAGGGGGGGAGAGGGGGGGCAAAGGGGGCAACACTGAAAAAAAATTTTTACTTCCCCGAGCCTCCTCTATCCGATTCCGCAAAAAAAATTGTTCCAAGTCTTAAGGTGCTCGAGATTCTAAAAAGGAGGGGGGGAAGGGGGGCAAAAAGGGGGGGTTTGCGATTTTTCCCGAAGTCACCAGACCTACCTCTATACGAATCCGTCAAAATATACATACCTCCCCATCCACCAACAGGGAGAACAATTCTGTCAATCAGTCAGTGAGTGAGTGGTAGTCTAAGTTTATATATTATAACTAGTTTGCGTGGTGCGCGTGCTGCAAGCAGCACGCGGTTTTCTTTTTCCATGTGTTTGATAGGTTGGAGCTACCCTTTAAAAATTTTGAGAATCCATAGGAGATTAAAAATATTTAATAAACCGCTATGGGAAGCCCTAAATCAGTATGAAAACCCTTTAGGAGCCCTAAACCATTAAGAAAAAAAAAAAAAGAAAAAAAAAATCCAAGTCGTCGGCCCTGAGTTACGCTTCACCCACTCGACCTTCGTTACGCTACGGAGGTCGGCGGCTCGCTTCGCTCGCCACCTCCCCCCTCCGCTCCACTCAGGTCTCCTAGGTTCGCTCCACTCAGGACCTCCGACCTGTTTGATGTTTGCGTGGTGCGCGAGCTGCAAGCAGCTCGCGGTATTTTTTTCCTATTTTTGACAAGTGGAGACCCTTAAAAAAATTTGAAAAAAAAAAAATTTTAGAAAAAAAAAAATTAAGAAAAAAAAAATTTAAGAAAAAAAAAATTAAGAAAAAAAAAATTTATGAAAAAAAAAAATTAAAAAAAAAAAAAATTAAAAAAAAAAAAATTAAAAAAAAAAATTTAAGAAAAAAAAAATTTATAAAAAAAAAAATTACCCTCAAGTTTCCAAGTCGTCGGCCCTGAGTTACGCTCACCCACTCGACCTTCGTTACGCTACGGGGGTCGGCGGCTCGCTTCGCTCGCCACCTCCCCCCTCCGCTCCACTCAGGTCTCGTAGGTTCGCTCCACTCAGGACCTCCGACGCCTACCTACTATAATATTTGTCCAATCACCTAATGGATATCTCTAACCGTTGTGAAGTTACAGCTCTTTCAAATTTAGGGGAGGTTGGGGAGGGAGGGGGGAAGTTTTGAAAAAATATTTCGACCATCTAGATGCCCCTTGTTAAGAATCTGAAAAAAAATTTGATCTAAGTCTTAAGGTTTTCGAGATTCGAAAAAGGGGGGGAGAGGGGGGGTAAAGGGGGCAACACTGAAAAAAAATTTTTACTTCCCCGAGCCTCCTCTATCCGATTCCGTAAAAAAATTTGTTCCAAGTCTCTTAGTTTCCAAGATCCAAAAAAGGGGGGGGGGAAGGGGGGCAAAAAGGGGGGGTTTGGGATTTTTCCCCAACTCACCAGACCTACCCCTATACGAATCCATCAAAATATACCCACCTCCCCATCCACCATCATGGAGAACAATTATGTCAATGAGTCAGTCAGTGAGTGAGTCAGTGGTAGTTTAAGTTTATATATTATAATATTCATTATTTTGTTAAAAACTAAAAAAGGAATGTTGTATGTTTGGGGATGGGGTGTGTAATTTTTTTTCGTATTAGACTGTAAAATCATATTTTCATAGATGATTTGAAAGCAAACATTCCTTCACCTTAACCGTCCGCGATTAAATTGTATGTAGGTCTGCCATCGTTCCCTTTCTAAAGGTCATCGTGTCCGCTCTAATGGTCACATTCACCGCGGTCCTTCGAATTCTGACTTTCAAAGGCATTACTGAATCTGCACCAAATCGTTGATAATCTTCATCATTTTTTACCAATTTATATATTTCAATCTGCTAAACTTGAACTTTACTAAACCGACTTAAAAAAAGCAAAACATTGCAGTTGCCAAGTTATGTTTCAACATCTCAGCTCAAACTCGCATCATTTTTTTTACAGACTCAAAAAAAGAAAGAGGTTCTATGTTATATCAGTCATCAGTCATCAGTCATCAGTCTATCTTCAGATATAGAAAATTTCAGAATTTTATACTCCTCGGTTAATTTAATCTAAACCAAATCGTGAGGTTTCCTCACGCTGTTTACATAAAGGCCACCCAACCACCCCCTTTCCCACAGCCAAGCTCTACTATGCCGGGCTAGGCAGGGCAAATCCGGTAGGTAGTATGTAGAGGAAACCTACTGTAAGTTTTCGACAAAAAATAAGTATTACAAGAACAGCTTGTTTGCATTATCTGCATTTGTTGTATGGCTGAATGGTCTGATGTTTGTAAAATCAATCACCGCCTTACTAGAGAATGGAACTCAGTATAGTTCAAGTTAGTTAAGTTATAAGCTGGTTAAACTTAGCCTTTGGAAATGTTAGACGGTCATGAGCCGCGTGCTTTTGGAACTGAAGTACTATAGAGAGGTAACTTAACTTAAACTTTCAAGTTTAACGATAAGTAAGTTAAGACGTGGCCAACTCTGGTGACAAAGTTTTTGGGCCTCCTAAAGGCCTCCGTCATGGTTTAACAACCGACAATTTAACGCGGCCTCCGAAGCATGGAAGCGCACAGCTATTAATGCCACTTGCAGTCATTTATCTAAGATGTGACCGCTCCGAACGTTGCTTAACTTTAACGATCTATCAAGAACGTCTTAGCAAGCTTCGCTAGGAGCGCTTTACAATAAAAACATTAACTAGCAAAGAAGTAGGATAAAAGGACTATTATTGATGATGATGATGTACAAACAGTAAGGCCGTTGTGTACTACTACACAACATAGTTTTCTTCAGAAAAAACAACTGCTACGCGCACTTGAAGCGCGTTGAAGTCTTTTGTATGGAGATAAAAATAAAAGAATCGTTCTTGAATAAACAAATTAATTGTAATCGCTTGGGCATTCCACACAGCGTCATCTAGTCCCAAGCTAAGCAATTTAATGCTTGTGTTATATGATAACCAGATGACTGATAAACTACTTACATAGATTTTTTTTTGTAAATACTATACATAATATACAAATAAAATGGAAGAAGAATACACATGTTGTGCCGACCCAAGTAATGTAGCATAAGCGCTGGAAGATGAATAATAAAGTCTCCATAGTTCCCCTGTTCTCAACCGTAGCATCATAATGTGAGGGTTGGGGTGCGCCCTCCTTCCTCCTCACATTCCCACAGCACTGGAGCCTTGAACTTGAACACGGATGAAATCTTGCCATTCAATCTTGTAGTTTTAAGCTATTGCATAGCTCTATCGCGGGCCTTGAGCGTGGAGACCGAATCCAGAAATTCCGTAACGAAAATAACTTAACACGGGGTGTTAGGTTATTTTCGTTACGGAATTTCTAAAAATCCGAAAAATGCTATGCAATAGCCTTACCGCGGCAGTCTCCGAGTGCCACACGTCTTTTTGGTTACAGAACTTTTAGTGAAGGGAACCAGTTTTAACGGTGATGCGGGCACGACACAGTGGCTTCAACTTGGTTCCAACATTGGCTACGAATAGAATGTCCAATGGCATTGCTTCGTTTGTGTCCAATAACAGTCCAAGATTGATCCTCACATTGGAGTGTTGGAACCAACACTTTCCCATACTCCAATGTGTGGTGCCCGCATAACAGGCGTCTAAAAGCAGCGAGTTTGTATGAAGAATTAAATGACAGAGGTGTGTAGGAATCGTAGCAAGTGGAAAATCGTATTTTCTATCTACCCTTATAAGATGGCGTGATGGACGAATGGGTTAGAGCTTCGACTTTCAATCCGAAGGTGGGTTCGAATCCGGCCGTGCATCAATGGATTTTTCGTTTCGAATAATTTATTATGGTTTTCATACATTTGTGATACTTGACTCGGTATCGAGGACAGTATCCAATCTACGGCAAACTGGCGCTAACACCCCTAGTTAATAAATAAAACCTTAAAAATCCAATGGTTTCATAAACATTTATTTTAAATCACAGAGATCTTACAAATATTTCAATAAAATAACACAGAAACAAGTGGGTAACTGTAATACATTATAATTTATTTATTTAATAAATATATTATTACTGAAAAAATAATCTAGGATAGATTTCGTCCAATTGTTAGGGATATTAAGAATAAATATGATTTACGTAACTTTACTCAAAATTACAGACAACGCACATAATATAAGTTACTATCTAAATTAAACACAACTGACTAGGATTATTTTAAGTACAAGTTAACTTAAATAGTAAAATAATTTCACTTATTCATTATAGTAGGAACAATATCGGCGGGGTTCAGTTTCCAGACTTGGTCAGAATCTGAAAAAAAAAACATAAATACCTATCATGTTTATGAACATTGTAAACACTATGTGCAAAAAACACTATATATACAATCATGCTAAATATGTTTATAGTGGAAGTATTTATAAAAAAATATATTAAGTATGAATGTATTGAAATTTATGAATATATCTTATTTTTACTGAACTTTTTCTTTTTCTTCAATAATATTCTTGTGTTATGTAGGTAAGTCTTTTGTCTTACCTACCTAAAATATTATTATTATTATTTTTCTTTGTATTTACTGTTACATTTACATCAATTTTTGCGGTTATAACTTTTTATATCTAATGTTTTCTCACCGTTTCAAGGTTTAATCGGATAGACGAAAGTGAAGATGGAATCCTTGCCGTACATATTCTTGGCGACGCACGTGAAGTTGCCCATATCGCTCCACAGCAGACTGCTGATCAACAAGTCGCCAGAGGGCAGCACCTGTTGACAAAGGTTACAGATTAGCCTGTCAATAATGTAATAGCATTGTTCAGACAAAAGTAAACAAATAAAATAAAGTAAACTACCACAGGCAAGATCAAAATAATAATAAAGGATGTATTTTGACTTTTATTTTATTAATTAGACATATTCAAAGGAATTTTAATGTTTCTAAGACTGCGAGAAACTATGGATCTATTAGAAAGGCTGTTTATTCTTTGTTTATGTTTGAACTGCGGATGTTTGCGGGCCTGCCAGGAATGTAATAGCAATCTGCAAAAATGTTTGCTTCATCCTATTAATATTGTAAATGTAAAATGGTCGAAAAAATTGCTTAATATGCCTTGAAACAATAACTACTGAATACGATAACGAATTTGGTTAAATCTTGGATGTACATCGTTTGTGAATTGGAATAACCCATAGGAACTCACCTATGTTTGTACAAACGAAGCCGTGAGAGAATATAGGTATACCTACTTATATGAAATATTGTAGGTAAACATGTACTTGGAGTTGGCTATTTTCTTAAATATTTCTTGATAATATATAAGGGGGGAGGGGAGACTTTTGCCCAGCATGTGGAACACAAGAGGTTTAAAAAAATATAGGTACCTATATTAAAACATGAGAACAAAGTAATAACATTAAAAAGACAATATTAAATTCTTCTAGCCAAAAAACCATGAAAAAAAAAACTTTCCTGTATTTGCCTCTTTTAGGTAAGACATAGTTTAAAAGATATAATTTTATAGAATCTTACCCTCATCCTAGGGTTCCCATATATCGTCCGCTCATGCTTGTCCAGCCACGCGACCTGCGCCGGCGCCGGGCTGTGCGCGCGGCACGGCAGCAGCGCGGCGCTGCCGAGCTCCTGGAACAGCTCCTCGAAGTTGTACGTGATGATCGGCTTCGTGGGGAGGAACAGCTTCTCGAGAGCTAGAAGATCCTCTTCATCATCGTCAGCTGGAAGAAGGAAATTGAAGGAAAAATAAATGAGTTGATCTTTACCCAAAAATACGGCCATTTCGTATAGGGGCAGGCAGAGAGCACCGATTTCCATTTGTACAAATTTTAGAGCAACAGAGATCACGTATCTCATCGAGGAAGTCGTCAAGATCCTTGAGAGTCAGGCCCTTCCAACCCCGGGTACTATTTATCCGCGAACTTTCTAATGCTTTCTAATGACGCGACCTTCAGAAAAATAATTAGCAAAAAATAATTCGAACTTTTTTTCACATTCCGTTCGGTAAATATCTCCATAAATAATTTATTTAAGTACATGTTTGTATTATTGGTTTAAGCTATTATTACGAAAAACCTAATAAAAGAAAGAAAAACATAGATAAAAACACGCGACCTTGATATTACGCGTTTGCCAATCTACTATGAACCTTATTGGAGTGACGTATAGACTAATACTACTATAGCTATTTATACGAAAAATGGCGCCCACAGATTGTAATGTGATTTTCTTTATAATCTTTCATTATTGACACTGACATAAAGGTTGAAATGAGTAGAATATTTATCATTCATTCGAATAAACACAAGTTGTTCAAACAAAAGTAGTCTGTAACAGGGTGAAAATACGGATTTTTTTAGTTTATGTGCATGCGGAAGCCAGTTACCGCTCGGGGACTGAGGGGTATAAAAAAATATATCGACTAAAGTGGTGCTCTTTCCCATATTTCAACTCTGCCTCAAACAAATCAAAATCAAATCAAATCAAAACGCCGCTATAGCAGTAGCAACATTTTGTATTCTCTTTGAAATTTTATGATTAAAATGAGATAAAAAAATATAGTTTTATATATCTTTGTCATAAGTGTTAAACCACACTTAGGTATGTTTTTAATTCCTTTAGAATAGGTACATGTAGATAGCGCTAATCGGTGCTTTAACCAAAATATAATCTTACTGATAGTTTAGTCGTTGGCGTCATAGGCTTCTTGGCCGAGTAGTCAATGGCATCCCGGCTAAAGGGTGATAGCTTGTATCACGCGGGTTCGAATCCCGTCGAAAATAATACGTAGTTATAATGCTTACTCGGCACGGTGATGACAGTAGACGTAGCTGTGTCTCTCTTCCTCCCCGCCTCAGCCACGCATGCGTACTCGTCTTCCCCCGGCGCCGAGGCGGATATCACCAGCTTCGAGTGGAGCTGGGCCAGTCCCATCACCACGGGCAATATCTCATTCACGTCTTCTGATGGCTGGAAGAAGAACCAGAGTTGGCCACTTGCTCATACGAACGAACGAATCAAACGAACGAATTAAAAAACAATGTCCCGAGCACTACAGTGTCACGAAAATACCTTACGGTATCATTATCTAGTCAATATGTAGGTAAAGACGACCTCCTGTATAACCATCTCTAGAAGGTTAGGAAATTTCTATACATTTAATACTTGACACGTGAGCGAGGATAGAATACTAGGTACACAAAAACCGCCGGTAACCCTGTAAAGGATTTTTATGACTCACGTCCTGTATAGTCTGTCCATTTTTCATCCAGTATATAGTCGGCGGGGGGTTCCCCATCGCGACACAGTCCAACTCGACCCTCTCGCCGGACAGTCGGCGGATCTCCGTGGCCGGTGGGGTCCAGATGTGTACGTATTTGTTGAGGCGACGCGGCCGTTTTGTTCCACGTGGTGTCACTACTGAAAAGTTACCATAGAGCTCACAACTCGGTAATAAATCATGTTTTATGTACGCGATTTTATTTATATCGTGTTTTTGCTCGTAAACGTTACTTAAGTTAGAATGCAGGTACTCCATCATATACGAAGATTAATTTTATCACACGGATCATGTGCTTCAAATATAAGTATACAATATAGAATAGATCTTAAAGTGTAATTTATACGATGCAAGATTCTTGCCTGTTGCATACAATTGAATTGCATAAGTTGCTTACAATTATTGAACGTCAAATTAGGTGCGCGTAATTATTGCATTCAATTATTACTCTGGTACGTAAGTGCAAGAAAATGGCATCGTGCTGACGTGCTGACATCTCTCGATTAGTTAAATTTCGATCTATAATTAAATTAAAATATATTCGATAATTGAATGCAATAATTACGCGCACCTAATTTGACGTTCAATAATTGTAAGCAACTGTTGTTTAGACCATGCAATTTAATTGTATGCAACAGGCAACTTTCAACACGTTATATACACTGCGTTTATCTGCAGATGAACGCAGTGTATGAAACCCTTTCTTTGAATCCTGTTGAAAGTTTGTATAAACTACTGTTTTTTTGGTCAACATGTTGATAAAGCTATGACTCCTTAAAAGCGCAAAGCTCTAGACGTGTGTTTTACCATAATACTTTGTAAGTGTGAGCGAGCCCTACAGAAATGAAGGTAATTTAATCTGAAATGACAATAATGTACCTACCTAAGTACATCAATTTGAAATTAAAACGAATCAAGATAAAAAGTCCCATATTCAATAGTCACTACTAACCAATCCACGATCCAATAAAGTAGGTAGGCGACGCAAAGTTACAATCGATTTAACTTGGTAATGCTGAGGCGAGACGGATTTGCAAGTTGATATACAGCTGTGATAGTTAATATGTATGAGATTAATCTTTTGTCGTAGATTCTAGACTACTTCATTAGGTCATAGTTTACGTTATTTTTACCTCACTGCGTCAGGAGCGAGCGCTAGTTTTTTAAGTGTGTGTAGGTATGTACGAATGTTTGTATGTCTATTTCTCTGCAGCCTAAAAGGCTTGATGGATTCAGAATCAGAATCAGAAATACTTTATTGCAAAACTGTTGTACAAGGGTAGGTCTTAAATAATAGGTAGGTACAAGTTTATACAGCTATCCATTTCGGATGTGCAACATTATGATAATTGGTTACCTAGTGATAAAATAACCTAGGCCTAAAGTATGTAGGTAGGTACTTAGTATCACCTATTAAAATACTCATCAAGATTGTAAAATACACTTTAATATAAAAGTGCATTACGAGTTTTTAATAGCATTGTATTTGTTAATTATTCTGACATTAGCTTTTGCTACTTAAGCGCCTACCGCGCACTTTAAGAACTAGGTATGTAGGTACGGGAAGAAAAAACTAGAAACAAAACAATAAGTAAGCTTATCATTTATCAAATTCTTTGGTTTTCAATATTTAGTTAAAATATAGTAACTTACCATTGGGCTGCAAACTGTTGTCCATAGTAAGTTTTGAGTCGTCAATTTGCGCATTAGCCTCGAAGCCGCATTGTTGCGATACTAGCGCCGCGGCGACGAGTAGTGACACTAAGCTTATCATTCTGCTACTCGATAGTAGACGGCGGTAGGTGTATGTAGAGTAGTCTGAAAAATGTAGAGCCGTTATTAGTGATACAAAAATGTTTAAATACTTTTTCAATCAAAAGTTAAATTTTTGCATCAAAGAATACGTAAGACGTAGACTAGCCCTAGCTAGGTTTGTTTTCGATACAATTTATTTTGTGTTTAACTTAAATAATAATAATGTATCTAAGTACATTTCTTACCAGGGTACCTAAAATAATTGAAGAACCTAAATTGGCTTATAGAAAAATTTGTTGGATAAATACCTACGTGCATTTTATCTCGTAACGTAACTGATGACGTTTAATACGTCACGTAGGCACGTTACAACTTTCTTTGATTCTTGACATTGAATGAGGAATTTTATTGATTTTTTTTTGTCAAATCCTGTTTGCATAGCTATCCAAAATGTTCATGAAATCAATTAAACCAGTTGATAACAAAAATTACGAAGTTATAAGAGTAAAAACGTGCTAATAAATTATAAACCTACAAATTAAATGATCATTTAGAATTTAGGTAGAACATTGAATACAATAAATAATTAAAAAAAAATCGTTCGTTCGCTTGAGCAAGTGGCCAACCCTTTTAAAAATGGAGACCATAATTATTTAGTTTCATTTTAATAAAAAACTCATCTTTGCATTTTAAAATGAATCAACACTTCCAAGAGCTATGACCACTTTTCCAAGATAAAGATAATTTAATCTCCGGAAGTCATTGAGTGTCTCAGTTCCTAAAATAAATTATCTGATGATTCAACATCGTTATAATGATGATGATGATGTAAAGTATTGACGTAAAACCCATTTACAAGGAATAGGAAGATTTTTTTAACAATTGTAGGAAAACTACATAAAAAATAATTAGTTTTAGGTACAGATGGAAAAATAAGGTTTGTAGGAGTAGTCGACCTTTTTAATTAAGATTGGCTTGCAACTTGACGTAAAAATGTTAATTACTATGTGTTTGGACTTACATCTGACTACCCTTCGACATCTTCAAAGAACCTTAAAATCTATTTTTTTGCACCCCTGCCATTCCTACTATCTCATCGATTTCATTCCATCCAAAGGTTGTCTGGAAGAGATCGCTTCTTAGCGATAAGACCGCCCATTGTACAATTATTACTAAATTGTTACTAGTTCATAAGTTCCTTTCTGTAAGTGTGCAATAATGTATTTTCATTCAACCTTGGGAATACGGTGACTTGCTCCGACTTCAAAGAAGGAGCAGGTACTATGGTTCTACTTTTTTTAATGTTAGGTATGATGGTCAAAAGTCATTATTGACCAAATGATCGGTGAACATACTTAAAAAAAATAAAAAAAATTACATACTTACAGTAAAACATAGAACCTCCTTTTTTGAAGTCAGTTAAAAAACAAACACTACAAAGTAGGAAAACAAATATTAATTTGTGAAACTATTACAAAATCCTTAGCACCTTCAAACTTTCTTCTTTCACTATTCACTCACTAATACTTTTATAACTTAGTGTTTACACACACTAGTCTCACTGGACACTACTTGCACAACTGAATCTAAACATCAAAACCTAGGATAGGACTCAAGACCTATGACTAATACCTAACACCGATATGATTAGGTCTTATTACAGTAGCCGCCCGTGGCTAGTGTTAAAACTCTACTTTGTATTCTCTAGATTTAGGTTTTTTTTACGGAACACTATTTGTTTCTTAATTTTAGCTTAGCACGGCTTGTGCATTTAGCCACTATCAAGTAATATTATAATACAAGTTAGGAGTTATAGATACACAAATACAAATTATATACTATGATATATTATAAAGTCTAAGTTTATGATATAAGTAAGTAATAAAGATGTGGGTCTTGAAAGAAAGAAAGAAAGAAAAATCATTTATTCTTGTAGGACCTCAAGGATCACTTAAGTTTCGTTTTACATGCTAGGTGATTCTAATGCCTGTTCCAACGCGACTCCCTACACCAGGGAAAGAACTCTTTACTGAAGCATCACACGGACTATTTGTGAGAACTCGAAATGCAACGATATCTGTTTCATTTGCCCACACTTAAGTGTTCACAAACACTGAACAGTTAATAATTACCATTATAACGCATTAATATTCGCTAAAACACAAGCTTCGGAAAATAAAACAAAAAAATCATGACTTCTCAAATTCCCGCCAAAGAGCCATAGAACACTTTATTCACGACACATACATCCAGTTTTTTGAACGCAGATTATTTTCAAAGTTAACTAATCGATAGTCAAATCACGTGACAAGTGTCAAATTTGTTACTAATTTGACAAGAACAAAGACAAAGTAGAGTTTGAACGATGACATTTCAAAATACCCGGTGCCAAACAGAGTAGAAATAAAATACTTGAATTCTCTTCACCAAATACAAATGTGAAAAGAAAATAAGGCAATATTTTAAAGTACGATATTTAACCCTAAAAAAAATTTAATGAAGTAGGTACAGTATATTTTGTTCCCTATGATTTTTTTATAATAAAAAAGCCGTCATACTTTTATTAAAAAAAGACCAAAAATTAAGAAAATGAGGTCACAATATAAACGCGCCTTTTTCTGATCCAAATGTCTTTAAATTTTTCGAAAAAAAAATTTTTGCGTCAGAAATACAAAGTAGAGTTTTATCGCAAAATTCCTACCTTATAATTCCTGGTGAGATGCGTCTCGGCTGTCGGCTCTGTTCGGAATAAGTTCTCCCGATGAAAACCACCCTTATATACCTTCCCGTCGCTTGGATACAATAGGAATTACAGATTATTCCGCGAATCCAACTATTTTCATCGAAAAGTATCTGAGGATAAAAATATAAGCTTAGAAAAATAAAGAATAAATTTCGTCATAGTTAAATGTTATTGAGAGAAAATAATATACTTCTTTCATTCGTTCATTTTAATCATTGCCCACACTTATCGGGACACTGTAGTGCCTGGGATATTGTTGAAATGGAACAAGCTTGTAGAAAGAAAGAAAAGGTTTATTGACAACACACACAACAAATATTAAAACAAAAAAAACGTAGGTAACTAAATAATAAGTAAGTACCTACCTAAGCAAGTACCTATGGGCACTCTGCCTAAGGGCGTTGTCAAAAGGTCCAGACTCAGCTTTAAGCTAGCTTCACGAGGGGGTGCCAGGTGAAGCACCTAACCATCCTCAGTTTATCCGGCCCTATCCACAGGAAAGAAAATGGTCAATACTTGTGGGGCTGTCTAAGCAACATATTTCACAATTTATTATAATAACATAATTATTATATTCACTAATGTACTTAATTAACCCTTGTCTGTCTCATGTAAAAGCTCAAATTGAAGGTGAGTTTAGTTCTTCGCAAAAGTTAAATTATTATACACACCTAGCCGGTTTCGGCTACAGTGATTTGGATTTACTTTTAATTATTATAAAAGTTAAATGCTGTAAGTATAAAATGTAATACATCTTATAGTAATAAACACCATTGACTACCCCTTTAGACATTTTCAAAGAATCTAACGTACCTAGCTACTGAATATCTGAAAAAATATCGCAACTTGGGAATACAGTCGTTAAATTGAAGCGCTCGTGCCGAAGCTTGCTAAGACGTTCTTGATAGATCGTTCAAGTTAAGCAACGTTTTGAGCGGTCACTACTTGGATGGGTGACCGCAAGTGGCATTATCAGCTGAGCACTTCCGTGCTTCGAGGGCACGTTAAATTGTCGGTCCCGGCTTTTAAAGTCGTGGATGACGGAGGAGTTTCTCCGTCACCAGAGTTGACCACTTGCGTACGAACGAACGAACGAAGAAACATATAGTGAGGAACTCAGGGCTGCTCTATCAGCTCCACGCTTATTAGGGAGTCGCGTTGGAACAGGCATTAGAATCACCTAGCATGTAAGACGAAACTGAAGTGATCCTTGAGGTCCTACCAGAATAAACGATTTTTCTTTTTTTCTTTCTTCTATACCAATATAGTCGTGTAGTGAGAATACTAGTTTTTTTTGTCACGTGCAAAGTGACACACGTCATGACATTATCCTCATGTATAAATATAGTTAACTATTGCATCATATTTCATTGATAAAAATGACTCATACGGCGTCATGGTTTCCCAAAACCCTTTCAGTTCCTAGTAAAGTTTGACAGTTGATAGTTTTTTTAAGAGTGCTCCATATGCAATTTAGTCGTCGTAATCCTTATTTATCTCAGTATATGTAAAATCTACGACCTTCATTTATATATTTAGAGAAATTATACTTTGAACTTTTATCTTGCGTTATGTGTTTTAGAAACACGATTGGTAAGTTTTCTCGATGATATATTTTTTTGAAAAATACATGTTTTTCACAGATTTTGCTATTTATCTCAGGAACAGAACACTATTTTTGTTTGTTTTATGTTTTGTCAAATAACCTAGAAGTATTTATTTGGTTCTGTGTTTTAACTTTACGATTGCTTTTTAATTAACTTGTAATTAAATAAAAACTGTTTTTTCGCTATAAATTATGTTGCGTGTCTATCGTTCTGCGCTTCTCACTCACGAGTAAAAACATTTTTCGCTCTCCCTCTCATTCTTCGGCGTTATGGCACACTCTTAAGTTCTTATGAGGCTACGATAAGGTTGAGATTACCACGTGTCCCCAAAATCTGTATAAGCAAAGAATGATGTGATTGTTACATTGTATTTATCTGACGTAGTGAGAAATAGTTATAGTGGTATAACTCTTGGTTCGATTCCCGTCTTTTATCAAATTTAATTATTTTAAAAGAAAATTTTAAAAATTAAAGTCGTTAAGCCATGACGGAGGCCTTTAAGCGGCCTAAAAACTCCGTCAACAGAGTTGGCCACTTGCTCATACGAACGAACGAAAGAAAATTTTAAGTATCTTTATAGTTTTTTTTATCAACTTAAAAAAGGATGTGTAGTTGTGTAGTTAAGATAAGATAAGATAAGATAAGATCATTTTATTGTAAACTGTTGAAATTTTTACAAAGGTGGTAGGTAGGTTTGTGTTTAAATATAAGTGCAACAGTTTGCCCTTTTCGGACGTACAACATAAATAAAAAACTTAATAACTACTTAAGCTCACAAATGCAATCAAAATCACAATGCTCACAATACCTTCAATCACTGAAGAATTCCTGCAGAATAGTTGTATGTTGCACTGTATATTTTTTGAAATTGAGGGACTAACCCACTAGGCCTAACGCAGAGATGATCTTATCTATAATAAAAATCGGAATATCAATTACGAAATACGGAAGTGTTCGTGGCGTGGCGAAGCTTGCTAAGACGTTCTTGATAGATCGTTGAAGTTAAGCAACGTTCTGAGCGGTCACAATTTGGATGGGTGACTGCAGGTGGTATTAAAAGCGCTTTCTTCTTTAGAGTAACGTTAAATTGTCGCTCCCGGCTTCGTTGCTAAGCCATGGGAGGCCTTTAGGCGGCCTAAAAACTCCGTCACCACTTGCTCATACGAACTTTTTAACACGGCTCTTAATCTTATCTTAACTAATAGTAAAAATCGGAATATCCCGGCTTACGTGACCGACCTCCCGTGCGCGTGCGCATAGTAACTTGTTACGTAACCTCTCCTTGAAATACTACAACTTTGAAAGTCAAATTGGATTAAACTTACCTGGAATTGCCCCGGAAAATATTTCCTGTAAATGTAGTCTTTGAATTTTTTTAACTGACTTTAAAAAAGGAGGAGGTTCAAGGAGGTCGTTGGAACAGGCATTAGAATCACCTAGCATATAAGACGAAACTTAAGTGATCCTTGAGGTACCATAATAAAGGATTTTTCTTTCTTTTCTCTTTAATTTTGCCACTTATTGATGCCTAATAGCTAAATGAAGTATAATAATAATAATAATAATATAGCCCATTTATTTCAGTACTTTTTTACACTTTACATAGTTTTGTCTAATTTATTTTTAAGTTATGGTATATGCACTGAATCCCTTTTGGGTAGAGGCCTCCTCCTTTAGCTTCCGTTCTTCCCTGTCTGCAGATTTGATTATGACTTCTTGCGAGTTCATTTCTTTATCTCCTTCTATTGAATGAATTATATAATAAATTTATCTAATGAAGTATAAACATTTGATTAACCTGTTTATCCGCTCATTTTTGTAATGATATCGTGCTGAGAGACAATTGGTCCGCTGAGCCAATATTGATAGCAATTAATTGGAGGCGGGAGGCAAACAATAAATACTTTATTTCGAAAAACATGGTCATTAGTAAAAACTTAAATAAACATGAAAAAAGAGTGTTGGATCATAGAGTAGAATAGAATAGAATATGACTTTATTGCACACCATAAAAGAAATAAAAAGAACATAACAAAACAATACATAAAACAGTGTAACAATGGGCGACCTTATATCATAACAGGAAATAATTTTCCTTCCCCATGCACCAATGGACTCGAATCCACAAACTTCGGATCCAAAGTCGAATTTCTATTCCACTTGGCCAGCGGCTTTTTTACATAACATTTATATTATTCGCAGATATTTAAGTAAAATACATACATACATAAAATCACGCCTCTTTGCCATGGGGGTAGGCAGAGAGCACGGATCTCCATTTGCTACGATCCTGACCTCTTTCGCCTCATTCACTCTCATTACATTCTTCATACACGCTCTCTGGTTTAGGGTACTTCGGACCTGTTTTTTTATTATTTAAGTATAATTCTGTATCTATTACTTTCGACTAGATAACGATAGTACATAACAATATCAATAAGTTAAAAATTAATTGTAATTCTAAAGATAATGAATTAAGATAAAAACTACTTATAATAAGCAGCCGTTGGCTACTAAATATTAATTAATGGCCGAAAATATATGTAAAGTAATATGCACTAAAATTTTATGAAGCTCTAGTATCCGTTGCTCGGTACCGACATTTGAAAGAGTACAGGGTGGCACAGGAATAGTGTCTAAAACGAGGTACTCTACCTGTACTAGTATTTACAGGTAAGTATATAAAAACTTAAGAGCTCAGCTCTTGTCGGTGTAATGATGCAATTTCCTCCATATACTTCTTTCCAATGCGATCTCCTTTACTTCTTGATACGACATGACAGCGACCTTCTCTTTTATCTGACTTATGTAATTAATTCTCGGTCTTCCCCTTCCTCTCCTTCCTTCCACTTTTCCTTCTATGATGTTCCTTATAAAGCTGTCATGTCGTATAAGATGGCCAATCATTTTTCCTCTTCTGTTTTTGATAGTATTCATTAGCAATCTTCTCTCTTTAACTCTGTTCAGTACTTCCTCGTTGGTAACCTTTTCTATCCAGCTGATTTTCTCCATCCTCCTCCAGCACCACATTTCAAACGCTTCCAAAATTTCCCTATCTCGCTGCGTCATCGTCCACGTTTCGCATCCGTAGAGGGCTATGCTCCAAACATAGGTTTTTATAAATTTTTTTCTGACTGATTTTGATATTTTGGCTGTAAATATATTCCTTTTGTTGTGAAACGCCTGTTTTGCCATGGCTATCCTAGCTTTGATATCAGGCGTGCATCTGGAGTCAGATGTTATGATACTCCCCAAATATTTAAAACTGTCTACTTGTTTAATTACTCTATTGTCTATTGTGATTGGTTGTGCCGAAGTTATTTGGTTTTTCGATGTTATTAGAATTTTAGTTTTGTCAATATTAATTTTTAATGTAAATTCTTTGAAAATTGTGTCCATAATTAAAATTAAATCCTGTAGGTCTTCTTGTGTTTCTGCAATTGCCGCTATATCATCTGCGAATCTAATGAACTTGTATGTATCCCCATTGAACTTAACACCGCTATTTGAAGCTTCAGAAATTTTCTTTATAGCTGCTTCTATGAAGATGTTGAATATTAAGGGTGAAAGTGAGCATCCCTGCCTTACTCCTTGTCGGATCTTAGCTATAACTCTTTCCGTCCCAACTTTTATAACAGTTTCCTGGCTTTTGTACAACTCATATATTATTTTCCTATTTCTGTAATCTACTCCGATATCTTTTAGTTTATTATTTACAGGTACCTATTAGAAAATGAAAAATCTTACGAAAAGTTACGACTTCGACGGGTGATTCAAGCGATCATCCTTTAGCCGGATTGCCATCGACCACTCGGCCACGAAGCCTTAAACGCCGACGACGAAACTATCAGTAAGATTATATTTTTCGGTTAGAGCACCGATTAGCGCCATCTACAGGTATTTCTAAGGGAATTAGATACAAATAAAAAGGAATTAATACCTAAGTGTGGTTTAACACTATAATAAAAATATATAAAACTATTTACAGGTATTTATAGCTCTTCTGTATTCCACCAATACCAACTAAGTGGTGTAAGGTAAGGAGTCGCGTTGGAACAGGCATTAGAATCACCAAGCATGTAAGACGAAGCTGAAGTGATCCTTGTGGTCCTACCAAAATAAACGATTTTTCTTTCTTTCTTAAGATTACATCAACATTATTTTTATTATGTGTTAGGTTTATACATAAATTATTTTAAGAGGTGTGCAATAAATAGTTTTCATTAATTATTTATTTAAACCTCACGAGTGGCATAGTTGCTCTATATCTCCACTTTTTGAAAGTAACTTTGAGGCACATTGTATGACACTTGAGCTGTTTGGTTGTAGTGGGATGTACCCTTTTAAATTTGAAGGTTCAATTTGATTGTGACAGGTGGCACGCCCATCGTCTACTAAAATTATAATATTTTTTTCATTCATGTTATTTGTACCAATTTTCCACAACATAAAAATTTATTGGTCCGGAAATTACGAGTCTAAAATAACCTTAATTAATTTTTGTGATTATATTATAACAGAGAAAAAATATTTAAAATTTCCCTTCAACCTTAACTTACTTGAAATAAATAACTTAGGGCTAAGGCTGCCGATTGTTATAATAGGTATATTTTTAACGAAGCTATAATATACCCAAGTCAATGAAACCGTGGGTATATTAAATTGACGTTAGTCTCGAGGTGCAAACTGTACTTTTCAGTTTGAATATAAAAAATAGTAACAATTTGAAACCGCTCAACTTTTACACAACAAAATTTTTTATTATTATTTTAGCCGTTTGTGTCCCACTGCTGGGCAAAAGCCTCCCCCTATTCCCTCCAGACAACTTTTACACTACAAAAATTCTGAAATTTTCAGATTTAAATAGGTTATGGAATGAAATATGAAATGAAATATGGATGAAACATGGTATTGGGCATACTTATTTTGAACCTTTAAACAAAGTGTGTTTATTTAATCATTAAACACATGCAATATCACACCTGCAATATGGTAGAAAAAACACATACGTTTACTAGACATGATCATAATAAATATGTAGTCCTGGCATGCGTGGGCGTAGCAGCTCAACGGCAACAAATCCTCAACAATCCGAGGTCGCTCCTCGAAGCCTGTGAAGACCCCAGGAAACTTCTGTGCTTCTGGGAGGAGCTAGGCTGGCTTCACAACTAGTGAGCCAGGTCATCCCCACGCATAAAGGACCGCCTTTGAGTCTAAATGCGGAAAAGGGAGTCCCCATACATACACACATACATAGACATGATCATATTTCATTTCCATTCCTGAAATTCGAACCTACGACGTTAGTAAAGTCGGTTCTTTAACCCACTAAGCCAACAAAGCTCTGAAAACATAAAGTCATTGTTTTGTCAGATAATTTTATAAAATCTGTTTATGTGTGAACCTTGTAATAGGTATAATATCCAAAATTATTTTATTATTATTTCCATTTTCTTTTTTATTCATTTGGTTTGACAACGCTCTATACAGGGAATAAATATCAAAATGTTATTTAATTTGAATACTTAGTATACAGGGTGAATTTTTGAGACGGGACAGTAAGGGCAGGTACCTTAAACGTTATAGTTACAGGAAAACGTTTTTAGGAGACTATCCATAAATTTTTAAAATATTCTGAACTGCATTTACAGATTTTGGAAAAAATGTACAGTCAGCAAGAAAATGGTCATTTTACACAAAAACTTTTTTTGATGCCAATCGATCCTGTTTCTTATAAGGATCAAAAGGTTCTACTGGACCGACTGAGGTTTGAGTACTAGAAATGTCAGAAATAGCAAAAAACTTTTTCCATACATTTCGGTAAAAGAGCCAAACTTCAAAATTAGCCAAACTATTTGCTATGGGTAGATCCGCTATAATCCGATATAAAGAAAAAAAGGTTTTCTGAAAAAAATAGGTCAGTAAAAAAAGTAATATAAGTATGTATAGAAATATTTGAAAAATTAGTAATGAATGTAAACTTTTTAATTGACGAGTCATGGTAGTGATACTTAATTGTACTTTAACTATGTATTTTATTATTGTGTTACTTCCGTGCCAATAAACGATTCTATTCTAACAGTATAATAAAACCGGCCAAGTGCGTGTCGGGCCACGCTCAATGTAGGGTTCCGTTGCCAATACGAAGGTTTTGATGACCTCTGTGGCGCAGTGGGCGAAAGCTCGCCTGAGAGGCGGAGGTTGCGGGTTCGATCCCCGCCGCTGGACAAATGTTTGCATGTTCTGCAAATATTTGTTCCGGGTCTGGTTGTTTTTCTATGTATAATATGTACCTACCTATGTATTTACAAAAAAAAAATTATCTATGTAGTATATCAGTCATCTGGTTACCATAACACAAGCATTAAGTTGCTTAGCTTGAGATTAGATGACGCCGTGTGAAATGTCCAAGGATATTTATTTATTTATTTGTTCCGGGTCTGGTTGTTTTTCTATGTAAGTATAATTATTATGTATTTACAAAAAAAAGTTATCTATGTAGTAAGAGTATATCAGTCATCTGGTTACCATAACACAAGCATTAAGTTGCTTAGCTTGGGACTAGATGACGTTGTGTGGACTGTCCATTCCTGTAATAAAAATAAAGTTGGAATTCGTATGACACTGAAACTGCGCTCCGCTTCGCTGCTCATTGATGCTCTTTTGGTGTGAGTTGAGCCTTATCCTAGTCAACTAGCGTTTTTCATGGTTACTTGCTCTATGTAAACGCAGCTTTACTCGTAAACCAACATGGTTCAATATAGGCCTTCAAATTAATTTATTATCCTGTCAAGTTCAACAAGTCATGACAAAAAAAACTGCAAAAACGCAGCCCATTCAGCCCACACGACATTTCGTAGTTTTTTTCTTAAGTGTACTCAAGATTACGTCAGAGTAAATATTCACCGCATATTAAACGGGTGATTAAATAAATAAAAATATCCTTGGACATTCCACACAGCTTATATATTTTATTACTAGCTGCGCCCCGCGGTGTTGCCCGCGTTAGTTCCTGTTTCCGTGGGAATATCGGGATCAAAAGTAGCCTATGTGTTATTCCCGGTCATAAACTATGTATATTCCAAGTTTCAGCCAAATCCGTTCGGTAGTTCTGGCGTGAAAGAGTAACAAACACACTTACATACGTACACACTTACCTACACACACACAAAGTTACACCTTTATAATATTAGTAGGATAATAGTGGCAATTCGGAGTGTCGTAAAAGCTAAACTAAACTAACTAAAATTATTGCCATCCTTTTTATTCCCATCGCTATGAAAGGGACGGCATTATTTTTAGTTAGTTAAGTTTAGCTTTTGCGACACTCAGAATTGCCACTAGTGTTAAACAACACTTAGCTTAGGTATTTCATTATACTTAAATGATAAAACTTACTAAAAGTTTCACGGCTTCGAGGAGAACCAGGCAGCCCGGTGATCGCTTGTTTCTCGCGGGTTTGAATCCCGTCGAAGCCGTAAAACTTTTAGTAAGATTTTGGATATATATTTATTAATGGTAACCAGATGACTGATATACTACATGGATATTATTTATAGTAAATACATACATTATAGATAGAAAAACACGCAGAAGGAAACAAATATCTGCAGAACATACAAACATTTGTCCCGCAGCTAGGATCGAACCCGCAACCTCCGCGTCTCAGGCGGGTTTTCACTTATACATTTCAACCCACACAAGCGAAGCCGTAAGTTGAAAAGGTGTTGGAAAAGGGGTGTACTTATTTTAGTGTAATTTCTAAAAAGAGCTTGGTCGGGGAAGTAGCGGGGGTATGTTTGCGCCTGTGTTCACTCGCTGACGAACCAATAGCACTCGCTAAATCAATGGTATGAAGTGCGCCGCAACACCTCTCCACCAATCATCGACCACGAAGCAGTTTGACAGCCAGCGCTTTATCTTTTAACTTTTCATTTGCAATTCATTTAAAATTTTCCTTTTTGCAAAATCACGGTTTAACGAATGGTTAAGGTTATGTATTGGTGAAGATAAATTGTAAATTTGAATAGTCATATTAAGTTTTTGTGATTCTTTTTTGGATCAAAAACTCATTTAGATCTGAAAAGGCTGCTCATTTTAATTTTTTTAGGTACTTATGTATCTTTGTACTGTTTTTTTGTATATTAAAACAACATTCTCTCAGTTTTTTAAATATCTCAGCATTTTTAAGATCGTACGCCTTAAAGTAAAGTCGAGATCATAAGCCATGACGGAGGCCTTTAGGCGGCCTAAAAACTCCGTCACCAGAGTTGGCCACTTGCTCATACAAACTGACTTACAAGAAAGATTAAAAAATTTTTAGGGCTTCGAACCCAAAGGGTAAAAACGGGACCCTATTATTATTAAGTACCTATCTATCTGTCTGTCTGTCTGTCTGTCACCAGGCCCTGGCCAAGGCACCGGTATTCCCACGGGAACGGGAACTACTGCGGGTAACACCGCATGACGCAGCTAGTTTATTTATTTATTTATTCAGTTGCACCAACAAAGTGAACACCATTACATGTAATAAGTACCTAAGTACTTATGACTAAAAGTAATTAAAAAACTAAGTGCCACCTCAATTATAGGCGCAAACCACAATCAATTTTGATGTGTACAAAAAATATAAAAAAAAAACAGAATATAATATTATTTATAAATAAATTTGTTTCGTGAATACTGAGGATTTTGTATGATAAGTTGATAAATAAGTTTGAAGGAGACATTTTCTCAATGGGATGTGTTTAAAAAAATCATTTGTGAAATAAAAGCATTAGAATATTTGCAACCTTGACCTAATTATAATTAGGTATATAATTGCGCAGAATTTCCTGTTGGTACCGATATAGTCACGATTAGATAAAATAACTAATATTTTATGCGTTTTGTGTTGATAATGCTTTGGATTACATTTTTATGGCGTATTAATATACGCATAAGTATTGTTTTAATATAAGATAGAAAAAAAGAGAGTTATAAAATCACATCACACTGAAGGTTTGTGTGTAAGTGTGTATGTTTGTTACTCCTTCACGCTCAATCGGCTGGACGGATTTGAATGAAATTTGCCACCTACCAGAATTGCACCCAGGATTAAAGAATAGGCTACTTTTGAACCCAGTATTCCAACGGAACGGGAACTATTCACCGCGGGTGTAAAATTTTTGTTTTTCCAAGGGACATGACAGACAAAATGAATGAAGAAATACTATGAACGTTATAGTAAATAATGCGATAGTGGCATGATTATTTTGAACAAACAATTCTAAGCATAGGTAGGTATCGTATTGTAGGTCAACGACCTCGTTCTAATGCGTATTAAACGACAGTGTCAACTTCCCATCGTTTCCTAAAATGCAAACTCGAATGTAACATTATTGCGATAAAAAAAACTTAGCATTATTGCTAACTGATAATGTACCTTACGTTCCATTCAATCGTGTTCCGTGTGCAAAGTAAGACGTGTTTTTTCTTATCGATATAATTCGCTCCTGTCTTACCCCATCTCTAGTTGACGCGTGGTTCGATTTGAATTCGGGATTCGAATCTAAACTTTTTTTGTTATCGGAACTGTTTTGTTGTTTGAAAACTCTTTCGTGAATTTGAATTTAGAATTCGATTCATGTACTAAGCACGTGGTGATTAGAATGATGCTAAATATTTCGCATAGAATACAACATTTTCTGTACTTCGCTATAAAATAACAGTACGTTTGTTCGTCGGGATTTGTTCTTCGTAGCAGTTTTCTGGTAAGTACTTTTTAATGACTTTTGGTGTATAACCTACCGTTTTACATTTAAATTGGTACTACGTTTTACATTGTGCAGTGTACTGTCATCGACAAAAGTGCTACACAGATCTTTGTCACGTCTTTGTATTTTTTTTTAAATAAATTAAGTAGGTGTATTAATTTTATTTAAGTAAGCATAAAATTATTGATTCGTTATTCTTACATAGAGTTCCAAAAAACAATATTCTCGATGATGTACGTAGGTACCTACGCTATAAGTAGGTAGGTATATTGATAACTAACATTTTATAGTTTTTAATCAAGGTATGTAGAACATTTTAATGGTTTACTGTTTAATTAAATATCTTTACATTTCAATTTGGTTGTCTTATAAATATTTATTTAGTAACGCATCACTGAGGCGCTGTATTATTTCAATTGTTATATTTAAATGAGTAGGTAACCTACCTACCTTTTAAAACTTATAACCAACAACGTTGCTTTACCCTTTTCATCTTATTTTCCTTTTCATTTTCTATTCGTCACCAGAGTTGGCCACTTGCTCATACGAACTTACTTACGAACTCAATTGTGTATTTTAAACCGATAATAACCAGTTTTATGTACCTATTCCGTTTTCTGAAGCAATTGTAGTACAAAAAAGTTTTCTCGAAATGTTTCATTAGATAGACAAGGTCGAATAGTTTATTTTACTTAGTCGCATGTTTTTGTGGCTATGGACTCTACCTACTACCAAAGACGATTAATATCTAGAAGACAGACAAAGGCCATACACAAAATCGTAACCCTGATCCCGCAGTACCAGATAGCCTGGAAACTTTAAAACATCAATTTCATCAAAGAAATTTCAATACTTAGTAGTAGGTAACTAGGTAGCAACAATATTCAATATAAAAAAATTTTAGGTAATTTTAATTAGAAAGTAATTGATTTTTTTTGGATAAAATTGATATTTTAAAGTTTCCAGGCTATCTGGTACGGGTTACGATTTTGTGTATGGCCTTTGTCTGTCTTCTAGATATTAATCGTCTTTGCTACTACGTACTAGTTGAAATAAAATATCTTTATTACCTTGATAAGCTTTAGGTACCATAAATGCTAAACAATAACTAGATAAGTAGGTATCAGTCAGCCAAGTGTAGCGTGTGATGCCAGACAACATTTTGTTGTTACCTTGTTAATTTTACAATCATTTTTACTTGGCCCACACCACCAGGTTCTTGCCTGATTCTTTCCCTGGTGTAGGGAGTCGAATTGGATTGGAACAGGCATTAGAATCACCTAGCATATAAGACCAAACTGAAGTGATCCTTGAGCTCCTACATGACTACATGATTTTTATTTCTATCTTTCAAATATATTGTTTTATTCGTTGTTCCTAACTCACCCGCGAATCGCGCATGAAGCCGTGAAAAATATGCGATTGCTATCTACACTCCTGTTTCGAGTCTCACGGCTTCGCATTGATCCGCGGGCGAGTGTGGAGAGGCTATAACCAATTTTTACGTAGCTGACTGTACTATCACTGTATTATAAAATATAATAACTTGGTGAAACCTTTCTAGAAATAATTATTGTCAATGCGAGCATTTCCGGTGTCAGGTAGGTCAACTCACTTCCGAAGTGAACGAATGCAGAAAATAATAAGTTACGTATAGATACGAAACTCATAAAATTCAATTTAAAAATTTAATTCAAGTTACACATGCCGAAAATTTTTAAGCGTACCTAGGTATATTTCAATGAAATCCAGTTCAATAAATTTCAATATAATATGAGTATCATAGTAGCGTTGTAGACCAACATGAATAAGTCATGATGCGTACCTAAGAATAGATGAAAACAGTCACAAATAAGTATGGCTTCAAAAATATTTTTTTTGTCTCTCTCTTATTTATGAAAGGAGATAACAATGACATGTACCTATCAAACGGTAGAGCTACATGAACTTCAAAACCAATAAGAAATAAAGTAACATTAAGGCTTTATATTATTAAAAAGACAAATAAAATAAAAATATGTACAACACTAAAAATATAAATTACCAGTGAACTATTTCTAGAAATAAAACTACGAAACGAAACGTGTCTGATTAAAATAACGAACATGTCGTGACTTGTCTTGTGTGTATTGAATGGCCGACTTTCAAATATTTGTTTCCAGTCGTTAGTGTGTAATCGTTTAAAGTACATAGTGTAGTCGCGTGTTTTATCAAGATTCCGGTCACAGTGGGTAGGTAAGTGCCCTAAAATCATGTTTTACACTATTTTTTAATAAGTGTAATGTGTGTCAAGTTGTTCCATATGTTTATTGAAAATTATACGAGGAATTTACATGCTGTTTGAGCGTTGTCTTAATCTTTAACTTAATCTTTTTTTGTCTTAATTCGGAATACTACCTACCTAATAGTAATCATGTTCAGATTGTCGGCCTACCCAGTAACGGCTAGTCTCAATAACCTATCTATCTTTTGTTTAGCTTACTGCGGGTAGATACCTGACATTTCTTCCATACATAAAACGTCAGATAGCTACTGACAGTAAGCATAACCAAAGATAGATTGGTTATTGAGATTGGCTGTAAATTAGTCACTCGATAAACGCTTATCAAAGTAGATTCACTTCTATCACGAATGAATACTTACTTATCTAATCTTTACATTAATGGTATGTCTGTTCAAACTATTTTATCTTGTAGATAAAAAAATCGTATGATTATAATCTAAAGCTAACAGTGACTTGACGCTTAAGCGGAATGAATATTGCGATAGATATCATTAATTTTCAACGATAAAAATACTTAGGTGGGTGTGTACCTACTTACTAAAAATGTACCTGTACCTATGACTACAAGTGTAACCTCAAACGGTTTCAAACTATTTTAAATTGATGATTTCAGAATATTTTCCGGGTTTTGAAAATGCATCTTGTATCTCTAAATTTTAATAAAACATGACATTAAGAGTGAGGAATAGTTGTTTTTTATCACAGCTATAACGTAAACAAAGTTGCTGAGCCATAAACGAGGCCAAGTGGCTTTAAAACTTTAAGATCAGAGGTCAATCCAATATTGTTAATTTTGTTAACCAAATCGTACGAACATTGGGGGCAATTCTGAGTGTCGCAAAAGCTAAACTAAGCTAACTAAAAGTATTGCCATTCTTTTTATTTCCATCGCTATGAAAGGGACGGCAACAATTTTAGTTAGCTTAGTTTAGCTTTTGCGACACTCACAATTGCCACTATTATTAGTTTAGTTTTGGTTTAGCTTATTTCAGTTGTTTCAGCTTAGTCTGCCCTGACTACTCTATCGCTGGTCATTTGCGTATTTTTTTTTAATATTCATTCTTTAATACTTTTGCCACTGAGCGTACCAATAACCCTACAAGGTCACGAATGCACGCCGCGGGGTCACTGACCGCTTAACCAGTTCAAGGCGAGCGGGAGATACACTTCTATGCTCTTAATTAGTGCATTGCGCGTTGACAGTTGACCTTTATCTTTGGATTGGATCAGATAGTAATGTCGTCGTAAATTGTGAAGAGTTCTCTTCACAATTTCATCAGGCTCAAGCATGTGCACTCTACAAACCGAAAATGATGCATCGTGCAATAATCGCAGGTCAGCTTATGTTGGTAGAAACTGAATTCGAAAGATTAATCAACATAAGCTGGCCTTCGCTGATTGTCACGATACATCGTTTTTGGCTTATAGAGTGAGAGGCTGGGCACATCACGTTTGTCGAACGCGCCATCACTGCGCATTTGTATCGATACAAACGCAAATAAAACGCGCATGTCGCGCATTGATTGCGCGATACAAACGCAAGGCGAACAAATGGATTTTCCGAAAATCTTCATCAGTCAATTCATACGAACATAAGTACTCATTTTTACATTCTCAGAGCATACCTATCTCAAATTGCAAGCCTATTTCAAAATATTATGAAATAAAAAAAAGTAATGTCGCGATAAATAATCTTTGCTTAGCAAATTTGATATAACTGTCAGTTGTTTGACAGATTGAATGACAGGACAACGTCTGCCGTGTCTGCTAGTAAATTATCTACACTGAAAAATCACAATCTTAGCTATAGGTCGCGCCACGTAAACAGAGCGCTGGCTGTCAAACTGCTCCGTGGTCGATGATTGGTGGAGAGGTGTTGCGGCGCACTTCATACCATTGATTTAGCGAGTGCTATTGGTTCGTCAGCGAGTGAACACAGGCGCAAACATACCCCCGCTACTTCCACGACCAAGCTCTTTTTACGTGGCGCGAACTATTATGTACTCAGCACTTCGATCAGATGGAAGATATAGCATCATTAATAAATCAAAATGTCGTGATTTCCAAGAAACCGGACGTATAAGGCGGAGGTTATCATTAGAGATAAGTAGAAGTGTGCCATAATTGACAATTAAAATTAATTATTTCATCATTATTTTTATCAATCGTCAGCTCGAATTGTATCATCACGAGACTGCTTACTCGTCTATAATATATTAAATAAATATATATATATAAAATATATGATTAAGTACTCGTAAATCAGAGTCTGTACTTGACTGTACCTCTAAACTTCGACAGTCGACCAACAGTCAGCCTCTCTATGTACACAGTAGTGGCAATTCTGGATATCACCAAAACTTAACTAAACCAATTTGACATCACTAAAATTGATGCCATCCTTTTTATTTCGATCGTTATGATAGGGACAGCAACATTTTTAGTGCTGTCAGATTTTTTTTTTTTTTTTTTTTTATCAACCTGTCTCGTCCCACTGCTGGGCAAAGGTCTCCCCCAAACTCTTCCAACCGTCTCTATCCTTTGCCGAGTCCCACCATCCTTCGTCAAAGGTGACGAGATCGTCCCGCCAACGCTTCCTCGGTCGACCCCTACGCCGCCTTCCATCGTCTGGAACCCAAGACGTTGACAAATGAGCCCATCTTTCTGGTTGCATGCGGCCTACGTGGCCAGCCCAGTCCCACTTGAGCCTGGCAGTTTTGTTACCGACATCTACGATGCCGGTAAGTGAACGCAGCATGGTGTTGCGTACTCGGTCGATACGTTTGTACCCGAGTATGCTGCGTTCCATTGCCCTCTGGCAGATCTTCAGTTTGGACTTCTGAATCTCAGTCAAAGACCATGTCTGCGCACCGTAGGTTAGGACGGGCAAAATACACATGTCGACGAGTTTACGCTTCAGTGTTAAAGGAAGGTCACCTTTCATGTGCGTCTTCATGGACCAGTAGCTCTTCCAGGCATTTTCGATCCTTCGACCGATCTCCTTGTCCTGCCTGTTTTCGAAGCTCGCTAACTGGCCCAAGTAAATGTACTCGTCAACATATTGTATATCCTGCCCATCTACCACGACCCTACGTCTCGTGCTATTTGACATGACCTTAGTCTTCGACCGGTTCATCAGAAGTCCAACCTCAAGACTTGCTATGCTCAGTTCCTGCAGCATCTCCTGCAGTTCGTGTGCTGTTGGGGCAAAAAGGACAATGTCGTCCGCAAAACGTAAGTTGGTTAGGCGCTTGCCACCGACGTTAATGCCCTTTGTTGTCCAAGTCGCGGAGAGAGTTTTAAAGACTTCTTGGAGAACTGAGGTAAACAAAATGGGAGAGAGTGGGTCGCCTTGTTTTACCCCTTTTTCTATAATATTAAATGTTGGACCTGTGGAATTTAATTTAATGTTAGCTGTGCTATTATTATAAACTGTTTTGAGAATTTTAATGTAGGTTTGATCGATGTTCTGGTTTTCTAAAGCCCTAAATATTGCGGAATGTTTTATACTATCAAATGCTTTTGCATAGTCTACAAATGCTATGTAGAGAGGTTTGTGGTACTCTGTAAACTTTTCAATAACTTGGTTAAGGGTTTGTAAATGGTCTGAGGTTGAAAATCCGGGACGAAAGCCTGCTTGTTCGGGGGGTTGGTGTTGGTCAAGCTTGCCTGCAATACGATTCTGTATAGCTTTAATAAACGCCTTGTACAAATGCGACACTAAACTAATAGGTCGGTAGTTGGAGATGTTGGTTTTTTCCCCTTTCTTATACAGAAGAATTATATCAGAGTGACAAAATTGTTTTGGTAAGTGGCCGGTATCTAGAATGGAGTTAAATAAATTAGTGATATGGGGAAGGAGTGTCAGTGAGCCGATTTTTATTGCTTCCGTTGTAACACCATCCTTTCCTGGGCTCCTATCGTATTTCATAGTTTTTAGGACTTCGTGAACTTCTTTCCCAGTAAAGAATGGTATGGTATCGGGACGGTGGTACTCTTCCTCTTCATCACATTTGAGAGCATCTGAGTATAAAGATTTGTAAAAGTTTGTACAAATGCTCATTATTTTATCGCGACTACTTTGTTTGTTGCCATCAACATCTTGAAGACAGTTGATCCAATGTTTGGTTTTACTAAATCCCTGTTTTGCCGATCTTAATGACGTATGTTTTTCTATTGCTATTTTGATTGATTCTGAATTAAATGATCTTATATCTTTCCTGATACTACGCTTAACTTGTCTGTCTATTACGCTATATTCTTTTGTGCAAATTTTAGTTTTTTCTCGATTTGAAATTAGATTTTTAGTAAGTTCCGAGAGTTTGGCTTTAGTTTTCTTTGCCCTTTTGATGTTTTTACTGCTGTTGTTAATTGACTTTAATATTATTTTATATTGTTCATCTACCTCTTCGGCTTCGTTGATGTTGAGAGTTGAAAATTGATTAGAAAGTTCTAAATTAAAGGTCTCTGCATTTTTTAAAAGTGTTAATTTGGAATGACGTTTTAAAGTGTTGTTGTATTGCTTATATCGATGTATTTTGAAATTGAACCTTACTTTGGCACGTACTGGTCTATGGTCAGAACTAAATTTGATTTTGTTAATGATACTAATGTCTTTAACTATTTGTTGGTCGGACGATAATATATAATCGATTTCGTTCTGTATGGTGCCATTTGGTATGATCCAAGTCCATCTTCTATTGGGATTTTTCTTGAAGAAGCTGTTTGCGACGGTCATTTGCTGTCCAAAAGCGAATTGGATCAATCTGGTACCACGCTCATTGCGTAAACCTAAGCCAAATTGACCAATAGTACCGCAAGTGTCCGAAGATTGCCTGTTACCAAGTTTAGCATTGAAGTCTCCGAGGACCATATTCCATGTGCCTCGGTTTTCTTCGCAGGCTCTATTGAGAAGGTCGTAAAATATTTCAACATCTTCATCGCAATACGCAGATGTTGGTGCGTAGACTTGGATCAGCGATAAGGTAGTGTTGTGTGTTAAACGAAGTTTAAGTACGGCAATGCGCTCTGAGTATCCTTTAAATTCGATAATGTTATCCTTCCACTTTTTCGCTACCAGGAACCCTACGCCGTGTTGTCCACTGGTTTCTCCGAAGTGGTAGAATATATTATTACTTCGCTCTACTGTTGTTTCGCCATCCCTCCTTACTTCTCCAAGACCAACAATGTCCCACTTTATGTGTTCCAGTGCATTTTCCAGTTCTATAAGACGTTCGTCTTTTAGTAATGTTCTGACATTGTAGGTCAAAATGTTAAGCGTGTCGGTATCCTTTATACATGTAGCCGGGGTCGTTTGACGGTGGGATTTCGTCCGGAGATTCTTAGCACCCCTGACCCCAGGGCTGGTTTGGCGCCCGTCAACGCCAGCACAGCCGCTGGAGTCGCCGGACACTTGGGGCCTTGGTTGATTGTGTCTGTTCATGTTTGGGGGGGTTTAGACCGTAACCCACCACGCTGGTCCAGTGCGGGTTGGTGGGTGTTGCGCCAGAGCCTCGTTCGTTGGTCGGCAGGGTGTACCACGGGCCGGTGAGGTTGGCTTGGGTTCCGATAGATGTTAATTGGATCCCCTTACACCTGTCAGATTGGGTTAGTTAAATTTTGGCGACATCCAGAATAGCCACTACTAATACTAGTACCTACCTAGCAAAATCAAGTGTCACATGAGGCTCGCTGCGCTCGCGCGATGCTTCTTTGATATTTCGCAAGCAAATTGAACTATGTCAGACCAAATCTTCACGCTTGAGTATGAGTAGGTACCTACCTATCTATGGTCTGAATACGAACCTTATTTGGAGTGAGCATTGAACATAGTTTTATAGCGCAGTGGTCGGAAATATCACTATCTCTGTTTCAGGTGCTGTCGATACGTCTGTTTAGCTCTTTTGTAACGACTGTTATAATGCGCGACCGCTCGAAGGGCCTAAGTTCGGCCCGGTCACGTTAAATTGCGCTTACTGTAAATGTATGTACTACTTTAAATACTCACAATCGCTCTTTTTCAGTTTAAAAACTCAAACAAACGAACTTACTCTTCATAAGTGTAAGTGAAGTAATAAAATGATATACCTACGGAACTTTAGATAATAAATTCAACTCGTGCTTCTCCGTTTCTTAATGAGTAACGCGAGTAAAATGTGAAAATAAAATTATATTTACATTTGTAGAATGTCTGTGTAATCACAATTACTAAAGAATTCAAAGAGTGCCTTTCTAATTCGCCTCTATTTGTTCACAAGAAGATTCCATTCGTGTGGCTTGTACATCTTTACTCGATCTTTACTCTTTGATTTACAGGATAATAATATAAAAAACATATTTTTTTTATCATGTTGTATCGTCTCACAGCTAGGCAAAGGTCTCCCCCAAAAAAAATTACAAATAATCAAAACTTAATTTAATTAAATCAAAACTTAATTTAATCAAAACCGTCTCTATCCTTTGCCGATTTGCTATTTGCGATTTGCCGATAAAAAACATTAAAAAAATGAAATATGATCACGGCTGTACTCCCAAGGTTCGGTAGACAATATTTTTCAGATCTCTTTGGTTATTTTAGATACTTTGAAGATAAAAAATAAAGGTCCTAGTCAGAGTTATGTCGAAATACATAATTTAGGTTTTTCAGCTGACGTGCTTCGGAGGGTACGTTAAATTGTCGGTCCCGGCTTTTAAAGTCGTTAAGCCATGACGGAGGCCTTTAGGCGGATTAAAAACTCCGACACCAGAGTTGGCCACTTGCCACAACGAACGAACTTTTAGATTTAGAAGCTTAGGATACCAGGGGCCCTAGCCATGTTACATTTCGACAATCGCTTTCGATTAGAAACTAAAAAAAATGTATAGGAATTGACATTTGATGACGAAAACTCGAGCGATCAGAAATGTCAAATCAAAGGTGTAGCGATGATAGAAATCGAATCGCTTCATAGCGAATGCCGGTTGGCTAGGCCCTCTGGGCATCGTATTTCATGCATACGTCATAAGAATCAGGACAACAAAAATGAACGGGGCATGCCTTTCTAAATGGTGATACAATACATAAACATAATAGCAGATATTATTTAATTTCTTTTTTTTTAATAAGTTTATTTTAAATTTGCATGTTTTATTTTGTAAAATTAGTTTCTGTTAAACTTTAATTACTGTTTTAACTAGCTTTTGCTTTTTATCTCTTTTACATGCTGTCTGTCTCCTATAATTATTGTGATACTTGGCATGTTTCTTTTGTTTCTCTATTTTAAATGTTTTGTATTGATGTTTACAATGTTGGAGACTCAAATAAATAAATAAATAAGCAGAATCTCCTCCTTTTTTAAAGTAAGTAAGTTCATATGAGCAAGTGGTCAACTCTGGTGATGCAGTTTTACCGCTTGAAGCCTCTTTTGAAGTCGATGAAGCCTACAATGTTGAGCAGACCCCCCATACGTCACTGGTCACCCAAGTGTGCACGTGTAAGAGAAATTGGTTGGCAATTGTTGCCAGCCGGCACAGATCAATCTAGGCATTGCAGCAGGAACGTGTTTCCGAGCATGTGACGAGGATTGACCGAAATAGACTACCACGGGCTGTAAGGTTTAAAGATCCAATGCTACTTGTTCACTATGGACAAGGTATTCCACGTAACACTTTTTTCAATGAGTGTACTTCATGCTTTTTACGGCTAATTAAATAATCGGACGAGTTGACGAATGGAAATAATATATTTTTTCGTTTTTGTCAACTGGTCAGAAAAGCCCAGTTTGAAAAGTGACCAGTTGACGAACCACTCAATAGCTCGTAAAAGATGAGGGAAGGAACAAGTCAGAATTGAACCCACAACTTATATAATATAGAAAGCTACGAGTACGTATATATATACATAACATTCACACCATGTTAGCATTATTTTAACATTTCACCTGGCACCACCCTCGTGAAGTTAGCTTAAAGCTGAGTCCGGACCTTTTGACAACGCCCTTAGTCAGAGCGCCCAGAAGTACTTATTAAAGCCCGTCACACACGTAGCTATAATTTAATATAAATTATAGCAAAGCATATTATAGCTACGTGTGCGGTCACTTGAATATTTGTATAGAAAATATATCGTAATATGCCTTGCTATAATTTATATGAATATATATTATAGCTACGTGTGTAACGGGCTTAAGTTACGTTTTGTTTTATCTTTGTTGCCCTATGCTCTGTCTTTTGTATTTTGTTTTGTAGTATAGGAAGAGTAGCGAAGTTGCACTTGATGGCCACCAAACTCTGTTTTCGCTACTCTCTAAACTATACAAAATGAAACTATTACATAGGTATTAAAAAAAAGCATATGATAGGTTTCACAAACTGTACATTCAGTTTTTTTAACTTCTTGGTCACTACTTGGATGGGTGACCGCAAGTGGCATTATCAGCTGAGCGCTTCCGTGCTTCGGAGGGTACGTTAAATTGTCGGTCCCGGCTTTTGAAGTCGTTAAGCCATGACGGAAGATTTTAGGCGGCCTAAAAACTCCGTCACCAGAGTTAGCAACTTGCTCATACGAACTTGTTAAGGGATCGCTTTTAAAAAAAAGCTAGGCCCACACCACCAGGTTCTTGCCTGATTCTTTCCCTGGTGTAGGGAGTCGCGTTGGAACAGGCATTAGAATCACCTAGCATGTAAAACGATACTTAAGTGATCCTTGAGGTCCTACAAGAATAAATGATTTTTCTTTCTTTCTTTCTTTCTTTCTTACTTACTTAGTTTTTTTAAATTTCTTTGTTTAACGTGATAAAATAGGCGATGGATCTAGTTTGGCGCATACAGACACCTTAAGCATCATGGCATAACCAAAGACGATTAATATCTAGAAGACAGACAAAGGCCATACACAAAATCGTAACCCTAAAAAATAGCCTGAAAACTCTAAAACATCAATTTTATCCAAGAAATTTCAATTACTTTCTAGTTAAAAATGTTTAAATATTGAATATTGTTGCTACCTACTACTAAGTATTGAAATTTCTTGGATAAAATTGATGTTTTAAAATTTTCAGGCTATCTGGTACTGCGGGATCGGGTTACGATTTTGTGTATGGCCTTTGTCTGTCTTTAACTAACGTTTCAAATCATTAAATACCAACTGAGCTGTGAGGCATATCGAATTATTTTAAAAGGCACAATCTCTCTACATTCCTAGAAATTCCTAATTTTCTATGTTAAACGGTTGCGGTTATATAATCGATACAATCAGCGAGAAATCAATTTACATCTTGGAATGTGATTACTAATGCTTAATCGGTTGACCTACTTGAAAGTCAATGTTAGAATCAATAGGCATTTTATTCTTTATTGTACACAAGAAAAATATTAAAAACTAAATTAAAAGGCGTGTACAAAGGCGAGCTTAACCCTAACTAGAGTTTTCTTTCAGCAAACCATTGAGGATAGGAAAGCAAATTGTGAAAGAAAGAAAAAATCATTTATTAGTAGGACCTCAAGGATCACTTAACTATACCAATCGAAAGAACGAAGCGAAGCGAACGAAGATCTTAGTGGTAACTTGGGCAATTTTGCGGTGTATGTTTGTATGTCAGACATCCTAAGGATCAAAAAATGACTACAAGGATCATTCTACCGCATCTAGGGAATACAGTCGTGATCTATTTAATATTTTTTTTGTAATTTTTTTGTAATACCTACCTACTTTTGGTGTAGGGAGTCGCGTTGGAACAGGCATTAGAATCATAGGCATTAGTCCACTGAGTAGGTCCTGTCACCGTCGCACAATCAACCCAGTCAGGATATAACCACCGGTGTCTAGATGTCATTGTGATTCAACTGATTCAATTCCTGATAAATGCGGTGAGGTGAAAGGAAGACCATAGCACGGGTTAAGAGCAACGGGTTTAGTACGTTTTTCAAACAAGCAGTCGCTGCGCGATTTTGTGCACCGCCAGGTAGGTATTGGTGGCTATTCGGGATGTCGCTAAAGCTAAACTTAACTAATTTGACAGCACTAAAATTGATGCCATCCTTTTTATTTCGATCGTTATGAAAGGGACGGCAACATTTTTAGTGCTGTCAGATTAGTTTAGTTGAGAGAAGAGGCTCGACCTTTTCTTTTTTTTAATGTATCTATAAATTGACACATGACAAAGATCAAACATTTTTGCAGCTTGACGTATTTTGGTTCCATTTTCGGAAACTTCCCTTGCAGCTAGTTCGTAGACCTCTTTCGACTTAGCAGCCCTTTCCGATTTTCGCTTATAATTTCTCATCCTAAAACACAGAAGAAAAAAAATCTACTAGTTCTGTAATATGTAGGGATTTTGACCAGCTGTAGTAAATTGTATAATAAAATTAAAAAAAAAAAACTATTTTAAATGTAAATAACGACAAGCATAGGTACACACTTACGTTTAAAAACATGAAGGGGCAAGTTGTACCATGTTACAACGTGCCCCGAGATTACGTTACAACTTGCCTCATAGCAATATTTTAGACATTTTTGTTTAGTAAAAATAAATGGTATAATATAGCCAAAAGAAAATACTAACATAAGATAGCTGAATATTTTGACTACACAAACCAATGGAAACTTATTTCAAAAAGACAATGCAAGTAACCTAGAATCAAACTTTACTTACTTAAGTTTTATTCAATACCTGGCAAAAATAGAGCACCTGCACACGACCACGCACTGCGCGCTCCCGCGTGATACCCACTGTGTTCACGTCGTAGGCCACCGTATAAGAACTTAATTAGCGCAAAATCCAACACAAAATATTCAATACCTGCTGAGTAATTAAGCTGTTAATACTTGCCCCCGTTACAACAAGCCCCCCGCTCCCCTACGTATAGTATTATTTGATCTGTGGTAGGTATAACCTAACATTTCTTTCAGATCATTAGGTATTTTTTTTTTGATATTTTCGAAGATGTCTAAGGGGGTAGTCAGAGGTATGTCCAAATACATACATATTTGGCACATGCCCATACTCTACCGCTCCCGGGATACAGTCGTGATCATATTTCATTTCCTTTTTTTTTATATAACCTAACAATGCTATGACCGTGCACACTATCCTCGATTTGTAGAACGCACTACGAACTAGCAGGTAACGCGTTACTACATAAATTGCTCATTCGAAAACGTACTATGCATAATTAGACTTTGAAAATATACCTAACCTAAAATATTTTGGAGTGCCTTGGCTCAAATCACACCAAGACGGCAGCGGTTGCAGTTTCAGTGTCATATAATTTTAAACTTTATCTTCATTACTGTAATGCTTAGTATTAAAGTGCTCTCGGCGCCTCTTGCGGTCGCCTGTGGTCGCTTGCGTTTCTAGTTTCTCACACAATACTATGTATTAAAATAGTTATGATGACATTGAGTTTTGTAAATAATAAATAATTAAAACTGTGAGTCTTACCTTATTAAGATCTATGGATGATGAAATAACTGTTTAGTTAAACATGTTACAACAAGAAAATATCGCAATAGTCAATTGTAATACTAGTCTAAGCATATGATTAAACATATATTTACGGGTATTTATCGCTATTTACCTTTATTTAATTTTAATTCGGAGTCTGCCCGCGACCACGGCTGGTGCAATCCAGTCGAAACGTCGGGATAAAATTAAAATTAAATAAAGGTAAATAGCGATAAATACCCGTAAATATATGTTTAATCATGTGTTCTGATCGCGAAAGTTTAAAAAAGACTAGTCTAAGCATGACCCAATTGTAGGACTGCCGACATGTAATATGTCGTCGACTTCCGGTAAATGCTTTATGAGCCGAGTTGGGTGACCTTTGATGTGTTGATTTGAATCCGAATAAAATTTTGAAAGGTTGCGGGTTCGATCCTTGCTCCGGGACAAATGTGTGCATGATCTTAAAATATTTGTTTCAAGTCTGGGTGTTTTCTATGTTAGTTATGTACGCGTACATACATACAAAAAAAATCGGTTCATTACCCCACTCGTTTAACTTAATCTCTGATACTTAATGATAATTACGAGTATGTACTTAAGTACTTAGGTACATTTAATATTTCTCAGTTTTAAGTGCTCCCGAAATAAGTTTAATATCAATTTAATTCCAGTTTGATACTCGATTTCACGTCGTAAAAAGTAACGGACAGTGAGGCGGATGTTTCGATGTGAGAAAGGAAGTGTTGCGGTCTTACTGACCTCTTCGGTGTAGTGGGTTCGGATAGTATGAATAGGTTCAAATCAACAAATAATTTCAGATCTTTTTAGAATTTTTAAGATACTTTAAAATGTCTAAGGTAGTCAGAAATATGTCCAAAACATATTAGGTACATAATTTGGAATAACTATGTTTATTTATACACATTTTCCATTACAAGAGCATTGATTTGAACCCGCGACCTTCAGCTAAAAATTAGGCTCTATCCCACACGACCAACGCAACTCACAATAATGTCTACAGATAATAAATTGGTGGGTCAATAGCTGCGTGTGAAATAGTCTTCTGCGCCGAATTCCTGAGGTATTTGCGCATTAGATACGCGCATGCGCACTGCGAAAGTGCGTATGAGCACAGATAATCAATATATTATATACTTGAGCTATAGTTAGTAGTAAAAGTAAGTTAGTAGTTGTAGCATTACCTACAGTGTAATACAGGTTCAATAGTGTAAACAGCTTGAGGTCTTCGTTAAGGTCATATACTTACCAAAAATGTAGGTATATACATCTGACTACCCCTTAGACATCTTTTTAGTATCTTAAAATGTCTTTTAGATCTGAGAAGAATAATGTCTACCACTCCTTGGAATAGTCTGATTCATTTAATTTCTTTTAGATATCTCTTTACCGACGCGACGTTTCGCTTGATTTGGAACAAAATAATCATTAGCCGACTTGATCGCGTATCGAAATCATTTTATTCCACTCGACACGTTTTTCCGTTGCCCATTAAATAAATAAATATCCTTGGACACTTTACACGGCGTCATCTAGTCCCAAGCTAAGCAACCTAATGCTTGTGTTATGGTAACCAGATGACTGATACAATACTTAAATACTTTTTTTGTTAATACATACATACATTATACATAGAAAAACATCCACACCCGGAACAAATATTTGCAGAACATACAAACATTTATCCCGTGGCGGGAATCGAACCCGCAACCTCTGCGTCTCAGGCGGGCTTTCACCCACTGCGCCACAGAAGTCGTCATTAGCCGAATTGATCGAAATTATTTTATTCAACTCGACACGTTTTTCCGTTGACTAAATAAATGAACGCGTAGTTTTTATAGATAACGATTTTGTTGCTACGTTTACAAGCCATCTATTAGCTTGATTTACGGCCTACGTGATCCGTATGACGCATAAGACCTAGATGTTACATTGTAGCAATTGTGGTCCAGCCTCCTGTGACGTCACGACTCACGATCCGGCCGGAAGGACCATTTCCAGTGATGGATTGTGGGAACCGGATCGAAAATGACGTGGTTTTGTGAGCTCGAGTATTTTATATAACTAGCTTTGTATCATTTTTTTATAAGTATAATAATTTTGGATCAGGTCAAAAGTATCCTAAACCGACGCGTATGAAACATGTAAGTGTTTAGGTACACTAGGCGACAGGCGACAGCGACAGCTCAGCGACTAGTCGCGGCGACTAGTGATGCAAAGAGATCTCTTTAAAATTCGAAACAGCATTTCAGCATTAGAATCACCTAGCATGTAAACTATCATCGCTACCGGGTCAAGCATGTCAAATGTATGAAATTATTAGTTCATGCAAGTTACCGGGAGCGGCGCTGCACTGGATTCTCATACATTTGTAATACTTGACTCGGTATCGAGAGTATTCAATACTACGGTTAACTCGTGATAGACCCCTGAATTCAACGGAAACTTGGTTCAGCTTTATGGTTATACTGAATTTGTAACAGTCAACAAAAGCTACAAGACGTGTTGGTCAAGTGGATGAGTTCCTCGACTTTCGATCAGAAGGTCGTGGGTTCGAATACGGCCGTGCATCAATGAACTTTTCGCATCGAAAAATTTATATGCACTTTATCACGAGCTTATAACGGTGAAGGAAAACATCGTGAGGAAACCAGTTAGCTCTCTAATAGCGTCGATGGGCTTGCAACCTGTCACGTATGGAAAGTTAACTTCTGCAAAAAGTGGGGATGTACCAAATATGTATGTATTTGGACATATTTATTTATACTTTATTGCACAAAATAAACAATTATAAAAAGAGCTTAAAACTAGACAGGTAATGGCAAAGGCGAGCTTAACCCTAAAAATACCTCTACCATACCTCTGACTAACCCCTTAGACATCTTCGAAAAGATCTAAAAATTGCCTAATGATCTGAAAGAAATGTCTACCGCTCCCAGGATACAGTCGTGATCATATTTCATTTTTTATTTCATTTCATTTTTATTTCTTTCCACTTCGGCAGATCACAGATTTACTCTAAAGTTTTAGTTATAAAACTATTTTCTACTATTTTACTATTTTTCAAATCCAAACATTGTTTTGGAATTCCATTAAAGAACAAAGTTGTTTAAACGAGCTCAACTCCCAGGGGATGGCTCCAGGCGACCCGAGCTGTTACTAACTGGGAATGGTAGACGCGCGACTTTTGAGAGCCTATACTTCCGAACGTTGTCTTTGTCTCTCCACGCATCGGCTAAGTATGTCTGTCCTGCTCGAGCAATAGATCGACTGTCAGTTTTTGAACGAAATTAAAAAAGTAGTGGAAATGACGATGGCGATTTTACCGAGACTAGAGTGGACATAAATTCTGAAAAAAAATAAAGTTTAAGTATAAATAAATTATGATAGTATAAAGTAGAATCTGAAGTTAAATACTTAATAAGTTTGTCACTGCAAGACGCCGCATTACGGGTGGCAAATAAATCCCATGAAAAAGAGAAATAATTTTCATTTTACCGCGCCGCCATCCTCCATTGATCCTTCGAGCATACATTAAATAGCTTAGAAAATCACACTAATATTATAAAGGTGACTTAAACACTTTCACATTTACACACACACAGACGTGTGTGTGTAAGTGTGAAAGTGTTTAAGTGTTTTCCCTTTCACGCTCAAACGGCTGGATGGATTTTAATGAAATTTGGTACCAGAACTGCTTAATTACTACTACTGCTGCCTAGATTAAGGAATAGGCTACTTTTGATCCCGGTATTCCCACGGGAACGGGATTTATTCACCGCGGGTAACACCGCGGGGCGCAGCTAGTAAGTTTTAACGCCAACAATGTAAGTGTACCTAATGATGTGACCATGGGTAATCCAGTCGTGTAGAAATGATTCAATCAGTGGGCACGACAGCACGTCATGCTAAAGTGTTGCTAATGGTCCGCGTGTGCAGAGAGCAGTTAGTTTTGTTGCTAACCGGGGTGTGTAGACGAGCGACTTATTTATAAAATTGTTATTTATGTCGCTTGTTCAATAGTCGCTTGAGAGCAAGCCTTCTCATTATCTTAGTCTAAGTCTAAGGCTTTGTTTTCTTTAGCTGATTTTCCTGAGCCTCTTAGGACGTATTTAAGAGTGCGTCATAATATGCAAATTAGTCGTCGAAATCCTTATTTATCTCAGTATATGTGAAAGTTACGACCTTCATATTTAGGGAAATGATACCTTGAACTTTTATCTTGCGTTATGTGTTTTAGAAACACGATTGATAAAAGTTTTCTCGATGATATATTTTTTTGAAAAATACATGTTTTTCACACATTTTGCTATTTATCTCAGGAACAGGACACTATTTTTGTTGGTTTTATGTTTTGTCAAATAACCTAGAAGTATTTATTTAGTTCTGTGTTTAAATTTTTCGATTGCTTGTTTAATTAACTTGTAATTAAATAAAAGCTGTTTTTTCGCTATAAATTGTGTTGCGTGTCTATCGTTCTGCGCTTGTCACTCACGAGTAAAAACATTATTTGCTCTCCCGCTCATTCTTCGGCGTTATGGCACACTCTTAAGGTTATCCCAGAAGCGCTACTGAATTAATCTTTTGTCACTTTGATTTTGAAAAACAGCCCGGGTTAAAACGTTCGTGTCTATAACTCCCGTGGCCACTTGTTTATCTGTTGAACAACCAGTTGGACCATTGCTAGATATGTCCCGTTGGTACAATCAGTTGTACCACGGGTATAGGTCGCGTCACGTAAAAAGAGCGCTGGCTGTCAAACTGCTCCGTGGTCGATGATTGGTGGAGAGGTAACGCGGCGTTCATACCATTGATTTAGCGAGTGCTATTGATTAGTCAGCGAGTGAACACAGGAGCAAACATACTTCCCCGAACGCGCTCTTTTTACGTGGCGCGACCTATCCACGGGTACCGCGTGTCGCAAGTCTGCAAGCCCCAGCAATTTCTGTCGCCATGCAGTCTGTGCCAATTGACATCTGACTCTGTCAATTCAACTGCACTGTGTGGTCGACATGTTGCTTTAAATTAATGCACTTCGATTTTAAAATGAAATATGATGCAATTGCCGCCATTTTGTCGTCAAGTCTCTGTATTCTAAATTCGTTTCGTATTTAACATTCTAATTGGTTGCAATTGATACTAACTTATACCTACAGGTTGATTTTTTAAAGAAAGAAAGAAAAAATCATTTATTTTGATAGGACCTCAAGGATCACCTTGAGGTCCTATCAAAATAAAAGATTTTTTCTTTCAACTTCGTCTTACATGCTAGGTGATTCTAATACCTGTTCCACCGACTCCCTACACCAGGGTAAGAATCAGGCAAGAACCTGGTGGTGTGGGCCTAGCTTTTTTTACAGCGAATTCTTAACAATCTAAATAGCCAAGCTTCATTGGGAAGCCAGTCAAACAAAGTAAGGCATGACAATGAAGAAGGTATATTCAGACCTACGCGGTACTTAGGTACCTATACCTACACGTTGTTTTTTTTTTTACTGGGCCAGTATATGGAAATCCGAAGGTTGACCAAAAAAATTACAATGTCGAAATGGATTTCCCAATACTAACAAGTAAAAAAATCAGTCTGTAACCACGAAGTAATAAAGTAGGTACCTGCTTCATGGTAGAATGGCTTTAAAGTACTTGATTATTGAATGCAAATACGGTGGTATTATAGTAGGTACCTAATTGATTAATGAATGCAGTTATGGAAAGTACCTGTATAATTAAACTATTTATTGAATGTTTAATATTCAAAGTATCTACTGCACGTGTTAAATCTTCTTGGTAGGTATTTTCAATTGATTGTTAAGTTAAAGTACCTAAGTATAAGTTACAATAGACATAAGCATCATAATTATAACCATGGTGTTGAAAGAAAGAAAAGAAAGAAAGAAAAATCTTTATTTTATCATTACCTAAAACACATTACTTACATATAAAAAGAAGAAAGAAACAAGAAAAATGAAAAAAATGGCTACTACTGAGCATGATGCTTCGGCAAGAACCGAGGAAGGTTGCATTTTTAACCGGCTTCAAAAGGAGGTTCTGTGTTTCAAAATTCTTTTATTTCAGATAATTTTTGTTCATTTTAGATTCTTTGAAAATGTCAATGGGGTAGTCAGAGGTGACATACCTACCTCGTCGTACAGGGTATGTACCAAATACTTTGGTGCATACCCACATTTACAAAAGTTTACATTCCATACGTGACAGGTTGCAAGCCCATCGGCGCCGACGCCCATCCCATTATAAATTGGAATAAGTAAATAAATAAATAAATATCCTTGGACATTTCACACGGCGTATCTAGTCCCAAGCTAAGCGACTTAATGCTTGTGTTATGGTAACCAGATGACTGATATACTACATAGATACATTTTTTTTTTGTAAATACATACATATTATAGGTAGATAGAAAAACATCCAGACCCGGAACAAATATCTGCAGAACATGCAAACATTTAAGTACCAAATGTATAAGTAATGTAAGTATAATGGGAATCCCAGTACATTTTTCCTGAAAATCTGTTGACTCTATGGGGTTTCCACACGGCAAGATTCAAGATAAAATCAAATCCTGATCATTCCTGAGTTGATGATCTTCATTACTTCAAGGTACTTCCCCATTTGTGACTAAGTTGGTACTACCTTAGTACTATAACAGCTATTTGGATTATTTCCTGGTTATTCCGTGATATTTCTGATTCTTGATGATTTATACGGCATTCACATTCACACACAATTTTGGATTCAAACTGTGACTCAGTTTGAATCCAAAATTGTGATATTTATAGCGAAATTATTATTGTACTTTCTGTACTGGCAACTTAATTGAAAGAATTTCGGGTATATTGAAGATACGCACAAAATACGAATAATTTAAAAAATAACATTAATAAAATTTCCAAAATACTTTTTTAGAATTTTCATATATTTTGTTCAAAGCTTCCCACACTTGGCGTCAGAGTCGCCCAGTCGGGGCGACAAATTAACCTAGGCGCACACTAGGCGACACGCGTCAGCGACAGCTCGGCGACTAGACGTGGCGACTAGTGTGGTTTTGCGATGTCTCACGCCGATTAAAGGCAACCGTCATAAACGACTTTAAAAGCCGGGATCGGTAGTTGAACGTGCCCTCAGAAACACGCGGTCACCCATCCAAATGTGGCCGTTCAGAACCTCGCGTAACTTCAATGATCAAGATGGTTTCGGCTAAAATTCGCCTTTAAATGAAATGAAATGAAATATGATCACGACTGTACCCCGGGAGCGGTAGACATTTCTTTCAGATCATTAGGCAATTTTTTTGTATCTTTTCGAAGATGTCTAAGGGGGGTAGTCAGAGGTATGTCCAAATACATACATATTTGGTACATACCCACTTTTTGCAGAAGTTATTAATTATTATAAAATATAATTCGTACTTCAGTAGGACTTTATTCCTATAATTTTCATCAATGAGTCATTATGACCTCAATACTCACCAATTGAGACACGTGTCTAACGAAACGACTAATTAGCACAATATGTGCATGTGTATGACACAATACACGTGCATATCCTACTGTTAGATGTGAGTACTATTTATTCATAAAAGTCCTTCCAGATACATTTTGTTGAGGTGTTAATATCTTATTACTTTTACTTGCTTTGACATGCCTTACTTTGTTTGACTGGCTTCCCACTGAAGCATGACTATTTACATTGGTAGGGGATTGCTCTTAAAAAAAAACTATGCCCACATCACCAGGTTCTTGCCTGATTCTTTCCCTGGTGTCGGGAGTCAGAACAGGCATTAGAATCACCTTGCATGTAAGACGAAACTGAAGTGATCCTTGAGTACCTACCTACAAAATAAACGATTTTTTTTTCTTTCTTTCCTTAGAAGATTTCTTAGCTCTAGATCTCTAGATCTGCTAAATCAGTAGCCTCATCTTTTGTCTTAAGTATGTATGCTCAATTAGCACAAGATGATTACTAGGTCGCCTTCGTGTCTGGACCGATGTGGGATTCATTTAAGATGTCTAGATCAAAGTTTACTAGCTGAGTCTATGCTGTTACCCGCGTTAAGGCGCGGACACACCGTCGCGCATGCGTGGTGTAGGGTGTCGCGTTGGAACAGGCATTAGAATCACCTAGCATGTAAAACGAAACTTAAGTGATCCTTGAGGTCCTACAAAAAAAAAAGATTTTTTCTTTCTTTCTTTCTTTCTTTCTTTCATGCCCGTGCAGAGTGGGCATGCGGCGCATTTCAGCTGCGTAGGTTCATAGCATGCGGGTTTAGTCCACTTTCACAACCATTTTTCACAACTAGTTAAGAACACTTTTTATTTTAGGTCTAAGGGGGTATTATAGTCAGAGTAATAGTAGTAAATTTATCTTCAAGCGCAGGACCGGGAAAAATGGCAAGAACGAAGGGAGGCCTATACACAGCAGTGGGAGAGATCGGGCTGCGGATGATGATGATGATGATATCTTCATAGATGGATTAAATAAGCTACTTATCTTTATAGGATTAAAAGTAATGCAAATTTATGAGACTGTTTCACTGAAGACGCACAGGATTTCTAACGGACTTATTTGAATGTATAATGTAGAGATTGTAATATTTTGATAAAAGCTTTACACGCGACTTGGGTCGAATAAACTCTATTTCTCATCGAAATGAACGGGAGCCTTACTCCGGATCAACGAAAACGAAGTTTCGTGACAATTTTCGGGGTCAGCTTATGTTGGTGGATACTGAATTCGTAATAGTATTTCTATCTATAATGTATACATTTACGAAAAAAAAATTCTAAGTAGTATATCAGTGATCTGGTTACCATAACACAAGCATTAAGTTGCTTAGCTTGGGACTAGATGACGCTGTGTGGAATGTCCAACAATATTATTTAATTTATTTGTTTGCATTAACAAAAAAATACTCCTTTATACTCTTCAACTGGTTTATCATGTATTTCCTAAAGGTTACTTTTAAAAATCAATATTTCTTGCGACTTGTACCAGAATGTTCTCAACTCCGAAGAAAATGCCAATCCAACAATTTCAATACTAACAATGCAAATTACATTGTCAGTATTGAATTTGTTGAATTGGACACGATAAAATGCTTTTAAGTGACACGACGTGAGTGCTATGACGCAAATGCACAAGCCCTACGCACCTGACCCATATCATGCCATTATGTATACATTTTAATAAACATTTTGCTTGCTAAGACGTTCTTAATAGATCGTTGATGTTAAGCAACGTTCTGAGCGGTCACTACTTGGATGGGTGACCGCAAGTGGCATTTATATCTGAGCGCTTCCGTGCTTTGGAGGGCACGTTAAATTGTAGGTCCCGGCTTTTAAAGTCGTTAAGCCATGACGGAGGCCTTAAGGCGGCCTAAAAACTCCGTCACCAGAGTTGGCCACTTAACTGCAAGTACTGCATAAACATATGACTCTCGGCTCGTATTCAGAGACTTCACTCAGACTTGATTCTATTGAGGCTAGAACACGAAGAAACACGAACACACGAAGCGCTCGTGGCGAAGTTTGCTAAGACGTTCTTGATAGATCGTAGAGGCTAAGTAAGTAGATAGATTGTAGGTAGAGTAAGCAACGTTCTGAGCGGTCACTACTCAAATTCAAATTCAAAATATATTTATTCAGTAGGTACGATCGTTTATAGACCACTTTGACATGTCACGTTCTTAAAACTAGGTGATTCTACTGCCTGTTCCAACGCGACTCCCTACACCCTAAACTTGGATGGGTGACCGCTAGTGGCATTAATATCTCAGCGTTTCCGTGCTTTGGAGGGCACGTTGAAGTGGGTCCTGGCTTTTAAAGTCGTCAAGCCACGACGGAGGCTTCCTAAAAACTCCGTCACCAGAGATGGCCACTTGCTCATACGAACTTACTTTTTATTTCGCGAAAACCGCGTGCGGAAGCCAGTATCACCATGACATCATGCAAAGATTTCACGGTCAAAGAAAATAAGTAAAAAGTTTGATTCGCTTTTTGCAGTGCTTATTGTGGAGGGAGTGTTAAATTACAGGCAATAAGTAAGAGGCCAAGAGCAAGGCTATGACTAGCTGTAGACTGTGACTTTACCCTTAAATTGAATACAGAAAGTTTATCATTAATCAATGTACAAAAAGAATACAATCGAGAAATAAGAATAAACTATGTGTGCCTAAATTTTGACTAGAAAAAGTAAATGGTTCTACTAAACTTTAACATACAGACAAGCACGCTCACAAAAATCGATATAGTAAGGTCACGTTCACAATTCCACGCATCATTATTACGTCGCGTCGGGTTATATTTTTTTGTGGCGAACGCCAGGAAGATTCCGTTTTATTTCGTTTAATGGTTCTGTATAGTTCGTTTTTACAGTAAGCGCAATATAAAGGTGGGTACTGACGAACGTTACGAGGTATAATGTAACATTCGCATCGAGCGTGTTACGCATCGAGTTACTTGAGTTACTCGCTGGTTTCCTCGTAACACGACGTACTGACTGCACGAATGCTCGCGGTGTAACACGTTACATTACGCCCCGTAACGCCGGTCAGTGCCCACCTTAATGTGAACGGGCTGAACTTAGGCTCCCTGGCGGTCGTGTAATATGAACAGTCGTAACGAAAGAGCTAAACAGACGTATCGAAAGAACGTGAAACAGAGATAGTGATATTTCCGCCAACTGCGACATTACTCGCACTATGTTCACTTAGGTCAACTTTGATTGCGCTTGCGATAGCGATTAAGATGGAGTTAAGTTTTGTAATATCTGCATTTTATGATGATTTGCAACTGACTGTATGCCCATGATATAAATGTTTTAATGAGATTGTAATTTATTAACATGAAAAAAAAATGGTACGTGCGTTAGGTAGTCACCTTAGAACAGGCAGTAGAATCACCTAGCTGGAAAGACAATTCTCTGTAATCCTACTAAAGAAGTTTAAAAAAGAACGATATCAAAAAATATTGCTTATAGGTCTACACTACACGGTACATCCAATCTAAATACTTACTTAATTAAGAATTCTGATTTCTCAGTCTTTGCAACTTATTAGGGAGGTGGATGTAGTGGTTTTCAAAGGTTTTCAAATTACTAACTGATCCCCAAATCACCATCTCACCTATCGTCGTGTGTCCTACGAAACGCGCCTGTCAAGTTTTTTCGCGCTCGTTTTCTGGCGGCCATGTTTTTTTCCTTTTCTTAGCTTTCAAATGAGTCATTCTGCGAGCTTTCTTGAAGGTGCTATTGCGTAATTACGAAATGGATTAGAGAAAAAAATATCCTTAGAATTAGTTTTTTACCATCTGTACCTACCTACTAATCTTAAGTTGCCTGAAATAAAGTTTATTAATATTACAAGCTGTCCCGGTATACTTTGCAACCAATCGATTTGACAGTGGTTGTCATTGTGATGGTACCACGCCGCGGACTCCCGCAGTATAATAGATAAACTGAAAACATTACCCACTTTTTTTAAGGTAGTCGGGTAAAAATAAACGTACTTTGTAATCCAGGGTATCAGCTACCTCCATACCAAATTTCATTAAAAGGTTATAAATAAAAAAAAATTTGCGAAAACCACGGACGAACCACGCGAAGCCAGTTATCACCATGACATCATCCGAAGATTTCACGGTCAAAGAAAATAAGTAAAAAGTTTGATTCGCTTTTTGCAGTACTTATTGTGGAGGGAGTGTTAAATTACAGGCAATAAGTAAGAGGCCAAGAGCAAGGCTATGACTAGCTGTAGACTGTGACTTTACCCTTAAATTTATACAGAAAGTTTATCATAATCAATGTATAAAAGAATATAATTGAGAGAAATCCAATTAGCTTTTTAATATTGGCGATGGGCTTGTAACCTGTCATTATGGAATGGCATGTACCAATATTTATTTGGACGTACCTCTGACTTCAATCTAAGACAATGCCTAAACATTGTGACATTGTTCCGTTTGCTGATAATACCTCTTTGCTTTTCAAAGTTGACGGGTCTAAAGATAATTATGATCATGTCAAGGCATCTTTATCCTTAGTCTCAAACTGGTTCACTAATAATAATATTTTACTTAACGCCTTTCAGCATAAGGTAAAGATTATTAGTTAAGGCAACTGACTGATGAAGGAACAGCTAAATTAGTTTATTTTAGTTACTTTCATAGTGTAATGTCTTATTGTATTTTTCTTTGGGGAAAAGCAGCAGATATTAAATTTATGGTTTACGATTTTTACGTTTCACAAAAGCTATTTACAGTCCGTGCTATTTACAAATTGAAACGTCAGTCGGGAACTCGGAAACCTTTAAAGAGCATGTTTTAAAAAAATAAATGTCTTTTCGCATTACCTTTAGGTTATGCAAACTTATCGCACACTCACAAATATATAAAAAAGTTTAAGAAAAAAGTGAAGTTGATAAAATTAACACTAGAAATAAGAATATAAACTATGTGTTTTATAAATTTAGACCAGAAAATGGTTCTGCTAAACTTTAAAATACAGACAAACACACTTACAATATTCGATATAGTAAGGTCACGTCCACAATTCCACGCATTAGCTTACGTCATTATTACGTCGCGTCGGGTTATACCTTTTTTTAGTTTTTTTGTGGCGAACGCCGGGAAGATTCCGTTTTATTTCGCTTAGTGGTTCTGTATAGTTTGTTTTAACAGTAAGCGCCATATAACGTGACCGGGCTGTACTTGGCTCCCTTAATCCAAAATGTATTAAGAATCCTGTTTTCTCAGTCTTCGAAACTTTTTAAGTCCTGTTCGGTTCTACGCGGTATTCGCTGTCGCTGTCGCTGCCTGAACAGGTCTTAAAGGAAGTTGAATGTAGTATGTACCAGTTTTTCAGATTACTAACTGATCCCCAATTCACCATCTCTACTTTCGTCGTGTGTCCTTCGAAACGCACCTGTCATGTTTTTTCGCGCTCTTTTTCTGGCGGCCATGTTTATTTCCTTTTCTTAGCTGTCAATGAGTTATTCTGCGAGATTTCTTGAAGGTGCTATTGCGTTGAATGTAGCTGTAAGTGATTTATTATGATAGAGTGGTGATGTGTGCGATATCGATAAACGTTACGGAAGATTTTTATATTTAGTTAAGTACATACGGTTTGAGATTTCTTTATTTCTCAAAAAGATTACAATAATCACTTGCTGAGAAACAGTGGTAACTTATTCTAGTTTATTAAACATGTAGTGAGCGTCAGAGAGACATGTTCGTATGTAGGGAGTCGCGTTGGAACAGGCATTAGAATCACCTAGCATGTAAAACGAAACTTATGTGATCCTTGAGGTCCTACCAGAAAAAACTATTTTTCATTACAGATAAGTCAGATATATAAAAAAATCCCACTTGTTCGTCTAACAGTCATTGTACAGTCAGCACCTAATACCTGAGCAGCTTGCAACAATATGACTATTCGACCTGCTTATATCAAATTGCTTTTATGTTTTTCAGATCATTTTGTCTACTCTAGACGCACATATCAATTTGACGCACACTGTACGAGTAAGCTAGACAGTCAAAACGCCTTTCCAAAATCTCAGCATTCGCTTAGCAACAGGCTGCTAGTTCTGTAATTATTTTCGAAAACGAGACGGAGATAACGATTCAGATAATTGCTAAGCAACAGTGGTTAGAAGTAGTGATGGGGTAGTGTCGATGTTTTTTGCTTAGATTTATCGATTCATGATTTGATCGAATGATGATCTTTAGTTGAGGGTTACCTGGTAGTTAATAATTGTTATGAATTAGAGATGCAAAAGAAATTGAATAAGTATAAAAAAAATATAAGGTTAAAGATAATTATATCTTAATAATTAGATTAGTTATATATTTAAAAACTAATCTTATTATTAATCTAATTTTCTAATGATTATAACTAATCTGATTATTAAATATAATTATCTTAATTTTTGTTTACTTATATAAGTATACAAAAAAAATCTTATTTTATTGTCACTCAATAGCTCGAGAATGGCTGGACCGATTTGGATAATTCTTTTTTTTTATGTTTTCTTATAGTTTGTTTGGTTCGAGCATTTAAAAAATAAAAAAACTATTGTGGTTTGCGCCGGGTCAGCTTGTATACAATAATACCTATTGATAAGACACAGTTCAAAGAAATAAATTGTTTTTTTTTTCAATCATGACAACCTGTTTTAGTAAAACTATTTCCACCCTAAGTACAACACTAATAAGTACGAAAAATTTGAAATTGAAACAGCGGCAAATACATCAAGATCCTACGGCTAATTACATTCGCTATTAACAAAATTGAGTTATAAATTACTAAAGCAACTCGTATTCTGCTACACAAATACCATTTTTATCACACACCAATAAAGCACATGTTTCTTTGATAGCAAACACTCGTAAATAACGTTATATGGACATAACAGATTTTTATTATTTTAATGACAGGCCTGTCAAATTTTCAATGATTTAAGATGTCAGTTTTGGGAGCAAAAAGTGTAGCAATGTGATCATTGAACACCTGTGTTTAGAGTTAAAGTTTAATTTTAGTCAAGAGTTACTCAAACTTTGAAGTGTCATTATTTTTAGTTATGCTACTTCCTGCTTATATAATTTTACTAGTTTACACGGCTTCGCTCTTGTACCTACCTGGACAAAAAGTAGCCTGTGTTATTCCAGGCTACAAACTATGTATATTCCAAATTTCAGCCAATTCCGTTTTTGCGTAAAAGATTAAAAAACATCTAAGTACTATCCTTCCTAAGATTATAAACTCACAAATGTGTATGGATGGATGTCTGTTACAAAATTTTCATGCAAAAGCTGCTGAACGGGTTTGGCTGAAACTTGGAATTAAACACTATTTTATGTCCTGTAATAACACTAAGTAGGCTTCTTTTTAACCGGGCAAGTATCACGCGAACGAAACCGCGTTTAGCTTGGAACTTTTTAATCCTAAGATCATGGTTTTCAATCGTACTTTGAAACAATTGAAAATCCTATTGTCTTTTTTTATTATAATTTACCTACCGCCAGCGGTTTTGCACACGCGTGGGCAAAACATTTAAGAGCCTAAAAGTATGTAGGCTCTTAACAATGTTAGTCCCAAAATTTTATTGAAATAGATGCAGATTCTTTAATAGTACCTAATTCCAGACTATAATCTACATCTATTTCAAATGCAATCCAAATCTGTTCAGCCGTTTTTAATATTTAGATGCTTAACACCCAAACGTACAAACTTCAACATTTATTTCTGAAATAGGTACCTATTAATTGTACGTTGTTTTTAAAAAAATATATTTTATATTTCCACTATTTTTTTTTGATTATCAATTACCAAATTGATACCAAATACCAAAGTCCGTGTCCCATATCACGTGGAAGGAAGAGGAAGGGAATTTTACCACCATTAAATGTCCGAATCCAAATGCCGATCTCAATGGGCATAAAATGTCGGCATCCTATGGCGTAACGACGGCTAGTTGGGTCCTTATAATGGCCGATTTTAAAACGATATTGGGGGCAATTCGGAGTGTCGCAAAAGCTAAAGTAAACTAACTAAAATTATTGCCATCCTTTTTATTTCCATCGCTATCGGACGGCAACAATTTTAGTTAGCTTAGTTTACCTTTTGCGACACTCAGAATTGCCACTATTGCGAATAGTTTCGTATGAGCAAGTGGCTAACTCTGCTGTCGGAGTTTTTAGGCCGCTTTAAAACCTCCGTCATGGCTTAACGACTTACTTAAAGTTGCCGATTTTAAATCCAAAAGGTTAAGGTACTTTACCACTAGCAGACAATACGAGTAATTCTCCCAAATAAACTTTTTGTAAAAATAAAAATAACCACGGTTGTTGCACACAGCCGAAACGTCGGGAAATAATATAATAATAATAAAAAAAAAGTCAAGTTAAAAAAAATTTAGATCCTTTTGAAGATGTCTAAGGTTAGTAGGTAGTCAGAGGTATGTCCAAATACATATTTGGTACATGACCACATTTTGCAGAAGTTAACATTCCATGACAGGTTGCAAGCCCATCGACGCTGTTAGAAAACTAACTGGTTTCCTCACGATGTTTTCCTTCACCGTTTAGAGCTGGTGTTAAAGCGTACATTTTTCGGAACGAAAAATCCGTTAATGCACGGCCGGAGTCGAACCAACGGCCTTCGGAACGAAAGTCGAGGTCCTAAACCATTCGGCCAACACGGCTTTTTTAGTATGGAAATAAATCGTATCGTATTTATAAATACATGTACACGGGGTTTTATCGCGTTATTTACCTTATTTCTTTACGTCCCGACGTTCCGGCTATGTTGCAATAGCCATGGTCGCGGGTGGATGAGTCCAAGACGTAAAGAAATAAGGTAAATAACGCGATTAAACCCCGTGATATAATATAATAATATAATATAATAATATAATATTATAAAGAAGTAAAGTTGGTTTGTTTTTTTATTTGAGATAAAGTTGGTTTGTTTGTTTCTTTTTATTGGGGTAAACTCCAAAACTACTCATCCGATTTCAAAAATTCTTTCACCAATTTGTAGCTTAGACTTTCCGAATGAACATAGGCTATATTTTATCAAGGTAGGTTGGTACCTACCTTGATAAAATATAGCCTATGTTCATTCGGAAAGTCGTGAGCGAAACCACAAGCAAGTTAGCTAGTGTATTTATAAATATGAATTCTGATCGCGAAAGAAAATCGTATCGTGTATTGTAAATCTCTTAATGAGGCGTGTCTGGACCTTGGCAGTGAACTTGAAGGGTTCATCCCAGCTGGACAATTGTGTGATTAGTCCGTGGTAATTGCTAATTGCACGGAAGAATGACATCGGAACGGAAATTATGAAAGATAATTTTTATGCTGTTTTAGTGTTGGCTGTTGCTAAGTTTTATATTGTTTTTTTTGCCGATTTTTTTATTATTATCTGAATTATCTTATAACTAAATGTTTTCTCAATTCCTACTAATATTAAAGGTGAAAGTTTGTGTGTATCTAAGTGTGTAAGTGTGTTTGTTTGTAAGTGTGTTTATTACTTTCACGCTCCAACGGCTAAACAGATTTGAGTGAAATTTGGTACCAGTATTGCTTATACCCTGAATTAAAAAATAGGCTACTGTTGATCCCGGGTTTCTCATGGGAACGGGAACCATAAACCGCGGGTAACACTGCGGGGCGCAGCTAGTTATAGGTACATTATCCTATTGCATTATTGTAAGTACATACTTTTAAAACGGTTAAAAGTATCATTTTCCAAATGTGTAAGTTTATTTATTTATGAACAAAGAAACACACAGGAACAAAAAATATCTAGGTACACTTCTAATGTGTAATACATTACTTACTACAGACCTAGTGTATTATATAATCTGTGCTACAAACTCATCTATATACTACATAGAGTCCCCTTCGTACCTCGTATTTCATTGACGGGACGCACTACGCGATATCTCAATAATAATGCGATTAATTTTGATATGATTTATACGAAAATTGATTCTTAAGAAAGTATTCAATTCATTAAGAGATTTGAGTAATATGTAATAGTAAGTATAAAGTCTATCGTAATGATAACGTAAGGTTAGGTATTTTTTTTTTTAGGAAAACAGACAGAACTATATTATTATATTAAAATAAAAATCATAAAACATAATGACGAACTGTCTAAGAGATACGTCCCGTAAAAATGTTAAAACTTCAATTTTTTTCAATTACAATTTTAAGGTTATCTAAATCGAAAAGATTGACAACCTCTGCATAATCATGAGTGCGATCATATAAAAGAAATGCTCTGCCCTAATGTACCTGTAGTACCGTATTTGTACACGAATACACTGTACGTATGACTGGTTGCAGTTACAAAGTATACTAAATATATAACAAAACCGCGATTTTGCACAAAAACTGACTCTATAAAAGTAAAAAAACATCTTCAAAAATTAAAAAAAATCTGTGGAACATTAAGAATAGTGACAGCGAACCTAAAACTTTTTAATTATAGAAGTGTGTGCACGGTTTTAGAAACTTTTTTTAGTGAAGACTATTTTCGATAAAGTGTGATTTATCGATATATCAAAACTTTTTCAAAAGGAATGAGACACATCCTGAAAATATATTCAGTCGAAAAGGGTAAGTCTAGATTTTATTTAACTAAGTATTTTGGTTTTAACGTAATATTATTAAAATTTATATAAAAAAATATAAAAAACTGTTTTTTGATGTACATAATTATTTGGAAAACTATATACCCCGGAATAATTTATCAGTCATCTGGTTACCATAACACATAAATTGCTTAGCTTGGAACTAGATGACGCCGTGTGGAATGTCCAAGGATATTTATTTAATACTGAAACGCTGTTTAAATAAATAAATAAGATCGTTTAAGACGTTTTTAACCGTCTAATTTAGCAAAACGTCATAACAACGTCAAAGTAACGTTTTAATATGCGGGTTCGAGTGTAAAATTACCATTTTTTTAATAAATCGGTTTCATAATTTGAAATAATTCTTATTGTTTTTTAAAAAAAGAAAAAATGTTGTCGTTACAAACTTGTTAAATAATTTAGAACTCTTGAAGTTGAAATCATTGAATTGATAAAAATAAAAATAAAATTTAGTAATTTGGCTAACTTGTCCTAAATCGTTACTATAGATCACAACAGCGCGTTTTCCAAAACTAGAAAGTCGAGAAAGAAAGAAAAACTAACTCATTTAACCAACACTCAATTTGATTAATCGAAGTTATTAGGTAGTCAAGTATTAAGCAATATCACAGATATAAATCTTGAAACTGACCGTTACTTTTCCGTAACTCTAATTCGATCGAATATTTTTATTTTCTACGCAACGTATTTTTAAACGTTGGCAACCCTACAATGGTATGCCCTAATTTCCCTAAATGTCATCCTTGCATCAGCTAGTCACGTGACCGACCACACCACCTATTTCAGCCAATAGGAGAGCTGCATTCAATGACGCAATTCGTAGAGTTATTGCTGACCATGGAGCTACGTAGATATTGTAACCAAGGTGACAGAGGACAATAATATACCTAGGGTCAAAAACATTAGTCATCAATAAAATGACGTGCGTGACGCTTCCAAATAAAATGATGATCAAAGCTATTGACCAATCAATCATTTATTTATTTTCTCTCACAAACAATACATACAGTTAAATAAGTAGGTATAAATACAGGAAAATAAAATGAATTAAAAATAAATAAATAAATGCAGTTAAAAATAATCAAAAAATAAGGTGTCGGTTCTAACTTATTGACAAAGAAATGTTGTGAGAGACTGGTTATACTTTGAACTCTGTATTTTTTAGACGGTCCAAAGGCCTTCGTCATTGATAGTGATTAAAATATTACCTAAAAACTTTAACCACTAATAATATTATAAAGGTGAAAGTTTTTGTGTAAGTCTGTTTGTTACTCTTTCAAGCTCAAACGGTTGGACGGATTTGAATAAAATTTGGTACCAGAATTGCTTATACCCTGGATTAAAGAATAGGCTACTTTTGATATCGGTATTCCCACGGAAACGGGAACTATTCACCGAGAGTAACACCGCGGGGTATCCCTGGACATTCCACACAGCGTCATCTAGTAACAAGCTAGGCAATTCAATGCTTGTGTTATGATAACTAGATGACTGACTACATAGACCCTACATACATTAGAGACACAGTAGGTAAAGTTATATGTATCGACGCGCCGTCACATCGCTTTTAAAAAAAGCTAGGCCCACACCACCAGGTTCTTGCCTGATTCTTTCCCTGGTGTAGGGAGTCGCGTTGGAACAGGCATTAGAATCACCTAGCATGTAAAACGATACTTAAGTGATCCTTGAGGTCCTACAAGAATAAATGATTTTTCTTTCTTTCTTTCTTTCTTGTATCGATACAAACGCAAATAATACAAACTTCAGCACAGGCCTATTGCATTACCTACCTTTTTATATTATTTTCCTGTTTATACTATTCTGTGTTTAGTTAAGTTCTTCTACTCTGTACTTAAACCTTTCCATCTGTGCTGTAATGTGTGTGTGTCAATAAAGTATTTATCTATCTATCATAAATGGAACACGCAGGAAACAACAAAATGTAGGCGGCAAGCTGTGACCGTGCACACTATCTCGTTTGTGAAACGCGCTACGAACTAGCATGGGGGTTAACGCCGTAGTACGTACGTTTTACCGTAGTATTGGATACTGTCCTCGATACCGAGGACAATACTAGTATCACAAATGTATGAAAATCCAGTGCAGCGCCTCCCCTGGTAGCTTGCATGTACCTTTAGAATACTTGACACGTGAGTGAGGATAGATTACTACTACACAAAAACCGCCGGTAACCCTACAGGTGATGCGCTACACAAAATCGCGTAGTTAGTGACTGTTCGTTCAAGAAACGTAGTGCCTAGACTCTAACACGTAACGATTCAATCTTATTTATACCGTGACAGATACCATGAATGAACTGTGGTTACCATGAATTGGGATTACCATAGACATTTTAGACTTGTTTAAAAAATTGTTACTAAAATACTTCCTAAACTCTAATTACTTATTGTTTGCACTTTAAATCTAGTCTCTAAAAAATTGTTACTAAACCAACAGCTTAAACTCTTTAATCTCAAGCGCTTATTTCAAAACAACACATAAAACACTAAAATTTCTCCAATGATGTCTACAATGGCTAATTTTGATACTTAGTTATATAATTCTAAAATTCAAAGTTAACTTTCTACTAAATAGCACCGTGTTGTACGAATTTTACAGCCTATTATAGTATTTTTATTTTCCCACTTATTTAATTTCTACAAAGTTATCTAAACTAAACATTTAAAGAGGGCTGGCACTTATTTGGCTCAAAGGATCAGCATTGCCATCCAGCGCGTCAATGCTGCCAGTGTCTTGGGCACGCTTCTGTCTGGCAGTGGTTTGGATCAGTTGAGCTACCTATAGATCGTTTGTAACGATCCTTAGGTGGCTCAACTGGTTCTAATTGTATTTTGTACAGTTATAGTATAGTAGGTAGTCTCGTTGGAACAGGCATTAGAATCACCTAGCATGTAAAACGAAACTTAAGTGATCCTTGAGGTCCTACAAGAATAAATGATCTTTCTATCTTTCTTATGTAAATATGTAGTAGTTTAGTTTCTGTAAATAAATCTATATGTTAAGAAATAAATACACTACATGATCATGACATGAACGTTTAAATAGGCTCACAACTTTATCCTTAATAAAAGAAGATAATCATTAGACTCTTTCTAGATATTTCACTTTCAAAACTATCGTGAGTTGTATTAGACATTATAATAGCACAAGGGAAATTACTCACGTAAAATTATCGTCGATTTAGATACCGACAATGTTTCGATTCTTCCGGAGATTCTCCGGAAGAATCGAGTAATTTGTAAGGTGAGTAAGGTGTAAGGGTAAGTAAGGTGAGTAATTTCCCGTGTGCTATTATAATTTCTAGATATTATCCAAAGACGATTAATATCTAGAAGACAGACAATGGCCATACACAAAATCGTAACCCTATCCCGCAGTACCAGATAGCCTGAAAACTCTAAAACATCAATTTTATCCAAGAAATTTCAATACTTAGTAGTAGGTAGCAACAATATTCAATATTTAAACATTTTTAACTAGAAAGTAATTGAAATTTCTTGGATAAAATTGATGTTTTAGAGTTTTCAGGCTATTTTTTAGGGTTACGATTTTGTGTATGTCCTTTGCCTGTCTTCTAGATATTAATCGTCTTTGATATTATCTAAGGTTTAGTAAAAGAAATATCAGACAAGATAAAAACTGTGACGTTATTCTAGGAACGTTTAAGACTTTACGATAATAGTAAAAGCATTATCGTACGTTCAGTCTTGAGCGATTTAAAAGATATTAAACATATTTATTGGGTCTAGGGGACATGGAAAGTCATGTTTTAAATGGCTGTATTACTCAGCGCAGTCAGTTTAATAGTTTTTAGGGTTACCTCTAAAGGAAAATAAGTAAGTAAGTTCGTATGAGCAAGTGGCCAACGCTGGTGACGGAGTTTTTAGGCCGCCTAAAGGCCTCCGTCATGGCTTAACGACTTTAAAAGCTGGGACCGACAATTTAACGTGCCCTCCGAAGCACGGAAGCGCTCAGCTGATAGGAAAATAGGAAAACCTTATATCACTCGGTTGTCCGTATATCTGTCACAAACCTTTTTCTCAGGAACGGGTAGAGAAGGAGAGTTGGAATTTATACCAATTAAACGATAATATATAGTTAAATCACCTTTATTTATGAGGTGAAATTAAATCAAGATTCTAGGTCAACGCGATGATAAGATATTAGATTTTTTTTTGTGAAAAGGTTGTACTAAAACTTAAATAACATTTTTAAATGTTTATAAGTATTCCTTTATTTGTCGCACCCTCGGTAGAACAAGGGCCGAACTACATGTTTTGTAATTTTTCAATACAGCCATTTTAAGTTTTTTTTTCACTTCGATCGTATTTATCTATGTGTATTTTATGCCTAAGTTAATTTTTTTTTGCGTGAAATATACCTTACACATTTGCGAGTTGATATAAATTCCATAAAGGAGTCAATTATTTATTATTACTACAATATTAAATTAAATAAAAATTTTGGGGTACACTTATGCCCTTATTCCGCCAAAATTGTAATTACTTTGTAATTATGTCCCTAGTAACACAATTATATTGAGATGGTTTATAGAATAAAACTAATACATTTTTAACAATAATCGTTTATTTTCTAACCAACCAAACGTATATCGTCGTATCCTACGAAAAAGGAAACAGTTGCAAAACACCAACTTTACAGGAGGCGGTTTTTTCTTAATATTTCGATGAGTTTTCAACTTTTTAATGAAATTTTTTTTTTATTTTTTTTTATAACATCCTATTCATCATTCCAAGTACTTTTAATTAATTTAACACTGCTATTTCCCCCATTTTTGTCGCTTGTTTCCTTAATCCGTGTAATATTTTCTGGTTGGCTTGGTCCAAAGCGCCTTAGTAACCTTTCTCCACGGTGATTTTTGTTGACGCTAACCTTTGTTGCCTTGTTCACCCGGAGTTGGCAGGGTACTGATGACAATTAATGTGGGCATATGCCAAAATATGATATGTTTGAACGTGCTTCTAACTAGGTACTTCGACAACAACTTATGTTTTTATGATTTTGCGAATAAACTTAATAAGGGTGAAATGCAGTGCCAAAGCTTTAAGTGAAACGTATGAATGGTAGGTGTTTTGAACTCTGTTGGATAGTTACTATAGATAGATCAATAATTAAATCTACTATTAAAAAGAGGTAAGTTGGTTTGTTTGTTTGTTTGTATGTTTAGAGTAGGTAATCTCCGAAACTATTTATCCGATTTCAAAAATTCTTTCACCGATGTGTAGGCATGGACTTTCCGAATGAACATAGGCTATATTTTATCAAAGTAGGCACCACGCGAGCGAAGCCGCGGGCGAGTAATCCATACTAATTATTATAAAGGGGTAAAGTTGGTTTGATTGTGTTTTATATGTTTAGGGCTATCTCCGAAACTACTCATTCTATTTCAAAAATTCTTTCACCGATGTGTAGGATGGACATTCCGAATATACATATTTTATATACATACTTTTTCATAGGCTATATTTTATCAAGGTGGGTACCAAAGCGAGCGAATCCGCAGGTGTGTAAGCTAGTACAAAATAAATCGACACAAACATTGTTTCGGAGTTCTTCGACAAAACTATTAAAAAAGGTGAAATTGTTAGATATATAAACTTAAAAAGGTGTTTTTGTTAAATACTTATTACGCTACTACTGGCCTATAGAGAGATTTATGTTTTTCTTGTTTGACTGAGCTGTCAACGTCACTTGCGTGTAGGATTGTATTCGTAAAGGTTTGGTTTATTTTTAGTTTGTTAAATATACAAATTTTACCAAGAATTCTTATTTAATTTTACGTTGAAATATAACAAACATCTAATAGGTTATTGGCCCAGATACGCTATGATATATATTTTCAATGTAAATCTTGAATAAAGAGCAAGATTAGTACCGATACGAAATATTCTACACCGGTCGAGATGGAGGTTACCAATTCGATGAGAATAGAAAAATTTGATGGCAGAAACTTTAAGCAATGGAAGTTTCAAGTGAAATGTGCTTTAAGAGCCAAAGGATTAAACATTGATTCGGTAAGACCTAAAGAAATCAGTTCGCAAGTGCAATGGAATAAAGATGATGGGATGGCCATGTTTATTTTGACGTCGTCAATGGATTTGAACCAGATATCCCTTATAGAAAACTGCGAGACTGCGAAAGAAGTAATGACAAAATTAGAAGCCATTTATGAGCAAAAATCAGAATATAACAAGATGTTAGTTCACGAGAAGTTTTACCAATATTCCTACTGTGCGAGTGATACAATGGCACAACATGTCTCCAAAGTAGAAGGCCTAGCTAAGGAACTACGTGAAACAGGTGAGAAGATCAGTGACACAGCAATAATGACAAAGATTCTAAGCACACTACCACCATTATACCGTTCGCTTAGACAAGCTTGGTTGTCACTTGATGAAAAGAGTCAATCAATTCAAAATCTCACATCACGCTTAGTAGATGAAGAAGCGAGCCTAGCCAATGACACGGCTTGCAGTGAGACTGCATTAGTAACCACAAAAGGAATATCTAAAACAAAATCTAGTTATGAGAAATCAAATGAGCAAAGAAATTCAAGTCATAGATTTGTGTGCTACAACTGTGACAAGAGAGGTCATTTTGCAAGAGACTGCAAAATGCCAAAGAAAAAATTGAATAAAAAACAGAAGCCCCTTAATATGGTAGCATTCAGTGCTGATGGATCTTCTGTATCTAAAGATGGTGAAGAAGCATGGATATTGGATAGTGGAGCATCAATGCATATGACATTCAGACGTGACTATTTCTGTGAATTGAAAGAGTTTCAAAGCTATGACATAAACAAAATAACAGTTCGATTAGGGAATAAGCAAAGTATTCAAGTATGTGGCGAAGGTACAATTTTATTGAATAAATTAGTAAAAGGAAAATGGGAACAATGCAAACTCGAGAATGTCCTTTATGTACCAGAACTACGAAGAAATCTTTTTTCTGAAGGAGCTGCCACTAGAAAAGGTTATGTCATAGTGAAGAATAATAAAAAAGGAATGATATTGAAGAATAACATAATTGTCATGTGTGCACAATTAACAGAAAACAATCTGTATGAATTGGAAGCCAGAACAGTAACTGTCAAACAAGAAAGTTGCAATATTGTACAAACAGATATTAAAGTTTGGCATGAGAGATCTGGACATTTGGACGAATGTAGAAAACCAGAAGAAAGACAGAATTTTACAGTATTGAGTTTTGATCAAGAAGGAGAAGAACAAGCAGTATTGCCACCCTCACTGAATGAAGATCAGAATAATGAGTCACAAGAAATCTCATCCGATGAAGATAGTATGAAGAGTATAGAAGAAATAGATGACAGTTATCATCCTCCGAGAGCTATTCATGTTGAACAAAAAGATCAAAGAAATATCACGTTGCGTCCTTGGAAAGATAAAAGGATGGAAGTGAATTTGACTAAGTTAGAGATACCTAACACAGATGAAGAGGCTATTAATGGTGCCAATTGTTGTCAATGGAAGAAAGCCATAGCTGAAGAACTTCAGTCACATGAAAGAAACAAGACTTGGATATTAACTGAAAGAACTGAGAAGAAACCCATCACTTCTAAATGGATGTTTAGTATTAAAGAAAATAGAGAGGGAGAAATAGATAAAACTCGAGGTTTTAATCAAGTGAAAGGTTTGGACTATAATGAGATTTTTTCCCCTACTAGCAGGTACAGCATCGCCGCGAGACAAGACCTTCAAATAGTAGAGTTTGATGCTAAAACTACTTTCTTGTATGGTGAGTTATCTGAGGCAATATACATGAAAGTGCCAGAGGGAGTGAAAGCCCAACCTTCAAAAGTATGTAAGTTGATCAAATCTCTATATGGACTTAAACAATCTGCTAGATGTTGGAACAAGAAATTTTGTTCATTTTTAGCTACTTGTGGATTTAAGCCATGTCCATTTGATAATTATGTATTTGTTGGATATTTTAATACTTAATATCAATGTTTTGATTCCTGACGTTGATTAGTGTTAGGCAAAGATCTGTTTTATCTAGGTAAGTACTGTATTAAATGCTCTAAAACAGAATTTTTGAGATTTAGATTTTAAAGTTAAATTCATTTATTGGAATGGAAATAGATAAAACAGAAGGATGTAATAATGTATAAGTCAGAAACAATATATGTATTAAGAAAGTGATTGATAAATTTAATTTATCAGATGCTAAGAGTAGCAGTACTCCTGCTGATGTAAATGTACATTTGTGTAAGAATACAAGTACTATGCCGATTAATTTCCCGTATAGAGAGGCAGTGGGAGCATTGTTGTTCTTAACATGTGTATCTAGACCATATAATATAGCATATGCTGTGAATGTTGCAAAGAAGATAGTTGATATTCAATATGTAGAAAGTGCATGTCAACTGGCAGATTTTCTAACCAAAGCTTTGCCTGTAAGTAAATTTAATTATAATAGAGATGAGGTTATGAATAAAAACTAAGATTTAGTTTAAATGTGTCAAAGTAGTTAAGTATTAGTTCAATTTAACAATGAAGTTAAGTTGTTGTTATTTAGAATTATTGGTTTACACCTTGTTAGTTTATGTGGGAGTGTTAGATATATAAACTTAAAAAGGTGTTTTTGTTAAATACTTATTACGCTACTACTGGCCTATAGAGAGATTTATGTTTTTCTTGTTTGACTGAGCTGTCAACGTCACTTGCGTGTAGGATTGTATTCGTAAAGGTTTGGTTTATTTTTAGTTTGTTAAATATACAAATTTTACCAAGAATTCTTATTTAATTTTACGTTGAAATATAACAAACATCTAATAGAAATGCGGTGTCAAAGTTTAAGCGTTCAAGTATAAAAAGCTCTCTACGCTGGCATGATTCATTTGATTCGAAGTCAGCTTAAATATATTGCAAGAAAATTTAAATGTTTCAGACCATAGAATAGAAACCGACCAACAGCCAGCCACAACAACAAGCATCATAAGCAAAATCAAGTGTCACATGACGCATCTGTCCTAAAAAAGTTCGATCTATGAATCTTGCTGCGCTCGCTTGGTTCAAAGCTCACTTTTCTCGCACGGTAACTTTTGAATAGTTTGCCAGCAAATTTATCTGTGTCAGACTCTATGGTCTGACACAGTTAAAAGGAAAGGAAGGTTTCTATAAGCACCATATTAAGCAAAATCAAGTGTTACATCATGATGCAATTATATTAAAAAAAATCTGCTCGCTGCGCTTTCTTGGTTCGAAGAACGCTTAGCTCGTAAGGTAGCTTCGCTCGCACGGTAGCTTCTTGAATATTTTGCAAGCAAATTGAACTGTGTCAGACCATAATTATTATAGAAACCGACCAAAAGTCAACCTCTAAGAACACAGTAAGCAAAATAAAGTGTCACACTACGCATTTGTCTTAAAACAAATCGGGTAATGTCTAAGAAATTTGCACGGTAGCTTTTTGAATATTGTGCAAGCAAATTGAACTGTGTTAGACCATTATAAAAAGAGCACAGCAAGTCAGCTTTTTTTAAGAACACCGTAAGCTAAATCAAGTGTCACATGACACATTTATTCTAAATAAAATGTCTTTAAGCTTTAAAAAGCTCGTTGCGCTCGCTTCATGAAAGCTTCTTCAATATTTCGCAAGTAAATTTTACTCTGAGACCATAGATTAGCAACCGGCCATCAGTCAGTCAGCCTTTTCTATAAGCACCATTTATGCAAAATTAAGTGTCACATGACGCATATGCCTTAAACAAGCCTATTTAAAAACTTTTTAGAAACAAGATTTAATAATAAGAACTAAATTTTTAAAAATCCAGCACCAAAGTAGGTAGGTACTCGTCAAGACCAATCAAATGAGCTGAAACTCGATGGGGTTGTGTAGTTTCTTTGAGTTCCTATGACCACCTTCTAGTTCCATCATGAGATCAGACCCGGGTAGCCATCTAAAAATAAAATACTCGCCAAGACGAAACAAACGAGCCGTAACTCGATGGAGTTGCGTCGTTTCATTACAGAGTTCCTATGACCACCTTCCAGTTCCATCATCAGATCAGACCCTGGTAACCATCTAAGAATAAAATACTCGCCAAGACGAAACAAACGAGCCGTAACTCGATGGAGTTGCGTCGTTTCATTACAGAGTTCCTATGACCACCTTCCAGTTCCATCATCAGATCAGACCCTGGTAACCATCTAAAAGTAAAATACTCGCCAAGACGAAACAAATGAGCCGAAATTCGATGGTGTTGCGTCGTTTCTTTACCTACATAGTTCCTATGACCACCATCCAGCTCCATCATCAGACCCTGGTTAACATTGAAAGACAAACTACTCGTCAAGACGATTCAAATGAGCCCAAACTCGATGAGGTTGGGTCGTTTCATGGCGAAGTTCCTTTGCCCACCTTCACCTTCCAGCTCCATTATCAAATCAGCACCATCTCATCATAATATTGCATTGTCACGCGATTTACACGTGTATGCAAAATTTCAGCTCAATCAGTAACCGGGAAGTGGATTCAATTTAATTTGCAAGATTTGATAACAAACATCGGGACAGGTGAAACTAAATAAAAGCTTGTAAAAAAAAAACTTATGAGCTTGCTTCATTGTAAATTCATGATACTCCACTCACGCATGTCCGCACTCCACGGTAATCTTGGACGAGTAAAGCGACAGTTGCGTTTATCACCCGTGCTCCGCCCGTCGCACTCGATTTCGCGCGTGGAACACAGCTACCAGAGCGTTTGTTTCCGTATTCGCCGAGAGAAATTCAGCAATGTAATTGTAACCGAATTTTAAAACTTTAATAACTTATTGAAATAAATTTATTTTTGAACTTTTTTTGAACTGATTAGATGTAAATGATACTGAAGATTCCAAAAATGCAAAAAAAATAAAAGGTGACAGTGGCGTCTGTTTCCTTATTCGTAGGATACGACGATATAATCAGGAATTTTCAATGTCGACATAGTAAAAATCACTTGAAAAAGGTATTCAAAAGAGCTAGAAATAATTGTGACGGCCTAATACCATTTCTTCCTTAATACTATCTGTGTCTTAAATCAGTCGGTCATAATCAGTGTCGTTTTTGGAATCATAAAGTTTGTCTTAAGATAATAAACTATCTATTTTAAAATAAAAAAATACTGAAACGACTTTGTTCCTCTAAATAATTACTCGTATTTAAGGCAGAAGTACACAACTTGTGTCTTTGTCCTTCCAGAGTCTCAAACAAAAAATGGCATAATTACCTCAATGTCTGTGTCGCTCCAGAACACAAATTCACCGCGCGCAGGCCCCGCCGCAATTGACCAATGAGACTTTGTCGCGCCAATACGGTTGAAAAAACGCTTCTATGTGACAAAGGCACTGTCGCCCTCTGGCGAAATTAGATGGAATTGAACGAGTGTCTTTTTACCTCCGGGTAAAAATACGTTTTAAAAGCACTTTGGCATACTTAAGTCATTTTTCGAAAATTTGGTAGTTCGGCCCTTGTTCTACCGAAGGTGCGTTGTGTTATAAGAGCTTGCTTTTTGCCTTTCTTGATTCTAGAACCACAGAATCCTATAGGTTTTTTATACGGGGTGTAAAAAGACTACTACCGAAAACTGATGGGTTGCAATCAGACCATAGTACTGAACATAATTAGCGAAAAAAAATTTTTTTTTTTTTTTTTACCTTCAATATTTTTTTTTTTTTTTTAGTCACATAGGTACACATCGTACAACATAATAAGACCATTTCCACCTAATTAGATCATTTAATAAAGGAAATAAACAAGTAAATTAAAGAAACAGCAATATTACGCATAGCATATTACGCTCGTACGACAGCGAACAGCTGATCTCGCCCGCGGTCATCGACCGCCCGCGGTCTTTTTTCAGACAACTAATGTTTCTTTAGATGTCTTTTGGGGTGCTGTACCACCCCGTTTCGTTTTCGGTAGACGTCTTTTTACACCCTGTATAGGTATATAAAACTTAAGAGCTCAGCTCTTGTCGGTGTAATGATGCAATTTCCTCCTTATACTTCTTTCCAATGCCTTTCCTTTACTTCTTGATACGACATGGCAGCGACCTTCTCTTTTATCTGACTTATGTACTTAATTAATTCTCGGTCTTCCCCTTCCTCGCCTTCCTTCTACTTTTCCTTCTATGATGTTCCTTATAAAGCTGTCATATCGTATAAGATGACCAATCATTTTTCCTCTTTTAATAGAGGTTTTTTAATAGGACAAAAATCTAAACCTATAGGTATATCCATTTGACCTAAAATGTCAGTGTATTTGTGTTATAAAACGGTTCTGTGAGCACGGAACCCTCTGTGAGTGTCTGACTCTCACTTAACCAGTTTTTTTTGCTACGAAGCTGTATATTGGGACAAATAATAAATAATGAAGGAATGTTACTTAGCTTACTTAAGATCTACAGTTGAATGAGAAGGATTTCCGTACTTTAAAAGAAACGTAAAATTATCTTTTTATTCGCGAGTTTCGCGACGCAACGGAGACGTTAGTATTGCGATTTGGTTATGTTCTTAGATAAGGCCGTTTGTCCACCGCCGCCGTCACCGGGACGTCAACGAGAACGAGATTATTTCGGGTCGAGTTTAAGATGGGCTTTTTGACGGGAATTCAAGATGGCATGTTGTCTCTTTTGTTTTATTTTCCGAAATTTGTGTTTTGGCGAATGTTAATATGTAATAATGGTGGATTATTAACTGTTAAGTGTTCGTGACGTACATAAATGTAGGCAAATGAAACAAAACTGTATATCATTGCATTTCGAGTTCTCTCAAGAAGTCCATGTAAAAAGCTGCAGTAAAGAACCCACATCTTTACTGACGCTGACTATGACTTTGACTTGACCTTGACTAAACTAACTAAAAATTTAAACACATGGTAGTGGCTAAATGCGTGGCACAAGCCGTGCGAAAGCCAAATATAAGAAGTGAAGTGAGTTTAAGATGACGTGACGGCCTTGCGGTGGACACGCGGCTATAAGTAGTTAGTCTATTTATCAGTACTTCGGCGCCGTCATCTCGTTCTCGTTGACGTCCCGGTTACGGCGGCGGTGGACAAACGGTCTTATGGTGACAACTCTGCACTATAAAGTACATAACAACAAAACTCCTTGGTAAAACATACATTTACGGGTATTTATCGCTATTTACCTTTATTTCATTTTATCCGGACGTTTCGACTGGATTGCACCGTGGTCGTGGGCAGACTGATACCCGTAAATGTATGTTTTATCAATCGCGAAAGTTTAAAAAAGACAAAAACTCCTTGGAACATTGGACAATACAATCCATTCGTTTACCTGCCTTTAGGGCAATGACACGTTTAGTCCCTAGGTAATGTCAAAGGGTTATTGATCTTTATAAGTTGTAGCGTGAGTTCTCAATTTGTCAATTAAATATTTGACTTCCACAAAACACGTGTAAGTTGTTCTATTTCGGGATAATCTCTACATAACAAAACACGTCGATGTCTGTACATTTGAGATATTAATGAAAAACTAAATGGGGTCTTTATTAGAGCAACAGAAGCCATGGTTTTCAAAAATTTTTGGCTGTCTGTATGTATGTTTGTTCCCGCATCACGCAAAAACCAATGAATGGAATTGAATGCAGTTTTCACCGATTTATTGCCAGAGGTCTAACTTAAAAAATAGGCGCCATTCTGAACGCAGGTTTACCCCTTTAAGGGTCGCAATGGGGTGTCAAACTTTGTATAGGAACGTTTAAAAGGAAAGTGCAATAAGATAGAAACTCGGGGTGTCAAAGTTTTTATGGAAAGTAGCGAGTACGCAAGCGAAGCCGCGCGGGTCTACTAGTCTTAATAAATCTAACGTTAGAAGCTTTCTCAGAATGTAATACGAAATATATGTTCCAAAAATAATTCACAAAGCATATTTTTATTGAATAGAGGTAGCAGAGCTGGTTTATTTCTGAGGAAACCATAATCTTACCTACTTACTTTATTAAATATCGGATACTATTTACGATAAAACTATTTTCTGCTTTCAACTGTAGGTAGCACATTTCACAGGCTGCCAAACTCGTAGATATTATTAAAATAGGTACTAAGAAAGACGATTAATATCTAGAAGACAGACAAAGGCCATACACAAAATCGTAACCCGATCCCGCAGTACCAGATAGCCTGAAAACTTTAAAACATCAATTATATCTAAGAAATTTCAATACTTAGTAGTAGGTAGCAACAATATTCAATATTTAAACATTTTTAACTAGAAAGTAATTGAAATTTCTTGGATAAAATTGATGTTTTAGAGTTTTCAGGCTATTTTTTAGGGTTACGATTTTGTGTATGGCCTTTGTCTGTCTTCTAGATATTAATTGTCTTTGGTACTAAGTATTTTTATGTAGGACATCTGAGGAAGACTCCAATAATTAAACTTCACCCAAACTCGGCGCGCCATGTGCCAAGAATATTTATTTTATTTATTTGGTCAATCTCCTAGGTATACCTATAAAGCGCGTCTTACTTTATAATCTTTTTGTTTGTCAGTCATACTGCATATATCATGTAATCATAATAATACAATTAGATAACTGTAGGCGTGACATACCACACCCATTTACGTGGTGTGCTTTATCTTAAACAAATAACACAATCAATACAAAAAACAAACAGATGACATGATTGCATGTTAATTAAACTTATAATATTAACAAGTTTATATATTATAATGTTAAAATGTTAAAACTAGTGAGTCTGTTTGTACATCTGTAAGTAATTTCTTCTCGCTGAAAATAAATAAATAAATATTCCTAGATATTTCACACAGCGTCATTTAATCCCAAGCTAAGCAATCTAATGCTTGTCATGGTAACCAGATGACTGATAAACTACATAGATATTTTAACAAATACATACAACATTTTTTTTTTTTTTAATAAGTACCTAAGTACTTACATAGATTTTTTTTAAAATAAATCAAAAGTTATGCTATAAAAATTTCATTCAGACGTTTATAATATGTCTTCTTCTTAGTCGGGCACTCTTGGCAGTGTGGTCGTGGTTGCACACAATTACTCTGCATTGCTCCCATCCAGGGCCGCCGCTCTTCTAGCGATGCATCTCCATTCCTGGCGGTTATTTGCATTGCGAGCACACTGCACTATTGTGGATTGGGTCGTCTTCTTAATTAGATCGGTCCATCGAGTTGGTGACCGAGGGCTTCGTTTACCCTGTGTTTGACCTTATGTATGTAATATTATAAAACGTCTGAATGAAATTGTTATAGCATAACTTTTGATTTATGACCCGCCTGGTGTTACCATAAACAAAATCAGGCTCATGTCTAAATCCCTAGTACAGTCAGTCAGTAGTATGAGCAAGTGACCAACCCTGGTGACGGAGTTTTTAGGCTGCCTATAGGCCTCGGTCATAGCTTAACGAGTTTTAAGATCCGGGACCGACAATTTAACATGCACCAAAGCACTGAAGCGCTCAGCTTTTAATGCCACCTGCGGTCACCCATCCAAGTTCTTATCAATCTTATTAAAAACGTCTTAGCAAGCTCCGCCACGAGGAAAAAGCAGGAGTATAATTTCATTAATTAAATTACGTCATTCAATTTACGGATACTGCTATCATTCCTGTACCTACTTGTTTGTTTCTTGTCACTCGCTGTCATGCTGTAGGCGTGAACCGTAAGTGTAAGATAAATTAAGATAAGTAGTATATTAATTTATAAAATAAATATTGAATTAAATCAAGCAACTAACTGATTTTGTGCAGACATTATTTAAAAGAGGATTGATTGACTTTGACGGTGGCAATTTTTTGTTGAAATTTTCTAGAAAAAATTGTACTTATGTACCTATGTAACATTTATTTAAATGTCAAAAGGGCTTCCTAAATGTTAAAAACAAATCCAACCACAGACTGATAGAATATAAAAACAGGCAAAAGATTATAGATAAGTATATTAGTTTTTTCTGTAACGCTCCATAACAAATTTGCCCCAATAAATGAGTATTGCCTGCAGTATTTTCCTTACGAAACCAAAATATAACGATTTTTTGTTGTATTTTATTTGACAACATTTTTTGCTAAAAAACCATTCATTCATTTTCAGCTCATTATCATTCTATGCTTCTTTTGGTAATTGCCAAAGTTTTCGCTAACAAAACATTTTGATGCAAAAATGTCTTCAATTTTCTCATCACATGGTCACACAGGAAATGCGTAGTGTCCATTGCTGACGTAATAATTACGCAGGATAGTGGGTTCGGTGCCCGGAATACTAATAGGAAGAGATAAGGGAGCATCAGGTGATGTCAGGCACGTTTTTTATTAGGTATTTGAAGGAATGTTCGAGCCGTGTTGGCCGAGTGGAGGGTGCCTCGATTTTAAATCCGAAGATCGTGCATTCAAATCCGGCCGCACATCACGGATTGTACGTTTTGAAAAATAAAAATGTGCATTATCACGTGCTATACACGGCGTGGATGGGCTTGCAACCTGTAGTGTGAGTGCACACTCAGCATTTAGCCATAGCTTTCGATATAGTAACAATCATGTATTAGGACACAACTCCTTACGCCGTCACACAATAAAGACCTATTCTACACAATGAAACTGTATCACTCCACACGTCCACCAGAACATTAACCATTTAATTACTTCATATATTACATGGCGACCTTGCCGAAACCGATAGACCTTGCCGAAAACGACATACCTACAGATTACAGAAGATAGTGCATCGAACATTTTTCCCAAAAATATAGATGGGAAAATGTCACTGGAAATTAAAGAAAAATAATAAAGAAGACGGAAAAATAATTAAATGAAAAATGAAGAAAGAAGTTTAAAAATTAAATGAAGATTATGAAGAAAGAAAATACTGTCAATTGTGAAGTAAGAAGAATAAATAATGAAGAAAGAAGATAATAATATTTTATGAAGAAAAATTATGAAGTTATATTTTAAGAAGAAAGAAAAATACTTAAATATGAAGAAATAATATTATGAAGAAAGAAAAATCGTTATGAAGAAATAATGTTAAAGAAATGAATTTATGAAGAATGAAGGTATATTACTGAAGAAACATAGTTAATGAAAACTGAAAAAATTATTTTATGAAGAAAAGTTATATGAAGATTGAGAAAAAAGAAGAATTTATTTGTTGGAGGAGTCAGGGTAGGTTCCCGGCTCAGTTAGCAGTGGTGTCCAGGGTATAGCCCGGCCCAAGCAGCCATCCAGCCCAAGGACGAGCCAAGCAGCCAGAGCAGCAGGACTAGGACGAGTCTTCGCCTCTAGGTCAGCAGACTACAAACGCGGAGAGCGTTAACGGAAGTAAAAGTGGAGAAATAATTATTGACATAACGTATGTATAGATAAAGATATAAATTAACATAAAATAAGGTCAGTCGATTTCTTTAAACTTTGAAAAATTTTAGTTGTGTTTCTTTGAAAGATTTTTTTTTAAATACGAGTGCATGAATGATATAAATTAAAGTAAAGTTTTGAATAAAATAGATAGATAACGTATAAAATTAAAATGGGTTCAGAAAATTTTGACTGTAGTACCGCTTTAGATTTACTACCAGTTATGAATGATCATGATGAATGTGTGACGAGAAATTTAATTGATGGAATAGATTTTTATAATGAAATGTTATGTGAGAGCGCAAGGAAAGTTCTGATAAATTTTGTGTTAAAAACCAGGCTTACTGAAAGAGGTAAATTTTATTTAAAATCAGAATACAAAAATGTGCAAGACTTAATTACTGATATCAAGAAATACTTATTGCCCAAAAAATCACACACTTCTTTACAAATTCAAATGTTAAATAGTAGACAAGGATATAAAACTATTCAGGAATTCGGAGAAGAAATTGAGAAAATTTTAGTAGATTTAACCTATGCCCAACTAGAATTTTTAGGTAATTCACAGGATGAAAATCGTAATATTTTATTCCCAATTAACGAAAAAACTGCCATAAAATGTTTTTGCGATGGACTTTCAAACCATCGTATAAATCTTATTTTGAAATGTAGGCAACCAAATTCACTTAATGAAGCTATCCAAATTGCGACTGAGGAAGAAATAATGATAGAAAACTACATGTCAATCAGGAAGAGTAACAATTATCAAATTGAAAATAGATATCAAAGAAAAATTTGCATTAATAAAAATAAATTAAATCATGATAGAAGTTATAACGAGTTTAAAAAGCCATCCGTGTGTCACAGCGTATCGAATAAGTTGCAGGTTCAGCGAAATCAGACGCCAGAGTTACCGAGTACGAATGATATCACGCATTCTTTAGTTCCCATGTACAGAAATGATGTTAGAATAAACAAAGTAATGAAATTTAATACGGACAAAAGTGATGATCGCAAATACGAGTGTTTGAAGGTATATACGAGTAGTACGAAAGAGAATAAAAGTAAGCATGATGAGGATGAATATGAAACAAATGAATGGAATTTAGGAGATTTATTTAGAGAAGATAAAAATGATACGAATGATTTTAATGAAAAATGTAACCTAAATATAAAAATAAATGAAAATGTTTCTAATGATAAATGCGATTTAATACAGTTGTCGGAAGAAAATATGTCAAAGACGAATGGTATGGAAGAAAAGTATGAAAAAATTGATCGAAGTGTATACCGATTATGTAGAAAGAATAATTCAAATGTAGATTGTGAAGATGAAAAGTTTGTGAAAGATAATGAGAATGAGAAAATAGATTGGAATGTATGCCAATTCAAGACTCATACGGACTATGAAAAGGAAAGAAGTTTATTGACGTGGAAGTATAGAAATAAATTTCGTGAGAAAGGATAGTTTACTGAACATTATTAGGACTTGAGTATAACCATGATTATGACCATGACTATGAACTGGCTAATGATTAAATAATTTTAAGTAGGTATAGTAGAATGAATAAAATAAGTTTAGAAAATTATTGTTATGTAAGTAACAAGGTAAAGGTTATGTAAGTAAAAAAAAATAAAGAATAAAATGAAATAAATCTTAATAAAACTTTAAAATTAATTATAATAACGTAATGCAATTTCAAACAAAACTATAAGTATATTTTGTATGTCATATTATAATGTAACGTGTACTTGATTTTAATATTTGTTACAGTCAATTAGTTTTTGTTGCTAACAGTACTTATGATACATTTTGCATCAACTAGCAAAATCCATTTATAGAAGGTCGTATCGTAATACGAGTATGCAACTACTGGTACGTATTCATAATAGAAATTGTATGTTTGATAAGAACTTAACAAAATGTTTGTTTTTAAAATATTTGATATTTATAATGTACCTAAAAGATTGATTTATTTGATTCAAGAGTAATTATGTATGTTTCATAATGACATTGATGATTATTTCTTTTATGAAAATAATTGTGATATTTAAAGGTTAAAATTTAAATAAGGTAAATGCCTCAATTCAAATAATAATGGGATTTCATAAGTAATAAATATACCTACCTTAATCAGATAATTTAAGTAATAAAGTTTTAAAATTGTTTAATTAAGAAATATTCAATAAATAATACTTAGCTACTTCATTTCAATTAATAAATAGTGGAAAAATTGTAAAACGTATCAGATTCAGAATATAGATGTAGTGTGAGTATTAATAGATTGGATCTGATATGTTAGAGGTATTTCAATTGTAAGCAAATAATTTTAATGTTGTCACATTAGAATTATTTGTCCCCAAAAATATAGATGTAGTGTGAGTGCACACTCAGCATTTAGCCATAGCTTTCGATATAGTAACAATCATGTATTAGGACACAACTCCTTACGCCGTCACACAATAAAGACCTATTCTTCAACATGAAAGTATATCACTCAGCTCGTCCACCAGAAACAACCCATTAAATACTTCTATATTACAAACCTGTCACGTATGGAATGTTAATTTCTGCTAAATGTGGGCATGACACACCCTCTTCCTCCCCCTTTGGATATCTTCAAGGGATTTTGAAGAGGCCCAAAGATGTAACAAAAATACACTACAGCTTTATTATTTAGCAGCATTATAAAAAAAAAAATCTATTTACCCCGAAAACATCATAGAAAACTAATAAACCATCGTAAAGTAGGGTAATTTGGAATTTTTGCAATATTTTGACTTTTCTATACTATATATCTATACCATTAATATGAAGATTTGTTTGTTTGTATGTTTGGGGTAATCTCCGAAACTACTCATCCGATTTCAAAAATTCTTTAACCGATGTCGCATGGACTTTCCGAATGAACATAGGCTATATTTTATGAAGGTAGGTACCACGCGAGCGAAGCCGCGGGCGAGTAATTTTTCCTTACAACATGGCGATGTTGTAAGGAAAAAATTACACACGTCGACAGGAAATACATCCCACTAATATTATAAAGGTGAAAGTTTGTGTGTGTGTGTGTAAGTATGTAAGTGTGTTTGTTACTCTTTCACGCTCAAACGGCTGAACGGATTTGAATGAAATTTTGTATCAGGATTGCTTATACCCTGGATTAACGAATAGGCTACTTTAAATTCCTGAAAAGTGCAGTGTTCCCGTGGGATAAACCATTATTATTCATCAAAATAGTTTCGGTAGTTTGGCCGTGCAAAAGGTAGCTGTCAGACAAAATAACTTCATAGATGGCAGCACAGGCAAAAATATAACTCCTTCACGCTCAAACGGCTGGACGGATTTGAATGAAATTTGGTAGCAGGATTAAAATATACGCTACTTAAAATTCCTGAAAAGTGCATTGATTCCGTGGGATTATTAATCAAATTCATGAAAATTGTTTATACAAAATAGTTTGGCCGTGAAAAAGTAACAAAATAATTTCAATAGATGGCAGCACAGACATAGTTATTATTCCTTCACGCTCAAACAGCTGGATGATTTGGTAGCAGGATTGTTTATTCCCTGGATAAACAAATAGGCTACCTTAAATTCCTGAAAAAAGGAATGGTTCCGTGGGATTATAAACCAAAGTAATCATCAGTTACGTTTTCACGGCCAAACTATTGGCCGTGAAAACGTAACTGTTAGTCAAAATAACGTTAATAGATGGCAGCACAGGCAAAGTTATAACTCCTTCACACTCAAACGGCTGGACGGTTTTGAATGAAATTTGATACCAGGACAGTTGATATCCTGGATTAACACATGTCTTAGGCTACTTTAAATCCCTTAAAAGCGTATTGTTCCCGTGAGATTATCAAAATACCTAAATTATGCTTCTTGAAACTCAAACGGCTTAACGAATTTTAAATATTGTTTTTTTTTGTCCCGATAATCTCACGGAATTGGGACTTATGTACGCAGATAAATCCCCGATCAAAAGATTTCTGGCTCAACATAAACCATTTGAACAAAGTTTAATTTATATTTGTGTCTTCAATTAAAATTCGCTACAGCACCTCATCGTCGCTATTTTATTAAATTTTCCACAGTTTCGGCTCGCTTCGAGTATAAAATCCTCGCAGCGCTCGCTTTGCTCGCATGTAGCTTTTTCAATCTTTTGCAAGCAAATTGAACTGTGTCAGATAATAGGAACCGACCAGTGCGTTTTCTTTGAGCATCATAAGCAAACATAAGTGTAGCAGCAAACATAGTCATGACGAATTTGTCTTAAAAATTTGAGTCTAAGAAACTTGATGCGCTTGCTTAGTTCGAAGCTCGCTTCGCTCGCACGGTAGCTTCATAAATAATTTGCTAGCAAATTGAACTATGTCAGACAATATAATAGGAACCGACCAACAGTCAGCCTTTTATATGAGCTCCATAAGCAAAATCAAGTATCACGTCAGGACGCATTTGTTTTTAAAAATTTCCGCTCGCTTCGCGAGTTTAAGACGCTCGCTGCGCTCGCTCAGTTCAAAGCTCGCTTCGCTCGCACGGTTGCTTAATAAATATTTTGCTAGCAAATTGAACTATGTCAGACCATATAATAGGAACCAACCAACAGTCAGCCTTTTCTATGAGCTCCATAAGCAAAGTCAAGTATCACGTCAGGACGCATTTGTTTTTAAAAATTTCCGCTTGCTTCGTTCGCATGGTAGCTTCTTGAATATTTTGCTGGCAAATTGATCTATGTCAGACATTAAAATAGAGACCGACCAACAGTTAGCCTTTTCTATGAGCACCTTAAGCAAAATCAAGTGTCACATGACGAATTTGTCTTAAAAATTTCGGCTCGCTGCGCTCGCTTGGTTCGAAGCTCGCTTCGCTCGCACGGTAGCTTCTTGAATATTTTGCTGGCAAATTGATCTATGTCAGACCATAGAATAGGGACCGACCAACAGTCAGCCTTTTCTATGAGCACCTTAAGCAAAATCAAGTGTCACATGACGAATTTGTCTTAAAAATTTCGGCTCGCTGCGCTCGCTTGGTTCGAAGCTCGCTTCGCTCGCATGGTAGCTTCTTCAATATTTTGCAAGAAAAATAAACTGTGATAGACCATAGAATAGTAACCGACCAGCAGTTATCCTTATCTATGAGCACCAAAATCAAGTGACACAATGACGCCTTGGTCTTAAACAAGGAGCAAAATTAAAAAAAATTATAAAAACTTTTTCGATTACGTAAGAAGAGAGTAATTTTTTGCACTCTCGAGGTGCATTTTTATTCATAATCTCTGACGATCCTCGTCAGACCAAAACAAGAATCATCAAAATCGGTTCACCCAGTCGACGAATTGAGAACCTCCTCCTTTTTTGAAGTCGTTAAAAAAATGTAGTAACTTATTCACCGCGGGTAACACCGCGGGGCACAGCTAGTGGTTAATATTATCAAAAAGCAACCAAAAATACGGGCACAAACCCCTGATTTAGTTCGCTTTGTCTTTGACCGACAAAAGATTGGGGTAATGGCTATTTCTATGAGAAAAAATGGTGGTCTAATTTATAGAGCAGTGCGTTTCCACTGGGCCTTAGCAACAAGTAAAATAGTAAAATAGTGATACGATTTTTATTATTTATATTTTTATGATGTACTTGTATCCGCTCGTGGCTTCTCTCGCCTGAATATAAGATCCTATTTTATAGTTATTCCAGCTCATAAACTAAGTTTATTCCAAGTTCGACAAAAGTTTCCCAAAATCATAAATAATTATACCTACTCATTATGAATCGAAGCGAAACTTTAATTGGGTGTTAGTTACTACTTAACACTAAAATCTCTAGGTAAATAAAATCGAAATATCGCAAAAATTTGTGACTTTCAATGAATACCCTGACTGTATAATAATGAATTTTCGTTGCCTTAAAACTATTCAAACAGGGTTCATTTATTCTATTCTAATCGGTGGAATCGATCGGAATTAAAAATAACATCTCAATATTTTTTTAATTTACTACAAAGAATCGTATAATAAAATCGTCTCACATTCTCGTATCGTCCAACAATGGACACTTTTATGCTACGTGACGGGCATCACAGAGACCCAGACAGCCAGTCGTCTTACAATTAGCAAGTTGCATAGACTTTAACACGTCTAAATAAGGTTGACATTGCAATGTACTTGCAGTTAATGCACTAGGGTTTTTCCTATTGGTGGAATTCTACTCAATTATCGGAGATTGTCGTAAGGTGGTGTTTCTAGGAAGGGAATCTTAGGCCTGTTCAATTAAAAGGCTGTTATGCTTTACTAGCTACGCCCCGCGGTGTTACCTGCAGTGAATAGTTCCCGTTCCCGCGAGAATACCGAGATCAAAAGTAGCCTATTTTCTAATCCAGGGTATAATCAATCCTGGTACCAAATTTTATTCAAATCTGTCCAGCCGTTTGAGCGTGAAAGAGTAACAAACACAATTACACACCAACTTTCACCTTTTTAATATTAGTAGAATTCCACTAATACTTTAAAAGCGAAGGTTTGTAAAGATGTATGCATGGATGGATGTTGATACTCTTTCATACAAAAACTACTGTACGGATTTGGCTGAAACTATGAATATAAGTACTATCACCCAAAGCACCGCTTCACCACCTTAAGGGTGCTTTTTCTGTGACGCAACTAGCAGTTTACACCGCTTTGCAAGATTCGAACACCAATAGCAACAAAGTATTTCGGTGCTTTGTTATAAAGTTTGAAGAACAAATAATAACAGTACTTAAGTTTTTAACAATGGTAAAATTCATCAAACAATTATTGCTTTTAGCTGTTTATGACTCCGATTGGTCAAAATAAAAAGGGCAGGATCAGCTAGCTAACATCTTGCAAGCTAAACTGTTTCAAAATTGGTAAAGCGACGCTTTTGGTGATAGTACTAGTACATAGTTTATGACCTTTCGACTTTATCACATAGTAGGCCCTCTGTGTTACCCACTTTACATTGTGTAAAATATATTATCAACCACAATATTTATTCTTTAGATTAATAGTCCGTTGAAGATTGAAAATGGGCCTAATTAACACTGCTTTATTTGATGTTACTCTTTGCATAATAGGTGATAACTAAGGCCGCACACGGCACCGCGCCCCAAAATAACTAAATGTAGAAAGATTAAGTTTAGTTAATGGTTTAGAAACATCGAGTTACTATACTAAAGAGTCACAATCTAATAGCTGACAACACTCAAAAAATGTCCGAGCAAATCCAATGTTCTACAATGTGGCTCTATTTGACAATTTGACATTTAAATGTAGACGTTATATCGTTTGTTTTAATGTTCAATGTCGCTTGTACCTACACAAAAAAAGTAAAACTCGGCGCACTACGTAGCGTGCGCCGAGTTTAGGCGCGGACATTTTATTTGTCTGATTATGGCTCTATAGATTGTACCTGAATGTTTAGATACTACAGCCTAACCATCGCAACAAATGTCTAAGGCACTTACAGGCAGCGTCCCGTTGAGTGTAGGCATTAATGCCTTGCCTCCTGACTACTCTTGACCACTAAAAATGTTGCCGTCCCTTTCATATCGATCGAAATAAAAAGGATGGCATCAATTTCAGTGCTGTCAAATTAGTTTAGTTCTATTCTATTTTATTCGACGCTTCTAAAGCTATAGTTTTTCTTAAACTTTCGCGATCACAATTCATATTTATAAATACATGTACACGGGGTTTTATCGCGTTATTTACCTTATTTCTTTACTTCCCGACTTACTTATTTCTTTGCTTCTAAAGCTGCCTAAGCCTTAAATTTCCTAAAGACGTTTTCCTTCAGATTTCAAGTTAAACATCCTGTAAACAACTTTTAATCTGTTATCCATTCAGCATTATCCAGATATATTCATGTATAATGTATTGGGAAATTATTCCAAAGGTCACACGAACGTTATTTCGGATATTTTCCTGTTTTCATGGCATTTGGTAACAAAGAATGTTGTCGTTGACTTTTCTCGTATTTGCTTAGATAAATAAAAGTGGCAATTCGGAGTGTCGCAAAAGCTAAACTAAACGAACTAAAATTAATGCCATCCTTTTTATTCCAATCGCTATGAAAGGGACGGCAATATTTTTGGTTAGTTAAGTTTAGCTTTTGCAATACTCCGAATTGCCACTAAAAGTTGGTTAGATTATTAACATTATATATAATCTGTGATATTAGACACATTACCAGGAAGTAGATTTATATTTACTTTTTAATCTTTGATCATATTACTAAAATAAAAACAAAAAATACAAAAATTTTCATTATCTTATGGCGACGAGTAGGTACTTACTCTTACACAAATAAAAATTATCTGGATAATTCGAATTAGTGACTATATTATTTATTTTAAATTTGGAACTGACTTACTTGATTCTTTCGAAGCCAAGATTGTTAATTCAAAGTGTTTTTCAGTCAGCCCCACACGTATTGACCATTGTTTTTCTGTAGATAATATATGTCCGGCAGATGTGAGGATGGTTTAGGTGCTACAAGCCTATTCCATCTCAATGTCCCAGGCACTACAGTGTTCCGTTAAGTGTAGACAAAGGCCTCCTGACTCTGTATACATCATCTAGTAAAGATATCAAGGCCAGAGTTTTTTTTAAGCACTAGAGCTTTCCCGTTAATACCACTTGCGGTCAGTCCACATTGTGATCGTTCTGGAAATCGCTTAAATTCAATGATCTATCAATAACACCTGGGCCCTTACTCTGGAACAACGAAAAACGAAGTTTCGTGACAATTTTCGGGGTCAGCTTATGTTGGTGGATAGTAAATTCGTAATAGTTCACCAACATAATTAGAACCCGAAAATTGTCACGAAACTTCGTTTTTCGTTTTGCAGATTAGACGCCCAGGGCGTCAGGTGTACAGCGTTTTTCGAACGCAGTCACTGCGCAATTCAAAATCAAAATCAATGCAATCGCAAAAGGTTCCAACGAAAGATCAGCGTTGTCTTCTCTTGCGCAAAACAGCAAATGCTGTGTTGGACGCCTATTTGGTTTCTGTGTATTGTTTTAGTTTGTGTGTGTGTCAAATAAATGCTTTTTCTTTCTTTCTTTTTTTTTCAATTTCGTGTAGCGCGATTCACAAACGCTACTGTGAATGATCACAGCTTACTTGCATATTATTCGCCACGCGTTATCGATACAGCGTGCAGTGACTTTCGAAAAACGTGATGTGCAATGCTCTAGCTACGCCATGCTTTTATAATTAACTTTATAATAATAAATTATGAATGAAACTCGTGTACTATTTGGAATACAATCTTAAAGTACCCACGTTACTCATTCTCGGAGTAATGACTGATGGGGAATGCAAACAAATGAAGCATTCGGTTGTTGTTACAAGGGCTACCTAGATCTGTGTTTATCTAGCCTTAGTTAATATTCTAAGGCTTAATATTAGTACCAGAGCAATAACTGAATGCAATAACTATATTACCAGAGCAGTAATTGAATGCAAAAACTATATTAGTACCAGAGCAATAATTGAATGCAATAACTATATTAGTACCAGAGCAATAATTGAATGCAATAACTACGCGCAACTTATTGACATTCAATAATTGTAGCAACTGTTGTTTAGACCATGCAAGTCATGATGACAGCCAATTTAATTGTATGCAACAGGCAAGAATCTTGCATCGTGTAAATGACACTTTATATGGGTTATCTGTGCTAAACTTGATATCACGCGCGCACTCGTTACTTTCGAGTGTTATTTCCGTTCAATCAACTGAAACTTAAGAATCTACATTGATGTCTGTATTTTAATGAACGCAAACAAAGCTTGTTAAGGGATTTGGCGCGCATTTTAATAAGAAAATTCTATTCTATTTTAAAACGAAAGGACTCTCTCCAAACTATATTAGTGATAAATATAATTATGTTATTTTATACTAAGGTATGTTTACATTTTGATGTTTTTGCGCATGACTGTTCGCAAGCTCGTCATCGAACCAGCCCCTTCCCCTTCATGTTACATTTCTACAATCGCATTAGAATAGGAACAGAAAAAACTTATGAAATTCAAAGAAAATACAATAAGTAGCGTCAAATCAAAGGAATAGCGATGATAGAAAAAGAATAGAAGTTTTTATAGCACATTTATGTTTATATTAACAAAGGAATTTTAAAAAACTGAATGTACAGTTTGTGAGGAGGATGTTTATATTGGTAAGATTTTTCATTTATCAATGACAAATGGTTCGTATCGCATATCTTTTATAGCTATCTTTTGTGCCGACATGACACTCTTGACTACGTCACTTATCATCACTGAATTACAATTCATTAGGTATGTTTGTTATCTATAAACATCGTGAGGAAACCAGTTAGCTCTCTAGCATCGATGGGCTTGCAACCTGTCACGTATGGAAAGTTCTGCAAAATGTGGGCATGTACCAAATACGTATTTGGACATACCTCTGACTACGCTCTTAGACATTTTCAAAAAGGATCTAAAAATTGCATTAAGATCTGAAAAAAATTCTACCGCTCCCTGGGATACAGTCGTGATCATATTTTTTTTTATAATAGTGTGATGGCAGCCCTGTAGCACCGATCATGTGTCAGTATCGCTGATTCTCATGAAATCGTGTTCTGCAATGGCGCCGTCAGAAATAGCGGCTGTTTTCAAAATACTTTGCTTTCTATTTATCCGAGAATTCCTTGCGACTCATGATTCAGTTGAGTCATGGAATTCGATGGGCAACCGTCATCTTGTTTCCTCACAGCACTGGGGTCGGTACATGTTTTTCTTCTCATTGAGCTCGTGTCAATGTGCATAGGTTTATTTGAAGGGTTCCCAACGAATCACACTAGCTAGATCCTGTCACAGTGTGACAGATTGGGACAACATTATTTGGAAAAAATCTCTAAAATCGAACTTTATGTAACCTTATATCGACGACTTCTGTGGCTTAGTGGTTACCATAACACAAGCATTTGCTTAGCTTGGGACTAGATACTGCTTTGTGGAATGTTAAAGGATATTTAACTTATGTAGGTTCAAATCTTAGCGGATATGAATTGAAAGTAGATGTTTCAATGATAATCCTCTGTCCAAAACTGTTATTAGGCTTAAAATTACACATTTTTCAAGCATTTCTCATGAAAGTACTAGTTTAGACTGACTCGTTTAGACGAGACGTTTGCACTAAACACGTGTGAGAACACGTGTCTGACAATTTTGAGTCCATTCGCCTGTTTTTGTGAACCAAATTTGGATTTATTCATGATTATAATCAGGGCCATTTCAAGACATTAATTCGAATTCTGATAAAGTTTTCAGGTCAAATTCAAAATGGCACACAAAGGCGAATTGAAAACGAATATTTGAACAAAGCTCGGCTTTAAAATGGTCAACTGGTCAACACCAAAAATCTTTCGGTTATAAAACATATGGAAACGGGTATTTATCACGAATTTTACCTTTAATATTCATCCGACGTTTCGACCGGATTGCACCAGCCGTGGTCGCGGGAAGACTGAAGTATTGGAGGTACCGCCACAGCAAACCGAAAGTCTTTCGGTTAAGCTGGGTCACGTGCTGGGCAAGCCTTACTTACAATATCCAAGGCACAGGGCGCGTAGACAAGTGACAAATGTTTCGTATGTATTCTCTTTCTATCGCTGTACATTTGATTTGACATTTCTGATCGCTCGAATTTTCGTCATCGAATGTCAATATTACTTATAAATACATTTTTTTTCGTTTCTATTCTAAAGCGATTGGTAAAATGTAACATGGCGGGCAGCAGTGTCTTGCTGCCCTAGCCATGTTACATTTCGACAATCGCTTTCGATTAGAAACTAAAAAAAATGTATAGGAATTGACATTCGATGACGAAAACTCGAGCGATCAGAAATGTCAAATCAAAGGTGTAGCGATAATAGATACGAAACATTTGTCACTTGTCTACGACGCACCCTGTTATGTGAGTAGGCATAGGTTGAATCCTGACGTCTATCGTGATAGTCTCTCATTCGGCACACCCATCCGTTCAGTGTAAATTTGACCTAAAATTTACAAAGTTTACGTAAAAACAAATTCTTAAGAGAAACAAGCGCCCACATACATCTGTCTTCACTTAAACCTCATAATATAGTTCAAAAAGATTCGTTTGGTTTGTCTAATACAACTTTTGGCTGTAATTTTTAGTCAAATGGCATTTAAAGTAATGTCGGTCTCGACTATTGAGTCGGATTATGACGGATGAAAAACTCGCCAGAGATTGTCACTAGCTCAAATGAACTAACTCTGAGTAAGATTGGTAGTGGCTAAATGCTTTGCAAAAGCCGGCGGAGCCAAAATAAAGAAGAAGAAGATTTAAAAGAAATAAGATCACAAAGATCTTTTAAAAACGTCTTTCGAGCAAAGGAGACGTTAATCTAACAAGAGCTCTTTTCCGGCAAACCTTACTTGGAGAGAGAGACGGAGGTGGTTAGGTGGTTCTAAAGCTCGTATTCCATACTCAACCTTGAATCGTGTCACAAGCGGTGATTAATCACTCAATTTCCATAAAGAACTGTCAAAAAACGATTCTTGAGAGAGGACTCAAGTCTGAGTGCGAACTGTGAATACGAGTCTAAGGCCGGTATTCAGAGACCTGACTCAAGCGTCGATTTGAACTCGGTTCAGCGGAACTCTGCTTAAGCATTGATTCGTTGCTTAAGCATCGTTTGTATTCAAGAACGTTGCTTGAGTAAATGCTCAGCTAAATCGAGTCTCAAGTGTCGATTCCTTTTTGTTTATGAATTCAGTCTGTTCTCATTTACATTTTTAATGTATTTTGTACTTCCATTCCGTTATACGCAGAAATTCAAAATGCCTGGATGAAAAATTAATGGCGACTCTCGAAAGTGAAGTAAAAATAACGTGTAACGGAACGACTTTAGAAAACTGACAAATTCATTTATTCATACGTCAGTCGTCAAGCAAGTCAATCAAATTTCAACAATCGCCAAATCGCGGGATGAAAATGTGAAATCAATGAATTTATTTTTACGCTTTGACCAAAGACAGGTAATACTGCTTGGTTATCGGCGGTAGTGCTTCTTGCCCTGGTCTGATGCGTGATGAGTGTTTGTAGACACAAACGTTGTGGAAGATAGCACCAGCACTCGTTGAAGATGACGAGACACGAAGGATCTCTCTCAACAAGCTTAGCCTGGACATGATCTAACGATTAGCTGTTTCCCGTGACTCCTATAAACTTTATTTAATACGTTTTAAATAAGTGTGTGTAAAATATTAAATAAAAACATTATGGTAGTTTTGTCAATATATTTTTTATTTTACCCCAGCCAAACCAAATGTGTTTAGGTTATGTACGTAGGTAGAATTTTCGACATAAATAAAGTAGGTAAGTAATCCTTATGAGTACCTACCTACCAAGACTAAACTAATAGTATTCTTTTATCTGTGCTAATACTAACTATAAATTCACAAGTCCTTATAACATTTGTCTGTATGAAACAGAAACAAGGTCCCCATGCATATTTTGAAGTCTTGTCCTGTGTGTCCGTTATTCTAGCATGCTTAGATGACCTCGAAAATACAACGAATCGAATATATTATCCATTTTTACTGAAAACAAAACAAAAATGCTATCTGAGTAAATGCTCAAGCGTGGTCCAGACCACTCTCAAGCATTTACTCAGATTCCTTTGAAAAATGTCAAACTCAAGCATCGATTTCATTTGATTGAGGTTTTTGAATAAGGAATTACTCAGGTGAACTCGACTCAGCTGAACTCGACTCAGCTGAACTCTGATCAGCAAAACTACTCTCAAGTAACGTTCTTGAATAAGAAACGATACTTAAATCGACGCTCAAGCACAGATCGACGCTTGAGTAAGGTCTCTGAATACCGGCCTTAGAATGTTACAATGTTAAATTCTTGAGTTTTCTCGGTGATTCTTCATTAAAATCATTAAAACCAAGTGAATTGGAGTGCAAAACCTAAATAACAATAAATTATGGTTGCGCTCTTCTTTCAACGGACTATACGTATTTTCTATAACCAGTCTAAACAAAATAAATTAGTTTAAATAAATTGTGTTTAACATAAACAATGCATTCAATCAGGGCATCTGTTTTTCTATGTTTATTGAAATGTCTATTAAATAGAGTTTTTAGTGTCAGCAGTACTTTGAACTGAAGCTGTGTGTGATGTTATTACGGCCTCAATATAGCGGACTTAATCATCTCTATAAAATATATTTTTAATTCCTTTGGTTACCGTTATAATAAGATAAAATAGGTGGCGGTGTTAGTTTGACGCATACAACAACCTTAAAGGGGTGTGCTTATAGTATAGACAGTGGTTTCTGATATTTCCCTGAAAATACACAGAACCTTACAAACGCACACTGTCTTATATAGATACTACCTAGCTTTAGATAGTAGTGGCAATTCTGAGTGTCGCAAAAGCTAAACTTAACTAACTAAAAATATTGCCGTCCCTTTCATAGCGATGGAAATAAAAAGGATGGCATTAATTTTAGTTAGTGTAGTTTAGCTTTTGCGACACTCCGAATTGCCACTACTACTTAGCTTAGCTAGTATTAGAAGATATACATAGATACTACCTTTAGTACTATGTGATTTATACAGAAAGATCTGACCATTCCACATAAAGTCGCAAAATGAGCTTTTTCTTTGTTATTTTTATACACACCTGAAACCACCGTCAATCCTCCAACATGTCTCAACAGGAAAAAATAGTCCCAGTGTGTTTCTTCGTAAAATTGAATAAGCGCCATTTATATTTGATATTAAATAAAATAAGCTTATGGATACCAAAATTTGAGGAAGTTTGGTCCATTAACAAACTATTTTCAGTTAATTTACTGAATGATAACTTGCTATTTGGACACACACATACATACATACCTTTTTCCCATGGGAGTACAGAGACCACGGATCTCCACTTTGGTATACTGAGTCTGATCTACTAGGTACTTACATTTATTTTGTAAATACATATTATTATTATTATTATGAGTCTATCGTGTCCCACTGCTGGGCAAAGACCTCCCCCCATTCCCTCCACACATCAGTTATAGTCCACTCGGGCAAGAAGTCATCGATTTATATTTGCATACATTACATATTATATATTTTGTAAATACATAAAAAATGTAATACAGTGTTTTAGGGAAAAAAACCGTAGGTATGACATAAAATCACTTTAGTAATAGTAAGTAAACTTACTTACTTTAGTAATTAATTATTACGTTCGCATTTCGTTCGCGGTTTTACAACACTATTATATGTCATAAATCAAGTAGGTAAGCTATAATTATAATTGAAAGTTTAAGTTAAGCCTTGGCGTTCTAGGAACTAGGTGTGATGATATTCATTATTTTCCTTGTATTTTGCTGTAAAGATACTTTGAATAACAAAAGTCAATAATTATTTTGCTTTCCAATAGCATCGATGGGCTTGCAACCTGTCACGGAATGTTAACTTCTGCAAAATGTGGACAGAACCAATGTTTATTTGGACATACCTCTTACTACCCCCTTAGACATCTTCATAAGGACCTTAAAAAGTGCCTAAATAATCTAAAAAGAATTTATCAGCACCCTGGTATACAGTCGTGATCATTTCTTTTCACAATTTTATAAATGCTATTTTTGTGGTCAAGCGCGAGTTTCTAAAGAAGTCATGATGAAAAAATGCGGATCGACAAATTTTCCTCTATCTTTGGTATAGGGTCAGGTGTCCAACGTTGAAACACCAAAAATTCAAAGTCTCATAGATCTTTCGTTTCTACCGATATGAATCTAGTTTTTTACAGGTATACAGGTTATTTATTTGAGTATTGGATGTCATTTATAGTTTTTTCAATTTATGTATACACAGGCCATAAAAAAATAAAAACAAAAAAATTAGAAATGTTTCACTGTGTACACGACCGTGTATACAATGAAACACCATAAATTAAACAATGAAACGTATTAATTTGTACCGGATGTTTCCATCATTGTTAAATTAATGTCAAAAATTGCTTGTATTTAATAAAAAAAAGTTTTATTCAAAGTTAATACGCTATCAGACTTTCCAAATTACATAAAATAGGTAAATGACCAAAGGAATTAGTTATGTGCAAAAAAAAATTCTTAACATAATGAAAATCATTAGTTATTATATTTTTTTCATAAGAATTCTGAAAATAATACTTCATTACAACAAAATAACAACATAAGAATAGTATGGTATCCTTATGATACTAGTTAATTAGACTCTAATAGTAAGCTAGTAGGTTACTATATAAAATACTGTTTCACTGTGTCCACTGTGCATTTGTTTCATTGTTGACTACCAAGGGTATCTCTAATAATCTCATTTTATTTTTACTACATTGCATCACTTTATTAAAATGTTATAGTCCACGTTAATCTATGAAATATGTCCGATGTTAGGTAATCCTGAGAAATATGAGATATGCTAGCATAACTAAATGTAAAATCTTGAAAGAAAGCAGAAAATTCGTACTTTTTTGTAAAAAAATTGAAAAAAGCTTCGCAAAAAATCTTCTTTCGCGCGCCATCGACGCAAACTGGGATATAGCATGAGGTTCGAGGGGGGCTCCTTATGCGATAAACAGCAAGATCTGGTAACGTCACATTTCAGAAATTTCGCAAAGTTTCATTGTGTACCACTGTTTCAACGTTGGACACCTGACCCTACTTATAGGTACCTAAATCCCTAACACTTTTTAATATTTAGTTCTTAACTTTCTATCTCTTGTCAAAATTCTATTGTTTAGGTTTTTCCTATGCAGATCAGTGAAGTAGGGCACTGGTGACCCGTAACACAGGTTATTATCTATACCTATTTCAGGCACCAGTCTCTCACAACATTTTTTTTATTATTATTTCTTTTATCAAGTTATTTTTGTATAATTATTTACTGTATTTATTTAATTTATTATTATGTATTGATTTTTTAAGTCATTTTATTTTCCTGTATTTATATTTATTTAAGTAACTTTATTGTTTGTGAGAGAAATAAATAAATTATTGATTATTGATTGATTGACCTAATAGTTCCGGATTTTCCCATCCGTCCCAGTAAAAAAAAACACTGTATATTTGGCGCAGAATAATGTTCGTACCCCATATTACAATTTTGAACATTGATCAAGGCTAATGTAACGATATTTTATGTATGGAATATATTTTTCTGTGGAATTACGCAATACTATTTGATTATCATTTTTGGGGATCCATAGAAAAATTCATTATTATATCTAAGTATTTATGTTTTTATTCTATTTCATCAAATATTTTTTTTTGCTAATGGTGTGACATGCTTATGTATAATAAACATAGATTTTAATATAATATCTAAGATAAAACTCTCTAACCTACGTTTCGCCGACGACATCGTCCTCTTCGCTCCATCAGCATTACAGCTTCAACAAATGCTCCAAGACCTGAGCGCGGCGAGTATTGTGGTGGGACTGGCGATGAATCGGTCGAAGACACAGGTCATGACCAATAGTATAAAACGTAGAGTCAAAGTAGACGGGCAGGAAATACAGTATGTCGATAAGTATATCTACTTGGGCCAGATAGTCTCCTTCAACAACCGGCAAGACAGTGAAATCAGTCGCCGCATTGAAAACGCCTGGAGGAGCTTCTGGTCTATGAAGCAGCTAATGAAGGGTTCTCTTCCACTGACACTAAAGCGAAAACTTATCGACACGTGTATCCTGCCCATATTGACCTACGGAGCTCAGACCTGGTCTTTGACCGAATCACAAAAGTCTCAACTCAAAATTTGCCAGAGAGCAATGGAGAGAAGCATCCTCGGCGTCAAACTTACTGATCACGTTAGAAATGCAGATTTACGATCTAGAACGGGTATTGAAGACGTGGGCATCAAAACAGCTCGCTTGAAGTGGGATTGGGCTGGCCATGTGACTCGAATGCATTCAGGACGTTGGGCCAATCTCGTTACACATTGGGTGCCAAGCGGGCAACGAAGACGCGGCAGACCCAGAAAAAGATGGCGAGATGACCTGGATGCGTTTGACTCTACATGGCCGGAAACAGGAATGGACCGGGATGTGTGGAGGGAGAAAGGGGAGACCTTTGCCCAGCAGTGGGATATGATAGGTTAAAAAAAAAAAAAAAAATCTAAGATAAGTTGTTAATACAATAAAATTAAAAATAATAAATCTTCGGTCCCGGTTTTTAGTCGTTAAGCCACGACGGAGGCCTTTAGGCGGCCGAAAAACTCCGTCACCAGAGTTGGCCACTTGCTCATACGAACGAACGAATACAATAATATAACTGTAATTTAGTTAAGTATTTATTATTCTATTAAAATTTAATCCGTTGTCTAGTGTTTCATGAGGATTTTGCATTTAACTATAAAGAACTGCAGTTTTACCTACTGCAAAAAAGGGTAAGGATTTTATACGATTGTTCGATTGCCAACATTTGCCCTTATTATTTTAATTAAAAATAAATTCATCGTTATTGATTATTTTTTTAGTAAATATTTATTATTATTTTTTGTGATTGGGACTTAAAGTTATTCCAAATAGACATTGATATTCCAAGTATTTGAATACAGTTTACGATTCAAGGACTTACTGTCTGTACTTTTAATATCACGATAGTACACATTTTCGATGAATAAATATGGCGACGGAGTTTTAATGTCCCGTCAAAGTGGTAAAATGATCATACTGAATACATACATTTTAAGTTTGAGTTTGAGTTTCACCCATCCAAATAATGGCCGCTCAGAACGTCGCTTAAGGGAAGGTTCTTAACTGACGGAACATGCGTCGCGTATTATCGGTCGCGTTACGCCAGAACTGACAAATGTATAGAAAAACACTTGACCGTTCACACTCAACCGATGATACGTTAGTTAGAATAGACGCGACTGATGATACGCTCGGCGTATTTTACGTCAGATATGAACCTTCCCTTACTTCAACGAGCTATCAAGAACGTCTCAAGCTTCGCCAGGAGTGCATAAAAAAATCTTCGACTTAAACGGAGACCTTCATTTAATTTCGCCCAGAATTCCTTAAAGATGACGTAAGAATTTACTACCCTTACGATATCTCAACCATTTTTTGTTGGAGAACCCTTGATCGTTATCTCGCTCAAGCTTGGCCAGGTAGCTGTAAAGTTCATTGACACTAGTCTTCTGAGAAATAGCTAATTCACATTGTAAACTTTCGCAACTTGAAAATATGTTTAAATAATCGATATTTTCTTTAAAATATAACAACGATTGTCTAACATCAAAATTTTCTAACTACAAAAGTAAAGATAATTCTATAGACTCAAAATTTTGCCCCGCCCTATATAGGTATTGATTTACGGGGGCTTCAGGAGGCCTCAAAACTTCACTAGGTCATACCTAGTGTATTATATAATCTGTAGTCATACCTACTGCTTAGAACTTTGAAAAAACTTTTCAGAAAACTTTGTTGTTTGTAATTTTCAGGCCTACGTAAACCCTCCCTATAATTATAATTTTTTGTATGTATTACAAAAAAAATGAATCTAAGTATTATATCAGTCATCTGGTTACCTTAACACAAGCATTATGTTGCTTAGCTTGGGACTAGATGACGCCGTGTAAAATGTCCAAGGATATTTATATTTTATTTAATTATATACTTACCTATGATTATTTTTTAGTCTTTTAAAGTGTCTATTAGTTTTAAGCACAATCACAAAGTAGGTGGGTGACCGCTTATGGTATTAAATAAAATTTAAGACTGTGAAAATAAAATAAAATAAATAACGACAGGGAAACGTCCCAGAAGGTCCCAGCAGTTCACGCGTTCAGTGCCCATGACACACATGTGCTCTTGGTGCAAGCTGTCTCCTAGATGAACGGGTTATGTCGTTAGGACACATCGGAGGCCTTAAGACGGCCTAAATGTTACTGCATACTTTTCTCAATACTCATCTCTATTGAAATCCTCGCGAAATTGATTTACTTACAATTGGTTGTTAATTTGTATCAGGTCGTTGATCGGTTGGTAAGGTAGTTGTGCAACTTTGCTGCACATTTTCATAAATAGCTGTACGAGGTTTTGTTTATAGTTTTTGAGGGTAGTCCTTCGATCAAAGAAAGAAAGAAAGAAAGAAAAAATCATTTATTCTTGTAGGACCTCAAGGATCACTTAAGTAAAGGGTAGTCTTACAATTTTTAAGGACTTTTGTGATGATGATTATGATGATAAAGCTAGTTTTTTTTAATCTACCTACTTAATACGTAGGTACTGTAAAAAATTATCAAAATAGTTACGAGTATTAAAATAGTTATGCAAATATTTTGAGTATTGTGTCATAAGAAAGGGTTGTTTTTACATGGTTTTTAGTCGTAACACACCCTCAAAGAAACTATATTTTTACAAAAACCACCAACCAATAATTTTTTTTTTCTGAGGAAATATAAATACCTATAAACAAAATGATTTTTGACAATATTTTAAGTAATTGCGGGCCACACTTCCGGCTTTGAAAGAGGTTGTGACGTGACAGCAACCCGCGGAACTTTTTAATGAAAAACATGTCAAGTGTCAACAAACATCAGTAACTTCACTTGAAATAGGTTATAGCTTAAAATCCGACTATGAGTTTTTATTCAAAATCTATGTTTATGAAATAATATTTTTGCCTTTCAAAATATACTGCCAATAACATAATTATTAGAATATTGATTGTGTTTAAGAGTTAGGCAACGTTGCTTAATATTTACTATTTTTATAACACTGCAACATTTAACAAATATTTTTAATATGGGGGAGACCTTTGCTGACCAGTGGGACGATAGAGGTTAATTACAAAAATAAAAAACTTTTTGCTGTCGGATGTTGGTAAGTTACATTGGAAACGTTAATCAACAAAAAATAACTGAAGCCTTACTCGGGATCAAAACGAAGTTTCGCGACAATTTTCGGGGTCAGCTTATGTTGGTGGATTCTAAATTCCTAACAGTTCACCAACATAAACGGAACCCGATAATTGTCACGAAACTTCGTTTTCATTAATCCCAAGTAAGGCCTTGTGGATGCACCGTTACTTAACCTATACCGAGCTTATTGAAGAATGTAATGTAATGAGAGTCAATGAGCGAGTGTGTCATTCAGAACGTCCAGAAACTTCCATGATATTGAATCACTGAAAGAGCGCGAGATGCCTTCTTCATAATATTGGTCGATATAGAATCAGCTACTCAGAAAAGGAGGTTCTATGTTTCAATGTAAGTACCTATTTATGCATTAGTATCACCTAGCATGTAAGACGATACTGAAGTGATCATTCGGTCCTTCCCCGTGGTCAAACTATCATTGAGGTCCTACCAGAAGAAATGATTTTTCTTTCTTTCTTTCCTATGATAAGGCCCGTATTTTATGCATTTACAGATTATTCCGTCAATAGTGGAAATCTTTTTTGGAAGATTATCCCCGTGGAGGTCCAAAAATTGAGGATCTGATGAGCCTCTTCGTATTTATGAACATATGATAAATTCTGAGGATGAATTGCTCTCTTTTGCCACTTTTGAGAGCATAGCGATGACGTATGCTTCGACATTTTTGACGTTTAAGTTACGAATCTGTCACAATTTGCTTTTAATTCTATAGGTCGTAAGTCCGAACAGGCCTTGTTCGGACCTACGTGATATTCGCTGCCGCTGCGAAGCGAAAACACGCGCAGGTATTTTCTATGTAGTTCAGGGCAGCGAATACCACGTAGGTCTGAACAGGCCTTTAGCCCATGATCTGCGAAAAGGTCAACAATCCACACTCATGAGATTTAATGTTGATCGCGGGACAGATGGGAAAGAGGGAACGCGCGCGATGCCGTAAAGAAGAATTTGAATTTTAACATGACAAGATAGTGGCTAAATGCAAAAGCCGTGCGAAGCCAAAATAAAGAAGAATAATTATGCTAATGCAATCTACACTCTTGTTTCACGGCTTGTTCACGTCTTCGCGCGCGATCGGCGGGCGAGTGGGGAAAGGCTATTTAATTTTAAACCATAACGGAACCTGCAGACGGTCTAAAATCTCTATCACCAGAGTTCATTAGGAAAAGTACTCATTAAGATCATATTAGAAAAAGTAACACCCAAAAGACATCGTAAAAATTATTTAATGCCTAAAGATCTGTTAAAATGTCTGCTTTGGGGATTCAGTCATCATCATTCGTATCAAAGATCTTCGATCTTTCAATGTTTTCCTTCACTGAAACAATGAAACAGATTTAAATTATGATGTAGTATTGTAGGTATGTGTTCCCTGAAATGTTGTATTAGCACTAGTTTTTGACGTCATAGGTGACGTGTAAAAACGTTTTTTTTTTCAATTGGTGCAGTTGTTTTGAATAACTTACACAAATACAAATATAAAAAGACGTGTGGCACTCGGAGACTGCCGTGGTAAAGCTATTGCGTGCGGGGTGTTAGGTTATTTTCGTTACGGAATTTCTGGATTCGGTCTCCACGCTCAAGGTCCGCGATAGAAGCTATGCAATAGCTTAAAAAATTAAACTACGAGTATCATAGTTTTGAACATTTTAAACACTAAAAAAGATATTATTACCATGATTCGTGGATTTATGAGTTTCCCGATATTTCTCAACATGGCGCATGCAACTGTGCCAAAATGTCGTTTTAGTGTAGGTTTTCGTTTTTAGGATACTTAGACAAGTTTTGCAATTTCATCCGATAATACCTAATATCCTAAAAACTCCGTCACCAGAGTTGACCACTTGCTCATACGAACTTACTTTTTACTGCGAAGAAGAAGAAGTGGATAGATTGTGTGAAAGATGATAATACTTAATATGAATGTAAGAGGAGTAAGTTCAGAGTTGACGAGTGATAGAGGAGAGTGGAAGAGAAAAACATGTGCCGACCCTACTTAGCGTGGGATAAGGGCAGGAGAATTATGAATAATATCCTACGCTAGCTACGGCCGAGAAGGCGTTGGCGGATCGATTTTGAGGAGGAATCGCTAAAACAAGTAATATTTCGTATTTAACGATAATTTAGTTAGTGAACAACAGAATCATCACCAATATAATATTTTATTTTACCAAATTTAACATTCATACTTTTAAATAGTTTACAGGATTTTATCGCGTAATTTACCTTTTAAACTAGAACTTTTTTGTCTTGTAACCGATCCGTAAGCCTAGGAGGCTTTAGTAGGTAGGTACTTACCTACTAAAGCCTCTTACCTGGACCTGGAATAAAGTTAAGTTATTGTAAAAATATCTTAACAGCAATCTCACAAATAAATTAAAATTAAATAAAAAAAAAAATTGCTTTGAAGATTAGGATCACGTAGATCACCTTTGTCATTCAAGTGGTCTTATTTTTTATCAAACGTTTTTAATAGAGATGTTAAATAGATTTTTTAAATTTGTTAATTAATTATTTTTGCAAAATGTGGGTAGTCAAACTCTAAATAATATTTAGTCGTACCTCATTGATTTAAAATGCCTATATCTATAGAATGCCAATAGATCTGAAAGAATGTCTACCGCACCTTGGGAGTAAGTAGGTACAGTTGCGATCATATTTTTTTTTATTTATTAAAAGTTTTTCAAATCACCTTTGACTTTGAAAAACCTACACCTACACATTGTCAAATGTGTCAAAATACCAAAACCTTTACCAATCGATACCACTGGGACTTTGTAAAGCGTGCACATTGTCAAATGATTGTGCGAGCAACAGCCTCATAACCAATCGATACCACCACAAACCCGTGCTGCACTCCATCGCTTCCAGAACAGCCTACGAACCTATTTAAAACTCCACATTCCCTTCCCTCGTTCATTTCATCCCGAGATTTCGAAGTGGTGCAACGTCACACAGACGTCAGTTCTCGTTTGATTTTTAAGTTTTTGAATTTTATTTTTTTTTGTGTTGCGTGTTTTGTTATTTTATTGTGGTTACTCGGATTTTACGCCGGTTATTAAAAGGTATTTTGTTTTATTTTTAGTCTTGTTTGAAAATATGGTTTGTTTCTTTGTAAGTTTTTTTAATATCGATTTTGTTTTAAGGATCTAAAGAAATTATTAATAATTCAGTACTGATTTGATCAGTGTCAGTTCGAATTCCTAAAACTATTATTACTATTATTATTCGCGTCTTCAAGAGTTTTTGGGTTAAATCAAAATGTTTTCGAAGTTTATAATTAATAAGAGACTATTTTTAAAATCTAGTGCACTTAACAATCCCTACTTTCCCTCCTTTTATCCCTAGTTATATTATAAATCCGAAAGTAACTTTGTCTGTCTATCTGTTACGCTTTCACGCCCAAACCACTGAGCCGATTTTGATGAAATTTGGTACAGAGATAGACTAGACCATGGAAAAGGACTTAGGTTACATTTTGTTCGGGTTGCAGGCATAGGAAGCCGCGGGGAGCAGCTAGTACCTAAATAATAAGTCAAATCACAATTTAATATTTTTTTTTAAAGATAGGTACCTAATTATGATTAAAAGTTTATGCTTGAAATTTAAAACACAAATCTCAATTTGTATACCTACTTAATAATATAAAATACTTTTTGTTATAAAAAAAATACTTACCAAATATATTAAAAAAAGTATATAAAAAATATGATCACGACTGTATCCCAGGGAGCGATAGAAATTTCTTTCAGATCTTTATGCAATTTTTAGATCCTTTTGAAGATGTCTAAATGGGGTAGTCAGAGGTTTTGTCCAAATACATATTTGGTAGGTACCTATATGCCCACATTTTTCAAAAGTTAATATTCCATACGTGACAGGTTGCAAGCCCATCGACGCTATTAGAAAGCTAACTGATTCCCTCACGATGTTTTCCTTCACCGTTTAAAGCTTGTGTTAAAGCGCATATAGCTAAATTTTTCGACACGAAATGCACAGCCGGATTCAAACTCATAACCCACAACCCACCTTCGGATCGAAAGTCGAAGTACTAATCCACTTGGCCAACACGGATTCTTTTATTAGAAATAATAGTAAAAAACACTATTCGCCCGTATCCAGTAATAAATTGAATGACTAACGGCTAGTCTCAATAACCTTTGGGTTATATCTTTATATAATATAATATAATCATATTATAAAATAATATAATATAATATAATCTTTATCCTACTAATATTATAAAGGTGAAAGTTTGTGTGTGTGTAAGTATGTAAGTGTGTTTGTTACTCTTTCACGCTAAAACTACTGAACGGATTTGGCTGAAACTTGGAATATACATAGTTTATGACCGGGAATAACACATAGGCTACTTTTGATTCCGGTATTCCCACGGGAACGGAAACTACCGCGGGTAACACCGAGTGGCGCAGCTAGTATAATATATAATCTTTGGGTTTGCTTCCTGCGGGTAGATATTTGACATTTCTTCCATACAAAACACGTCAAATAGCTACTGACAGTAAGCAAAACCAAGGATAGATAGGTTATTGAGATTGGCTATAAGTAACGTTGATTCATTATATAAAAAATGTCTTTATCAATTTTTATAAATATAACATAATATAATAGGAATTTATGTACTTATCATAAAATAATTCCTTCACGTCCGAGATAAAAACGTGCCCAGATAATTAAGAAAATATGCGTAAAAATATTTAACATCATCATTACAGTCTTCGCCACGAGCGCTTCAAATAAAAAGGAGCCTATGTGTAATAATATTTTTATTATTAAGTAATAAATTTATAAAAATTTAATCGTCAACATGATGGTGAAAATTACTAAGATCTCATTTAATTTTGTAAAACTTAAACAATTAAATTAATTTAATTATTAAATCATTTCAATTTATAATTTCAACTCGTTAGTGATTCCTAAAAAAAAAAACATTTCAGTTTTTTTATTTCTTCCATAATTTCATTCAAGCAATTCACTATCCCCCTTGTGCGTATTGGCTTAGTTAACCTACTTTAGCTAAAACGTAGTAACTGTAGCTAAAAGAAAAAACATTCTTCAAACCTATATTAAATTGACAAATCTTTATGAATAAGAGCTTAAAGAAATTAGCATTAGTTAAAAGGTCTTTAGAGATAAAATATTCTATGATTATAAATTTAATATTTATGAAAAAATGCCTCTAACTAACAAAATCAGCTTTAGTATTAAGCTTAGCCCACACCTGCGCGACCACGACTGCGAAGCTTTAGTGTATACCAGGCAGCAGGATCGATTCCGTCCAAGCCATAAAAACTTTTTGCATCTATAAAATATTTTTTTTTCCATTTTATTGATTTAATTTTTCTCTTGTTTCAGATAACCGTTGAATCTCAGCAGTATTATTATTTGTAACAATGTATTTAGTTCTGTTTCTCGCCGTGGCGCTACTGGGCGACTGCCGGTCCGCGAATATCAACAAACACGTCAATCTCATGGGAATCGATAATCGAATCGAAGATAGTGGTGAGTCTACTATTTTTTCGATTATAACTTTTCTTGATAATATAATAGCACACGGGAAATTGCTCACGTAAAAATACCGTCGATTTTGATATAGGTCGCGCCACGTAAAAAGAGCTCTGGCTGTCAAACTGCGCAGTGGTCGATGATTGGTGGAGAGGTGTTGCGGCGCACTTCATACCATTGGTTTAGCGAGTGCTATTGGTTCGTTAGCGAGTGAACACAAGCGCAAACATACCCCCGCTACTTCCCCTCAGCCCTCTTTTTACGTGGCGCGACCTATGCCGACAATGTTCCGATTTTTGCGGAGAATCTTCATCTGGTTATGAGTGTGGTCACTCCTCGCGGTTGCGTTCTTGTTACATCAAAAGTGGAATGGCTGAGTTGGCTTTTGCCGCTATGCTTTCGTATCCCGGCCGTTAGTTGTGCAAAAATGTATTTCCATTTAGTTACAACAATAGTAGGTAGGTAATAATAGTAGAATAAGGCTAAAAGCTTTTCAGGATTCCGTACCCGAAGGGTAAAAACGGGACCTTATATTACTAAGACTCCGCTGTCTGTCTGTCTGTCACCGGCTGTATCTTAAGTACCGTGATAGCTACAGATAATTTTTTTACAGATGATGTATTTCTGTTGCCGCTAATAAAACAGAATAAAAATATTAGTCTAGTTTGAGATATGGACGAGTGTCTAAACGTAATTTTAGTCTAGATTTAGATTAGTTTCGTGCCACCAGAATCGCTACTATTGGTGTCAATTCAGAGGTCACAAAAACTAAACTTATTTGACAGCACTAAAACTGTTACCGTGTTCATAACGATCGAAATAAAAAAGATGGCGTCAATTTTAGTGCTGTTTAGTTTAGTTTTTGCGACATCTGAATCGCTACCAATGGTGGCAATTCGGGATGTCGCTAAAGCTAAACTTAACTAATTTGAGAGCACTAAAATTGATGCCATCCTTTTTATTTCGATCGTTATGAAAGGGACGGCAACATTTTTAGTGTTGTCAGATTAGTTTAGTTTAGTTTAGGCACAGATAATATAATACTATACTAGGTTTAGGCGACATCCCGAATAGTCACCATTATCTCGCTAATCTTAAGCTAAGTTCAGAAGTAACATTTAAACTCGAACTCAATACATTGGACTGAGAGATGGCTATCATACATTTGCAAATCAATAGCAGGTCACACAAGATGAAGATACATTTGAATGTCCCGACTTCAGAATAGGGTGAGAGGTGAATGATGATAGATAGGAGCCCCTTTGTTCACTGATTCTATTGTGCTTAGGTGTATTTGGACTTGTCTCTGACTACTTCTTTGTTTTTTGGTACTATGGTTTTTACTTTAGTGTTATCGTTCGGATTTGGTCAAAATCGAAATCTATCATACTCGTAACTCTAGGATCACATAGAAACGTACAAATCTAGGTGATTCTACTGCCTGTTCCAACGCGACTCCCTACAAGTGTTAGCTATTTTTAAATCTTTACTCATTATTTGCAGGTCTCCCAACCAAGCCCACAGTTGCCCGAAGGTTCCTCACGATCACGCATCGTCCTGAAACATCATACACACACGAGCAGGGCACGACTCTCGCTATAACTTGCGACGCACTCGGCACACCCGCGCCATCTGTGCGCTGGTTCAAGAACGACGCGCCTGTTTATGAAGTAAGTTTGGCATAGATGGCAGCACTTGTAGGTAGCCCCGAACGAGATCTCGCGCATTGGTTGTTGAACACTGTCCCTATCCCAGGGAGCGGTAGACATTTCTTTCAGATCTTAATGCAATTTTTAGATCCTTTTGAAGATGTCTAAGGGGGTAGTCAGAGGTATGTCCAAATACATATTTGGTAGGTACATGCCCACATCTTGCTGAAGCTAACTTTCCATTCGTGACAGGTTGCAAGCCCTTCGATGCTATTAGAGAGCTAACTGGTTTCCTCACGATGTTTTCCTTCACCGTTAAAAGCTTGTGTTAAAGCGCATACTTACCTATACATTTTTCGATGCGAAAAGTCCATTGATGCACGGCCGGATTCGAACCCACGACCTTCGGATCGAAAGTCGAAGTACCTACCTACTATAATCCACTGGACCAACACGTTTTTTACTAATACATGACTGATTTAAAAGTGCCTTGCTAAACTCAACAATGTATATTTCCAGTACGACTTAGAATCGCACGAGCAGATCGACAGCAATCCTACATCCGTTGCCCGGATCACCTCCACACTCCTCGTCACCAAGGGCTCATCCAGGGACGAGTACACGTGTCTCGTGTCCGCGGGGGGCAAGACCGCACGTGCCTCTACTGTCGTTTACACTTATAGCACGGGTAAGATTTATTATTTACTAGCTGCGCTTCGCGTGAATAGTTCCCGTGGGAACACCGGGACAAAGTAAAGAGCGTAGTTTTTAATACAGGATACAAGCAATCATAGTGCCAAATTTCATTCAAATCCGTCCAGCTGTTTGAGCGTGAAAGAGTAACAAACACACTTACATATTTACACACACACAAACTTTCACCTTTATAATATTAGTATGAAGTATTACCTAAAGTATGATAGTATGATGTTTTAACGGATATGACATAACACGATTGTGAAATATTAACTAAGGCACGGGTAAAACATATCAAATAGAGCAAGGGTACAATTTCAACTGGAGCACGGGTAAATTATAATATACTTACTCATAATTTAATAAGTTATCACGAATATAATCAACTGCAACATGATATCAACAGGATTATAAGGTGATAAAAAATACACTTGTGAAACTTGTCACTAATTTTAGTTCTCGTTTCTACCAACAGATGGCAGCACCGAACTCTCCGAACGTTCAAAACTATACCCGCTGGCTCCACGCATCGTGTTCTCATATAAAGTGTATGTGGACACGATAGGCACTAATGTGGTCCTACCCTGCCGAGTCAAGGGTCACCCGCGGCCTAAGGTCACATGGAGGGATAACAAGGGGAACGTGGTGAAAAATGACCTGAGAATGAAGGTGAGCTTATTTTTGACATCTTACATTATTTTGGTCATATTATGGAATACCCAAAGTAGGAGCTTAAGATCCCCTCAGTAACAAAAAACTCAGGTAGGCATTTACATCTTTACTAGATGATTTACACAGTGTCAGGCAGGAGGCAATCTTTGCCTACACTTATTGGAACACTAAGTTATCGGGACACTGTAGTGTCTGGGACATTTTTGAGATGGAAGGAAGGACATTTAGGTCATACGTGTGGGGCTGACTAAGTCGCGGGTTTCCTTAACATGTTTTCCTTCGCCAATGAAAATTCTCGTCAATGAAATGAAATGAAATGTATTTATTTAGTAGCTTAAACAATACCCATATAATTGTATTCGAACCGAAAAGTCCATTGATACACTGCCGGGATTAGAATCTACTACCTTCTGAACGAAAGTTACGGCTTACCACTCAGCCAACACGGCTCTCTGGTAACAAAAGATACCATCTTCCTATTTTATAAAACAGAATTGATTTAAACAATCTTCAGTTCATGAACCATTTAAATCGAAATCTATTTTAAAACTAATTTCCCTAAACCCACTGACGGTAATTGGAACTGTTATTGTTTCGAAAATAACTGAATTTAAATTCAGAAATTACGTTTACTTAGTTTGTTGTCATAAAGTCTTCGAAGTCAATTGAAACTAAAGTCTTAGGGTGAGCACCAGTTTGTTTAAACCCTATGCATACTCATACCACGTTTTTGGAACGAGCTGTCACTGCGCGATTTTGTGTACCGCGTCACCTGTAGGCCTAACATGTGCAACGCGTGGAGACGACAAATGCAATATCTCGATAATGTCAAACTGCTCTAACGTACTATGTTAGAGAAGGAGAGAATATTTTGTCGACGACGAGATGATTTCTCGTGTTGCACATGCTAGGCCCGCTGGAGGGTTAACGCCAGTTTACCGTAGTAGATACTGTCCTCGATACCGAGTCAAGTATCACAAATGTATGAAAATCCAGTGCAGCGCCTCCCCCGGTAACTTGCATGAACTAAAAATTCCATTGCTAACTAAAAATTTCACCCACAACTTCAGATCACAAGATTGCGGGTTCGATTCCAAAGTTGCATATCTCGGGATTCAATGATGCTATGTATAAGGATATTAACTTGTTTTCCTAATTTTTTAACGTCAAAAACACGTTCAACACGATATTAGTGGCAATTCGGAGTGTCGCAAAAGCTAAACTAAACTAACTAAAATTAATGCCATCCTTTTTATTCCCATCGCTATGAAAGGGACGGCAACATTTTTAGTTAGTTAGGTAAGTTTAGCTTTTGCGATACTCCGAATTGCCACTAATACTTATTTGAAAATAGTGCTCATTGGATGTTATTACATTTTAAACGCTATTCAAAAGTTGTGTTAGTAGACCGGTTGGTTGACGCCCACGCTCCCTAGCCTTCTTAAGTTTTGCTTAATCACAAAATTATATTCTGAGCCACGATTGAGCAATAACTCTACTTAGCTGAAACTTTAATTACTAAGCGCTGAAATAATATAAAATAAACAAAAAATAACTTTGGTCATTCCACACAGAGTCATTTAGTCCAAGCTAGGGAACTTAATGCTTGTGTTATGGTAACCAGATGACTGATATACCTACTACACATAATATTCAAAAAAAGTTACTGAAACTTTTTTTGTAAATTAATCGGTACATAGTTTTGTTAGTAAAAAACCCAGACCCGGAACAAAATATTTGCAGAATATACAAACATTTGTCCCGTGGCGGGGAACGAAACCGCAACCAGCTAAACTAAGTTAGTTTTGCTTAGCTCGCATAGTAGGTAAGCTAGATTTTCATACATGCGTCCACCGCAAACGCAAACTATGCCTACTAATAGCCATCCCGTATCTCTGGGTAATAAGTTTCATTTATAATGAAAGTAATACGGGGGTCTTCATTAGAGCAACAGAAGCCAAAAAATGTTTTTAATTTTTTTTCTGGCTGTCTGTATGTATGTTTGTTCCCGCATCACGCAAAAACTACTGAATGGAATTGAATGTAGTTTTCACCGATGTATTGCCAGAGGTCTAACTTAAAAAATAGGCGCCTGTTTACCGCAGGGTATCCCTTTAGACTCTAAGTTCTCTCTCTAAGACTCTAAAGTTTAGAGGGTTGCAATGGGGTGTCAAAGTTTTTATGGAAAGTACAGCACTGCAGCGAAGCCGCAGTCTTCTAGTCTGAAGTAAAGCTTATTATTGTGATCTATTGTCTCCAGGTCCTGAAATCTGGTGAGCTGGTGATATCTTCTCTGCGCTGGACCGACATGGGAGAGTTCAGCTGTCAGGCCGTCAACATCTTCGGCACGCAGACTATCAGAACCTTCCTCTATCCCGCTAAAGTAAGTTTCAGTGTGAGACGCGACCGCGAGGGGTGACCACACTCATACCCAGATGAAGATTCTCCGGAAGAATCGAAACATTGTCGGTATCTAAATCGACGATAATTTTACGTGAGTAATTTCCCGTGTGCTATTATAATGTCTAATACAACTCACGATAGTTTTGAAAGTGAAATAAAGTAAGTTTATTCACAGAAATAAGAATAGGTAGTTTACAAACTTTTCAGGTCCGCCAATTATTGTACTTAGACATTAAGGGCAGACACCCTTAAAGTCTTATTATTTGTCTGCCCTTAAATAAAATAAATCTCTCACTTTCAAAACTATCGTGAGTTGTATTAGACGCACGGGAAATTACTCACGTAAATTATCGTCGATGTGTGAGACACGACCACACTCATACCCAGATGAAGATTCTCAGGAGGAATCGAAACATTGTCGGTAGGTAAGGTACCTAAATAAAATGAAATGAAAAATGAAATATGATCACGACTGTATCCCAGGGAGCGGTAGACATTTCTTTCAGATCATTAGGCAATTTTTAGATCTTTTTGAAGATGTCTAAGGGGGTAGTCAGAGGTATGTCCAAATACATATTTGGTTAATGCCCACATCTTGCTGAAGTTAACTTTCCATACGTGACAGGTTGCAAGCCCATCGACGCTATTAGAGAGCTAACTGGTTTCCTAATGATGTTTTCCTTCACCGTTAAAGCTGGTGTTAAAGCTAAATAACAGAAATAAGAATAGTTTAAAAACTTTTTATGTCCGCCAATTGTTGTAGGTACCTACTTAAAACATTGTCTTAGTATTTGTCTGCCCTTTAAATAAATTAAATAAAATGTCCTCAGACATTTTACACGGCGTCATCTAGTCCCAAGATAAGCAACTTAGATGCTTGTGTTATGGTAACCAGATGACTGAGATATGTAAATACATACTTATTATAATAGAAAAAGAGCTTAGAATGAATGAATGGTCGTATGAGCTGAAGACAGAGTTTTAAGGCCGCCTCAAGGCCCAGCGGCCATGGCTAATCGTTGGTCCTTGATAAAATGCGTAATAATAAAATAAAATAGGCAGTGGCGCTAGTTTCACCCATATAGGCACCTTAACAAGTTGTTAACTAAAACCTAATATGCAACACGTAGCGCCACCTGTCGTCAAGTAGTACATGTATTGTTTACTATTAAGGTTCTCTTTGAAATTTGGCTTTTGTAGAGCTAAAAAAGCTAAATTTCTGTCTCGTAACTTCTATCCCGGCCAAGGCGCCATCTATTATCGAATAGCAGAACTAGAAAAAAACATTTACCGTACACCGTACTTACTGTTCTGATCTGAATACTTTTAAAACATTATTTTTTTCCTGTTTGTAATACAAATGCGCGTTTTATTTGCGTTTGTATCGATACAAACGCGCGTTCGAAAAACGAAGTGTGCCCTAGATTTAGGCCGAAGATTTTATATTTGATACTAATTTATGTTATTTCTTTTGTTGCAGGCTGGTTAAACCAAACACAGGTGCAAAAGCAAGAATAAAAATATACTTAACTTGGATGTTCCTATTATAAGTTTGTTTGCTAGGGCGCTTACACACGACGCGTGTGACGCTGCGATTTATCGCGTCTATAGGGTGCTTTTTACGACGAGACTATAAAAAATATAACCAGCAACGCTCCCGACTTCGTTGTTTTCTCTACAATAATCCATGTATTATAGTAAACCTTCCTCTTAAATCACTCGAAAAATCACTTATGCCCGATTTCTATATCCAACGTACGCGTCGATCTATCTCTATAGAAACGTTGTTTATGCAACACAAAATGTATGACACTTTTTGACAGATAAGAACGTTGCTATGGCGACCGATCTACGGTCATCCGTACGTTGGATATAGGAACACGGCATTAAAGATCTTAGTGAACAGACCGCGGGAAGTGACTTGTTTTCTAAAGTAGAGAATACAAACCCATTTATTATTTATTTTGGCGGTTACATCCGTCATCTTTATTTTTGTTTTAAAGGTCGTATCGTGATGTTAAACAGCCTTTTAAAGATTAGCAGAAATTTACCTATACAAATCAGACTGGTAAAACAAAAAAAACTAACTTTTCTGCTGTGCTTTGTAAACTAATATGTATTTTATTATAATTTATATATTTAATTTATATCTCGTCGTGTGAATATACTCACTTTGGTAACTTTTTAATGCAGGTATAGTTTTATCGAATTTATTTAAGTGTTAGTTCTTTTATTACATAAAACGTTTTATTTGTAATATTTTTGTATTATTTTCGTATTTTTTAATGGTTTAGATTTAAGAGAAAATGTATAATATTTAAAACTAGCTACTTTATTGGTAAGTCTCAATAAAAGTCGAACTTAACTATAGATTTTATTGACTTTGAAACTAGAAAATATAGTAGCTACTTAAAATATTTTATTGAAAAAAATATATTTTTGGATTTAAAATTGTTACCAAAGCCTTATTAATATGGCGATACGGCTGGACCGTTTTTGATAATATTTTGATCGCAGCGTTTTTTTAACCAGTGTGTAACACCTTAACTGAATAGTCTGCCTATTTTTTTTTATAAAAACACTGCTAGTGTTTTCTAAGCCGAATAATTAATTGTATTAATAATTTAAAAGCAAAATACTTATGTATGTGATGAGTTTTAACGAATAATTATAATATTGTAGACTGTGATTCAATAAAATAGATGAAACAATGAAGAAAATGAAACGAAATTATTTTATTATTTTGTCCTATTACACAGATAGTATGTAAGTGTGAATGTTTGTTACTCCTTCACGCTCAAACGGCTGGACGGATTTGAATGAAATTTGGTACCAGGATAGCTTATATCCTGAATGAACACATAGGCTTTTGATTATTCCCAGCAGAACAGGAACTATTCACCGCGGGTAACACCGCGGGGCGCAGCTAGTTTTGGTCTATAAATCGTAAAATCCCGTTTGTTAAAAGTAAAGTCTAGCACAACTGTAGGTACTTTAGTTGACTTTAAATGGTGCCCTTTCTCAAAGTACCATAAAGTATTGTTATTTGGAGCTACATCCATTTGTCAGCGTGAACACATCAGTGCAGCACGAGTTGTTGTGTGCCTTAACACAAGTAGCGTATTTGCGCTATCGACTTGTTGCGCCTTTACTGGCCTAAAAACTCCGTCACTAGAGTTGGCCACTTGCTCATACGAACTGTACTTATTATTTATTTATGAACAAAGAAAGAAACACATAGGAACAAAAAATACCAAAACAACTGAATAAATAAATGGAACTCAGTAGGTATATATACCTACGAACTTACTTTTTTTACTATTATAAATAAATAAATAATAAATAAATATCCTTGGACTTTCCACACGGCGTCATCTAGTCCCAAGCTAAGTAATTTAATGCTTGTGTTATGGTAACCAGATGACTGATAAACTACATAGATACATTTTTTTTTTGTAAATACATACATATTATACATACTTAGAAAACACCCAGACTCGAGACAAATATTTGCAGATCATGCAAACATTTGTCCCGCGGCGAGAATTGAACCCGCAACCTCTGCGTCTCAAGCGGGCCTTCGCCCACTGCGCCACAGAGGTCGTCAATTATTGAAAATCTTATAAAGGTAAAAAAGGAAGGTCGTCGATTTCATCATCATATACATCATCATCATCAGCCCTTCTCATCCCACTGCTGGGCATAGGCCTCTCTTCCGCCGCTCGACTCGCGCCAATCTAACCCATGTCCGACATAGCAATTTTAACTATGTCGTCGACCCATCTTGCCGGCGGACGACCTACATTCCTGTACCCTGCTGTAGGCCACCATTCGGTAAGTACTCGGCTCCACCGGTCATCACCACGCCTTGCCACGATTTAGATACCGACAATTTCCCGTGTGCTATTAATAAATTAATATATAATGTCTAATACAGCTCACGATAATTTTAAAAGTAATTTTTCTCTCTTTCAATAATTTATTTGATCATGAAGTAGTGCTAACATTATTGTATGTAAAGTCATTCTCCATGTTGCACTAGATATGTCACAGTACAACTAACAGTTTCTATCAACTGAAGTCTCAAACAATCACGACATGAAATTATGAAACCGTAATGTCTTTATTAAAATTAATTATAATAGGATTATTATGGTATCCTCTCTAGATTATGAGCTAGCTCGCTGGGGACGAAGTTTTTAGCCCAGCTTAAGGTGCCTGTATGGGTGAAACTAGCGCCACCGTCTACTTTATTTTATTATTACGTTGAACAAAGGAATTAAAAAAAACTGAATGTACAGTTTGTGGACAGTTTTTAGGAGAAATAGCGGGTTCGATCCCCGCTACGGGGCATATGCTTACTACATATTCGCTTATATGATCTGCAAATACTTATTAGTCTCGAGTCTGGGTTATTTATACTTACGTATATGATTTTATGTCCTAAAACAATGATTTATGTAGTATAACATCTAGTTACCATAACACAAACAATTAATTGCTTAGCTTGGTACTAGATGGAGCTGTGGAATGTCCAAATGTATTTTTTATTGATTTATAGATTACATGTATCTACTGTGTTCCCCTTTACAAATAAATCCATTCCACTCATCAATAAAACCCATCAATCAGATCCATCTCGCGGTGTCTGTGTAGCACGACCTCATCAAATCCACGGGGTCTTGTAAAACGTTGACCGTCATATTCCGAGACTATTTTATATGGAACTGAAGTGATCCTTGAGGTCCTACCAGAATAAATGATTTTTCTTTCTTTCTTTCTTTCAAGTGTGAGGCAAAACGTAATTTTGAGCAGCAGACAACTCATTTTCCATCGCCATAGTTATGTAATTATAATCTGTAAATAAATGTATTATTTAATTTATGGAGGTACAAAGGCTGATTCTTATTCAAAATCAAAATCTTACGTCCGTTTTTAGCCAGTGACCGTTTTCTACAAAACCTAACATTCTTCTAGGCAATCCAGTGAGTGATAGATTCAAGGATTTGAAATTGTGATATCTTTCAATTCAATTAAAGCCTTTTATGGAACAATACGAATTGAGAGGATGTTGAATTTGATGAGCAGATTATATTGCGTCAGATCATACAATTTTATCATTTCTTTACAGTTATATCTACCACTGAATCAATTAAGAGCCATGTAGGATAAAATAGTGTCTCCTTTCAATCAACAAACACACATAAATATCAAGATAGCACAAGCTTTAAATTGCTTAGCCTAGATGATGCTGTGTGGAATGTCCAAGGATATTTAGGATAATTATGATAGGTACCTAATGCTGGCCATACACCATACTTCCTATCGTCCATTCGGCATGACGCTGCAGCTTGATCCAATCTGCAGTTTGTCCATAGAGACCACACACACAACGTTTTAATTGTCCAATCGGCAGCAACGTTCAGTTGCAGCCATGGCGTCACCGGTGACAGACGACGATGTTTTAGCCGTTTTGGGCGTTTTACTCGTAAAAATGAAACAAAAAAAAGAAAAGATCGAGCAGAGTGGTGCAAAAAGTGGTTAATGAAAAGAAAACAGTTTACTCATATAAATTTATTACAAGAATTGAGGACTACGCCTAAAGATTATTGTAATTATTTACGAATGAATGAAGAAACATACACGACCGCCATACACGGTCCAATCGGCATGATCCAATCGCAATGATCAAGCCAAAAGAATCGAAATTCGATTGTTCCGTCAAGTATAACTGTCATGCCAAATAATGCCAATCCACTCCCACACACGGTCATTTCTAACTGATCCAATCGGTAGCGTCATGCCGAATGGACGATAGGAAGTATGGTGTATGGCCAGCATAAGAGCTATTTGATAGCTCAGTTGATTGAAATATTTTTTAATCGTTACTTTCTTATAATTAAATTTATTTATTTATATAGATACACTTGGATATTACATAACAGAATAATTATTATTCTAAGGCGTAATAGCTAGGACACATAAATCAAAAATAAAAAGAGTTAACATACTTAGATAATACACAACAATTCGTCTACAAGTGGAAAGTTTTAATTGGCCTTCAGCAAACCTGTACCTACCTACCTACAAAATAGGTGCATGTTAAGTTATTTCTTTTTCCTATTTTCTTTGTCTAGCTGTAAGTTTTCCTAATAATTTAAAAATAAAATAAAATAATAAACAAGTACAATACACATATTCATAAACACAACATAAACAAAATAATATAGTATAAAACTGTTAGACAACATTTTCATGGCTTTCACAAAATCCTAAACATTCACAATTAAATTAATAATATATAAAAAGTTGTATGTAAACATAAACTAATCGAGGTACCTACTACACATTTAAGTAGGTACATAACTGCACAAAATACAAAAAACGCGATATTACTTCGAATTAAAAAAAATGATTTAGATAATTTTGATCCTGATATTGAGTCTTCGAAATGTCATCTACCTACTAACTAAATAAATAAATATCCTTGGATATTCCACACAACGTCATCTAAATCTATATCTTACGCCGACTGTAGTGGCAATTCGGAGTGTCGCAAAAGCTAAACTAAACTAACTAAAATTAATGCCATCCTTTTTATTCCCATCGCTATGAAAGGGTCGGCAACATTTTTGGTTAGTTAAGTTTAGCTTTTGCGCTACTCCGAATTGCCACATGTATCCCCTTTGGCCAACTCGCCATAATTATTTTTGACCAACTTAAAATAAATTGCACTACCTGTTCAAATCGATTAAAATCGTGACAACCGGATAAGTTCTGCAAATTATAAACGATGTCGCAAGATTTGGCGCATAATGTATGTACATAATATGTATGTATTAGTGCACTATCATTATATGGATGACGGCTGGATAGGGGATTCGTGATTCGGAAAATTACGATAGAAGTTGAATATGGATTGGTGTAAGTTAGAAAAGTAAAGAACAGAAATGTTCCAATGTGGTGTCAGGGCACAGTTTGATAGTTTTTATATTTTATTTATTATTTTACAGTGTTAAACCACACTTAGGTATTGGATATTTCATTATAAATGAAAAATCTTACTAAAAGTTATCGGCTCCGACAGGATTCGAACCTGCGTAGATACAAGCGATCGCTCTTAAGCCGAGCTGCCTGACCACTAGGCTACGGACCCTGTAAGCCGAGGCCTGAAACTATTAGTAAGTTTTTATATAATTATGTTATGTTATGAGCCTGTAATGTCCCACTGCAGGGCAAAGGCCTCCCTTCCTTCTCTCCATTCATCCATTTATATTGATTTCATTAAATTCCGCTGTACGCTTGTACCACGCACCTAGCGCCGACATAACTAATCGATAGATTAGCTGGAGCGGCGCTTGCGCACGCCGCAGCTATCAGGCTTGCGACACGAGGAATGCGGAGAAATTGCTGTTTCTACTATTTATCCTCTTCAGGAAGATACTTAAATAATTGATTGACATTACACAAAAATAATACAGAACACAAATAAAAGCTACTTTTACTATCATAAGCTTTTTTTTTCAATACCTCTTTAATAGTTTAGGAAGAGTAGCGAAGTTGCACTTTGCCTTACTTTGTTCGACTGGCTTCCCACTGAAGCTTGACTATTTAGATTATTTTAGATTGTTAAGGGATTGCTTTGAAAAAAAAGCTAGGCCCACACCACCATGTTCTTGCCTAATTCTTTCCCTGGTGTAGGGAGTCGCGTTGGAACAGGCATTAGAATCACCTAGCATGTAAAACGAAACTTAAGTGATCCTTGAGGTCCTACAAGAATAAATGATTTTTCTTTCATTCTTTCTTTCTTTCACTTGGTGGCCACCAAATTCTGTTTTTGCTACTCTTCCTAAGCTATACAAAATAAAACTATTACAGAGGTATTGAAAAAAAGCTTATGATAGGTTTCACAAACTGAACATTCAGTTATTTAACATTCTTTTGTTCAACGTAATAATAAAATAAAATAGGCGGTGGCGCTATAGTTTGACGCATACAACCACCTTAAACGAATTTACATACTTTAATCCCCCAATAGTGGCAATTCGAAGTGTCGCAAAAGCTAAACTAAACTAACTAAAATTAATGCCATCCTTTTTATTCCCATCGCTATGAAAGGGACGGCAACATTTTTAGTTAGGTAACTTTAGCTTTTGCGACACTCCGAATTGCCACTGTGTGTGCCTTCAAGTCATTACTTATAAAATATACATAACATACCTATTACATTTCAAAGTAATCATAAGTTAACCTTCAAATATCATGTTATTTTGCAAATGATCCAATTATAAAAACAATTCATATCTGCCATCGCATTCTTGCAAGTAAATGATACGTGACGCTTTAAGTTACAGTTAAGTTGCGATCAAAATACAAGCACAACTTACAACAATGTCTAATAACAACGTTGCTTTTTGGCTACAATTGTAACTAATGTCTAGTGTTGGGGTTATTAAACATCGATGTGGCCTTCATTTATAAAGATTTGACAATATAATCTAGATTAAAATAATGTTTTTTCTTGTTACTCTTAGGGCCTCGTTCACCATCCTCAAGTAAAGTGTTGATTAGTTACTTAACGAGTAACGTCATTCGTTCTATGCGCCAATTATGTCAATTACTCGACACTTTACTTGGTGACTAGCCTACTCGGAACTTACTTGAAGATCGTGAAAGAGGCACTTGAAAAGAGATACCTAGCTCTCGTAAACATCGATCAACTTTGACTATCAGTTTGATTGAGTCGAAACAGTAAACACACTATGCCGAAGATACGCGACCAAAGTTCCGCAGCTATAAATAATAACAGGTCAGGTTATGTTGGTTAATCTTCCGAATTTAGTGTCCACCAACATAAGATGAGTTGATATTGGCACGATACATCGTTTTCGGTTTGTAGACTAGACCTACAGAGTCTCGAGCAATGTCGTGGCGTGTTGCCGAAAGTACGCGACGTAATAACGGCGTGATAAACGTAATTTCGGCGTAAAGTATCGTCAGTAATTCAAACAGCATTGCAGGCGTAATCTTGCTAAAATTCGGTTGCATTCGGCTTAGTGTGTTTAGAATCCTTGTATGACAGAAATACTCAGACGAATACATATATTACTAGTGGAAATAGCTAATATATAATTTCCTGTTGTTTTGAGAAGTCTTATAATAGGTAAGTAAGTAATTTGATTTTTGTATTATAGTAATTCGATTTACTTAATCTTTATTTGAACTTTTATTCATCAACGGTACGTTTGCTATCCAATCAATCTACTTATCTAAGAATTCAGAATACAACTTCATTCAAAATATTTATAAATAAAGAAAGAAAGAAAGAAAAATCTTTATTTTGTCATTGTATGTATAGGTACTAAAGGAAACACATTACATATAAAAGGAGAAAGAAACAAGAAAAATGACAAAAATGGCTACTACTTAGCATGATCCTTCGGCAGGAACCGAGGAACCTGCCGAAGCGCTGGTCTTCCGTAGCGCCGTAGGTAAATGTGTGTGTACGGCCTTGCAGAATACACACATTTTACAATAATAAAAAAGACAAATAACTATCATCGATAAACATTTATCGACATGTACCGTCCCTTCTCGTTAAACTCATTGCGCAAGCGCACATGCCGTCAGTATTATGACAATTGCGTACAATCTCGCAGTAATCGATACATCTCGATCGCAACACTATTTAGAGCAAGGTAGCCTCTCCAACGACCTTCGGCAGGTGCTTAGTGGCCAAACGCGAGTAGAACAGCAACTGGCAGAACAGCAACTGGCCTGAAGAAGTACTACAATGTCGATGATGTAACTGGCGATCTGTGGTCTCTGCCTAACCCCATGGCGAATGAGACGTGATTTATGTACCTTTATGTATGATGTCAGTGGAAATCGTTGGAGGAGGCCTTTACCCAACCTGGGAACCTTGCTAATAAACAAACATCTTTTACTAGATGATTTATACACGGTCAGGAGGCAAGCTTTGCCTACACTTTACGGGACACTGTAGTGCCTGGGACATTGTTGAGATGGAATTGCCCAGCACCTAAACCATCCTCTCAGCTTAGCCGGACATATCCACAGGAAAGACAATGGTCAATACGTGTGGGGCTGACTTAGCTGCGGGTTTCCTCACGATGTTTTCCTTCACCGTTTAAAGCTCGTGTTAAAGTGCATACTTATACATTTTTCGTCACGAAAAGTTCATTGATGCACGGCCGGATTCGAACTCACGACCTTCGGATCGAAAGTCGAAGTACCTACTTATCTACTTGGCCAACACGGCTTTTAATCAAACATAATCAAACATAGTGTTATAAGTAGATATAATAACAGTACCTAAGTTAAGAAGCAGTGTAGCAGGATTTAATAAATATAATAAATAAATATCCTTGGACATTCCACACGACGTCATCTAGTCACAAGCTAAGCAATTGAACGCTTGTGTTATGGTAACCAGATGACTGATATATTACATAGATACATTTTTTTTTTGTAAATACATACATATTATACATAGAAAAACAACCAGACCCGGACAAATATCTACAGAACATGCAAACATTTGTCTCGCGGCGAGGATCGAACCCGCAACCTCTGCGTCTCAGGCGGGCTTTCGCCCACTGCGCCACAGAGGCCGTCGAACACTCGAACACGACGTGAAGCGCTCGTGGCGAAGCTAGCTAAGACGTTCTTGATAGATCGTCGAAGTTAAGCAACGTTCTGAGCGGTCACTACTTGGATGGGTGACCGCAAGTGACATTTATATCTGAGCGCTTCCGTGCTTCGGAGGGCACGTTAAATTGTTGGTCCCGGCTTTTAAAGTCGTTAAGCCATGACGGAGGCCTTAAGCCGGCCTAAAAACACCGTCACCAGAGTTGGCCACTTGCTTATACGAACTTACTTACTTTTAGTAGATATAATAACAGTAGGTACCTAAGTTAAGAAGCAATGTAGCAGGATCAAATAAAGGCTTTTTATTTATTTATTTGTTATTTATGTATGATGTGATTATGTAAGATTTTTTATTAATTCAGAAAGTGGACAGAAACTATAAGTAAGATACATAGTTTTTTTTTCCCTGCATTTGTATCAAAACGAGTTTAGTCATGAGATTCGTTCCGTTCCACATCAGATGTTTCCAAAGTTAGTGAATATTCAATGAATTGCAATCAACACTGCAATTAGATATCTTGAGTATAATATTTGTGGACGATAAATTAAGCGACATTCTCATATCTGGGGTACACAAATAACGGCTGTAGATGTGGCACATTATCTACCCTAGATTTCGTATGATAATTGAAGCAGAACGTGTTAAAAAATAGCCAAAAGTACCTGCACCTAGGCGCACACTAGGCAACAGGGGACAGCGACAGTTCGGCGACATGACGCGACGACTAGTCGCCCAGTTTGCGATGGCTCTACGAGTACCTACATTTGAACATAACCTTCCTATTATTCTGCTTCAGATACAGCGGTAGAAACTATTTTGTAAAAAGAAAAAAAACGTCGAAATACCTACAACACATTTGACAGCCATTTGAGGTAGGGTAGGCAAGTATAAGCTTATTTATTAAAAACCTAAACGATGATTGGAAACACGTTTACGCCTCGTTCCTTGAGAACTTCGTTTTAAAAATCTTTCTCAACAAGAAACTTTGCATCAAAGTCATTTTTCCAAAGTTCTTCGTATTTGAATGAACATAGCCATTTTCAATAGAAATTGTGTAGGTAAGGGCTATTGACACCCTTTGCAAGTATTTACGAAACTATAATAAATATTAAGGATTGCTAAAAGCCTAGATCTTTTTTCTCTTGAATTAGTTCTTCGTGTAAAACAGTTTTAAAATTTCATAGAATTATATTCCTTTTTGGATATAAGTATAAACATTTTGCAGGTAAATTTAGGCCTCCTAATGTACCATAGCAGAAGCCTTTATGTACTTCAGTGCATGTACAAATCTAATTGACGAGGTATGTCTTCTTAAGAAACAGATGCGTGTTACTTGCGAAGTAGAGAAGCACGACAATGTATTTTGTGCCTAGATCGACAAAAATAAGTTAGCTACTAATAAATTGACAGACTTTAGGCCGTCTGAAGTTAACTTCAGATTAAGTAACTAAAGCTTAAATGAAAAGCTTTTAAATTATATAAATTCAAAAAAAAAAAAAAGAGACCTTCTAATAAAAAACAATTGCCTAAAATACGATTACATGCAACATTCAAGAAGAGATGAAATGCCTAGAAAACGCTGCGTTTTTCCAGACTTTTTCATTGTTTTTTTTGCTTATTTCTTTTGTTTAACTCAAACTAATTTAATTACTAAGGGTGATTACATTTATCAAATATCTTGGTCTAATCAAAGACGATTAATATCTAGAAGACAGACAAAGGCCATACACAAAATCGTAACCCTAAAAAATAGCCTGAAAACTCTAAAACATCAATTTTATCCAAGAAATTTCAATTACTTTCTAGTTAAAAATGTTTAAATATTGAATATTGTTGCTACCTACTACTAAGTATTGAAATTTCTTGGATAAAATTGATGTTTTAAAGTTTTCAGGCTATCTGGTACTGCGGGATCGGGTTACGATTTTGTGTATGGCCTTTGTCTGTCTTCTAGATATTAATCGTCTTTGGTCTAATGTACATTTGATCAAAGAAATTGGACGACTTCATCAAATGTATTTGATGAAGTCGTCCAATTAATGTATTGTAAGAAATTTGATCAAATATTGAACATCATAATTGGACAAAGATATTTGATAAGTGTAATACCACCCTTAGCTAGATTACTTTTGACAATGTTTGCAAACCCCTAATTCCTATATTCAATCCGACGAACGATTGCAGATCTGTTGCCATAGCAACGCTGATCTGTCAAAAAGTTCCATACAAATTGTTCTGTATAAATATCAAAGTTGCTATAGAGATAAATCTGCGATCGTTCGTCGAATTGAATATAGGAACCGGGCGTAAGTATACCTACCTAATTTTCTAAAATTCTCTTACGACCTAGCCAGACGTTATTTTGCCAAAAATTTAAAATTAACTGCAACAAATCCGTTAAATCACTTATAAATTCTAGAATCTAAATTGTCTGTTATAAATAAAACAATTATACAACACATATTTCTATGTATGATTGAAACTGTTTGCACGTGATTCGAATTATATAGCACTTTAGGTAAACGTACCAATAATTCAAAGATCATAAAAATCGGTCCAGCCGTTCTTGAGTTATAAAATGTAAGCAACCCGACATGTTTTATAATTATAGATGAACGATAAATGGTTTAAATGTCTTCCATTCTAATTGTTTACTTATTTCGTAAATTCGATTGAATAGCGCAGATTTTAATGAGTAGCCTAACAGTACCTATGTACAAATAAAGTGTTTTGGTTTGTTTGTTTGTATGTTTGTGGTAATCTCTGAAAATACTCATCCGATTTCAAAAATTCTTTAACCGATGTGTAGCATGAACTTTCCGAATGAACATAGGCTATATTTTATCAAGGTCACCTATTTCAGGCACCAGTCTCTCACAAAACAGGTTCTTACCTCTAACCTACAATTGTTTGAATTTATCATAATTTTTTAACTGTATTGATTTTATTTTTAAAATTATTATAATATTTCTATGTATGTTTGTGAGAGAAACAAATAAACGATTTGATTTTTGATTTTGAAGGTACCATATGGCTACTTCGTACCACTATTAAGCTAATTGTCTTTACCTATGTCACAAAACTTAAAAGACAATAGTCTCAATGTCACTGTCAAGCTAATCTTTTGTCATCATAGCCCTGATCTGATTGAGAACATGACATTGTGGTAGGTCAAAGAAATTAAACGACTCACGATTATCTCCGATTGTAGGACAGAACCGTGTTGGCCTAGTGTATTCGACCTCGGCTTTCGATCCGAAGGGTCGTGGGTTCGAATCAGGACGTGCAAATTTGGAAAATTTGTATTAAATTAAATTAAATTAAATCGATGGAATTTTCGTTCCGAATTTTTTTGTATGCCTTTTATATAACTAGGTATAAACGTTGAAGGAAATCATCGTTTAGTTAGTACCTACCTAGAAAATTTTGAGATATAAAATGAAAGTGTTAGATTACGTAAGTAAATGCTTTTAGTATCTATGTTATTTTAGTTGTGTTGTAGAAATAAAGGCTTTTTATTAAGCTATTGCATAGCTTCTATCGTGGGCCTTAAGCGTGGAGACCGAATCCAGAAATTCCGTAACGAAAATAACCTAACACCCCCCACTCAGAAAAAATGCTACGCTATTGCGTTACCACGGCAGTCTCCGAGTGCCACACGTCTTTATTTTATTTATTTTTTACAGACAGTCAGCCGAGTCGAAAATTATGTAACAAATAGATCACGAGTTAAAAGCAGACGATAAAATCAATTAATCATTGGTTTAAAAGGAGCAGTAGCGATCACGATTGTAAGTAACTTACTGTAAGAGTAAAAATAATCTACTCTTATCTAACTGTGAGTTCGCCTGTGGCTTTATTTTATAAAAAAAATATTATGCAAACAATAGTGGCAATTCTGAGTCTCGCAAAAGCTAAACTAAGCTAACTAAAAATGTTGCCGTCCCTTTCATAGCGATGGAAATAAAAAGGATGGCAATAATTTTAATTAGTTTAGTTTAGCTTTTGCGACACTCCGAATTGCCCCCAATAAATACATACATATTATACATAGAAAACACCCAGCCTCGTGACAAATATTTAGAGATCATAAAAATATTTGTCCCGCAGCGGAGGGCAAACCCTCAACCTCTGCGTCTTAGGTGAGCCTTCACCTACTACGCCACAGAGGTCGTCAATTATATTAATGGCTGTGCCTTAAGAACTCTTAGCTCTTATGTATTGAAGGAATAAATAAATTATGTACTCAATCAGTATATTGTATATTGTAAAAATAAACTGATAAAATGAAATGTTTGAAGTTAATAATTTAAATAGGGTCTATTTATCCAATAAATATGTAAAATTCGTGTATGATCGTTCATACTTATAACTCTGTAGTAAATTACATATCTAAGAGCCACTTAAATGTAATACCTATAGGATTGCCATTTGCTTATTATAATTAGAAGCTTTAATGAACTTTTCTTGTTCATAGGTCATATCGAGTACTTACATCACTTTTCCTGTATTTATATTTATTCAACTGTATATTATTTGTCATTCAATGGCGAATGGCATTCACGAAGGGAGGCCTATGCCCAGCAGTGGGTTAAAAGTGGCTGATGATGATGATGATATTATTTGTAAAAGAAATAAATAAATAAACTTTGCATAGTGCAAAACAAGTTGAGCCATCTAAGGATCTTTGTAAACGATCTATAGGTATCTAGAATAGATTACAGTATTGCTTCATAAAACTACAAACTAAAGCAGATTATGATATTGTGTGCCGCTGTGGTACCGTGGATAATTTTTATTAGTAATAGATAATTTAGTTAAGTTAGTAATTAAGTAAAGCATTAATTTTAATTAATACATTTAATACAAATGCATTAAACTATTTGTAATGTTTACAGGGTGCTCTATATAGAGCCTCTACATAGAGCCTTGATTTCGCAAAAGCCTTACTTTTGATTTGACAGCAGCTGGTAACTACCGATAAGTTGATTGGTATTGGTACAGTCATATAGGTAAATCAGAAACTCAAAGCTAAAGCTAACTTTATGACGAGAGTTCAGCTTTTCAACCCTCATCGTGGTCCCGGTCTTCTTCTTGAGGTATTCCATCACCTGCTCGGCCTCCACTTCAAAGTGGACGCGTGGATTTTGGATTTATAAATTAGAGTGTGACTCCTTAATACATCTCAATGTTTAGTTCTTTGTTTTTTATTGATATTTTGCTTTATGTGTACATTTTATTTATTAACTATAATGATTTGGAAGTGTTCTAAGCTGTCATGTTGTAGTTAATTTTTGAAAGTAAATAAAGAATTTGAATAGGTATAGAATTTGAATGTAGCTATTTAAAGTTGACTGTACGTAACTTCTAATAAAGTGGTGCTAAGTATTAAATGATGAGTTGAAAGGAGTGGGCGGCTATTATTTAGAAGGAATTTCTGAAGCCTTTACGGTAGTAATGATGACTATTGCAAATTAAAGTAGTGTATTGGAACATTGCTTACCTACTGAAGGTGTTTAGGATGTGTCCTATAGGAAGGGAAAACGTAGGCGAAAATGTTTTGTACATATTGATGACATTTTGGAAAACCATCATCATCATTTCAGCCCATTTCCACCCACTGCTGGGTATAGAAATAGAAATAGAAATAGAAAAATATTTATTTACATTCACTCACACACATTACAGTACTGGTACCCACAATTATTTGTAGGAAATATGAGTGAAGCAAATTGGTCACCACTCAGCATTATTATTATTATTCAGTATAGTCCTCCTCTTTATCACGCCACTCTCTCCGTCCACAGTCTCATCCACTGATTCCCGACCACGTTGACGATGTCGTTCGACCATCGGGCGGTTGGTCTGCCTCTTGGTCGTTGAGCGTCCCTGGGCCACCATTCAGTAATCGCTTTTGTCCATCTTCCATTGTTCATTTTGGAAAATGGACAGATTAAAATTACCATAAAGTTTATTGTAGAATTTAACAATAGTTCATGTAGAATTTAGAGTCATTCTATAAAAAATCGTACTCGAATTCACTCAAAACTGACTTGTCCCTTGACGACTTGTGAATTCGAGTTTTCATGTTCACTTGTTGACTTGGGAATTACCATTATTTAATTTTCACATCTCATTTCATATTTCATTTTAGAATCCTATGAAGATATTAAAGAGTAAAATCAAATACATCTGTTTATTTCACAGTAAAAAAAATACATTTCATAGACAAGTTACAAACCCATCGGTATAATCACCTTAATAGTTTTAAATCCGATAAATCTTGACAATCGTAATCGTGATCACCAGATCAAGTTTAGGATATATCCTAGGCATTATTTATTGCCTAGATTTAGAACTTGCCTGACGGATTGCCGCAAACGGGACAGCACGAGCGAAGTGGAGCATACTGAGCTTTTTGGTGATCGTACCAACGGTACAAATGTTGCTCTACCTGGTTTAGCTTAATGGCAAACTAAAATTATGATAAAAATAGCATTATGTTATTCCATGTGTAAAACAGTAACAAGTAGTTTATGCATGAAAAAATAACATGTACCTATCTAAAAAAAGGGAAATGCTAAGGTTTGTGAAGAATATTATTTTTCGCAAAAGCAGACAACCTTAATAAAAGTACTAATTTATGTCGTAATTTCACACTAATATTATAAAGGTGAAAGTTTATGTGTGTAAGTGTGTAAGTGTGTTTGTTACTCTTTCACGCTCAAACGGCTGGACGGATTTGAATGAAATTTGGTACCAGAATCGCTTATACCCTGGATTAAAGAATAGGCTCCTTTTCATCCCGGTATCCCCGCAGGAACGGAATCTATTCACTGCGCGTAACACCGCGGGGCGCAGCTAGTATAATATATAATGTACTTACCCAGAATACAATCTTAGAATTGAAAAAGAATACAAAATATTTACAGTAAAAGCCAGGAGTTGGGGGAGGCCTTTGCCCAGCAGTGGGTTGACATAGGCTAATAAAAAAACAGTAAAATACTTTATCAACATCGCTAAGTCGGTGAACATAATGCAAAAATCAGCGCTTACAAAGTAGAGCAACATCCAAATCGTTACTTGCACACAAACATACAACCTTGTATGAAGATGCACCAGTAAATAATCACTTACATTAGTATATAAGCACAGAGAGTGGATCCTCAAATCATTCCTTCCACGAACTTGCTCAAAATAACATAGTTTTATCATTGTGCTTGTGACTTTCTGGATTTTCTTGTTGGTGGGTACTTGGGTAGACAAAATATCATTTAACATTATTATTATATCAGTTTCAAAACTATCGTGAGTTGTATTAGACACGGGATTCCCGTTATAATTATTAATTCTTCTTATTCTAATATAATTAATTAATATAATAATTATAATTATATTATAATAATAATTATATCGGTCTCGGGGCGGGTGCTTGGAATATGCCGAGTTTTACTCAAGTAGAAAGAAATTTCACAAACATAATTATATTATTTATTATTATTATACTCAGAAACTACAATACAGCGTGATTCGTGTAATCTAATTAAGATTATCTGCACTGTCATATTATTTTTCATATGAATTGAATACCATATACAATATATTTAATGTTTTTTATAATTAATCTGAAAGCCAACTTTTGGGCAGTCAATTAATTTATTTGACGAGTCATAGTTTGTTCTTATTGAATTTATTTTGTTAATGTGTTACACCTTTGATAATAAATGCATTCTATTCTATTCTATTCTATTCTATTCAATATTACAGAACTTAAGCATGACTCAAACTCATACAAATGGTAGTCAGAATCCGAAAATATTTATTGCTTATTTTTTATATTTTATTTCTGGTAAGTGTCTTAAACCTATTTAGTGTTGATACGTTTTATTATTTCTGTAAATATAGTTGGTGAAATATTATTAATTTATTTATTTTAACCTATCGTGTCCCACTGCTGGGCAAAGGTCCTTTCTCCCTCCTCGTATCTCGGTTCGAAATATTATAAGTAAGTTTAATATTAGTAACGCGTTCACTTCCCATGACGCACATACGGATCATCTCCTCATAGTGCATTGGGCACCGGGAGCTGGGCCGGATAATTTTTATACACGGTGATTCAGTCCAAAGGTTGCCTGGAAGAAATCGCTTTGAGCGATAAGGCCGCCCATTGTGTCACCTTGTATTAGTTCTTAAGTTTTTCTAGTTTTAGTTTATAATCTGGTCTTAACTTTACAATTACTTTTACTTTCTTTGACAAGCCTTACTTTGTACGACTGGCTTCCCACTGAAGCTTGGAAAGGGATCGCTTTTAAAAAAAAGCTAGGCCCACACCACCAGGTTCTTGCCTGATTCTTTCCCTGGTGTAGGGAGTCGCGTTGGAACAGGCATTAGAATCACCTAGCATGTAAAACGAAACTTAAGTGATCCTTGAGGTCCTACAAGAATAAATGATTTTTCTTTCTTTCTTTCTTTCTTTCTGGTGTAACAATTAAAAGTTTTCTATCTATCTATCTCCACTTGCTACGATCCCTTTTGATCGATCGATTTAAATAAATAAATTTTTTTTTTTAGAGCTAGTAAGTATAATATACGATTTAATTACTTTTATTAGATTAATTACCCCCAAAAAAAATTAAATACCGAAACGTGTCTTGGAAACCTTTAGTTAGTTAATAAAATATTATATGTATGCTAGTCTGTAAGGTATTTATTATATGGGCCTTAGATTAAGTAATTCACATCTTGTTACTTATCTTTAGTTGCCTGAAATAAAGATTATATTATTATTATTATATTATTATTTAATTTGTTTCAGACGAAGTCCCACCACTAGTTAGATAGCAAGAAATATCATCAAAATGAAGGTATCCTACTATTATAATCCATCTAATATTATAAAGGTGAAAGTTTGTGTGTGTATGTAAGTGTGTTTGTTACTCTTCACGCTCAACGGCTGGACGGATTTGAATGAAATTTGGTAGGTACCAGAATTGCTTTAATACCCTGGAATGAAAAATAGGCTACTTTTGATTACCGCAGGTAACCCGCGCGGCGCTGCTAGTTGTTCATATTATGTAGAACTATTTTTAATTTGGAGAATAACCAATAAGCTCAATATTAGTTATTTTCATCGCACGATGAAAATAACTAAGAATAATCCTGCATGCAAGTAGAGGAAGGCCGAAAAAAAAGTGGTTTGACTGTGTGAAAGAGGATATGAATGTTAGAGGAGTAGATTCAGAGTTGACGAGTGATAGGAGTGAGTGGAAGAAGAAAACATGTTGTGCCGACCCCACTTAGCGTGGGATAAGGGCAGGAGAATGATGATGAAAATAACTAAGAATAATAAGGACTGCATAGTCCTGATCTTTCAAAGAAGTGATTTATATTAGTACTTTAAACGGTGAAGGATAACATCGTGAGGAAACCCGCGGCTAATCAGTCCCCACACGTATTGACCATTGTCTTTCCTGTGGATTATATTAGTTTACATTATTGAAAATTAGTTATTGTATTGAAATAATAAAGATGTATTCTAATAATAAAAATTGTCTGTTTCAGTTTCTGATAGCGTGTTTACTCCTAGTGGCATCGACCATAGCGGAACCCCCTGTAGATAATACGTGAGTATTCCTTAAAAATTATAACATTACAATAGGGGCAATTCGGAGTGTCGCAAAAGCTTAACTACTTACTAACTAAAATTAATGCCATTCCTTTTTATTCTCATCGCTATGAATGGGACGCCAACATTTTTGGTTAGTTAAGTTTAGCTTTTGCGATACTCCGAATTGCCACTAATATAAATAATTTAGTGCATTTTAAAAAAAAAAAAATTTAGCTACTTGTAAGATCATTTTTCTTCTAAGATTAATTAATTTGAATTAATTAAACACCTTGTTCTAGTATTTATTATGAGGAAAAACCAAGAAAAAAATTGTATGAAATGTACATACAAAAGACTTAAACGCGCTTCATTTTTGACTATAGCTTTTTATGGTACCTAAATATGTTTTTTTTTTTATACATTTGTGATACTTGACTCGATATCGAGGACAGTATCCAATACTGCGGTAAACTGGCGTTAACCCCCCTGTATAGTTCGCGCCACGTAAAAAGAGCTTGGTCGGGGAAGTAGCGGGGGTATGTTTGCGCCTGTGTTCACTCGCTGACGAACCAATAGCACTCGCTAAATCAATGGTATGAAGTGCGCCGCGTTACCTCTTCACCAATCATCGACCACGGAGCAGTTTGACAGCCAGCGCTCTTTTTACGCCAATAAGCCCAAAACATTGCTATCTTTCAGATACCTACCTCCCAACCAGCGCTTCGGTTTCGGAGCACCCTCAGATTCGTATGGAGTACCAGGAGTGAGTCCTGGAGCGCCCCAGGGCAGGACTGAAGCCATTTTTGGGTATATTATTTTACTCGCGGTCCCAAAGGACGTTATACTGTTCTTATGTTTTTTCAAGGAAATGTGATCGCCATTATTAGTAGAATGGTTTTTTTAAACTTTAGGCGCCACACATAACACAAAATGTCATCCGAATCTGCACAGCCATTAGAAGGAGTTAGGTAATAGACACATAAGTGTGTGCAGAAGAAATATAATAAAGATTATCAAGAATTCTTTAGACGAAATGTTATATTTACAAAAATAACCAGACGAATTTATACTCCTCAATGTTTGTATCTGCTCCGATATATCCTCCGATAGAGGGAGGACCTTATGCAGGCCACAGACAAGGGCGTTGCAGTCGCAACTTACTGCTCCAAAACTATTTAATTATTAGTTGAGTCTTCGACACGAGAAGAAGAAGAAGAATGTTTGTATAAATCGTTAATTTTTAAAATAATACACGAACATAGGTAATCATGAATACATTTTTGTGACTTCTTTCTTCATCAATTTCAGAAGCAGACAGTCCAGCTACAATCCTCGATCCTCAGCCACCCGTCCTTCAAGCCAATATGGCGCCCCAGGTCAAGCTAAGACCCCTTCAAGCCAATACGGCGCCCCAGCTCAAGCTAGGACCCCTTCAAGCCAATACGGCGCCCCTGGACAATCCAGATCCCCATCAAGCCAATACGGCGCTCCCGCAAGAACTCCTTCAAGCCAATACGGTGCACCTTCCCAAGCCAGGACCCCTTCAAGCCAATACGGTGCTCCTGCCAGAACCCCTTCAAGCCAGTATGGAGCCCCAGGTCAAACGAGAACTCCCTCAAGCCAATACGGTGCTTCAGCCCAAGCCAGGACTCCGTCAAGCCAATACGGTGCCCCAGGTTTTGGAGGACAGCCTTCAGCGGAGTATGGTGCACCTTCCTCAGGATTCTCAAGGTAAATAAAGAAGGGCTCGTGGCGTAGCTTGCTAAGACTCTCATGATACTTACTTGAAAGAAGTTAAGCAACATTCCGAGAGGACACAACTTGTATGGGTAACCGAAAGTGGCATTAACAGTCAAGCGCTACGTTACCGTACTTTAGAGGGCACGTTTAATTGTAGATTTGTGGCTTTTAAAGTCGTTAAGCCATGACGGAGGCCTAATAACTCCGTCACCAGAGTTGGCCACTAGCTCATACGAACTTTCTTTTACTTTCAAGGTCAATGTCCTTCTAAGATAATTGATACAACTTCTTTAACCTATCCCCCTCTCAATATAATTTTTTTTGGTTACTAGCCAAAGCAACAGTCAGACGTTAAGCCATGACGGATTTGTTAAGCTAATTACTTCTATTTCAGGGGTTCGTCGAGACAGCAAGCCCCCAGCATAGAATACGGAGCCCCGTCGGCGCAGTCAGCTCCTTCTCAAGAATATGGCGTGCCTGGCTTCGGTGGTCAAGGTAACAACATCTTTTTAACCGACTCCAGAAAAGGAAGAGGTTCTATGTTCTACGCCACTTGTTACCCGCGGTGAATAGTTCCGTTCCCGCGGGATTAACAAGATCAAAAGTAGCCTATTTCTAATCCAGGGTATAAGCAATCCTGGTACCAAATTTCATTCAAATCCGTCTAGCTGTTTGAGCGTGAAAGAGTAACAAACTTTTACCTTTATAATATTAGTGTGACTTCATATCCTCAGATGGTCAGCAAGGATACCAGGGCTTGGAACAGACCAGGCAGTACCTTCCTCCTGGTGCTGGTGGTAGAAACGGAAACGGAAATGGATACGATGATGGTAGCAACAATGTAAGATATAATTTTAACACCTGAAATGATTCAACGTGGTTAAAAAAGCCGTGTTGGCCAAGTGGATAAGTACTTCGACTTTAGATCCGAAGGTCGTGGGTTCGTATCCGGCCGTGCATCAATGGCCTTTCGCATCGAAAAATTTACACGAGTTTTTAACGGTGAAGGAAAACATCGTGAGGAAACCAGTTAGCTCTCTAATATAGCGTCGATGGGCTTGCAACCTGTCACGTATGGAATGTTCTGCAAGATGTGGGCATTTACCAAATATATATTTGGACATACCTCTGACTTCCCCCATAGACATCTTCAAAATGATCTTAAAATTGCCTAAAAGATCTGAAAGAAATGTCTACGCTCCCTGAGATAGTCGTGATCATACCTATTTCATTTTGTTTTCATTTCAAGTATTTCAAGAATGTGTTCAAGTTTAAAATGTGTGATCTTAACAGGAGCCCGCCAGCTACAGCTTCGAGTACATGGTAAAGGACGAACCCTCCGGCAACGACTTCGGCCACCGGGAGTCCAGGGAGGGCGACCGGGCTGAGGGACTCTACTATGTTGTACTGCCTGATGGGAGGAAACAGGTAGATATAAGAGCATTAGACCTAGTTCGTTCGTTAACGCTCTTTTATCGAACGAATTCGTTCGTATGAGCAAGTGGCCAACTCTGGTGACGGAGTTTTTAGGCCGCCTAAAGGCCTCCGTCATGGCTTAACGACTTTAAAAGCCGGGACCGACAATTTAACGTGCCCTCCGAAGCACGGAAGCGCTCAGATGAAAATGCCACTTGCGGTCACCCATCCAAGTACGAGTAAGAACGTTGCTTAACTTCGACGATCTATCAAGAACGTCTTAGCAAGCTTCGCATTAGACTTAACATAGTACCTGGACGAACAGCGAGCCTGCCACCGAGAGGGACAAAAAATGCAGGAAATTCGTAGTACAAAATTCGGAGCATCAAGTTTCTGGCCTTACAAAAAAGCGGCACGTGATGAGGGACAAAAGATATAATGCTTCGTCTTCTTTACTCACAAGAATGTTGTTTATATTCTTCTTTGTTTGTGACTGAGAAACTAATATACAGCGCTCTATTTCTTATTTTCTCTAAGTATTAGTGGCAATTCTGTCGATGTCGCCAAAACTTAACCAAACTAACTTGACAGCACTAAAATTAATCCATCCTTTTTATTTCGATCGTTATGAAAGGTCAAATTAGTTAAGTTTTGGCGACATCTAGAATTGCCACTATTTACGTCCTATTTCTTCTGTGGGTCAGTTAAGATGTGCTAAAATGCTCAGACTGTGATCAACCAAATTCTATTGACAGCTAAAGCTGGATATGATTAGATTAAAATAGACAACGGGTTCAGAAACGACTAGAAAAATGTTTCTAATATAGTAAATCAGTCATCTGCCTCCTGATTGTGTACATTTGTCTTGGATTGTATTGTATCAATAATCAAATCAAGCTAATAATTCTAATATCAGATAGGCTCAAGAACTCAAAATAAATATTGTAACTGTTGCAATTTTTAGGCTCAATTGCAGCGGTGAATTTCAAACTATGATTTTGTCATTTCAGACCGTGGAATACGAAGCTGACCAAGATGGCTACAAACCCAGGATATCCTATGAAGACCTGGGTCTAGGTCAAGGGGGTCAGGGGTACGACAACAACGCGCAGAGCTACGACGGCAACCAAGGACCTTACTAGACGACGATTTAACTAAAATCATCAGAACCGATAAAAACTCTTTACATAGAAAGAAAGAAAGAAAGGTTTATTGACAAACAAAAGTTAGGCCTTTACATCTTTACTACTTAAATGATTTATACAGAGTCAGGAGGCAAGCTTTGCCTACACTTAACGGGACACTGTAGTGCCTGGGACATTGTTGAGATGGAATAGGTTTGTAGCACCTAAACCATCCTCTCAGCTTAGCCATGTCCATATTAAAACCGATAAGCATGGAAGCATTGAGTTACTATACTAGATTGTACCTACCTCAATGCATGGAAGATTATAAGCCTGGTAGGTATTTAGTGCACAATCGGTGGTGAGCGCTCAGCGTAGCTGTATCTGTGATGTATTCGTTCGTTCGTATGAGCAAATGGCCAACTCTGGTGACGGAGTTTTTAGGCCGCCTAAAGGCCTCCGTCATGGCTTAACGACTTTAAAAGCCGGGACCGACAATTTAACGTGTGATGTATTAACGACTACATAACAGTGCAGCGTTGATAAATTGCTATGTATGTATGTTCATGAGTGGCCAACTCTGGTGACGGAGTTTTTAAGCCGCCTAAATGCCTCCGTCATGGCTTTATAGCGCCTCCTATGCAACTGGCGGTTTATTTTCAGAATGATGGTTTTAGTTTTTATTTATTTATTTTACGACGACGTATGCTGTTCACAGGATTTTGAGTCATATTATTTAATGTGTAAAGTACAAAACGCTTAGTAGAAAACTAAGATTGTAATATTTGAAGTAATTAAATGGTTAACTTTCTGGAGGACGAGCTGAGTGATACACTTTCATGTTGAAGAAAATAGGTGTTTATTGTGTGACGGCGTAATGAGTTGTGTCTCTAATACATGATTGTTACTATATTGAAAGCTATGGCTAAATGCTGAGTGTGCACTCACACTACATCTATATTTTTGGGGACAAATAATTCTAATGTGACAACATTAAAATTATTTGCTTACAATTGAAATACCTCTAACATATCAGATCCAATCTATTACTCACACTACATCTATATTCTGAATCTGATACGTTTTACAATTTTTCCACTATTTATTAATTGAAAATATGAATTACCTTAGCATTATTTATTGAATATTTCTTAATTAAACAATTTTAAAACTTTATTACTTAAATTATCTGATTAAGGTAGGTATATAATTTAAGAAATTACACTATTAGTTTTATTTATGAATTTACCTTCTAACTGTTCACAATTTTTTTATTATTTAATCTTTAAAAATCACAATTATTTTCATAATACAAATAATCACCAATATCATAATATAACATACAGCATTACTCTTAAATCAAATAAATCAATCTACTAGGTACATTACAAATATCAAATATTTTAAAAACAAAAATTTTGTTAAGTTATCAAACATACAATTTTTATTATGAATACAGTAGTTACATACTCGTATTAACCTTCTATAAATGTATTTTGCTAGTTGATGCAAAATATATCATAAGTACTGTTAGCAACAAAAACTAATTGACTGTAACAAATATTAAAATCAAGTACACGACAAAGTAACATTATAATTATGACATAAAATATATAGTTTTATTCGAAATTGATTTACGTTATTATAATTAAATTTAAATTTTATTTGGATTTATTTTATTTTATATTTTACTAAAACAATGATTACTCATTCTTTACCTTGTTACATAACAACATTTTGTTTAAACTTATTTTATTCTTTTACTACACTTAAAATTATGTCTACCGGACTTAAAATTATTTAATCAGTAGCCAAAATCATAGTCATGGTCATACTCAAGTCATTAGTGTTTAGTAATCTATCCTTTCTCACGAAATTTATTTCTATACTTCCAAGTCAATAAACTTCTTTCCTTTTCATAGTCCGTATGAGTCTTTCCTTCACTAATTAACTGGCATACTTTCCAATCTATTTTCTCATTCTCATTGTCTTTCACAAACTTTTCATCTTCACAATCCACATTTGAATTATTCTTCCTACATAATCGGTATACACTTCGATCAATTTTTTCATACTTTTCTTCTGTACCATTCGTCTTTGACATATTGTCTTCCGACAACTGTATTAAATCGCATTTATCATTACAAACATTTTTATTTATTTTTATATTTACGTTACATTTTTCATTAAAATCATTCGTATCATTTTTATCTTCTCTAAATAAATCTCCTAAATTCCATTTATTTGTTTCATATTCATCCTCATGCTTACTTTTATTCTCTTTCGTACTATAAACCTTTAAACACTCGTACTTACGATCATCACTTTTGTCCGTATTAAATTTCATTACTTTGTTTATTCTAACATCATTTCTGTACATGGGAACTAAAGAATGCGTGATATCATTCGTACTCGGTAACTCTGGCGTCTGATTTCGCTGAGCCTGCTGAATTTGCAACTTGGTAGATTTATTGCGACACACGGGTTGCTTTTGAATATTATAAAATTGCATATTTTTGTGAAAATAGAGTCTGTCTTGTCTGTCTGTTACATTTTTTAACATTATTTCTTCCTCAATAGCAACTTGAATAGCTTCATTAAGTGAATTTGGCTGCCTACATTTTAAAATAAGACTAATACGATGGTTTGAAAGTCCATCGCTAAAACATTTTATGGCAGTTTTTTCGTTAATTGGGAATAAAATATTACGATTTTCATCTTGTGAATTACCTAAAAATTCTAGTTGGGCATAGGTTAAATCTACTAAAATTTTCTCAATTTCTTCTCCGAATTCCTGAATAGTTTTATAATAACCTTGTTTGCTATTTAACATTTGAATTTGTAAAGAAGTATGTGATTTTTTGGGCAATAAGTATTTCTTCATATCAGTAATTAATTCTTGCACATTTTTGTATTCTGATTTTAAATAAAATTTACCTCTTTCACTAAGCCTGGTTTTTAACACAAAATTTATCAGAACTTTCCTTGCGCTCTCACATAACATTTCATTATAAAAATCTATTCCATCAATTAAATTTCTCGTCACACATTCATCATCATCATTCATAACTGGTAGAAATTCTAAAGCGGTACTAAAGTCAAAATTTTCTGAACCCATTTTCATTTAATACGTTAACTATCTATTTTATTCAAAACTTTACTTTAATTTATATCATTCATGCACTCGTATTTAAAAAAATCTTTCAAAGAAACACACAACTAAAATCTTTCATAAAAGTTTAAAGAATTCGACTGACCTTATTTATGTTAATTTATACCTTTATCTATACATACGATAAGTCAATAATTATTTCTCCACTTTTACTTCCGTTAACGCTCTCTGCGTTTGTAGTCTGCTGACCTAGAGGCGAAGACTCGTCCTAGTCCTGCTGCTCTGGCTGCTTGGCTATCCGTCCTTGGGCTGGATGGCTGCTTGGGCCGGGCTATACCCTGGACACCACTGCTAACTGAGCCGGGAACCTACCCTGACTCCTCCAACAAATAAATTCTTCTTTGTTCTTTCTTCTCAATCTTCATTAACTTTTCTTCATAAAATTATATTTTCATTTTTCATTATTTATGTTTCTTCAATAAAATACCTTCATTCTTCATAAATTCACTTCTTCAACATTATTATCTTCTTTCTTCATTATTTATTCTTCTTACTTCACAATTGACAGTATTTCCTTTCTTCATAATCTTCATTTACTTTTAAACTTCTTTCTTCAATAAATTCGTATGTTTCATTTTTCATTTAAATATTTGTCCGTCTTCTTTATTATTTTTCTTCAATTTCTAGAGACATTTTCCCATCTATATTTTTGGGGAAAATGTTCGATGCACTATCTTCTGTAGGTATGTCGTTTTCGGCAAGGTCTATCGTTTTCGGCAAGGTCGCCATGTAATATTTGAAGTAATTAAATGGTTAACTTTCTGGAGGACGAGCTGAGTGATACACTTTCATGTTGAAGAAAATAGGTGTTTATTGTGTGACGGCGTAATGAGTTGTGTCTCTAATACATGATTGTTACTATATTGAAAGCTATGGCTAAATGCTGAGTGTGCACTCACACTACAAGATTAACATTACCTAAGTACCTATTCTTTAAACGTTTACTCATATTTTTATATTATATGTAATACTTAGGTAGGTACCTACTTACTTACTTACTTACCTACCAAATTATTTCATTTATATCTCTGCTTCACTAAAGGTAATTAATTCTTTTTTTATAGTAGTACGTATAGGTATAGAGGTAGGTACCTACCTACTCGTATCTCGTTTATTTGTCTTCTTATATAAAAGTTCTTAAATATTTACATTCATTTAAAATTGATTATAAAAAAAGTACTTTTAATAAACAAATATTTAATTAAAATTTGTGATTATACTTAAACTAAAGGGCCTTGGCCAGTATTTGTAAATACAAAATTATCTCTTAAAATAATGTTCTATTTTCTTCTTATTTATTACTTAGTAAGTTAAAAGCAATTATACTCATTTTGTAAATAAAAGGTTTAAAAACTATTCTGTCTATTATTAAAATTAATACCTGTACTCATTTATTTTACAATTTGGTGTAGGTAGGTAATCAGAGGCATGTCCAATAACAGGACATCTAGGTACAATGTAAAGCACCTACCTACCTAGGTAGGTATTGATCGTTACTGCTGGAAGTTAAACTATCAAATAGATCCTATAAGTAACTCAACTGGACTTTATACGTAGGTACCTAGATTTATATAGGTAGGTAAGTTAATACTCTAGCATCCACCCGCGGCTTTGCTCGCGTGGTACTTACTTGGGTAATAAGTAGCCTAAATGTTATTCCGGGTCATAAACCATTTAAACTCCAAGTCTTCAGACAAATCAGGTTAGAAGTTGCTTAGCTTGGAACTAGGTGATGCTGTGTGAAATGTCCCAGGCTATTTATTTATTTATTACTAGCTAACTTGATTGCTCATATAGGAAAGGAGATATTGAACAATACTTAAAAAAAAAATCAGGAGCAGCTGATTTTTACGTCAGATCGCTAGTGTTGCCACAAGGCAAAAAAAAAGTTATGCCAGCGTACCCATTTTTCATTGAATTAGTGCGCCGAAACCCGAGCGTTTCTTATAAATGTTATATGAAAAAATAATGCGTTAAATAGTGCCTCTGCCAGTAGGTTTACTTTATGCAAATTCCTAGTGCAACAATATAAAAAGTCGATGTAAAGTTCTAGGAACAAAATATTGTGGTACAGTCAGGCAAAACAAATAATTTGCATAAGCCGACCAATTTAGGTATTAGTAACAAAACTACTTACTTACAGTCTTACCACCTAACCACCTAACCACATAAAGAATGTCATTATCTCTTGAACCAAAGAGGCACTATTTTTTTCAGCTTTGCCCTAATTATGCACTATTTTTTGGGCATAAAAAAAATGTGAATTCTCTTATGTGTACGCTGCCTTAACGCACACCGTTTAGACTCTAAATAAACGGTGTTCTAATCTAAATCTAAATTTTAGAGCAAAAGGAAACGTCCGTCCCGCTCGACGTATCACGACAATCTGTCATTTTTCAGTGGGGACTTTTCAAACTACCCTCAATTACTATGATATTGGATTTTGCGTTATTAACCTTTTATATTTATGTATTTACAAAAAAAATATCTATGCAAACCTAATTAACAGAAACTAAACTACTACATATTTACATAACTGTACAAAATACAATTAGAACCAGTTGAGCCACCTAAGGATCGTTACAAACGATCTATAGGTAGCTCAACTGATCCAAACCACTGCCAGACGGAAGCAAACCTACCTAGTATATCAGTCATCTGGTTCCTATAACACAAGTATTAAATTGCTTAGCCTGGGACTAGATGACGCTGTGTGGAATGTCCAAGGATATTTGTTAAGAAACTATCATTGCCTATCGTTATCAACTCTAAAATCTTAATTTATTCAACTAGGGGGTAAAATCGATCAGTAAGTATTATACTAGATTAGAATCAGATTATCCCAATTTATATTATAATGAAAACACTATTATAATAACCTCCTAAGGCCCAAGCTAAATTTGCCTTGGTTTAGATTATCACCCAATGTTCTTCCGCAAGGACATATTGTGTTACTGTGCTTACCGCCCAGATGGAAAAACAAAAAAAAAACTTTGTTACAATGTTTTCTTGGAAGAGATCTTTTTTCCTAGCACTATTGGTATAAACAAGAATAGATTTAGGTAATAATACATTCAAAATGTTTTGTTCATGTTTGAGAACATTGGGCTGTTATTCATAAACATTTCTAATTTTTATGTTCTCAGAGGATGACATTGGGCTATTAGGAACACAAACAAAAAAAGAATAATTTCTTACATAAATCAATGTATTTAGAACTATGGCACCGTTTTGACAACAGTTAGTATTTTTCTTACATAATATAAACCCCTAACAGTCTTTACAAAGTTAGTTTAATCACTTTTATAAAACTTAAAGCTACTTCAAGGGCATAAATCAACAAAAATAGCTTCTTATCAAACAAGGTAATAAAACGCAATGTTAGGAGATCACTCACTACCTAATTAATGACGATAGCAGTTATATTTCATCAAATTATAGCAGTACTTAGTGCTATCAATATATATAAAACAATAAGCATTTTTCTGCAATCAACGCACAGACCAAACCGCTGAAGCTATGAAGCTGAAATTTGGAAGGTAGCTTCCTTTTAAAACAAAAGTGAGCACTAAGAAGGGATTTTTCGAAATTCCACCCCTAAAGGGTTGAAAAGGGATGAAAACCGTTGTATGCAACTTTTTAATGCGTGAAGCGATTTTCTTCAAACTTGGTTTAAATATGGTAAATGATAAATAAATTTACATGTTAATCAGAAATTAAAAAAAAAAAGCCTGATAAGGGGTGAAATGGGGTGTCAAAGTTTGTATGAGAACTTTTTAATGGGTAGTTCGATTTGCTTGAAACTCGGTTACAACACTAACAATGCAAAATAAATATATACGTGTTTTAGGGTTTTTCGAAAAAAACCCTTTAAAAGGGTGAAATGCAATGTCAAAGTTTGTAGTGAAACGTATTGAAGGGAAGCGCGATTGGCTTGAAAATCGGTTTGGATACTAAAAATACAAAATGGTTGGACACGTGTTTCAGGAATTTTCAAAAAATACCCTAAAAAGGGGCAAAAAGTGGTGTCAAAGGTTGTATGGAAAATTTTAAACGGGCTTAGCGATTTGCTTGAAACTCTGTTGCTTAAAAAACAAAATAAATAGACACGCGTTGAAGGGTTTTTCCAAAAAACCCTTAAAAAGGGTGAAATCCGATGTTAAAAGTTTTAAGTGAAATGTATTAAAGCGAGGTGAGATTGACTGGAAATTCGGTATGGATACTACAAAATAAATGGGCAATTGTTTTAGGGTTTTTCGACAAAACCCTTATAAAGAGTGAAATTCGGTGACAAAGTCTGAAGTGAATTTAAACGTATTAAAAGGTGGAGCGATTTGTACGACAAAATCAGTTGTAACGCTTAAAATACAAAATAAAAAACCTTTAAAGAGTGAAACGCGGCGGTTTTTAAAGCAAACATTAAAGCTCGCTTCGCTCGCCCGGTAGCTTCTTAAATATTTTGCAAGCAAATTTATCTGTGTCAGACGATAGAGTATGAACCGAACAACAGGTCAGCCTTAGCTATAAGCAAAATTAAGAATCAATGACGCATTTGTGTAAAAAAAAATCGGCTCGCTACGCTCGCAAACTTTGAAGCTCGCTTCGCTAGCCCGGTGGCTTCTTCAATATTTTGCAAGCGAATTTATCTGTGTCAGACGATAGAGTATGAACCGAACAACAGTCAGCCTTAGTTAGCTATAAGCAAAATTAAATACAAATACAAATTGTTTATTTAACAATTTGTATTTGTATTTGTATTTAATAATTAAGAATCAATGACGCATTTGTCAAAAAAATTCGGCTCGCTACGCTCGCAAACTTTGAAGCTCTCTTCGCTCGCCCGGTAGCTTCTTCAATATTTTGCAAGCGAATTTATCTGTGTCAGACAATAGAGTATGAACCGAACAACAGCCAGCCTTATCTATAAGCAAAATTAAGAGTCAATGACGCATTTGTCTAAAAAAAATTCGGCTCGCTACGCTCGCAAACTTTGAAGCTCGCTTCGCTCGCCCGGTAGCTTCTTCAATATTTTGCAAGCAAATTTATCTGTATCAGACGATTGATTAAGAACCGACCAACAGCCAGTCTTTTCTATGATAACCATACTACTACAAGCAAAACCAAGTTTCACATGACGCATTTGTCTTAAAAAAGTTCGGCTCGCTTCTGAGTCAAAGAAGTTCTTGGTTCAAAGCTTTTGTTTTTTAAGTATTGCAACAGAGTTTCAAGCAAATCGCTAAGCCCGTTTAAAATTTCCTATATATTATGCAAGCAAATTGAACTGTGTCAGACCATAATAGGAACCGACCAACAGTCAGCTTCTTTATGAAAATCGTAAACAAAATCAAGTGACAGTAAAAAAGTTTAGCTGACTGCGCTCGCACCATAGCTTCTAGAATATTTTGCAAGCAGATTGAACTGTGCCAGACCATAGAATATGAACCGACAAACAGTCAGCCTTTTCTATGAGCACCGTAAGCAAAATCAACGTAGGTAGCCACTTTAAATACAAGTTAATACAACCTTATGATCCCTTCACATTTGAGAGGTAGTTTTGAAAATAAATGTTACGAGACCTTTTTGTTGTGTTGTGTTGTGATATAAATTCGATTTTACTCCATTCATTCACTCTATTTTGGTTTAATTTCTAGAAATCCCTTCTATGTAGGTACACCTCCATTTATCAAGATTCACTTTTCTCAAAATAGCCAGTCAGTACGACCAGTGTTTAAGGTAGGTATACAACACGCGAGCGAAGCCGCGCGGGTCTGCTAGTAGTTACTATAACAGTAGTAAAACCACGAGCTCTTCCCCTACCACGACTACGGCTACCCCGGTTTTCACGGTTTGCTGATGTTAAGCTGATTTGTACATCTTCGTCTGTATCAGTGTCGCCAGAGCTTAAAGATCTATTTTCCGGCCTGACGACGAATCGTGGGTCGCCAGTGTCTCTATCTGAAGGTGCAAAATCTTCCAAATGAGAATCATTTAGTAAATTTTCAATGTTTTCACTCCGTAATTCTGAAAAAGTTTTGTTGTTATTAAAGCTTACTGTGCTTCCATAAGAACATTTTATAACAGCTAACTAATAAAACAACGGCCACATGTCCTCACACAAGAACATAATAAATGTGTGACAAAAACAACAGAAACGAAAAAGGTACTTACTTAAATAATAAGAGTCAACTACTCTTTAGTCTTTTACCGTTAACATTTACTTGTTTTATAACTAAACAATCACTTGATTATACATTTAATTGCCGATTTGACTTACCTCCACCGTGCGTGCGCTCCCTATTTGACATTTCGGCAACCAAATGGCAGATTGTCTCTGATAGGTTCCCGTCAATCAAGCTAAAAATACGTCACTAATATATCTTCCAATCAGGTAACACCAAACAGATCGGTACTTTGGCGCGACTTTTCAAAATATCTTAGCACTACTGTTATGACCTCCTACAAGAACATTGTGTCACTAGGACTTCATTATGCTAATTGAAGCTGGGCGGATACCAGTTCTTTCTAAAGTCTTTGTAGGAGAACGTTGGGGCGCAGGAGGTTAAAAACAATTTATTTCGGAATCGAAACAGTAATATTTACAAGAAAGTAATTTAAAAAACCGGATGTAAGTACTGACATTACAATGAAAAAAACAATTTTAGTACCTAACTTAATTAACTGAAAATACGAATCAAAAACATAAATTAAAATACTCTACTGAAATTGTATAAAATCAAAAGAACTGCCTGATTACTTAAACTTTAATTTAACAACTAAAAATCGGCACTTCAGCTTAATCACAGAATACAATAGCTAAATGCAGTAATTTTAAGTCTTGTAACTATAACAATATTAATTTGTTTTTAATTACGTTGAAAGCGAATGATGTGCAAAACGTCAAAACATTTTGAAAATATAAGCATTTTTATTTTATATTTTATATTATTTTATTTTATATTACAAACAAAAATGTATGTTCAAATTCTTATTTAGATACATTTTTATTTATTATGATGATTTGGTTGTCGTATACCTACTACGTATAATTTAAGTAATCACTAACTTACAACTAATTTTAAGTAGTTTAGATTTTGGTAACATTTAGACTACAATTTCTTCTCTATCTTATCTCAAAAATTTGGCGACTTCTGTGGCACGCGTGGTGCTGGTTTGATTCTCGTGCAATTTTTCAAAATTAGAGTATTTTACAGCATGGTAATTTAGTATTTTTATCCATTTTTCCTTTGTAAATAGAGATTTACGAAAAAATAGTCAAAAATTAGTACAAGCACAGATTATATAATACACTAGTACAGATGCCTCATGTAGAACATTGAAAACAATCCTGAATTTGCGGGCAATTCGTCGGGCTATCCCGTTTTACCTGTGTTCCTGAGTCAGCGCCATCTAGCGTTCATGTCATGTAATTTTATTTTATTTTGTAGAAATTGATTTAGGAAATAAAATAATGGGCTATTTTATTTCGTTATATTGAAAAAAATATATTTAAAACAGAAAATGTATGATTCTGGCAAAATTTAGGCATTTTCATAAATTTCCAGAGACTTTTTTCCATTTTTCTTTCTTTCTTTCTTTCTTTCTTTACAACCATCTTATAAGAGGATGGGATACCATGGTACAAGTAAGATTTTTGTCTATTTCTTCGAAGATGTCTCTATTGTCTATTGCTCTGTAGATTATTGTCTATGAAAAAATAAATGATAAATGATAAATGATAAATAAATGATAAATGATTTATTTGTAACATACACACACATAATAAAAACAAAAAGAAAAACACAGTTGGAAATGTTACAAAGGTCTGACTCAGCACTATGTTGCGCTTATAAAAAAAAAACACAACGCTGATCTTCCGTCAGATCCAGGGTACACTATACTTACACATAATTACAAAATACGACATTATTTAACAAAAATTATGTCCGAAAGAGACACTTAAATAAATAAAAACAGAAAATGAAAAACTCTCAAGTCTACCAATTAAGTACCTACTACAAATGAAAAAAAAACCAAAAAAATCATAAAAATAACGCTAACTAATAAAATAACCTACTCAAATAAACATTAACTTAAGATTGATTTAATAGCTCAATAATATATGTATATTATGGCTGCTAAACATGTTATGTAAAGTAGAAGAAAGGCCTACTACAAATTATAAAAAACTAAAAAAATAAATTGGCTATAAAATAGAAATTTCATTTTGAAGATCCGCTACTGCTTTCTGGTGTTCAATTAGGTATTTTTTAAGTTTCAGTCGAAAACTATTTATGCCCTGGAGATCTCTTATTGGTGGGGGTATGTTGTTCCAACACTTTGAAGCTGCGTATCTGAAACTACCCCTAAATGCGGCTGATTGATGCTGCGGCGTAGAGAGTTGTTTCGACACCTTTCGAGTAGATCTCTTAGAAAAAAATGATATTTTTTCGAAGAGATAAGGTGGAGCTCCATGCTTAACAACTCCAAATAGCCAAAACAAAATAATTATAACAATCACAAACATTTTTACAATCAACTTTCCATATAATTACACCACCATTCATCCTCATTCAAATGTAATTCTATTCATAAATACTTTTGCCTAGAATGAGAGGTTTTTCTTTCGAGTATTAAAAAAATAATAATAATAGTATTTAGGAACTCGGTAGATGGCGTTACTTTTTACTACTTTACTTTTTTTTTCAAACGTCCCCCTATGGTGGTATTAATGAACCGATCTCAATCCGCGAGAGTGAAATAGAATGATTCAAAAACCTACAAGATAAAACGAGACCGCCATAGTACTTACCCGGGTTAGTACGATTTACCACCCTAGTAACGTAGTCAGTTCAACGCCATCTACAGAGTTCTTGGAAACTATGTTTTATTTTTAATACTCAAAAAGAAAACCTCTCATTGCTTAAAGCCGGTTTCTCGAACGCAGATCATCTCAAAATTTACTAATCATTGGTCAAATCACGTGACAAGTGTCAAATGAGGAACAAATTCGTGAACACAGCCCCCTGATTGTGTAACTTGTCTCGGATTGTATGCAAGTTGTATCAAAGCAAAAATCACAGTAAATCGCAAAAATAACCTTCAGATTTAACGCTGATTAACGGACGGTTTCAATATTAAACTAACCAATGATCGTAGATTGATCGCCATAGCAACTTTGTTTAGACAACAAAAAATGTAGGACACTTTTTGACAGATAACAATATTACTATGGCGACAGATCCACGATTATTAGTAAGTTGAATATTGCAACCCAGCATAAGTAAATTAGTAAGTAACTTACTTAAATGCTATTATAGAATTGACGAATTTGAAAATGACAATAATTTAATAATAACCTAGATACCCATATTATACCTAATATATTTTTTTTTGTCCTGTCTTTTTTTTATTTTTTATTTAATTAAGTAATATATCATTTTATTCATTGACATTTTGTAAATCCATGAATTGCATGCCTTAGTATTAGGCAAAATACATTGATACACGCAATGTTAAACATTATCCTAAGACACACATGTATTTTGTGCAATAAAGATACTTTGACTTTGACTTAATTACTGTCATATTTGACAGTTGTTTTCGCGATTTACTGTGATTTTTGCTTTGATACAACTTGGATACAGTCCGAGACAAGTTACACAATCAGGGGGTAGACACATTTGACCGTTAGTTAATTTTGGAGAAGATCTGCGTTCGACCGGCAGTAAGACATTTTGAAAACATTATTGACTTCTTAATTAGGTCTCCGTTTACCGTCCGTTTAAGTATTAAATCTACAATTTATATAAATAATTATTTATATAAAAAAACGGCACTTTGTGCGTAATTTTTAAGTACGACCAAAATGACTTCTGAACAAATAAATAAGACAATATACTGGGTGTAAAAAGACTACTACCGAAAACTGATGGGTTGCAATCAGACCATAGTACTGAACATAATTAGGGGAAACATTTTTTTTTTTTTTTTTACCTTAAATATTTTCTCGTCAAATAATTTAAGTTTAGCTTTGGCGACATCCCGAATAACCACCAATGGGGGCAATTCGGAGTGTCGCAAAAGCTAAACTAAACTAACTAAAATTATTGCCATCCTTTTTATTCCCATCGCTATGAAAGGGACGGCAACAATTTTAGTTAGCTTAGTTTAGCTTTTGCGACACTCAGAATTGCCACTAGTGGCTATTTAAAACTTAAAAGTGAACGCGCGAGTGAAATCGCTGTCGGAAGAATGATGTATTTTATTATGTTACGTTATTTTGCAGTAACAATACATATTTAAATGTGGATGTGTTGCGCTTATGCATTCCGGTTCATTGTTGTACCTGAAATATATATAAAATACATAAAAGGTAAGTTTAAATGCAAACTAATGCCCAATTCCTATATCCAACGTACGGATGACCTCAATAAAATAATTTTAAATATTTTTTCTGGTTCTAATTGTATGTTGTACAAAAAGATAAGTTCAAATGAGCAAACTTAATGCCCTATTCCTATATTCAACGCATGACCATCGATCTATCTCTATAGAAACGTTTAATACAACACAAAATGTATTACACTTTTTGACAGATAACAACGTTGCTATGACGATTGATCTACAGTGTGTACGTTGGATATAGGAACCGGTCATAAGCCAATTGTAAAATAATAATTGTAAATAAAACGATTGTAATTAAAACCATATTAAAGGAATTGGGGGAGGCATTGCCCAGCAGTGGGATGATATAGGCTAATTAAAAAAAAAAAAATTAAAACCAATTTTAATTAAAACGATTGTACTGAATAAATACATTTAGACTTTGAGTTTGTCTATATACTCACATCAAAAGAGCATCGAAGCGCAGCGAAGCGGAGCGCAGTTTCAGTGTCATACGAATTACAACTTTATTTTCATTACTATAATACTTATTATCGCAGAGAAGGCGCGCGGATTCGAATGCGCCGGAATTCCCGCGGCGCCGCGGGCATCCTCGCGACTCGTTCGAGTTTCTCATGCGATAATAAGTATTATAGTAATGAAAACAAACTTGAAATTCGTATGACACTGAAACTGCGCTCCGCTTCGCTGCGCTTCGATGCTCTTTAGAATCACAGACATTAGAATCACCTAGCATGTAAAACGATACTTAAGTGATCCTTGAGGTCCTACAAGAATAAATGATTTTTCTTTCTTTCTTTCTTTCTTTCTTTCTTTTGGTGTGAGTTGAGCCTTAGTATACTTACGCATTAGTTCTAGAAATGTCCCTCGTGTCGAACACAAATCTATCTTCGCTCTTGAAGTGTTCCGCTGAAGCCTCGTACACTCCGAGACCGGGCTTAACCGACACCTGTGTTTATATTTATTATTATTAACCGACATCATCTTACTAACAGTTTCGGCTTAGACGTCATGGGTTCCGTGGCCAAGTGGTTTAGGGCAGCCCGGCTAAACGGCGATCGCTTGTATCATCGGGTTCGAATCCCGTCGAAGTCCGTAACTAATTTTTCATGTAGCCTATTAGTGTATCTTGTTTTTATTAATAATTATTGATATTCAGGTGTTTGTATGCGTCAAACTAGCGCCGTCGATTATTTTATTATTAACGAAAACAGAGTTTGTTGGCCACCAAGTGCGAAGTTGCACTTTTACATAGGAATTAAAAAAAAGCTTATGATAGGTTTCACAAACTGTACATTCAGTGTTTTAAATTCCTTTGTTCAACGTAATAATAGAATAAAATAGGCGTAATAGGCGTTAAGTGAGTAAGTGTGTTTGTTACTCTTTTACGCGCAAACGGCTGGACGGATTTCAATGAAATTTGGTACCTGAATTGCTTATACCCTGGATTAAAGAATAGGCTATTCCTAGTATTCCCACGGGAACGGGAACTATTCACCGTGGGTAACACCGCGGGCCGCAGTTAGTCTTCCTATAAATAGGCATTTTGAGTTACATTCTATTTATTTTCCTCCAAATATTCACCACTTTGTCAAGTTTTGGATCGAATTATGGGTTAAGTATAGTATATTGTGATTGACTCACCTTTATTTGATAATAGTCCTTATTAACCTTGGCGTTAGCGTTGAATTTCCCGACGTAACCATCAACGTCTCTATTTGCCTGAAACGCGAGTAATCGACTGTTGACGCGGCGACGCATCACCCACGATATTGAAGATAATGTACGGGGAAGGCATTCAGATCTGAAAATATAATGAAATTAGCATTGAGTTACTATACTAAAGAGTCACAATCTAATAGCTGACATCACTCAAAAAATGTCCGAGCAATGTTCTACATACCTATACTACAATGACATTTGCTCGAATGTTGACGTTATGACGTTTGTTTTAATGTTCAACGTTCAACGTTCAAACGCTTGCAGTTCAAAAAAATGATAATAGATGGCGTTACGTGTTGCGATTTCGAAATAATGTCTCTGGAAATTCATGTAAACACCAAAATTATGCCAGAATCATACATTTTCTGTTTTAAATATATTTTTTTCAATATAACGAAATAAAATATCCCATTATTTTATTTCCTAGATCAATTTCTACAAAATAAAATAAAATTACATGACATGAACGCTAGATGGCGCTGACTCAGAAACACAGGTAAAACGGGATAGCCCGACGAATTGCCCGCAAATTCAGGATTGTTTTCAATGTTCTACATGAGGCATCTGTACTAGTGTATTATATCATCTGTGACTGAGATAAATAAGGATTTCGACGACTAATTTGCATATGGCGCATTCTTAATGTAACACACACAGATAGTATAGAGTAATTACATATAAATAATATGATCACGACAATACACCTATTTCAGGCACCAGTCTCTCACATTTCTTTGTAATAAGTTAGAACCGACACTTATTTTTGGATTATTTTTAACTGCATTTATTTATTTTTTAAATTGATTTTATATTCCTGTATTTATATTTAATTAACTGTATGTATTTTCTGTGAGAGAAATAAATAGACATCGTCCAAAGCGCATAGGTATCAATTTTTATAATGTTTTACCTGACAGTATCAGTAAGTTGGTTAAAGTATATTTGACGAAAGCTTCCGCTACTCGCCAATAGATGGCGTCAGATATCGAGACATCGTCCAAAGCGCATATCAATTTTTATAATGTTTTACCTGACAATATCGGTAAGTTGGTTGATATATTTAACGAAAGCTTCCGCTACCCGCCGATAGATGTCGTCAGATGTCGAGACGTCGTCCCACGCGACGCATGCGCACCAGTGCGGCTCGATGCCTGCTTCACTGCACGAACGATTCTTTGGTATCTGTGGATAAAAGAATTCTTTCACCAATTTGTAGCTTAGACTTTCCGAATGAACATAGGCTATATTTTATCAAGGTACCTAGGTACCACGTGAGCGAAGCCACGGGCAAGTAAGTTAGTGTTTATAAAAAAAAATGAAATGAAATATGATCGACTGTAAACATGTCCTTTCAGATATTTTGGCATATAAAGATGTTAAAGGGGTAGTCAGAGGTATGTCCAAATACATACATATTTGGCCCACGTTTTGAAGAATTTCTATAGATATACTTCTTATTCTTCTTACCGGCTCAAAAAGACTCAGCCCCCGTTTCAAATCCGCCCCCCGTATTCTATAATCGTTCATAAGTTCCTTCATGCCCATAGCGTCGAGCAAAGTCGCGTGGATATCATGCGGTGTGGTCAGCACCGCACTGTTGTTTAAGAATACGGGCTCGATGTCCGGACGTGAGCGCTTCAGAGATTCCGGTATACGGACCGCCATTAGCGGCATTCGCTCCTCGAATTTGCCTTGCAGCGTTGCTCGGACGTTTGCGTATCTGGAATTGATAGTTCAGATTAGATATAGGTCGCGCCCATTAGGACCCCACAGGTACTATAGAGCCACAATCAGACAAACAAAATGTCCGCGCCAAAACTCGGCGCACGTTACGTAGTGCGCCGAGTTTTAGTTTTTGCGTACAAGCGACATTGAACAAACAAACGACATAACGTGTACATTCAAATCTCAAATGTCATTGTAGAACATTGAATTTGCTCGGACATTTTTTGAGTGTTGTCAGCTATTAGATTGTGATTCTTTAGTATAGTAACTCAATGGTCGCGCCACGTAAAAAGAGCGCTGGCTGTCAAACTGCTCCGTGGTCGATGATTGGTGGAGAGGTGTTGCGGCGCACTTCACACCATTGATTTAGCGAGTGCTATTGGTTCGTCAGCGAGTGAACACAGGCGCAAACATACCCCCGCTACTTCCCCGACCAAGCTCTTTTTACATGGAGAAGACCTATAGACAGATTTTCTTTAGGTAATGGAACAGCCCAAGCAACAAAAATAATAAAAACACAGTTATTATTAGTTTTCAATAAGTAAAATGTTGCACCTGGGTCCATCATAAACAACAGTATGTCATCGATGCGCCAACTAGCTCAATAAAAAGCGCTGTTTTTTAAAGGCTTATAGTAATTTCACTTTTAAAACTATCGTGAGTTGTACTAGACATTATAATAGCACACGGGAAATTACTCACGTAAAATTATCGTCGATTTAGATACCGACAATCGACAATCGACGATAATTTTACGTGCGTAATTTCCCGTGTGCTATTATAATGCTTATTGTAATGGAAAAGATTGAGCTAGAAAGATACTATAAACACAGTTTTTTCGTAATTTTCAGGCACTATCTTACCTAGGTCCGTGGTCACCCATCACGAACAGCAGTGTGTCATCGAGGCGACCCGACGCCAGTAGCTCGGTGAGAAAGCGCGCGGTATTGTCGTCCGCAAGACTGATCATATTGAAATCATCGTGGGTTATATCAGCTATGAATGTGAACGCGAAATGTTTGCCTGGCAGCTTGAAGAACTGAAAAGAAAATTAAATCGGCTAAGTGCGAGTCGGACCCGCGCACAAGGGGTTTCGTGCTATTTTGTAAATATTTCAAACGAGATGTGTACCAAAACTTTGGACTGAGTGAACCGATTTTGATGGTTCTTTCAATCGCTAGTTCGGCTAAGCGCGAGTCGGACCCACGTACAAGGGTTCCGTACCATTCTGTGAAAATTTCAGGTGTGTGTTACCTCAGAACTTTGGACTGAGTGAACCGATTTTGATGATTCTTTCAATCGTTAGTTCGGCTAAGTGCGAGTCGGACCTTTAGATCATAAAGAGCTCACCTGTTCGGTGATGTTTGTCATCACTTTGTAACTCATCGTGTCCCCGACGCAAAACTTCTGTGACTTCGAACGGTGCCATTTCCGCCCACCGTTGTGTTCTTCCTGCAAAAGACAAGTATCTATACTCTACTATAGTATAGAATAGACTCTATAGTATAGTATAGTATAGTATAGTATAGTATAGTATAGTATACTATACTATACTATACTATACTATACTATACTATAGAGTCTCGAATTTAGAATTATGAATATTGGTCTATAGTAGGTATAGACCAATATTCATAATTCTAAATTCGAGAAAGGCCAGGTCCGAAGTACCCTAAACCAGAGAGCGTGTATGAAGAATGTAATGAGAGTGAATGAGGCGAAAGAAGTGTGTCAGGATCGTAGCAAGTGGAGATCCGTGGTCTCTGCCTACCCCCATGGGAAAGAGGCGTGATTTTATGTATGGTATGTATTCATAATTCTCCTGCCCTTATCCCACGCAAAGTGGAGTCGGCACATGTTTTTCTCTTCCACTCTCCTCTATCGCTCCTCAACTCTGAACTCACTCCTCTTACATTCATATCATCTTTCACACAATCTATCCACTTCTTCTTCGGCCTTCCTCTACTTGTATACCCATCCACATTCATACTCATAACACTATTGGTAATATAATAATAAATTGGTCAAAATTGGTTTGAGCACCATTGACTCGAATGAATGAATGAATAATAATAAATAAATACGAGTATGTAATAATAATAAATATCCTTGGACATTCCACACGGCGTCATCTAGTCCCAAGCTAAGCAATTTAATGCTTGTGTTATAGTAACCAGATGACTGATATACTACATAGATATTTTTTTTTGTAAATACATACATATTATACATAGAAAACACCCAGACACGAAACAAATATTTGCAGATCATGCAAACATTTGTCCCACAGCGGGGATCGAACCCGCAACCTCTGCGTCTCAGGCGGGCTTTCGCCCACTGCGCCACAGAGGTCGTCATATGTCTTGGTACTCTATACCAATATTATAAAGAGGTAAAATTGGTTTGTTTGTTTGTATGTTTGGGGTAAAACTACTCTACTCTATTCTATTCTATTCTATATGCTTACTGGCGCAGGTGCGAGTGCGCCCGCTGAAGACGAGGTTGCGGGTTCGTTCCCCGCCACGGGACAATGTTTGTATGTTCTACAGATATTTATTCCGGGTCTGGATGTTTTTTTATCTATAGTATGTATGTATTTCCAAAAAAAATGTATCTAAGTAGTATATCAGTCATCTGGTTACCATAACACAAGCATTAAGTTGCTTAGCTTGGGACTAGATGACGCCGTGTGGAATGTCCAAGGATATTAAATATCAAGGTACCACGTGAGCGAAGCCGCGGGCGAGTAAGTATGTTTATAAATAGCTCACCAGAAAGAATGCCCTCAGATAGTGGTCGGCCGGTTGTCGCTCGAACCCTTTAAAGCGATATTGGAAGGTTCCTATCCAGGGCATGTCTTCGAAATACGCTGTGCGGTATCTGAAATAGATTCATTATAATTTATAATATCAATATCTTTATTTAATTGAAAAAAATAATCACAAACAGGTATGATAATATTGAAAAATATACCAAAACCAAATGTTAGAACAAGTTCTTCTTGGTCTTAAAACCCCCTAAATAGAAAAGAAACATTTATCAGCCCGAAATTTAGTTTTTACAAACACATTTTGTGTTCGACCCCAAAACGCACGCAAGTGTCAATTCAGCTTTTTACTAAGAAGTGACGTCACGCCAAGGGAAGTTCAAGGTTTTCAAACGAAACTAAATGACAAAAAAGTGATTTTACTTAGGCGTGACGTCTTACGCTCATATTGCTGTTTTAGAAAACATGGCGGAGTGCTGTAATTTTTAATACCGGCCGACTAAAGGCCTCCGTCATAGCTTAACGACTTTAAAAGCCGGGACCGACAGTTTATTTCTTAATATCAGCGGTTATAGATTTTTGCACATTTCTTACCCATCTTCTTTTAGCTTGTAGAATATAAAAGGCATGTCGTCCAAGCTGCCTTTATATGTGGACTTCTTCCTGACGTCAGGAAGTTCAAGCTCCGTCTTGCCTGTCAGGATGGGGAACAAAGCGGCGGGTGTACCGTCCCCTACTATATTGTATCTGAGAATATGTAAAGCGTAAAATCGTTACCAACGAGGAAAGAAAGAAAGAAAGAAAAATCATTTATTCTTGTAGGACCTCAAGGATCACTTAAGTATCGTTTTACATGCTAGGTGATTCTAATGCCTGGAATGATGATGCCTGGAGGAAGTATTGAACAGAGTTAAAGAGAAAAGATTGCTAATAAATACTATCAAAAACAGAAGAGGAAAAATGATTGATCATCTTATACGACATGACAGCTTTATAAGGAACATCATAGAAGGAAAAGTAGAAGGAAGGCGAGGAAGGGGAAGACCAAGAATTAATTACATTAGTCAGATAAAAGAGAAGGTCGCTGTCATGTCGTATCAAGAAGTAAAAGAGATCGCATTGGAAATAAGTATATGGAGGAAATTGCATCATTACACCGACAAGAGCTGAGCTCTTAAGTTTTATATAAAATCGTGAGAAAACCAGTTAGATTTTAAGTATAGGTCGCGCTACGTAAAAAGAGCTTGGTCGGGGAAGTAGCGGGGGTATGTTTGCGCCTGTTTTCACTCGCTGACGAACCAATAGCACTCGCTAAATCAATGGTTTGAAGTGCGCCGCAACACCTCTCCACCAATCATCGACCACGGAGCAGTTTGACAGCAGCATCTTTGTACGTGGCGCGAACTATAGCGTCGATGGGTTTGCAACCTGTCAGCCCCACACGTACTCATCCGATTTCAAAAATTCTTTCACCGATGTGTAGCATGGACTTTCCGAATGACCATAGGCTATATTTTATCAAGGTAGGTACCACGCGAGCGAAGCCACGGACAAGTAAGCTAACTCACCCGGTCAATACAGTAGCACCCAACTTCTTCGTCAAAACCTCGTAAGACTTCGGCATTCTTCGGATAAATCCGTTCCTCGAAGTGGAATCGAAGCCGAAAATCAAAACATCTACAGTATTCTCCCGCCCGGCCGGCGGCGGAACCCTTTCCACTGACTTACGGAACCCTACTAAATGGCCGGTCCATTTAGATGAGAAAATCCTGAAAAAAAAACCCCACTAATAATAAACGCGAAATTTGCAATAACTAAACGGAAAAAATATTTGACCTGAAATAGCAAATAGGCTAATTTTTGTTTTAATGTTCAATGTCGCTTGTACGCAAAAACTAAAACCCGGCGCACTTTGGCTCGGACATTTTATTTGTCTGATTGTGGCTCTATAGATTGTACCTCAATGGTATTTACAAAAAAAAATTATAAAATTAGTATATCAGTCATCTGGTTACCATAACACAAGTATTTGCTAGGCTTGGGACTAGATGGCGCTGTGAGAAATGTCATATTTTTTTTATGTCCGTCTATAAAGTCAAGATCACGTACTTATCAACATGTTTGCCCGTACACTTCACTTTGACATGGTCGCTTTTAGTAAGTACATACACATCGTCATTGTACACACTAATGACTGGACCTAAAGTGTACTTATTGTCACTCTCGTACAAAATATCTCGGTATTTGCAATCTATGTCCTTTGTTGTCTTCAGAATATCCTTGTCCACTCTGCATTCTGATAGCTGGAAAATAAAGTTAAATTATACAACGTGATTCATAATTTGTATGTTAACCCGGAAGGGGGATTTTGTGACCATGAAAATGTACAGTTGTGTAGGTGCAAATCTTGTGAATTCTAATTTTCAGTTTTTTTATACAAAAACTTTTTTTTTTATCTGTTGACAACCCTAAGTTTGTCAACATTGTAACTACCTTTCCTAGGTACTAGGTTCGCACAGAATGATAATTAGTAGGTAATAGGTAAGTAGGTATGAATGAACACATAAGGCAGACAAAAAAGGGTCACTGGCCTGTGGTTAGGGTCACTGGCAAAGTTCATGGATCAATATTGTATTTTATTATAAGTACATTTAGGTACAATCTATAGAGCCACTATCAGACAAATAAAATGTCCGCGCCAAAACGTTTTTGCGTACAAGCGACATTGAACATTAAAACAAACATCATAACGGTAGAATATTGAATTTGCTCGGACATTTTTTGAGTGTTGTCAGCTATTAGATTGTGACTCTTCAGTATAGTAACTCAATGTATAAGTATAATAATTTATTGGTAAAATGTCCAAGAATATTTATTATTTATTTATTAATTGACTTACATAACACCTAACCCAGTCCCTTCCCTCACAATGTATCTCCGGTACATCCTTGTCGAACTGAGTGACTTCTTTAGCGAAAGGATCAAGATGAGGGAACTCACAGCCAGTGCCTTTGTCCTCCTTCAAAGCCTCCTGAAGCTTGCTTTCTATGTACCTGTCAGATTCAAATTATTAATATATTTAGTGAGTCATCAGGGATCAAAACTTTTTAAGATGGCGTATTTTTTGAAAAACAAACCGTGATTGCTGCACGAATAAATCGCAGAAAGGATCACCTTCGATCTTAAAAGCTAGGTGATTCTAAAACATTCGCGATACCTTATTTAAACTAGATTTAAGTGCTTATGTAGAAACCTAATAGTGGCAATTCGAAGTGTCGCAAAAGCTAAACTATCTTACTAAAATTAATGCCATCCTTTTTATTCTCATCGCTATGAAAGGGACGGCAACCTTTTTAGTTAGTTAAGTTTAGCTTTTGCGATACTCCGAATTGCCACTAATATACATGTATACTAATTAGACATGTGCGCCGGTGTTGAAATAATCGGCGGCGGACGCCGGCCTGAAATCGGCGGCGGCGGCGTGATTTCGGCGTGAACTCGGCGCGTATACCTAGTAATTGTTTTTATAATAATAATTCAAAAATGCTTACATATTTTCATACATTTATTAAGACCGGCAATAGAAAACACTCTCTCACTGGGTGTGCTTGTAGCGGGTGCTGAAAGTTTTTTTTTTTTTTTTTTCGTACGGATTTTGTTGATGTTAAGTGGTCTTCTTTATAACTTCTTTATAACCTTTATAACTTCACCGGGCTTTGGCGAGTGCACAAGGCCTCTCCGCCGGAAAAATGAATTTAAGCAAACCTACTTATGGTACTGACCTTGGATTGGACTGTTGCCATGCGAGGCAAGGCCTGAGGGGCCTGCCCTGAAGGGGCGGAAAGTGACGAGTGTCCCGTCGGTCGGCGATGTCGGCATCGGGCGTTGAGCTGAAAGAGAAGCATGCAGTGCCGCGTAACCGCGTTAGCGGTGGTCATGTCATCATCTGAAAAGCCAATGTGTCTAGGTCGACGGAGGGAGTCAGGGTTGTCCTGGACAATGGGATAGTCGGGGAGGTTTGAAACCAGGGGGTTCGGGTGGTGAGGGGCCGAATCGTAAAAGCGCCTTGCGGCGTTTTTTATGAATCCGGCGATAGACTCAAGACCGAAGTCACGATGGAGATCTACGTTGCGCGAATACCACGGGGCATCGGCGGCATTACGGAGGAATTTGTTCTGAACTTTCTGGAGTGTTCCAATGAATATGGAATGACCGAACACCACGGAGGCGTACGTCATGACGGGTCTGATGCAGACTCTGAAGAGCGTCAATTAATTTCTAAATGACATTTTGCTCTGTCTGCCTAGAATGAAATAAAGGCGGCTCAGGAAGAACTTCGCGCGGTGGGATACCGTTATGATCAAGCGTTACACCTAAGTATTTGGCTTGTTTAGCCCATGGGATCGAAGAGGTACAAAGGACGAGGTTTAGGCTGACGTTTACTTTGCTTGCGCTTACGAGAGAGAGGGAGCGAGGAGGAGGAGTCCTTAGGGGGCCCGTCCTCTGCATCGGGCTTGATAGGCTTGTGTTTGAAGAACACTGCTACGCTTTTGGTGGGATTAACTTCGATACGCCATTTGCGGAACCATTCGCCTAGTTGGCAAAGGGCTCTCTGCAGCCTTATATGCGCATAACTCCTATTGGGATGAGACGTATCTAAGGCTGTGTCGTCCGCAAACAATGCGAGTTCAACATGGTCGGTACGCGGGATGTCACTGGTGTACAGCGTGAAAAGAAGAGGGGAGAGGCAGGAGCCCTGGGGGACTCCGGCGCGGATTGGGTGAGGAGGGGACAGTGCACCTTCTACTCGGTAGCGAAAGCTCCGATTGAGGAGAAAGTCTCGTAGGATGTGCACGAGTCTGTCTGGCACACCGAGGATGGAGAGCTTGTAGATCAAGCCGTTGTGCCAGACTTTATCGAATGCTTTCGCCACGTCGAGGAAGACGGCGCACGTGTTTGTGGAGATTTGGAGAGCACGTGTTCCGTGAGACGAAGGACTGAGGGACTGAGTGTCGGGCACGGAATCCAAACTGTTCGTCGGGGAGGATTTTGAGTTCGTTGACTATAGGCCAGAGACGATTCAGAAGGAGTCGCTCATAGATTTTGCCTATGCAACAGAGAAGGCTAATGGGGCAGTAGCTAGAAGGATCCGTTTTCTTACCCGGTTTAGGAATGCCAATGACGGTGGCTTGTTTCCAGGCGTCTGGAAAGGAGCAATTCTCCATAGCTGCATTGAAGATGCTGACCAGGAGATAGATAAGGGCTACTGGGAAGTTTCTAAGCACCCTGTTACTGTACTGATACCGTCAGCTCCAGGGGCCTTCCGCTGGTGTAGGCGCTTGATTACCATGTGCTGAAAGAACTGCTTTTGCTAATTTATATAGCAAAGGAAATGCTGCTCGTCTGTCTCTCCAGTATTATATAACGTTTCCGGTGCCCTTTGACATTGCGGCTTTGCGGCAACCATTGATATCGCGGCGCCTTTTAACACCGCCCGCAGTGCCCTTTGACACGGCGCGGCACGCACGGCGCGGTTCCTTCTTTGACACCTTGGTTGTAGGTAGTAGGTGTCGGTGAGTGTAATAAGTGTAATAATAATCAATAAAATGACGGAGTTTTCAAAGGGTCTAAAAGGTAACGTTTCACGCCGAATTCACGCCGATTGGCTGATCGGCGGCGGCGGCGTGGAAAATTTGCCGGCGGCGGCGGTGGGTCGGCGCGGCGCACATGTCTAATACTAATATGTATGTATGTATATTGCAAAGTACAAGACCTTTGACCTTTGTTTTATTAACAATCGTTTTAATGAACTATTATTTTTTTGATATTATTTATCTGATACTGATTAGAGCATACATATAGTATTTATCAAAGGGACAGCGCAAATTGGATATTAAATAGATAATGACACATTTGTGTTCATCGATAACAACATGGAACGATAGGTACCTATAGATATTTGTTTTATTGGATAGATTTTTTTATCTAGCCTTATTCGACCAACGGCTGTTGAATGGATGAACAATTATCGACAAATTAAAGAATGAGTGAGTATATTAGGTAGGTATTATAATTGGGGGAATCCCAATTATATTTTATTATTAGAATTTTTGTTTTTTTTTCAATATTTAGGTCAATGTCAGGTTGTATCTTCATCAAAATCTATGTATCACTCTTTTTAATCCCGCAAACACGTCTGTAATGTAATGAATGAGTAATGCTAATGAGGTAAATATTACGAAAAGCAACAACAATTTAGAGTACATAGGTATTAGGTATATTATATATACCTAGGTATTAGGTAATGCTTTTATTGTTCGTATTTCCATTAGGAATATGCGTGTCCAGAGATTAAACCCTCTAACAATGATAAGCCTGTTCGGAACTACGTGGTATTCGCTGCCACTGTGAGAAGCCAAAATACCGCGCCCCGGAACTTCATAGAAAATACCTGCACGGTATTTTCGCTTCCCACAGCGTCAGCGAATACCGCGTAGGTCCGAACAGGCCTTTATTGTAAGTTCGATTGAATATTATGATGAAGTATGTAGGTACTTAATGGGTTATTGAACTCTCGTTGTGTTGTGTGTGAGGTGTAAAATAATTAATTACTTATTAACTAGAAAGCAAATTAATAGCAAGCACGATATGCAGCATTGGAAACTCAATTTGATGGCACTTTTAATAATATTTTTAATTGCGTACCTACCTACACTGCATTTTTTTTATAAATACCTACATTTTTTTAAACGACTACCTTAACAAGCAATATAAGTTGCTTAGCTTGGGAATAGATGGCTGGCGCTGTGTTAAATTTCCAAGGATATTTATTCTAATTATTATCAATGCAATAGGAGCCTTATAAAGTAACAATTTAAGTTAAATTTCTTGTGCCACCAAATTCAATTTGTCTCAAAATGAATATATAAAAGCTAATACAAATGTCTACTTACTCAATCACAGACTGCCTGAAAACATATAATAAATAATTAATATATCATTACTCATGCCTTCTGAATACTAAATAAATAAATAAAAGATACTAGTTACTAGTCTACGATCAATTCATTTTGTTAGTATTATCAAAGACCAGTCGAGTAATAAAGAAAGAAAGAAAGAAAAATCATGTATTCTTTTAGGACCTCAAAGATCACTTAAGTTTCGTTTTACATGCTAGGTGATTCTAATGCCAGTCAACTAATCTAGAACTAATCTAAAAAATCTACGTGCACTCGAAGTTCTGGCTAAATCTAGATGGCGTTGTAACCAGAATTTTTATGAATACTTCGTCACAATTGATAACACTGCCATCTATCGAGCTTTACAAGTATTCGAAGAGATGGATTTTAAAAAAAATGAGTAAATAAATTCTCGTTTGCTACACCTCGTAATCTTTAAGATAATTCAAAAATGATTATCGATCTTTACTTTACTTTACTAGTCTCTGATCTTACATATTATTAATTTATGTAAAATTCTAAACAAACTATGTATTATTTGGAAATCATTTTAACTAATTTAGTATTGTATTGTAGGTACTATTTTATTTGAGTTCTTTAAGTTTCAAGTTAAATTTTTATTAAGATTTTCAAGTCCTTGACGAAATGTTTTCGTTATACAATGAGGTTCAATATTCATTGATAAAAAATTTAAGATTCAACAATACGATAAATTCATTGATCGTCTCCCGAGCATTGATACGAATATAATTAATAAAATTAATAATAAATAAAGCTAGATTACTACTAAATTATGCTTGAAAAAACTGTAAATTTGAACTACAAAAGCAAAACTACAAACATCAAAATGATATAAGTAGATAGAATATTGAAACTGTATAGTGTTAAAGTTACCAATCCGAAAGAAACACCTAAGAATACCAGTTCTTAAAACACCTAAACTAATTCTGGGAAAAAATATTACAGTAGGTATCGTAACGTTTACTTTTGAAGACACTTATAATATGTATAATATGTATGTATTTACAAAAAAAAAAAAAAAAAAAAAAAAAAAAAAATTATCTATGTAGTTTATCAGTCATCTGGTTACCATAACACAAGCATTAAATTGCCTAGCTTGGGACTAGATGACGCCGTGTGAAATGTCCAAGGATATTTTTTTTTTTTATTTTTTTTTTTACTTGTGCCAATACAGATGACGATAAAAATGTTGCCGTCCCTTTCATAACGAACGAAATAAAAAGGATAGCATCAATTTTAGTGTAGCAAACTAATTCTTGGCATAAAATATTATAGTATCGAAACGTATTGTATGATTTAAATTACTCCAGTACCTAATAATTTCCCTTACATCAGGATTTTATTATTGTGGCAAATTACTAATGTATATGGCCATGGGCCATGCCCGCTTTGATCCATGAAGAGCCAACCTATCTTCAATTCATTATAAAATATAGGTACTTAATATAGGTACTTAACGGTTATTTATCACGTAATAACGAAACCTACCTTTACTTTAGAAGACACTTGTGTCAATACAGATGTTGCATTAGTTAGCTAAACTAAGACAGTACTAAAAATGTTGCCGTCCCTTTCATAACGATCGTAATTAAAGGATGGCATCAATTTTAGTGCTGTCAAAAGTTTAGTTTAGTTTTGCGACAACTGAATTGACACAACTGTATTACCACGGCCGTATAAAAGTTATAAAGTGAAGAAAATTTCGTAACAAATACCCAATAACGTGTATATTTTACAATGTGTTCTGATCGCGAAAGATTAAAAAGACAATTATCTCCAATTCATAATTAAAACCTAAAGTCAAATAACGTGAAGTTATCCTTCAACCAGTACTTTTTTTACCATAGTACCATAGTATCGGATACTGTCCCCGTTCACGAGTCAAGTATCACAAATGTAAACATCCAGTGCAGCGCCGCCCCCGGTAACTTGCATGAACTAAACATTCCATACATTTAGAATACTTGACACGTGAGCGAGGATAGCTAACTATAACATTCGAAAACTGATGAATGATGATACGCCCCCTGAGTAGACAAAAGTTGCTCTATCGGGTTACCGGCGGTTTTTGTGTAGTATAGTAATCCTCACTCACGTGTCAAGTATTCTTATTCAACTTACTAATAACCGTGGATCTGTCGCCATAGTAGTATTGTTATCTATCAAAAAGTTTCCTACATTTTTTGTTGTCTAAACAAAGTTGCTATGGCGATCAATCTACGATCATTCGTAAGTTTAATATTGAAACCGGCCGTAAATGTATGGAATTTTTAGTTCATGCAAGTTACCAGGGGAGGCGCTAGACTGGATTTTCATACATTTGTGATACTTGACTCGGTATCGAGGACAGAATCCTGTTCTACGGTAAACTGGCGTTAACGCCCCTATTCGTCGATTCTATGAGTAAAACAGGATGGCGAAAAGGCCACTGTTTTTCAACGCCGAGTTGTATCATGGTTAAAATAACTTCAAGTCATTTGACGTCTATCACCTTCGAAGATCGGGCAGGGTTTTTGTTACATGCTAGTACCAAAGACGATGAATATCAAGTAGACAGACAAAGGCCTTATACAAAATTGCTACCTTACCTTGTTTTAAGTTCCAGGCTATCTGGTGCTGCCACCATCTACTTTAAACTCCCGTTTTGAGCCATTTTCAGGGTTACGAATTTGGGTATGGCCTTTGTCTGTCTACTTGGTGTTCATCGTCTTTGCTAGTAGGTAGGTACTGTTATTGTGCAATGCTTACCTGTTTTTAATATCGAGAGTCAAGCTACTTGTTAGTTCTACAGGGTGCAATACTGCGCTGTTCAAACTAAAACCAACACCAAGCGATCATGTTTGTTAGCTAAAACCAGAAGCTATTAAGATTAGTTAAGGTAGGCACATAAGAACAAGATACATAAACTATGTATCTTCTTCTTATCAATATACATAATTATGTATCTTGTTCTTATCAAAATACATAAACTATGTATCCTGTTCTTATCACAAAGCCTTGCTATATCAATTTGTGATTTTTTCATCTCTTCACGATAGCGTCTACCAAGCAAACTAATTATTTTCTATTAGAAACATATTTTCTACAGAGTTCATGCTAGGATCAAATTCTACTACAAAAACAGACTATAATTACATTAAACTGTTTTATTTTTATACACTGCGTTGCTTTTATTGTGAAACTGTGATATCAAGCTTGTGCTTGATTGATATCATAGTTGACCAATAAACAGATAGAGAGCACAAGCTGGTCACCCTATTGGGTGACCAAAAAAAACACCAGCGACGTTAAAAGTATAAAAATAATAAACTTTATGCCAAATAATAACACCAAACACTATAAGGACTTATATCACTACCTTCACAGTCATTGGATTATGAATGAATGACCTTAGAGATATTGAACTCTATAACAATTGTTACTCTTTCACGCGTAAACTACTGAACGGAATTGGCTGAAACTTGGAAATTGGAATATACATAGCTTATTAGCTGGAATAACACATACGCTTTTTTTATAGAGATAGGTACACCGCGAGCGAAACAGCGGGTGAATGTTAGTGTAAAAAAGATATCAGATATATTCACTCCCACTACTTTTATTTGCTAAGTTGGAAGTAACTAATCAACACTTTACTCAGAGGTGGTATAAGTCCAAAGTCTACTAGTTCATAAAAGTGTTATAAAGCCATAAATACGAAAAAAATACTACCTACATAATATTAAAAAACCAATCTACAATAAGCAAATATCAAATTTTAGTAGGTAACTAATGTAAATACTTATTTTGTTAAACTTTTTTTTGTGTAAATGGTTATTCTATGCATTCTAAAGCCTGCACTGCAATACAATGTTGGCCGAGCCTACGCCAACGCGAGCGAAGGCGAGCGTAGGCAAACTGACGCAAAGACAAGGAGGCTAGTGGTGGCTAGTGGCCTCCTCGCTATGACAAAAGAACTCTACACGTTGGCGCTTGTCTGGACTCGGCCAGTAGGCGAGTGATAACGAGCGATTGCAAGGCAAGGCAAATAGTGCTGTCCATACGTTGGTATTGGCGTTCACTCGCCTACGCTCGGCCAACATGCATTGAAGGCTTAAAAGACAGTGTTCCCTAAATATTTTTATATATTTTTATTATAGTGTTAAACCACACTTAGGTATTTCATTAGAAAATGAAAAATCTTACGAAAAGTTACGACTTCGACGGGATTCGAACCCGCGTGATTCAAGCGATCATCCTTTAGCCGGATTACCATCGACCACTCGACCACGGTCGTCGGCGTTTAAGGCTTCGTGGCCGAGTGGTCGATGGCAATCCGGCTAAAGGATGATCGCTTGAATCACGCGGGTTCGAATCCCGTCGAAGTCGTAACTTTTCGTAAGATTTTTCATTTTCTAGTGTTCCCTAAATTGACATAATGGTAAAAAATGCTTAAAAAAATCAACTTACCTTCTAGTTATATCCAAATTCTCTTCACTCGGCAAGCTATCATTTAGGCAGAAGTAATAAACAATACAGAATAGTATTACTATAAGTGTTATAACTTGATTACGCCTGGAGCGATACCATCTTTTAATAACCATTACCATCTGAAAGAAAATTATAATTGTTAATAGGTATTATGCATTTTATACACACACACATTTTCACATTTCACATTTTCATGTTTTCAACTAATTTTTTCATGTCTTTTTTTTTCAATTTCTGTCCACAAACAAACAGGCAAGCTAAATATAGCTATATATATGTGGGAACACATAAATGGGCCATAGCGATTAAGTTTAGTTTGTAATCTAGTTTGTAAGTACTGTTTGTTCTCCGAATAAACCAAAATAAATAAATAAATAGATATTTTTGATTATAGTGTTAAACCACACTTAGGTACTTATTTCATTTTTAAATTAAAAATCTTACTAAAAGTTTTACGGCTGTCCATCATCTTACTGGCAGTTTCGTCTTCGGCGTCAAGTGCTTCGTGGCCGAGTGGTAAGGCAGCCTGGCTTAAGGGTGATTGCTTGTATCTCACGGGTTCGAATCCCGTCGAAGCCGTAAAACTTTTAGTAAGATTTTTTATTTAATTACGCATATTGAATATTTGTCACTTAATTTATATTTAAAACTAAATCAAATTGTGATCTAGAAATCAAATCAAACTTTTATAGTGATTTATGATTCGCTACCGCTAAAAACGTACAATTAATCGAATCAATGTCAGTATGGTATTGCGGGCACCACACATTGGAGTGTTGGAACCTGTTGGAACCTGTTGGTTCCAATGTAAGAATCGATCATGGACGGTTATTGGACACAAACGGAGCATTGTTGGAACCAAGTTGAAGCCAATGTGTTCTGCCCGCATAAGTTAACAATTTTACGTGAGTGGACTATTCATTACAGAATGGTGAAATAGTACCTACCTAGTAGGTACTTACATACTTACACACACACAAACTTTCACCTCTCTAATATTAGTAGGTAGGTTAGGATTAATGTTTTTCTATTGTAACTATAAATAACTAACTATATAATAGTGTCAATTCTGAGTGTCGCAAAAGCTAAACTAAGCTAACTAAAATTGTTGCCGTCCCTTTCATAGCGTTGGGAATAATTTTAGTTAGTTTAGTTTAGCTTTTGCGACACTCCGAATTGCCCCCAATGATGATTTAAATACAATAAAACTTGGTACATTTATGACCTATAAATGCTACATTTCATACCAGCAATTGAAGCCAACGGAGGGAGGTTTTTAGCGAAATATTTTCTAAATAGGCCATATTCATCTCTATAATTGAGATCTTGAGATTAAGCCTAAAAAATGTTAAAATGAAAACAGAAGAATGGAAATTAAGATATCATACACTAGCTAACTTGCCCGTGGCTCACGTGGCAGCTACGTACCTTGATAAAATATAGCCAATCTATATTGGTAAAGAATTTTTGAAAACAGATGAGTAGTTTCGGAGATTACCCCAAACATACAAACAAACAAACGAACTTCACCTCTTAATAATTTTTTAGTATTAGCAAAGACGATTAATATCTAGAAGACAGACAAAGGCCATACACAAAATCGTAACCCTAAAAAATAGCCTGAAAACTCTAAAACATCAATTTTATCCAAGAAATTTCAATTACTTTCTAGTTAAAAATGTTTAAATATTGAATATTGTTGCTACCTACTACTAAGTATTGAAATTTCTTGGATAAAATTGATGTTTTAAAGTTTTCAGGCTATCTGGTACTACGGGATCGGGTTACGATTTTGTGTATGGCCTTTGTCTGTCTTCTAGATATTAATCGTCTTTGGTATTAGTATAGAAGTATATAGATAGTAGTGGCAATTCGGAGTGTGGCAAAAGCTTAACTAAACTAACTAAAAATGTTGCCGTCCCTTTCATAGTGATTGGAATAAAAAGGATGGCAATAATTTTAGTTAATTTAGTTTAGCTTATGCGACACTCCGAATTGCCACTAATATAGATATAGATTAGTATAGATAAGAGCCTATGTACTCGGCGTTTATTTGCTGCGTGTTTCGCGAATCTAATCTATATCGATACAAACGCGATACAAACGCGCTGCGAACCAAACGCAGTCGGCAAGCTCTGACCCATGCACACGATTCTCGCGTTCGTTAAACACGCTCCTAACTACGACTAACTAACGCTATAAAAAAAACAGAAACATCGTTTATCATATACACAACGATAATTATAGGCTCCAAATAAAATTAAAATGTCTGCATAAGTAGGTATAGTATTATGCAAATTAAAGCCCGACATAAATTAAAATGAAATTAAATTATTATTAAACTTGTAGAAGGTAGACAAAAAGGTGTGCTAGATGGCGTATATTATATGCCATAAGCCAATTCTCCGCAAAAGTAAAATAAATGGTGCAAACACCATTAACCAAGGCATCGGCAGCGACTAAAGTAAAGCAGAAAAAAAACAACAATCTCATCTCTTCGAGCTTCACAAATGGTTGAGAAGATGGCGCCACTTAGGCGCCATGATTATGAAATAGCGCCATCTAGATTTAACCAGAATTTCGAGTGCACGGAGATTTGTACGGAAATTAAATGTCTTTATTATAAGAAAAGAATAAGAATAAATTTATTTCCACAACTTAAATGGTACAAGTACATAGTGCTTACATTATAATTTAATTATAATATGCAGTTAATTTGTAAATTTATAATTATAAATTATTACTTTACTACTCTCTGGTATTGTAATACTGGGCAAAAGTAACCTATTCTTTAATCAATCAAGTGTCAAAGAAGTGTTTCAAAAGTGATCACAGACAAAATATTTCTCATAAACTATCGTTTGTTCGTTCGTTCGTATGAGCAAGTGGCCAGCTAACTAATAAACTATGGGATTCCAAGATTTGCAGAAAGACTTTTCAGGTCAATACCTTTCTACCATAAAAATATGGCGACCCAGTTCAACAGTCCTTCTTGTAGCAATTGTAAATCAAATCAAAATGTATTTATTCAGTATGATCGTTTAAAGATCACTTTGACATGTCACATTCTTAAAACTAGGTGATTCTACTGCCTGTGTGAGGTCTTTATAATCAGGCAAATAAACACCAAATAGGCCTTATGGCGGTCTAAAAACTCCGTCACCAGAGTTGGCCACTTACTCATACAAGCTTACGGTATTCCCACGGGAACGGGAACTATTCACCGCGGGGCGCAGCTAGTAGGTATTTCATAAAATAAATATAGCTAATCGACTGTGCGACTCGATAGCATGCTCTTGAATAAAAATAAAATTAGACAATAGGTAGGTACTCACGGTATTTTTTTCTATGAACAGAAATTTCAAACTTAACACATCATTTTTGGATCAACTAAAACGCCTACCCTTTAATAAAAATGATAACAGAACGTATAATACCGCACTGTGCTTTGATAGCTGTATACTTGCAATGCAATTTGATTGAATTGTTATGATTCAAATCGTTCTGCCAACGTTCTGCTTGCAAACTCACTACCACAGAACAATAACACTGAATATCACTACTGAAAAATAAGATTGCTCGCTCACGACCACGAGATTCAATTACAATTAAAATACAAATACACAAATACATTCAATGTTCAATTCAATACAAGTTTTGACACAAGAAAATTTAGTGCTGCCAGCTAAGTAGATTAAACTTTGTTGGATTTACATAAAAATATGAATTTATATTCATATTTATCATCATCATCATTGGCCTGTATACATCTTTTGGAGATGATTTAGGTGACGTGATCATATTTATATTATTATTCATTTATTGCTTCAAGTTGGTAAGTAAGTACCTACCTACATAATTATAATCTTTGAAATATATTTTTTCTTATTCTTTTACTAAATTTTTTGAGTATTGCTGAGTTTGTTGATAGTGATAACTTTAGTCACGATGTAGAATCGACATCATTTCTGACCAAAACGATTATAATGATTGAAGCGACAATCGATAACGATCCTCTGGCCGTTTAAAAATAATAATAATAAAAAATCTTTATTGAGGACACAATTTGTATAGGTACTAATGTAAATATGCTTTTACAGTTACTGTATCCTACAATCGGCGGTCTTATCGCTCATGGCGATTTCTTCCAGACAACCGTAAACTATAACTAAAGAGAAATGCCAAACAACATTCAACGAGCTTGACGCACGTTGGGTATTCACCAGCCCCCGAACTAGTTAAAAAACTGTATCTCGGGGGCTCGCTATCACCCACAGTACCGTTCTCTTCGTGTTATGTTGATTGACATTTTGCAATTGGGTCCATGTTGTTGGATCCTATTGTTAACTAAAATTAATATTAAGTGCTTTAGTGTTCCAGTGTAAGTTGCTAGTGCGTGTGTGTGTATACATTGTATATGTGTGTGTTGTGCTGTGTGGGGTGTGTGTTTACGTGTGTGCGTGTGTATGAAGTACTCAAGGGTGCGTAGTGTAGATACGAGTGTGAGTGAATGGAATACTATGGATGTGTAATATTAGTGTATGTATAATAGGGTCTCAACTTTACATAAAAGAGATTTAGATATTTTTATAGGGTTTCTAACTTTAATACATTAAAATTTTAGATGCTAGAATCAGGGAAGTAAATCAAGATAGTTTAGAATTTGTTACTGAATGTTAAAGACAATAAGTTCTTCAGTACTTTTATAATTTAGTTGTAAGAGCCAGTCAATTAGCGTTTGGCTGACTTTCGCAACTTTCGGCACTTGTTAGTAACACAGCCTGACAGTGCACTCGTTTGACATTTGACAATACAGTTTGGACCTAGTTTGGACAGTGACATACCGTGATTTATTTATATTTTTTTTGACAGATAAGACTTTCGTTCAAAAATATATTTTAACAGCTTTTTTTTAAATACATACTCACCTATATTTAGAATGTACATGTGCGTCGGTAGTACTACAACACATTAAATGTTAAATTAGTGGCAATTCGGAGTGTCACAATAGCTAAACTAAACTAACTAAAATTAATGCCATCCTTTTTATTTCCATCGCCATGAAAGGGACGGCAACATTTTTAGTTAGTTCAGTATAGCTTTTGCGATAATCTGAATTGCCACTAAAATAATAATTAGGTACTTAAATAATAATTAAAATAATAAAATAATAAAAAAATAATAATAATAATACTTAAATAATAAAATAATAATTAGGTCGTTCTCTAATTTATAAGTAAGTAGGTACCTACCTCAAAAATGTGGTTGAACTAGAAGCCACTTTCAAATTTGATGAAAGTTTATGCTAAAGTAGGTAGGTACCTACCTACCATAGGACTAGAAATTTTAGCACAGAGGTGGTGTGGTAGCCAGTGAATCAAGTGTACTCAGTGAACCACAGGGCCTACAGCCATAACGTGACGTTGCCAGCTTATACATTAATACACGTTTGAACCGCCTTCTGATGCTAACCTGTCACGTCTAGTCGCCGGCGAACTGTCGCCCGAACCGAGCGAGCTATGAGTAAACTTCTGTTTTCAAGTGCAAAAAGTAAGGAAAAAATGTCAGTATATTTTTCTCTTTACTCAATTTGTTAAAGTCCTAGGAACTGATGTGTTGTTTTTATCTAAAGAATAGATTAATTAGCATGGTTTAGATTTATGCTTGTTATCCAATCGCGTTCCTGATAACTGTAGAAATTTTTTAAATATTTTAATAGGGGTATGGTACACAGTGAAACGTTTTTTTTTAGCACTCAATGAACCATGGTTAATCGCGTACTACTTTAACAATTTTATATAAAAAAACCCTATTTCTTCTGGTCACACTATAACTTTGGAGATATCACTTAAGATAATTTTTATGATATAAGAAATGTTAGATTAATGATCTTAAAATGATAGAAGATCATAATATAAGAAATATTAGATAGGTAATAAATAGATCATTTAATAACGATAAATACGCCAGAACTAAAGCCATAAGCCAGAAGTAAATGCTAAAAACATCTTGATTTATAAATAATTAATAAAAAACACAATTACCTTTATAATGTAACATCCTTCTAGGCTTAAATCATTAATGGTAGAACAACGTTTTATTGTGTACCACATGGTTTACTGACTACCCACCCCCCAGTTCATTGTGTCCCCCTAGGAGTACACAATGAGCCATTTCCCTCTTTTTTTTAAAAGTCTTTTTGCCAAGTATTTATCAGCTAAAAGCTAAAAATACAAATGCAATTTCAAAGTCATTGAAATTTCCTAAGTCATGGGCTAAAAAGTATTGTAAATATGTTACAGAAAAAAAAACTACAGCTCTCTAAACTTTTGGTGGTTCAATGGCTACCACACCACCCTACCTACCTACATTTTTAGGTAAGGAAGTAAGCAGTAACAAGACTAACTTATCGGTTGTATTGATAACTTCTGCCCTAACTAATGCCCTTGTTATACAATCACTCACACACAGTTCACAGCCAACCGTGACATCCATAGCTAGTGTGTTCGTTGGGCTTGGGACGCGATTCTGATGGAAAACACTAACTAAAATTGTAAGTTACCTCTAAATTACTCAGTTACTTTTGTACCGAACTAGACAGGTTCTTACTATTGCGTCAGAAAACTGTCTTGGCTCAGCTAGTGTTGACAAAAACTAAGTTTAAGGCTTTTAACCGACATCAGATGAATCATGAATCATGCATGATCATGTGCAACGCTTTTGTTTTGGTACTTTTATTTTAAGCTACCTACCTGGGTAGGTATAGTCTATCTGTGACCTTCTAATTTAAAGTACCTACCTACTACTACTTTAGGTAAGATCGTATGAGATAGTACCTAAACTAGGCTCACTTTTGTGACGGAGTTTTTAGGCCGCCAGGCTTCCTAGGAAAATATACGTAGGTACGCTCAAATAGGTACCTACCTACCAGTCACGTAGGTTATCAAATAAATATTGTGCTGAACATAGGTAGGGGAAGACCGGTACCCTTCGTACACTTTTTACTCTAAGCCCTGTAAAAAAAAAACTAACTGCAATTTTGTAATAAATTAAATGCTATTAGATAACCTACATATCTAGCTATAGTCATGAGATACATAAATATTTGTTCAATGCATCTTAACCGAGTAATAGCGGTTTTCGTAAAAGATGGAAATTGTACGAAGGCACCCCACACGCGGGGTAGGTTCGTACATACCGTGGGTCACATTCGTACATGGTAGGGAGCATTCGTACACAGTTAAAAAAACCCATTTAAAATGTTTTTTATTCAAATATGAGACTTTTTTTCCTAAAACGAATTTAATCTTAGATAATCTATCTTATTAAAATGTTCGCAATTGAGATCAAACACTTATTAGCCTTAAAAATAGAAGGTACTGTTTTTACGTAAAATTCAAATAAAAACCCGTTACAAAATCTTATTATAATATACTAATTAATTTTTTTTCTTTTCTCCCGATCTGTTCTCTTTTTTAGGTAACTTCGTGGCATGGTTCTGAAACAAAACAATTATAAAATTCTTGGTAAATAAACAGCAACCAGCTGTTTCATTCATAGATCTGATCATACATTAGAATTCCCTTTGTCATGGGTGTCCCAAACTACAAGTACCATGGTACCACAACACCCAGACCCGGAAAAAATACTTGCCGTGGACCCCCGCAAATAACTCCGGGGTACATTTGCATGCACGAATCTACCCCCGTTTCTATGTATGAAGGTACCCCAAACCCAAAAAAATAATATTTAATTCAAAATAAAAAAAACTGTTAGCTTTGTAGCAAAATAAAAACGTACACCATAAAGTAAGGCATCAGTGCTTTATTTGTAATAAATTTCTTTTACAATTAAAGTAAAACTTACTGGTAGCAAACACTTTCAAAGATGAACCCAAACTATACTTACGCGGAGCGAAAACAGGTATCGACTCATTCCACCGAAGCCGTCGGTCGCACTGCCTTGTTATTCCGCAGGTACCTTGCGGGTATAGGGGGTAGTCACACACTTAAGTATGAACTCGCTAACGTTTTAAATCGCGGAGAAATATTGACTGTACGAATGCTCCCGCTGTACGGAGGGTACCGGTCTTCCCCTACCTACCTATAATACACACATTGCTGTTAAAAACGAGATAGGTAGATAGATACTTACATAACTACATAGGGAGAAGAGAAGAATAATCGAATTTTGCTAACCGAGTTCCCATAGCATGACCGATTGTTGTGATAAATGTATTGTGTTAGGTCATTCACTGTGTAGTTTTAACAATACCTACATGGATACATTAGTAGGTATTCCTTCCAGTAGAGGTTCGCATAGATTTTCTCCACTATAGGTACTACGTGATGTGATGTAACTACCTACATATTTGATTGTATATTGTTGGTAGGTACCTAGGTAGGTATTTATCTATAATTTTTGTAATAAACATCAAATTCTCTAAATTTCAGAACAAACCATGAACTTCCTTTTCCTACTCTTCATTTCTTCAGCGTCCGCCGAATGCACCGGTCTCTTCCTAAATCAGAAATACTACAACGTTGAAATCGTCAAGGAAGGAGTCAATAAGATCCATCAAATCGTCTTCAATCGGAACGACAACACTGCCTACTTCACCTTCGAGCAGATCGCTAAAGTCCCAACAAGAGCTCTGGGATACGTGAAACTAGATGGGAAAGAAGCAGGGGTTATAGAGGGAATAAGAAATGCGACAGGTTTAGCCATAGACCAGAGGGCCTAGACAATGTAACAATCGATTAGCGAAAGCGATAGTAGAAAAGTCCAAAATGTATAGGAATTGACATTTGATGACGAAAACTCGAGCGATCAGAAATGTCAAATCAAAGGTGTAGCGATGATAGAAATCGAATCGCTTCATAGCGAATGCCGGTTGGCTAGGCCCTCTGGGACTCAACAGATTGTACGTAGGCGGTTCTGATGGACTTTTCATGATAAACAATAACAAAAAGGATAAAGTGCCAGAGAAGTTACCAGTAGACGAGGATATACGAAGTCTCTTCCTAAAAGATAATGCTGTGTACTTCGTGAACCGACGACGTGAGGCGTTTAAATTCGATTTTGGTTACGTCAATCCACTTTTTGAACTGCAAAACGTTAATGTTGATAAGTTGGTATTGGATGACGATAATAATATTTTGTTTTTGCAGAATAACAAGCTTTTTAGAGTGAAACTCGGAACTAAGATTATTAACACTCACGAGAGGTATATGGTGAACGAAATAGCCACTGATTCTTATTTTAAACCCTATGTTTGTGCAAAGGATGGTTTGTATGTTTACAATAAATATAAATATGTTTTGGATAAAGTAGGCGATTTGCGTGATGTCCGTAAACTTGCTTTTGTAACTGCAGATGCGCCAATCTATGTTGTTGTTGATAAAATTGTAAGGCTCATCTCTAACCCAGTACCCTGCTTTGGTGATTAATATTCATATTTACTCAGGTGCAACAAATACTACCTTTAAAGCCCGTCACACACGTAGGTATAATATTATTACAGCACGGCATATTAATATAATATTACTAGATGAAAACCCGGCTTCGCTCGGGTGAAATGTGACTCATAATACCTACACATCTAGGTACAAAATATAGATGTAGGTAGGTATATATTACTGTAGTGATCGGTTCTCAAGGAATATTAAAGGTAAGCAAGGCATAGATTTTTATAGCTTCGTTCATTGTGTTTAATAAATATAGTACCTAAATAAAAACTACTTATATAATATAATTACTTAGTACTTAAATAAAAGTATAAATTTACTACATTTATTAAACACAATGAACATATTTCGAGTCTCTCAAAAAGTCCATGTAAGGCGCGGGACACACAGGAAAGACGTAAGACGAAGACGGGGCGCGGACAGGGCGGAGACGTGACACGGACGCGACTTTTGAAATTATATAGAAGAGACGGGGCGCGGACGCGTCGCAGTGCAAGCGTGCGAGCGTGCGAGACCCGCCCGGCAGGCATGCCACCCCGCGCCCCGTCCTCGCTCCCGCCACGTCCGCGCCCCGTCTCTCCTGTGTGTTTTGAACAAAAGGCGCAGACGTAAAAGCGTTGCGCCCGCGCTCCGTCTCTTCTGTATGTTTTACGTCGTGACGCTTCTATACATTTTGTATGAAAGGGACGCGGAAGAGACAAATGTCCGCGCCCCGTCTTCGTCTTACGTCTTTTCTGTGTGTCCCGCGCCTAATACTGCAGTAGGTAAAGAACCCACATCTTTAAATAATAGTAGTAAAGAATCATGGCAGTTGTTTATGCCGAATTTCAAGAGCGTCTTAAAAAGTCTTCATTTTCAAGTAGGTACCTACTTTGATTTATAATTATTTTTAAATACCGATATTCAGAATGAAAAGTTATGAAATGTGATTTTTCTTCTCCATTGCAATGTGTTCCTAATAAAAGCCCCCTAAATCTATTAGAAGTTTTTGCTATTGAATGGCCCTTTTCAATTTGTGGTATTTTGATTTGATATTTTGTGGTAAGTTAATTGCTATAATTAAATCATGAAAAGAACTTCAAAATTAATGTAAATTACAATATTATTTAATAATTGACAGAAAATACTTCTATGTAAAGCACTATTATGTTATAATTTAAAAAATGGCAATACCAATTCGACGTTTTCAATGTCATGTCATGTCATGTTCTATTTTGGCGAGATGTCAAAGAGCATGTAATGAGATGTTAGGATGTTCTGTGGCGATGTTTGTTTTAAAGTACTGATTTATTTGTAACGTCTCGTCGGTGTATAAAAATATTTTTTCTGATGATATGTTTTTAACGACTTCTGTGGATTGTGTATATATATTTTTTTTTTACACTATGACGCGAGTTTTTTACGTGAACTAAAACAATGCATGCCGAACTGCCATTGTTCTTTAAAAAATCCCTATCCCTCTCTCTCTCCCTTGGCAATCGGCCAATCTCAGGTTTTAAGAAAAAATACAGAACGCATCCTATAAAAATGACCAAAACAATAGCTTTGCGAAACGACTAAAAAATATATTTCTTTATTTTGCTGTATGGCTTCTTCTTCTTTATTTTGACTTCGCCGACTTTTGCCACGCATTAGCCACAAAACCATGTCATTTGTTAGTAAAGTCAAGTCAAAGTCATAGCAATTCTTTTTATTGGACACTTTGTTTTTAAAATGAATGGCGCGACGTCTACTCAATGATGTCAATGTCATCCGGTGTCAGTGACAGTGACGTTTGCTCGAGTGTCTAGTGTTCAATGGCGAATGGCGACTGCGATTTGTCATAATCATTAGAATTTAACAAAATACTCGACAATCCGAATTTTGCGGATATAATTATGTTGTCGATTCGAAATCATTTTTTTTAGTGTTTTATTATTATTTTATGGTTTCAATCGAGTCTACCGTACCCCTGCACGAAATTATTAATATAGATAGGTACCTACCTACGTGTGTGACGGGCTTAAATCACTAAATTTAATAGGTACCTAACTAGGTAAATGAAATAAATGTAACAAATTTCTTAGGCTTAAAAATAGACTGTCACCTTAATTGGAAAGCTCATATTAATAATATGAATAATAAACTGTCAAAATATTGCTACGCACTGTATATACTTAGCTCAACCTCATCTAAAGAAATTGCAAAACAAACCTACTATGGTTTCGTTTACCCTCATTTAAGTTACGGCGTTATATTTTGGGGTAATTCTGTAGATTTTCAATCAGCCTTTGTCATGCAAAAAAGATGCTTGCGAGCAATTTACAACATGAAAAGTACTGAAACATTACGTAATATATTTAAAGAAGAACATTTGTTAACTCTTACCTGTATTTACCTACATATTAGAAATTTGTCTTTTTGTTAAAAATAACGTAAAATATTTTTTTGAAAAAAAGTCATCACGAGCAATCAGCTCTAAATATATCTAAAAAATATAATCTTTACGATCTAAATATAAACATGATATTTGTATTCCCCAAATTAATAATGCCATGTATTCAAATGGTACCTTTATTTCAGCAGCACGTATTTACAATAAGCTACCATTTGATTTTAAAATTCTTGAAGGTAACAAATTTAAAAATCAACTTAGAAATTGGCTTGTAAACAGTGTATTTTACAATCTTGATGAGTATTTTAATAGGTGATACTAAGTGGCTACCTACATACTTTAGCCTAGGTTATTTTATCACTAGGTAAACAATTATCATAATGTTGCACATCCGAAATGGATAGCTGTATAAACTTGTACCTACGTATTATTTAAGACCTACCTTGTACAACAGTTTGGCAATAAAAGTTTTCTGATTCTGATTCTGATTCTGATTCTGAGGTATCTATCTACTACGTAGGTAGGTATATTATATCATACAAATCCAATAAAACTAAATTATTTGCTTATTTCTTTTTCAACAAAGTGTTAGGAATAGACAAAAAACATAAAATATTATTGTATCAAATAGGTATAATTGGTAAAAAAATCTTAAAGCTACCATTATTCTACTTTAATACTGTTCATTTGTAACTCTAATTACAACATTATAAATACTGCATGTTGTGGTACCTAAGTACCTACATACATGTCATAATACAAACATTTTACATGTAACTAGGTACCTACTTAGATAAAAAACAATAAAAACATGAAACAGATAGTATTTGATGGATTCTACTTACATAAAAACATTCGAATATATTAAGTAGGTACATTATTGATTTATAATTAAACATTCAGTTATGTTCCTTAGTCTGCATGTCCTAATTAGCATACCTGTCATCTGGTTGTTAGTCAAAAAGTTGCTTAACTCAGGACTAGATGGCGCTGTGTGAATGTACATTTTATTTTGTAGGAGTTACCGTTATTTTTACATGCCGAGTCACGTTGCTTAGTAACTAATAAAAAGATTAAAATAAAAGCTCTATATTATTTAATGTTGGTATCCAGGGGGCCCGTATGATGAGGAAGGTGCTTGGTTTCCAAAACCTGTCAATGAACCGCTAAAGTCAGGGGATTTGTAGTTGTATCCTGAAATTTTTGGAAATTTATGTTATCACATTTTGGCAGTCGCATACGCTATGCATAGAAGAATTTAGGAGCCGTTTTAGGAACGTCGTGGTTTCAAATCCCGGCTGTGTATCAATCAATCCCTACTCCCTTCTAATATACTTAACTGACTGTCTGCCTGCTAGCTTTCACGCCTAAACCACTGAACCGATTTTGATGAAATTTTGTACAGAGATAGACTAGAGTCTAGACATTGGGAAAGGACAAAGACATTTACATTTTGTTCGGGTCTCACGCGTGGGAAGCAGCTAGTGGATTATACTTTTCGAAAAAATGATATGCACTTTTATAGGGTACGAGGTCTAAACTAAACGGTGAAAGAAAACATCGTGAGGGGCTGCATTGTCTGTCCTGTGGATATGGCCGTCAGCTGAGAGGATGGTTTAGGCTTTATTGTCTTCTATCTCAACAATTGTCTAGTAAATGGCCTAAATAGTGAAACTACAAAAGCCAATCGAACAAGTGGAGGCTCATCAAAATGAACGTGCATTTAATTAATAAGTCCTGTGGAATTTTGCGGAACTAATCAAAACCCTATAGTAATTTGCATAGCTGGGCACCGTTAATCAAATGGTTAACTTCGTTAATCGTTAATCCGTTACAAAAAAAGTTAGCTTCGTTAAACGTTAAAGCGTTACATTTCGGAAGAATTAACGCAAGTTAACGTTAATCGTTAATCCGTTAATATGTGTAAAATTGCATCTTTATATCGTTGCGTTAGGCTCAATTCCCACCAAAAGAGCAAGAAAGCTCAGCGAAGCGGAGCGCGGTGTCAGTGTCATATGAATTTGAACTTTATTTTCATTACTATAATACTTAATATCGCATGAGAAACTCAACCGAGTCGCGCGGATGCCCGCGGCTTCGCGGGAATTCCGGCAAATTCGAATACGCGCGCCTTCTCTGCGATAATAAGTATTATAGTAATGAAATTAAAGTTCAAATTCATATGAAACTGAAACCGCCCTCCGCTTCGCTGCTCTTCACCGCTCTTTTGGTGTGAGAAGAAGAAGAAGAAGAAGAAGAAACACTTTATTGTACACAAAAGAAAACAAATAAGGACATAATTTACAATAAAAAACACAATGGGCGGCTTGAGTAGCGGAGTTGAGCCTTAAGTATTAGAAACTCACCGGTTAGTGATATTTCGTGAAAAAATAATAATTTTCTCGAGTTGACACTAAATTCGGAAAACAAACGAATTTTGATAGAAAGAAAATAACAAATGAAAAATCTTACTTAAAGTTTTACGGTTTCGACGGGATTCAAACCCGCGAGATACAAGCGATCACCCTTAAGCCAGGCTGCCTTACCACTCTTACACGAAGCCCTTGACGCCGAAGACGAATCTATCAGTAAGATGATATTTCGGTTAAAGCACCGAAACCTAAGTGTAGTTTAAGACTATAATAAAATATATAAACTATAGAAAGAAAATGTCGGTTTGACTTTGAATTGAAACTATCAATCAAATTAGCATCTCTACATTCTTCACCAATCAGAGCAGCCGCGAAAACCGGAAGGAAATAGATGAAAAAACAAGTACAGACTAAAAATTATAAAAAAATTAGAAAACGCCGGGCACGTCGGCGGGTACCCGACTCGAGGCTAATGCCCTGTTTAGAAAATAGTTGAATACAATTTTTAGCTTCATCTCTCTGGTCTGACTGATGATTAGGTAGGTACTGTACTGACAAAGGATGTAGATAATATCACGAGCTATTGTTAAGCCAAAACAAAAAGCTGCTAAGTACTCATATTTATTATATTTACTACACTGCACAGTACACTTTTTCTATCTAACTAAATTACACTATACTCTTTTTTATAAATTAGGTATCAACACGCAAATGATCACTGACAGTAATTTATAATAACAACAAACAAACGAACAAAACACTAGTCACTCTAAGCACCGGCGCTAAGTAATAAAATGATCAAACGAAACAAATCTCTTCGCAGTTTTCTTTCTCACTCGCACGCGCCGGCAAAATATATCTAGTTTAGTTTTTGTTTCACACGCTGCCACGCGCCGCCCGGCACTTGTCGGTGCCGTGCGTAACTATTAGGCATTGGATTAACGATTAACGGACTTATCGCATATTAACGGAAGTTAACGTGTCCGTTAACATTTTTGAAAGTTAACTTAAAAGTTAATCCGTTAATCAAAATGTTAACTTCGTTAATTAACGATTAACGGATTAACGAGTTAATGCCCAGCTATGGTAATTTGTTTTTACACGTAGATACTAGCGCCACTGTCAAAGGACTTTCGTGAAACTTTAGATGTGATTTTACCTTGATGTTGGTTCCTGCTGGGTTCAGGGTACCTGGCTTCCCCTTCGTACCTCACGTCAGCATGGAAACCGGTCTTCCAATCAGCGTGGTAAGTCACTGGAATAAGTATTTTTAACCAACTTCAAAAGAGGAAGAGGTAGCAGCACCTCTACTCTATAGTTCGTTCGTTCGTTCGTATGAGCAAGTGGCCAACTCTGGTGACGGAGTTTTTAGGCCGCCTAAAGGCCTCCGTCATGGCTTAACGACTTTAAAAGCCGGGACCGACAATTTAACGTGCCCTCCGAAGCACGGAAGCGCTCAGATGAAAATGCCACTTGCGGTCACCCATCCAAGTAGTGACCGCTCAGAACGTTGCTTAACTTCGACGATCTATCAAGAACGTCTAAGCAAGCTTCGCCACGAGCGCTTCGCTCTATAAACAAAAAACGATGCATTGTGCGTGACAATGAAATGTGCCTTGAGGTCCTACTAAAATAAACGTTTTTTTTCTTTCTTTCTTTCTTTCCAGGTTCTTGCCTGATTCTCTCCCTGGTGTAGGGAGTCGCGTTGGAACAGGCATTAGAATCACCTAACATGTAAGACGAAACTGAATTGATCCTACCAAATTAAATGATTTTTCTTTCTTTCGTAGCTTTGTTATATTATCTGTGGAGAAACTCACCAATCTGCGTCCTTCCATCGGGCAAGGCCACCCTGTACTCCCCCCGGACGACATTCCCGTCAGAGCTCTCTCGCCGGTTGTAGTCGTTGCCGGACTGAGCGTCCTTCACTGAATACCCGAACTCGTACGATTTTGGCTGAAAATTATTGAAATTATTTACCTACCACAGATTAAATACTTAATAGTAGACAAGGAAAAGATGGATGGACTGTGTGAAAGTTGACATGAGTAAGAAAGGGGTGAATGTTGAGATGGCGGCTGATAGAGGGAAATGGAAGAAGAATACATGTTGTGCCGACCCCACGTAAGGTGGGATAAGGGCAGGAAGAAGAGATTAAATAGGTACTTAATAGAACAAAGATATTTTTCCGTGGCGAATTTACTTTGTGACGAATGTAGGTACCTACAACAACCCAAATAAAATAATCAGGTATAAGTACACAAATATTTTATAGGTGAAAGTTTGTATGTGATGCGGGCACACATTGGCTTCAACTTGGTTCCAACATTGGCTACGAATAGAATGGCCGATGGCAATGCTCCGTTTGTGTCCAATAACGATGATTTCCAAGTTTATTCCAATTTGAACAGTGATAATGATGACCTCTTGTGAAAAATTCAGCAGGATTTCCTATTTTCGCGATTATGTTTACAAAATAAATTAGGTACCTACCAATGACAGAGATTTGGAACAATTAGATAATTTTAAATTAAACTGGTATGATAACCTTTTATCGTTAGCTTTGAACTGTAGAACAAAACATCTTTGGAGCATCTTTACCTTATTAATATAGACAATATGACTGGATAAATTTTAGTGATCTGTAATTTGTTGGATTCGTCGTCTCCCATAGCCTAATAAATTAAATAAATAAAGATAAATTAGAAAATATTATGTAGAATGAGGTACTTACAAAATAAAAGAGAATTCATACTTGAAACTAGGTAGGAAACTAGTTAAAATGTACTTAGGTACATTTTAACTAGTTTCCTAAATTATAAATTTCACGCTCAAGCTAGGGACAGATTTGAAATAATTTGAATGACATTTTTCCAGGATTGTTAATTTATTTAGTAGGTACATATAATTCGGAGTTCGGACGATTGAGTAACTTAACTCCTTTTTTTTAAGTCAGATGATTCAATCAGATTTTTAGGAAATACCAAACAGGTGTTTCCTTCAAAAAATAATAGTGGAATACATGGAGTAAAACTACACAAAGTTTAACAATCATCGATTTCATCATGTTAAATCTCAAAACGCTTTGATAGCGCGATCTAGCGCCGGGCACAGTCGCGCCACCATCTTGTTATGAATCTTTGAACTTTATGCTAGCTTTTTATTTAAAGAGGTATGAGTTAATTATGGCTAGGTACGCAAGTAGGTAGAGGAGGACCGAAATGAGGTGGTTCGATTGTAGGTATATTTTGTATAAGCGAGGAGTGGATTTTAAGTTGACAGAACAAAGAGATAATTGAGAGACAAAAACATGTAACGGACCCCATAAGCGTTCGTTTAGGGCAAGAGAAAATGATGACTGTAGGTACCTAGGTATCTACATAAAAAAAATAGAGGATATGAAGAAAAAATACCTAGGTGCCTATTAGACATGTGCGCCGGTGTTGAAATAATCGGCGGCGGACGCCGGCCTGAAATCGGCGGCGGCGGCGTGATTTCGGCGTGAACTCGGCGCGTATACCTAGTAATTGTTTTTATAATAATAATTCAAAAATGCTTACATATTTTCATACATTTATTAAGACCGGCAATAGAAAACACTCTCTCACTGGGTGTGCTTGTAGCGGGTGCTGAAAGTTTTTTTTTTTTTTTTTTCGTACGGATTTTGTTGATGTTAAGTGGTCTTCTTTATAACTTCTTTATAACCTTTATAACTTCACCGGGCTTTGGCGAGTGCACAAGGCCTCTCCGCCGGAAAAATGAATTTAAGCAAACCTACTTATGGTACTGACCTTGGATTGGACTGTTGCCATGCGAGGCAAGGCCTGAGGGGCCTGCCCTGAAGGGGCGGAAAGTGACGAGTGTCCCGTCGGTCGGCGATGTCGGCATCGGGCGTTGAGCTGAAAGAGAAGCATGCAGTGCCGCGTAACCGCGTTAGCGGTGGTCATGTCATCATCTGAAAAGCCAATGTGTCTAGGTCGACGGAGGGAGTCAGGGTTGTCCTGGACAATGGGATAGTCGGGGAGGTTTGAAACCAGGGGGTTCGGGTGGTGAGGGGCCGAATCGTAAAAGCGCCTTGCGGCGTTTTTTATGAATCCGGCGATAGACTCAAGACCGAAGTCACGATGGAGATCTACGTTGCGCGAATACCACGGGGCATCGGCGGCATTACGGAGGAATTTGTTCTGAACTTTCTGGAGTGTTCCAATGAATATGGAATGACCGAACACCACGGAGGCGTACGTCATGACGGGTCTGATGCAGACTCTGAAGAGCGTCAATTAATTTCTAAATGACATTTTGCTCTGTCTGCCTAGAATGAAATAAAGGCGGCTCAGGAAGAACTTCGCGCGGTGGGATACCGTTATGATCAAGCGTTACACCTAAGTATTTGGCTTGTTTAGCCCATGGGATCGAAGAGGTACAAAGGACGAGGTTTAGGCTGACGTTTACTTTGCTTGCGCTTACGAGAGAGAGGGAGCGAGGAGGAGGAGTCCTTAGGGGGCCCGTCCTCTGCATCGGGCTTGATAGGCTTGTGTTTGAAGAACACTGCTACGCTTTTGGTGGGATTAACTTCGATACGCCATTTGCGGAACCATTCGCCTAGTTGGCAAAGGGCTCTCTGCAGCCTTATATGCGCATAACTCCTATTGGGATGAGACGTATCTAAGGCTGTGTCGTCCGCAAACAATGCGAGTTCAACATGGTCGGTACGCGGGATGTCACTGGTGTACAGCGTGAAAAGAAGAGGGGAGAGGCAGGAGCCCTGGGGGACTCCGGCGCGGATTGGGTGAGGAGGGGACAGTGCACCTTCTACTCGGTAGCGAAAGCTCCGATTGAGGAGAAAGTCTCGTAGGATGTGCACGAGTCTGTCTGGCACACCGAGGATGGAGAGCTTGTAGATCAAGCCGTTGTGCCAGACTTTATCGAATGCTTTCGCCACGTCGAGGAAGACGGCGCACGTGTTTGTGGAGATTTGGAGAGCACGTGTTCCGTGAGACGAAGGACTGAGGGACTGAGTGTCGGGCACGGAATCCAAACTGTTCGTCGGGGAGGATTTTGAGTTCGTTGACTATAGGCCAGAGACGATTCAGAAGGAGTCGCTCATAGATTTTGCCTATGCAACAGAGAAGGCTAATGGGGCAGTAGCTAGAAGGATCCGTTTTCTTACCCGGTTTAGGAATGCCAATGACGGTGGCTTGTTTCCAGGCGTCTGGAAAGGAGCAATTCTCCATAGCTGCATTGAAGATGCTGACCAGGAGATAGATAAGGGCTACTGGGAAGTTTCTAAGCACCCTGTTACTGTACTGATACCGTCAGCTCCAGGGGCCTTCCGCTGGTGTAGGCGCTTGATTACCATGTGCTGAAAGAACTGCTTTTGCTAATTTATATAGCAAAGGAAATGCTGCTCGTCTGTCTCTCCAGTATTATATAACGTTTCCGGTGCCCTTTGACATTGCGGCTTTGCGGCAACCATTGATATCGCGGCGCCTTTTAACACCGCCCGCAGTGCCCTTTGACACGGCGCGGCACGCACGGCGCGGTTCCTTCTTTGACACCTTGGTTGTAGGTAGTAGGTGTCGGTGAGTGTAATAAGTGTAATAATAATCAATAAAATGACGGAGTTTTCAAAGGGTCTAAAAGGTAACGTTTCACGCCGAATTCACGCCGATTGGCTGATCGGCGGCGGCGGCGTGGAAAATTTGCCGGCGGCGGCGGTGGGTCGGCGCGGCGCACATGTCTAGTGCCTATAAATAGGTCGCGCCACGTTAAAAGAGCGCTGGCTGTCAAACTGCGCAGTGGTCGATGATTGGTGGAGAGGTAACGCGTTACGTGGCGCGACCTATACCGCGACTTTTGGCGACCTCAACGCTTTAAAAAAAAAGCTAGGCCCACACCACCAGGTTCTTGCCTGATCCTTTCCCTGGCGTCGGAACAGGCATTAGAATCAAAGAGAACCTGAAGTGATCCTTGAGGTCCTACCAGAATAAAAGATTTTTCTTTCTTTCTTTCTTAAAAAATCACCACATCAGCACAACTAGTCACTCATATTAGAATTAAGCTCTGAGGTAATTCGTCAGATAATGGGGCGATTCTGAGTGTCGCAAAAGCTAAACTAAGCTAACTAAAATGATTGCCATCCTTTTTATTCCCATCGCTATGAAAGGGACGGCAACAATTTTAGTTAGCTTAGTTTAGCTTTTGCGACACTCAGAATTGCCACTATTATTCTGATACACAATATTATAACATTTTTAACCTCTCCACGATAACAGTTAAATAATATTATTGAGTGATCTTCAAGTTCACTTCAGTTATCGGATGGCAACAGTACTATACGGTGAGTTTGTGAATTAAAAGCATTTTTGTGTGATATTTTTAGATTTAATATTTTGGAATTTTTAAAATTAAGTGCTTTGAAAAGTTAATTTGTAATCTTCGTACCTAGGTACTTTTATTTTATCTAATTAAGCTTTTTAAAAACATAATTTGAATTTTATGTCCTCTAAAATTTGCAACCCCAGATTCAAAACCCGTAGATAAGACTAGCCAAACAAGGTAAGCATGAAGTGAGATAGGTACTAATACTAACCTAACCTGTTAATATTTTATAACGTTTCGTAAATTTAAAAATGATAACTAACATATCAATATTACACGATTTCTATTTTTTTAAACGGTACCTACTTAAGTCTTTTAGATTTAGTTTTTTTATTAATTAATGTCTTAATGCGTAGTCAGATCAAGTTTTATGTTTCATTCAAACAGAATTAATATATCTATTTTACTATCAATTTCAGGCACAACAACATGAAGGCTATTCTACTTCTATCGTACATCTTCACGGCCTATGCCGGTGTCATCAAAGATAGCTGCGATGGAGTTAATATAAACAACGTCTACCACGAACGTGAGGTTTTACACGAAGGACTAGATAGACCCTATCTCTTAACCGTAGATTACAGCACAAACATACTATACTTCAGTCACAGTATCTTAGAACAAGAAGAGAACGAATTCAAAACTGCCAGGATCAATCTAAACACCAAAGAGTTCAAAAACATTAAAGGAGTCAACAATGGTTTTGCTCAAGCTGTCGATCAGAAAACACACGAGATCTATATAGGAGGAAGCAATGGTATCTACAAATACGATTACGGTACTGACAAAGCTGAATTCTTCGGACAAAAAGACACAGACATCTGGTATATATACTTCAAAGATGTATTATACTTCTCTGTATATCCCTCACAATTCCTCTATACATATGAAAATGGGCAAGCTATTAGATTTAAAGATTTGGAAGACACTAAAGTTGATAACTTCGTTATAGACCAAAACAATGTTATGTTTTTCACGAACGCTTCGGGTCTCTATGGACAACCTAAGGGTACAAAAGATGCAGTTGCTTATGAAGAGTCAAAAGTATTAAGAGTAAGAGGAATGGCTACTAATTTATACGGAAAAGTATACATATGCCTGCAAGAAGGTATCTATGTTGTGAATAAGGAGAAGAAAAGTGTAGAAAAAGTCGTAGATGTAGAAGACGCGTTCGGGCTAACTTTTGATAATGATAATAATTTAATTTACGCTGATGCAACTAAATTGGTCAGATTGAAGCCCAATAAAAGTAGTATTTGTTGAGGTTACTATTATATTTATTAAATTGATTTAAAAACTAGCGTGCTGTTTTGATATAGCTATTTGTACTTGATATATATGTATTGAATATAGATATGTAGCGTGAAGTAATCTGAACTGAGCTATGTTATATAACAATTACAGTTATAAATGTATAAATCTACATACTTACATACCTATAGCTAGATTGTGTCGGTGTAAACAGTTTGTGTAGTATTGTGTGCATAACCTCCCGATGACCTTGCATATCTCCATCAATTTACTAATTTAAACCGTTAATTGTCCGTAACAAGCAATTAACAGCATCATCTCTATACCGTACAAAATAAGAATTAAAATCGTCCGACAAAATTGTGATAAAACTCTGAAATGCGAGACTGGTCCAGTTTAAAATGTGACAGCGAATAAGATACGCGTAAAAATGCGAGTGTTTTTAATTATATTATGCGCGTTGGAAATACAAGCGAAAATGCGCATATTTGTGACAGATACACCACTACAGCAGATCGGACCGAGAGTTTACAAGAAGATACTACTGACAGATCAGTTCCAAGGTCCAAAAGAGCTGACCTATGACTCGTCCAGTAGAAATCTCTTCTTCATGTACATGGACGATGTAATACAAAACTCCGGGCGAGCGTTCATCAATGTTATCACAAAAAAAGCTAAAAAAGTTAAAGGAATAGCTAGAAACAAAGCTATAGCAGTAGATGATGACACCAGTGATGTTTATTTTGGTTCTGACGATGGATTGTACAAATACGATCCTGTCACGAACGAAGCTAACAACATCGGACTATACAACATGAATATCATGAAGCTAGTGGTCAGAAACAATGATATGTATCTTCTGGATGCGAACAATCACATGATATACAAAGTTTTCAACGAAGGAAGAATAGCGATCAAGGCTGGTAGCCTCAAGACAGTAATGCAGTTCGAAGTTGATAATCTAAGAAACGTGCATGTAGTTACAATGTGTGGTGTGTATTGTGCGTTTGAAGGACATGAAATTGTGAAGAATAAGGACCTAAAAGTTGTTTTCCATTTTATAGTCGATGGTCCAGACACCTTTGGCATTGCAGACGATGGTTTATATCATATCAACTGTGAAAATGGCACAGCTAGGAAACTAGCTGAGCTAGATTTCTTTCCGAATAGCATTACGTTTGGAGATTACGGTGATATATTTTATTCGATAAACGATAGTATTTATAAATTGAGTCCGATCAAATCGTATTTGCTTTATAATATTCATAAGAAAACGTAGCTATTAAAAGTGTAAATTGTTTGTTATTATATTTTATACGTGCATGCATGCTTTAAAGTTTAGTTATTTTTGTAATGTGTTAAAAGAAGTTTTGTCTGTTTTTAGCAGGGGGTTAACACAATGTACCTACCTAATTCAATTTGTATACTACACCTACGTAATAATTATAATGAAATGTCATCTATTTGGTACTTACCACTTCATTGTCGTGTCCATGGCCATGTCCATGGCCTTGTCCATGGCCATGTCCGTGGCCTTGATTGCCATCGTAGCCGGATCCTGACCCTGAGGGTGCGAGGTAGTTACTTTGAGGGTTGTATCCTGAAAATGGAAGACATTATTTGTAGACACATTCACATTTAGTTAACATTTAATTTTGTTTTGTTGTGTGAGTCGTGTTGACCGATTTGAATTGTGCCTCGACTTCAGGGTAGATCCAAAGGTTGTGGATTCTAATCTTGGTTAATGGTCAATTCATGGCTTTTCATTTCGTAAAATTTAATGACGTAAGCTATAAACAGTGAAGGAAAATTGTGTATGAGGCAACCTGCTGCATTATTAATCAGCCCTACATTGCCCATTGTCTTTCCTTCCTGTGGTTATGGCCGGCTAATCTGAGAGGATGGTTTAGTTTAGATGCTGGGCAAGTCTATTTTCATCTCCACAATGTCCCAGGCACGACAGTGGCCCGTTTAGTGGAGGCAGAAGCAAAGCAATATCTAAGTACCAAAGATGTAGGTATAGGCCTGTTTTTTTTACCTGTCATGTCACCAAACGATAAAGTGTATGGCTGGGCATGCAAGAGGAAGGCTGAAGAAAAAGTGGTTTGATTATGTGAAAGAGGTATGAGAGAGGAGTGAATTCAGAGTAGAAGAATGCTAGGGGTGAGTTTGTTCGTTCGTATGAGCAAGTGCCAATTCTGGTGACGGGAGTTTTTAGGCCTAAAGGCTTCCGTCATGGCTTAACGACTTTGCAAACCCGACAATTTGACGTACCCTCCGAAGTACGGAAGCGCTCAGCTTAGTGAGTGGGGGGGCACTCCCACGAGCTGAGTGAGTGGGGGGGAAGTAGAAAACATGTGCCGACAGTCCGACACCACCTAACATGGGAATGAGGCAGAGAATGATGAGTATTTTTACCTGTGCTAGGTGGAAGGTAGCTGTTTCCAGCTGAGTTGAAGTTCTGCGGTGCGTTGTAGTTATACCCAGACACGGGGGGCTCAGCCGCCGCCAGGGAGGCCAGGAGAGTCGTGAGGAGAACCTGGAAATGGTAAGTTCGTAGGAGCAAGTGGCATACTCTGGTGACGGAGTTTGGTCGCCTAAAGGTCTCTTAAAAGCCAAGACCGACATTAAACGTGGCTACTGAAATACGGAAGCGCTCAGGGGGGTTAACGCCAGTTTACCGCAGTATTGGATACTGTCCTCGACACCGAGTCAAGTATCACAAATGTATGAAAATCCAGTGCAGCGCCTCCCCCGGTAACTTGCATGAACTAAAATTAGAATACTTGACACGTGAGCGAGGATAGATTACTACAAAAAAACCGCCCGTAACCCTATTACAGCTGTGATTACACCCATTTTAGTTCACCACAGAACCTCATCAGCAGTTCGGACAAAGCCTTTCCATTTATGTCATAATTAGTAGGTAGGTAAGTTTATCCAGAAGTACAGTCAGCAATAAAAGTAGTTTCAATATTACTTATTAAGCTCTTAGTCGGGATCCTGTAATGGTGTCTGTCTGACTGAAGATATAAGTCATTGTCATTATCCAAACAAAGCAAGCTCATATTATAGTATGGGTATGGGTATGATGAAAATTGAAATTGAATAAAAGTGTAATCTCCCCGCATTGGTTGTTTTTGATAGATTTTTTAATTAGGACGATGGACGTCCTGAGCGGTCACAATTTTGATGGGTGACCGTCAATCTCATTAAAAGCTACGAAGACTAATCCCATAGATATAGAGATAGTCATAGACATAAAGACATCATGCAAATTCAAATAAAGTAAGTAATGATGAATGTCCAAGGATATTTATATGCGGTTTAATTGTGTTTAGACTTTTGTGGCTGACTGTACCTACTTTACCTAGGTATATTGTGAAATCTAGACCAAGTGACCGTTCACTAGGATAGGCACCCGGTACCTAGCTACCATGCTTTGTTGTGTGGGAAACGGTGTAGGTATACTATACCTAACTACCTAGGTAAGTACTTATTATGTAATTCTTCAGAGGAAGGGCTTGAAGGCTCAAGAAAGGCTTAAGAAAAACAAGAACAATGGAATTAAAAAAAAATTGTAAGTAAGTACCTAAGTACCTACCGTTTGTGATACTTACATCATTATAAGCTATTTTTTTATAGGTACCTCTGTAATAGATTTATTTTGCATAGTTTAGGAAGAGTAGCGAAAAGTGCGAAAACAGAGTTTGGTGGCCACCAAGTGCAACTAGGGGTGTATTCATAAAGACTTGTCGGTTTAAGGAGTGTTTTTTTCTTGTTACTCTTATGACAATGAAAAGAGATATCAAAAAAAACGTAGGCCTCTTCATCTGTACTAGATGATCTATACTACGAGTATAGGTACAGACTATACAGAGTCGGGACTCCTGTCCCGTTAAATGTAGGCAAAGCTTGCCTTCTGACTCCTGACTCAGGAGTCAGGAGGCAAGCTTTGCCTACATTTAACGGGACACTGGTAGTGCCTGGGACAATGTTGAGACTCTGAACATAAATAGATAGCAACAGATTTAACACCGTTGTAGCTAAAATAAGTTTACTACTAAGTCCAATATTAATAACGAAGTAATTCTATTACACCCATTACCTACTGAATATGAATGAAGACAATCAAACATCATGAGAACGCACTGTATTTAGCTATGCAAAAGCACCCATTACTGTGCTCTAGATATTAGGAGATTAGCACTTTGCTGTTAGTTTCGACATCTGTTCACACCTGTGTCATCATCATCATCCGTGATACCTACAGAAGACATAGGAGGAGTTTCATAGGGGTTATGGGAAAGGGCGTGGTTTTATGTAGTAGGTAGGTAAGTAAGTAAGTAGGTACCTAAAAAATGAATATGATCACGACTGTATCCCAGGGAGCGGTACCTACCTAGACATTTTTTTCAGATCTTAATGCAATTTTTAGATTCTTTTGAAGATGTCTAAGGAGTAGTCAGAGGTAAACTTATGTCCAAATACATACCTACATATTTGGTAAGTACATGCCCACATTTTGCAGAAATTAACTTTCCATACCTACGTGACAGGTTGCAAGCCAATCGACGCTAAAAATATCGATGCTAACGGCCGGATTCGAACCCACGACTTCTGATCGAAAGTCGAAGTTCTAATCCACTTGAACAACGCGGCTTTTTTTTATGTAGGTAGGTTAGGTACCTACCTAATTAGGTATATTTATGAGTAGGTACCTAGTCTTTGTAGATAAATCGTGAGCCTGTTTTTCTACTCGATGGACGTCCTAATATTTCACAATATCGCTCTCAATTCATGTTATTTTCAATTCGACACAACTGTTATTATTTATGTGCCAATAGTTAACTACATAAAAGTAGGCATTATTGTGTTACGTATTGGGTACTTAACTACTTATAAATGATTCCATGTGTGTTATTTTTTTGTGGTCAATGTCATTTGTCATAATTTAAACTTTATTAGGCCTTATAATAATTCTATCTAAGTAAATGTTGAGTGATTTGGTACCTACATTACAAACATTCTGTTAAGTACAATAATTGTAAATGTTCATGTAAAATTTACATGAACTAAAATACTAAATATTTACATAGCTTTACAATTAGAAACAGTTGAGCCATCTAAGGATCGCTGTAAACGATCCACAGGTAACTGTAACTGATCTAAGTAAGTCACTGATAGACTGAAACGAGGCCTACATACTGGCATGGTAGAGTAATAATCTGACAAATTAGAATCTATCTAACCAAATTGAGCAAAATAATACAGAAATACCTACAAAGACAAAATTGGCCGTTAGGTCACGCACGTACCTTACCTAAGCAAGATGGCAAATTTTTTTTTTTTTCACACAGCGTCATCTAGTCCCAAGCTAATTAATGCTTGTGTTATGGTAACCAAATGACTGATATAGGTACTACTTACTTATATACATTTTTTTTTGTAAATACATAGGTAGGTAGGTACATATTATACATAGAAAACACCCAGTTGGCTATATACATAGGTACATTATGTCACATTCTAAAGTATAGAACATTATCACATGACATAATCTAAGTAGGTAAATTATGTCTTAAGATGGTTCAATAAGAAGGGTTCATGAGGCGTATCTTTTAAATTAGTATTGTTGGCTTGTAACTTGTTAGAGTAGATACTTACCTACTAAGTAGATTCGAATAATTGTTATTATCAATACCTAACTGATATTAGCTAAGAACAAAGAAAAAGGGATTTAATTAAAGCTCATTTAGTCACATTATTTAAAAAAAATTAGGTACCTTGAAGAACACCATTGTCACGTACCTGAAAACAATTAATTAAAAATTATTATTAGACAGTTATAATTTTTTTTATTTAAAACTAACATTGTGTGTGAGATCTTAGATAAAGATTTTCTATGAAAAGTTAATATAACCACTGATAATATAATACGATATAACTCAGCTAAATTAAACTCTAATAGTTTAGTTAGAGTTTAATTTATTACTACATTTAATTTATTACCTATTAAGAACCTACAATTTTGTTTATAAATTAGTAATTTTTGCAATTCGTATTGAATTCATTGATGTTTAATAATAAAATATTAGGTTCGTTTCTTATATATTTTTGAAAAGTTAGCATTCAAATCTCAAATCAAAACTTATTCATTTTGACATTTACTTTCTTTCAAATTGCATAAACACAATCTCCTAACAAAGGAGTATAATTTATTCCGAGAACAACTTGAAGCTTTTCCCATACCTTGGAAAGTGAAGATGTTATCCGAATAACGTAAACGTGTTACAATTAAGTTAATTACGTAAAACATTTGATGTCGTGGGCTTTTAGAACAATCGGCTGCCTATTTCGTCTTTATTTATTATGTCTGTATGTAATAGTTTTGTAATAGACTTTGTAAAAAGGTTAATTTGAATAAGGGTAGGTACCTACAATAAGTTGGTTAAGAGTTAGACTAAATGATTACCTACGTTTTTGTGTATTAATTTTGAAATAGGTATGTACCTACCTACCTAATAATACCGTCATTGCATTAATTCAAAATATAAATATAATTTGTTTAAAATCAGCAAATTTTTCTTTTCTAAATTTAAGTGCGTAGGCTAGTAGCCAAATCGTTGCCAAAGTTTAAGACCGATTTAAAGACTATTACCTACTTGTCTTATGAAAGGTTAAACGGAAGAAGATGTAGTGCAGACCCCACATAATGTGAGATAAAGGTAGGAAGGAAGAAGTTGATGATCACAATATAACGATACTAGTACGACATTAAATAATGGGACGGCGACAAGTAGAGCGTGCAAGTGCAAGTTGGCATAGTAGAGGAAACTACAAAACCCTAAAAATAACCTAAAAAGTGATGGCAGAAGCTTTTTTTAACATTGGTTTATTTAGTTTATCTAATTCTAATAATTGCAAATTTTCGGTTTTTTTATTAAGTTAAGTAGGTAAGTAAGTACCTATGTTTTTTAGCTATTTAGGTAGGTTCTTTATTATTTTTTTCCACTGCTGGGCAAAGGTCTCCCCTTTCTCCCTCTTATTATTATAATTTTTTGTTGCATTCTGATCAAATAGTGACGGTGCCCTAGAGACCGCCCTGTACAATTTTTTGTCAAATAATCTTCGTAAGCATTTTTGAGTTTTATTAAATTAAACTATAAAAGCGTCTTACTTAACTCAAAAATTAATTTAATATTACTGAAAAAATAATAAGTAGGGTACATTGTCGTACAATGAACCAGGTAAAGTTTGGAAGCCTTTAGCTTCGAGTTTCTTGGGTTTTTGTGTTCGGTTTTTTCACTGTTCGTTAGTGAATTTATCTGTCTTTCAATTTGCATTTAAATTTCTTTACAAATTTTATTAGTTTAGAAGATACATGGTTTTAAAAAAAAAATGAGATTTGGTTCAATGTGTACTCTTAGGTGTACACAGTGAACCGGGGTATTTTCCACAATGAACCACCTTATTTTGGGTAGCGTAATTATATTATAAAACATTAATAAAGGGCAATATATGAAAATACATAGTACTTTTATGCTTTTAATTGCGACATTTATGGTTTGGTAGCATAAAACACTTTTCTCAATTTTTTTATCATTTTTCTACATTTAATCGGTCAAAAATTTACATTTAACCTGTACAACATTTGAATAACTAATAGAAAAACACTCAAATCACGATAAAGAGATCAAAATTATTATTTATTATTAACCTTAATCAAAATCAGCAAGGTTTCTATTTTTTTTAGAAAATTACACTTAGCAAGTAGCATAAAAACCAGGTTCATTGTGAACTACCTCGATGTGGTTCTATGAGAGACACAGCACATACTTTGAACTAATCTGAAAATTTCAACGGTTTAGTCTTATTATTTTAAGCTTACGTGCGGTACATGAGAAAGCTAACTAAATGTTTATTTATTATTTGTAATAAAAAAAGTGATATCTTTTATACAATTCACACAAAAAATCAAAGATGCCAGCAGAAAAAACATACTTTTTGGTTCAATTTTCAAACAAACGCTTCTCACACAGCCGTTATTAGTGGGCGACTTGCACAAACAGAGGTGTGCGGAGGGGGGACACATGTGCCTATCATTTACAGGTAGAAGCACAAATGGGCAACGTCAGATTTCTGAGAAATAACGATGGTTAATTGTGGCTGCCTGGTTCACTGTTGAACTACCTACCCTACTTACTTAATAATATTTTTTTTATTGTGTTAAATAACACCGATGATCACTTACTTTTTTCGTTTTAGAATAAGAGCTGATTGTAATCACAATTTTTTTGTTTTAAATTCACTTCAAATATAGCGCGAAATTTTTTGGCGCGCAAACACACACTAACTGAACTAGATCACACAACGCACTGATGCAAATTCAGAGCATTTTTTACTTTTTATATGGCAAAGGAGGGCGCATCTTTACTCTTTTGAAACAGAACAGTAGCCAATAATTATAAGCATAGAATTCTTAATCACGTTTTAGTAGCGCCAAAGATATTGCAATTGCAATTTGTTTTTGTTTAGGGGCTAATAATTTGCTTCATAATTTTCTTTGACTCTATCTTTTTTAGTCTAATCACATTTCATCAGATCACGAAACCTATTTCATGTTTCTGTTATTGTTAATAGACTTCAATTAAAGAAGAAGTATCCTTTAAAAAAGTTAGGTACCTACTTGCGATATTCATGTTATTAAATTGTGTTTTATATAATGTAGGTACCTAGGTACTTACCTTAGTATTTGAAAGTTCCGTTCCAAAATAATCAGATGATGGAATCCTAAGAAAACGACAATTTTAAAGTAGGTAAACTCAAGACAGAACTGAAACATTTTTTATTCGCCCACTAAAGTTGTTTTACTTAACACGGGTCAATTATTTTTTAAATTATAATTAATGGTTATCACGATGGTAATAATTAAGTTCTAAACAGAGATTGGAAAAATGGATGTTTTGTATTGGTTTCATTCATCGCCATACAACGACTTTGATTAAAACTAATGTCAGGCAATTTATTTTGAATAGTTCGTTATACTATAGGTACACAGAATAAATATTTGTACTTTAGAAATATATACATTTATTATTTTTGATTTGTATTGTGTTTGATAGATCATTTATGCACAGACCTCAGAATAGAGAAAAAACCAGAAGTAGTTATTGCGCCTAACACTGAGGCAACAAAAACTTAGCTAAAAGAGAGTAGTTTTACGCGCAGCCGATCAGTCACGTTTTGAACGTCATACCGCATAGTCGACTTCAATTTTATTTTATTATGCCGTCTTGTGTTGTTCCCACATGCAAAAATGCAGCGGGGCAAAACAGTAGAAAGAATGGCATTACATTTCACGTGTAAGTAACGCAATTACCTAACATCTTATTGAAATATTTTCGTTTGTAATTTTCATAGAGAATGATGCGTCCATCTTGTTAATGTTGCCAGTATAAGAATTTTGATTTTCCCTACTTTTTATTGTACAGAAATGTTAGAATTTCATAATAGGTATTCTATACTAATATTATAAAGAGGTAAAGTTGGTTTGTTTGTTTGTATGTTTGGGGTAATCTCCGAAACTAGGTACTCATCCGATTTCAAAAATTCTTTCACTGATCGATTTGACACCGATTTGCTACAGCGAGATGCATATGGCATGGACTTTGCGAATGAACATAGGCTACATTTTACCAAGGTAGATGCCACGCGAGAAAAATCGCGGGCGAGAAGGCTTGTAGTCTATATATTTGTGGTGTGTGTGAGAGTGGAACAGGGAGGGGTGTATGAAATTATGTTAAAACTGTAGCTTCCCTGCTGATGAAGAAAGGAAAACGGAGTGGACAAAAATTATACAAAGAGCACGGCTAGAAACCTTCAAAGCGAAGCGTACCTAGTTTGTTCAATGCATTTTGCGGAGAAATATATTTATGAGACAAAATGCGGTTTGAAAATACAATTTAGATTTTAATATTATTATCATAATATCACACTTCCAAATTCCAATATTCTCAATGTTTACCCCAAAAACGGGCATTTTGTCTAAGCTAGCCACATTACGCGGGTGGGAAGTGAGGCGGGCGGGGGATGCTTGTTTCGTATTTGGACTCAGCGTGCGTCTTGCAATGACAGTTGATGGCACCTTCTGTCATTTTCTCTATTCTGAGGCACAGACATATAAATATTCCTTATTTACAAAATTCAAGTAGGTAAATTAAAATATACCTACCTACCTATAACTTTTAAGTACCTACCTAATCGATCGAGTGAGCGAAGCGAACGAAGATCTTAGTGGTAACTTGGGCGATTTTGCGTTGTATGTTTGTATGTTTGTATGTCGCGGCATAACTGTCGAACCGTTAATCCAATCTTCATGATACTTGGTAAGTATATAGGTAGTGATACGGGATTTCCCGGCTCACCTAATGAGCATGATCGGTCAAGGGGTTGTAAAGATATGAGGATCACAAGGGGGTGAAAAAAAATAAAAGTTATCCATAGACTTTGAGGGGGGTGTCATATGAAAGGGTTCTGTTTGTACATTCTAAAATGGTATCACTTTTCCTTCAAAGATGTAACGTTTTTAAAATACATCGATAAATGTAAAATCTATTATTTTTCAGTGCTTCCAACCTAAAGTGTTTCATTTCGACAAATCTAGCAAATTTTTAAACGAAAAGAGATTTTTCTGAATTTTATAAAGTATCATGTGACTACACTACAAACAACTTCGTCGGTTCGGTGCAGTCATCTACCAAAAACAACAAACAAACACCAACAAAAAAAATTTTACTGCCGAAAAACAGAAATGTTTCTTAAAACAATTTTGTTTTAATTGACACCCTCACAGGAACTATATTTTTACAAAAACCATCAAATATTTATTTAAATAAATATAAATTGTAACAAAATCAATTTTGACCATATTTTTAAATAGCTGCGTGCTACACTTCTTTGAAATAAGGTAGTGACTAGTGACTGACATGACATTAGCAACTCTGAAGTGTCAACAAACATCAATTATACCATAAAAAAGGTAAATTCATAGAGTTTTAAATCTGAATCTATGTTTGCAAGGTTGACCACCACCGATATTTTTAATTTGATAATTGAGATTGGACTTTGAATAAATTGATTGGATCGTAGAGATCTAGCAGCCAGATTTCATAAACAATCAATCAGTGAATTCAACAGTGACTTATATGGGGTAGTCGAAGCAAGTATGTACAAAATAAACCACCAACCAATGGTGCACGAGATCTCGTTCGGGACGAACTACTAGTTATTTTAGTGGCAGGTCAATTTGAATATTTGGGATAGTCCTTTGAACCTGAATATTAGAATAGCTAGGCCTTTGCCTAGTGTAGTCCACTTATATTTACATAGATATAATAACAATAGAGTTAATTCTATTGTTTGCTGGTAACATTAATATCGTCATATAAATAAACAATAAAATTTAGTTAATCATTTTAAACAAGGGAATCGCCATGCAACTTTTTATGTTTCTAGTAGGTATTTTTTTGTAAAATGTAGGTAAGTAATAATAAAAATAAATGTAAGTAAGTACCTAAGTAATAAAAATGTAATCAAAACTATCTTCATTTAGGGCCTTGAATAATACTTTTGAAGAATAAAATCTTTATCAAAATCTGTGAAGCCATCTTTAGGCCAACGACTCTATGAATAAATCCTAACAAGAGCGTGGTGTGAAGAAATGTCACAAGATTATAATCATTTTTGTTATGTCAAATGACACGTACCAACGTTCATTGAACTCTTTTCAACCGACTTCAAAAAAAGGAGAGGTTCTATGTTCCACTAGTATAAATGTAGGTAAGTACTTTTTTATATAGCCAGTAGGCACCTTTGTGTGAACGTTTATTTCGTCATAGACCAATTTTTTTTTTTTTGAAAGCATGACCGAGGTGGTCCATTATAAAAATGAGCATCTGATGAGAATCTTCAGTTCGAAGTTATGAACAGTAATGCACCTCGATAGTCCAGGAAATTGCTCTCTACTTACGAACTTACTTACATAAATTAACTTACTTACTTAGATTAGACAGAATAGACAGCGTTTTCTTACCTACCTACTTAAAATTATAATACTTACAAACTTTTACATTTTTGTTCAACAAACAGGAACACACAGGAACAAAAAATAATCTTAACCTAAACTGTTCTTTCATTGCTATAGAAATATCGATCGAATTTTTTTTTTTTTTCGAACGGATCTTCCGTTCCGTCTTTATAACTTCACCGGGCTTTGGCGAGTGCAGAAGGCCTCTACGCCGGAAGAAGGCCTCTACCCGGAACGATCGAATTTGGCAGGAGTAGGGCTTAATAACTCTAGGAGTCTAGGTTCATAACCACCTGACCTAGTAACTAGGCTTCTTTAAAAAAAACATTGTTTTTCTCTTGTTTAAAGTGATAGCCTCATAATGTACACATTGAGTAGGTATCGTAATTACCCGGCCTTGGGCCACTAAGAAGATCACGGCTCAGAGGTGGTCAACATTTACCCTGTCTAAATTAATTTTTATTTAAGCAAACCAATAGTACCTACATATCTATTACTAAATAAAAATGTAGGCACCTGCGATCCTAAACAGTCTTCTATTTTTCACCTTGCAATACAATTTGTAGAGGTAGGTATGCAATTATGCATGTTAAAATCGTTCGTTCGTTCGTTCGTATGAGTAAGTGGCCAACTCTGATGACGGAATTTTTAGGCCGCCTAAAGGCCCCCGTCATGGCTTAACGAATTTAAAAGCCTTTAGACTTTAAAAGCTGGTTTTATGTGTAGGTACCTATATTAGACTAGCAGACGCCCGCGACTTCGTTCGCGTGAATTTCTTCGTAACCTAAAAAAGGCTGAAAAAATTGTACTTTTTACCCCTTTTTAGGGTAATTTTTGAAAATCTCTGAAACACGTGTCCAACCATTTTGTATTTATAGTATCCAAACCGAGTTTCAAGCCCATCACGCCTCCCTTCAATACGTTTCACTACAAACTTTGACACTGCATTTCACCCTTTTAAAGGGTTTTTTTCGAAAAACCCTAAAATATGTATATATTTATTTTGCATTGTTAGTGTTGTAACCGAGTTTCAAGCAAAAGTTCCCATACAAACTTTGACGCCCCATTTTACCTCTTTTAAGGCGTTTTTTTTTTAATTCCTGAAAAACATGTAAATTTATTTATCATTTACAATATTTATACTGAGTTTGAATAAAATCGCTTCACGCATTAAAAAGTTGCATACAACGGTTTTCATCCCTTTTCAACCCTTTAGGGGTGGAATTTCGAAAAATCCCTTCTTAGTGCTCACTTTTGTTTTAAAAGGAAGCTACCTTCCAAATTTCAGCTTCATAGCTTCAGCGGTTTGGTCTGTGCGTTGATTGCAGAAAAATGCTTATTGTTTTATATTATATTGATTGATTAGGTAAATCAAGAAACCAAGTAAGTAACCAAAAAGACTCAAATCTAAAATAATAAATAAATAATAATAATTGCGAACCCCTGGCGCTTTCCACCATAAATCAAAGTTTGACAGAACCACATCGGTACCGATCCGAACTTACACAATTGGGCATTAACCATTGAACCCTAACTAACTAAACCTTAACTTTGTTTTATTTCAATGGTAATTTAGCTCTTAGTAATTATTAGGTAGGTACCTTTGTTTTAATTGAGGTACCTAACCTACTGCAAAATATAGATCGTGGGTTAGAATCTTACGCATCATTTTGTTATAAAAATAATTGTAGTAATTGTACCAGTAGTTCTATAATTTTTAGTATTACCTACGGTATATTTTTTTTTTCAGACAACTGATTTTATTTTACTGCACCTAGGTACCTACCCACTACGGTAGTGGGTAGGTACCTAGGTGCAGTAAAATCAAACGAACATAGAACCTACTTGCAGTAAATAGGTAGGTACCTATAGGTACCTATAAGTAGGTAGATACCTTCATAACTCGATTAGGTAAATCACCATTGATTAGGTGGTCATCATGTCGAAATAGTAAAGCAGATCGCTATCTGTTCGTGACCTACTCGTCCTTGATGGAGAGATTTTTGTTGTTCTTTGTTTTCATTGTGGTTAGTAGGTAGGTAGGTAGGTACCTAGGTACATTGAGGTAAGTAGGTAAGTACTTAGGTAATAATTATCATAATATACCTACCTACTTATGTACCTACAGTGTACTACCTATTCTTTTATCTGTGCTGTGGTACAGTATACCTACCTACCTACAATCGGTGGTCTTGTCGCATAAAGCGATCTCTACCTATTGATATCGAGCAATTGATTATGTAGGTAAGTACCTACCTAGATACCTAAGTACCTACCTACTAACTACTTTTAAATGTTAAGTAGGTATGCTAGGTAGATATTTACCTACCGATTTTTGTTGTTTATTTAGAACTTCGACCTTAGCAGGTCTAGGTACCAAGGATTGGTAGTAGGTTAGGTACCTACCAGGGGTTACCGACACCGTGAGCCTATTTAATATTTTTTTGCACATTCGAATTACCTACCGCACATGCCGAACTCATAAATGTACCTAGATGTTATCTTTTACCAACTTATTATTGCAGATGAGAATGTAGAATGACTTTATGACTGGGCAATAAAATTGCAAGATTGACCGCAAGTAGTGCAATGCAAATACATTTTTGCCCAATCAAAAGTTGTAAGAATCTTTGCAGAATTAGGGTTCCGTTGGAAAAAGGACTGGGAAAGCTACGTTGTTTCAAAGACGATTAATAACTAGAAGACAGACAAAGGCCATACACAAAATCGTAACCCGTACCAGATAGCCTGGAAACTTTAAAACATCAATTTTATCCAAGAAATTTCAATAACTTTCTAGTTAAAATAACCTAAATATTTTTTATATTGAATATTGTTGCTACTTACTACCTACTAAGTATTGAAATTTCTTGGATAAAATTGATGTTTTAAAGTTTCCAGGCTATCTGGTACTGCGGGATCAGGGTTACGATTTTGTGTATGGCCTTTGTCTGTCTTCTAGATATTAATCGTCTTTGGTTGTTTGATTACATAAAAATTAATGCAAAAGAGTTCCGTATAGAAATGGAGCTAGAAAAGCTCACTTTTTAGTTCCGTGGTTCTGTCTTGATTTATATTTTTTTATAAAATAATGCAAATCCCCCCATGCAGTGGGAGGCCTCTGCCTAGCAGTGGGACATTGAGGGCTGCTAATAATAATAATAATGCAAATCAAGATTTAAAGCAATCAAGGTAGATTTTAAAAAAATTACAAAATCCTGTAAGAACACGGAGAGTAGGTAGTGGCAATTCGGAGTATTATCGCAAAAGCTAAACTTAACTAAATAAAATGTTGCTGTCCCTTTCATAGCGATGGGAATAAAAAGGATGGCATTAATTTTAGTTAGTTTAGTTTAGCTTTTGCGACACTCCGAATTGCCACTATTATAATGGTACTTAATTAATACCTAAACTGTAAAAGTTGAGAGTTTGGATAATCAAAGATTGCTTGGTAGAGATCGCTCATTAAGCCCTGAGGCTGATCTGTTTTTCATAATAATAATTGTACTGGTGTGTCAAAAAGAGATAAAAAAGTGTTAGGTCATTCTCTTATGAGCTGGCGAAGGTAGCTTTTAATTACATACACAGGTAGTACCTATCACTATCTATCTATGGGTATAGCATGTCGTAACACGGCATGCAAATTATATTGTTTTGTTGAGAAAAACGAAAGTTACCTACAAGGTCAATCTCACGGCTATGTAGGTTCCAATGTGGGCTGTTAGGTAGAAAACCTATCCACCAATCCATAGATGATTATTTAAAGTACCTAGGTATGTAGGAAAATGTTTTATTTTAAAAATAATTACGCCTATGGAAGTGGTCTTTGAATGGTTCAGGAAATCACAAAGTAGGTAAGTAGTTTTCCCATCAACAAGAGCTTTAAATGGTAAAATTAAATAGGTATCTACCTAATTAAGTTCGTACAGTAAATTTAACTCTGGTGACGGAGTTTTTAGGCCGCCTAAAGGCATCCGTCGTGCGTGGCATCTAAATGGTAAAGGAAAATCGTGAGTGAATCGTGTAGTAGGGAGTCGCGTTGGAACAGGCAGTAGAATCACCTAGTTTTAAGAACGTGACATGTCAAAGTGGTCTATAAACAATCGTACTGAATAAATATAAATATTGTGGTGTCCCAACGGGGCTCTTGTTGCGGCCAAACCTAATTTTTAAGACCTTATGTACCAACCTGAAACAATGAATAAATGAATATGAATATGAATATATATTGAATTTTGAATTTTTGAATTTAGTAGACAACAACAATTATTATCTTCAGGATCTGAATATGCACTAGGTTTAGATTTTGAACACATGAACCTCATGAAAGTTAAGGCTCTATTTCTACAGATCTACGTAACCACAAATTAAGCCATAAATAAACTATTATCGCCCTCACACGTAATCCAAGCTTAGCTCACACACTTTGGATGCGTCCACTTTTGAGGGAAAGATCTTAAATCAGTTCACACGAACTAGATCTAAGATACCTCGATTAGGTTTTGGAGTTCGCCAGCTCATGGCAAAAATCATGTAATGTCCTAAACGCGTTCAGTGTCCGCGTTGCACTTGTGCTAAGGGCTAAGGTACCCTACCTAAATATTTTACTAAGTACCTAGGTACTTAATCTATTATTTTATGCTTTTCAACAATTTTTTGTTTCTTGCTGAATATGTGTGAGGGATGTAAATAAATGTTTTTCTATTATGTATATTCTATTCTAATTCTATAAGCAAAATGCTATAAGAATATCTCAGATTTTCTACACGGACGGAACCCTCTCTCCGCGACCCGAAACTCACACTTGCCTATTATTTTGAGAGCACAGATTAAGATTAGGTTCTTTATGGTGTCAATTAACCGGCAATCCTTTCCTGTGCTTTTGCAAGTTAATTGTTTTGTCTGTGGCGCAATGTTTGGTTTCCTTTTGTGTGGATAAGGCAAGGTCATTTTTATAATAGGTAAGTATTTAAGGTCAACGTGGGGAAGTCCGGCATAGTATTCTTGAATTCAATTTCAATTTAACTTTATGAATCGAGAAACGCTTTCTAAGTAACTTGAGTTAGCGGAAAATATTGGTAGTACCTATATTAATCTACTTAACCCTCTATTGCATGAATTATTAAAATTATAATAAAAAAAATATTTGTTTGTTATAATGTGTTTTATTAAGGCTTATAAGACAAAATACAAAAAAAAATTGGAATAAGTTACTTATTTAAAAAAAAAAACACAAAAGCCGGATTTGGATTCGTATGCAATGACGTCTATGTATGATACTGTCATTTTTGGCTTCCTATACACAACAAGTACCAACACTCATACAAGGTGTAATTCTCTAAAACAGTTTCTTTTATCATTCAAGCAGAGAAAAACGTCACATTTCTCACATTTTATATGAGAACGCAAAAAACAATCATTTTGGCATAATTGACGATTTTTTTGGTAAATCGGTAGGTAGGTACATGATCAATTTTATCAGAACGCACTGAATTTAGAGGTAGGACTTGCGCTTTTGCCGTGATCTTACGTGCCCTTTGCCGAGGTGCAGGAGATTCATGTCCACCGGTAGGCGTACCAATTCTGCTTGAGGTAGGTGTACCACCTCTTGACGAGGTAGGTGTGCCGGGATTATGTGTACTAGGACGGCTAAATTGCTCCATCTCAGCGTTTGTGACATTTACCTACTGGCTTGTTTACATTTACTCGAATAGATTTCAGATTCGTCTATTCTGTTATGTTACACCTAGCCAAAGCTGTTGGCAACACTCCTGCCGGACCAGCCAATGCCAGCCAGCTACGTCATCCCCCACCCATGCTACAGCCAGCCAGCCCGATGCCAGTGGAGGGGGATTGCCTATAAAATGCCATGCGCGCTCATTTTGGAGCTAATTTTGTTGCTGTAATCATTATAAGGAAGAACTCTGTACAAATTGGAAGTAAAAGTAAAAGTTGATTGAAATAACATTTTTATTTAAGTCGTCCCTGTTTCACTCAGAAGTTGGATCGAAAAAAATAAACATGAAGCGTCATCGTCACCACGCTGCCCACACAGAAAATCATTCGGCAACATCTGAAGAGGAAGAAGACGACGCCCCAGCCTCACCACCAGCCAAGAAGCTCCTGAAAAAACTACTGGAAACTGAGGTACAAAAAGCTATACGTGAACTTACTGACGACCCATCTATTTCCACCCAGTCAAAGGGACACCGTGCAGCATCTCTCATTTCCGAGTTCGACCCGGATAGCGAAGACTGCACTACAGTGACCGCATGGCTTAAAAAAATCGATCAAATCGGCGAGATTAATGGGTGGAGCGAGACTACAAAAGCATTCCATTTACAAGAAAAATTAAAGGGACAAGCGCGAAAATGGTATAACCGACTCGACGAATACGATTATACATGGACAGAATGGAAGCAAATGTTGACACGTGCTTTCCCACGGCATCGCGACTATGGAAACATGTTAGACGAAATGATGAACAGGAAGAAACTATCTACGGAATCTATGACAAAATACTACCAAGACAAGATCGCCATGTGCTTTCGGTGCAAGTTGACGGACTGCGCAACTGTTTCATGCATTATTCGCGGCCTACCGCCATCACTTCAAGCCAATGCCAGAGCGTTTCAGTGCGAGAGACCTGAAGAACTTTATGAAGGTTTCCTGTGTGCTTTAGATGACTATCAATCGCCATCATCCGCTATCTTACGACCGTCGATTAAGGATAACGTGGGAAATACTCGACAAAGCAACGACAAGAAGAAAACAATCTTTGACCCAGAGGTTGACCCCTGCCCACGCTGCAGAAAAACAGGACATCTTTTGCGTAACTGCCCACTTCCGGATTTGCGCACGTGCTTTAAATGTGGCAAGCAAGGCCACATTGCCACACGTTGTGCGAGCGCCGGTAGCCACGCAAGTTCTTCATCTACGAAGTCCTCGGCGCGGACAGTCGATAACGTCATGGACATCAAACTCCTGCAGAACTACAACAAAATTTATGAAAAGGTGGGTAAAGTCAATGACATATACATAAAGTCATATATTGATACAGGTAGCCAAGTCAATGTTCTATCAAGCCACGTTTCAAAGCTGTTAAATCTGGAAGTATCTCCAACTGATACCGTTCTTAAGGGTTTTTCTGGTGACCACCTCTCCAGTGGTGGGGAAGTAGCTTTCCAATTAGAAATCGACGGTATATTAATTCATTGCAAAGCTCACATAACAGATATAGATATGGGGGGCATTCATCTATTAGTTGGACAACCGATTATAAATAGCGATGGTATGTCCTTGATTGTCTCTGAGGGAACTGCTACCCTTAAACAAGATTTAGACTTCATTAGACAAATAGAGGTGGTCGAGACGCCTACTCATTTCAAAGTGATAACTGCCTGCAAAGAATGCCTACTGCCTGGTTGTTCTATCGTCAGGGTGAACGTGCTCGGCAATGACGAGAACAACGATGTCGTCACCGCTCCACGACATTTCGAGCTGCGGGACATCTCCTATGCCATTCCTGCCACCCTACTTCGTGGTGCCATCGGATACATCAAGATCGTCAACACCGGCACCAAAAGCATCACATGGGCGCAAGGCGATGTGCTGACCAGAGCAGACAGCTGTACCACCACGCCACCGCCAGTGGATGTTCAGGTCGGTAAAAAGTTTAGCTTTACTATGCCTACATTGGCCAAAGAGAGCGCTTATGTCTATCAGCCTGTATCATCAGTTTTGCATACTAGTCTAGCTATAATTAGTACCATTGGGGGGGTAAATGTAAATGAAATTAGGGTAGGAAAATTAAATAAAACCGATTATAATAGTTTAATAAATTTATTATCAAAATATAATTATTGCTTCGCAAGTAATACACAAGAGTTAGGATGTACAGATTTATTACAAATGCAAATAAGATTAACTAGCGATCAGCCCGTTTACCGACAACCTTACCGTATGTCACATAGTGAGCAGGAGACAGTCAGGTCCAAAGTTTCAGAGTTATTACAAGCTGGCATCATTCGAGAGTCAGAATCTTCATACGCGTCACCAGTTGTGCTAGTCAAAAAGAAAAACGGTGATCATAGGCTCTGTGTCGATTACCGGGCGCTCAATTCAATCACTGTTAAGGAAAGGTATCCTCTTCCCAATATAGATGATCAGGTTTCTAAATTAGCAAAAAAAAAATATTTCACGAGCCTTGATTTGGCACAGGGATATCACCAGGTTAGATTGAATCCGGATGATACACACAAAACAGCATTTATTACTCAGCAGGGGCATTGGGAATATACCCGCGTTCCTTTTGGATTAGCTAATGCTCCATGTGTTTTTATGCGGCTCATAAACAAAATAGTTAACTCTATGCAACATTCCACTCGTGTTTCTTCTCCAGAAAATGTCAATGTCGATTTTGTAAACGAAAATGAGGGTACCTTACAAAACCATAGCAGATTTCTGAGCGAAGGCGAAGTGTTGGCCTTTTTGGATGACTTGTTACTACCCTCAATCGATATAGAATCGGGATTAGATATTTTAGAAACTGTGCTACATAAATTCAGATGTGAAAATTTAAAGCTCAATATAAAAAAATGTTCATTTTTGCAAGACAAAATCAATTATTTAGGGCATGTAATTTCATCAAACGGCATTCAACCCGGTGAGTCAAAGTTGGCAGCAGTGTCGCAGTTTCCTATCCCTAGGAACGTACATGAAATACGTCAGTTTCTTGGACTTTGCAGTTATTTTCGTAAATTTATTAAAAATTTCGCAGTTATTGCTCGCCCTTTGTCAGATTTAACTAAGAAAAACGCAGTTTGGACGTGGGGAAGTGATCAGCTTTACAGTTTTGAAGAGTTAAAAAAATGTTTGTGTACGAAACCGATTCTTGCCCTTTACGACCCAGCTTTGCCAACCGAGATTCATACGGACGCATGTAAATTAGGAGTGGCAGGCATCTTGCTGCAAAAACAAACTGATGGTACGTTGCGCCCTGTTATGTATTTTAGTAGGGTTACTAGTAAAGAGGAATGTATGTATCACAGTTATGAGCTCGAAACACTCGCGGTCGTTGAATCATTGCGGCGATTTAGGGTGTATATTGTAGGTAAAAATATCAAGGTTGTGACTGACTGCACAGCCGTAAGAGCAACTCTAACAAAGCGTGACTTGATACCACGCATTGCCAGGTGGTGGCTTTCAATACAAGACTTTGATATGAGTATTGAATACCGACCTGGGGACCGAATGAAACACGTCGATGCGTTAAGTAGGAACCCGGTAGATAATATGAATATTAACCGACTTGAAGTAACAGATTGGTTCTATACTGTTCAGTGTCAGGATGATAAGTTAAAACAAATCATAGATCAGCTTAGAGAAGGCTCCGCGGCCACTGAGATTACAAACAATTATACATTTATAGACGACAGACTGTACCGTAAAACATTGTGTGGAAACCGACTTGCCGTTCCTGCATCTGCACGATGGAAGATATGCCAAATGCACCATGATGATGTAGGGCATGTAGGTTTACAAAAAAGCACAGACTTGATTAAAGCAAATTACTGGTTTCCCAAAATGTCGCGATTCATTCGTAAATATGTTACATCATGCTTACATTGTGCCTATGGTAAAGGAGACCATGGAAAGAAAGAGGGAGGTCTATTTCCAATCCCCAAGCCCACTGAGCCGATGCACATGGTACATGTAGATCACTTAGGACCATTTTGCAAAACCAAGAAGGGCTATCAGTACATGTTAGTTCTTACTGATGCTTTTACAAAATTTGTTATAGCTGAACCTACTCGTACAGTCAACTCCATTGAAACTATTAGAGCTCTCAAAAAGATATTTAGCTTGTTTGGTTACCCTCAAAAATTAGTCAGTGATCATGGAAAGGCTTTTACAAGTCGGTATTTCAAAAGGTTTTCTTGTGAAAAGCAGTTCCGACACATTTTGACAGCAATTGCATGTCCTCGTGCTAATGGGCAGGTAGAACGGACAAACCGAACTATTTTGAATGGGTTACGTGCGACTGATCCAAGTGAGGCTGCTAATAACTGGGCCAATTGTTTACCTGATGTTCTTTGGGGAATAAACAACACCCCTAATGAAAGCACTTCGCATAAGCCTTTTGATTTAATGTTTGCTAGGTCCTCTAGGCCACGATGTGATGTTGCGACTCATACCAGTGACAGTGACCCGGTAGAAGTTAGGCGGGAGCAGGCTAGTGTTAAATTAAAGAAGGCAGGTGATAGGATGAAAAAATACTTTGACAAAAGACGCAAACCTAGTAGGCTGTACAAAAAGGGGGACTTAGTATTGTGGAGGCAGGCTCCCACAAGTAGTGCAGCTAAAGTAAATACTAAGCTCGATGACCTTTACTCTGGTCCATATGTAATTATTAAAGTTGTGGGCAATGACAGATATAGGATCCGCAGTATTAAAGGTCTGAGAGGTTATAAAGCGTTCACTGGCCTAGTAGCAGCTGATTCTTTGAGGCCATATAGAAGTACAGTTCCTATATCTGACAGTGCCAGCAGCTCGGATGAACAGTTGGAGAGAGAGGACCTTATCGATCTGCTAGAAAGCTAATGTTGTTTCTCCCATTGCGGGAGCAATCCTTGTTCCAGGATGGCCGAGTGTTACACCTAGCCAAAGCTGTTGGCAACACTCCTGCCGGACCAGCCAATGCCAGCCAGCTACGTCATCCCCCACCCATGCTACAGCCAGCCAGCCCGATGCCAGTGGAGGGGGATTGCCTATAAAATGCCATGCGCGCTCATTTTGGAGCTAATTTTGTTGCTGTAATCATTATAAGGAAGAACTCTGTACAAATTGGAAGTAAAAGTAAAAGTTGATTGAAATAACATTTTTATTTAAGTCGTCCCTGTTTCAGTTATAAAAGTTATCAAATCTTATGTAAAAAAAAACTTGAAATAATCAGCAGGTGATTCCAGTTCTTCAGTAAACCCTTGCATTTCCAGGCTACCACTAAACTTGAAATTGTTTTCATCATACGCTGGCAGTTTTCCTTCAGTCCAGATAATTTTTTTTTTACTGCTCGCTTTTGTTTGGAAGTTTTGGGTCTAGGTTCAAGTATTTCGTCATCGGAAGAATCGGTATCAGAAGGTGGAATAATCAATGGTTTTTTACGTATTTTACGGTTGCGCAAGCTTGAAAGCGGGACGTCGTCATCGTAATCAGATAATGAATTATCGTTACTAAGGGATCCATCGCCAGGAATAGGTTGAGTGCGTTTAGCAGTGCCATAAAAGCGTGAAGGAAGCATTCTGGAAATATAGATCTAAATGCATACTAAGCCATTTTTGGCGTAAGCGTACTTCACCGTAAATGCATACGAAGCCAAAAATGGCTCCCATATAAAATGGTGACAATAGTGAACAAAAAACACATTTTAAAAAAATCTTTAACGGGGAATAAAAATAGAAGCTTTGTAGAACATTATTTATATTTTTGAAAAGCAATTTTCTTTCCTTTTCTATTTAATTTCAACAACAAAACTGCAGTAAAATTCACTTGACACAAGTTTGCGTACGCGCCGGAGAAAAGTGAGGTTATACTGACAGGTGACATTTGCCAGAGACAATAAAAATTGCGTTCCGTTTCAGTTTGATCTACATAACATTATTACAAAAAAAGTTGAAAACATTTGTTTAAAATTAGGGTAGAAAAAAATACTAAAGTTAAGCAGCCAAAAAGGGCTTTGTATGCAATAGAGGGTTAAAATAGTCCGAAAACAAGGTTAATTGTAATTAACCCATTAGTTATAGCATTTTTGTTTAAACTCGGCGTGTAGACGGACTTCCCAAGCAGTTTGAGGTAAGTCCGTCTAGTCATTTCATCTCCCAATAAAATCGTAATTTGTGAGCCAATATGTATGAAAACAGTATCAAACAAAGATGAAAAACTGCCGTTGCAATTTCTGTTTTAGGTATTTGATAGTAAGGTATACTTTTCAAGGAAAATAAAATTATATCTAACTAAGGGCAAGACCGGCATATTTTTGGTGACAACGTGATTTCAGTGGTTGCAAACATTTTTACGAATTACTTCCCTCAGTATTTTTTTATAAATAAAACATAAAAAAATAAACGAATCTTTATTTGTGTAAGAAATTGGAAATGATAACTACAAAATCATCCATAAAATCCATGATAATCATAAAAGGGGTTCGAATTTTATTCAAATCCAGGCATAACCTATCCACTACCTAACTCAAAATGGCGAAATTATAAAAGAAAAATCAGATCTATGATCTATGTAATAAAACGATCATTGTCTATAAAGTCCGTGCCAATTCCAAGCTGCTTGCTGTGTAAAATTATCGAAAATAAAATAAAATAGGTATGTGCTTAAACATTCACAATTTGTAAGCGAGGACAGTTAAACTTAATGCTAGTCCTACTGCAAATATTCCAGTGCATATTTTTCAATAATTACGTAGACAGGTGTATAATAAAAAAATACTACACTTCTAATCATACTGTCTAAAAAATTTAAAAAATGTGAACTATTGAAAAGGTTGACAAAATCTGATAAAAAGGCAAGACCGGCATATGACGGACTTGCCTTATCCATGGTAGACGGACTTCCCAACTTGAAAATTTGAATGTAATATTTTTTCAATCGGTAATAATTACTAAATTAATGCCTAATTACTGAATCGAACAGCAGAAATCAAATCTTGGATCTGCAAATGCCTTACGTTATCAAACACAATCGTAAATTTCCTTAGATTTTCCGCTTTTTTTTTAATTTTTCGACAAGACGTCAATCTCCAACTTTGTGCCAAATTCGCGCAAAAAAATGACTGTCAAGTTTCTTCCAAAATATAGATATTAGGCCATCTATGATCTCAAGTTCGAACGAGCTCCATGATGCTGTTTTACCCACCGAGTTATAGGGCTCTAGCTATTCAAATATGGGAGTTATTGCCACTAGACGGACTTAGAGCCTAGACGGTGTTCCCCACGTTGACCTTACCGAATTTGGGTAGGTAACCTAGTATACCTAGTTCATTGTAAGAACGTGGGTTTGAATCCCATGAGTCATATCGTTTTTCTTCTTATAAAACTTTTTCTTAAACAATGCATTAAACACCATTCCATTTCACTCTGATCCTCTTAAATACTTACTTAGTTGCTAATTGCGTTTTCAAACATTTCGCCTCTAACCATACGTAAAAGGAATCACCTAGCTTCTATAAAGTTTGAGTGTGATCCTAGATCTCTATCTAGGATCACACTTTTAAGAAGCTTCATAGTACATAAGTAAAATCATAAATTATTTTTGAATGTAAACATGCTAACTGTCCTACTATGTAGGTATTGTATTCAGGCCCGGATCTAGGGTAGGGGCAAACCGGTGCACATGCCCCGGGTGGCAGGTCCAGGGGGCGGAAGGATCATATCGATTACGATTTTGGCGTCCGGCAATCCAACGCCCTTTATCTTGTAAAAACATAGAACAGGGTAAGGCTTTTTTGCCAGGTATGACAATATAACACGCCTTCCGAACGGCTCGGAAGCGTCCAGCAGCCACCAGCGGACATCAATCAAATTGCGATCTTTCATGAATGTCGTACGCCACGAGCTTCTGCTAACAACATAGGTAGGTAGGTAGGTACCTACTGTATAAATAAAGTTTAGTGTTATTGGTGTTATGTATTTTGTACCTACATACCTACCTACGTGTCGCTCTCTACCTACCTAGGTACCTACCTTACAAATTCTCAAGTTTCGAACAACTAAATATCTTTTTAGGTAGGTAGGTAAGTACTTACACTAAGTATAGGAAAATAAGAACTAGATAGGTTAGGTACTTACTTACTTACCTATAACACGGTCGTGAACCAAAATATTTGTACCAACTCCTTGTTTGTTAGAGATGTCGAAAACCATCTTAAGTTTATCTGTTTCGCAACGGACTGTATGCGGTCGAAATGTTCGTGATACGGCTAATAATTGGATCATAATTCGGTGCTTTTGATGTTGTAAGTAAATGGTTTATAGTTAGCGGTAGTAGATTATTAGAGTTCTCACGACTGGGATTCGAATCCTGGCCATCATTTTTACCCCCGGCTGAGAATAAATAAATAATGCTGGAAGATATGTAGGTACTTACCATACCAACCAACCTATGTCAGGAAGGTCGTAGTAGGTAACTGGAATTAATACGTGGTCTAGGCAGCTGCCTACCACCTTGGAAAAGAGGCGTAAGGTCAACGTGGGGAACACCGTCTAGGCTCTAAGTCCGTCTAGTGGCAATAACTCCCATATTTGAATAGCTAGAGCCCTATAACTCGGTGGGTAAAACAGCATCATGGAGCTCGTTCGAACTTGGGATCATAGATGGTCTAATATCTATATTTTGGAAGAAACTTGACAGTCATTTTTTTGCGCGAATTTGGCACAAAGTTAGAGATTGACGTCTTGTCGAAAAATAAAAAAAAAAGCGGAAAATCTAAGGAAATTTACGATTGTCTTTGATAACGTAAGGCATTTGCAGATCCAAGATTTGATTTCTGCTGTTCGATTCAATAATTAGGCATTAATTTAGTAATTATTACCGATTGAAAAAATATTACATTCAAATTTTCAAGTTGGGAAGTCCGTCTACCATGAATAAGGCAAGTCCGTCATATGCCGGTCTTGCCTTATTATCAGATTTTGTCAACCTTTTCAATAGTTCACATTTTTTAAATTATTTTAGACAGTATGATTAGAAGTGTAGTATTTTTTTATTATACACCTGTCTACGTAATTATTGAAGAATATGCACTGGAATGTTTGCAGTAGGACTAGCATTACGTTTAACTGTGCTTACAAATTGTGAATGTTTAAGCACATAGGTACCTATTTTATTTTATTTTCGATAATTTTACACAGCAAGCAGCTTGGAATTGGCACGGACTTTATATACAATGATCGTTTTATTACATAGATCTGATTCTTCTTTTATAATTTCGCCATTTTGAGTTAGGTAGTGGATAGGTTATGCCAGGATTTGAATAAAATTAGAACCCCTTTTATGATTATCATGGATTTTAAGGATGATTTTGTAGTTATCATTTCCAATTTCTTACACAAATAAAGATTCGTTTATTTTTTTATGTTTTATTTATAAAAAAATACTGAGGGAAGTAATTCGTAAAAATGTTTGCAACCACTGAAATCACGTTGTCACCAAAAATATGCCGGTCTTGCCCTTAGTTAGATATAATTTTATTTTCCTTGAAAAGTATACCTTACTTTTTAATACTTAAAACACAAATTGCAACGGCAGTTTTTCATCTTTGTTTGATACTGTTTTCATACATATTGGCTCACAAATTACGATTTTATTGCGAGATGAAATGACTAGACGGACTTACCTCAAACTGCTTGGGAAGTCCGTCTACACGCCGAGTTTTAAAAAAAATGCTATAACTAATGGGTTAATTACAATTAACCTTGTTTTCGGCCTATTTTGAGTAGATTAATATATTACCAATATTTTCCGCTAACTCAAGTTACTTAGAAAGCGTTTCTCGATTCATAAAGTTAAATTAAAATTGAGTTCAAGAATACTATGCCGGACTTCCCCACGTTGACCTTAATTAAATATACTTACCTACCCAGGGGCGTAGCCAGGGAGAGGGGAGGAGGGTTTGAGGGTTCGATAAACCCCATAATGTACCTACTGTCGCGGTGTAAGTGTCACTAAAAAATTTATTCTCATGTTTTTAACCTAAAGTGGGGTGAGTTAGTTTGGTGGATAGGTAGGTATGTAGGTATAGTAGGTATCTACCTACCAATTCGAGAAACCAACTCGACCCTGGGAGATTTCAACAGGTAGGTACTTAGATACTTACCTAACTTCCCTGTCAAGATGCACCCAAATTTGACAGGTCCTATTCTTCTGGCAAACGTCAATCTCATATTGGAAACAATAAACAAACGTTGATTGTACTTATAAAACGTGTGTGGTATAAGTAACGTACCTACACCTATTTCGGGTTATGGGAAATGTTATGTTTACCACTCATGGGTTTCAATTCAACTTGGTTCCAACATTAGAATGGCCAATGGCAATGCTCCGTTTGTGTCGAATAAACCGTAAACAGAGCATTGTCATTAGCCATTCTGATGTTAGAACCAAGTTGAAGCCCATGTGTGGTGCCGGCATTAGAGCTAGGTTTACAAGGCGACCTTACTAGGTAGGTAGGTACACCTAGATGACTTCACTTATATACCTACCTAAGTACCTACCTACCTACCTATAATCATAAACACGTTTTAAAGTCGTTAAGCCATGACGGAGGCCTTTAGGCGGCCTAAAAACTCCGTCACCAGAGTTGGCCACTTGGCCACTTGCTCATACGAACGAACGATCATAAACACGCGGCGCGGCGGTTGCTTCCCCCGTTTTTTTTCCGCCCCCTTGCCCTCGAGAGCCTTGGTTTGACCCTCCCCTCCCCCTAGATCCAGGCTGCCAAAAGAATGAGTGATCAAATGCAAAAGAAAATTGGAACGACAGTCACGACTCACGCACGCACGACAGATAAAAATCCTTTGAAGTGATTTAAAAGGACCTACTTAGTATTTTTTATAATAAAGTACTTAAGTACCTACCTACTATGTAGGAACGTAGGAACAATCGCCTATGAATTAAGGCACACCCATAAAACTCGGACACAATCGGTCTAATTGTTTTGGACCTTGCTCCACATTCCCATCTGATCTGATACTTATTTGGATATTGTATTACCTGTACCTACCCACTCTACTGTACCTACCTACTTTTATACTTAGGTACCTGTCTTTAGAGATGTTCTAGATAATATAAACATCCTACGTGTTTTCAGTCAGATGTCGCAATTAAACTAAAATAAGTACCGGTACCTACTCGATTTGACAGCACTAAAATTGATGCCATCCTTTTTATTTCGATCGTTTTGAAAAGGACATTTTTAGTGCTGTCAGATTAGTTTAGTTTAGTTTAGGCGACATCCTGAATAGCCACCATTATTGGCCTAGCCTGAACTAAAATAATTTGGTGCTTTTCAAAGCTGAATTATAATTACCAACATTACCTTTAGAAAATAACAATAATTTAACATAATGAACAATAATGAATACAAAAAGAGAAAACCATTAGTGATTTCACTCTAGAGTGAAATCACTCGAACAGTGCTGCCATCTCTTAACGAGTAGCAAAACTTCTCTACACGTGCCGTTAAAAGTCGGCAATATCTCTTTGTGAAAACCGCAAAGGATTTTTCGTGTGGCGGTACTTGGCGGTGTCCTTTGATCAAAGCCGAAAAGTGAAATCAAAATATTTTTTTCGATCATTCGTCGCGTGAACTTGCTTGAATGTGGTTGTGTAGAAATATTTGGAGGAACTTTTGTGAATCGTAATTAATGCTAAACAGCTAAAGTCCGTGAACTCGTGAAAACAAGTGTGATTCCATGGTTTTTCCTATTGGTAAGTTTATTTTAATCAATGATAACTTACTTACATCTACCTAAGTTATTAGTACTGTTTTTCTTTCTGCTAGAAATTGTAACAAAGCCAACCAAGTTTTTTTGATCCTAGATAGCATGAAAGAATACATGTTGTGCCGACCCCACATAGTGGGATAAGGGCAGGAAGAAGAAGATAGCATGAACGAATTGGGCTAGAATCTAGCCCCCTTTTTACACCTGGAACTAGTAGACACAAAATATCTAAAGCAAAGCAGCAAAATAGGTACCTACCATAATTTACTCAAAAGATATGCTTAAAAACTTATATAAGTACTTATACCTATTATCTAGCGGCTAGATAATAGGTAAGTAGGTATATGTACCTACATAAATAAGTTTTTATGCATATCCTTTAGGAGTAAATTATGGTAGGTATTTTGCTGCTTTGCTTTAGATATTTTGTGTCTACTAGTTCCAGGTGTAAAAAGGGGTAGTCAGAGTCACGTCCCTAACAAATGAAAAAAAAAATTCACGATGTTTTCCTTCATTGTTTGAGCTCGTGTCAATGCTCATTTTTATAAAACGAAAATCGAACCCACGACCTTCAGATTGATATTCGAGGCGAGGCAAGAAGGCAAAATGCTCAGCCCTCTCCTCAACTCAATCTCACTCTCAGAACACGATCTCACGCTCGCAAGTAAAGAATACAATTAATTTCAATTCGAATTCGCCGCCATAATAATATGATCAACTTTATTTTAAAATAAATTTAGAATATAGTTTAAACTTTTTATCATTTTATAAGTGTATGACTAATAATTTTACTTGAAAAATGCGTCTGTTTTACGTAAAAAGAAAATATTTTGATCTTTTGTTTACACGGAACTAGATAGTAAGTTTTTTTTGCGACGACTCCGTTGTTGTTCAGTTCTCACATTCATTTCAATTTCATTCATTGTAAAAAATGTCGTCACTTCCGCCAAACTTTACAAACTTGAAAAAGTTTTTCGCATGATTATTATTTCGTGAAAAAACGTAAATAGATCAATGAAAATGTGTGTAAATAGTTCTATGTCTTGATGTTTCAGACTTGAAAATGTATCCTACGAAGAATATGTACGATTATGTCAGTGAAATGAATCGCTTTCCAAAGACTACTGGTGAAAATGGTGAGTGGTTTGGTTACTTTAATTTTTAACAAAATTTACTGAACGAAGACAATTTACGGCTGGAACTCGTATGAAATTTTAGTCTGTTTTGTAACATAAATATTTTTTTTTGGGATGGGACCACCTCAGGATCATTCAAACGAAAAAATAATTTTCAAAATCGGTCCAATATTGATTGATGACCCTAACTACAAAGAGCATGTAAAAATGCTCTAATGCCTATGTAAAAAAAAACAGTGTAAGTAACATAGAATAGAACCACCTCCTTTTTTGAAGTCGGTTAAAAAAGGCGTAGGTGTAGGTACTAAGTAGGTAGTACCTAGGTATTGCTCTGTAGCATGGAATATTATATTTGGTAGACTATATAGTCCCGTTAGGTGTAGGCAAAGCTTGCCTCCTGACTCTGTTTTAAATATCATCTAGTAAAGATGTAAAAAGGCCTGAGACTAGTAGGTAAGACCTATTGTTGGAATCTTGTTAGAACCAATTAAATTTAAATCTTGACTATCAAAACATTGTCGGTAACTCGGTAGGTAGGTACCTTACTGACGTTATTATTCCTACTATTATAATGCGAAAGTAACACAAAATATCGTCCATGCCTTGGTAACACTGTCTGTTATGCTTTGACGCCTAAACTACTGAACTGATTTGAATGAAATTTGGTACCTACAGAGTTAGCAGCTAGTTCTCAATAATTTTGCCTCGTATGTATTTCTATATCACTAATATTGTTTCAGATTTGTTTCAATCACCACGCACCAGCTCCTTCAGTCAGTCCACCATGGCCCACTCCTCGAGCTCCACAGAAACATCACCAGACTCCTTCCCTGACCTCACTCCTCAATTTCCACCAGAATTCCGCCCTGAAGGCGCAAGGAAACCAGGATTCCCTAGAAACCCTCAATGGAGACCAGAAGACAGGCCTGAGCATGACTTCCGACTAGATTCTCAGCCTCAACAACTGTTTGAGAGGAAACTGCATGAGAATGATGTTTATCGGCCGGATATAAACAACCTAATACTAGCAGAGCATTACGACACTCCTCTGATTGTTAGACGCCAACGCCCTATCATCGGAAGAAAGATAATGGCCACCACAGAACCTCCATTAAAAACAATCGATGAATTCCCAATATGGCAGCCAGATTTGCACACACCACCAAAAGACAAATACACAAACTATGAGCTTTTTCCATCGGAAACTCGAGGATTTGAACTCCCATCGCCTATCAAAACTCCACACACATCTCCGCAGTTTAGATCATCCCCTCAAATACCCCTGTCCCCGATAAACAGCATCACCCCACCACCTAGGTCCTTTTTCTCCCCCAGAATGACCCCTTTCAAAGAGCCTCTGATTGGTCCAAGCTTCAGTTATGGTTCGTCGAAGATGTGCACATTTTGTAGGAAGAATGGAGAGACCCCAGTTGTTTATATGACTCATGTGGTTAAAGAGAAGATTGAGAACAAGAATGTAGTTACATGCCCTATTTTGAGGTCTCATGTCTGTTCAATTTGCGGAGCAACCGGTGATAATGCACATACCATGTAAGTATTGTGGCAATTTATTCTTACACCTTCTCTTAAACCTTTATAAAATAACCTCTATAATATAATGTGTGTAAGTGAATGTAAATAAATATTGGGGGCAATTCGGAGTGTCGCAAAAGCTAAACTAAACTAACTAAAATTATTGCCATCCTTTTTATTCCCATCGCTATGAAAGGGACGGCAACAATTTTAGTTAGCTTAGTTTAGCTTTTGCGACACTCAGAATTGCCACTATTATTCTATTTCTATTTCATACCTTACACCTCTACTTTTGATCTAAATGTTTTTAAACCCAGCCTTGCATCAACAGAGTTAAACCACACAGGTATTTGATACCTAAGGTTTTTCAGTTTGTATCCCGTGTACCCTACTTCCTACTAATATTATTAAGATGAAAGTTTGTGTGTGTGTGTTTGTTACTCTTTCACGCTTAAAAGGCTGGACGGATTTAAATGAAATTTGGTACCAGAACTGCTTATACCCTGGATAAAAAATTAGGCAACTTTTGATCCCGGTGTTCCCTCGGGAACGGGAACTATTCACCGCGGGTATCACCGCGAGGCGCACTACTACTAGTTTCTGATAATATCCTCTAAATAAACATAATTTATTTTCAGAACCTACTGCCCAGTTCTGCGGAGTGGCAACAACGGACAACCGCTACAATCCACCACAATCACACTTAAGAACACACGAGTCAAGAGCAACGGTAGGCGTAGATACTAGCTTTATATGTAGCTTGACCTTGCATGAGGAATGGCAGCACAGATTATACAGTGTGTTGTAAAAACTCCAGTTTTAGATATTTTTTTGTAATAATAATTTATTTTATAGTTGCTGGAAGGGATATGTAAGAGTACCCTAAATCTTTATGACAAACTAAAGATTATTTTTGTATCTAAAGAAGGGGGACCAAAATTTGTATATAACTTGCTTCATTATCCATTCTAGAGAATATATTAACCTTGTTCATTTTGACATACAGGGTGTATTCTCCTTCCACCTGATTTGTTTTTTTACATATTTACTGACAACATACATAACAAACTAAATCTAGATATTTAATGACACCCACTTGGATGGATAGGGTTTTTATGGCACACTATTAAATTTAGGTGGATGTGGTTTTATCATAATTGCTCTAACATTTTAGGAAAACTACTGGTTCAACTTTTAAGGTGCACACACAAACCATAATAAATGCTTATTACAAATTCAATTCAAAGAATTCAAAAATATGAAAATTAATCATGATGATTATTTTATTATGGTTTGATATTTCAATAAAATAGGTATATTTAAGTTTAATTGCAGTTATTAATGACACATAATGTTTTAATTATTATTTTAGATAGAAATTAGAAATGTTTTAAGGCTCAACTCACCAAAAGAGCGGCGAAGGGCAGCGAAGCGGAGCGCAGTTTCAGTGTCCTATGAATTTTAACTTTATTTTCATTACTATAATACCTACTTATTATCGCAGAGAAGGCGCGCGTATTCGAATTCGCCGGAATTCCCGCGGAGCCGCGGGCATCCGCGCGACTCTTTCGAGTTTCTCATGCGATAATAAGTATTATAGTAATGAAAATAAAGTTAAAATTCATATGACACTAAAACTGCGCTCCGCTTCGCTGACCTCCGCCGCTCCTTTTGGTGTGATTTGAGCCTAATTGTGTATTTTTTAAAAATAGAAACATTTTTTTTATTAATGTATGTACTTAGTTTTTTTTTAGAAAGATGCTCAGTTACATGCCTAAGTACTTTAAAGTATAAATTCCAAAGAATTGCGGGTATTTTATATTGAATTACAGTTCAATGTATTTTAATTAAAAACAATGCAAAAATTATGTTTTTAATTTATGTCCATGCAGTCTAAGACGTTTTAAAGTAAATTTTGATGGTATTATTATTACAAATTTTATTCGTTTAATTGTTAAGGTTAATTTACTATTAAAACTATCTCTAATACCTGCCTCATGAACAGTGTGTGGTAAATTAATGTAAGGTAGGTATAATAATTTTGTCTTTCATAGAAAAAATTATAGCATTTTGACAATTTTATCTCAGATGGCATATTGTGTATTTTTGTGTGAAACTTTTTTTTTATTTCATAAACAGTATTGTACAAAATGACTCTATTTAATTTGACGACAATGTAAATCAATATCTTTGCATTTTGGACAAATTTTAATATTTGTCTAACATAATCAAGTGTTTGACATGTTTACTTATTATGTGACACTTGGGCAAAGAACTTTAATTATTGTAATAATTTACACACCTGATATTTCACTTTTTGACATTTTGAATAATTCCTTACTTAAAAATGTTTGACTTACTCATTTATCATGTACCTTCAATGACAAATTTTACATTTTTGACTTAATTTTACATTTTCAACAATATCATGGCATTGTGTACGTTTTTACTCCTGTATTTTGATGACACTTTTTGAGAATTTTTAATTAAGTAGGTACCTAAATAATATAACTGACTTTTTACTCATTGACTATTATAATGATTACCTACTTACACATTTTTGACGTGTAATTTTAATTGTGTAACTTTTGTCATTGTGTACATTTTTACTGTATTTGGATGACACTTGTAAACCTTTTTTAATTACTTAGTTCAATAATTTACCTAACTGATATTTTACTCAATGACAAATTTTAATGACTACTTAAACATTTTTGACTTACTCTTTTAATCATGTACCTAAGTACCTTTTAATGACAAATTTTACATTTTTGACCTAACATTATCATGTCTTTGTGTACATTTTTACTGTATTTTAATGCCACTTAGGTATTTAAAGAATTTTTAATTACCTACTTTAATCATTTACATAACGGACATTTTACTCATTGACAATTATAATGATTACTTACAATTTTTTGACTTACTCCATAAATCTATGTACCTTTGAATGAAAAATTTTACATTTTTAACATTATCATGTCATTGTGTACATTTTTACTTACTTCTGTTTTTGGATGACAGGTTTTATAATTAGTTTACCATTTTACATCATTGACAATTTTAAATACTTATTGTTCCAAATTTTTTAACACTTAAATCATGAATAATAATTATTTGTGTTCTCTTTTTCTATTTTATATTTTGACTAAACATGATCATGTATGTACCTACCAAAAACGTAATTATTCCTTCTTATTCTGGACGACTAATATTATTTATTTTAACTTTAATTGAATCTCTATGCCATAGAATAATAAATAATAAATAGAGTCTATGCTTAAATAGCCCAGAGTAAAGCAAGTAAAAAAATATGTAGCAAACAAAAAAAAACTAATCCGAAAAATGTCTGTCATAATTATGTACCTATGTACTTATTATTTTTAATATTTAAATATTTAATTATTTTTGTTATAATTAATTAAAATGATAATGACAATAGTTCTTCTAACGAATATTTCTATGAATCAGCGCCTCTTTCGGTAAATTTGAGAAACTTGCTTATTTTCTGTTTGTAATTCAAATAATTATGTTTTTGGCTCTAAAGAATTGTCATTTTCTTTAGAGCGAATTTTATTTGTGTTCTTTTTTTTTCTTTAGTTAGCATGTTTTTTATATAAGTAATTATCTTAGTGATACTGATCCCTACTGTAACTTTTGTAGTACCTACTAGATTATCTAAGTATACCTACACATTTCATATTTTTGCGTTCACTAGTATAAAATGTGTCTATCATTACAAAATTTAGTTATTAGGTTTTTTTATGTGTTAACTAACGCCCAGTTCCTATATTCAACTTACGAATGACCGTAGATCTATTTTATAATCAATATTCCTAGATTTTATACAACACAAAATGTATGACACTTTTTGACAGATACAACGTTGCTATGGCGATAGACCTACCGGTCATTCGTAAGTTGAATCAAGTAGAATTTAAGTTTTAAGAACACGGGCGTTAGGCTGCGTTTCCCTTGACCGCCGATTCAAGCACAGCTCCGCGGCAATGGAAATGCAGCCTTAACTTTGAAAATGTTTCATTATGCATATTGCTTACTATTGGCATAGACCAAATAAATCAAGCTATTGGTGAAGGTATTCTACCATTTGATATTTTATGATAAATGATATTGCATGATCTATGTAACAATTTAACATTGCATGATACAAATGTATTCGAAAGTACACGGGTATTCCCCGGATCAAACATTGTCGGTACTTACCTATTGATATTTTTACGTGAGTAATTCAAAGGCTTGTTCAATAACCAAGCGTTGTGATTGTGATTCTTGTTAAAATGCGCGCGGTAACATTTTAGCGGTCAACTTTACGATATCCACTTAGATTTGAACAGTTTTAAGACCGCTCAGTTTTCGAGTACGCCTGTGCATTCATTTTTGTCAAAAATAACATAGGTACTTATTCGTATGCTTTGAACTTTTATGAACTTCGATTGGTTTTGGCAATTTCAGTGTATGAATTAATAAAAAAACATACAAAGTTGTATGAAAATGTATAGTTTTTTCAAATTAATTCAGAAGCTTCACTTACAAAACTGTATGAATGCATAATTTAATATTAGTTTTAAGGTTGATTTGACAGAATTTGAATGAATAAAAATAGTTTTTTCTCTAATGGTTTTCTGATACTTTTGAGTATGTTTATTTTGTAAGTTGCACGATAATTTTAATATACTAACTTACTTAAATCTATGCTTTTTATTTGACTTGCACACACACCTACCTACCTTGCCTTACGCATGGCAGCTTTAGCACGAATCGAGGCTATCTCGATTAGTTTAGCGTAGGTACCTATAAGTTATGTGTTATAGGCTATAACACAGATAAAAGAATACTAGTACCTACTTAGAATAATGTATAATAGCAATTTTTTGTTTGTGCAATTTGTGCATGGGTGTAAGCTTCCTTACATACTGCATGACAAGGTTTTTGCCTATAGGTGCCTACACAAAAAAGCCGTGTCAGGCAGAGACATTCAACTTTGCTATTAGAATAAAAATATATCCGCGTTCAGTAGAATTGACTGTGTAACAGTAGGTAGTGATCTGCGCAGAAGCAGGCCAATAGTTATCTATTTTTAAGCTCTTTCATGGCCAAACAACTCGTGCTCTTGTTACGTGAAATTAATATTGAGTGCGTGTGTTTCTTTCTTTACAAGATTTTAGATTTTGTTTTATTTAAGTAGGTAGGTACTTAAAATATAATTTACCTCAATGGCGGGCAGGGCCTACGATTGGCCCGTTGATACGGTAAATTTGCCTGTGATGAAGATAGTGACGCCAAGAAATGTAGTGATGGAAGGTATCTATGGAATGTGAGTATTTTTTGTATTTTCGCGAACATACGGACCTGCGAGTAGATCATAACGGAACCATAGAATTAATACATTTTAAAACTTAATTATTTCGGTAGGATTCCATCTGTAGTAGGTACCTACATTTATTTGTGTAAGTCAAAAATAATTAACTAAAATAAAATACCTACATAAAGCATAAATTACGAACAAAAAACAAAAGTAAGTACTACTAAAATTAGAGAAAACAAAAAAAAATTGTTTTCTCTAATTCTATGAAATGGAATCAAATCAAGAAGATTGTTCGTAACTGTCTTCGTAAACTCAAATTCCATTTTTGCACAAACGTCAAACGAAATGTCAACACAGCAGCTGATTCTGTCAAATCTAGTCAAACCAGCCCAAAATAAAAACATCCCGATGTGATAAAAAATCAAAATTACTGCGAAAATAATCAAAACCTCAAAAAATGAGTGCAGCGAGTGTATCTAAAGTGTCGTCGGCAACAAGCGCGGTAGACGCGTGCGATGTCGACGAATGTTGTAGACCAGAATTTATTTACGGCGGGCCTTTCATACAAGTTCAGAAAGTAGAACCGTTTATGAACACAGCTACTCCAATTAACATACAGCTTCAGGGAACCTTTAAAAAGTATGTATCTTGCTTATTGTATCCTAAAAGTACTGTGTAACTTGCTTACGGCTAGTTTCAATAACCTATCTATCTTTGGTTTTGCTTACTGCGGGTAGATATTTGACAGTTCTTCCATACAAAAAACGTCAAATAGCTACTGACAGTAAGCAAAACCAAAGATAGATAGGTTATTGAGATTGGCTGTAAGTCGTTCTGGTACAGTCAAAGTTAGTGATGTACCTACCGTGCAGTCACAAAATGGATGTGTGACCACTGACCGCAAGTTTCTGAGGGCAGGTTAATTGTCAATGGCCCTAAAACACTGTTACTTGAGTTGGTCACAAAATCAGAATACCTTTCTTTTAAAATTAAATATTTTCATAAAAAAAAAATTAAAGTTTATTCTTGCTAACTAAATGTAGTCTTTTGGCTCTAAAAACATTCTCCAGACTTTATCCTCAAAGATTGCAGTTCTACACACAAATCCACTCAGTATCATCATTGGCAGTTAAAAGCCCACTGCTGGGTCAGCCTCATCCCACACCACTTAGATCGATAAAAATCCCATTTCACTTCAAATCATTGCAACAGGTGAAGCTGACAGTGTGTGTAACACCATGCTTCTACTCTCAAGAAAATGGGTACAATTAGAGGTCATTCATAATGATGATAAAAATAAAGTTAATTAATATTATCTGTTCTCGAATAATTACAACAGTTACAGGCTAAGTATGATGATTAAGAAAGTCATACATACATTATAAATACAATAATTTAAGAAATATTTATGGAAGAAATGTTTTCAGAAATGATCTTACATCCAAACATTCTATAGGTACTTTTTATTATAGATTTATTAATGTAGAGATATGTAGTTTTAAAAAACTGCGTGCAACACTTCTGACTTTGGAAAAAGGTAGTGACATGTCATGACAGCAGTGTCAACAAACATCAGTAATAATTAGTTGTCTTGGCAGACACCTGCATTATAATAACTATTTAACATTTGTTAAGGGTAATTAATTACTTATTTATACAAGCTCATTATGACTAGGTACATTAAACCATATGTTTTATCTTCGATCAATATTTATTTATAAATACATGTTATGAGTAAGTAAGTGTTGGCATTGTCATCTCAACTTTTGATTTCAAGGTACTGAGTTTGAATCCCAGCCTTTAGTAACTATTTGTTTACGATTTTTTTTTCTGGTGACTGAAAACATCAAACTTACTTGGCATTGAAATTTTAGAACACAGAATACTCACTACCAGGCATGTGCTAACATGTTTTTGGTTGGACTTGCCTCAGATGACCCCATCTAGAAAATGTAATACTTGTATTTTCTACTTAGGAATACATAAAAAAGGTACTAGGTAGGTAGGTACATAGTTAAAAAAGTTAAGCAGACAAAACTTAACTTTGAATGAAGTTGCCATTATTGTCATTTCAATCTCAACCTTAAGCGGATGGCAATAAAGACTAACCAAAGTTTCAGTTTGTTATAACTGTATTACAATCGTTTACTAGTTTTTCTCACTTGATTTATTTTGAAATACGGTATTCTTTTATTTAGTTTTTCGGTGTAAAGAATAATTTCGCGGCCATCTACATAGCCCGGATAGCTCAGTCGGTAGAGCATTGGACTTTTAATCCAAGGGTCCAGGGTTCAAGTCCCTGTTCGGGCGGCTTACTTTTTGCACTTTTAAATTTTCCGTTTTGTTTGGAAACTTAAAATTATCATTAATTAATAAATATAAAAATGATTTTTAGGTTTAATAGTTTAAGTTAACGTTCTTTTATTAATTGTTTTTTTTTAATAATTAAAAGTAAAATTCTACTCATACATAAAATACAAACGGCTGGATCGATTTTGATGTTTCTCAGACCTTCCTAACAATTTTTTTCTCACAAAATTAAATTTTAATTTGTTTTCAGGAGTTTTGCATACTATTCTTTGAAAGAACGACTACCTATAATACTAACCAAAGTTATAGATTATCTATCTAGACAAGGACCTAAGATCAAAACTGCCACTGGTGCTGTAAGTATCTTTAGGTACATTATTAGGTACACACAAGTAGGTAAATAAAAAAATATAACCAAATTAAATTTTGTAAGAGCAATTTCCAGCACTCTCGAGCTGCATTTCTGTTCGTAACTCCGAAGAAAGAACTAGCTCATCAGATCCTCAACATTTTTTCATGGCCCCCTCGGAAGTGTACCTACCTACTCTTTCAATCGAAAATTTTTTTTTTAAAATCGGTGAATATACCTACGTAAGTTCGTATGAGCAAGTGGTCAACTCTGGTGACGGAGTTTTTAGGCCGCCTTAAGGCCTCCGCCATGGCTTAACAAATATACATAAAAAAATACAAAAAATGGAATCTTATAATCTCCTCCTTTGTTGAAGTCTGAATTATTTTTCGACTTCGGTATCATAATTTTTATATAGGTGGGTCAAATTTAATCGATGTTTATTTTCAGAATGATGACGAAATCCGCAAATTTATTAAATACATCTCAAAGCTCAAGAACGATTTGATGACAAACAAACCATACGACCTACTAACGGTATAGTATAATGGGGGCAATTCGGAGTGTCGCAAAAGCTATCCTTTGATTCCCATCGCTATGAAAGGGACGGCAACAATTTTAGTTAGCTTAGTTTAGCTTTTGCGACACTCAGAATTGCCACTATTATCTGATTATATACAAGCTGCTCCCCGCATCTAACCACGCATGGGTTTTGTATGAATTTACTAAAAATAAATATCTGAGTACCAGTAAGAAAGAAAGAAAAATCATTTATTTTGGTAGGACCTCAAGGATCACTTCAGTTTCGTCTTACATGCTAGGTGATTCTAATGCCTGTTCCAACGCGACTCCCTACACCAGGGAAAGAATCAGGCAAGAACCTGGTGGTGTTGGCCTAGCTCTGTTTTAAAAGCGAAGCGAAGCGAATTGAAGTCATCTGGTTACCATAACACAAGCATTAAGTTGCTTAGCTTGGGACTAGATGACGCTTTGTAAAATGTCCAAGGATATTTATTTAGTTAATTACATTTTGTAAAGTTCAAGTAATATTGTTCTACAGGTGGATACTGCAGAAGCCAAGAAATGGAATGAATGGATACAAGCGTTGGACAGTCCACGGTACTTCACTAATGTGTGGGTCTTCACGGAGTGTTATGTGTATAGAAGGCTGAGAGAAGGCTGTGAACTGAGGTAACTAACGACCAGTCTCAATAACCTATCTATTTTTGGTTTTGTTTTCTGTGGATGGATTTTTCTTTTTCTTTCATTGGAAGTAATGTTAAATTTACTTTCAATGAAAGAAAAAGAAAAATCATTTATTTTGGTGAAACTAAACTACTAGTACATATTTACATAACTGTACAAAATACAATTAGAACTAGTTGAGCAACCTAAGGATCGTTAAAAACGATCTATAGGTAGCTCAACTGATCCAAACCACTGCCAGACGGAAGCGTGCCCAAACATTATTTTGGTGATCCTTGATCACTTCAGTATCTTACATGCTAGGTGATTCTAATGCCTGTTCCAACGCGACTCCCTACACCAGGGAAAGAATCAGGCAAGAACCTGGTGGTGTGGGCCTAGCTTTTTAAAGTCGTTCAGCCATGATGGAGGTCTTTAGGCGGCCTAAAAACACCGTCACCAGGATTGGCCACACGAACTTTACTTTTGACTTTAGGCGGCCTTAAAACTCCGTCACTCAACTTATTCATACGAACTTTTTTTTTTTAATTTCAGCCAAAATTTAGCAAAGTTTGATCCATTCGACGAGCAAAAGGACCAGTCGTTCTCAGGAAGTCTGGAAGCGATGTGCGTGGTCGCGGAGAAACTGGCCACCATGCTGCCTGAGAGCGACAAGGACAAACGAAAAGCGGACTTTATTACTCTACTTAAGGTATCTTTTCAACTGGCTAACGTACTATCCCACGTTGTACTATCTAACTACGTACTATTCGACGTTGTACTATCTAACTACGTACTATCTCACGTTGTACTATCTAACTACGTACTATCCCACATTTTACTATCTAACTAAGTACGTACTATCCCACGTTGTACTATCTAACTACGTACTATCCCACGTTGTACTATCTAACTACGTACTATCCCACATTTTACTATCTAACTAAGTACGTACTATCCCACGTTGTACTATTTAACTACGTACTATCCCACGTTGTACTATCTAACTACGTACTATCCCACGTTGTACTATCTAACTACGTACTATCTCACGTTGTACTATCTAACTACGTACTATCTCACGTTGTACTATCTAAATACGTACTATCCCACGTTGTACTATCTAACTACGTACTATCTCACGTTGTACTAGTACTAGTAGTAGACGTTAGCTGAAGAAATCCCCAAACCCTATCATGATAATCTAGAACAAGCCATGCCTCGTACAATATACAACTCAGAACTGTTAACACTTGATCCTTGCACTGCCGACGAAATTTCTAAAATTATTAATAAACTTGATTCGAACTCCAGTACTGGCTTAGATGGCATTAATACAAAATCGATTAAATGTATAAAAGAATTAGTTGCAAATCATTTAGCTGTAAGTTTTAACAAATTATTATACAATGGAGAATTCCCTGATAGTTTAAAGATAGCCAAAGTCTCGCCGATTCACAAATCAGGCTCCAAGACTGACCCGGGAAATTATAGGCCCATCTCCGTTCTATCTACACTTTCCAAAATTCTCGAAAAAGTTCTACACAAACGCCTAGAAAGTTATCTAAACTCGATCAACTTCATCTTTGAACGGCAATATGGTTTCCGGCCTAGAAGTAATACTCTAGCAGCAACTGTTGATCTCGTTACCAAAATTAAATCTAATATAGACAAAAAAAACATAGTGCTTGGTGTTTTCATCGACCTGAAAAAGGCTTTTGATACAGTCAGCCACAATTTACTTCTCAATAAATTACATAGTATCGGAATCGATGGTTCTGCACTTAAAATGTTTCGTTCTTACTTAACAAATAGAACCCAAGTTGTCAAAATAGGTGATACCGAAAGTTCGAAGAGTTCAATAACATGTGGAGTCCCGCAGGGATCTATATTAGGACCACTACTCTTTCTCATATACATTAACAACATTCACGAAATAGGACTACAAGGCCACATAACACTGTACGCGGATGACACTTGCCTATTCTATTTTGGCACCTCTTTCCATGATATTATCGCTAAAGCTCAACAGGATCTTAATACCTTGTTCTCCTGGTTCCAATATAACCTTCTCACAATAAATATTTCGAAAACATGCTACGTAATTTTCAAGGCAAAAAATAAAGTTATTCCAGAGCATGAGCCATTACAAATAAATAATATCAATCTACACGAAAAAAGTTGCGAAAAATATCTAGGTCTTAGAATGGACGCTTGTCTGACGTGGAATGCTCAGATAGAACACATAAGAGCGAAACTCTCGACACTCGCAGGCTCACTAAGACGCATAGCGCGGTGTATTCCACGACGGATACGCTATACCATCTATAACTCTCTAGTAAAGCCTCACATACTTTATCTGATAGAAATTTGGGGCAGTGCCGTAAAGTCAAAATTAGCCGATTTACAAATTTTACAAAATAAAATTATTAAAATACTATTCCACTATCACTTTTTAACACCTACTACAAAAATATATCAAGAAACAAAATTAATGAACATAAAACAATTATACAGTTATAATACATGCATTCTTATAAAAAAGATTTTAAATAGCTCACTCCATACTAATCTATCCTTTATAAAAGTGAAGCAAACAACAAAACGCAGTACGCGCCGCGCAAGTTTTCTAGTACTACCCAAACCTAGAACTAATTACGGGAAAACAATGCTGACTTATGAAGGTGCGCAGTTATACAACAAATTGCCATCGGGTATAAAAAGTGTAAGCTCATTTAATGCATTCAAATCTGAACTTGCACAACACATTATGAAATGTTAATTATCATACCTACTAAGGTGCCTACCCACATATAAAATAATGCATTAAGTGAGTGTACATTTTATCGCTACAACTAAATACAACTTTCCGAGCGACGACATATACATTTAACAATTATTGTAATATCTGTTTCTCAAGTAAGTGACTTTTGTGTCTTTTTTGGGAAATAAACATTCTTTAAACCTATAACTACGTACTATCCCACATTGTACTATCCCATGTTGTAATATCTAACTACGTACTATCTCACGTTGTACTATCTAACTACCTACTATCTCACGTTGTACTATCTAACTACGTACTATCTAACTTCGTACTATTTTCTGTCTTCAACCGTACCTATTCTACTTCATACTTTTCTACATTTACCCTACTATAAACTGATTTAAGTAATTTCAACTTACAGATTTGTCTATGGGCGAACAAATGCGACCTCTCGCTATCAGTCGGTGAGCAAGTAACTCTGTCCGGAGTTACTAAAGACACTCCAAAGACAACCAAAGACAAGTCCGGCGTTACCAAAGACAAGCAGGGTAGCCAGACCTCCCTGCCGCCTATAGACCCCTTCCAGATGATCATAGACTATAAGGACAAGGTAAGGAAGCGCTCCTGGCGAAGCTTGCTAAGACGTTCTTGATAGATCGTTGAAGTTATGCAACGTTCCGAGCGGTCACTACTTGGATGACCGCAAGTGGCATTATCAGCTGAGCGCTTCCGTGCTTCGGAGGGCACGTTAAATTAACGGTCCCGGCTTTTAAAGTCGTTAAGCCATGACGGAGGCCTTTTTTAACAAACGACATAACGTCTACATTCAAATGTCAAATGTCATTGTAGAACATTGAATTTGCTCGCACATTTTTTGAGTGTTGTCAACTATTAGATTGTGACTCAATAACACAAAACCCGTTTTTTCAATAATTTTTACCTTCGCCCTATTAAGGGTTAATACATCTCAATGGCTTTGAAACATATTTTTCAGCTTCTCATAGATGATACTGCTAAAATAGCTGATCAAGTGATAGCAAAAGCTGAAGCCATTGCGAAAGCTATTGAAGGGGTAAGTTTATTATTTACTAGCTTACTCGCCCGCGGCTTCACTTGCGTGGTACCTACCTTCATAAAATATAGCCTAAGACTAGCTGCACCATGCGGTGTTACCTGCGGTGAATAGTTCCTGTTCCCGTGCGAATACCGGGATCAAAAGTAGCCTATTCTATAATCCAGGGTATAATCAATTATGGTACCAAATTTCATTCCAATTCGTCCAGCTGTTTAAGCGTGAAAGAGTCACAAACACTTACACAAACTTTCACCTTTATAATATTAGTGTGATTTTCTAAGGTTACATCGGAATTAGTGGCAATTCTGGATGTCGACAAAACTTAATTAAAAACTAATTTGACAGCACTAAAAATAGTGCCATCCTTTTTATTTCGATCGTTATGAAAGGGACGGCAACATTTTTAGTGCTGTCAAATTAGGTTAGTTAAGTTTTGGTGACATCCAGAATTGCCACTATTATCTAGGTAATAATATTCATAATTCATAATTCATTTATTGCGTATTATGGATTTCTTTTTATTATGGATCCATTTTTCAGAACACAACGTTTAAGTTTCAATGCAGTTGTCACAGATTGGCCACGGCTTTTGGCATGCCTTTGTGCAAAAACGAGGTTCTATTTATAATTCACAATATTTTCAGTTAGTTTGTTGATTTGTTATTTAAAAAGTATTTGTTATACAGGGTGAATTTTTGAGACGGGACAGTAAGGGCAGGTACCTTAAACGTTATAGTTACAGGAAAACGTTTTTTTCTGACTATCTATAGTAGTATATACTGACGAGACTATCCATTAGTTTTTAAAATATTCTGAACTGCATTTACAGATTTTGGAAAAAATGTACAGTCAGCAAGAAAATGGTCATTTTACACAAAAATTTTTTTTGATGCCAATCGATCCTGTTTCGTATAAGGATCAAAAGTCTCTACTAGACCGACTGAGGTTTGAGTACTAGAAATGTCAGAAATCGCGAAAAACTTTTTTCGAAATTGTACGGTTTATACGGAAATACGCATAAGATAATTAGTGAGAGTCCTAATGGCGAGTGTCTAGCTGGCCTCGTGGCTTACTGTACCTAGAAGCAAAAGCGCCTACCTAAGTAGAAAATCATCAAAGTTGCATCGATAATCTTTTACAACATTAGGATTGAAACAATTAAAATAAAATAAATCACTTTAATATGTTGTACTTTAGACACAGACAAAAATAACTACATTTAGATGATCTACGAAATAAATTGCTCAAAATGACATTTTAATAAAATTAAATTTTAAAACAAGAAGTATGTAGTACATAAATTAATTGCAACTAACAATCTAGAATTTTCTCATAACAAACATAACAATGACCTGAAACAAACCAAGAATTCGAATCGAATTCGAAGTTTGAAATTTAAAACTTTTTTACTGACCTATTTCTTTCAGCCAGCTTTTTTTTCTTTATATCGGATTATAGCGGATCTACCCATAACAGCCAACAAAAGTTTGACTAATTTTGAAGTTTGGCTCTTTTACCGAAATGTATGATAAAGTTTTTTGCGATTTCTGACTTTTCTAGTTCTCAAACCTCAGTCGGTCTAGTAGAGACTTTTGATCCCTATAAGAAACAGGATCGATTGGCATCAAAAAAAGTTTTTGTGTAAAATGACCATTTTCTTGCTGACTGTACTTTTTTTCCAAAATCTGTAAAGCAGTTCAGAAAATTTCAAAAATTTATGGATAGTCTCCTAAAAACGTTTTTCTGTAACTATAACGTTTAAGGTACCTGCCCTTACTGTCCCGTCTCAAAAATTCACCCTGTGTATCTTGAATAAAGATACACGGATATAATATATATCCTAATATTTACAGTTAATTGTTGTTATTAAAAAAATATTTGTTATCTTGAAAGATACACGCATTATTTAGTTTAAAGCCACGAATTAGAATCCATTTAAAAGAGTGTACCTACTTTTGAATAGTTAAAGAACTATTGAAATACATATTGAAAAAACGTATAAGTACTCTATAATATTTTTACACTACTATTTTGTAGCTGTTGAGTATAAATTTCTATATAGTATTTATTTAGATTGTAGGTAAATTAGTTATAAATAGTATAGGTATGTAGGTAGGTATATGTCACTAGTCTGTATGTTCGATTTTACAACCACAAATAATATGTTTAAAATCGGATGCTTTACAAATTAGTAATATAAAAAGTAATATATCAGTCATCTGGTCACCATAACACAAGCATGACGCTGTGTATAACGTTCAAGTATATTTACGACGACCTCTGTGGCGCAGTGGGCGAAAGCCCGCCTGAGACGCAGAGGTTGCGGGTTCGATCCTCGCTGCGGGACAAATGTTTGCATGATCTGCAAATATTTGTTTTGTGTCTGGGTGTGCTCTCTCTGGTTACCATAACACAAGCATTAAATTGCTTAGCTTGGGACTAGATGACGCCGTGTGGAATGTCCAAGGATATTTATTTATTTATTTATATTTTTAACAGCAAAAACAAAGATAAGCTCTCAAATTACGAATTTTTCTAGCCTCCCCCACCCCCTTCCACCCCGGGCAGTGGGAAAGGTTCGGGTAAAGGCACTCCCCCCGCATCCCCTCCGCCGGAGGAGGGGGGGGAGGAAACAAAGATACCCTGCCCAGCCAAGATGGTGGTGCCACAGGCTGTTATATTTGGTGAGTTTTAAATTTAAACACCGATGTTAAAGAGGTAAGATAAGATAAGGTATGATAAGATAAGATAAGATATTTTTTTATTGTAAAACTCTTGAATGGTTACAAGGATGGTAGGTTTGTTTTAGATAAACGTATTACGTAACGTAGGTGTGTTATAAGTTTGCTTACAGCCGATTTTGTTTTATAATTTTTTTCTAACCTATGCTGTCCCACTGCTGGGCAAAGATCTCCGAAATAAATATACAATAATAATTGTATGTATACTTATTATTGTTCCGAGGTTTGTTACGATTTTAAACTTCGATGAAAAAGAGGTGTATTATAAGTTTAGAGGTGTATTATAATATAAGGATTTAAATTAGTTTTAATAGTGACTATTTATTCCAGATATCGTGTGCGACAACGCTGGCTACGAATTGTTCGCGGATCTATGTTTAGCGCATTTCTTAATATCACAGAAAATAGTACAAAAGGTAAACTTATTATTAAAACATTACAAAAAAGCAATAATTTTTCATTATCCAAATAATTACTAGACTTTATTTGTAATGTAGCAGTAATTCAATAAGGTTTAACAATAAAAAACACACCTAAATACTGGTAAATTGTAATAACTAACTACATATTTAAATTAAAAAAAAATAAAAAAAAAATTATAACATGAAAATACAGTATAGTGTCACCATCTTATCTTAAATAATAAGATTTTTTTTTATTGACCAATTTTTTATTTTTACAGATTAGATTTCATATCAAAAACATGCCTTGGTTCGTATCTGACGTCACTCAAAGAGACTTCAAGTAAGTTAAACGACACGATAGTGGCAATTCTGGATGTCGCCAAAACTTTACCAAACCAATTTGACAGCACTAAAATTGAATGAATGAAAATTCTTAAGAGCGGTCAACCCGGCTCACTTTTCATACAAACGCTCGTACGTGATTATGCCGTTGTAACAGACCTTTCTTTTAAACTTTTGGACTAATAGGTATCTTGTACACTATATCTAGGTTTCTATGGAAACTAAAAATCAAAATTTTGAGAAACAAATTCAGTATAAGCTTCCAAAAACCTGCTTTTAGCATAAATTTTACCTGAACGTTGGCCGTTCATAATGTACTCATAAATTGTAAAAGTAAAGAAAATATTGTCATAGAAACCTTGCAAATCTTATGGAGATTCTAAATGACTAATATTTATTTTACAAACTTGTAAGGCTTACTGAAAAACACGTATTTCCTGGAACACTTTTTATGAAAGTTCCGCACACTATTTTTCGAGTGAGCGAGTGAGCGGCGAAAGTACCAACTGAATGCCGAGCGCTGAGGCGCTATCTCTCTTTTTTCGCTTTGCTTCTTTTTCTAGCATTGCGCTGGATGAAACAACAAGCTTTTCAGCTATGCCCGCGTCGATGATAGACGCACCGGGAAGGGCCACCTTAATTGTACACTTTACAGAAATTTAAGAAATAAATAACCTATTAGTAGTGGCAATTCGGAGTGTCGCAAAAGCTAAACTAAACTAACTAAAATTAATGCCATCCTTTTTATCCCATATCACTATGAAAGGGACGGCAATATTTTTAGTTAGTTAAGTTTAGCTTTTGTGATACTCAGAATTGCCACTAGTATTTGTACAATGGGCGGTCTTATCGCTTAGAAGCGATCTCTTCCAGACTTAAAACTGATGCCATCCTTTCTATTTCGATCGTTATGAAAGAGACGGCAACATTTTTAGTGCTGTCAAATTGGTTTAGTTAAGTTTTGGCGGCATCCGGAATTGCCACTACTATCATAGTATTTCCTAGCAGCGTTGGTTAAAGCATTTCGGCTTATTACACACTACACAATATTAATTTTAATATTGTGTAGTTGATCATTAATTAAGTTTACATTTAATTTGTTTTCAGATTCGTTATAGATGCCTGTATAAAAGCTAATTTCAATAGAACTGTGCAACCGGAACCGAAACCAGGTGAGTGTATTATACAGGGTGTTACCAGACCACTACCGAAAACTTTAGGGGGTGAAAGTACCCATCAATATGAACAACTTTTTCTAAGAAACCAACACTGTGAACGCGAAAAAAAAACAGCTGTTTCATACACTTTAGCCAAGTAGGTATTGAACTTATGTATGGAACAGCTGTTTATTTTTCGCGTTCACAGTGTTGGTTTCTTAGAAAAAGTTGTTCATATTGATGGGTACTTTCATCCCCTTAAGTTTTCGGTAGTGGTCTGGTAACACCCTGTATTATAAATAGTTAATCACACTAAATATTATAAAGGTGAAAGTTTGTGTGTAAGTGTTTGTTACTCTTTGACGCTCAAACGGCTGGATGGATTTTAAATTTGGTACCAGGATTGCTTTAGAATAGAATAGAAAAAAGTTTATTTTGTGACATAATAAAATAGAACAAAACATAAAATAACTAAATTTAAACACAAAATAGGTCACGACCACGATACAATGTATTATTCAGCTCTGTATTCGCTTCCTCCTAATCTATTCAAAATAAAACTATTACAGAGGTATTCAAAATAGGTTTCACAAACTGAACATTCATTTTTTTCATTCCTAAATAATTTGAGATCCCTTAATCATTTTCAGAACCCTTTTTACTGACTTACTAAAATTAGCTTCTTCGTTGATTTGACGACCTCTGTGGCGCAATGGGCGAAGACCCGCCCGAGACGCGGAGGTTGCGGGTTCGATCCCCGCCGCGGGACAAATGTTTGCATGTTCTGCAGATATTTGTTCCGGGTCTGGATGTTTTTCTATCTATAATATGTATGTATGCTGCGGGACAAATGTTTGCATGATCTGCAAATATTTGTTTCGTGTCTGGGTGTTTTCTATGTATAATATGTATGTATTTACAAAAAAAAAAAAAATGTATCTATGTAGTTTATCAGTCATCTGGTTACCATAACACAAGCATTCAATTGCTTAGCTTGGGACTAGATGACGCCGTGTGAAATGTCCAAGGATATTTATTTATTTATTTATTATTTACAAAAAAAAATGTATCTAAGTAGTATAATATCAGTCATCTGGTTACCACAACACAAGCATTAAGTTGCTTAGCTTGGGACTAGATGACGCCGTGTGGAATGTCCAAAGATATTTCTTTATTTATTTATATATATCCAGAGCCGGCAGAAGGCGAGCCGGCAGCGGAGGCCGGGGCGCCGCGGGTCATCTCCTCGGACAGTCTGAGAAGCGTCGCGCAACAATGGAGGGCGTTTGTGGATGACGGCACTTTCCTTGTTATGGTGAGATTATTTAACGACTAGCTACGCCCCGCGGTGTTACCCGCTGTGAATAGGTCCCGTGGGAATACTGGAATCGAAAGTAGCCTATTTTTTAATCCAGGGTATAAGCTATCCTGGTACCAAATTTCATTCAAATCCGTCCACGCGTGAAAGAGTAACAAACACACTTACGTACACACACACACAAACTTTCACCCTTATAATATTAGTGTGATTTAAAACACTTTATACCAACACGTTATATTTTATGATAGTATGCTTGTACACCCATTATTTATTTTTATTTTAGGCTGAAGATTATTGGACATGGCCACATTGCTACAAAGATATGAAGAAATACGATTACAACTTGTATAGAAAGTTGCAATATGCTGTGGCTATACTCTTCAAAGGGGACCTCAACTATAGGAAACTGTTGGGAGAGAAGAATTGGAACCCCGTAATTGGATTCGAACCTGCACTACAAGGTGAGAAATCACACTAATATTTAAGGGTGAAAATGTAAAAAATAATAAGGGTGAAAGTTTGTGTGTGTTAGTATGTAAGTGTGAAAGTGTGTTAGTGGGTAAGTGTGTTTGTTACTCTTTCACGGTCAAACGGCTGGACGGAGTTGAATTAAATTTGGTATCAGGATAGCTTATATCCTGGATTAGCACATAGGCTACTTTTGATCCCGAAGTTGCACTTAGTGGCCACCGCACTCTGTTTTCGCTACCTTACCTAAACTTTACAAAATAAAAACTATTACAGAGGTATTAAAAAAAAGCTAATGATAGGTTTCACAAACTGAACATTCAGTTTTTTTTAATTCCTTTGTTCAACGTAATAATAAAATAAAATAGGGGGCGGCGCTAGTTTGACATTCTAATGGCCTTATTCATAAAGTTTTGTCAATCTAATATAGATTTTTTTCTTGTTACTCTTATGTCAATGAAAACAGAGAGCAACAGATTTAATATCCGTTTAAGCTAAAGAAGGTTTACTGAACTAATATGAATTCGCATTGGAACAGGCATTAGAATCACCTAGCATGTAAGACGATATATTTTATCTGTGACGATACTGAGAGGTCCTACCAGAATAAATTATTTTTCTTTCTTGCTCTCTTTCTTTCAAAATAAGGGGGTGAGTAAGTAAGTTCTTATGAGCAAGTGGCCAACTCTGGTGACGGTGTTTTTAGGCCGCCTTAAGGCCTCCGTCATGGCTTAACGTCATAAGGGGGTAAATCTTAATTATTATATTGTATTTTCCAGGTTTCATCCCAGCTCCCATCATAGCGGTGCGCACGGTGAAGGCTGATCTTATCTGTGGTCTGCCGAAGGGCAAATGGGAACAACTCAACAAGGTGGACGAGAAGTGGATGGAGACAGGGGATTACGGGTCAGTTGCATTGAGATGTATTATAGAGCCACAATCAGACTAATAAAATGTAAACGCCAAAACTCGGCGCACGCTACGTAGTGCGCAGAGTTTTTCTTTTTTGCGTACAAGCGACATTGAACATAAAAACAAACGACATAACGTCTACATTCATACAACTAAATACAACTTTCCGAGCGACGACATATACATTTAACAATTATTGTAATATCTGTTTCTCAAGTAAGTGACTTTTGTGTCTTTTTTGGGAAATAAACATTCTTTAAACCTACATTCAAATGTCAAATGTCAGTGTAGAACATTGAATTTGCACGCACATTTTTTGAGTGTTGTCAGCTATTAGATTGTGACTCTTTCATACATCTCAATGGTTAGTTGGGATATACTTTTTCACTTTCAAAACTAATCGTGAGTTGTATTAGACATTATAATAGCACACGGGACTGTGAATGACTGGGAATGATCAAATCACTTCACAGTGTCAAATGAGGAACGAATTCCGACCAAATATGGATCTACGACTACCCCCTTACCCTCAGGCGAGCTTTCGCCCACTGCGCCACAGAGGTCGTCAACGTTGTTATTCTGTCAAAAAGTCTCATACATTTTGTGTTGTTTAATCAACGTTGCTATGACGACCGACCTACGGACATCCGTTAGTTGGATATAGGAACCCGGCATTAGAGAACTTCAATGGATCTAAAATTGCCCAAGGTTCTGAAAAGACAATGCTACCGGTCCTGGAAATACCGTGATCATATTTCATTTTTAATTTGAATAAAATGTATTTAATTTCTGTTACAGTGTGATCCAATTCTGCGCCAAAGCGGAACCATTGAAAGTGTCGGACCGACCTTGCATTGACTACGGCGAGGAGTGTCGCGGCGGACCCTGCCCGCTTCATGCAGACATTTAAGAACTATACAAATGCGTGTAGATAGGTTAGTTAGTATAATATGGTATAATCAAGGAATCTATATCGTCCGCAAGTGGCATAAACAGCTGAACGCTTTCTTGCTTCGGAGGGCACGTTAAATTGTCGGTCCCGTCCGGCTTTAAACTCATGCCAGGCTGAATAGATTCATTATAATAGTGCTCGATTAGATAATGCTGTGTTTTATGAAGCTGATAAATAACATCGTTACAAGCGTCGATAACAATGAGCAAACGAAAAAGGCGAGTTTTAGGGAAGGAATTACAAAACAAACTGTTGATAACAATATTGAGCTAACAACGCCATCTATCGAGCTTTACAACAGTTTTGCAATAATGATTCTGCATTCGGATATTGGTTTTCCAATAAGCTTCATAGATGGCGTTGTAATGTGAGTGTGAGAAGATTGAAATAATAAAAACGTAATTTTTGTTTCAGGTACAAATTGAACTCATTTTTTGTCGTTTTAATCTTAAGATTTCAATTTTAAATAATTTTAATATACTTTGCTTTTGCACACTCTGTTCACTTTTTACATTGTTACATTAAAAAAATAAGAAATTTAAATTTTGTTTTATTTGTAGGTATTTATCAAACAGATATTTAGATGTGTTACATTTTCAGGATAAATAAGCCTACGCTAAACGGGACCATGTTTATGTAAATGTCTAATAGACTTACCTACATATTCGCAAATCATATTCTGATGAAAAATACAACCTGACTAAGCAAGTTATAAAATACGGTAAAAAAAAGAATTTCGCGGGAAAACCGTTAGCTGGGCGTTTTTCAAAAAAAATGGGCACCCCCGAAATGTGTTGTCCACTAACTTCGACAACAAATTTCTAAGCAACCTAAACACATTTCACTAGTACGAGTGATATTTCTACTACAGTTATGATTAAGAATTATGTTTAGATATAAAAAATACTGAAACACATTGTAAAAATTAAAATATTGTCAAAAATGTAATTCGAAACAGCACAATTTCATATGTCCACCCTACACCTTGGTAACTTTACAGTTCTTTAAAATACCCCCAAATGAGATTTATTAACTATAGTTGCTTGCAATCGAAGTAGAAATGTTAGTATTTTAATCTCAAGTATATTATAATACTATAAAAAGGAATCTGAATAAACAATACTAGTTTAAAGTTTGTCCTCAAGAAACGAAGGTGGCGGAATTTCCGGCTAAGTAACGCCAAAAACTAGGACTACAAAACAAAATAAATACTACCATTCTCTGCCATTATTTAGTAAGGGCAACATTACTTCCATTCAGAATACCCCATCCTCTTCTTCCCGCTTGTTTTTTACGCTTTCCGTTACGTTGTGTTGTGTGGTGTCATGGTGCAAAAAAAATGTTCCACTAAGAACGGCTCATTTACTGGTAAATAATGAATGTATTAATAAGAACTTATTCTGTAGTTGCTTATTAATTCATCAGTGAATAATTTTTAAAACGCAAATGAGGAATTTTTATGATATTTTATATAAAATCATTGTCAGCAATAGTTTAAGGTAGTGATTCGTAACATCCATTACGCAACGTTTCTGCATACTTCCGTTCATTAGAAATAAGGTTTCCACATAAGTAACGGGCCATTTTTTTTGAAAACCGCCCAGCTATCACCGACATTTTTCACAGAAAAGAAATGGTTTCACTGTAAAAAACAAGGTAGGTGAACCTTGTTTTTTACAGTGAACATACGAAATCGTAGTAAAGTTTTAATTCTCAGCACACCTCTGTTCAGAAAACCCTCATAAAACGTAGTGTTTACTTTGTGCACCAAGAAAATCAGTAGAAAAGGAAGGTAGTTTTTACGTTGGGGACGCGGCGACGGAGTACTCGACACAGACTGATTGACAATTGGATACCAACTGTTTTTCATGAATGGTAATGATTTCCTCCTACCTTCAAAGTCATTCAATTAAAAACAAGTTCAATGAATGTTACGTCTGTGTGTAAAATGCCCGAGACACACCAACATAAAACTTAACGTATCTACCCACATTTTACTGATCAATGGACAATTGTTTTACTCCTACAAGTTTATGTTCGCCTGGTACTTTTCCTTCATACTGACAGTAATAGCAAACCTATGCTACTGATTTAGCGGATGATTTTCATTACCTACCTCCTAATTTTTAATTAATTACCTCCTATTTAAAATTTAAAATACAAAAATTTGGATGTTTTCCTTAACAGTTTAGACAGTACTTTAACACAATTGAAAGACTTCCCAACAATCATAATTGTTGGCGACATAAATATTAATATTGCCCCTAACTCAGGCTCTCCAAACTCTGACGAATATCTAAGTCTGGTTTCATCTCATGCAATGCTTCCCACACACGTCCTTCCGACTCGTTTAGAAAGTTGCCTTGATCACATTATTTTGAAATCTCCGTACTCTGCCGTTACACTGGTTTTAGACACATTAATCACTGACCACGCCCCTATTCTATTTTTTATTAGCACGGAAGTGTCACAAAGGTCCCTTAAAACTCACACTACCAAACTAGACATTTATGCCATTGATACAGAAATAAAATCAACAGATTTTTCTTTAGTTTTACTAGCAGATAACACTAACGCAGCTGCCAAAACTTTAGTTGATCTGCTCTCTCAAATAATACAAAACCATACTCAGAGTTTAAAAATGTCGAGTAAAAAACGCATCATAAAACCATGGATTACTCCTGGACTTTTAAGGTGTATACGACATAGGGATCGCCTCTACCGTAAATTTAGCAAAGATAAGGAGAACAAAACACTCAAACTCACATTTACGCGTTATCGCAACTTCTGCAACAACTTGTTAAAAAAAGTAAAACGAGATTATGAGAGCGGCGAGCTCAAGAAAGCCGGAAATAATGCTAAGGCAACTTGGAACGTTATTAAGAAAATGGCGAATCTTAATCGTAAGAAATCATCTGCAGATGAGCTATTAAATTTAACTACAAACTCTATCACATCTTTGAATAAGGTTAACAGTTTCTTCGCCGGCATTGGTAAAGATCTGGCCTCTAAAATTAGTCATAATAATACCCAGACACAATCTCAATTCAACGAAGTTCTCCACTCTCTTCCTCTGGACTCTATGGCATTATTACCTACTGATAATGAAGAAGTTGAGAACATTATACTGAATCTTAAAAACAATTGCGCTATCGGTTGGGATGGTATCCCAACGTCTGTAATTAAACACTCCAGACAAACCTTAATCCCCATTTTAAGTCATCTTTTTAATTTATCTATGTCAGAAGGTACTTTCCCCATTGTTTTTAAAAAAGCTCTGATACACCCTATACATAAAGGAGGTGACAAAAGCAATATAACTAACTACCGACCGATCTCTGTTCTTACAGTCATATCTAAAATATATGAAAAAATTTTAAATAAACGCCTTGTCCAATTCTTAACCGATAAAAATATCTTGTCCGATAATCAATACGGCTTTCGTCGATCAATATCAACTGAAGATGCTGTTATAAAACTTACGACGGTTTTAGCGCACAATTTTGATAAGAATCTTAAAACAGTAGGCATTTTTCTAGATCTAACAAAAGCGTTCGATACTGTGTCTACTTCTCTACTATTGGAAAAACTTGAAAACATTGGCATCAGAGGTCATGTGAACAAACTCTTTAATAGTTATCTGTCGGACCGCCGACAAAAAGTTGTTATTGACAATGTTATAAGCCAGGAAGAGGTGATCAGCTTCGGTGTGCCGCAGGGAAGTGTCCTAGGACCAACACTCTTTCTCGTCTACATCAATGATCTTTGTAACATATCCCTTCCTAACTGTAAGATATTTTCTTATGCAGATGACACCGCTCTTCTGGTCACTGGTCGAAGTTGGACGGAAGCAAACTTGCTTGCTGAAACTGCCTTGAAATATGTTCAGAACTGGCTCTCTCTAAATTTACTTACTTTAAACACTACAAAAACTAAATACATAACTTTTTCTTCATTACCTAGAACACAGCCCCCTTCATCTTTCTCACTTTACATCCATTCCTGCCGTGATAATACAAAGCCGTGTCAGTGTATTGAGCTAACGAGTTCACCAACCGTGAAGTATCTGGGTGTCTGGCTTGATAGACATATGTCATGGTCCTCCCAAATCGAATCCACAATTTCTAGGGTAAGGAAATTAATGTATGTGTTTAAGATCCTAAGAAATAGTGCTGATTTTCAGTGCTTGAAAATGGTGTATTACGCAATTACACAATCAGTACTATCTTATTGCATCACTGCATGGGGAGGCTCCTCAAAAAGTACTTTCATCAGACTTGAGAGAGCACAAAGAGCTGTTCTAAAGGTTATGACTTCAAACCCAAGACGCTTTCCCACCTCCGATCTCTACTCGATTTGTGGTGTCCTAACGGTGCGAAAACTCTTCATTCAAGCGACTCTATTACGCAAACACACAGATCTTCCATTTGATCCTAACTTAACTGTTAATAAACGACGGTCAGACAGAGTCTGCAAAATAGAGCCACGTAGAACCGCCATTGCTAGTAGACACTTCTTTTATCTCAGTCCTTTGCTGTACAATAGAGTAAACAAGGAAATTGATATATATCCTCTTCCCCTCCATAAACTGAAATTAAAATGCACCTCCTGGTTGCTGACACTCTCCTACGAGGAAACTGAAAACTTACTCATTACCCCAACTTAATTTAAAAAGTTATTATGTGTATTTTCCATTCATACTACTAATTTACCAACATACATGCACACGGTACACGCGTACTCACACATACTCCACACACACACACACACACCCTCTCACACACACACACACACACACACACACACTAGACATAGTTCACAGTATTCTTACCTACTATTTAAATTCAATTTAGTTTTAATTTTTCTAATTTTTTCTCCTTTCGTGGAACACAGTCCCTGCTCTGCCCAGGAGGCGGGCGTTGACTCTGCTACACAGTTTTAACTTTTGCGGCTGTCAACGTTTCCTATTGTTTGAACTACCCATGTACTTTTGTTCCAAATAAATGATTTTTGATTTTTGATTTTTGATATTAGATTATGTTCTCCTGGTAGCTTGGTCATGTTTATTGTCTTTTAAAAACATAATTTGCAAAGAACTCTTCAATTAACAATGTTTTTCACGTGTTTGTTGGTGCGTTCTCCAAGAGTTCTTTGCAAATTATGTTTTTAAAAGACAATAAACATGACCAAGCTATCAGGAGAACATAATCTAATAGGAGGTAATTTCCGCTAAATCAGTAGCCTTATGTTTGCTATTACTTTCAGTATGAAGGAAAAGTACCAGGCGAACAGAACATTGTAGGAGTAAAACAATTTGTCCATTGATCAGTAAAATGTGGGTAGATACGTTAAGAATTATGTTAGTGTGTCTCGGGCATTCTACACACAGACGTAACATTCATTGAACTTGTTTTTATTTGAATAATTTTGAAGGTAGGTGAAAATCATTGTCCATTGATCAGAAAACAGTTGATGTCTCAATGTAGTCTAGTGAGTTTAGCACCGACACGTAAAAATTCTCTTTTTTTATCTAGGTACCGATTTTTCATGCGCTACCAGTGCGCTTTGACATCTTAATCGGCCACAAAACAGTTTAAAGTAGACCTTATTTCCGTTCCGGAAATAAAAAATGTAAGAACAATGCGTTTTCTGCTGGTCAGTGTCAGTGTTGCTATTTTCAGGAGTTACCTATTATTCGGTTTAATAAAGTTCTGATTTTCGCTGACCTATGATTTAGGAAATTAGTAGAAAACAAAAAAGGATGTCTCCATTATTCCCAAGGCACAGTTAAAATTTTAGCACATCTTTTCGCAAAAGGTCACACAGTAAAAGGTTAAAAATAGGTTGCATTACAAGGTAGTAGTGTAGCTTTCTCGAAAGTGTCTGTGGATTTTTTTTTATGAATGTTGGCGGCACTGATGTCAGGTGTTATGTCAAAAATAAATTGACAATCAACGAAATCGAACTAAAATGTCATCATGTCAGACATGTCATGTCAATCAATGGGCAACTGCAGTCAAGTTCAGTCAGTACAGTACAGTTTCGTTTTTCACAACAAAAATTACTAAAGTTCTAAGAAAACTATAAGCTTTTAGTTATTAGTCGTAATTTTAGAAAGTTCAGATACTTGCATACAAACAGATGAAAATAGCTGAGTGTATTTCTCGAGGAGAACAAAAGACGCAGTAAGTTACTGGGATTGGAATACCAATGTCGTTTTTGGCTCTTTTTCAATTCATTGCAAGCTACGAGAAATAAAAACATCTATTCCTCTATCCATAACAAATAACAATCGATGGGTAACGTCCTATTCCAAAGATAATGCTAATTACATTATTTTTTTTGCAGGTTATAAAACTACTACCTTCCCTTCCTAAAAGTTATCAAAAATGGCCAATATAGCTGTAAAGCGTATCAAGAGAGAGTTCAAAGAAGTCATCAAAAGCGAGGAGGTTGCCGGAGGTGCTATAAAGCTGGAGCTAGTCAATGAAAGTTGGACTGAACTGAAGGGTGAAATCGCAGGCCCTAGTGAAACTCCTTACGAAGGAGGCCGATTTATACTAGAGATAAAAGTTCCCGATACTTACCCGTTCAATCCTCCAAAGATACGTTTCGTGACGAAAATCTGGCACCCGAATGTTTCATCTGTCACTGGAGCTATTTGTCTTGACATATTGAAAGATCAATGGGCTGCTGCTCTCACTTTACGAACTGTTCTACTGTCTATACAGGCATTACTCTCAGCTGGTGAGCCTGACGATCCCCAAGACGCCGTTGTAGCTAAGCAATTCAAAGAGAACTATCAACTATTCCAAATGACCGCTCGGCATTGGACTAACGTTTACGCTGGCGGACCTAACATCATATCAGAATTCAATACTAAAGTGCAGCGCATTGCAGATATGGGAGTTGATGAGCATAGAGCGAGAGTGGCCCTGTCAACATTCAACTGGCAAATTGAGGGCGCTACTGAGAATTTGTTTAGCTAGTGTCAGATGGTTTCAGTCCTAAGATTTATCAGCTTATGTCTAGTGAGAAACACATTCACTCCAGACAGTTTTCAAGGTTAGAACTTGCTGATAAAGTCTCGCTCTGGGGCTCCTTAGATTACTTTGTGATCATAATAATCCATTGCTTGTAGATAGGCAATAATGTTTGGGTATCTGGACTGGAGAATGGTATTTATCGTTTCTAAATTGCGAGTCCATAAAGCCTGTTGGGTTATAGTTAAGTTTTTACCTATTATGTATAAATAAAGTAATTTGGATTAAAATGTATAATTTATTTAAAAATATTCTACTTACAAAACTTTATTTACAGTTATTGCTCATTACAAAAGTAATTTACCTAAAAATTTGTAATTAAAGTCATTTAATCTGTACAAGCCTTAGCTTACTTGTTATATTTAAATGTTTCTTGATCTAAAAAAACAATATTAATCTAGTACTATAGTAACATTGAAAAGTTTTAGTAGGTATTCCTATTTCATATTAAATAATGTTCGTAATAAATGCATTAGTTCAGCAGAATTTACGCATTTTCTTGAAAGTTATAAAAATCAGTCTCCTAGACCTAGGGGTTAATCAGAGGCACATCCAGTTATTGCTTAGTCAGCATTTAATTGCAAGTCATTGGCGCAATCACGTCATAAGATTATTTTTGATGCATAAAGAAAAAGACAAAACAAAGATAAAATTTGGCACATCTCCACTTGTTTAGTTAAGGTCAAACTCACTCAAAATTGCTTTATCCATTCAAATTTAGTACTATTTTGAACTCGGGGCATTCGTGTATTATAAATGTGAAGGTTGGTGATATCTGTTTTAAAAGTAAACAAATATAATAAACGCGAAAGTTTCTATGGATGTTTGTTACTCTTTCATGCGAAAACTACTGATACAATTGTGTACCTGGAAAAACACACAGGTTACTTTTCTGCATGTAATAATAATAATAATGATCCTGCCGGCACCACACATTGGCTTCAATACATATAACGTGTTCAGTGCCAATGACGCACATGCTCGAGACTGCGGTTTTGCTTGGCGGGGCAGGGCATGGGTAAACATTTTTCTGTAAATCAGAGTAATAAGGAAGCTGATCTTCTCCTTAGCTGCCAGCGGCCATACCACGACTGACACGTCGCCTGATGAACCTCCAAAGAAAAGACCCCAAAATAATCATAGGGACACTCACAGGACACTGCCCCCTTAACAAACATCTGTACACCATCGGCATCACGGACAGCCCACTCTGCAGAGGATGTCTAACCGAAGAAGAATCAGCGGCCCACATAGTCCTGGCATGCGTGGGCGTAGCAGCTCAACGGCAACAAATCCTCAACAATTCGAGGTCGCTCCTCGAAGCCTGTGAAGACCCCAGGAAACTTCTGGGCTTTTTGGAGGAGCTAGGCTGGCTTCACAACTAGTGAGCCAAGCCAGGTCATCCCCACGCATAAAGGACCACCTTTGAGTCTAAATGCGGAAAAGGGAGTCCCCATCCATTCCATTCCATTCTCCTTAGCTGATCCAATCTTTAATCAGCCCCGGGTAATGGTGTAGCAAAGCTAGTTAGGCCAGACATGTTCAATCATTGAGGGCCACCCATCCATCTCGTCCGTCTGGCATCTTAACTTGTATGAATCGGACGATTCCGCTGTTTTCATCTATCACCTGTGGAAATTATATTATTAATAGTGGCAATTCGGAGTGTCGCAAAAGCTAAACTAAACTAACTAAAATTAATGCCATCCTTTTTATTCCCATCGCTATGAAAGGGACGGTGTAAGAAGAAGGCCTTTAGAATATACTAATACTACCTATTTTCTAACTCGTGAATTTACCTACTTAAATAATTCAACAGTTTTGTAATGATTTGTCTATCACGGCCCGTAAAAGTCTAGTGATCAGTTTGAATAACCCTGCGTTGTGTATTGTAGTAACTCAGATTCTTTAGAGATTTCGAATTTTAATCCTATTCTACCTGAATGAACTTTGTAAGTACCTATATCAAACGCATAGATACCTATCCTATCTAAATATTCCTTCCTAGCACTTCCTACTTAATAAGCATGATTGAAATTATACTTTTATCTCAACTTCCTCAAAATTTATCTTACCTAATAAATAATTTGTAATTCTTAGTGCAAATATAACTTCTATAAACATCCCAGGTAGTCGAACAGACTCTCTACACGAGAAGCTACTATTCGAGCATGAAGGTTGTAATGCTCATGATTCAAACTCGTCTGTCAGATCTAATAGTAAATCTAGTTTGAGGTTTTACTATAGCTAGCAATATAATATTGCATGAAGGTTGTAATGCTCATGATTCAAACTCGTCTGTCAGACCTAATTAGTAAATCTAGTTTATTTTAAAAGAGGTTTTACTGTAGTTAGCAATATAATATTTCATGAAGGTTGTAATTCAAAACTTTTATCCTTATTTTTAGCGAATTATTTAACGAATCAACACCCGTTTCGTTACAGTCAACCCCCAAAATTTATGCAAGTAATTTTATTAAATTACTGAAGAAAATTTTCCATAAAGTAAAAATTTTAATTCGCAAAAATATTTTAATTTCCTCTATACCAAGTATGAATGAAATATTTATCACCAATATCTATGTTCCCCAATTATCCTTTTTATGTAAGTTCCTTAAAAATTAAAGCAATTTATTCTAATTTGATAATTTTTGAATCAGTCTTCATGATTGTCTGTGGTTGTGATTGTGTACCAACTTGTTAGTGTTTTTTTAAACCGAATTCAAAATAACCACCATCTTGCACCAGTACCCAAGCTTGTTAATGAATCCAATCGGAATAGATACCAATCTTACCAGAGTAAATCAAAACTGCATGAGAGAAAACGGTCGTGAATCGTTTCATCGCTAATCGAATAATGTAGCTGCTACATAATAGACTAAGTCGTGTCTTTTGACTACCATGTATCAAACTACTAGCTATTACTCTCTACAATTTAGATTACCCCTTAAGGCTCAAAGTTTATCCACCCAAGTTGAATCATTCCACCTAGGACCAATTTCAAAACAATCATTTACTTCCAACTCGGAGAATGTGAAGTGTGGGGAACATTTTGGTTTCCTGCATGTAGAGAGAAATTTATTATAGAATCAGAATTTTTCCTGATGTTGTCTTTCTGACCTATCCTAACTCCATGCTCCTCTATAATAATTTTCTGTATGTGATGTGTTTAACTGAAATCAACCATTATCAAACCGAACACGGATGTTGAATTTTGTTACTTTACAGAGTCCTTTAAAATTATAAAACCATTTATTCACTCAATATCCATTCTATCAACTTCTTTCAATCATCTTCACAAATACTTCTTGAGTTTAAATTCATGCAAACTAACATAACCTTCTGACGTGGTGATTCACGCTACTCAATAAAGAAACAAAATCTTTAAACAACATCAGAGTTCACGAACAATTATTATAATATAAAAATATATTTATTAGGTATTCATTATTTATATTCAATTCCCCTTTTTTTTTCAACTGATTTTATTTGATTCATTGAATATTTTTTTTATTAATAGCTTTATAAATTCTAATTTTCTCAATTTATTTTAAGAAATATAGTTAACTCAAACACTATTTTTTTTTGTACCTACATACTTATTTTATGTGTGATTTTAAATAAACTTTTTTTTTTTTTGAAAAGGCCGCCGCACACTATCATTAAATTTTTAAGATTGTATCTACCATTGAAATACAAACTAACAGAACCTCTTCTGTTCCTCAAAACTCTTTAAACCGAAACTTGTACACAACCCCCCATGTATTAATTCCTACTAACAAAACCTTCTACGCAACCCCCCATGTATTAATTCCTAAGAATCTAAACATATTTCAAGCTAACCTTCATAATATACCTGCAACCTGCCATGCAAACCTACTTGACAATAACTTGAAAAACACAAGAAATACAAGGATGTGTCTGTAACTTCTCTGACCGCAACATGATTAAGCATCATTCTTTGTAAATCCTACAGGGGAATCACCGATATCCCAAATACAGGGTAACCTATTTGGAAGTCTGAGATCAGTCAAGCACTCCTCCAAGCATAATCGTACCTATGTATAAAACATCATAATTGGTATCTACCTATCAATTAGTTTGTGTTGTATAAGCTAAGTTTTCACCACTTATGTAAATGTAAAAACATTGTACGTAGTGTACCAAATGAAATTAGTTTTACTACATACTGTACATGGAGTGTGAAGACTACTTTTAAGATTCCTAAATAAAGTTATTATTATTATTATTATAGCTTCACTAAATATATTCACTTGTACTGTAAATTTACGTAGTATTACATTTTATAATTTTTCTATTCAAGAACTACCTAATATTTAACTTTTGATACCATCGCTTTAATGTAGATAGTGAAAACTTTACTAAGTCTTGTGAAATGATATAACCATCCTATCTTAAGCATTACAGTACCTATCTATTCCTTATTTTTCAAACTTAGTAACCAACTTCCGAACCACCGTCACGCTAATTTAAAGGTAGGTCACCATAGTTATGACGTTTCTAAAGCAAGTTGTTAGTTAAATCATGATTCTGTGTCGACGATAGATATCTAGGTTTTATAACCCTACGATAATTACTGATTGGAATAATATCATAATCATATTAAACAAACACTTCTTAAATTATCATTAGCTTACAATAGCTAATAGATAACTAGTTCATCCAATAATTTTAAACAACCCTCAGTCTATAAGAATTTGACCTACCTATACCTAAAATTGCCTAGTAACTGTCTAGCATTCTGAATGCAATTATATTACCTACCTACAATAATTATATTACCTACCTACTAACTTGATTCTGTTTTTTTTTTATCATTATGCTCTCGCTTTGTAATATCCAATTAAAATTCAAAAAATCTCTCCGTTACACTGCAACAATGTAAGACAAATCATTACAAAACTGTATAAACTGCAAAATAAAACAATTTCCTAGCCGTATTAATCCATGGATACATATCCTGAGAAAAGTGCATCCTGGTCACGGCACCAATGTAAGAAGAAGGCCTTTAGAATATACTAATACTACCTATTTTCTAACTCGTGAATTTACCTACTTAAATAATTCAACAGTTTTGTAATGATTTGTCTATCACGGCCCGTAAAAGTCTAGTGATCAGTTTGAATAACCCTGCGTTGTGTATTGTAGTAACTCAGATTCTTTAGAGATTTCGAATTTTAATCCTATTCTACCTGAATGAACTTTGTAAGTACCTATATCAAACGCATAGATACCTATCCTATCTAAATATTCCTTCCTAGCACTTCCTACTTAATAAGCATGATTGAAATTATACTTTTATCTCAACTTCCTCAAAATTTATCTTACCTAATAAATAATTTGTAATTCTTAGTGCAAATATAACTTCTATAAACATCCCAGGTAGTCGAACAGACTCTCTACACGAGAAGCTACTATTCGAGCATGAAGGTTGTAATGCTCATGATTCAAACTCGTCTGTCAGATCTAATAGTAAATCTAGTTTGAGGTTTTACTATAGCTAGCAATATAATATTGCATGAAGGTTGTAATGCTCATGATTCAAACTCGTCTGTCAGACCTAATTAGTAAATCTAGTTTATTTTAAAAGAGGTTTTACTGTAGTTAGCAATATAATATTTCATGAAGGTTGTAATTCAAAACTTTTATCCTTATTTTTAGCGAATTATTTAACGAATCAACACCCGTTTCGTTACAACGGCAACATTTTTAGTTAGTTAAATTAAGCTTTTGCGATACTACACTATTGTGGTATTAAATATTCTATAACTGGTTACTAAATAAATTTAGTTACCTGTGGTAGTTCAATGTTCTCCGTATCCCCTGTTGTAATTATAGGAGCCTCGGGCTGAGTCTCTTCTGCAAATATAGAAATAACTAATAGGCACTTCAACAAAACCACTAGGATCATATAGAATCGTCTTAAGAGCTAGGTGATTCTACGCCTGTTCTTTCGCGATCAATTCAGTTCATTAATAGTGTACAGTTTCCCATTTTCATAGACTTTAACTACTAGTTTAGCTGAAATTAGAAAAAAAAAACGATACTTTGTCGGCCTAAGAAAATACTAGCTGCGCCCCGCGGTGAATAGTTCCCGTTCCTGTTGGAATAACGGGATCAAAAGTAGCCTATTTGTTAATCCAGAGTACTGGTATCGAATTCCATTCAAATCCGTCCAGCCGTTTGAGCGTGAAAAAGTAACAAATATTCACAAATGAAATATGATCACGACTATATCCCAGGGAGCGGTAGACATTTCTTTCAGATCTTTTAGGGAATTTTTGGATCCTTTTTGAAGATGTCTAAGGGGATAGTCAGAGGTATGTCCAAATACATATTTGGTACATGCCCACTATTGCCCACATCTTGCAGAAGTTAACTTTCCATACGTGACAGGTTGCAAGCCCACCGACGCTTGTTCGATCGATGTTTATCTTGCTTGTTAAATCACAGACTTCATTAATAAAGGATAAAGGAATACTATTAAGTAACAAACCTTCATCTTTTTCCTCTTCGAAATCCGCTTCTATCTTCTCCGTTACTAACTGTAAAAAAATTAATAATTAATCCTTAAAGTTTCACATTCAATGTTATAAATTTTTATACAAGAAAGAAACAAAAACTTTGTCTCTTTTTCTAACTAATAATTTAATTCTGACGTAAGAATTTCCGTGGTCGAGTTGGTGAAGTTGGTTCGAATCTAGTCGCAATGGAAAATTTTGGTATGTTTTCATTTTTAATTGTCTCAGATCTTAAGTTATGAACCTTTGAAAGTCTAAGGGGATAGTCGAGGTACGTCCAACTACTTAACTGGCACAGTTTTGAGTGGATTATACTTACATTTTCATTAACTTTCGTAACTCTTGGTTGATTTACTACAATTGATTCCGCTAAATGGCCCTGAAACATTAAAATACTGTTCAAACAGGATGTTCAAGTTCCTTTTAATACTATTTTTATCTGTCTGTCGAGTCATAGCTTTAAAGATGTTAGTTTTTCTAAAACTCGTGCACTATTACTTAGGCTCAACTCACACCAACAGAGCGGCGAAGCGCAGCGCGGTTTCAGTGTCATAATGAATTTCAACTTTATTTTAATTACTATAATACTTATTATCGCAGAGAAGGCGCGCGTATTCGAATTCGCCGGAATTCCCGCGGCGCCGCGGGCATCCGCGCGACTCGTTCGAGTTTCTCATGCGATAAAAAGTATAGGTATTATTGAAAATAAAGTAAAATTCGTATGACACTGAAACTGCGCTCCGCTTCGCTGCTCTTCGCCGCTTTTTTGGTGTGAATTGTTTATGAGGCACTCGTACGGCTTCTTGTCGCTGTGTGTGTATGTATGTATGTATGTATGTATGTATGTACGTACATGTGCGTTCATGTGCGCGACGAGCATGCGCTTGCGCATGTAGGAGGCGCCGCACGCGAGGCACTCGTACGGCTTCTTGTCGCTGTGTATGTATGTATGTATGTACGTACATGTGCGTTCATGTGCGCGACGAGCATGCGCTTGCGCATGTAGGAGGCGCCGCACGCGAGGCACTCGTACGGCTTCTTGTCGCTGTGCACGAAGCGGTGGGTGTTGCGGTTGTCGCGAGAGTTGAAGGCTTTGCCGCAGATCTGGAATAACAATAGATCATTAGTTATTTGCCATTGAGGTACAATCTGTAGAGCCACAGTCAGACAGATAAAATGTCCGCGCCAAAAGTCGGCGCACGCTACGTAGTGCGCAGAGTTTTACTTTTATGCGTACAAGCGACATTGAACATTAACGCCGGGTTCGACCCAACTAACGGATGTCCGTAGGTCGGTCGTCATAGCGACGTTGTTTATTCAACACAAAATGTATGGCACTTTTTGACAGATAACAATGTTGCTATGACGACCGACCTACGGACATCCGTTAGTTGAATATATGAACCCGGCATAAAACAAACGACATAACGTCTACATTCAAATGTCAAATGTCATTGTAAAACATTGAATTTGCTCGCACATTTTTTTAGTGTTGTCAGCTATTAGATTGTGACTCTTTAGTATAGTAACTCGATGGTTCTATCACTTTTTAAGAATAAATATCTTTTTCATTGACATAAGAGTAACAAGAAAAAAACATTCTTCAAACCTATATTAAATTGACAAATCTTAATGAATAAGAGCATATTTTTTAAGAAAATCTAGGCCCACACCACCAGGTTCTTGCCCGATTCTTTCCCTGGTGTAGGGAGTCGCGTTGGAACAGGCATTAGAATCACCTAGCATGTAAAACGAAATTTAAGTGATCCTTGAGCTCCTACAAGAATAAATGATTTTTCTTTCTTTATTTCATAAACCATTATAATTACCTCGCAATAGTAAGGTCGCTCTCCATTGTGTATCCGGATATGCTTCTTGTAATGCTCTGGATACACGAAGGAAGCGTTACACACGCCGCACTGCAGGGGACGCTCGCCGGTGTGCGCGGCCTTTATGTGGTACTGGAGCAATCTGGGGGATGTCAACAAATGTATGTATAGATCGCGCCATGTAAAAAGAGCGCTGGCTGACAGGTGCGCAGTTGGCAATCTTAGTCCGTATACAGAAAGAAAGCTGGAAACTTATAAGCGCTTACCAGCTTTGGAAAATATATATGAACGCGCGCCGATAAGCACTGAACGATGCCGACAAGTTCCGACAAGCTTCAACACGCTGGTCAACGCTGGGCGCTGCCATTTAAAATTAATAAAAACTGTCCGACATTTTGCTTGGCCTGCTTCAACATGCTTCCTTTGTGTAGAACGGATCAGCGTTGACAAGCGCCGGTAAGCGCTTATAAGTTGCAAGCTTTCTTTCTGTATACGGCTTTACCGTCATTAACCAAAAATGTTCGCAAGATTATGTTATTCTTACCATATTACAAAAGTCTCTTCACCTTTGACGAAGGATGGTGGGACTCGGCAAAGGATAGATTGGAAGAGTTTGGGGGAGACCTTTGCCCAGCAGTGGGACGAGACAGGTTGATAAAAAAATAAAAATTACAAAAGTGTTCGCGCGAGGTTCTTACCGTCTCCGTTTGAATCGTTTGGGACAGTCCGGGCAGGAGTGTCGCTTGTCGTCCAGATGCGTGGCGCGGCGGTGCGAGTGGAGATTGGATCTCTGAGAGAACTTGGCGCCGCACACTTCGCACTCAAACGGACGCTCACCTGGAATGTTGTACTCTTGTTTTATTGTATTTATTTTGACATTTCATTATAAATGAAAAATCTTACTAAAAGTTAAAGGCTCCGGCAGGATTCGAACCTGCGTAGATACAAGCGATCGCTCTTAAGCCGAGCGGCCTGACCACTAGGCTACGGACCCTCTAAGCCGAGGCCTGAAACTATTAGTAAGATGATTTTTGTATCGGTTAAAGCACCGATGAGCGCCATCTACAGGGATATTAGAATATCACCTGCTCATTGATTGAAGTTGCATTCAACACAAATGACCAGAGATGTCGCTACGCTAATTCTATAATTTATTTATTACTAGCTGTGCCTCGCGGTGTTACCCGCGGTAGTTTCCGTTCCCGTGGGAATACCGGAATCAAAAGTAGTCTATGTGTTATTCCCGGTCATAAACTATGTATATTCCAAGTTTCAGCCAATTCCGTTCGGTAGTTTTAGCGTGAAAGAGTAACAAACACACTTACATACTTACACACACACAAACTTTCACCTTTATAATATTAGTAGGATTTTACAGTGTTAAACCACACTTAGGTATTGGAAATTTCATTATAAAATAATTTCCAATACCTAAGTGTGGTTTAACACTGTAAAATAATAAATAAATAATTTGACATTATTGTAATATTTAAATTGTGTATACTAAAAGCATGCCATTTCTCTCGCTTTGCACACCGAAATCGGTAAAACATGTTGCAGCTATACCCAGTTTTATCATCATATTTACATAATATGTTTATGCAAATAAATGATCTTTATCTTTATACTTTGTTAATGTTTGACAAAACTTCACATATCTTTTGGACGCTCACCAGCCTAGCATGTGCAACACGAGAAATCATCTCGTCGTCGACAAAATCTTCTCTCCTTCTCTAGTAGCAATATTCAACTTACTAATAACCGTTCCGTGGATCTGTCGCCATAGTGATATTGTTATCTGTCAAAAAGTATCCTACATTTTTTGTTGAATAAACTTTGCTATGGCGATCGATCTACGATCATTCGTAAGTTTAATATTGAAACCGGACGTAACATAGTACGTTAGAGCAGTTTGAAATTGTCGCGGGTTTCCTCACGATGTTTTCCTTCACCGTTTAAAGCTCGTGTTAAAATGCATATAATTTTTTCGACACGAAAAGTCTATCGATGCCGGATTCGAACCCACGACCTTCGGATCGAAAGTCGAAGTACTTATCTTGGGCAACACGGCTTTTCGTAACTTACCCGTGTGTATTCTAGCATGGTCAGCCAGCTCTGCCCGTCTGGCGAAGGCCTTATCGCAGACCGAGCAGACGTGGGGCTTGCGTCCGCTGTGCACTACACCGTGCACCTCCAGACTGTGCTGGGTGCCGAATGCTTTATCTGCGGACACAAGCACATATTGATACTAACACATTCCCTGCCTAGATGCCATGATCGAACGAGAACGCGATAAGGTGCCGATAATAAATAATAATAATAACAAATATCCTTGGACATTCCACACGGCGTCATCTAGTCCCAAGCTAAGCAATTTAATGCTTGTGTTATGGTAACCAGATATGACTGTTAAACTACTTAAGAAGGGAGGGAAGGAAGTTCGTGAGCAAGAGGCCAACTCTGGTGACGGAGTTATAAGGCCGCCTAAAGGCCTCCGTCATGGTTAAAACAACCCCCTAAAGGGTTGAAAAGGGATGATGATGATCTGCAAATATTTGTCTCTAGTCTGGGTGTTTTATATGTATAATAATGTATGTATTTACAAAAAAATGTATCTATGTAGTATATCAGTCATCTGGTTACCATAACACAAGCATTAAGTTGCTTAGCTTGGGACTAGATGACCATTATAATAATATGATAGACTAGACGCTGTGTGGAATGTCCAGGGATATTTATTTATATACATACTGAGACCTTTGCCCAGCAGTGGGACATAGTAGGTTACTAAAAAAAAAACATACTGCAAACATTACAGACGAAACTCTTGATTCCAAGATGTGTTTTCTCGTGCTGCGTCAGATTCTGCTGCGACAGGAATGATTTTCCACACGTTGGACATTTATAGGGACGGGGTCGGATCTGAAAATAAATAATATAATATAAAATAAATAATATAAAGTACTGTAAGGCTAGGAGATAGGAGGTAGGCGGTAGGAGAACAGTGGATCCGGCACAACACCGACAAGAGTGGCGTGATAGAGAAGAGGCCTTTACCCAGCAGTGGGTGTTACCGGCTGATTAGATAGATTGTAAGGCTCAACTCACACCAAAAGAGCATCGAAGAGCAGCGAAGCGGAGCGCAGTTTCAGTGTCATACGAATTTCAACTTTATTTTCATTACTATAATACTTATTATCGCATGAGAACTCGAACGAGTCGCGAGGATGCCCGCGGCCGTGATGCCTGGTGGGGCAGCTCGGCTTAAGAGCGATCGCTTGTATCTACGCAGGTTCGAATCCTGCCGAAGCTGTTAACTTTTAGCATGGGGTACCATTTCCTTATAAAACGCTTGCAGTTCCAAAAAATAATAATAGATAGCGTTACGTGTTGCGATTTCGAAATAATGTCTCTGGAAATTCATGTAAACACCAAAATTATGCCAGAATCATACATTTTCTGTTTTAAATAAAAAAAAATTCAATATAACGAAATAAAATATCCCATTATTTTATTTCTTAGATCAATTTCTACAAAATAAAATTACATGACATGAACGCTAGATGGCGCTGACTCAGGAACACAGGTAAAACGGGATAGCCCGACGAATTGCCCGCAAATTCAGGATTGTTTTCAATGTTCTACATGAGGCATCTGTACTAGTGTATTATATAATATGTGGTACGATTTACCACCCTAGTAACGTAGTCAGTTCAACACCATCTACAGAGTTCTTGGAAACTATGTTATTTTTTAATACTCAAAAAAAAATGTAAAAAAATTTTTTGTAAAATGTTGCATGCTGATAAGCTGATGATGGAGGACCCTAATACAATATTTGCACTATTAAACTATAATATGTACCCGTTATCGCAATTAATAAATAAATTTGAATTTGAATTTGAAAAGAAAACCTCTCATTGAATGATCTCACCTGATGTGTCTTGAGATGTGCCTGTCTAGTGTACTTAGAGGCGAATGTCTTCCCGCAGAGATGGCAAGCGTACGGCCGCGCTCCGGAGTGTATGTTGGAATGTTCGCGCAGCAATGTGCGCGAGTTGTAGCGCTTCCCGCACTCCGTACACGCGTACGAGCGCGAGGTAGGCGGGGTCTTCTTCGTGTGCTCCGCTGTGATAAACAAATCATTATTACCTCGATACAGGCTTAGGCTCAACTCACACGAAAAGAGCATCGAAGAGCAGCGAAGCGGAGCGCAGTTTCAGTGTCATATGAATTTCAACTTTATTTTCATTTTTATATTACTTATTATCGCATGAGAAATTCGAACGAGTCGCGCGGATGCCCGCGCGCCTTCTCTGCGATAATAAGTATTATAATAATGAAACAGGTATTCTCTTAAATACAATGTGATAAACAAATCATTATCATAATTCTCCTGCCCTTATCCCACGCTAAGTGGGATCGGCACATGTTTTTCTCTTCCACTCTCCTCTATCACTCGTCAACTCTGAACTCACTCCTCTTATATTCATATCCTCTCTCACACAATCTATACACTTCTTCTTCGGCCTTCCTCTACTTGTATACCCATCCACATTCATACTCATAACTCTTTTGTGTGAAAGTATGTGTGTTGTGTGGGTAATGTGAAAGAAAGAAAGAAAGAAAAATCAGTTATTCTTGTAGGACCTCAAGGATCACACTTAAGTTTCGTTTTACATGCTAGGTGATTCTAATGTCTTTCATTTCATCCCTCCTCATTACATGACCATACCATGCTAATCTGGATATGTGTAGTATATTGACTAACCGATATGTGTAGTATATTGACTTACCCATATGTGTAGTATATTGACTTACCCATATGTGTAGTATATTGACTTACCCATATGTGTAGTATATTGACTTACCCATATGTGTGGTATATTGACTTACTCATATGTGTAGTATATTCAGATCGATTCCTCATGATAACACCGCAGAGCGCGCAGATATATAACTTGGCCGCGTGCTCACTTTTCATATGTTTCACCATCGTGTGTGCGTCTGCTGTGAACGTCATTTTAATGGGCCCTGAAATTAAAATATAATTAATATTCTTGGATACTTCACACAGCGTCATCTAATATATAGCATGGACTTTCCGAATGAACATAGGCTATATTTTATCAAGGTAGGTACCACGCGAGCGAAGCTGCGGGCGAGTAAGCTAGTCTATTAATAATATATAAATGTACTAATATTATAAATAGGTAAAGTTTGTTTTTTTGTATGTTTGGGGTAATCTCCGATTTCAAAAATTATTTCACCGATGTGCCGCATGGACTTTTCAAATGAACATAGGCTATATTTTATCAAGGTAGGTACCACGCGAGCGAAGTCGCGAGTAAGCTAGTATATTATTATTAGATAATTGATTCACACGTGATTTTGAGAAAGACCATCTTCAAATTTTGAAAATTTCAAGAATATCTAGTACTTCATATCTTTATGATCTAATCCTACTAATATTGTAACGCAAAAGTTGGTAAGTATGGATGGATGTTTGTGACTCTTTCACGCGAAAACTACTGAACGGATTTGGCTGAAACTTGGAATATACATAGATTATGACTGGGAATAACACATAGGCTGATCGCGGTATTCCCACGGGAGCGAGAACTACCGCGGGTATATTTTTAGGGTAGGGTATATCTGATTATAAATGAAAAATCTTACTAAAAGTTAACGGCTCCGGCAGGATTCGAACCTGCGTAGACAAGCGATCGCTCTTAAGCCGAGCAGCCTGACCACTAGGCTACGGACCCTGTAAGCCTAATAGCTGGTTTACACTTTGTTTAGTGCAAGTGCGAGTAATAAGTGATTAGTTAACGTGTCAACTTAACAGTAAAAATAAAGACGGCTTCTAATTACTTCACTTCGCACTCGCACTTGCTACCTGCACTTACCACTTAACAGCGTAAACGCATATTACACGCTGATTTTACTATCACTTAACACTTGCACTTGTCACTCGCACTTGATACTTAACAAAGTGTAAACCAGCTATAAGTGTGGTTTAACACTGTAAAATAATAAATAAACTAGGGTATATCTGCACTTACCAAGTCGATTATCACACACAAGACATCGGAACTGTTCACCATCTTTGGTCACCAGTTGCGTGGCCGTGTCCGGCAGGATACACTCGGAAGGCGTGCTCTGAACTGACTTCACTCGGTACATTTCACCACTTTCCACCTTTATGAAGGCACCACCTGAGAACGAAACATTACTATATTTATTTCAGCCTAGTACAGTCAGCGACAAATTGATATGAGCGTCTACTCTAGACGCTCATATCAATTTGTCAAAATGATCTGAAAAACATAAAAACAATTTGAACGCAGTTCGAATCATCATTTGTTTCAAGCTGCTTAGGTATAGGTGCTTGCAACAATATGATGATTCGAACTGCGTATATCGAATTGCTTTTATGTTTTTCAGATCATTTTGACTACTCTAGACGCTCATATCAATTTGACGCTGACTGTACCACTTAGAAAGAATAGAATAGAAAATATTTTATTTAACACACACAAAACATTATAGATACAAAAGACTTACGGCCAGTCTCAATAAATATTATCTAAACTATCTATATGACTTCTATACTATATATAGAGGTAAAGTTGGTTTGTATGTTTGGGGTAATCTCCGAAACTACTCATCCGATTTCAAAAATTCTTTCACCGATGTGTAGCATGGACTTTCTGAATGAACATAGGCTATATTTTATCAAGGTAGGTACCACGAGCGAAGCCACAGGCGAGTAAGCTAGTGTTTTATATAATTACCTTGCTCCTGAGCGGCCGCTATGATAGCATTCGCAGTTTCTTCGTCACCAGAAACTTGTAATTCAATCTGAGATTCCTCATCGTTTGAATCTGAAAATAAATAAGTTTAATAAATATAACGACCTCTGTGGCGCAGTGGGTGCAGTGCGCCTGAGACGCGGAGGCTGCGGGTTTAATTTCCGCCACGGGACAAATATTTGTATGTTCTGTAGATATCTAAGTAAGATATTTCATTTAATGTGATAAGATAGATGACCTTGTGCACTGGTATCATCACCATCATCGCCCGCCTCGTCCGTCACGAGCGAGAGCTGACCGTTCTCGTACACGAGCTTCTGCCCCGACATCATCTGCAGTATCGAGCTGTCGCTGTCCAGTACTATTGTATCTGAAAGTATCATAAATCACACTAATATTATAAAGGTGAAAGTTTGTGTGTGTGTAAGTATTTAAGTGTGTTTGTTATTCTTTCACGCGTCTTTCCTGTGGATATGTCCGGCAGCTGAGAGGATGGTTTAGCTGCTACAAGCCTCCATCTCAACAATGTCCCAGGCACTACAGTGTCCCGTTAAGTGTAGGCAAAGCTTGCCTCCTGACTCTGTATATATCATCTAGTAAAGATGTAAAGGCTTAAAATAATTTTAGTTAGGTATAAGAGTGAAGGCTTTGAAATTATGAGAATTTTAGGAATTAATATTAATTTAACATAATTAACTTAAAGAGTTTTGTTTTGTTGCTTAATTTAGTTATTATTTTTGATTACTAGGTAGGTACTCACATAATTATTAGTGATTATTGAAATAATTATTTAATATTATTTAAAAAAGATGAAATGTCTACCGCTCCCTGGGATACAGTCGTGATCATATTTCACTTTTTCATTTCATTTAAATAGTGCTGTGTATGCCTGTAATGCACATACCATAGTTATAGTATTTTTATATGAATTCTTTTATTACAGTGTGTAATTATGTGTACTGTTGACGTTGCCTAAATAAATAAAGGCCTGAGCGCAACTCAAAGTTGTAAGTGCTACTTACGCGGTTGTTCACCTTCTGACTGTCCGTCTAAAAGCAGTTCATAGTCTTCCGAGTACCTATTACTGTCTGCACTTTCGATCTGGAATCAACATAAGATTTTAAGTTGTATTTTACAAGATTTTAGAGGTCGCACTACGTAAAAAGAGCGCTGGCTGTCAAACTGCTCCGTGGTCGATGATTGGTGGAGAGGTGTTGCGGCGCACTTCATACCATTGATTTAGCGAGTGCTATTGGTTAGTCAGCGAGTGAACACAGGCGCAAACATACCCCCGCTACTTCCCCGACCAAGCTCTTTTTACATGGCGCGACCTATACCACTGACTACTTTTTATCAAGGTAGGTACCACGCGAGCGAAGCCGCTGGCGAGTAAGCTATATATAACTTTAGATACCTTTATATTGTCCACAGAAGTAGGTTCACTTTGAGAGACTGGGACATTGCATTCTGAAATAATTAATAAAATGTTTAGTTACATTATATTTTTTTCTTTGTCTAAAAACATAGGTACTGATGTTTCGATGATGTTTATCTTTCCTTATAAGTAAAGTAAAATGATGATAAACTTTATTAATCTCCATATACGAGTATGTCAAGTAAAATTATGTTTACACTTATCAATCCTCATTGAAAAGTCAAATGATAACCTTCGTCAATCTCCATATAAATGTTTTCCTTTATCAATCTCCATATAAGGTGTTTATATTCATCAATCTCTACTAAATGGCGTTTACCCACATCAATCTCGATATAAATTATGTTTACCCTCATCAATCTAGATATAAATTATGTTTACCTTCATCAATCTCCATATCCGGGTTGTCTCCATTCTCACTCTCATTGCCCGTGAAGATCTCGCTAGGCAGACCATTAACCGTCCACTCGCCTATATCGATGTTAGAGTTTAATTCACCAGGTTTCACAATCTTGACCGTAGAGGTGGCTAGACTTTGTGTTAGCACTGAGTTGCCTATGGTCATTTTTAGGTTGAGCAACGGTTTTGAGACCTGGAAACCGGAACAAGATTCATTTAAGCTCAAAGTTCAAGATTCATTTATAAATAGTATTTCTTAAACTTTTGCGATTCGAATTCCACTTAGCTCGTAGCCACGTTTTTCGAACGCGCAGTGTATACACAAAACGCAGTCGGCAAGCTGTGACCGTGCACACTACCCTCGCGTTTGTGTAACGCGCTGCGAAGTTAAGCAACGTTCTGAGCGGTCACAACTTGGATGGGTAACCGCAAGTGGCATTTTCATCTGAGCGCTTTCGTGCTTCGGAGGGCACGTAAGATTGTCGGTCCCGGCTTTTAAAGTCGTTAAGCCATGACGGAGGCCTTTAGGCGGCCTAAAAACTCCGTCACCAGAGTTGACCACTTGCTCATACGAACGAACGAACGAACGCTGCGAATTAGGTGACGCGCACAACAAAACCGCTCTTAGTTGTTTGAAATAGTTATTTATTTACCTTAGGAGTGGCCATAGCAGCTATTTTACCCAAATTGAGTTGATAATCAGCGGGTAGAGGCTGCAGTTTGGAAGCTGGTACCACAAATCCTGCAAAATTAATTAAATGTATAAAGATGTACATAATATTTGAACTAGGTATCTTAGGATCAGTATTTTGTGTGCTTAGTGGCTAATAAATTATGTGTCTATATCTCAGATATAACCACATTTATTTGATTTGAGATAGACACACAAAAAACAGAACAATGAAATGAAGGCACAAGAGTTCTAAAAAGAGTTTTAAAAGTATTAGTTTTCCACAAAGAATATAAGTAAATAAAAAAAACTCTTTGGACATTTCACATATTCCAAGCTAAGCAACTTAATGCTTGTGTTATGGTAACCAGATGACTAATATACTACACACCTTTTTGTATAATTACATACATCAGTCAATAAGACTTGAAACAAATATTTGCATTTCGTCTCACAGCGGGGATTGAACCTGCAACCTGTATATAAAGTGGACTTCGCCCACTACGCCACAGAAGTCGTCAAATTAATTACTTAACATTGAGTTATTCATAGTTTCATCATGCTAGTTGTTATAGGTCGCGCGACGTAAAAAGAGCGCTGGCTGTCAAACTGCTCCGTGGTCGATGATTGGTGGAGAGGTGTTGCGGCGCACTTCATACCATTGATCTAGCGAGTGCTATTGGTTCGTCAGCGAGTGAACACAGGCGCAAACATACCCCCGCTACTTCCCCGACCGCGCTCTTTTTACGTGGCGCGACCTATATTAGATGTTTAAGTTTTACCCTTGGGCTTCTTTGGCGACACTTTGCTAGGTTTTGGAGCCAAGATTTTCTCCCTCTCTTGTGTAGAGTGGTATAGTTGACACAGTTTCGTTTGCAACACAGTCACACTGAAAATAAGTCATATTAACTTAGTAGGTACCTATACCTACACATTAGTGGCATATCGGAGTGTCGCAAAAGCTAAACTTAACTAACTAAAAATGTTGCCGTCCCTTTCATAGCGATGGAAATAAAAAGGATGACATTAATTTTAGTTAGTTTAGTTTAGCTTTTGCGACACTCGGAATTGCCACTAGTAACCCCATTATTCAAATTGGATTTTTGGGTTTCATACCCAAAAGGTAAAAACTGGACCCTATTTCTTTGTTACTCTTTTGGCTGTTTTACACGGGCTTAGTAGCTAAGTGCTTCGCACTTGTCACTAATACCAAGGAAGATATAGGTATTATCTATATGTCAGAAATCAGAATAGTGCTTAGTAGGTACTAGTGTTTGTGAATAGGGCAAGTGAATAGAAATCAATCCTATTTACTAAGCAACATGTACTAAGGACTTAGCTGCTAAGCCCGTGTAAACCAGCCATTATGCCAATGAAAGGGGATATAGGTAAGTGTAAGTGTTCACATTTTTAAGTTTTTACTTTGTTGCTTTTAGTGAAAACCTTTAAATGGCTCACTATTTCTATCTTGTTTTTTAAGGATGCCTTGTATAAGCTGTTGGTTTTCCCGAAGATAAATAAATAGATATAGACGTGGTCCACACAGCACGTTTTTTTGCATATACATAGTAGGTATATGTACTTACTTAGTTTTATACATGTCATAGTTCATGCATTTTTTGTAACAATCAGCACAGAGCCTTTTAGAATGTACATTTTCCTCCTTCAATCTTGTGCCAAGGATTTCACATAGTGTATCCAGGAGTTTACGGTCATTTGAGAATGAAGTTGCCTGAAAATATGGAAACAAACTCGGTGAATTCTTTTAGTATTGACTGGTCAAATGTTTAATGTGCATTGACAAATAATAAGATACACGCATTAGCTCTAAGATCTGCCTGTGTACATATCTATATCTATATGTACTAATATTACAAAGAGGTAAAGTTGGTCTGTTTGTATGTTTGGGGTAATCTCCAAAACAATTCATCCAATTTCAAAAATTCTTTCATCGATGTGTAGCATTGACTTTCCATATGAACATAGGCTATATTTTATCTAGGTACCAGGCATGCGAAGTCGCGGGTGAGTAAGCTAGTTTAAAATAATAGTAATAATATTGTTATTGTTTGTTCGATCGTATGAGCAAGTAGGTATAGCAGTAGGAGAAAGCTTGCTGTGGATGATGACAATGATGATAATAAATATATTTACATGCTTCCTGTGTTATGCCGGCACCACATATGCCTTCAACTTGGTTCCAACATTAGAATGGCCAATGGCAATGCTCCGTTTGTGTTGAATAACCATATGTTGGATGTAATGTTGGAACCAAGTTGAAGCCAATGTGTGGTCCCGGCATTACTGCTTTAAACCGAAAAAGCAACTAATCTGTAGTAAACAAAAACTCACATTTTCATCAAAGATATTTGGAATATGTTTAGCTCTGGAAGGCTTCAGGGTGTTACAAACTAAACAAGCCGTCATCCTGAAATTTTAGTTTTACTGTAGAGAATTGGAAATAGAGGTCAAATTGGTGTAGGTAAATGTATTTATCCTATTTCTAAAACTTTTGTAAGTAGGTACTTAGTACAGTAACTAATATTTTTATCCCAATGACAAACTTATTTCAGAATGGTGTGAAATGGAACTACAACATAACATTCAAACTTTACTTTTTAAGGTAGCTTGAGAAAAGTAAGATAAACCATCAAAATCTCCACGCAGAAATATAGGCTTCTCTGAAATATAATCCGAGATAGCTGGCGATATAAATCGCAAATGCCAAGTTATATAATTTTTCATCTTTTCCAAAAGTTTGCAAAACATTTTTTAAACTTTTGATAACACTATAACACAATGTTTACGTTCTTATCAGTTTTATTTTACGCAATTATTCAAAACTGCTACCACCCTTTCAAATCAAACACGTCGAAGTTGCATTGCAAAATCTTGCTTATTTCACTAAGCAAAAGGCCGCCATTTTTAGATATACCAATAATTTTAGATCCAAAAAATACAAACTGCGGTGTGGTTTAAACTTACATGAGATGAGAAAGCGTTGTTGAATTTCATAAGTTTTTCTTTTGTTTTTTCAAGTTTTTGTAGAATTTTTTGGAAAAATTTATGTTGTCGGCAATGAGCGTACACAAGCAGCCACCATACGTTTTCAATTCAATTTGATGAATGATCTAGGTTCTCCTTATTACCGTTTGTCATATGGCGCTAGCATGTTCCGGTTTAAGGATGCACTTTCTATCGGATATTTACCGATTAAAAAGCGCTCGTGGCGAAGCTTGCTAAGACGTTCTTGATAGATCGTCGAAGTTAAGCAACGTTCTGAGCGGTCACTACTTGGATGGGTGACCGCAAGTGGCATTTTCATCTGAGCGCTTCCGTGCTTCGGAGGGCACGTTAAATTGTCGGTCCCGGCTTTTAAAGTCGTTAAGCCATGACGGAGGCCTTTAGGCGGCCTAAAAACTCCGTCACCAGAGTTGGCCACTTGCTCATACGACGAACGAACGAACCGATTAAAAAAAATATTTAACTATTTTCTATGCGGTCTTCCTGTGATTAAACAGTATAATTAAAATGAAGTAGGTATAATTATTTTACTAAGACTGCCATAATAATTTAAGTAATCTAGTTATTTTTGCGTTTAGCAATGAATTTGGTGATCAATTAAGAATGATAGCTATGCACTGATTTTTATCACTACCTACTTTAAAAAAAAAAACTTTTTTTTTTACTTTTAAATAAAACTACATTAATTTTAATAACTGCTTCTTTTCATGTGATGTCGTAAAAATCACAATATTTAGCAAAACATTTTTAGAGTGATCAATCATTGGGCTTTTGGGGTTCGGAAAACTGATTGCTGCGGTTAGAGCGGTTGAGATGAGAGTGCTGACTTGAACAAGTGAATCGAATGAAAACCTCAATCATCAATCACTGCCCGAGTATGTTTTAACCTGATTGAAATATAAATTTAACTTTATAGGTCTCCATATTATGACATAAAGATTGTAATTTAGAATTACTTAATTATACGTTCCATTTTGTTTACCGGTTATTGAAATGAATTGCTCATACGAACTTACCTTTACCGGTTATTAGTATACTATCTCAGCAAGCCCTACGATTGCAGTTTCCGGTGTCCTTGAACTTCTAATGTCAACTTCTTGGCGGCAAATTGAAAATATTCTTGAAATTAACGGTGGTGTAATTATTATACCTACATAAAGAAAATTATTATATTTCAGAAAAGGAGTCAAAAAATGAAAAACGCCTGGATATCGAAAAACCATTATGTATTTCTATACAATTTACATCACTTTGCGTCAAGTGCAGCTATGTAAATAACTTTTATCCTAATTACAATTTAAAACTAATAAAAGTACGTAAAACTTATGTTCTTACATTACAAAAAACAATACATTTATTAAATCTTTCCGTCTTCAAATGATTTAGCAAGTATTTGTGAATGAAATGGTGTGTAAGAACCTAGGTTGTTGTCATGATTGAATGATTATTGAGCAATTTAATTTAGTGATTCGGGGAAAGGAATTCCCATTTAATTTTGTAATCTAATTAGTGCTTGGGATATATTCACGTGAAAAAAAGTAAAATAAAATGCTAAAGCTAATGCTTTATGGACTTCATCAAAATGTAATTGACCTACCTAACTACCTTACCTACTCCCTAAAACTCATATTATGTACCTACATACTTAACAATAAATAAAAACAACGTAATAAAATAAGAGTTTCTCGAACGCAGATCATCTCCAAAATTAACAAATCAATGGTAAAATCACGTGACAAGTGTTGTACGTGTACAAGTGTATTACGAATTCGACACTTTGTGAAAGTAGTAGGTAGCTCTTTAATAGTTAACATTTAATTTGGTTAAGACTAGAATTCGACTAGGTTGTATGTAACTTGTCAGATTGTATTGTATTCTGTTAATTTTAATGGCGGTATATGTAAGTACTGTCGTGTACACAAGTTTAAATTTAACTGCGGTAAAAGTACTGTCGTGTACATAAGTTTAAATTTGGAAGAAATTTTGTATTTGAGTAGTGTCGAGATGTTCTAAGAGACTTCTTAAATTAAATAAATAGTTGCATAGGCATTAAAAATAGTAGGTAAATAGGCTGCTGAGCAGAAGTGGTGTAAGGTGTGTTTAAATGAAAGAATATTGTTGTGTTTGACATGTATTTAATGTTCACCATGTAACTACGAATCTATATCCAATGAAATAATTTAATCTAAATGAAAACAATCAAGTAACAATAGTCTTAATGTAATTGTAATGCCAGAGTGATGTTTCTTGTGGTACGTGAAGCATGACATAGCGACTTTTTATTTATTTTGTGTAAATTCAGTGAATTTGACATTGAATCGTTTTTACAGTGACCTTTTCGTGTGAGGAGTGTCATTCATCAGTGACTTAACAGATTCTAAAATATACAGTTGACAATACATATTATATCAACAAAAAACAAGAAAGCTATCACGACATCAAAGTCTAATACTAAACACTTAGTTTTTTCCATTTCGAAAATATTTCTAGAGAAAAGGATATGCATCTATTAACCTGATAACATTGATTTAAATGTAACTATTTAGCTATTATAAAGAACCTATCTTGGCTACATCACTGCTTATTTTTGTAAATCGAAAATAAAGTCTTGGAATTACTAAAATACACTTCTTCTAAATCTAAAAGGGCTAAAGTCAGAATTTAAGAAGAAAGAAATACATAAATTACGTTCACTCCATCTTCGTTACCACGAAAGATGCGTTGATTAAGTTTAGGAAATTCGTCTAAATTCACGTCCAGTTTCATGGCAATTAAGATATATTGAGTGAACAATAACGTAGACAAACTACACATAGATCACCATACAAACATCTATCTTAGCCATAGAACAGAGAAAAATAGCGCTTCACAGTGTTCCGTTCCAAAATTTTCCATTCACCTTTAGAGGCTCCATTGATAGAATTACTATATTTTTTTTAGTTTTTAAAAAATATTATAGAAAATCCGTACTGTCATATTTTCCACTAATCGAATATAATTGACATTGCAATGACACACTTACTACTAGCCTAAAAGTGCTAATCTAATTCTTACACATAGATTCTGTTGGTTCTTAAAGATTTAAATAGTCAAAGGAATTTTCTGTCACTAATCATGCAAGAACTGAAGAAACGTGCACACTCTAAGCGTGGTCCTACAAAAAACAAAATGAAACTCATATTTCTATCTTATACCACAGTTCCTTTATTTCTTGTACATTTTCACAACTGACATGTTTACAAAACAACCGATATTTTAATCCACGTAAGAGTTTAGAAAATTGCGCCAGTAATCAAGCTACTTATAAAATATGAATGGCGCTCACCAAATCTGTTTCTACTGGCAAGCAACGCGTGGACCATCTCAATTATAAATGTTAAGTGCAGGGAATAAGAAAAACTATGTTTTTACTCACAAACTAATTTCATTACTACATACAAACTATTCATAAAAGAAAAAAAAAACAACGCCATCTTCAAAATTAGCTGAACATTTTAATGTTCTATTTTTTCTGTAAATTTTGAAAATAGCACTGAAAACAAAATCACTTAACTAGTAAATTCTAACGTTACACAAATTAAATGGGAATATTATCTTACCAATACTTAAATGTCAAAATAATAAGAAAAATGCATGAGCGCATTCCGGAGAATATTTGCTAATATTGCCCCTAAGAAAAAATAAATTGAACAAAAGTAAAAGAAATAGGTAAGTAAATGAAATTGGAAATGTCAATTGATGTGTTAATAACAATGAAAACGCATGTTATGTGTCTATATCAACTAAATTATAGAAGAAAACTATCTGTTAATGTCTTTATAAGAGTGATCTAAATCACAATAATGTAAAGGAATTATATCAATGTTGCCATTTTTCAAATCATCCGTTCCTAAATCAAAATATACAAAATGTCGTCAAGCGTGACCCGTTCAATGTATGTCAAATAAATTAGAATTTTCTACAGAGGATGATTTTATATGGCAACAATATCCCGTTCCCCCCAAACGCACTCGTAGGTGTTGTGCCTGTGTGTGTCTGTGTGTTGGCTCCGTCTTGATATGTGTGTGTTTTTGTGCCCCTCCGGTTCGCCGTTAGCTAGAAGCAAATAGTTTTATGTGAGTTCGTATTATGTTATATCTCTAGTTTCATTAGTGAACTGAGAAGGGCGTGGATGTTTTTGGATACCCTTTATGTATTAGCTGGGTGTAGCTGAAATTTGTAAAAAAAAAAACTCGAGCCGTTGTGCAGCATTTTTCTGGTTTTAAATTAACTGATCGTTTTCTTTGTTCAAAATATATACTTTTGAAAACTGTTATTACTTAATGTAGGTACTTAAAATAAATGCAATTTAAATGTGTGACTCCAAGATTCCCGAAGAGTATCCAAAAAATTCGCGCGTATGTGGATTTAGTTACGAAAGTACCTAAAGGTTATGTATGTCTATGTATGTCATGGTAGATGAGAATAAAATAAAAAGAAGGAAAAAACAAAATAGAACAAAAGTAGGAGCTGATTGAGCCGGCGAATCTGTGGTTATTTTTTTGGCTAAAAAGACATGTCATAATTTACAATAGTATTATAGATCTTTGCTATTAGGTATAATTATTATTTGTCACCGTGATATGTAGTTTTCAAGCATAAAGATAATTGATACATTTATTCAAGACGTACACTAAATAAAACTACTTTAAATTGACATTATTACATATTTCCGACAAGCAAAATGTACAGTCGCGCACGAATTACTTTAAAACTATCATCTATTAAGTACAAATCTAGTTTACGTCAAGCTTAAAAAAGCACTGTTGCAATGACTTCACAAAAATATAACTGACATTTGGGCACGACTGTACAATTTTTTACATTTACTCTATATAATGCTCATAAAATTTCAAATTGACAATATACATTACATTTAATTACCATACTTCACAAGAGATATGTGACTCATTCCTATCATAATTTATTTAATGTTAAATATTACTTCAATAATTCAATATCTTACAACGAAATTGCCAATTCATTAGGTACCTACATATTTTTATTGAACATGACACTTCTGTACTTGATTGTACTTTTAAAAACTATTGGCGCGAAATAATGTTTTTATCAGCATTTTTAGTATGTACCTACATTTTTATATATTATATTTTATAGCTATCATACTTTTCATAAACTTTGGCTCACTTATTTGGCTTACATAAGGAACGGAAAGCCCACCATATTTTTTTTTAATTTGCTTTTTTTTTACGACAAATGCTTTACCAGAGACATCTCCATATTTTATATTTAAAAATGTGAAACACATGGGAAAAGTGTAGAAGATAGAAGAATAAATATATTTTTCGTCAAAATAATTATATTATATACTATGTAAAAGCAGAAACCTCTATAATTTTGCTCGACGTGTCCTCTCGTACAAGTTCTTAAATAATTTTAAAAAAGTCGCAGCAAATTCATAGAGATTGTCACGTCAAAGTCTATGGTCCCTACAATTAAAAGGTTTAAAATATCTTTTTAGAGAATATATTTAAAATTCTGCATAGAAAATTTAAAACGATCAATGAAAGAGGTTCAGTCTAAAATCACCGTTAGAACATTTACCTAATATGCGATAGAAATTATGCGCAAAAATTTTGACTAGAAAAAAGTCCTTGCATTGAATGAGTCTATTTCAACACTAATGATAAAATATTTGTCTTTAAATACTAAATAAACAGAAATAGATTTTATTAGGATAAACAACACATTTATAACGATTTAGAATAGGCCGCTACTAGAAGTTTTAGGAGGAATTTCCCATTAGGGCACTCGTAAATTCCCACTTAAATAATTGGGATAAAAAAGTAAAAATCACACCTACAACAGTTTAATCTACATCTTTGAGATAATAAACATAATTATTTCAAAAAATAATGGCAGGATTCGTTAATAGACCGGAAAAATATACACTAAATTACCTACATACAACATATTATGCTACCTACGTTTGTGCATCTATATTTAAGTCAGCATTATAGATTATAGTTACTACAATACTTCATTTGTAGAGACAGAAAAACGAAACACTAAATACTTTTTTTATCTACATTATTAGTCAACAAATTTTTAGTCTGGTAACATTATCTTTGGCTTACCATAAAAGAAAATACGGTTTTTATGATCTGTGCCATTCCGTTTTACCATTCAATCATTAACTTCAAACTTTCTGTTAATGTCAGATTTCCTGCTAAATGTTCAGATTTCAAGCTAAATGGGGATAATATTGACTTGAAACTGAAATAAGTCTAATAATTAATTAATACGAGAATGTTTTAATGGTAAAACGTAAAGTTCCATCATAAAATCTCACCAAATCGACTTAACATTGGTCCAACGTCCCTATACAATTTACTTACATGTCTTTTTTTAAACCACTTGCGTAAATACACATTAATATTGCCCTATCGAGTCAAAGTAGTTGTTCAATACATTGTTGATGTCTGAAAATTCGTGTTAAGGGAGGTCCAACAAGATCGGAACATAGTATCATAAAAACAAAGTCAGTTAATCGAAATTGTAAATTAGCTGATTAATTATAATAAATAAAATAGAACAATACGATTCCTATTTAGACTAACAATAAAATTTTATCTACGATTCCCTAACATAAAAGGCCGCTTAAAAGATTTTACCCTCCAACCATCCTAACTTACCCCGGCCAAGCTTAAAAACTACCCCACACCACCCCTAAAAAGGGGTCACATGAAACATGGTAATCTCTTTCTCCCTAAACTGCACTTAAATATTACCCCTTGAAAAGGAGTACCACACTTTCGATTTTACGATTCTTTTCCATTTTCAGCTACTTTCTTCCAGCAACTTTTACGACCTGGTTAATTAATACCAGTAAATATAGCAAGCCTTTAGATTAGGTCTTTTTCTTATCGATGAATACTTTTTCGTAATTACCCCTTTAACACAATTTACCTCTAATTTTCCCCCTTTCCAAAAACACACATTCACCCCTCAAAAGGGGTAAGTACATAAACGAACTTCCTTCCCTTTTTAGTTCTTCCAAAACACGAATTTTCAGCCTTCAAAACGACCCCTATAGGGAAATGACCCCAAAAAGGGGTATTAAGATATCTTACTAGTACTCGTGTTCGACCCCGTTGTTTTGTCGCTGCTCCTTCGGCTGCTGGCCCTTGCCCTGTCCGATCTGTCGCGAAGAAGAGAAGCAGAGCTTCATCACGAACGGGAATTTCGCACCTGTAATGTTCAGCGGGAATGTTATTTACTGGGTATCAACTTTCTATAGCCCATAGAGACTATTCAATGACTATGAATTTATTGAAGATAACCATTCATTTAGGGCCATTTAAATATTAGGATCTGCCGGGCTATTGCCTAACTTGTAGCGAAATCGACATTTGTCGCCATCACGACTAAACTGTCAAATATGACAGATAAACTGTCAGATTAACCTGACAGTTCTGACCGTATAATTGATTTTACAAATCTGTCAGTTGTACAAAAAAATATATATAAATAAATAAATATCCTTGGACATATCTGTCAGTTGTACAGAAAAATATATATAAATAAATAAATATCCTTGGACATATCTATGTACTTAGTAGGTATATCAGTCATCTGGTACCATAACACAAGCATTAAATTGCTTAGCTTGGGACTAGATGGCGTTGTGTGGATTGTTAACGATATTTATTTATCTGTTTAACAAAAATTAAGTATACAAATGTTTCTTAAGATTTAAATCAACCGACCTGGGTGTTGGATGGTGGCGTGGTTGCAAGCCATGATGGCCATCACTGACTGCGATATGTTCTGGAACTCCATGAGGCCTGATGAAGATCTGAAGAGAAATAGTTAAGTGTTATTCATCATATCTGCTATAGCACGTCCACTGCTGTTAACTGCTGAGGCCCAGAGCCATGGATCTAGTACAGTATAGGTCGCGCCACGTAAAAAGAGCGCTGGCTGTCAAACTGCTCCGTGGTCGATGATTGGTGGAGAGGTGTTGCGGCGCACTTCATACCATTGATTGAGCGAGTGCTATTGGTTCGTCAGCGAGTGAACACAGGCGCAAACATACCCCCACTACTTCTCTTCAGCGCTCTTTTTACGTGGCGCGGACTATACCTGGACGAAAAGTGAGCGTGCCGCCGAGAGGGACAAAAATTGCAATTACCTAATCCATAGTTTCGTAGTACAAAATTCGGAGCATCAAGTTTCCGGCCATACTAAAAGCGACACGCTATGAGGGACAAAAGATCTAATGCTTTGTCTCTTTTACTCACAAGAATGTTGTATATATTCTTCTACGTTTTTGAGTGACTGAGAAAGAAATATGCAGCGCTCTATTTCTTACTTTCCCTAAGCCCAGAGCACATATAGCGCCATATAGGCCCATAGCGCGTTGGAACAGGCATTAGAATCACCTAGCATGTAAGACGATACTGAAGTGATAACCGATAAAAAAACATCTTACTTATAGTTTCAGGTCTCGGCTTAGAGGGTCCGCAGCCTAGTGGGGCAATCTCGGCTTAAGAGCGATCGCTTGTATCTACGCAGGTTCGAATCCTGCCGGAGCCTTTAACTTTTAGTAAGATTTTTCATTTATAATGAGATACTGAAGTGATCCTTGAGGTCCTACCAGTTCAATTATTTGTCATTTAAGTACCTATTGTCATCGACCGAAATACCTTTTACAACAGATTAGCCACGAAACGACTATAAAAGTGTAATGTGTATTTTTAAATATAACTAACAGGATTTTATCGCGCAATTTGAATTGTAATCGCGAAAGTTCAAGAAATACAAGTGTAGACAATTATCGGTCTTTCGGGGGCCCCTGAAACTGGGGGCCCTAGGCACGAGCCTCGTGCCTACCGCGAACCTGCGGTAGATGCAGAAAGAGTCGCTATTAAAATTAATTTTAAGTTTTCGCGAAGTAGGTGGTACTTGCTTTCAGCGATAGGCCACCCATTGTCCTAATTACCCTAGATATTTATATTTTTCTTTGTATTTATTTTAATTTATGCGGGTATTTTTTTCAATATTTTTTTTGATAAAAATACCCTATTCATTCATTCATAAAACTCGTATCTTACCTCTCGCTCTTAAGCGGGAACTTGGAGATGGTGTGTGGAGGCGTCACGTTGTAGTCTTTAAACACTTGCAGCAGCTGTTCGTCCGACACGTCGGGCGGCGTGTTGAAGAAATGCAACACCTGGGAAGCAGAAGATAAGTAAGTATGGTTATGGAAGGAGGCTTATGCCCAGCAGTGGGTCACAAAAAGCTGAATATGATGATGATGATTATTTATTAAACTTGACTTTACATACCTTAGACGGGGGCTGTATCCTGTTCTTGTGGATGGAGGCGGGCGTTAAGAAACGATTGTTCTTATTCCCCACGTAGTCCTTGAAGGAGGGGCTCTTGTCTGGCAGGGGGTAGGGGTTCATCACCTCTGATAGGTATGCCTGTTTTGAGAATCTGAAAGAATATATAAAAAAAATAGATATAAAGGCGAGTGCCGGGCATGTTTGCCGCATTCCGGAAAATCTGTGGCCCAAAATTACCATTACGTGGAGCCCTGACACAGGGACCCGGCAGCGCGGCCGACCACGAATGAGATGACGGGACGAACTAGACGCCTTTAAGAGGGACTGGCGGACGAAGGCACTGGATCGGCGTGACTCAGGGCTGCCAGGTGAAAATAGGCGGCGATCGTACCACAGCATAAAAAAAGTCGTACGCCAAAGGAAAATTTGAAATAAAAAGTCGTACCAACAATAATCGTCGATTTATTTACAAATTCACTTTTTTTATAGAGGTTTGCCGTACCTACTCATCATTTTGATCGTGCTATCTGTCGGTTTAAATTCAGTGCAGTTTCCGGCAGATCTGATTAGTTGCTTGGCCAATAAGGTTCCATTTACGGTTTCATTGGACAAACTATAGAAATGAGAGTACAAGGGATTCCCCCGAAACTCTCCTAGGCAGGCCGCTGAGCGGGACATTCAACTTCTTGCTGTGTCTGTGCTGCCACAACTCTGCCAGTGCTTTCATCTTTTCATTGTTTATTATTGCTCAGACCATAGATTATTATAATTCTGCTTCTACGGTTCAGACGAATGAGTTTGATACAGAATTGTTGCCAAAAAAAGTTAAATCGGATTGTATGTAAAAAAGTCGTACGTTTTCTGTACGATTTCGATGTTACGATCGTACTCGCAAAAATCTTGCAAAAAGTCGTACGTATACGATTTAAATCGTACAAATGGCAGCCCTGGCGTGACTGGCGAAAGTGGGGGGAGGCCTTTGCCCAACAATGGGACAGTATGGGCTAGTAGTAATAGTAATAAAGTAAAGGCGAGTGTGCTTAGACAGGCTTAGTCCAGAAATGCCCTGCGATGATCCCCTTTGAAGAGGATTTGGAACATTCTTTAGCTAAAACGGATATTAAATCTGTTGCTATAACCTTTCATTGACATAAGAGTAACAAGAAAAAAAACATTCTTTAAATCTAAGTACTTTTGTATTAACTGAGAAATCTTTATGAATAAGATCAATTTTTTTTAGGGGTATAATACACTTTTGAATAAAACAGTGAGGCCTGTAGGCCTAACATGTGCAACACGATAAACCTTCTCGTCGTCGGCAAAATTTTCTCTCCTTCTCTAGCATAGTATAGGTCGCGCCACGTAAAAAGAGCGCTGAGGGGAAGTAGTGGGGGTAGGTTTGCGCCTGTGTTCACTCGCTGACGAACCAATAGCACTCGCTGGATTAATGGTATGAAGTGCGCCGCAACACCTCTCCACCAATCATCGACCACGGAGCAGTTTGACAGCCAGCGCTCTTTTTACGTGGCGCGACCTATACGTTAGAGCAGTTTTGCATTATCGAGATAACATTTGTCGTCTCATCGCGTTGCACATGTTAGGCCTACTGGATGAGACTAATAAAGGATCATTTCGAATCGGTTTTTTTATGAGTCTTAGGGAAGGTTCATATCTGACGAAACATGCGTCGCGCATTATCGGTCGCGTAACGCCAGAACTGACAAATGTATAGAAAAACACTTAACCGTTCACACTCAACCGATGATACGTTAGTGCGATGATAAAGTTATGCTGATACGCTCGGCGTATTTTACGTCAGATGAACCTTCCCTTAACAAATACTTACGCCAATGTCAATGTGTAATCCCCAACGGTGACGTTATTCAAGTTCTGAACGCAACGCTCGACCGACACACCGTCGCCCATCTGAACCATCGCTGTGCCTTCTTTAGTCTTCAGGAACTTTATCTGGAATTGATCTTAAGCTTTTAATTGTATTCTAAAGTAGGTAGAACAAACATTTTTTCTACTCTAAAAACAACATTTTACATGGCGTCATCTAGTCCCAAAATAATTTACTTAATGCTTGTGTTATAGTAACCAGATGACTGATTATCAGTCAGTACTTGGATACCTACATTTTTTTTGTAAATACATAAACACTAGCTGCGCCCCGCGGTGTTACCCGCAGTGAATAGGTCCCGTTCCCGTGGGAATACAGGGATATATTTTTTTAACTGTTATTATTTCATTCGTGTGTGAAATACATCAGTAAAGAATTCCACTTACTCTGACAACATTTCCATATAAACAGCACAAGTTGAACAGCCTATCTGCATTGACCGTCTGAGGATCCAGTCCGTATACCATCATCACTGCGCCTTGCTGAGGGGGCCCACCCTGGAAAGGTGAAAGTCAAAGTTTAAAAAGATTTAAGTATAGAACCAATTTATAGTCAACCCGCGACCATGGCTAATGCAACATAGCCGAAATGTCGGCACGTAAAGAAGTAAGGTAAATAATGCGATAAAATCCCGTGTATTTATAAATATTTATAGAACCGCTGGGATCATCAAGAATAGTCTGAAGAGCTAGATGATTCTCCTGTTCTTTTGTGGTAAAGTCAATGGAATTCCAAAGAAAAAAGAAAAATGTTTAGCAAAAAACACAGTTTGTAAAATTGGCAGGAGCAAACCGCAGACCAACAGGCATGTTCAGAAATTCGTCATTATAGTACTGTATCAATTGGATGCAATACTCAATAATTTTTTGTTGACAAAAGCTTTTTCGAATGCATAGGGCTCGTTTCACCATTTTAAAGCAAGGTATAAAGAATTCTTACAGCACAAGGTCCCTTAAACTAAAAGTCATTTAAAGTGAGTAAGAACAAATTAATATTATTATTATTATTCAGCCATAATCGTCCCACTGCAGGGCAAAGGCCTGAACAAATAGGCAAGTAAAATTTTTTTTGGAGGAAATAATCAATATTGTACTAGAAGATAATGAAACTAGCCCTAAATGAAGACATTGAACTCTCACAATCACCCGCTTAAGTAAACTTAGTAGAAATGCAAAAAAAACCCTTTATATTATTCACCCAGCGTCACTATCTCGTAGTCCCAAGCAAAGCAACTTTATGCTTGTGTTATGGCAAAGACGATTAATATCTAGAAGACAGACAAAGGCCATACACAAAATCGTAACCCTAAAAAATAGCCTGAAAGCTCTAAAACATCAATTTTATCCAAGAAATTTCAATTACTTTCTAGTTAAAAATGTTTAAATATTGAATATTGTTGCTACCTACTACTAAGTATTGAAATTTCTTGGATAAAATTGATGTTTTAAAGTTTTCAGGCTATCTGGTACTGCGGGATCGGGTTACGATTTTGTGTATGGCCTTTGTCTGTCTTCTAGATATTAATCGTCTTTGGTTATGGTAACCAAAAAACCACATTATGGTAAATGAAATAGGTCGCAAATTTAATGAGCAATAACGTAAAAGCCAATGATAAAGCTCAAAATAAAACAAATCTACCCACATATTCGTCTGACCCTGACATCACCTGGTTCTGAGGCGGCATCGGGTGGTGCATGGGCGGGGGGACGAAACCTTCGTTGGAGTATCCTTCCGGGCCGTAGCCGCGGCCATCACGCTGGAAATTAAAAAGAAAAATGAAATAAAAAAAGAAGAAATAAAACAGAAGAAAGTGACCAATTTGAAAATTTTTAAGCTATTGCATAGCTTCTATCGCGGGCCTTGAGCGTGGAGACCGAATCCAGAAATTCCGTAAAATAACCTAACACCCCCCATGCAATAGCTTTACCGCGGCAGTCAACGAGTGCCACACGTGTTTTTTTTTATTGAACCGACTTCAATTTCGTAAGAGAGAAATTTTCTGCACTCTCGATGTGCATTTCTGTTCTTAACTCCGAAGGTCCTCATCAGATCCTCAACATTTTTTAATGGGATTTCGGAAGTATTTTGTTTTAAACAAAAAAAAACACTTCTTTTAAAAATCGTCAACTATTGACGAAATACATAAAACAAATACAAATGGCATAAAACCCATAGGAAACAAGATAATTATATTGTGCAATTTTGACCTTTGAAATCTGTAGTCGCGGACACCCTATGAAAAGTAGGTTTTGAGACGAGTTTAAGGGTGGCAAGATAAAGGTTTATACGAGTTTACAGCTGAGTAGGTATCTCTCATTCCGAGGTCTCTAATTTTCCTGGACTATTAATAAATAATAACCAATACATCTATAATGATCCGGTGCGGTGTCACAATGTTAGAAAACATTTCGCAAAATACATCATTCAATGTCAATTACAATTGAACCCAAAAATAGTGTGACCATACAGAAAAACCAACCCATTAAGCATTCCCGCACGTTTCACTTCGTTCCACTTTCATTATCACCCGATAAACTTAATCAGTTTTAATCCATCCTGTTAATTAATCACAACGTGTCAGGTGAAAATCTCATTTATTTTCATAATCAAGTCAATTTTATTAATTGAAAACTTTATTGAGCGGTTTCATATGTTCTGGTTTTACGTTTTCAAAATTAATTTTAGTATTATGCTTAGAACTAACAGCGAATCTGATCAGTCAGTTTGTAATTAAATAAAAATATGTCAAGATTTTAGTCTACCTATTAATCTGTCTACTCATCATCATAATCAGTCCGTTTGCATACACTCACACCTCCTAGCTTTAAAAATTTGCGGGCATTGCATTACAGCTTTTGGATGCTGATGAAGTTTTCAATGATTTAAAATTTATACCTACTTATGAAATTATTGTGATTTTATAATATTTCATTTTATTGCAGAACTTATAATTATTTTTTTTAGTATCGTTATTTATGAAATAACCAGCTAGTAATGTACTTTAGTACTAGACTTATAACTTGACGTTATCAATAAATATATTTTATTGTAATATATTGAAGGGTTATTTATAAAAATTGAATACAAAAAAGAAAAAGTTTTCAAGAGTTGTTTTTGCGATTTGCTGTGATTTTTGCTTCGATACAATTAGATACACCCCTGCAGATCCAAATCAATCATCGTTTTTAAACGTTCCGCGGGCCGGATCAAAAGTTCGGCCCGGCCGGGGGTTGCCCTGCCCTGCCCACCTATGGTTTAGTTAGAGTTTTAGACCATTTACGCCATTATTTAGGCACGGCCCATCTAGTGATTAGAATATAATATCGTCCTAATAGTAATTTAATAATAATAATCAAATAAATATCCTTGGACATTCCACACAGCGTCATCTAGTCCCAAGCTAAGCAATTTAATGCTTGTGTTATGGTAACTAGATGACTGATAAACTACATAGATACATTTATTTATTTTTTATTTGTAAATACATACATATTATATTATGTACATAGAAAACACCCAGACACGAAACAAATATTTGCAGATCATGCAAACATTTGTCCCGCAGCGGGGATCGAACCCGCCAGCTCTGCGTCTCAGGCGGGCTTTCGCCCACTGCGCCACAGAGGTCGTCATAGGTTGATGTTAATGATGATTTGTTCGATATTGGTGTAGTTCTACTCGTATTAATTGCATCGCTACTTTGTTTTTTAAATTTTAGTAGGTAGTCTATTTCAGATCAGGACAAAACCGTGAACAAAAGCTATAGCTAATGTTTAAGTATGAACGCAGAGTAATGGAACGATAAAATTTGCATGAACGTGCCCGGTAGGATGCGTCATTAATAATTTTACGTTCCGGACACGCGCCGGATCCGAGGTTAGATAGCTTTATTGAAGTGAATCAGAGTTTAATAAGCTTACTATAGCTCTTACGCTCGATCATATGGCTGTTATATTTGTTGCTCTTATCGTCGTCAGTGATGCGCTTTATGTCTATGATCTCTTTTTATCATAGACATAAAGCGCATCACTGACGACGAAGATGCTTACACAAATATATTTTTTTTGTAAACACATACATATAAATACATACATACATACACAACAACAAGCATGGCAAATCACTGTATTTGACCAAAAGCTACTTTGACGAAAATATCTTGATCATACATAACTTTGGCAAAAAGAACATTTGACGAAACGCACCTTTGGCCAAAATTGGTTAATGACGAAAAGCAGTTTTGATGATACGCATAAAATTCTAGTAAACACCGACTCGAAACAAATATTTGCAGATCATACAAACATACATGGGTACATTCACTGACGAACCAATAGCAATCGCTAAATCAATGGTGTGAAGTGCGCCGCGCCAACCGGCTGTGGTGTGGATGATGATGATGAAACAGTTGAACAATATCTCATTATAAATGAAAAATCTTACTAAAAGTTAAAGGCTCCGGCAGGATTCGAACCTGCGTAGATACAAGCGATCGCTCTTAAGCCGAGCTTGCCTGACCACTAGGCTACGGACCCTCTAAGCCGAGGCCCGAAACTATTAGTAAGATGATTTTTTATAGGTTAAAGCACCGATGATGAAAAAAAAAAAACAGTTGAACAATTTGATCATCTTACCGGATGGTGTGGCGGTGGAGGTCCGTGTCTATCCTTCATCATCCCGGGCGGCGGCCCACCACTCCCGAAGTCCATGTCTGGAAGAAAATAAATAAAATTAAATACCCTTGCACATTTTACACGGCGTCATCTAGTCCCAAGCTAAGCAACTTAATGCTTGTGTTTTGGTAACCAGATGACTGATTAGATAAATTTTTTTTGTGAATACATACATAATTATAGATAGAAAAACATCCAGACCCTGAACAAATTTCTGCAGAACATGCAAACATTTGTCACGTGGCGGGGATCGAACCCGCAACCTCCGCGTCTCAGGCGGGCCTTCGCCCACTGCGCCACAGAGGTCGTCAATTGAAGACAGTTTTTAATTTTTTTGAATTTTGCGACAGTTACTATCTACTTACAGAATGTAAAACCACATTACATTATTTAAAAGGAAGTAATTATACTTATAAAATGAAAAATCTTACTAAAAGTTTATGACTTCGACGGGGTTCGAACCCGCGTGATACAAGCGATCGACTTTTAGCCGGGTTGCCATTGACCACTCGGCCACGAAGCCTTAGACGCCGACGATTAAACTATCAGCAAGATATTTCGGTTAAAGCACCGATGAGCGCCATCTACAGGTATTCTAGAGGATTATTATTATTAATTATACTTAATAGTAAGTTTTTCCATGATTCACTGATACGATTATAAATACACACAAACATACGAGTGCTTAAACTAACATCAATAGGATACATGCAAGGAATTAAATAAAAGGCTGTACTGTATTGTGGAAATATGTTTATTGTCAAGTATCATTAATATGTCAAAATATAGTAAAATATACATATTCTGAGTCAAAAAGTGTACCTTAAGATATTATAATATATGACATAATTAATGAGTTATTAAATGTGCATTTTTTCTAAAATATGATGATGTAACAAAATATTTTAGTTATTTTATGTCACAATAGTATGTATCTATAATAAATGATTGTATGTACCTCAAGAAGAGTATTTGTTAATAGTTTTGCAGAGAAGAGTATTCGATTAAATTAGCTCTAAAAACAATAATATTCACACTCACAATCTATCTGTGATTAAGATCAAACAAAGGTTACTAAAATTCTAAATAAGGTTGTATTAAATTACCTATCTTGTGTCAGGTCAGTAAGTAAGTAAGTAAGATCGTATGAGCAAGTGGCCAACTGGTGACGGAGTTTTTAGGCCGCCTTACGGCCTCCGTCATGGCTTAACGACTTTAAAAGCCGGGACCCCGACAATTTAACGTGCCCTCCGAAGCACAGTAGCGCTCAGCTATTAATGCTCACTTGCAAGGTCAGCTATCAGTCAGACTTATAGTATTATATTATCTATGTCTATACTAATATTATAAAGAGGTGAAGTTAGTTTGTATTTGCGGGAAAATCTGTGAAACTACTCATCCGATTTCAAAAATTATTTCACCGATGTCTAGCATGGACTTTCCGAATGAACATAGGCTATATTTTATCAAGGTAGGTACCACGCGAGCGAAGCCGCGGGTGAGTAAGCTAGTGTCCTATAAACAGGTCAGTTGGAAGAACCAGTTGAAGTATTAGTGCTGGTAAACATCATGCTATCATTTACGTAAAACATTATATATTATGTTTTACTTTCACAGAACAGAATAAAGTAGTTGTAGATAGATAGATTAACACTTTATTGTACACCACATGGACATTACATCAAATAACAAACAATAAAATGTATGTGGGTGTGGGGCATCTAGCAAACATTTTAGTAGTAAAATTGATTAGGTTCTAATATGCTCTCAAATTAAAAAAATAAAGAATAGAATTCAATATCAATATTTCCTTTGACTCGACAGTAAATCTTTAGCGGACGGCAACTTCTAAACTTCTTAAATTTTCTGTGAATTAGAAAGTAATATCGTCGTTAGTATGTATCTACACGAAAACTCCCAGAGAAAACTTTCTTTGAACATCTTACGGCCGGGTTAAATATAAAACTTCCGAATGATCGCCATAGCAACTTTGTTTAGACAACAAAAAATGTAGGACACCTTTTTGACAGATAACAATATTACTATAGCGACAGATCCACGATTATTAGTAAGTTGAATATTGCAACCCGGCATAAGAAGTAAATGTCAAAACATTGTCCTCAATCGATGACATTTTCAATTGAACAAAGATATCAAGAGCGCCAAAGGTTTCAAAACTACTTTTTCTGTTCTGCGATCACATTGCAAATGTTAGTGCACTTAGTGCCACACGTACATTCCATGGGGTCGTTACAAACCGTTCTGTGTCTCTGATGGCTGACTGTTTGGGCTGCAGGCTTCGTCGTTGCACGCCCTGGTGTTCTGCTGGGCGGGATCTGTCACACAAGTGTACGTCAGGACTTCATCTTCAATGTCATGTAAGTCTTAGCACGTGCCACGTGCACAGTGCGACTGTGGTGCTCCTACGCAAACTATGTCCCACCTACTGGACTGCCCCACTTGCCTCTCCTCTCACAAGAGCTGACCTTAATTCCGCCTCAGATGCCCTTTAGCGGTTGCAACTTTTTGGCATGATCGTATTTGAAATTTTGAGGGTTATTGACACGAGAGAAGATGTCTTAAGGAAGGACCAATATTTCTACTAATTGTCTTCTTTGGATATTGATGTGTCTGTGCTCTTTTTAGTCTATGTTTTCTTTTTGTCTTTCTATAGTGTGCGTGTGTCTTAACAAATAAAATCTTTATCTTTTATAATTTTATTTGGGTTATTGCGTAAGTCCGTCCGTTGATTGAGTTTTTACTTCAGGACTCCTTCGTCTTTAAAGGAGCTCTTCATCTCTGGGATTATATTGAAAGGTGATTTTTGTTTGATAATCGCCTTCATTTTAAATGTCGTGTTGTGTTTTGTGTAGGTGTGTTACTTGGGCTATTGCGTCAGGACTTTGTCATCTCAATGTCTTGTTTTGTGTTTGTTATCCACTTTCGTCTTCGATGTCGTCTTTTGTTTTGTGTTTGTTACTGAACTGTCGAATAATTTTGTAGTGAGTTAACACACACCCCGTAAGTAATAGACATGTCACGACATAACGCGTCAAACAAATATAAGACCGCTCTCGGCCCTTGATTATGCGGGTCGTAATGTAATATGATTACATGTTTGTTTGACCGAATTACTCGTATTTCTACAGGGTGTCCATTAAGGAGTATTTCCACATTCGATAATATCATTAAAACCGTAAATGTGCGCAAACCATTGTCGCTAAAAGGCTTTTTATGTTAAGTGCTTTCGTATGAAATTATAAAAATGTTTATGTAACCCTGACTCTATAAACTTTGAACTCCGTTAAATATATAGCTTGATACGGGTGACAGCTGTTATCGAGAAAATGATCAAAAAGTACTTAAAAAAAATAAGGTACTGCAGCACAAAATATGCACGCTTGCATGGGGAGGGGGGTCGAACAAAAAGGGATAATACAGGACATAATGAAATACAGGACATATCAGATGTGTAATTAATTACCTATTTTTGAAAAATCTAATATTAATCTTTTCTATATCAAGATATAAATTAAATGAGATCTTATTGATGTTATTATTTATTCAACTGTAGACACAAGTAATATTAAGATCGAAAATTACGCCGCAAATTATTTTAATGATACTACTACTTATTTTTAAGCGAAAGTTTGTATGATTGTTTGTTACTCTTTCACGCAAAAACTACTGAACGGATTTGGCTGAAACTTGGACTACACATAGTTTATGACCTGGAGTAACATATAGGCTACTTTTAATCTAGGTAGATAACACGCGAGCGAAGCCGCGGGCCAGTAAGCTATTCATATTTCTCTGAGTTTTATGCGTATCGTCAAAACTGCTTTTCGCCATTATCCCATTTTTGCCAAAGGTTCTGCTCTCGTTTCGCGTTGGAACAGGCATAAGAATCACCTAGCATGTAAAACGAAACTTAAGTGATCGTTGAGGTCCTACAAGAATAAATGATTTTTTCTTTCTTTCTCCATCCTAAAATTGTCACCTAGTCAGCTGTCACGCGTCCGTCACCTATATTTTACAAACATTAACTAATTTGTTCCGCAGCATTGTGGGTGGGGAAGGGAGGGTTGTGAGAGAGGGGGAGGGGTCCATTAGTGCTGTTATTGATAAAGAATAGAGGCAGAGTTAATTGTTTAAAAGCGTCCGGAGTCCGCTGTTATTGGCTAAAAACCAGAGACAGAAGTAAACTTTCTTTTTTAGGACTTTTAAAAAAGTTTTTCTTACATACATACAAATACAACTAAAGTTGTTTATATATGCAAATCCGTCCAGCCGTTTGAGCGTCAAAGAGTACAAACACACTTACATACTTACACACTTACACACACATAAACTTTCACCTTCATAATATTAGTGTGATTTCACCATAAATAGGACAATTCTTACCTTATGTGTCATCAAGCGATTAATTTATCTGATTGACAGATTTTTAAGGAAAATCATAAAATGGCTCAATTGATTGGTTTTGTGTTAAGAAGTTACTTAGATAGGATTTTTTTTTTAATTCATTAGGTAGATTTAATTAAAACGGCCATTTTAGTCCCCCATTTATTATAATGCTTGTTAAGCGAAACGAAAACTCATCTCTTCTAGGTATACAACCTTCGTCGGAATGGCATTTAAAAAGTAAAAACATTCCACCAAAACGTTCCGAAACCTCTATACTCTCTCTATGACTCTGTTAATAATTTTTCACAGCGTTGTATCAAAAAAGAGCCATTTATGTACATTTTTAAAGCTACGACTACGGCAGGTGCGATGGAGAATTTTTTTATTATTTTCAGTTTCGCGAATGCTAAAATAAACAGAGAACAGAAAAAATATTGCAGCGAAAATGGCGGGCTTTTGCTTTGAACGAATAAGTATGGAATTAATAAAGGTTGCAATGGTGTTCGATTTATGAATTGAATTCAATTTTGAATTTACGTTGGGAATAATAATAATTATAATTATAATATATATTTATAATATATACATAATTATAACAGATTATTTACAGAAACTAAACTACTACATATTTACATAACTGTACAAAATACAATTAGAACCAGTTGAGCCACCTAAGGATCGTTACAAACGATCTATAGGTAGCTCAACTGATTATAGGTAACTCATAATTATAATATATATTTTTATGAATAAAAAAATTAGGTACCTACATAACTAGCGCCTCCGTGGTACCTACCTGGATGGAAAAGTAGCCTGTGCTATTCCAAAACTCTACCGATTAGTGCCTATCCATATAAAAACTGAGTTTATAATTATTATTCAAAAAGAAGTTCCAATGTTAGTGCTATAATTCTGAATGTGTAATTGCTTTGTGAGTCCTTTATAAGGTGATAATGATTTGAAAAACGAAAAAAAGCAAAAAAGACCATGGCGGTTTTACTCATTTTATTGTAATTTAAACTACGACATAAGTCTACCCTTGAAACTGAGCACTACTTTTCCAACAACTATGATCCAATAGCCAAAAACGAGTGCTAAGGCATCTCGGCCCGCCATACATTTTAAATGTTCGAGTTTCATTCACACCGCGACTCCGACGCTGGCAACCCGACGCTCGCTGAAATTTATGAATTATTTAAAACCGGCAACACTTACGTGCGCGCGTCATTTCACAGCAGCAGGGTTGCCATGCTATAGCGGACCACTTAATACGTTTATGGTCAAAGCCGTTTTACTTTTTATGACGATTTGACTGGATGAGACTCGCAAAGGATTAAGCGGAGTGGTAGAAAAAGAGAATTATACTCATCAGTAATATGTATGCAAACAGTACCTACCTACGACTATTACCAAGGAAGATATAGGTATCTATTGCTATTACTTAAGGTGCGTACGGCGTAAAGCTGTTAAGTACTCCCAAATAGTTACCCTCATCAGTCATTCTGTAAAATAACAAACTCGAATTCACTCAAGTGCCGAGCTCACTTGTAATTCTCATTTCAATAATCTAGGGGGTTAACACCAGATTACCGTAGTATTGGATACTGTCCTCGATACCAAGTCAGTATCACAAATGTATGAAAATCCAGTGTAGCGCCGCCCCCCGTAACTTGCATGAACTAAAAATTTCATACATTTAGAATACTTGACAGGTGAGCGAGGTTAGTTAACTAAGTATAGGTACCACTCGAAAACTGATGATACGCCCAGTGTAAACTCATTCTCACATCGAAGAGCTGAATACGCAGTAAGATTCCAATTTCTTATGTAACACATGTAGTCGTTTAGTTTCTGTAAATAAATGTATTGTCTAGCAAACTTAACTACGAGAAAAAAGTTTTAATTATTTATTGAGTTATGTGTTGCCAGCCCTGTATCTAACTCCCAAGAGTCACAACTGTGTATCAGCTCATTCCGTCGGCAGATTTCATCGCGCTCGCACGTATACGCTCGCCTTTTGATGCCGCATTTCTAAATGACCTACTTTCTGTACCTTTTACACCATTTTAGTTGCCATTCATTCTTTTTGCGTTCTATTTTATTTCAAACAGTTTCTATCCGACATTTTTCAACCGTTTTATCACCGAGCAAAGTTCGGAATGCAACTTTTTCAAGTAGAAAACTTTCGGATGGGAAGTCTGGGCTAGTTTTAGTTTCCAAGAAGACGTTGTTTAGAAATAATGAAACGGGTCTTGAATAAAGAAAAGCGTGTGAAAATAATGCCAATTTTCAGTTAATATAGACACGATTCAAACAAAAATTGATTCATAAAACTATCACTTTATATAAAAGGGAAATAATAAATTTATCGCCGCTTCATAAAAAAGCAAAAATAACATGAAAGCGTAAATTTTCAGCTTTCATCGCTCGTAGTATAATTTATCGGCGAAGGACCAGAGTAAAGTGAATTTATTCGAAACTTTATAAATGCAAAAGTTGGGAGAGTTTTTCGATTCATAGCATAAATTTGCATTATTTTATATTGTCTATCAGAACATAAGATATTTTATTGATTGATCCGTGCGCCTCTGTAAAATAAAACTAAATAGTTTGTGTTTTAAAACAATTGCCATACGCAGGATTTTGACATTGCGCAGGACCAGCCCTCCCTAGCCAAGTTACATTTGCTACAATCGCTTTTTCAACAAACCGAATAATGAAAATGAAAACTTCAATTTCCGCATTTCAAAATGGCAATAGCTCACTTTCCCGCCATTTGTAAGGGAGCGTTTAAAACAAATTTCAATTTTATTCAACTGGAATGGCTCATTTGACTTTTCGTATGAGTTGAAACATCTTTTATGCATGAAATTTTTCACTTCACCCGGCTAAATTTACTCGGTCGTATAATGTGGGCGTTTATTATTTAATCGTCAACGTTCCGACAGATTAGCATATCATTACTTTTACAGAAATGACGAGTTTGTTTGTGGGTGTTATGACAACTTTGAGTCTGTCGTGGCTGATAGGCAGTTAAACCAACAGGCTGGTTTATGTTACTTCTCAATATAATACAATGACTTACCTCAAATACCTAAAGATCATATAAATTTGGCGCCACTGAAAACCAGCGCTCCAACAGTCATGATGCTGCTTGGAGCAAATGCTGAGGGGTAGCCTTATTTTCTTGTCACTCGATTGTCAATAAGTATTTTTTCATTTGTATGTTACCCATGTTTATGTTGGTGGAAAATAAAAACTTTTTCTATTCTATTCTATTCTATTCTAGATTGTATTGTTTGACGACCTCTGTGGCGCAGTAAGCCCGCTTGTGTCGTGTCAGGGTAATCTTTGGCACCACTGATAAGTAAGTTAGATTTTGACTTACTGATTCAATAACGAAAATTTTATGTTTTCATAGCTATGTTTTTATCGTTCTCCAAGATCATTTCCATAGGAGTAAAACCGTAATTTATAGTTTTTTAAAGGAGGATTTACTTTAAAACCTCTTTGAAGGAACTCGAAACTTCTCTACGTAATTTTCTGAGACAACAATCATGTTAGCTAAAAGACAGCTAGACTAGCGTCTCAAAAAGCCAGCTCTGAAAACTTGCGCAAACTCGCTCTTGAGAACTCAATTAGAATCCTAGATTGTTCTGGAAAAGACAAGGCCATACTACAGTCTAGATTTAGCTCTGCTATTATAAATCTACGAATCATGGTAAATATCTTTACGTGTTTATTGCTATTACTACCTACTAAAATTATTAGAATATTCACTCGCAGCTTCGCTCGCGCTGTACCAACCTGAGCAAGAAACATGAATGAAAAATTTCATAGAAATCAATCACTTTCGATCATTTCTTAATTCAGAAGGTTACTAGGCTATGAAAATCAATATTCTATCAAAATCTATAAAGCAATGTTTTTTTTTTATTGCAGTTTTAGAAATTCAGAACAACAGTTTAGCGACCAAAGAGGCCGTGTCTGGTTCTGACAGAACTCTGTACTTACTATATGGTTGCGGCCTTCCCCCCGTGTACTGCGGTGACTGCAGCAGGGGCGCGCTTCTCTGCACCGGCTGGACGTCCTCCGACACTGTGGACAAACATTATACATGAGCTTTGGTGATCAAACGTCATTGGTGTGTCGGTTGAGGCAGCAGAACCCCTAGTTTTAAGGACGTGACGTGTCAATGTGGTCTATTATGATCATATTGAATAAAGTTTGAGTTTATTGGTTAATTAGTCTTAACCGATCTCTGGCAAGTATCTGCGGTGTTCTCTACAAGAGAGGACCATAGGTCACTGGTTAAATTTTACAGTAGATTTCAATACCATCGAAAATAATACTAGGTTGTAAGGATTTCATATATTTCAAGTATTCATATATAAAAAAAACATAGAGATGATTCACATTGTATATTATAATAATAACTGTAAATTTCGTTTAGAATCTTTATTTGATTCACAAAATGAATTGCGATTCGCCCAATGCAACCCCTAGGTCATTGACTCTACAACAAATTGAACCTTTACGGTTTCCGCATATAGATTTCAAAATTAGAATCCATAACTAATTCACAAAATGAATTGCCCACCGCAATAACCTCTAAAACCAATTGAATCATGAACACTTCGTGAATTCCTACACTTGTTGTCCATCAACAATCCTAAGCATAGGTCGGTCGATATGTTCCGCTGAATAAATTATTAGATACCGGCCGTGTAATGGAGCTAGCGGCGCCTAGTATCGAGATTGGTGTTTTGTAAGACATGTACTGTATATTAGTGTACAAGGTGCAAAAACTATTCAATAATAAGAATAACAGTCATCTGGTTACCATAACACAAGCATTAAATTGCTCAGCTTGAGACTAAATGACGCTGTGTGAAATGTCCAAGATTTATTTATTTTAATTGTATGCTAATCTTAAACAATTTACATTCAAAAAAATATTTAAACCGACTTCAATTTTGCTAGCTGAGCAATTTCCAGCACTTTCGATGTGCATTTCTGCCCTGCTACTCTGCAAAACGAAAAACGAAGTTTCGTGACAATTTTCGGGGTCAGCTTATGTTGGTGGATACTGAATTCGTAATAGAACACCAACATAATTAGAACCCAAAAATTGTCACGAAACTTCGTTTTTCGTTTTGCAGAGTAGCAGGGCTGTTTAAAACTTCGAAAATCACAAATCCTTTGGGAGTAAACTTCGAAACAAAAAAATAATTTGTCGAAATAGGGCCAAAATTGACGGTGAAATCGATGAACGTACATAAAATGAATATGAATTTCATAATTATGAAGTCTGGCTACAAATACATACAAACAAATTGATGACTCGTGTCCGAGTCATCGATTTAATGCTTATAATAGCTTCTAGACAAGATAATTATAGTTTTTATAACCTATAATTATTATTTACTATGAAGGTTAACTAGATTATAAAGTTGAAGGGATTTACTTTATTGATTTTCTTTTCGAACAACATTTTCCCTACCCTTCAACCATATTAAACGATTAGTAATAGTATTTAATTTTTTTAGGTCAGTCTTTGACACCTTGTACATGATTAAATAATGCAAGACTTAGTTACGAACACAATTTGGTGCTAACAGTGCTTTTTACGAGAATTTTGCTTCGTGAACGAAATAATGGATTTTTGGAAATAAAAACCAGTGAACATTAACAATTAATATTAAATACGAATGACACAGCTGGCAGACACGAAGGGAGGCCTATGCCCAGCAGTGGATACAAAAAGGCTTATAACGATGATGATGATGATGATGACAGAGTTGAATTTAATAATACTTAATTAAAAATATGCTAAAGCTAGCTTAAAAGCAATGATAATACATTTAATGAAGTTGACAATCTTAGTACACATACATATAAATCTAAAACATTATAATTTGAAGAAGTAAATGAGAGATATTAGAAATGAAGGAACAAGATCAAGATGAGATGTCCCGTAAGACAAGAAAGAAATATCTTTAGGCTTCGAAATATCTTTTGAAGATGTTAAAGGCATGTCAAAGTAAGCATCTTTCTATATCATACAGAATTTAGCGTTCTACATTATTTATATTCTAAAGATATTGTGGTAGCGGCGGGAAAGGATTGTTCTCGACTGGCACAGGAAGGAGGTAGCGTGAAAATGAAGATGCTTTTACTAGCTTAAATACACCACTAAACATTGGCATATTACGAGTATACAGATAGCATTCCATACATGCAAATGAAATATGATCACGACTGACATCAATTACAGATGTATAGACAATAAGATTCTGAGGATTGAGAATCTAAGGCGTAAAGATATATATAGATAGCATACTCGTAATATAAAATGATGATGTAAAACTAAACATAAAACTTACCGAAGATTCGGTCCCCCATCTTGTACCGCCTCATGCCGAGTCAAACCCTGCACACATAAAGACAAACACACTCTTTACAACTCTATACCTACATCTCTTTATCGATATCTTTCCGCATAGCGTTATGTGCATGCCAATTCCATTATACAAAAAGCTACAAAAAATACGAAACAATCAAGAATATTATCTTCACTGTATATCTTTGTATGATGACTTAGTGTCTTGTGTTCACTGTATCTGTTTGTTTTGTGGAATACATTTTATTTACTGTATCTATCACCGATTTTATATATCTTTTAAGAGTGTGTTTGTCATTAGTTTTATATGTGCAGGTAGTCTATAAATTAAGGAAAATACAATTGATTGTACAATGGAAATGTAAGATTGACCGCGCTCAACGGTCAATCTCATTTTTCTTGTGTACATCTGTATGTTAATAAAACTGTGGATGCATCATCTATGTAAAGCTTACTAGGTATATAAATAGTAAAGCTTAAAGTAAACAGGCCAGACAGTTCAATCCATAATTACAACATTATGAACCAAAAAATCTTAGTATTAATGCAGTTTTTAACAACAATATTGTCAAAGCTTCATTTGAATACATCACTTTCAAATTTTCTTGTATGTATTTAATTTTTGTTATGTTTATAAAGTTATATATTACCAGAAGCTTTGATTTTATAATGTAAATAGTTAATGTAAGCAATACGTACCAGTAGATGCCCAAGCAATGTCGTGAGTTCCTGTTGAATGTGTGGATGTGTGCGTATGGTGACAGTACGAGAATGCATATTCGTATGAAGTAGTGGCTAACTCTGGTGACGAAGTTGTCAAGTCTGTAGGCCTCCACCATTGCCAACGTGCACTCCGAAAAACGGATGCGCTTAATTTAATGCCACTTTCGGTTGCCTACCTAAATTATGATCGATCGGAACGTTGCTTAACTTCAATGAAATATTTTGCTTTTTTTACACCATATTTTCCTATAATTGAGGCGGGAAAAATGTCAATGAGAATAAATGGATGTAGGTGTAGAGGTAGACTACATAAAAGATGGATGGATTGTGTAAGAGAGAAATGAATACCTACTGATTTGAGGACTGAGAGAAGTGGAAGAAAAATACATGTTGTGCCGACCCACATAGTTGGCTCAGAAGAAGAGTGTTGTCTCAACGTAGACTTATAAAGTTTCAAAAAAAATATTGAATTTCAAATGTCAAAGAGTTAAAAATCATTGTTCCCGAGGACCTCAAGGATCACATTGAAACGTCTGACAAGCTAGGTGACTCTATTGCCTGTTCCATCCGCGACACATTAAATGATATTGACTTGAAACATTATTTCATGAAACAAGCTGTATAAAGTTTGGCTTAAATTACCTTTAAAAATGCATCAGTGGTGAAGCACTAGCTAAAAGAGAATTTGAATATATGAAACTTTAACCTCCCGTCGAGCGAAATTTAATAAAGTGGGTAACACAAATTTATGTACACATGAAATTTTATAAGAAAATATTTAAATTAGATTGTCTTACCGACTAACTTAATAATTAGCTGAGTTGTTAAAAATTATTTGCTTTAAATTTTGTAGATTAAATAAGTATTTTGTACTTATTTATTTTGTGCAACTTGCTATATCAGTCGCCGCGTGTCGTTCTTTTGAATTCTATTTTGCAATTTACTGTTCAATATTTTTGAACTTGACATTGACGATTGTAAGCAGCTTAGTCAGCTTCATAGGTTTCAAGGATATTATTAAACAATGTAGAAATCTAAAAGCAACTTAGGTCCCGCGTTGAGCGTAGACAATATAAATCATATAGAATTAGGTAAGACCTAAATGGGTATAATAATAATATCATACATAAAGTCATATTGAGGAGTGTGTTGATTTAAGAACATGTATTTTTCTAAGTAGTAACGATACTACACATTAAAATTCAAGAAAAAGTCTATATACTCGAAAATGTAAGATGAAATAGGCAAATGTCATAATTATTATTTATGTTCTCGCTTGGAAGGGAAAAACTCGCAACATAATATGCATACAAATTGAACTGGATTTTCTACTTAAGCCTGTCGTACGCAGCGAACCACAGACAAAACAATAACAGTAGGACAAAAGATACATTTTATGAACTAGTGGACGGAAGGTAAACGTTCTGCTGCCACAGATAAAAAAATCGAGACACAAGGAGGTAAGTTAATTTTTTTATGCAAAAGACTTTAATTTCGAAAGATGAAAGCAATTTCCTGTACTCTTGAAGTGAATTTCTGTTCATAACACCGAAGATACTCATCAGATCCTTATTTTACAGGCATTTATATTTCTATAAGATGTTAAAGGTCAGAGGCGAATCCACCATATTTGGCACAAGCTTATATTTCTATTTATCAACTCAGTCGGTAACACCCACTGCTGGGTAAAGGCCTCTTCTCTATCACGCCACTCTTGGCGGTGTTGTGCCAGCCGGATCCATTTATCTCCTACCGCCCTCAATGTCGTCTGACCAACAATGCTTATATTTACTAAAACATATTTCAATAAGCATTTTACGTGACTTGCAAGCGACGCTAGATGTAAGAATAAAAATACACCTAAGTTACAAAGAGTTTTACAGAACAATATCTCATTTAAATTACGAAATGAGTTCTGTTCATTTATATAAACGAAGCGAGAATCTTCAAGTTTCCGTTTCCATTTCAGACAGACACCCTCTAGTTGCTTGTTAGTTTATAAATTCTTAAACAGTAAAGCTTCAGACCTGTAGCCATTTACAATTGCTTTGTATCGAACGAATCGCATTATATCATCGCTAACCCTTTGATTTGACACTAATCGTCATTGAATTGAAGTATCATTTCATTTAAAACATCATTTTAAATTCTAAAACAGTTAAGCTTTAGGCCTTTATTAAAAAAAAAAGAAACGATAAGATTTCTGAGTTCGCACTCAAAGATTGTTTTTTTTTTAAACTGCAACAGCTGGTCTTTTTAATTTCTCATAGAAGTGAGTCATAGTGTCACTTGTCAAAACACACACAAGTGACAAATGTTCCGTATCTATTCTCTTTCTATCATCGCTATACCTTTGATTTGACATTAATGATCGCTCGAGTTTTCGTCATCGAATGTTAATTCCTATACATTTTTTTAGTTTCTACTAAAGCGATTGTAGCAATGTAACATGGCTAGGGCAGCTGGACCTACCAATCTTTCGCAACTAGCGGTAGAGAAAACCCCTTCTATCAAAACAAGCCTGAAGATTCACTAGTCATAAAAGTTGATTAACTGATGTTATCTACACTGTGGCGCCTCTTTTTTCTTGTGCGGTGGCGACGCGACCTATATGGATACAAATTGGGACAAAAGGGGAAATGCACAGAGCAGGAAGAACTTTGAATATGGGGATAGAGACGAAACTACAATATTTTTTAAACTTTCAGAACACATGATAAAACATCAGTCTGCACGCGACCACGGCTTGTGCAATCCAGTCGGAACTTAAATAAAGGTAAATAGCGATAAATACACATAAATGTATGTTTTATCATGACATTATTTATATGTATAATAAATAAATAAATATCCTTGGACATTCCACACAATGTATGGTCAACTATACAGTCGTGATCACATATTTTTTTTTCATTTCATTTTAATTTTTTACCTATTTATTATTTCCCGACGTTTCGGCTGTGTTGCAACAACCGGTTGTTGCAACACAGCCGAAACGTCGTTCTATTTAAAAGTATGAATTGTGATCGCGAAAGTTTAAGAAAGACTATTATTTTAGTAAAATGTCCGCTTAATGTCTCTCTCCATCCTAAGGTTGTCTGGAAGAGATCGCTTCTAAGCGATAAGACCGCCCATGGTACAATTATACTAATAGGTTATTTAGTTCTTATGTTTCTGTAAAGTATACAATACAGAATTTTTTATTTTATTCATTCATTTTGTTACCTAGGTTCACAGACAAAACATATATACATAATAATATTTTATAAGAAACAGATGCACATAATAAATACTAAATAATAACATAACCAACGCATTCGTGTTCGAGTAAAAAGCTGAATTCAAATAAACTCCTATAAATTGATCTGCCATTTCACGCCGGATCAAACCGCAGGCAATACAGGGTGTCAAAAACCACTCTCTAAATTAAAAAAATAGAGCAAATGTATTTTAAGGCCTGTATTCAGAGACCTTACTCAAGCGTCGATCTGTGCTTGAGCGTCGATTTAAGTATCGTTTCTTATTCAAGAACGTTACTTGAGAGTAGTTTTGCTGATCAGAGTTCAGCTGAGTCGAGTTCAGCTGAGTCGAGTTCACCTGAGTAATTCCTTATTCAAAAACCTCAATCAAATGAAATCGATGCTTGAGTTTGACATTTTTCAAAGGAATCTGAGTAAATGCTTGAGAGTGGTCTGGACCACGCTTGAGCATTTACTCAGATAGCATTTTTGTTTTGTTTTCAGTAAAAATGGATAATATATTCGATTCGTTGTATTTTCGAGGTCATCTAAGCATGCTAGAATAACGGACACACAAGACAAGACTTCAAAATATGCATGGGGACCTTGTTTCTGTTTCATACAGACAAATGTTATAAGGACTTGTGAATTTATAGTTAGTATTAGCACAGATAAAAGAATACTATTAGTTTAGTCTTGGTAGGTAGGTACTCATAAGGATTACTTACCTACTTTATTTATGTCGAAAATTCTACCTACGTACATAACCTAAACACATTTGGTTTGGCTGGGGTAAAATAAAAAATATATTGACAAAACTACCATAATGTTTTTATTTAATATTTTACACACACTTATTTAAAACGTATTAAATAAAGTTTATAGGAGTCACGGGAAACAGCTAATCGTTAGATCATGTCCAGGCTAAGCTTGTTGAGAGAGATCCTTCGTGTCTCGTCATCTTCAACGAGTGCTGGTGCTATCTTCCACAACGTTTGTGTCTACAAACACTACATGATGCATCAGACCAGGGCAAGAAGCACTACCGCCGATAACCAAGCAGTATTACCTGTCTTTGGTCAAAGCGTAAAAATAAATTCATTGATTTCACATTTTCATCCCGCGATTTGGCGATTGTTGAAATTTGATTGACTTGCTTGACGACTGATGTATGAATGAATGAATTTGTCAGTTTTCTAAAGTCGTTCCGTTACACGTTATTTTTACTTCACTTTCGAGAGTCGCCATTAATTTTTCATTCAGGCATTTTGAATTTCTGCGTATAACGGAATGGAAGTACAAGATAAATTAAAAATGTAAATGAGAACAGACTGAATTCATAAACAAAAAGGAATCGACACTTGAGACTCGATTTAGCTGAGCATTTACTCAAGCAACGTTCTTGAATACAAACGATACTTAAGCAACGAATCAATGCTTAAGCAGAGTTCCGCTGAACCGAGTTCAAATCGACGCTTGAGTCAGGTCTCTGAATACCGGCCTAAATCTTGATTTGATAACCACCGAAAAAGTAAATAATAAAGTAAACATTTTATGACACAGTCTGAATTGAGAATGTGTGTAAACTGTATTTATTTATCTTGGATACTGTTAAATGACATAACTTTGCTGGCTTCAACGTTTTCATATTTGCAAGAATTTTGCACAATATCAAATTGGATAACCGATAGTTGCATCAACCGCTGAGCGTTTCTGAGATTTTCGGTTTCGACTTCAAAGGCGTTTAAGAGTCACTGACTCACATGAAGTATCTGACTGCAAGATACTTGGCAGTGAGCGCGTTAAACCAAGGCAGCATCTTTCAGGCGGCTTATCTGCTTCTTCCTTAGAGCAGATCACTAGCCAATACAAAATTGCTTTAAAATATAATAAAAATAAATGTACCAAGTACTGTGTGCCTTATTCGGCATTTATGGATGAGTATTAGGCGATGTCTATTTTTACAATACTGCATCTAGATAGGCATAACTATTTCACACTGAGCGCATCGTTTCAGTTTTAGATAGTACCCGTATCCCACCCAGTACAGTCGTATAAACCCGATAATCCAATCGTTCGTTCGTTCGTATGAGCAAGTGGCCAACTCTGGTGACGGAGTTTTTAGGCCGCCTAAAGGCCTCCGTCATGGCTTAACGACTTTAAAAGCCGGGACCGACAATTTAACGTGCCCTCCGAAGCACGGAAGCGCTCAGATGAAAATGCCACTTGCGGTCACCCATCCAATAATAGTCACTCCGATATTGCAACACATTTGCGACAGACTGAGAGATCTATGCACAGGGCATAAATGGTTTACGAGTTACACTCTTCACAGCGACATATCGTGACAACTTGTATGAATAAACGATGACAATTGTGGGTTTGAGAAGCGAAGCCGTCGTCGCGGCGACTTTGCTCGCTTGCTACCTAGCTCAATAAATTCGAAATTTAAAAAAAAATCGAACTATCACATTTTATAGCAACACTGAAATACTGTATCAACCTTTATAATTGCAAATAAATGAATTTTGATTTGATTTTTTGATAGGTGAAAGTTAGCGTGTGTGTAAGTATTTACTTAAGTGTTTTTGTTACACTTTTACGCTCAAACAGCTGGACAATTTTGAATATATCAGGCCAACTATATATTATAGTTTTTGCGTGAAAGAGTAAAAAACATCCATCCATTCTCACAAACTTTCGCATTAAGTAAGCTCGTATGAGCAAGTGGCTAACTTTGGTGACGGAGTTTTTAGTCAGCCAACTCATCACTAACTAATTCATACGATAATCCAATGCATAACTAAAATATGTCGTTTAAATCTCAACACCGTACAAGATTTATGTAGATGTTTTACGAGTTGTACTTACTCTTCGCAACGATATATCGCGACAATTATAGTTATTCTAAGTAACGTCTTTATTATCGTTTGAAGGAGTGAACAAATGTTACTGCAGTGAGAATCGATGTTGTGAATATACTACAAAGAATTTCAAGAACATGTTCTTCGGTTGGTCAATGGCCGGGCCGCGGGTTCAAATTTCGTGTGAGTCAAATTTTCGGTATACACTGATAGATATTGAGATGTGTTACATGTTATATAGAACCTAAGAATTTCTTTTGATGTTCTAAAAGTTCTTAAGTAACCCCCAACACAGTACCTACACATTTGATTATACACCCCTCCCATATCTTGTAAATGGCTCAACTGATTTTTATGTTACTTTCAGATATGCATTCTACGCACCATTTTTTGATTTTTATACCGAGCTAGGGTATATTTGGAAACTTTCGATTATTCATCCCTACTTTCAACCCCCAATCTTGTAAACGTCTTAACCGATTTTGATAAAACAAGTCAAAGAACCATCGCAACTGTATTAAAGTTACGGTGTCACAGAGAGACATACATAGAGGTCAAACTTATAACACCCCTCGTCTAAGAACCATCGCAAGTGCAATAAAATTACGGTGTCACAGAGAGACATAAAGGTCAACTTATAAAACCCCTCATTGAGTCGAGGGTTAAAAAGAAACCTAAACCACGAGCGATACCTAAAGATAAGATAAGATTTATCGTTAAAGATCGGGTTGAGTCTACGATCTACAAATGTTCACTATTTGTATGGATATCGAGTTAAATCGGAGTTATTGAGGGATATAAACTCGATATATCATGAAAGATATGTTGAGTTATTAGATTTGCGATGTGAGGAAGAAATATATTGACTGTTTTAGAAAAATGAGGCGTTCGGCAAATCCCGTCACATAATATTGTAGGTCCTACAATATTATGTAACAAATTTTAGGCAAAGTATACATCTTACATTCATAAATAAAATCACGCCTTTTTCCACATGGGGGTAGGCAGAGAGCACGGATCTCCACTTACTACGATCCTGACACATCACTTTCGCCTCATTCACTCTCATTACATTCTTCATACACGCTCTCCGGTTTAGGGTACTTCTGACCTGGCCTTTCAAATAAAGTAAAAGTAAAGTATATACTTCGCCTATAATTTCTAAAACTTTCTTAAATATATAATCAATATTGTTAGCTTTCCCCCCACCACCAGCGTTGAAGCGATGACTATAAAAGCGGACGAAACCAGGGAAAGGCTCTCATTCTGCTGCGAACCATCACCCTGCTCGGACGTAACCTTTTGCGTAATTTGTATCATTGTGATTTATTGTTATTTGTGGAGTACCTACCTTGTTATTTTGTTGCTAGGATTAATTTGTGATCAAATCTGTCCTATTGTTTGAGTAATTTATTTTTATGTTAATAAATTGTAATTTTTTTAATTAAATGTGCTTCTGATTGCCAAAATCAGGCGTGGGATAAAGGATTCATTGTCCACTCTCATCCTGATAATTTTAGCATTTTTCTAAACGTATAAAAAGGTTTTTATCAAAAAAATAATCAAGTGTGGGTACTTCTATAACTTCTCTTTATTTGTTGTTTCGTACATTTTTACTTAACCAGGGTGCGTTTGTGCACCATTATCGTGTGTTGTACAGTGATGTAAAGAGATGAAGAGATCGAGCCGCACTCGGTCACGTCACCAACGGCGCTCGTCCGGATCGCGGAGTGATCGCTCGCGGGACAGGCAGGAGGTCTCGTGGTCGGTGATCCCGCACCACTCGCTTGAGCGAGTCCTACATCAACGCCGTCGTGACCGGCGTTCACGCAGCTATTCACGTGATCGCTCGCCGTATCGGCGCTCACGCGATCGGCGGTCGCGCAACTACTTGCGCGATGATTTACCGCGCCAGCGCTCCCGTGGCCAGCGATTGCGCAGTCGCTCGTGTGGTCTACCGCATCGGTACGCGCATGGGTGACACGCCTGTGACCATCTTCCCGCGGTCACCAAACTATGCACCCTCGAGCTTTCGCGAAGCGTACGTACTACTTCCATACCGCCGCTGCCGGTACCACCACGGAGTAACTGTGAGTCTTTTGATACTGTTTTATCGCGACTAGAAGCTATAGGATGCACTCAACATTAATGTGTCGAACTTCGATCCCAGTATTGGATTGATTGCCAGATTAAAGGGGTAGGTGAATCGGTTACTCAAGTTGACTCATACGTCACGTTTACGATTGAGTTAGATAGACGGTATTTCGTTGAAGGTTGATCTTCTGTTAGTTCAAGTCGATGTATGAACGCGCCCATTATAATCGGTACCTACGGATGTGCTTAGTAGGGAGGGTGTTATGTACATATGAACTAGGAATGGTCTAGCACATTTTCCAGATCATAATGAACTAATAGTGTGTAAAGGACGGCCGAACGGTTATACGAAAATCAGGCAGCAAGCAATGGATATACTCGTGTTAACGAGGCAGACGTCCTCCTTGTATTTTTCAGGAAGGTGACCTGGGATTCGTGATCAGGTACGCCCAGTCGACGGGCAAGCTTGACCATGGCATGCGTGGTCCCTATAAAGTTGTGCGAGCGTTAAAACTGTGGCAACGTGTGTGTTTTGTAGCTTTGACATTTTTAGCTACCTTTTTGATTTCAATAATAACTTCAGGCGAGTTTGCCGTTGTTTTGGTAATGATTGAGGTCCGGAACTCTTTCATTGGTAAAGCAACTTGTATTCTGCAGCCTATTTTGATGAGACTGCTTGAGAACACTCTTAAAATTTCTTTTCGAAAGGTAGTTAGAAATTTCTATTGATAATGCCTTTGATAATGCCTCATGACATGAGCGATATAAACTGATGTGTATGTCCAGGTCGTATGTGAAGTCTACATATGCCGCGGCACAGTTCATGGTGCCATGGCGTGGCGGTGCTGTCGGAGGATGCGGCGTCGGCGCGCGTGGCGGGTCCGGTGCGGCGCGCGTGGTTGCCGGCGGACGAGGCGGCGCTGCACGGGTCTCTGCGCGCGCTGCGTCACTGCTCACTGTGGGATGAGTCATCCTACTAACCCGTATCAGCGTGTGTCGCTTAGTCGGGATATCCGTATCTGCGTTAAACGCATAGTCGGATTGTCCGTGTCTGCACATGAGTGTATAGTCGGACTGACCGTGTCTGCACATGAGTGTATAGTCGGTCTAACCCGTATCAGCGTGTGTCGCTTAGTCGGGATATCCGTATCTGCGTTAAACGCATAGTCGGATTGTCCGTGTCTGCACATGAGTGTATAGTCGGACTGACCGTGTCTGCACATGAGTGTATAGTCGGTCTAACCCGTATCAGCGTGTGTCGCTTAGTCGGGATGTCCGTATCTGCGTTAAACGCATAGTCGGACTGTCCGTGTCTGCACATGAGTGTATAGTCGGACTTGCCTGTGTCTGCGTTAGTCGCATAGTCGGGCAGACGCGTGTGTCGCGTCATGTTGCAGGTGCAGTTTATTGCGGTTACCTGATCTCACAGCTGCGGAACGGCGAGCACGCCGCAGAACATGGCATCAGTTGAACAAGTCTAAAGACTCTGTCTTAAAAGGAATAAGTATTTGAGAGACGTCTCAATAGTGTTAAGAGAGATTGGTATGAGTTTGTGACTGAATCATTTTTGTGAGATGACTTATGAATTGATTGAAAGACTATGAAAGAAGAGTATAGAAAACTGTGTGTAAATGTGGCTGAATCTTTTTGTGAGATGACGTATGAATTGATTGAAAGACTATGAAAGAAGAGTATGGAAAACTGTGTGTAAACCGGCAGCCTATCTTAAAAAGCTTTCGTTTTCAGACGAAGACTCAGATGAACACGATGCGCGTCCACCAAGTGCACATGTTTCCGGTGCAGGTCCCTCCATGCCTCTACTGGATCCTGAACCAGTGGCAGGACCGTCATCGTAGCGTGCCAGCGTGTCTCAAGGAGTGACAGTGTCTCAGAGTTCGAAGACATGGTCGAGGACGACCAAAGTCAGGAGAGGCCGTGTTAGCTTTCCCCCCACCACCAGCGTTGAAGCGATGACTATAAAAGCGGACGAAACCAGGGAAAGGCTCTCATTCTGCTGCGAACCATCACCCTGCTCGGACGTAACCTTTTGCGTAATTTGTATCATTGTGATTTATTGTTATTTGTGGAGTACCTACCTTGTTATTTTGTTGCTAGGATTAATTTGTGATCAAATCTGTCCTATTGTTTGAGTAATTTATTTTTATGTTAATAAATTGTAATTTTTTTAATTAAATGTGCTTCTGATTGCCAAAAATATAATATTCAAAAAACTTCTGACAAACCCTGATAAAAAATCAAAGCGAAAATCGTAAAAAGATGCCTCGAACATGGTTCATTGATAAGGCACTATTTCCCGCCGAAAGCGAAATATTTCACGCCTGCCGAGTATCGTGTACTAAGCTGGTTAGGGTTTCCTTGTTGAGGTGAAAAAAGTCGGAAAATTATGGGCAAAATAGCCGGACCTGCTCAAAAATGATTGGTAGAATAAAATACAGTCTACACAAAAAGGTATTTGGTAAGTGTTAAAAAAGTACGTACACAATAACATTTATCCATTGCAAAAAATTCGTTAAAAGACAATAACGTTAAAGACCAGTAAAGTAGTACCTATTAAAGGAGAGACTTTGGCAACAATTATAAAGCTTGTAGGGATTCTAAGAAGTTTGAAAATTATTAGTATAAGTAATGTAAAGAAACTACCGATCAGCTGTTAGATACTTAAAAGTATAATTTAACTTAAGTATTATGGATAAAATCATAATTACATAGTTTTTAAGAGTTCAAAAAGTTTTAGTTCCCTGTTATCATCTTTAACCAAAACTTTAGCTAAATAAAAGACTTAACCAAAGTGCTAAGAGTTAAAAAGTTTTGTAACTTTATCCGGCTAAATCTTAAAATTCCGGCCAAAATCCCAACCGGTCAGTCCCTCCGAATTGATGGCAGCCCATCTCATAGCTCGTGACAAATAGCTCAGCATTAGTGATGCTAAGTGAAGTGCGATGTACCTCGAAGGTCGGTTAAGTTTCACCTCAGGAATTGAGGATGTTTCCAAAGCTTTTCATGTATCGGCAACTTGTGGTGAGGTTACTACTTGGAATAGTAAAAGAATTAGTTAGCTAGTGGCCAAATCTGGTGACGGAGTTTTAGGCAGCGTTTAAGCCTCCATCATGGCATTACGACTTTAAAAGCCGGGACCGACAAGACGTGCCCTCCGAAGCACGGAAGCGCTCAGATATTAATGCCAATTACGGTCACCCATCCAAGTAGTGACAGCTCAGAACGTCGCTTAACTTCGACGATCTATAAAGAACTAATCAAGCTTCGCCACGAGCGCTTCGTCGAGCGCTTCGAGTATAAGAATTCGAATGTGTCAAGAACATATCAAACCACTTTTTCTACGGCCTTCCTCTATTTAGCCTTTCTGACATGTACACATGTCGCGACCCGAAACAGTACACGAAATGTAAAGTAGTTGGGGCTTCCAAGAAAGTACAATTTTGGTGAGAATCGTGCTAACAATACAATTGTAGAGAAAAAATAAGCTTTTTTGAGCGCGTGTAATTTGTTCGGGTCGCCAAGTTTGTTTGGCGATGATTTGCTCAGCGGCACGCATGAGCAAATATTAGTATTGTTTAGATATCCTCTTATTTAAAAGTACTTTTATTCTTGTATTATTGTTTTTCATAACAAACCTACTCACTCGTTTTGGAGGAGGGCGTTGAGAATGCTTCACAGTTTATAACTTGGCCTGTCTGCCTGTCCTGGCCGGACATGTCTGCCGCATGCCGGAAGATCTGTGGGTCAAAATGACCACTACGTGGAGCCCTAACACAGGGCAGCGCGGCCGACCACGAACGAGATGGCGGGACGAACTAGACGCCTTTGAGAGGGACTGGCGGACGAAGGCACTGGATCGGCGTGACTGGCGAAAGTGGGGGGAGGCCTTTGCCCAACAATGGGACAGGGTGGGCTAGTAGTAATAGTAGTGCGATTTGTATGGATAGATGACATCACCAATAGTTGTGTGAAATGTTTGGATAGATGGTGTTACCAATGATAATGATGAATCTTATCATCTATTTTATTTTTGACCTAATCCTGCCACAATCAAAATCATTAACTTATTTACTATCATTCATTAGCAAGGTCCTTATAATCTTGCGGCCCATACCAACAGCCAAACCACTTCTAATTCAGACTCCGTACATATAATCTATACTTGTTTGTTCGTACTAGGTCCGTTTGATTTCAATTTGTATTCATTGAGCTCGGCTAAGCCATTCCGAGATTTGCTTACCGGGGTGTTGTGTTATACCCGGGTAAACCGTTTTGTGGAGTACATTGGGAGGTACAAATTGAGGTTTTTTGAGCAGAATGGAGTTTCTTTGAAAGATAGAATCGGATCGACTTGAGCATTAGCAAATTACTTTCGAAGGCTTACCACGGGCCTTTAAAATAATCAGTAAAATAGGATCTCCTTCTTTCTTGAAGTCGGTAAAAAACTGCATTCTCTTGTATTTCTTACGCTATCGAAGTACATAATTCATTTTCCAAAACGAAAATTGAATTGATGCACGACCGGCCTTCGAGCCCTCTCAGGCCTTTGCATCTTTACTAGATGATTTATACAGAGTCAGGAGTCAAGCTTTGCCTACAAATAACGGGACACTGTAGTGCCTGGGACATTGTTGAGATGGAATAGGCTTATAGCACCTAAACCATTCTCTCAGCTGTCGGACATATCCACGGGAAAAAGAATGGTCAATACGTGTGGGGCTGACTAGCCGCGGTTTTGCGCGGTTCCGTGCATCAAAGGACACAAAAAGTCCTTTGATGCACGGACGGATTCGAACCCACGACCATCGAATCTAAAGTAGAAGTACTTATCCACTTGGCCAACATGGCTTTAGCCACGACCATACCCATCAGAAAACCCAACTCACCGGTCCTTAACAATAATATAATATTCATGCAATTAATCCAACGCTTCGTCGCCGTCGTCGGATTAATTAATAATAGCACAATAATTAGCACAATTATAATTCAGCGTAATTATAATTCACAAACCATGAGCTAATTACTCAATGCAGCCTTCCAAGCCCTTGATACCCTTTCACAGAATAAAATGGAAAAGGAGCGTAAGCATCAAAGCAAAAGCCTCATTGGCGCCCTACGCGGGCTTTTTTCACTTTAAAAACTAACTCGTCAAGCGCGAGTTTAATCTGGAAGAATAGGTTCTGTGTTATTATTATATTGAAAGCTGTTTATTGTTCACAAAATATTTACTACTGCGACATCTGATACACGGAATACATCTTATACGGTGCTTATACTTCTAGTGAGATTTCGGTAGTCTCTACCAAATCGCTTTTAGCGATAAGGCCGCCAATTGTACTTGTATCTCTAGCAATTTTTTTCCTGGTTTGTGTTTATTTCTTTCTTTTGTTGTACAATAAAGCATTATCTATCTATCTAATCAGTGTAAAAAACATTAGATGCGCTTCATTTTTCGTTATAAATAATAAAAAGATATAAGTACAGCAATTTAAGAAGTCTCTTAATAATGATGATGATATATGATGATGAAAATTATGACATCTACACGACTGGCTTGAAATCTGGCAAAATGCTCACGTATATAAACTCATATAAGACGAAACAGCTTAGGTAAGTATATAATTTTGTTTTTATGATCTGTTTATTGTCGTTTTATTTTCCTCATTCTTCATATAATATTCTCTTTATATGTATAAGCTCAATAAAAGTATTTTGTTGTTGGTAAACAAGCGGATAGATACATTATGTATCATTTATTTTTAGTTTGACAAATTCTTTGTCTAAAACTTTTATCTCGAAGTCGACAACAAAGAAGAATTACGAACACAAAAAATATGTACCTAATTTATAACTTATAATTTAAATTATAACAAGGAATGCAGTAACAATTAAAACTTGCAACCAAATGCAAATTAACCGCATTTTATAGAATGTAGAAAAACATTTGCCGTTCCGTTTTTATATTACAAAACGGAACCCTAAAACGAAAAAATATTACTCACAACGAACAAGGGACCTCATTAAAAGTTTTAATGAAACAATAATGCTTAAGGAGAAAGGATTTTAAAAAGTCCATTTAGAATCGATGGAAATATGAATTGACATAATTAAGTACTTACAACATTAAAATGTATTTTTTTTTATATAAATTCAACTTTTCTTTCGTAAGAAGAGAGAACATTTCCTTCTCTCTCGATCGTTTCGGCTGTTTATGACTACAAATTAAAATGACTACTTATAATTATTTTCACTGCTCATAATACCCACTTTGCAAAATGCCCACTTCATAAAATTACCTCTACATAAAATGTCTACTACTAATGATTACCCATTTATAGCAATGCTATGTGCATTTCTGTTCATAACTTCAAAGATTTAAGGAACCACCTGGAAAATATACCCTATCAAACATAAAAAGAATTTTCCAAATCGGTCAGGCCGTCTCCGAGTAGGGAAGATATAAAAAACCGTCGAAATAAAAACTTCCTCCCATTTTGAAGTCGCTTAAAAACACTCTAAAAGCTAAATCAACAGGTGCTTATTTACTCAATAGGACCACTTGAATCACTTTGAATCGTTAAGAGCTAGGTGATTCTACTGTTATGTCGCGACCAAATTCCTTTCATACACTCATGTTTAATTGAAAATTCTTATTGAATAGAAAGGAACGTGGTACCCAATTAAAGTTAGGAGTTTATCAAAAACTTTTCTCTATGGAACCTTTTAATGCGGCCTCAAAGTTAAGTGACGTCTCTGGACCAGTCTTTGAAAAACTTTTATTTGAATGGTCATTTCATGGGATTGTACTTCAAATTGATGTCATTATTGCTTTTAAAAGCGTGATTTGTATGATCATTGATCACTTGCGATATTTTTCCTGCCGTTTTTTTTAATTGTAGGAAAAATTTATAATAGTGGCAATTCGGAGTGTCACAAAAGCAAAACTAAACTAACTAAAATTAATGCCATCCTTTTTATTCCGATCGCTATGAAAGGGACGGCAACATTTTTGGTTAGTTAAGTTTAGCTTTTGCGATACTCCGAATTGCCACTAATATTAAGCTAAGTTATTATGATCACCAGCTCATAAGTTTTAGGCCGCCTAAAGGCCTCCGTCATGGCTTACAATGTTTCGTAATTAATTGGTTCAGTTGATGTTTAAATTCCCAAGCCGATTGCCCAGTCAGAAAACATGGAGTTGCCTAGTCCATGTTTTCTGGGGGTAACTATAAAATAATAATAATAATAATAAATAAATATCCTTGGACATTCCACACGGCGTCATCTAGTCCCAAGCTAAGCAATTTAATGCTTGTGTTATGGTAACCAGATGACTGATAAACTACATAGATACATTTTTTTTTGTAAATACATACATATTATACATAGAAAACACCCAGACACGAAACAAATATTTGCAGATCATGCAAACATTTGTCCCGCAGCGGGGATCGAACCCGCAACCTCTGCGTCTCAGGCGGGCTTTCGCCCACTGCGCCACAGAGGTCGCCCAGGAGACTATCCCAGGAGACGTAGGAGATGTATTCGGTAATCGTATCAAATTGAATATTCAAATGCGAAACCAATCTCGGAGGTTAATTATTATGGTTTGATTGATTACCGAGCGCGGATGCAATTAGCCTAATCAATTATACAATATCTTACTCTGGTACATTCTCCTGAAATTATTATTTTGTTTCTAATTCCTCTAGAATACCTGTAGATGGCGCTCATCGGTGCTTTAACCGAAATATCATCTTACTGATAGTTTCGTCGTCGGCGTCATAAGGTTTCGTGGCCGAGTAAGGCAGCCCGGCTTAAGGGCGATCGCTTGTATCTCGCGGGTTCGAATCCCGTCGAAGCCGTAAAACTTTTAGTAAGATTTTTCATTCATAATTATTAATTTCTACTATTCCACTAAAATTATATATGCGAAAGTTTGTGAGAATGGATGTTTGTTGTTGTTACTCTTAACTACTAATCAGATTTGCAATATACCAAGTTAACATGGTACGCAAAAGCTTTTAAAACGGATCACGGATCCTACCTACCTATCAATCGGATTACGTACATCATTTGTACGACCTCTGTGGCGCAGTGGGCGAAAGCCTGCCTGAGACGCGGAGGTTGCGGGTTCGATCCCCGCCGCGGGACAAATGTTTGCATGTTCTGCAGATATTTGTTCCGGGTCTGGTTGTTTTTCTATGTATAATATGTATGTATTTACAAAAAAAAAAAAATGTATCTATGTAGTATATCAGTCATCTGGTTACCATAACACAAGCATTCAATTGCTTAGCTTGGGACTAGATGACGCTGTGTGGAATGTCCAAGGATATTTATTTATTTATTATTTATTTATTTATAGCTTAGTTATAATAATGGTTCAGAGTGTATGATGTCATACGAACTAAGGCTGTGTCCCCAGTAGGCAAACTGTTAGCGGCCGACTGAGTAAGCCGCAAATTTGTGGCGAACTGAAATTTGAGTTAGCTGCAAACTCTGATCAATTTTCGATCCTTCCATGAAATGTCCATAGTTGCTAGTTTTGCGCTCGCTTTACGCAGTTTGCAGCGGTACGCGTACAATTTTTGTCCCTCTCGGCGGCACGCTCCCTGTTCATCCAGGTACTATACTAGGTCCATGCTTACAATGGACAAGATTGATTTTCGATTGTTAATTAATAATTATTTACGGCAACCAATAATGCTCCACTAATATTAATCATAATAAATCTTCTAGTAGCATTCAATTTGATGAAGAATTAATTAATGCCGGTTTTCCTTAGGTCAGGCCAGTATCGAGGGTAGATAATTAATCATTGTACTATAATTTATAGCAAGCAGCCAATTTAGAATAGCTTGGGCATAGGCAAACTGATCATTGCAAGAATTTTCTTAATATTCCTTGACTACAAGTAGTCTAAACGGCTACTAAAGCTGAAAGAAAACATCGTGAGGAAACCCGCGGCTAATCAGCCTCACACGTATTGACCATTGTCGTTCCTGTGGATATGTCCGGCAGCTGAGATGGTACAATATTATACAATAATAAAAAAAAAAAATCTTACTCTTATTCTTAAACATCGACTCGAAAACTGTCAAGCACATCCAATAAAAATGGCAGCTGCAATTTCAAATTGCAAATGGAGTAGCGAAGGAATGGGCTGTTTTTTACATATAATTGAATAAAATATTGAGGGTAGGTCTCAATACGCGCGGGATGCTATGAATACTAAAATGGCGAGACACAGAGACGGGTGGGAAGTTGGAGAGTTTTCTTGGAATTTAAATCAACTTTCCGTTCATGCATTTAGTAGTTCACTGAAATAAAGAAAGTTTTTTTTTTAAGTACCTGTTCTGGAGACTCATATCGAGAAATAGTTAGACAAAGTTTTGTTTTTTCACCTATTTATATGTCGTCTTTAAATAAATAAATAAATATCCTTGGACACTTTACACGGCGTCATCTAGTCCCAAGCTAAGCAACTTAATGCTTGTGTTATGGTAACCAGATGACTGATATAATACTTAGATATTTTTTTTTGTAATACATACATATTATAGATAGAAAAACACCTAGACCCGGGACAAATATCTGCAGAACATGCAAATATTTGTCCCGTGGCGGGGATCGAACCCGCAACCTCCGCGTCTCAGGCGGGCCTTCGCCCACTGCGCCACAGAGGTCGTCAATTTATGTATTCTGATAATTTAGCGTCGATTAGGCTGTAAGCTTTTATCGTGTTATGTTACATTGAATAAATAAAGAAAGAATAAATAAATCACACTAATATTATAAAACATGTAAAACTAAGCAAGTAATTTATTTATTTATTTTATTTTATTTATTTAGGTAACTCATTGTTTGTTTTTGTTTTTGATGTTTTAATATTTTGTACTACCTACACTTGGAACCTAGTTTTAATTAATATTAAGAACACAATAATTTGATTTATGTAAGGCTCAGTTGTGTGGTCGCACAGTAGGTACTAGGTACCTATACGTCCTACAAAAATATGAACAGAACACACTGTGTAATGTGTAGGTACCTTGGTGTATCACAGACGCTGCTCGCTTGCGCACACTGGCGTCACGGAAGACCAGCGTTGTAGCGGTGAATGCTGCTACAACATTTGCTGAGTGACGACCATTTTTGTTGTCACGATTTCAGTTTAAGAACATTTTATTTACTCACACAATTTTAAACTTCATTTTATAATTTTTTATTAGTATGTCCTGTATTATGTTTGTGGCACAAAATAAACTATTTTATTATTATTATTATTATTATTATTATAATGTAAAAGTTTGTGTGTAAGTATGTAAGTCTCACTCTTTAACGCTCAAACGGCTGGACGGATTTGAATGTATTTTTTTACCAGGATTGCTTATATCCTGGATTAACACATAGGCTACTTTTGATCCCGATATTCCTACGGGAACGGGAACTATTCACCGCGGGCAACACCGCGGGGCGCAAATAGTAAATATATAAAATTAAATACCTATTATGGTATCTCTAAGTATTCTCTATTTCCAACTTCCCAGCCGTGTGTACGTCTATTTGTATGCAAGCAATTACGTACACGTTACACGCGGGTAGTGTTCACGTTGATAGCATCTACGTAACGTAGAGTACTCAGGAATAAGTTACTTGTATCTTAACTACCTTATTTGAAAGTCTTCACTAGATCTGTTATCTTATGAGTGGGATGGCGTTTCGATTAATCGTGTTCGATTGATCGTGGGTTGATTGAATGAATTAACACTTTATTGTACCTACACAGAAAAAAAAAAATACAATTAAAAATAAGTATTGTAGGTACAAGGGGCGGCCTTATCGCTGAAAGCGATTTCTTCCAGCCAAGGAGATAGAGAAAAATTAAGTAGCAGTGCACAAAGAATTTGAATTCTGTCTACAAATTGACCAATAATACAATATCGACTTAGCAAGTGACCAACTGTGGTGACGGAACTTTTAGGCCGCCGGTCATAGCTTACATAGGTATTAAAAAAAAGCTTATGATAGGTTTCACAAACTGTACATTCCGTTTTTTCAAATTCCTTTGTTCAACGTAATAATAAAATAAAATAGGCGGTGGCGCTAGTTTCACCCATACAGGCACCTTAAGTGGCGTTCTGAGGGTTGTTCATTTGGATGCCGCAAGTGGCATTAAGCTGAGTGCTTTCGTGTTTCGGAGGACAAGTTAAAGTGTCGGATTTTAGAATTCGTTAAGTCATGATGGCCTTAGGCGGCCTAAAAATTCCGTCACCAGAGTTGGTCACAGTGTGCAATGGCTTCTACTTCATCGATCTATTAATTACGTCTCAAGCTTCGATGTAAGTAGGTAGGTACGCGTTTGTGATGGTACTGAATACTTTTCTTTTGTTATGAAAATTATCTAAATAAATTGTACTATCGTATTCACCTGGCACGGAGGTATGACGACAGGTGGAGTAAGGTGTCAACTGAATGGCGTCCAAGAACTGGCTACAGAAATGTCGGCCGCCCCGTTGCGAGATGGGCGGACGATATTACGAGCATTGTGGGGCGAAATTGGATGAGGCTGGCACAAGACCGTGAGGAGTGGCGTAAACAGATGGAGGCCTATACCCAGCAGTGGGTGAAATCGGGCTGCGGATGATGATAATGATGATCGTATTCAAATTGAAGCAACATAAAATTAACAATTAACCCTTAAAATTCCCAGGACATACACAGCACAATGACAATTTAAAAAATAAAAAACCTGACGAGTTACAAACACAGAACGGCAAACACAAAAAGGGACTAAGTATTAAGGGGTCGAAAATGGGCCTATCACTGCTTTAAAGCTGTGAAAGCAATATGAGCTTTATCACAGTGCAGCTAGTGTTGAAACTGCTCGGAAATATTTTATGTTTGCTCAAATGTACGTTATTTTTTCCATCTAGTCACTCTTTTAGTTGATGGCATTCATAGGAGTTTAACCTTTAAAATCATCTAATTTTTTTTAGTAGGTAAGTAGGTAAAGTACTAAAAAATTAACTATACTTAAATATCACATTAAGCTACTTTTTATCCGGGCATGAAATACGTGAGCAAAGCTAAAGAGCATTAGAATAAAATTAATATAACCAGAAAAGGAGGGACGGAAAAATACAGCGTGAAATAAAAAAGAGGCAAATGATAACCTCTTTTTTCGGAGTCCTTTATATTAGGGCATTGAGTGGCATTTCACTGTGTTTGGTTTATAACGTGTTCTGTGCCCACAGGTGCCCACGTACACGATAAATAACCGAAAATTGGCGCTGACATGACAGCGGAAATTACATTGAAAAGGACACTGCGCGCCATTGTCCCTTTTTTCGTTTTCCCCATTCGATTGTAAAACGCTACGTTTTTATTATCTGTTTTATTAACCATTTTAGCCGCGAAGGACAATAATAAATAATTGTTATCCTGTTGTTTAAATTCTGAAATAGCAGAAATTTCGAGCGAAATTTATGAGTGATTTGTTTTTAGAATTGACACGAGTATTTAATGGGTATTACATTATTTATGTCCCGATTGTAATGTTAGTGCGCCTTTGAAATATCTTCAAAAGATTCTATGATTTACAGGACCACTTAACAAGTGTTGCCCTGATTTTTCATGATCTGTCCATTGAGTTACTATACTAAAGAGTCACAATCTAATAGCTGACAACACTCAAAAAATATCCGAGCAAATTCAATGTTCTACAATGACATTTGAATGTAGACGTTATATTGTTTGTTTTAATGTTCAATGTCGCTTTGACGCAAAAAAGAAAAACTCGGCGCACTACGTAGTGTGCGCCGAGTTTTGGCGCGGACATTTTATTTGTCTGATTGTGGCTCTATAGATTGTACCTCAATGGATCTGTCAAGTAAAATCACCTAGCTTTTAACGATTCAATGTGATTACTGAGGTCCAACAGAATAAATAAATTTATCCTTGGACATTTTACACGGTTTAATCTAGTCCCAAGCTAAGCAACTTAATACTTGTGTTATGGTAACCAGATGTTATGGTAACCAGATGACTGATATTAATACATAGATACAATTTTTTTTAAAACATACATAATTAAAGATAAAAAAACAACCAGACCCCGAAACAAATATCTGCAGAACATGCAAACATTTGTCCCGTGGCGGTAATCGAACCCGCAACCTCTGCGTCTCAGGCGGGCTTTCGCCCTCTGCGCCACAAAAGTCATCAAAGAATAAACTATTATTTGAATTTACAGTCATAATAGTAGTTTTTCATAATATTTCAACTCCTTCGATCATAATATTCGTTCAGATAACATTACTTCGGAGCCCCTGTGGTTATTATTTATATTAATAGTATTTTCGGCGGTAAGAGCCACCCAGGGAGTAATTTCGCTAATGGAGCCGCGAATAAATTGGGCTGAGAGATTTTAATTGACATATTATGCACATTTTCCTACGCGGTGTGGATGTAAATATCTGCTGACCAACTCTAGTGACAACAAAAATATGAATACAATAATATTATGAACGTTAAAGCGACTAGTCTCAATAAGGTTGCCTGGAATGACTCATAGGCTACTTTTTTTCCAGGTAGGTACCACGGGAGCGCAGCCGCGGGCAACATTATTTTAAGTACATCTGATAATAATTATTGTAACACAATATCTCGACAAACAAAGAGTCTAGTTCATAAATCCTAATAAACTTCATGTCCTTTTAAAAGGGACACTAAACAGAAAATGTCCGAGCCATTTCAACTTCACGCTTCGAACACAGTACAATACACAGCGACTGAAATATTCATTCACCTTTCGTTGCAAAAGCAAGCAAAAACAACCTTTAACACCCAGGCTTTAAAACTTTGTCTTCATAAGCAAACCTAAAACTACCCTCAAAATACCCGTGAAAGGAAACTCAACCCTATTAACAAGAAAGAAAGTCGGTTATCGTTTGAAAGGAGTTGTGAAATACGACTTCTAATAGCAGAGATCAAGGCAAATTGCGCATTATTTCTTAAGAAGCTGAGTTTATTTTCGTTGTAGTTTTGAGTTTCTAGTTTATCGTACAAATTAAATGAATTGAAAGTATACCATTATTCTTTTGATATAAACTTTTGCTAGATAACACTCATTCATATAATGTGCAAAACATGAAACTTAACCTTAAACTCGTACTAGATGAATAATATTATATACAGTTTCATGAGAAAATCTATGCCACATTTGACGGGATATTTTTAGGCTTGCCAGTACATAAAACATCCACTCAGCAAAAGCGGCCACAGAAAAGATATACTTAGTCAATTCGTATGAAGCAGACCAAGTCACGATGTTTTTGTCAGATTTAGAGCAAAAATTATACATTTACATTTGTCTAAACGAAAGCATGGTCAGGATTCGGACTCAAGATCGGCCAGGCCAACACGGCTCAGGGTTTTATTACGTTAGTAATAAAACTTTATTAATATACATCTAATTTTTTTAACTTATTAGAGCTACTAACCAGTCACGTCTGCACCATTGATGGTGCAAACATAACTAACCAGTTACGCCTGCACCATTAATGGGGCAAATCAATGGTGCAAACGTAACCGCGGGGCTATTTGCGTCTTTAATTTAACTTCATAAAAAAATACTTATCTTCATATTTGATCTACAACATTAGGCACATTGTACAATTTGTACATGGTTCCAGTTGAAAGGCAAATTAATTTAATTTTAGAATTGTGCACCACGTTGGGCGCCAAACAGTATGTTTTAATTAAAGTTCGTCACTTTGTTTGTTTTGTTGAGTTCTTGGGTTTCGGAAGCTATTTTAAACATTACAAATGCGAAAATAGATCAAGTGTATTATTGTATCAAGTTCTAATGTAAATTACTTACTGTTTTTTTAACAAGATACCACAAGTAATAAGTCTTTACTTAATAATGTTAACAATAACGGGTTCGTATTTATTCTATTTTGAAAAAAGCAGTAGTAAAAAACAAACATACACTTTTCATTACATTTTTTTATAGTGGAACAAAATGACGACAACAAATCAGCTGTTTCCGTCACAAACTGCATTCAGAAAACATAAATCATGATTACAAATCGCATCCGACAGCATTTTAAGAAAATGCCATTTTGAATCAGAGCTTAACTTAGTTTCCGTTATTGGCACCGGACTGTGTTTGCAGAGTGCTTACAGACTGACCGATTTGACATCCGACTTGAGAAGGAAAAAGCAATTTTGACAGAAAAAATATATATACAGTCATCATGATGACAGTGCAAATTGAGAATTAGGCAATATAATTGCTTTGTAAACTTTTTAAACGCATAGTTTTTTGAACAATACAACCTGATATTATAATATACTTACTAGTATTTAAAGTTTATATGGAAAGCTTTGTCCATATTTTATCTTGACGATTAAAAATATTTAACTTGGTGCAAGATTGGATTCAGGGTTGTTAAAAATACTTATTTTTTATTTAGTGTTGTTGAATAGAAACTCATACACAAAGTACTATACAGTTGCTAAAATGAAATTAATTACAAAGGCGATTGGTGGTAGAGCCCGATATTTAATAATACTTTAAAAAGATAGCTTATTACTAAAACATTTAACATGCAGTTGAGTTGTGTTGTGGCTAAATATATAAATATAAAAATATAAAAGCAGCCGGTCCGTATAGACCTTTGATTACAATCGCGCGGACGATGTACTATTGTTTATATAGCGAGAAGCCGGCGCAGACAAAATATTTGATTTATACTTCAAGCGTAGTTTTATTAGCTTTGAAAGTTCCATTTTAGAAAGCTATTTTTGGAATGAGCAATTCAATAGTGATTACTTTGATTAGGTTAAAGAAGGTGATCTTTATTTCGCTTTTTAATTTCTATATCTGTTGAGTTTTACATAGTTTTTTTGACCAAAGTCAACGCAAACATACTCATGACTATATTAAGGTCAAGGTAGAAGTTTACTCAGAAGATTTGAAGATTACACAAGTGGAAATCAAGGTACATACGAAACAAAAGTAAAATATTTTAATCATTAGGTCAGTTAGGATTCGCACATCGCGCTTTTACGATAAATGGTAGGATCAAACTAAGAATCGCTGACACATACATTTATTACGTTATATGATTTTGTGAAAAATAGAACTTCATAGAATAACACATTTCACAAAATCTAGTCACTTCAACCGTAGCATTTCAGTAATAAACCCGATAACTTCGCTAACTTATCGTTATATTCCGAGTATTGCATGTAACAGTTGGTTGCGTTCCCAGCGTGCTGGCTTTATTCATGGGCCCAAGGCATTACCATACTATTACATTTCAACGAACTATAGAATAAGAGTGCCTGTAGTTCCGTGTAGTCAAAAAACAGGTCTCTATTTATTTATTTATTTTAACCTATATTGTCTCACTACAGTGCAAAGGCATCTTTACAGCTTTTACTATCCTTGGCCACAGCTGGCCAATCTGGAAGATACACATTTAACTCTTCCCGCCATTTCCGTGGTGGTCTGCCACGCGCACGTCTTGGGTAAGCACTCATTTGGTTGTGGTCTTACTCTTAGTCCACAAGTAGTATTGAAAAGTTTTTGCATGCTTCGGGTTATCATTGTCGATCTAAACCTGAAAAGCGGCTACAAAAGTCCCTTACTCTTAGTAACTTACTACGATGGTGGAGCAACTGCAAGCAGTGCTGCAGCCCCCCGCGACTTCAGAATGTGTCAGTGAACGCATTAAACATTCCGAAACGTTCATTCATAGTGAAGCTAGCTAAATTAGTATAAATAGACGAAACAACGAAGAGCTACGAGGTCTCTGCCACAAACGGTCAACCACTTTACTCGGTCTGTGTTGAACTTCGCTGAACTTTGTTGATCTATTAAAGACGACTAGGCAAGTTGCCCAAAACCTCTTCAAGACACTCATAAAAGGAACAATGTAACTACTTGACTTAAAGATGTATGAATTCAGTACAAAGTCTGCCCCACGTTGGGGCGCCAACATTTTCGAACACAGTAAAAACAAAAACTAACGCAGTTAAACAGAAACTTGGAGCGATACAGCCAACAATGTATTAAAGAGATGACGTGCTTAACGACTCGAGACGATAAACTGAAGGCACAGCCAACTTCTTACTACCCTCGTTTTGTTGGAATGTAGGTAATTGGCAAAAGTGCATACAATCTAGCAGTAGTTCAACTATAGTGAGATATTGTTAGTGCTTCAGTTGAAAAGGTCAGTGTTGGCTGGCACTGAATCTTAATTTGTGTATGTATGTTCGTACGAGCTGGCTCTTGTGACGGAGTTTATTTATTGTGTAACTTCTGATAAGTGATTGCTCCAACTCAAATGGAATGGAACACTTATAGATGAATAAGGTTACAACATTTTCTAGACATTAGGTTCTATCGAAGACATAGTTATTTTTGTTTTTGCCTCGTATAATAACTCTCGATGATTTTTTTCGTGTTTAATATGTGTGAGTTTGTATCATCTGGTCTTAAGTCTCACTTAATTTATTAAATGTAGTTAGACCTAGAGCGCTTAAGAAATTATCTAGGTACCATGCTTGCAAATATTTTAACTCTTGAGTTTAATTTTTTTACTTAAAAACTAAGTTTACAGCTACACTGTGACAAAACCTCACCAAACTTACTTTAGTCACTTAAAACTATTTTAACTTGAAATGCCGCGTTTGCATAATAGTCGAAATTTCCAGATGTTTTAAGTTTCAACTTTTCAAGACTTTCCCGATTTACATGTATAGCGGCCATTTTGGATTCATGTTTGTTTATATTACAGTGTTTTCTTAATTTGATGTTAGGTACCAGATTTTCTAATAAATAATAATAATAATAATAAAGCCTTTATTCCCAAATTTACAAATCAATAATTACATAACTTTCCATTTTTATCATAAAAAATAAAAATTATTCATTCTAGGCTATTACACAAATTACACAATTATTATTTATTAATTCATTCGCATTATGTATTGTAGGTATTTATCATTTGGGCACCCAAAAATGAGAGTAGGCCTCCTAATAAATATCAGTTACAAATAAAAAAAAAATTACGACAGTGAACATTTAATAATGGATAAACTTTATGAGAATCTTTTTTTATTTTTTTAAATTAGACGAGGTAGGTACAATGTCTCAAATAGCCTAAACATGAGATTTCAAGGTATGATGATATTCTAAAATGAATCAAACTTTGTCACCACACGATCTTGACAAGTTATGTTGATTGTTTGGTCGTTGTTTTCAAAATATACACTTCAGGAAGTAATCCCACATATTTGTCGATCGTGACATCTTCCAACTTGGCAACAAGAATTGGCAACTTTTATTGTAGGACGCAATCAGAGAAATTAATTTTCCGATCGTAAATTAAAATTTTTGCTACGAGAAATTGTTTGGAGTGCCAAGAAATTTGGCACTTAAGTTAATAACTTGCTTAGCATTTTTAACGGTGTCCGTAAATAAAACATAGAATTTGCTATTATAGAACTTTACTAGCATGTTACAATGCAATCTGAGTGGTGAGTGGGGCTTTTAAATCAGCTTTGAGTGAGGAACCCTAACTCTTAGGTAAAAATATTTTTGTGTTCCGTGTCAGTTTTTTCGATTCGGTTCCAATTTTTTTTTGTGATATTCCTCTTGATCTATAGCAACCAAAATGTGTCTCAAATTATTGTCATCATTATGTCAGTTCGTTGTAAATTCAAAAGATTTTTATGAGCCATTCATAAATAAAGTTCATAGTACAAATCAAATCAAATCAAATCATATTTATTCAGTACGATCGTTTATAGACCACTTTGACATGTCACGTTCTTAAAACTAGGTGATTCTACTGCCTGTTCCAACGCGACTCCCTACACCCTACAAATCGGAAAAACTCACCGCGGCCGGCCGCTCACAACTAACCCACTCATGGGCAGTGAACGAGTTAATAATAATGTAGATTTATACAATAATTCCTTACCCTGTTATTCATTTGGACTAGTTAACTTATTTTAGCTTAAAAATATATTAAATCTGTTGATATCTCTTTTCATTGCCAAAGAGCAAGAAAAAAACACTTAAAATCTACATTAAATTGACAAATCTTTATGAATAAAAGCGTTAGTGTCATACGCTATCTCAATTCCACGTGAGCGAAGCGAGCAGAAGGTCATTGACATCAATCGTCAGATAGGCCCCATACATTTACCAGAGCAATTTAAAGTCATAATAAAGAGATAAGACTAGTATTTTGCTTGAACCAAATCTTGGCACAAACACGCTCACAAACCATTCGAATCGCATTAAATAGTAAGGAGATAGCGGAAAGACCTAAGGTATAGAGGAATGTGCACTTGGACATTACATTACCCAATAAGTAGGCAGTTACATCTCAAAACTCCTAATATGTGAAGAGGCTATGTAAATGTCAAAACGAGATGAAAGGTAAACAAAGCATGGTGAAGTCATTATTTTTAAAGACCAACGCCAGAATACTGAAGCGCTACCCACTTAAATATTTGGGAGCTTATTTACCATTTGAGAATGACGGAACGGAGGCCTTTAGGCGGCCTAGAAACTCCGTCACCAGAGTTGGCCACTTGCGCATGCGAATTTACTTTTACCCATTCAAGTAGAGACCGAAATTGAAGAAAATATTCCCACAATTAGTACTTGTTATAATATTATACTCGTATTTACGGTCAAATACATATATTTTTCATAAAATCCAGTATCATTCATTACCCAAGTATTTAACAACAATTTCACCCTTAAATGATTACTTTCCTCCAAAGACGATTAATATCTAGAAGACAGACAAAGGCCATACACAAAATCGTAACCCGTACCAGATAGCCTGGAAACTTTAAAACATCAATTTTATCCAAGAAATTTCAATTACTTTCTAGTTAAAATTACCTAAAAATTTTTTTATATTTAATATTGTTGCTACCTACTATATAGTATTGAAATTTCTTGGATAAAATTGATGTTTAAAAGTTTCCAGGCTATCTGGTACTGCGGGACAGGGTTACGATTTTGTGTATGGCCTTTGTCTGTCTTCTAGATATTAATCGTCTTTGGTAGTATGTAGCAACAATATTCATATAAAAAAAATTTTAGGTAATTTTAACTAAAAAGTAATTGTAATTTCTTGGATAAAATTGATGTTTTAAAGTTTCCAGGCTATCTGGTACTGCGGGATAGGGTTACGATTTTGTGTATGGCCTTTGTCTGTCTTCTAGATATTAATCGTCTTTGCTTTCCTCATCACAAATTGTATTGCTCATTCGAAATACTTCTTAAGAAACCAACACACGTATAACCTAATTCCCCTCCCGAAGATGCATCATGAATTCCAAATCTATGAGTTATTATAACGAGAGAATGCCAAGAACGTGATCCGATGGATAACTCGAGTGTTCTAGAGATTTTAGCCGATGTATGATTGTTGCAACATTGTATGTGTTTATTATCTACATGCCTATGTATTATGGTCTCTATTCGACTATTATGGTCTCTGCCTACTCCCATGGGAAAGAGGAGTGATATGAATCATATCATATGATGTATGCATGTATGTATCCACAACCACATGCATGAAATTCGTACTAGCTCATTTCTTAACGAAGAAAGAAGACATCAACTATACTTGTAGTATAAATGTATACAATCCCTATAAAACCACAAAACGTAACTCAGTCGATACAGATTTGCATCCGATCCAGTCCGATCCGAACGTAAATTTATGTAAAATGTCAGGTAGCTGTTTTTACCGCTGTCCGTAGATAACGGATGGACGAAGTTACTTATAAATACGATAAAGCTTCAGAGCTTCAGAATTTAAATATCTAAAAGAATATATATCTATATATCTTCAGAATAAAAAAAGGGTGAATTTTTAATACTTATTAAATATCTGTGTAAAAAGTGTGTAAGTATTTTAAATGTAGAAATTCGTGTTTCTCAAGAAATGAGCTAGGCAGAAATATTTCTGAATCCGTCTACATCCGAGAGCGATGTTTATTCATTTCTCAGTCGCACAAAGACGAATATACAAAATTTACGAGTGAAAAATACACGAAGCATTAAATATTTTCCTTATCGCGTGCTGCTTTTTCCATGGCTGGATGGAACATCTAATTTCTAAATTTTGTACTACGAAACTGTAATGCACTGCAATTTGTATTCGTCTCACACGCTGACTGTTAGTCCAGGCACTATTCTAGCTTCATGAAAAGATGTAAATACTTAAGTTAACGACCTCTGTGGCGCAGTGAGCGAAGGCTCGCCTGGACGCGGGGTTCGATTCCCGCCACGGGACAAATGTTTGTATGTTCTACAGATATTTGTTCCGGGTCTGATATTTTTCTATCTATAATATGTATGTATTTACAAAAGTAAGTAGTGGTATATCAGTCATCTAGTTACCATATCACAAGCATTAAGTTGCTTAGCTTGGGACTAGATGACGCCGTGTAAAATGTCCAAGGATATTTATTTTATTAAAGTTGACATAGATATTATTGTGTAACTTTGCTGTATCTATAACTTCAAGTGCTAAATTTAGAAATATCGATCGCTTACAAGCCAACGGACTGCCTGTAAATAAAATCGATGCATTAATTTTTAACGCGCCAGCACGTAAACCATTTAGGCGAGCAACACCAATCGTATATTCCGATTTTACCATATCGATTATTGACAGATTCAGAACAAAATGGTATTATTTAGGACTACCTACTATTACTACTATTTACTACTATGCAGCTTTGATTTGGCCTGTATTGTGCTACAATTCTAGTTTTTCTGAATGTATTCCTCTGAAAAAAGAATAGAACAGTTTATTCTATAGTTCTTTCTTCTGTCTATTTAGGTATACAGACATTAAACGTATAATTTTTTTTATTTAAAATATAAGTACATACCTACTTAGTTTATAAATAGAAAAAAGTATCCATAGTTCTCGTTAAAATTAAATCTGAAAATTGTATGTAAGTATCTTAAAGTATTGATATGGATATGGATGTACATAATTTTCGTAAAGGAATTTAACTATTTTTTTTTTATCTTAAAGTAAATTACTTAATTTAAGATAAAAGGTTAAAATTATACTTAAGTGTGGTTGTAGGGAATTAAAATCGAAAACTATTAAGTACTAGGCGAACAGAACTGACAAAGAGTTTGATAAGTCGCAGACACAGTGTTACGGTGGGTCTATGATTTACTAACGTTTAGTTAAATTAAAACAAAATAATGGTAACTAAATAAAGATAGGGTCCAATAACAAATTAAAGTTTGTTAATGGATAACTACTCAAAACTATTTGAATTTCTAGAGCGAGAAAAATCTCCACTGCAAATTTCTACAAATCGAAAACTATCAAGTACCAGGCGAGCTCACAGGGAGCTCACACAATTGTCGTAGAGAATCCGGTGGTTCTGCAATTTCCTAGCGTCTTCAGGTGCAGGTCATTATGGCGATTGAGAGTTCAACCACAGGTTGAGAGAACAGCTGGTCATTTTAACTGACTTCAATTAAAAGACATGAAGCGTGGCGAAGCTTGCTAAGACGTTCTTGATAGATCGTCGAAGTTAAGCAACGTTCTGAGCGGTCACTACTTGGATGGGTGACCGCAAGTGACATTATCAGCTGAGCGCTTCGGTGCTTCGGAGGGCACGTTATTGTTTTATTGTCGGTCCCGGCTTTTAAAGTCGTTAAGCCATGACAGAGGCCTTTAGGCGGCCTAAAAACTCCGTCACCAGAGTTGGCCACTTGCTCATACAACAAGTCTTTATAAATTTGTGTATAAATATATTATTAGAATTCTGGGGTGTTCTTTGCCCAGCAGTGGGAAACAATAGGTTGCAAAAAATATTATATCTGCATTATATCAGCAGTACTGACTGACCCTCATTATTAATTTTAAAGCCATTATTCAAAGTGTTTTGTTTTCGAATACACCTCTAGTATAATTTTGGACTGAGTCAACTTTCGGACTGAGAGAGCTGTTTCTGTTTGAGCTGTAAATGCAGTTATTAAGGTATGATTTGTGGGTGGAAATTATTCGGAAATTGAGCTCTATGCATTTCTAAGACAGAGCATAAAGGAGCAAAAAATTGTGACATTATTCATCATAAAGGTGATATTTTAATGAAATGGAAAAAAGAGTGAAAATAAACTGGTAGGTATCTTAGATAGATAGAGTAAAGAAATAATAGAAAAAAATAATTTTGTAGTGTAAATTTGCAATTATTTCACATTTTTTTTTTTTTCACAGTCTTAGGGAAACTAACAGCTAGGTTATAAAATTGATAACACAATATGTAATATGTAGCCAGGACTACATACGAGGGGAGGTCAAAAAGTTCGCGGAATGGAAGGGTTAGAAAGGGCTGGGGATAACTTTTTTTACCTGGTGCTGTCCAGGTACTCAGTTCAGGTATAAATACCAAAATTTAGACAAATCGGGTCACTAACATTTTAGTTATCATTACATTAGCAGTTCAATCGGGGAAAAATCGCTGAACATGGACAAAATTGAGTTTCGTGCCAAGCAAGGAAAAACACCTCAAATTATTTTGAATCAAATGTCATCTGTTTACGGGGACTCTTGCCTTGGAAAAACAATGATTTATAAGTGGCATAGTTTATTCAAGCAAGGCAGGAAGTCAATTGAAGAAGACCACCACTCGGGCCGGCCGATCGTGGCCATCTCCTCAGACAACATCAAAAAAGTCGAAAAACTTGTACTTGAAGATGCTCGATTAATGAAAAAATAACTTGCAGAAATGATTGGAGTATCATTTACAACCATTTTGAATATCCTCCACAACCATCTTGGCATGTCCAAAGGCAGCGCAAGATGGGTACCGAGAATGCTCTCGGCGGTTCAAAAACAGCAGCGCGTCGAGTGTTCACGCGAGTTTTTGGATCTTTGTAGCGAGAACAAGGAAGAAATTTTGAACCGGATTGTTACTGGAGACAAAATTTGGGTTCATCAACATGAATCTGAATCAAAATAGGAGTCCATGCAGTGGCAAAAAAAAGGTGCAGCACCCCCTAAGAAATTCAAGGTGTCACAATCGGCCGGAAAGATCATGGCCACTGTTTATTGGGATTCAGAGGGGATTTTGTTCATCGACTACCAAGAAAAAGGATTGAATATCACAGGGGGATACTATGCCACTCTACTAGAAAAATTAAAAGAAGCCATCATGGAAAAAAGACGGAGAAAATGGACTCTAGGAGTGATGCTTTTGCACGACAACGCACCCGTTAACAAGAGCCATGTTGCAATGGCTGCCTTGCAAAAATGTGGCTACGAAACACTAAATCACCCTCCCTATAGTCTAGAACTAGCTCCCTCTGACTATTATTTGTTTTCAGAACTGAAAAAAAAAATTCGTGGAAAAAAATTACAGACTATGAAGAAGTTAAGTCGGCAATTTCGGCTTACTTTTAAGGCCTTGACAAAAAAATTTTTTTCGAAGGCATAAGCAAACTTTTTGATAGATCTGAGAAATTTATTAGGCTTAGGGGAGAATATATTGAAAAAGAAATATAATAATGCGTATAATTTAGCCAAGGTAGGTCAAAAAGTTCGCGGAATGGCAGGGAAAGAGTTTCCGCGAACTTTTTGACCTCCCCTCGTATAACGCGAAGGCCAATTACTAGTTCCCACATGTAGTATAACAACAAATGCATAAACAGACAGTAGACGACAAAATAAACAAGTTAAAAGTAAAACAGAGTAGGCAATAATTATGTTTAAGTACATAATAAAAAGAAAGCGAATACGACATAAATGCCTTCCGGAGGAGTGTTGGGGAATTTTATTTGATAATTATTTGACTCTTTCTGACCCTATTAATGATATATTTTAAAGGAAATATCTATAGACACATTAATATGTCGGGAACTATAAATATAAGCCAATAAACGATATAAGTATATATGTTGAAAAATGTTTACCATGTTCCTCAGTGAATCAGTTAAAAAGATAATTAATATAAATTAAAATATACCTAATTTAATATTTTTTAATTCGACTAAACGGCTAAACCGTAACGAAACACAAAGCAATTGCCACTTTAATTTCAAAACCATAATAACATTTTGCAACTGTCCAGTGGAAACCACATACCGCGTCATGCGTCACCTCAAACCAACAAACATAGCCCGTATTTACTTTATATTTTTAATATGACACAGTAAATAACTTTATGTGGTTATGCTAACTTTTAAAACCCTAATTTTTTGCCTATATTTATGGCAGCTTTGTCGTGGACATGTTCACTGTTTTATTTTTTTCTGCTTTTAAGTAAAGCCATGAGACCTTTAGACCAACAAGCCTTTAAGGTCAAAGAGCTTTTTTTGAACATTCCAAATGGTTTTAATTTTTTTTCTAGGATATATCATCATCATCATCATTTTCAGCCTGTGTCAACCCACTGCTGGGTGTAGGCCTCCTCCAATGACTGCCACTCGTTTCGGTGTTGAGCCGATCGCATCCAGGTCTTGTTGGCGACCCTAATATATTTAGTATATATATAATATATAGTTAATAAATAGTATATTTAAACTAAGGATATATAGTTTTTAAAAATGATAAAAAAGGTTTTCGTAGGTCAGGCTATTTTAGTAAATTAGTTACTAATAATAGAACTAGATGTCGCTGCTAATTGTTATTTAAATCGCGCTATTGTTGCCCTTCTAAGCTATAAATTTTTTCATGCAATTTTTTAAGTTTAGGTGAAATCTTGTTTTTTTTTTAGTTTAAAGTGAATGCGCACGAGATCTCAGTTCGGGACGAACTACTAGTTATATGTTTATAGCTCTAAGTTTTTCTATACAATAAAACCGTTAAAACATCATCAGAGTTGTTTCAGTAGAACTTGGAATTAAATTAAGTTTTTAAAACCTTTCAACACTTTTATAATAACTTCTTTCAAAGAATAAAAACCTTTTTATTCGCTAAGCGTATTCAGTTACTTTGCATATGAATGGATCCGCAAAGTCACAAGTAACAATTTAAAAAGGCTTTTATGATATGAAGGCTTTTTCTATCTCTCAGAAGAGCCGTGTTGACTGAGTGGGACTGTGTCTTGATTTTCATGCACAGGTCGTGGCATCGAATCCTGGCAGAACATCAATAGAATTTTCGTTACAAAAAGGGACAATTTTTTTTTTTTTATTAAAACCGACTGCAAGAAGAGAGCAATTTTTTAGTTTAATTCAATCCTCTCAGTAAGTAAGTCGTATGTATGTTAACTTTTTCTTAAAAATTGTTAATAAATAAATGAATCTAAAACGAATTTGAAGATAAGTGAAAAGTATGTACGAAAAATCACATTATATTATAACTATGTGTAATATTTAAATAGAAAAATGTGTATGGAAGTGTTATAAGTAGAGTACATACGTAATTGTCATGTAGTTCATAGAAATAACATACAATCGTAAATAAACATGCATTTTATAAAAATAACATGCCTTAACTAAACATTATTTAGCCTATTAAAAAAAACCGGAAATGGAGGTACTTTCTTAAATTAAAAAAAAATCATCTGGATAACTTCTCCTTCCTCCCATTGGACATAGACCCTTTTATTTTACAAATCTCTCGTTTCTTGAGAAAATCTGTATTTCAATATAATACTATTAAATGATTATAAAATGTAAATACCTATGTACTCACATGTGTAGTCCCAACTGTCCTGGTCGTTTTTGAACACGTTCAATCTCTCGGGCTGTAAACAAAAAAAAATTAAAATGACTAAGTAAATAAAAATTGCGAAAGTGTAAAAGGGAAAGAAAGCTTAAATAAAATGTAGGGTATTTTACTAGAATAACAGCCGATTTCTTGAACTCATTAATCTCCAAAACTACATAATCAATGGTCAAATCACGTGACAAGGGTCAAATGCGGAACAAATTCGACACTGTCACGTGATTTGACCGTTGATTTGTTAATTATTATTGTAATTATCTGTGTTCGAAAAACCGGCTGTATTTTCCAGCAGAGATGAGCGAGGATGCTTTGCAAGGAATCTGTTACTAACCTACTTCAAATAGTAGGAGGTTCTATGTATGTTCACCGATTAACCCGTCGGACTGATTTGTAAAATTTTTTTGCTTGAAAGTTACCTATACCCGTTCAAACAAAATTTTTTTTTACAAATCTTAAATCCAATAGAATCGCTTCATATATCCTCGAAAAACGAAGCGATTCAATCGGTTCCTGACAACCACATTTCTCGCTATCTCTGGTGGAACCGCAGTCTCTTGTCTTATACTCTTGCTCCTTCCCAGTCCAACAAAACCGCGGCTCTATAAATCGGTTAGAATCTGCAACTACCCGCAAATCCTCGAAAACTTCCAGCGCGCTCGGTTCAGATGCAGACAAGCGAACAGTTATTAGAGCTTGCTTTGTTTCGGTGTTCCGTATGTTTTGGGGTCTGCTGGGCAAATTTCATTGTGTGCCTTTTGGCAGAGGTTAAGTGTATTTACTGGAGTAAACAAATATAGGAAGGAGGTGTAATGGAGATATCGTTGTATGAGAATTCTACTAATATTGTAAAGGTTAAAATTTATGAGTTTGTTACTCTTTCACGCTCAAACATCTGGACGGATTTGAATGAAATTTGGTACCAGAACTGCTTATACCCTGGATTAAAAAATAGGCTACTTTGATCCCGGTATTCGCACGGGAACGGGAACTATTCACCGCGGGTAACACCGCGGGGCGCGGCTAGTGTTTAATAGTTTTATAAATGAACTGGTCTATATTCAAACCTAAAACCTTCGGACCGATGTCCAAAATTCCATCTACGCTACAACCCTATTTCAAAGTGTGAAATGAAAGCTTTGTCAGAACTCCGGCCACTTTCACTCGGGAACTGAATCACCGCACTGAAAGCACTACACTCACTAGACACTCACTAGGCACTCACTGACACTAAAGCGCATTAGTCACTCGCTTTGTCACAGACAACTCTTTTGAAGGATAAAAACGGTTTCACTTATGATTTTTTGTAGTGACAAATAAGCTGTAAAGTTGCCTACTGTTTCTGCTTGATGTAGGTACTTTTAAGAATATTGGATTGTCGCGGTGAATAGTTCCGGGAATACCGGGATCAAAAGTAGTCTATTTTTTAATCCAGGGTATAAGCAATTCTGGTATCAAATTTCGTTCGAATCCGTCCAGCCGTTTGAGCGTGATAAAGTAATAAACACTCTAACACACTTACACCCTTGTTTGTATAGACACCCTTACGAGGACCTAAGTTGGACTTGACCGAACCGAGGACTCTCAAAATAACGGATTTGTAGAGCTCGTAGGTATAATTGAATAACACAGAAAGAGACAGAATAACAAATCTAGAGTGATGAGCTCATTGGTATATTGCTATCTCAATATTTTTTCGTATGAATTACGAATGCCAAACCGAGGACTCGAAATACACAGTCGAACGTGACTAGCGATGAACAAAGTGAGGACTTTGTGTACGCGAACCGAGGACGTCTCACGTAAGACCTGAGACACCCTTCCGAGGACTGTCTTAACACAATATTTCTTATTATCTTGTACAAAGTGAGGACGGTGTGTTAGACTTACCATAACCAAACTGAGGTCAGTTTTCCAAGCAGGCCTTGTACAAAGTGAGGACAAGGGAAATCTACCTAAACCATTTTACGTGCAAGATTATCTACGAATGAATATTTTTATATCTATTTCTTACACGTATTTCTATTTTAAAATTTAGTAGGTATTATCCTAAAGACGAGTCGGCGTCTTTTCGTTTTCGTTTTCAAATAATTTTCAAAGAACAACCGCGTGGCGGTAGGCACTGTCGATAATAGAATCAAAAGGCTGAGATTTCTGCGTGTGACGTCACTCTACTCGAGACACAGATTAGTTTCAATTTAGTATTATAGAATTTCATACGACTCGCGCTTTTCTTCGCCGCGCCGAACTAAAAACATTATTCAAGCTAAGAAGTCTGTTTTTCATTTTTATTTTTGGACATTATGGAAGCAGGGTATTATGCTTGTTTAATATTGTACATAAAAGGCCTTACTTATTAGTACCTACTAGTATTCTTTTATCTGTGCTTATATTAACAAAAAAGTGATCTTTTGACGATTTAGTTTATTAGAAGATGAATTTGTGCGCAGGCGGTCCAATAGTTTACCGTTATGGAAAGTACTTATGGCTATGATTATAGAATTTTTGATTACCAATGTGTTGTACACAAGATGCCTACCAATGAAAATTTGATTTAACGCGTTCAGTGCCCATGACGCATATGTGAATGATGCCTCGAAAGCTCCGGATTAACCTTTGGCTGACGACGTGGTCTAAACGTAACACTAACGCCGAGGTAACGTCTTACAGACGTCAAAAAATAAAACAATTATAAAACATATAAAAAGCATGCCAGCATGTTTCATAGCTATTACTATTGATAGATATATGTCTTAGGTTTTTAAATTAAAAATTATAAATTAAATACCACTTCAATTTTAATAATAAACCACTTTTATTCATAGTATCAGAATTATTGCTTACTTAATTTTATGAACTTACTTCAGACTCATTTTTTTTCTAAATAACATAAAAATCAACAAATGAACTTAAAAAATCTTTTCTTAGTAAAATGACTATCAAAATAAAACAAAACTTATAACTCTTACTCCTAAATAAAAAAAACTGACATCACATATAAATTGCACATTTACGGGCGACTAGGACAAATCGCACAGGTCTTTCAAGTACCTGGATCCGGGTTATTGGCAGTGTGGAAACCGAACTTTTACTAACAGGGGGTGTTTCCCGCTTCTTAGACGTCAATTTCATCTGCCTAGGCATTCTGTAAAATTTAATAAAACCATTAAACCGATGTCACGTCAATGAGACACTATAAGCCGACCTACGCAAACACTGAGGTGACGACCAAGAGACGTACAAGTTTTAGTACATAAACACCGTAAAAAAGACAATAAACACCGTACTTACGTCTGTGGGACGGCGACGGCTCCGGTACGGACATGTGTGCACTCGCTGCGCTCGCGGCGTCGACTAGCGGCAAAACGATGACGGAAGGGGAAGGTAGCGGGAGAAGTGACTTCGTGCGACGCGTATTTTAGAAAATATAATATTAGTAAAAATTTTGACGTCTGTGAGACGTATAGGTCGTCAGTTAAAGGTTAAAGTAAAACTTTGCATACTGCACACTTATATAATGATCGATGACAATACAAATAGTTAAACACGAAAATCTGACTTAACGCGTTCAGTGCTCATGACGAACATGCAGATGTTGCTTTAAAAGTGCTAAATTAAATTAAACCTTTGCACACTTATCAATGATCGATGATAATACAAATAGTTGAATCCTCATATTCTTATCCCCATATCCCCATATCCTCATCCTCATCATCTCATCCTCATCCTCATATCCTCATCTTCATATCCTCATCCTCATATCATCATCCTCATTATTATCATCTTCTCATCTTCATCCTCATATCCTCGACCAACGAGGGTGAGAAGGAAGGATGATATGAAGATGAGGATATGAGGATGAGGATGATGATATGAGGATATGGGGGTGAGGATGTGGAGATAATAAGTAAGGCCTTATATGTACAACTAGCCGACGCCCGCGACTTCGTTCACGTGAATTTCTTCATAACCTAAAGAAGGGTGAAAAATTGTACTTTTTACCGAGTTTCAAGCCAATCGCGCCTACCTTCAATAAGTTTCACTACAAACTTTGACACTGCATTTCACCCTTTAAAAGGGTTTTTTTCGAGAAACCCTAAAACACGTATATATTTATTTTGCATTGTTAGCGTTGTAACTGAGTTTCAATCAAATCGAACTATCCATTAAAAAGTTCCCATACAAACTTTGACACCACATTTTACCTCTTTTCAGGCGTTTTTTTTTTAATTCCTGAAAAACATCTAAATTTATTTATCATTTACAATACCTATACTGAGTTTGAAGAAAATCGCTTCACGCATTAAAAAGTTGCATACAACGGTTTTCACCCCTTTTCAACCCTTTAGGGGTGGAATTTCGAAAAATCCCTTCTTAGTGCTCAGTTTTGTTTAAAAGGAAGCTACCTTCCAAATTTCAGCTTCATAGCTTCAGCGGTTTGGTCTGTGCGTTGATTCCAAAAAAATGCTTATTGTTTTATATATATTGATATTAAACAAGCACCCTATACCCTATACCCTGCTTCCATAATGTCCAAAAAGAAAAAATGAAAAACAAACTTCTATCTAAGCTTGAATAATGTTTTTAGTTCGGCGCGGCGAAGAAAAGCGCGAGTCGTATGAAATTCTTTCATACTAAATTGAAACTAATCTGTGTATCGAGTAGAGTGACGTCACACGCAGAAATCTCAGCCTTTTGATTCTATTATTTTTAAGCCGCCGTAAAAGTTGAATAACTTTGTAATTTTTCAAGATATTCCAAAAATTCTTTCACCACCTATTATACTCGTAAATTCTTAAGATCTTGCTAATAAAATTAAAAAAAATGGATTTTTAAGTTTAGGAAACTTCTCCATTATGTTAATTTGTTAGTGCATTTCTTTTCTAATTCCTTTTTTATCTTTTTTCCATTTCAATTATAAAATTATGAAATTTTTTATTAATTTCCCATAATGTTGATGCTTAAATTTTAAATTATTAATATGTAATATATTTTCATTATCATACACAGTGTTATTAATTTGTGTATAGGTACCTATCATTCTAGATATTGCTAGTATTGCCAGGTAGCAGCAGCTAGATATTTCTTAAATCCATTTTTTCTAATGGAGTAATTTAAATAGTTTTTCATGATTAAATATCGTGAAGTAAGTTTTAACTATGGAACTGAACCTAGAAACAGAAAACTAGACTATTTTGCATATAATCAGGCTGAGATGGCAGTATGTTTGTTAATTATATACCTAATGCAGTATTATATTCTAAACACACAGACTGCCTCCTCATCACTTGTGCAAATTGTAGCATTTGCACAAGTGATGAGGAGGCAGTCTATTATAGCCTCTAGGCTAGAGCTACCTCACCTCGATTTTAAAAGGTTTCAATAAAATATATATATCCGCAACGTCCTATTTTCATAATAGTCGTCATATTTTGATGGTACGACACCCGTTGCTTACACACCAAGAAAACTGTCAGAACGAGGACTATAATAGATACATACTGTGTAGAAAAGCTATCAAACCGAGGACTAACACACATTCTGCTGGAAAAGCTACATAACCGAGGACCTTTGTGTTAAAGTTAACACAAAAGACCTCGGTTCATACATCAAAAGTGAAATTAATGTATAGGGGGTGTGTATAAGGCGACAGAGGCGCCACCTGGTGGATACATTTTGCCTGTGTAAGATTATGAATTTTCTTGACCAAACCGAGGTTTCGGGTACTTTTCCTTATTATATATACAGAAAGGTTCAAAATTGCTTGAACAATACGAATCTATGGTCAAGTCAAACCGAGGACCGTCGAAAAAGTCCTCGGTTTGAAAATGTCCTCGGTTGTTCCTTGTGTATTCATACGCACGTCCTCGGATGGTACTTAAAACAAACACATACTTACACACACACAAACTTTCACCTTTATAATATTAGTGTGATTGTACCTACTTATTTATTCATTCTTTTGTGTAAAAGTAAATGTGGTTTTTAAGTTGGAAATCAAATTTTAGGCAATTTATTATAACTTGACATTAACTTACCATTCAGAACGTATGTACTCCTAAATGGCATAAAAAGAAATCGATACATCCAGTGATCCGTGCCGTCTTAACGAGACAAGCGCCCTCTAGCGACAAAACACGCCTCAGCGAGTTTCAGATACCGAAGTAGTTTCCGAGGGCACTTATAGGTATTCATTTAACTTTTACAATATAATAGAATAGAAAAATATTTATTTACATACCTACACATTACATTTTTGACGTCATCTATCTAGTTATTTTACTTAACTGTGAACATTTTTTAAATGTAAATTTTAGTAGGTATTCAGTTTTATTTTTGTATTTTTCTCAGCGAATCTCCTTTTAATTTAACCTTGGATTTTGTGATTCGAAAGTGTTTTTTCTCATCTTTAGAACTTTATTGAAAACAGACGTCAACATTATTTAGCAGCCGAGCTATAGTGAGCTTATAAATACATTATGAACAACAAGATAAGGTTAGGTTTATGAATGAATGAAACGTTTATTAATATAAAACGTTTTTTACGTCTTTACGGTGAGATACAGTGTCAAGAGACAATTTAAGTCTCACACGGCTAGAAGCAACATGGATTGGATGGACTTGGATGGGTGACCACAAGTGGCATTTTCAGTTGAGCGCTTCCGTGTCTCGGAGGGCACGTTTAATTGTCGGTCCCGGCTTTTGAAGTCGTTAAGGCACGACGGAGGCCTTTAGGCGGCCTAAAAACTCCGTAACCAGAGTTGGCCACTTGCTCATACGAACGAACGAACGAGAGGCACAATTCTATTCTACTGAATAAATGATTTTTAACATCAATGTGAATATGGCTTAAGAATTGCCTAGCACCCATACTAACCCCAAAAACATAAGCTCATTTTAACAAAAAGCTCGTTTAAAAGTAATTTTAAACCCCGAAACATGAGCTAAGCATTCAGGATTAAAAACTAATCCCTAATTTTAAATCAAAAGCGCGAAAGCACTTTTTAAAAATACATCTTCATTCGTATGCAGGGGCGGACAACATTTTGAGTACATTTAAAAATTCAACTCCAACTTTTTTAAGCTGCCTTTAGTCGTTATAAAACTAAAACCCTCATGTTATTTAAATGGTTCTATAAAAAAAGCTTCGGCAACTTTATTTACTCAGCTTTGAAAGTATTTCTTTTTCTTTGGTGAGACTACAGAAAAAGAAAGGGTTAGAAACAGTTTTCTTTGAAAACCTTGGAAATGATAATATATTTTTTTTATACTTGTTTTCTTCATAAATGTTAAATTTTACTTTGAAGTCTGATAAAATAATCTTTTTCATAATTTTTCCTATAGCTGAAATGTAGTTAAAGAAAACAATAAAATTAATATGCGTATAATGAAAGTTCCGTGTTTGTTTATTAATTAATTACCAGCTTAACCGATAACGATGAAATTTTAATTGAATCTTCTTGGCTCAAAAAGACACTCAAAGGTTTGATTAACTAATACACGAGTATGTATAGTGGTATTAGGTAAGTAGATAATTTACATCTTTATATAAACAAACAGGAATTTCGAGTAGTTTGAAAACTTTAGCAATACCAATTTCGAACCCTCATACAAGGTAATTCTGAATCACAGCGCGTTTCTACTTAAACGGAAAATTGCGGAACCCCAAAATGTTCCCTTTTTTAGCTTGCGTGTCTCGAATCGCAGACGACGTTTTTATTTCCGGCTAATCGGATGTTAAACGCTTCGCAACTTTTGCACTCCACTTTAGTATATTTTTGATGTAAAATGTTGACAATATCTGAAAATCTCTTGCACAGTTGTCTATATTTTAACTATATTATCTTAGCAATCGTGATATTCTTATGTTTTAAATTAATCACGTAGTTAGAAAACGGTCAATCTATTTCATAAACCCAACTTTGAAAAGCTTTAGATTACGTTATTTTCTTGAAAACTATTTTTTTTAATCAGGTAATTAACGAATCAAATGATTTTAAATTAGTTTTTTTTAATTCAACCAGTTACGTCCAACGCACGTCCAATCAGTCCGACGCCGACGACGGTTCGATTGCAAATACTCGCGTTCGAAATTCAAACCATACTGTTACCCTTTTTGTCCGAGATTTTGGCCATCGGAAGCGGATATCGTTGTGTTTTATTAAACATTTAAGTACTTTTATTTTTCAGGTGAAAAAATTCAAGGTTTTGTTCATAATAAATGTCAGTGTTACATTTTAACTAAATATTAAAAAATATTTAACGGGTGGAAAATACATTATCCAAACATCACAAACACAGTAAAATAATGCTATGATATTACGAGCACAAAACAGCAAAAGGATATTCTAGAAAATACCTAAAACCTAGAATTCTTCGATATTCAAAAATTATTTGTGTCAAAAATAACAAGCAAGTAAAAAGCTTTCATACAATCAATCATCGGAAATATCCAGGTTCAAGGAGAAATATTGCTTATTCGCTATCAATACCCCTATTATTGTATTTCATATTATATTGAATTACAATAAGTTTCGTTTTCAATATTCGTCTCTTTGGTATTATTAAAAAAGATAACAGACTTTATAAAAACGAGACCTTTTTGAAAGGATTTAGAGGTGAGTATAAACATTATTGGTAATAATATGATTAATAATAGTAGTATTAATTGTCTGATAGAGGGAAATGGAAGAAGAATAGATGTTGTGCCGACCCTACATAGTAGGATAAGGGCAGGAAGAAGAAGAAGAAGAGATTTAATCAGGCGAAAAAATATGTATGATCAAATCTAGTGGTCTCTTTCTACCCTAACGGAAAATAGTTTAGAAAATAAAAAAAAGAAAGAGAGAAATACTATTTCAGTAGAACAAGGACAATATTATAAAAATGCTGTATGATTCTATTGCCTGTTCCAACGCGACGTTTATAAGTAGGCTCTTTAAAGATTCTTAAAGTCTTAAATTTCACTGAATTGTGATAAGAAAATAATTTCCAAACAGAAAAATCTCATACGAACTTTCGCACAACTTTTACAACCGCAAAAAAAAAACATGATAAGCAAAAGGCGAACGCTTGTGGGCATTTGAGATCAAAGCATCCACTTTAAACACCCACGTCATACCCCTGGACAAAAAAAACGGTCAAGGAGGAGTCGGACATTTAGCAAACAATTCCACGATTCACAAAAAAAAGTAAATATATCAGGAGTGGGATAAAGAAAGATTAGGATTGGTTTCAGAAGTGGGATTAGATGAGAAGTGGGGATTTTGTCACCTGTAAATATCCGAGGGTTGGATACGGCATCATAATCTGAGTGTTTCCTGTCTTAAAATGCGGTAACTATGATTTTTTTGTTGGAAAGAAGATTTTCCAAATGTCCAATAAAAAACATGAGGATCGAAAGAAAGAAAGAAAGAAAAATCATTTATTTTGGTAGGACCTCAAGGATCACTTCAGTTTCGTCTTACATGCTAGGTGATTCTAATGCCTGTTCCTGTTTGATCTGATTGGGATCTTCGGAGTTATGCATATTCATCATCATCATCATCATCAGCCCTTCTCATCCCACTGCTGGGCATAGGCCTCTTCGCTTCCGCCACTCGACCCTGGCTCGCGCCAATCTAACCCATGTCCGACTTGCAGTTTTAACTATGTCGTCGACCCATCTTGGTCGTTAAATTGTCGGTCCCGGCTTTTGAAGTCGTTAAGCCATGACGGAGGCGGCCTAAAACCTCCGTCACCAGAGTTGGCCACTTGCTCATACGAACGAACGAACGATCTTGGTCGACGACATAGACATAATTATGTCGTCGCCGGCGGACGACCTACATTCCTGTACCCTTCTCTAGGCCATCATTCGGTAAGTACTCTGCTCCACCGGTCATCACCACGCCTTGCCAATTCACTTGTTTTAACACAAACTTAATCCCCGTAAATAAGTGACGTAATACGTACGGAACCCGGCACGTAGGCAAAATCGAATAAAACTGTCCCTATCGGCGACAATACTGTCAAATGAAGTGCCAACCACGTACTGACCTGAATAGGGTTGCCACTTGCAGAAAACTTTTACCTAATACCGAAAATTTTTATTTTTAGACATCGATTTGAATAAAAGTAAAGAAAAAACAAAAGTAACTTTACTTTTGTGATTACAACTCATATTTAGAAATACATTTGTATAATACAAGAAACCAGCATTCTTGTAGGCTTGTAGCAGCTTGTAGGTGGTGTTTGTCATCTACTGACCTTTTAATGTTAACTACCTACTTTATATTGACTATATGTGGAAACTTAGCCTTCCCAGTATTAGCATGATGTTTTTACCCATGTTATATTGTATACTTGTCAATAGTTATGCATAGCTGTAAGTTTTCTTAAAATTGTTAAAATAAAATAAAAATAAAATAAAGCAGTGGACTTGCAACCTGTCACATGAAAACCTGTCATGTAAGTACATGAAATAACTTCTGAAAAATGTGGGCAAGTACCAAATCTTTTTCTAGGACGTGCTTCTGACTACTCTAAAATATCCAAGGGGGTACCAGAGGCCCGTCAATGATATTTGTTGAATGTTGAACAGATCTTTTAGCCAATATGTTATTCCAGGTCATAAACTATGTATATTCAATGTTGCACGCCCCACGGTGTTACCCGCGGTAGTTCCCGTTTCCGTGGGAATACCGTGATCAAAAGTAGCCTATTTAAAAAAAAAAAAAAGACGTGTGGCACTCGGAGACTGCCGCGGTAAAGCTATTGCATAGCATTTGTTTGTTTCGGAGTGGGGGGTGTTAGGTTATTTTCGTAACGGAATTTCTGGATTCGGTCTCCCGCTCAAGGCCCGCGATAGAAGCTGAAATAGCTTAGAAATCATAGAGCGTGAAAGAGTAACAAACACACTTACACACAGACAAACTTTCACGTTTATAATTAGTAGGATAAGTGGGATATTTATCAACCCTAGCAATATGCGATTTCTATACATAGTATTGTTTCTTCACGTCGAGGCATTGAATCTGTTTCATTTTCCCGCCTCTTTGCCACCTGAGGCAGTCACACCGCTCGTTCTTTTATATATCGACTGTACGCGGGGAATCACCACAAAAATGCTGTTCATTCGCTCATTCGTATAAGCAAGTGGTCTCTGGTGACGGATTTTTCAGGCCGCCTAAAGGCCTCCATCATGGATTAACGAATTTAAAAGCCGGGACCGACAATTTAACAAAAATGCTGTGTAACGTTGTAATATAGGTGAAGCATTTTGGACTTGCCTTTCTTTACTTAACTTGCCTTTCTTTCCCTGGTGTAGGGAGTCGCGTTGGAACAGGCATTAGGATCACCTAGCATGTAAAACGAAACTTAAGTGATCCTTGAGGTCCTACAAGAATAAATGATTTTTTCTTTCTTTCTTTCTTTCTTTCAAAAAAATATACTACACACCATTCAACGTTCACCGTATACAAGAAACAGCCCCTACTTAAGTGCCTGAAACATGAAACCAGTCAACACGCACTTGTCGCCCGCACTCTCCGTCTCAGACTCGGGTTACAGACGGACAGACAAACATTACTTTACAATTAAAGTGAAGCTATACCCGGCGGTTTCACCCACCAAATAATTTGGTCTTAAATATACTGATTATACAGGACAGGAAACGACTACGCGGCAGACCGCGGCGGCGGTGGAGAGACGAGCTTGACTCTTACTGTCCACAATGGACTACACTAGCTCATAACAGAGATGAATGGAGAGAAGGAAGGGAGGCCTTTGCCCTGCAGTGGGATGATTCAGGCTAGTAATAATAATAAAAATATACTGATGATGATGAATGAGCTATTAGTATTTTTTTCTTGTCCCTATGCCCCTCTGTCTGTAATAAGCCCTATAAATAAATATAAATTAAAATATCCTTGGACATTCCACACGGCGTCATCTAGTCCCAGGCTTGTGTTATGGTAACCAAATGACTGATAAACTACATAGATACATTTTTTTTTACAAATACATATATATTATACATAAAAAACACCCAGACACGAAACAAATATTTGCAGATCATGCAAACATCTGTCCCGCAGCGGGGATCGAACCCGCAACCTCTGCGTCTCAGGCGGGCTTTCGCCCACTGCGCCACAGAGGTTGTCAATGTATAAAAATTGTATTACAAATTGCAATAGCCCGTTGATTAGCATTAGGCATGTCAATTATTGCTTTTAAATAATTTAACGGACTGCTAATTTTCATACAAGATTTTAATGCATTTGTAATATTTTAATTGTTTGACATTCTCTTCATAATCTGAATGTTATAATTAATTATCTTGTTTTATTGTATTTAATTTGACATTATTGTAATATTTAAATTGTGTATACTAAAAGCATGCCATTTCTCTCGCTTTGCACACCGAAATCGGTAAAACATGTTGCGGCTATACCCAGTTTTATCATCATATTTACACATGTTTACGAGTATGCAAATAAATGATCTTTATCTTTATCTTTAATTTAATATCAATAGCGTTAAGTCGCTACATTTGCTATTGCTACTGCCTGCTAATTATAATTAGCATATCGGGCAGTAGTCCATTTAGCGTTAGCGCGTTCTCAGTTCCAATTAAAATTTTTAACTTAAAGCACTGCCGTTAATTTTATTTCCTGCTAATTTTGTAAGTAGCGGGCGCTAATTGTGATTTAACTTTTAACGTTCTTTTTAGCATGCTATTGTTAATTTGTTCTATGCCTAATTAGTATAGTATAGTATATAAAATATCACTTACCTTTGCAAATTCAATTTTGAGTGTACAGCATCCGGAGTAGATGTCGCAGCCGTTGAGTGCCTCTTTCGCTCTCGTCGCTGATTCCACACATTCGAACTTGTAGCAATGGGTTAAGGTGCATATTTGATTGACAGGATTTACACACGAGTATATTAAACAATTTGTTTATATTGATAATATTAAAATTTGTTAATATTAATAATTTAAAAACTCAAGGCATATATTTTTTTTTTTTTTTTTTTTGAAAGAAAATATTATTTTTTTATTTAAGAAACAAAGAAACACACAGGAACAAAAAATATATTAAAAATACTAAAGATAAGTCTCTCTTTCAAGGAAGCTGAAATCATTTTTAAAATAAGTCAAAAAAGATCAAAAAATCGATTCATAAGTAAAATCAATTCCATAATGATACAATAACAAAAGAGAAATGAATGACCATGCGTCAACGTTCAATATTGTTTTATTAACTCATTTTTTGCAACTAATAAAAACAATATCCAATGCAAAGTCATTTAAAAAGACAAATTCATTATGAATTCAATATTTAAATTAAAAGCAAAATTTGAAAACTTTAAAATTTAACTTCAAAGAAACTTTCAGCTTACTTCAAATTTATTTAAATTTAACTTAACAAACTTGTACGTACTGGTTTGCAAGAGTTATATCTGTACATAAAACCGTTTTTTTAGACTGTTTATTTGGCGTCAACTGTTCGACTAGTTCACTGTCCACGGATAAACCTGTTTACGCATTAACGACATTTTAAGCATCGACTTGATTTCGCGACTGTTTATATTTTAGTGCACATCAACTGCTAGTTTCTAGTTTATGGTCTACTCGTTCGCTTGTTCGTATGAGCAAGTGGCCAACTCTGTTGACGGAGTTCTTAGGCCGCCTAACGGCCTCCGTCATGGCTTAACGACTTTAAAAGCCGGGACCGACAATTTAACGTGCCCTCCGAAGCACAGAATATACGGTCTACTGATAAACTGGTTTATTTAGTCGACTAGTCGCGAACAAACTTCTAGTTAATAAAAAACAAGTTCAGTTCAGTGTTTGTCGACGACATTAAACTAGTCGAAAATCAAATTAAAACTATAGCAACAGATTTAATATCCGTTTTAGCTAAAGTAGGTTTACTTCACCAATATGCATACCTAAGGGAGTAAGCATTATAGTTTCTTTACAAAAAAATCAAGTAGCATTAGATTTTTAAGTTTCAAACAAATCTCTTTATTATTATACTTAAAACCGCGTAAGAAAAGTTAAATACATTTAAATTACAAAAAAGGACTGAAATGAAAATACTAAAGACTCAGTTATACCATACATTATCCCATAAAACATGGTTTAGAACACTCACATTTCAGTCCCAAATACGTTTCACATTTGAATTTGATTCCCAAACGTGATAGCAACAAAGTTGTAGAACTGTTTAAGCATTCAAATAGTAAAATCAAACTGTTATTACACGAGCGAGTTACAAAGACGTCGCGATTATTCAAATCACTGACGGAGTTTCTTTGCTTAATATCGTGGGTTTGGAGTGTGGTCAGAGTGTGAGCGGAGAGCGATTTATTAAAATGAAAATGTGATGCATATTAACAAATAAATAAAATAATAACGCTAGCATTATATAGCCCCAAAGTAAGCTGAACTTGTGTTGCTCTACATGACAGTTATCAGATCATACAAACATTCACCAACTGCGGCACAGAGTACAGAGTCTGAAAGTTACATTAATATATATATATATTTATTTATTTTGATAATGATAAGTTCTTAGATTTTTTGACATACTAAAAATTGCAACTAACACGGGACACGCTTCACCATATCTAAGTTACAGTACCATCGATATCATGGTTGACAGTACGGCAAAAAAACCAAAAGCTAAGGTTTCTAGATCAATATTTATCTTTAAAAGTCAGGTGTTATAACTTGATTAATACCGTCACTTAATACTCCTAATAATAGAACTTCGAGGTCAAATATTAAAAGATTTGCAATCTTTTGCAATCAAACTACGTGCAGATTGACTTAACAGGCATATTTTGTATTCTTTGCCTACAAAATGATAATTAGTTTTTTTTTGCAAAATTGCAAATCTCTAGCACTCCAGCCACACCCCAATCACAGACGCCACTCCTGTAACGTAGTAAAACCACGTAAAACTTCCAAGTAATTTGAATAAACCCCCACAAAGAAGCAAAAAATTACGAATAAGTAATTAGAAAACTGGATTACAGAGAATACATTAAGTTCTTCTGTTTTATCTTCGAGTTGCAAATTAAGACCTTGTGAAATGGCAAAAGGCATCTACAGTAGAGTACCACGATTTTTTTTTTTATAGTTTTATTTAACCTCACACAATACCCTTTTAGTACCTATATAATTTCAACAAAAAAAATGTTGAGTCAGTAAGTAAATCTTGTCTGCACACTGGCATTGAGATGAAGTATTTTATAGGTGTATCATTTAGGTCAGATGTACAAAATAAAAGCAAAAAAGTATTGCGTCTTTAAAAAACAAACAAATCGATAAACAAGTGACAGAATCCCGTCATTTAAAATGAAACAAAGAATAAAACAAAAGCTAATACAATGACACACAACAGGCGGACAATTTAAATGATTCCTCTAATAAAATGTCAAGGTATTTACTATTCCATTCTGCTGTATTTTATTTCTCTGACTTTTATCATGTTTGAAGACAAGTAAAGCTCCTCTTGTACTGCATAAAACAAATTCATAGTTTTTAAACTTCCCAGATATAAATTATAAATTATAATTATGTTTATTATGATTGCGGACCATAAATGAACAATGTAATGACTTTGGAAGTTGTCATAAATGAAAACATACGTTTAGTTTGAAGTCAAATGTATTTATAATTTAAGTTTTCAGCTAAAACGAGAGACTGCTGTTTAATTAACTAGAAGTGGTCTTTGAATTTCAACCATTATGACTTTCGGAAATTGCTCTAACTATTGTAAAAGATAATTATGTTAAATTGGAGTTCGTGATTATAGTTTTTTCTTTGTCTTTTTCGTAAATTAACGAATTTGTTTAATTAATACGTTTCGATTGTGGTAAGTTGATTCATTATTAATCATATACTTTTTTTAATTTAACACGTGTCTCTTAATATGACTTTTCGATAACTCGCACGGTTCCAGATTTCGCCCAAATGGCCTTGAAAAATCACGCTGCATATGGTATTCCAAAGATTCAGTGTGGATTGTTAAATAAAATTATTGCTTTATTTTTATAGAATTCCGTAACTAAACCATTACTAAGCCTCATTGGGAAACGAATAAACCTAATTATACTTAATATTTTCTAATTATGAGTGAACATGTACACGGATACAATTAGAGTCACGCATGTAACGTTATTTTTTATAATATGGTAAAATAGCAGTTAAATGCTTATCGAAATGAATACCTATGCTGGCATAGTATGCATGCCATCCAGAAAATGTATACGCTTAACACGAGCTCTTAAAGAAAGTAATTATTGCAAGAGAACTAATTTATATTTTCTAAATAAAAGTTAGTATGAGTTGGTGATGGAATTTTAAGGCCGCCTCATAACTCCGTCATGGCTTAACGACTTTACAAGCCGGGACGGACAATTAAACGGAACCTCGAAAGTACTTAAAACGACTAATATTCTACAAAGTGATGATGCATGCAACGTGTCACGTGGAATTTTACTTACAAAATGTTAGCAAGTTTCAAACATGTGTGTGGAATTGCTTTTGATTACCTAAAACACCTGAAGATTTAGTCATCTTAAATGCATCAAGATCTGGGCCAGTAGCCAAGTGACAAACACTTCGCTATTCTATTTATACTATGGGTATTCAATTGATTTTACATTTCTGATTGCTCCAGTTTCCGACATCGAATGTCAATTCCTATTTTTGTTTCTATTCTAAAGTGATTGTAGATGTAGATTGCAAATGGGTGCGTGAGAGGCTGAATATCAGGTACGTGAGCCTGTTCACAAAGTAAAAAAGCAATTTGGATTTTTCAACTATGCCAAATGGCATGCGTCGAAACTAAAACAAACCCCGTCAGGTCACACTGACCTTGTGCAGTTGTGTCCAATGTATTACATCTGCAACCTGTTACACAGCAAACATTTATTTCAACCAAAGTGCATGAAACTATTTAATAACTCGAATCGAGACCGAACGTTAGAGTTTGTTCGATTTTTTAAATATTTTGGACTGGTTTGTTGGTCCAGAATTTTAGGTTTTAATGTTTCGGTTCAAGTAAAATATAAAAATTATTAAACTCTTTGAATTTTTTTTAATATTATCAAATATCTACAAAACAATAACACGAAAATTTATATATTTTTATAGATCTTAATCTAAAATCTTCAAAATTAAAGAATTCACTTCAATCTAAAATTCAGAAACTTTCAAAACTTTACGAGCTCTCCGTTTAACGATACAGTCGTAAAATCTACGTCCACGCTTACGTAAACCATAAAATTACGTTGTACGTATCGTAAATTTACTATGAGATTTTCTATAAGATTAGAGTTTTGAAGTGATAAAATAGTGATTGTTGAACAAACGCGATTGCGCTAAATATTTTGCATAATTTAAAATACTGTCTTGAACATGTAACAGTAATGGACATTTTATGTCACTTGAACTATCGTTTAGCCAATGTTGTGCTAAACACCTCATTTATTACACAAATTGTAAAATTTGTAAATGATAAATGAAATCATGTTAAGCGAAGTAAATTTATCATGTAAAGAAAGACAAATTACATTCATTTGTCCGATGATAAAATAGTTAAAAGCAAATTGAACTTAAGAAAATATTTAGACGTTTCATTTCAGGACTGTCAATGAATCATTTTATTTATTGCGTATCCCACTCTTTCGCATTCAATTTGTGAACATTCAAGTAATATTATTCTATGTTTCTTTGCATTAAGACTGAAATTCCAATGCACAGATTGGTACTGGACTTATGAAATAGCACATCGCTATTCTGAAGCTATTCATTATGAAAATAAATGTATTAACGATTGATATCGCGATCTTTATAAATAGTTTCGTTTTAAGTGGAGAAAAATGAGTTATGATATGATGCACGTGGGCTGGAATATTTTAAGTGCTTTAGATTGGATGATATAAACCATGCTTGAGAATTATTGAATCTAGAGTTATTTAATTGCGACTATTTTTAATTCAAATAACTCCTACTAATATATTATACAATAACGTCTGTGTGAATGCGTATGTTTATTTGTGAAGCAGTATTGATGATATAGTAATAGTTTGGAAGCTTTTTATATGACTCATGCATTGTCTTATTCCACGTTATGTGGGGTCGGCCGGCACCATATGTGTATTCTTCTTTTATCTCCCTTGATCTTTATCATCTTCACCCCTTCAGCATTCACACCTTTATTCACGACAACTCGCATACAATCCATCCATTTTATCTTTGATTTGATTTTGAAAGTCGTTAAGCCATGACGGAGGCCTTAAGGCGGCCTAAAAACTCCGTCACCAGAGTTGGCCACATGCTCATACGAACTTACTTACTTATCTTTGATCTGTTTTATGTGAATAACAGTGACTCATAGTTTTCCTAAAGCTTTTTCTATGCTGAGTTTGTAGATAATTTTTTAGGCCTTTATTTTAAATGAGTCAATATCTTTTTAGGTCGATTTAGAGAATCCAATAAAATAAAAAGAAACACCACACACCTGTTGTAACTTTTCTCAATATACTTCAAGATTCGACTGCGTTTATTTATGAGTTTTTTACGATCACGGGAAATAGGGCAGCGCAAAGTGAAATGGTACGGTTTTATATGTAGCGAATTAATGTTTAAACAGAATATAAATACAAAATAACAATAGTTGACGAACATGGTCTTTATACTATAAAAATCAATGTGTGTGTTGTGTATGTAAATTTTCAGGTCAGCGGGTGATCTAGTGGTGTAGTTTTGTAGCGAACGAAACTGATATAAAATTCAAAAATAATTGTAGCTAAATTAATTTAGCTTAAAATTTATCTGATCATTCGATTTATTGCCAACAACAAAAATGGTAATTCATATTAGCGTTGAATAGTTGGAGTCTTAGAATACCGAAATAAATAATAGTCTTTGTTACTGTAGGCATGTACTTGTTAAAAATATTGATATTATCTATACTAATATTATAAATCTGTCGGATGTCGAACGAGTTGTGGGCGAAGAGGACCACGGAGTGGACCCCACACAACGCGACACGACGACGTGGAAGACCCAGGATGAGATGGCGGGACGAGCTGGACTCATACCTTAGCACATGGCCTGTGGACGCGCTAAGTCGCGAAGAGTGGAAGAAGGGAAGGGAGGCCTTTGCCCTGCAGTGGGACGATTATGGCTAAATAATAATAATAATAATATAATATTATAAAGAGGTAATGTTGGTTTGTTTGTTTGTTTGTATGTTTGGGGTAATCTCCGAAACTACTCATCCGATTTCAAAAATTCTTTCACCAATTTGTAGCTTAGACTTTCCGAATGAATATAGGCTATATTTTATCAAGGTAGGTACCACGTGAGCGAAGCCACGGGCAAGTAAGCTAGCTAGCTAGTGTAATATAAAATACGAACTCCTCTCAAATACTATAGTTAGATTAACTGTAGGTATAGATATTGCTAATCAAAAATTACAATAAGCCATAATTAAGAACAAGTCTTACTCTATAAAACAAATAATAATTAAATGTCGTGACTTTATTTATAGAAACGGACTTCGTAAAACAAACAATAAAAATGCAAACTAAGAACTAAATTGCGCAAGCGCGTGTTAAGTTTTATTGTCAATTAAACATTAACACTGAAACGTCATTAGGTTGGATGAGTTCTTAATTTTTTATTATTATAGCATTAGTTAAACGACTAGGTGAAACTTATATCTTTTAAGCCATGACGGAGGCCTTTAGGCGGCCTAAAAACTCCGTCACCAGAGTTGGCCACTTGCTCATACGAACTTACTTACTTACTTTATATCTTTTATATCATTTTTGATTATAGTGTTAAACCACACTTAGGTATTTCATTTTCGGTGCTTCAACCGAAATATCATCTTACTAATAGTTTCGTCTTCGGCGTCAAGGACTTCGTGGCCGAGTGGTAAGGCAGCCCGGCTTAAGGGTGATCGCTTGTATCTCGCGGGTTCGAATCCTGCCGAAGTCGTAAAACTTTTAGTAAGATTTTTCATTTAAAAATCTTTTATATCGTTCTAAACTAGTATCTTTAAACTGCATCTTTTTTTTATAGATACAATTTACTTTAAAACAACAACTGTTTCATAATTTCATTAGATATAAGATTCTTTTCTCCATAGCATTAAACCGAGAAAGATTTGCCCTGAAAATAGGCTTGAAACAAATTTATAATTAAAAAAACATACATACTGTCAAACAAAGAACCAACCTTGTCACCCAAAACGTCTGCTTATGCTTTAATCGCTAACACTCTGACCAAAAAATCACATATTTTCCATCCGCTTATGAACGCCCGCTCCCACTCCAGCCAAACGTTATACCAAGAAAAATATACAACTTTATTTTTACGGTTCTTACTCCCATAAGTGGTGGCATACAATAACTTATAACAAACGGTTTGTATGGGTTTCTATTGATGTATCCACTGGGAGGTGCGCTAGTTAAGATTTATCGTATTATTTCACTTTTAAATCACAGGAAACCAATGGAAAATATGCGGCGGCGAAATACGCACGATAACGATGGCGGGATTTCGAAAAGAGTTTTATTTTAAACGTTTTAACGACCTCTGTGGCGCAGTGGGTGAAAGCCCGCCTGAGGCGCAGAGGTTGCGGGTTCCCTGCTGCGGGACAAATGTTTGTATGATCTGCAAATATTTGTCTCGCGTCTGGGTGTTTTCTATGTATAACATGTATGTAATCTATCACAAAAAAAATAATTATATAAGTAGTATATCAGTCATCTGGTTACCATAACACAAGCATTGAATTGCTTAGCTTGGGACTAGATGACGTTACTAAGTAAGAAAAGTTAAAAATTTCTAAGTTATTCTCTATTAAAGTAAGTAAGTTCGTATGAGCAAGTGGCCAACTCTGGCCACTTGCTAAATTAGATTAAATTAAATTAAATCTAGCCAATTCTCTATTCGTTCGTTCGTATGAGCAAGTGGCCAACTCTGGTGACGGGTTTTTTTTTTTTTAATTCTCTATTGAAAAGGATATTCAACCATGGCTTGTACTCCGTTCTTCTTGAATACCACGATCCTCTGAACCTGGCCGTGTGGTGTGCTGATGGTGTGTATTACGTCCTGTAACAAAAAAAACACATTTTAACATTTTAATCTACACTAATTGATACAATCTACACCATAAATGTTAATAAGAATAGGGATGTACAACGCTTGCATCTACTCCCTAATAGGCAGTTTCTCGAACGCAGATAATCTTAAAATTAACTAATCAACGGTCACATCACGTGACAGTGTCGAATTTGTTTCTAATTTGACACTTGTCACGTGATTTAAATAATAATAATAATAAATATCCTTGGACATTCCACACAGCGTCATCTAGTCCCAAGCTAAGCAATTTAATGCTTGTGTTATGGTAACCAGATTACTGATAAACTACATAGTTACATTTTTTTTGTAAATACATACACATTATACATAGAAAACACCCAGACACGAAACAAATATTTGCAGATCATGCAAACATTTGTCCCGCAGCGGGGATCGATCGAACCTGCAACCTCTGCGTCTCAGAGGGCCTAGCCAACCGGCATTCGCTATGAAGCGATTCGATTTCTATCATCGCTACACCTTTGATTTGACATTTCTGATCACTCGAGTTTTCGTCATCGAATGTCAATTCCTATACATTTTTTTTAGTTTCTAATCGAAAGCGATTGTCGAAATGTAACATGGCTAGGGCCTCAGGCGGGCTTTCGCCCACTGCGCCACAGAGGTCGTCGTGATTTGATCATTGATTAGTTAATTTTGGAGATTATCTGCGTTACCGGCTGTTAACCGGAGATATATAAAAGTGTACTCAGCTGGGAATAATCAATTTCAAATATATTTAAGTGTGACGCAAAGCAAACGAGTTCTGAAATTCAAATAGAATTTATCGTAAGGGACGCGAGTCAAGGAATCTTAGTGTGTGGTTGCGGCCAAAAAAAATGTTACTTACATCTATTTTCATAGTAAATATAATTACACAATAGTGGCAATTCGGAGTGTCGCAAAAGCTAAACTTAACTAACTAAAATTAATGCCATCCTTTTTATTCCCATCGCAACGTTTTTGGTTAGTTAAGTTTAGCTTTTTTGTTCGACTGGCTTCCCACTGAAGCTTGACTATTTAGATTATTTTAATTAGATTGTTAAGGGATCGCTTTTAAAAAAAAGCTAGGCCCACACCACCAGGTTCTTGCCTGATTCTTTCCCTGGTGTAGGGAGTCGCGTTGGAACAGGCATTAGAATCACCTAGCATGTAAAACGAAATTTAAGTGTTCATGAGGTCCTACAAGAATAAATGATTTTTCTTTCTTTCTTTCTTTCTTTTGCGATACTCCGAATTGCCACTAATTACAGGGCAACTGAACAATAGATGTGTCATAAAATAAAACTAACTAACCATTGACAGGGAGATACGAGTGTAATACAATAAAAAATCATTCACAATTAATAAGAATAATCACCCTAATATTATAAAGGTGAAAGTTCGTGTGTAAGTGTGTTTGTTACTCTTTCACACTTAGACGGCTGGACGGATTTGAATGAAATTTGGTACCTGAATTGCTTATACCTTGGATTAAAGAAGAGGCTACTTATGATCCCGGTATTCCCACGGGAACGGGAGCTATTCACCGCACGTAACACCGCAGGGCGCAGTTTTATAAAACACACACGCAGCTGTTTTATTTCCCTCTAAAATGACCAATTTTGATGGAGTTTTAAGATAATTTTCAAATTAGCCCAACAGGTGATCATGACGTTTGGTAGCAATTGGATCAACAGAAACCGTGCCAAGCCGGGTAGTTTTAAATAAAGACGATACGATTCTCACGTAAAGTTAGAGAAAACAATTTCAAAATACAGCCAATACACCCCACTTTGTCCCGCAGTGTACACGTTACCGACCACTTGTTGAAACTGAAAACTCGATCGTGACGTCCCTTTGGTAAGGGCTGTCACTATAAAGTTTACGTGCTCCGGTCGGCCATATTGTCGGCCCCGGCTATAAAGTAAAGTAAGAGGTATTTTTGCGGCCTAAAACTACATCACCAGAGATTGTTTTTATTAAAATACTAGCTTGATTTTCCGGCTTTTCACGGCTACGCAACAAATATACTATTTAAATTCACGATCTAGTTTTGTATAAAAGCAACTGTAAATCGATAATAGTGGCAATTCGGAGTATCGCAAAAGCTAAACCTAACTAACCAAAAATGTTGCCGTCCCTTTCATAGCGATGGGAATAAAAAGGATGGCATTAATTTTAGTTAGTTTAGCTTTTGCGACACGCTGAATTGCCACTAATATCAAGTTTTAGTTAGTTGTGAGCTATCATGCTCTTAAACCATATTATTATCACAAGCTGTGATGATCCCACTTCTGGGCAAAAGTCTCCCCCACTCTTTCCACACCTCACGATCCTCGACACCTACCCTGCAGATTAAATACATTATTTGAAAATATATTTGTTTGACAACCCTACCATGCGTAGCTCGCTTGATAACATTTGCATGAGAAATAATAAGTTTTTTAATAAAATTCCCTCCTTATTCAGTCGATTGCACTCGATTTCATTGCAGTTCCGATTTACTTACACTGCAGTAATATACGAGTATTTAGAACACCATCTGACATTACATTTTTATTTGAAAATATGTTTAAGAGTAAATGTCACCACAGTGACAGTGTCATCCGAAACGTAAAGAAAATCATTTTTATTAGAATAAAATAGAATGTTTAGGCTGCCTAAATGTCTGTTTAGGCTTATTAATATTAATTTAGGCTTATGTTAAAATTGTGGCTGTGGGAGAAATGTCTTTATAATTTAAATGAATTTTTAAACAAGTAATTTTATCTCTTTTTTTAATTATATAAATTCTTATTATTGTATACCAACACAAATGGTAACATACTGGAACACCAACTTAAAAATGTATTTCATCTTAATCTGTACTATGTTTTACAATAAATGACAATTCTATTCTATTCTATGATAAGTATCATTTCATTTCATTTCATTTATTCACAAACAATTTCACAATCGTATTTGAATGTTATCTTATAAACTAAAAGCAAATAAAATGGACTAATAACAATAATAAGCATAATATAAAACAATTAAAAAATTTTTGCAAACACTAGTAATAATAATAAAAAAAAAAACATACTGCACAGCACTACTGCACAAAATAAATAAAATCACTATTAAAATGTCACAATATCATGCAGGTATAAGTAAAATAAATCAGAATGTCAATGTCAATTAAAATATCAGAATAAAAACAAAATATCAATTACTGTTTAGGACTTATCTGCTACTAAACTATCTGTATCTATCAAATATTTGAATAGATATCTCAAAGTTAGCGTCAATCAAACATGTTACTGGTAGTTCCAAATTAGTGGATGGAATTATTTACAGTCAAATTAAACTACAATAGACAGCCATTTCCTTTGAGACATTTAAGATGGCATTTTTGAAAAACAATGACCGTAATAAAACGTTTTTAATTTTCGATTTAAATGAACGTTTTAAATCACAGTTTGTATCTTAATTCATGTCTAAGAACACTCATAAAACACAAATTTGAACAATAAAATTAACAGATGAAGTAGCATGTACGTTACTTATTTTGCTTGTAAGTGTTAACCTACTGAAATACTATTTCGATCCGAAGACCATGCATTCGAATCCCGGCTATGCACTAACGGATTTTTGTTATGGTAAATTAATTTGTGCATTTAAACGAGCTATAAACAGTCAATGGTTTAATCATACAAATAATTTAAAATAAAGCTTTAAGCCCGTCACACACGTAGCTATGATATTAATATAATTATATCAAGGCATATTACGATATATTTTCTATACAAATAATAATAATATAATAATATTATGTGAATATTGCTATAATTTATAGTAATATATATTATAGCTACGTGTGTGACAGGCTTTAAACTTGCGCCATTTATTTGCGTAATTTGACGGCTACCGCTATATTGGAAACTTGTCTAACTTAGACACAACTTAACAAGAAGTGTAGCTAGTGCTTTGGGCAAAGGGGAGTCAAGTTGGTACTAAGTGAGCGGTTAGACGTTTGCTAATGACAGTGGAAATGCATTACCGAGTTGCAAATAGTATTTAATAGATAGTGAAGATATTAGTGGCAATACGGAGTGTCGCAAAAGCTAAACTAAACTAACTAAAATTAATGCCATCCTTTTTATTCCCATCGCTATGAAAGGGACGGCAACATTTTTGGTTAGTTAAGTTTAGCTTTTGTGATACTCCGAATTGCCACTATTATTTGAATATTCGGTTTTATAATAAAAAAAACGAAACAAGATCACGACTGCGTTCCCATAGTGCGGTAGACATTCTCTTAAATCATTTTGGAATTAAAAATTTCTAAGCAAGAAATATTATGTACACTTTGAAGATGTCTAAGGTAATGTCTAAATACATTTTGAAACACGCCTGTGCTTCTTTTCTTTCCTTGTTTTCATATTTTTTTTATGAAACGAAAAATTAATAAATCACGGCCAGGATCCGAACCCACGACCTTCAGATTTAAAATCGAGCACTATCCCACTCGGCCAACACGGCTCTCATGTTATAATTATAAAACAAGTACAGTTTTAGAATAAATAACAACACAAAATAGTAAAAACGTTTACAATTTTCTGCTATATAAAACTCCATTCGATCGGCTGCAAAATTGGAAATCGTTACCACTCTACCGTGTCCCTGGCTTTTGAGTACAGTCAGCAACAAAAGCTTCTAGCAACTTGCCGTACTAGTACGTATTAAAAAATATTTTTGACTAAGTTCAAAAGCCGTTTCGGCTGAGTGGAGCTTTGACCTTCAATCCTAAGGTTGTTCGTTCAAATCTCGGTATAGTGTCGATATTTCTTATTCAATTTAAATAAATTCAATTACAATGCTTTTTCAAATAATATCACGGAGTGTCAACATGTTTACTTTTGGTTAGGTACCCGGCCAAAAGCACGCCACCCGGAAGTAAGTTATAAAATAATAAATAAATAAATATCCTTGAACATTTTACACAGCGTTATCTACTTCCAAGCTAAGCAACCTTATCCTTGTGCTTACATTTTAGTAAACAACAAATTATCTAGACGACAGTACTACAATTCCACCTCCTTACAGATTGTCATGCACACGTCTTGAAGGACTACGCCGTAGACCCACTACGGCGTAGCACGTTACGAATAGTGACCGTCTACGAAACCGTATAACAGTTTCGTAGCGATATTTTTAACGTGAATTTAAAATGCTACAAGAACGCGTAGAGCTGCTACAAAGTTCGTAGACCTACTACGAAAGGTCTACGAAATATAAGAGGCTTTGGTTTTATTATAGGACTCGCATTGATACAATGTCCAAAAATATGATTTTTAGTATAATGAATGTTATGAATAAATTATTATTATTATTTTATAGGGCGCAGGAACTAATCCTAATAGTATAGGTATCTTAAAATAAAATAAAAACATTATTTTATATAAATAAAATTACCCAACATCCAAAATGTCAATTTAACTATTAATTCCTAACCCAATACTCCATCACAAAACACGTATTATATAGCTTTTCACAGAAATAAGGCTTGCTCCACACTAGGGACCGGAACTAGGTTGACTCAGCTGCACCCCACTCGGCATTATCCCGGTCAAATTGAATTATCCCGGAATAACCCAGTAAATCCTATAAAATACAGCGGTCACCACACATTTTGGGTATAGTTTCGGCATTTCCAAGTAACTTATTTTCTAAAGTCATTTATCGACTTTCCTTGTTACTCATAATGGACGTATAAGCTTACTATTGCTCAGATGGAGCCTGTTATATCTTTTGCTATCTCTTTTCATTGAATACAAGTTATAAAAAACATTCTCTAAATCCTTGTTAAAGTGACAAATCATTATTAACTTATATTATAATTTATAACTAAGTGTTAGACTTTAAAATAGTAGTAGCTTTGTCTTTTGCGTTGTTGACAGTGGGTTTGATTCCCATCCATGATAAACATAGATATGTATTATGTGTCTGGGTAATATAGTACCTTATATGACAGTATAATTATATCCGATACATTTTTGATCTCCTCTTTAGAATCCAGTTATTACGAGTATGGTCACCCTAATAGAACGTGTCGTCAAAACTACAAAAATAGAGTAAAACCAGTTAACTTTTAAATCGATTTTATCTGAAGTTGAAAAATAGCTTCAGCAGGTAGACACAGGCAGTGGTACGTAAGAAATACGTTTGTTTCAACAATAGGCCTACTCTGGTGATGGAGTTTTGAGGCCGCCTAAAAGCCTCTGTCATGGCTTAACGATTTTAAAAGCCGGGACCGACAATTTATTTTGCCCTCCGATGCACGGAAGCGCTTAGCTGTTATAGCTTATAATAATGCTACTTGTGGTGACCCATCCATATTGCAGAAATTGGTAAGAGTAAATAAGTCTCAAAGGAAAAGAAGTAGGCATCTATAAACATGGTTATTGGTGATTATAAGAAGCCTTTTTTAGTGTTTTTATTAAAATCAAATTTATATAATCCTATATTTTTCCATGATTGTTATACGACAAGTAAAAGTCAAAAAATTCAATTAATAAATTAGACATGAAATGTTGAAACCATACAAATTAGGAATGACGCTTTCAAACTTTAACATTCAGTCAAAATCTTTGCCCAACAGTCAAAAGGTCAAACTCTATAATTAAATAGGCTTTAATTTTATCAAGATTTTTAAATTCACGAAGTTACGCCGACAATTCCACAACAAAACCCAGTAATTCACCTAACACTTTTTAATAAGCATTAATATTTTTCACACTTTCCAAGAAAAATCGCGTTTTTCACAAGCCTAAACAAAAGGTCGGTAATAATTAATTTCCTATTTGGGCGGGACTCGGAAAATCCCGGCTCGGGAATAATTAAATCGTCTGAACAAGGCTTTTTTTAAAGTACTCATATTTCAGAAAATGGTTTTTGGTTGAAACGTAAAAAATCGATATCCCTGGACTTTTCACACAGCATCGTCTAGTCCAAAGGTAAGCAGCTTAGTACAAACAATAAGCCGTACTCGAATATTATAGGTGACACAGATTTATATTTTAAATCACCAGAAGCGCTCGTGGCGAAGCTTGCTAAGACGTTCTTAATATATCGTCGAAGTTAAGCAACGTTCTGAGCGGTCACTACTTGGATGGGTGACCTTGCAAGTGGCATTTTCATATGAGCGCTTCCGTGCTTCGGAGGGCACGTTAAATTGTCGGTCTCGGCTTTTAAAGTCGTTAAGCCATGACGGAGGCCTTTAGGCGGCCTAAAAACTCCGTCACCAGAGTTGGCCACTTGCTCATACGAACGAACGAACGATCACCAGAAAGTTCTCGGAACTCCTATCATGACGATGTTGATTTCTTCAAGCACAGTTACCACAAAGATGCTTCGATAACGACTTGCAAACTAAACTTTAACCAATCAGCGAGAAAGAAGCACAATTTACGCAAAACACTACAGCAAAAGATATTCTGTACAAACACTAGTGATGTACCGAACAGTTTTACCTGCTTTTAATATACGGACATTTAAGGTGCCTCTATGGGTGTAACTAGCGCCACCGCCTTTTTTATTTTATTATTACGTTCAAAAATGAATTTCAAAAAACTGAATGTACAGTTTATGAAACCTATCATAATTAAGCTTTTTTTTAATACCTATGTAATAGTTTCATTTTGTATAGTTTAGGATGAATAGCGAAAACAGAGTTTGGTGTTTGGTGTTCGCTACTCCTCCTAAAATATACAAAACAAAACTATTACAGATGTATAAAAAAATAGCTTATGATAGGTTTCACAAACTGTACATTCAGTTTTTTGAAATTCCTTTGTTCAACGTAATAATAAAATAAATAGGCGGTGGCGCTTTTATTAAGTGTGTAATTATGATTTCATGAAAATTGATACCAGGATAGCTTATATCCTGGATGTATTACACAGGTTACTTTTGAATTAGTTCAATATTATTAATTCATCAATACATAGCTTGGTAAAATTAATCCGTCTTTTTTCGTACATTTTCAGTGAGTACATCACTAGTGCATACTATTCTCTCCAGAATCGCGGGAACGCATTGAGTTCAAAGAAAACAACGCACGGAATTCCACTAATGTAGGAGGGTTTACAAAACAAGTGCTTGATTTATAAATAGACTGATATTATAATCTATTTATAAAATACGAGTATAAACAATGAATCCTATTTCGTTGTCACTCAATAGCTCAAATGGCTGGACCGAATTGGATAATTCATTTTTTTTATGTTTTCTAATAGTTCGCTAATAGCATTTAAAAAAACTGGTGGTACGAGCCGGGTCAGTTGTTTAGAACCGATTATTTCTAATACATATAATTAGATTTTTATTAGAAAAAAAAAAAAAAAAATTACGATCTCTGTGGTGGTAGAAAACCCGCTTGAGAGGAGTTGCGGGTTCGATCCCCGCCCGCGGGAAAAATATTCTACATATATTTGTATTAGGTCTGGGAGAAAGTGGGCATGTACCAAATATGTATGTATTTGGACATACCTCTGACTTTTCTTATAATTAAAAAAAACTTGGAATTAGTATAATAGTCATCTGGATACCCTAACACAAGCATGGAAATGTGTGATGATGCTGTGTGAAATATCCAAAAGTATTTATTTATTATTTTATTTATGTTTCTTTTGCTGTCGCTACATTTAAAGCTCCACAGGTTTCCAGTCCCAATGCCAATTGGATTTGTTTCTACGAAACAAGCCTTTTTTATATATTTCCAACAAATACCTACACTTTGGTCTCCGTTCTTGATAGATCGTCGAAGTTAAGCAACGTTCTGAGCGGTCACAACTTGGATGGGTGACCGCAAGTGGCATTTATATCTGAGCGCTTCCGTGTTTCGGAGGGCACGTTAAATTGTCGGTCCCGGCTTTTAAAGTCGTTAAGCCGTGACGGAGGCCTTAAGGCGGTCTAAAAACTCCGTCACCAGAGTTGGGCACTTGCTCATACGAACTTACTTTATTTATAAAATTCATAGGTTTTCAAAATAGTTGTATACTCATTCACGATCTCCAGGTACTGTTAACATTTATTTATTGTCTTCAGGCATTCAAAATTCTTTGAAAATATCCAGAAGCAAGAAAATTATGATAAGTGATTTTTGTGTGTGTCCATTGTCGCGGAGAGAGCTGGCGGAGCGGAGAAACGGATAAATATCAACCAATAGGATTGCATAAAATCTCTGAACGAAGATTTTATGCAATCCTATTGGTTGATATTTAGGCTGCGTTTCCATTGACGCGGAGCTGTGCGGAGATGAGCGGAGAATAGCGGTGAAAAGTGGTGAGTGTTTACACTGAAGCGGAGCGGAGCGGAGCCGCTTCGCTCTCCTAGCTCCCTCCGCAACGCACCGCCCCGCTGTCCTCCGCTCCGCATCATCTCGCTTTCTATGAATTTTATATGAATATCCGTTCAGCTCTGCCCCGCTCCGCTCGTGCTGTTTCCATTGAAGCGGAGCAGAGATTTCGAGCATAGTGATTGGTCAATTCATGCACCGCTAAGCACCGCTCCGCACAGCTCCGCGTCAATGGAAACGCAGGCTTATTCGTTTCTCCGCTCCGCCAGCTCGCTCCGCGTATACAGGCAGCATTAATGCTTATTCTGCAAGAAAAGCCGCGGGATATATACTACTACACTCATAAATTTATCTCCATAATAAAACGCCATTTCAATGAAAAGGGTCTTTAACCGGTTCCCATTTAAATACCCATAAAAGCACTATTAAAGTTAACCCTCAGATAAACTGCGATAGCATCGTCATTTCCGTCGCGACTCGCAAGTTTTGGGACGAAAAGGTCGCCTGTGTTGCCAACATTGTGAGCAAACTTAGCTACCAGTTGTATGATTTTAAAAAACAATAAAATTTTGTCTTTATAATTGATAAAATTATTTGAACACGGTAAAGAGGATGCTGTAGGTACATGAGTTCGCATGAGCAGCTGAACAACCGTTGTGACGGAGTTTTAGTGCTCTTTGCACGAGAGCTTTTTTAACGTCCGTTAAAAAAGCGTTCAAATGACGTTAAAAAAGCTTTCGTGCGAATATGGGCTTTAACGTCCAACGTCCAGCGCAGAAAATACAACACTGATCGATAAAAAACCGTCGCGTTTAAAAAGCGCTGACGTGTGAACATATACTTGGGAATACATTTGTTCTATTTGAACGCTTTTTTAACAGACGTTAAAAAAGCTCTCGTGCGAATGAGGGCTTAAGGCCGCCTAAAGGCCTCCGTCATGGCTTAACGACTTTAAAACAACGTGCCCTACGAAGCACGGAAGCGCTCAGCTGATAAAGCCATTTGTATATTTTGTTGTTTGTATGTCGTGTTGAGTGGATACTTTTAACCATTCATCAGTAAGTTGGCAACACCAGTTAGGGAAGGGCCACACGCAACGTACCTGGAACAAAACAAATGTTTTATTAATTTGTGTCGTATTAACATAGGTACGTTTTGTGAAGACAATAGTGGCAATTCGGAGTATCGCAAAAGCTAAACTTGACTAACTAAAAATATTGCCGTCCCTTTCATAGCGATGGAAATAAAAAGGATGGCATTAATTTTAGTTAGTTTAGTTTAGCTTTTGCGACACTCAGAATTGCCACTAATGAACTCTTATATTTATGGACTTGCATTTGATTAGCCTTTTCAGACTGTCAAATATGCATATTTCTTTGAATGGTCTTGGGTAGTCAGAGGAAAACCCAATAGTTACGTGATTTTTTTGAATAGTTAACCCGCGGTGAATAGTTCCCGTTTTCGTGGAAATACCGGAATCAAAAGTAGCCTATGTGTCAATCCAGGATATAAGCTGGTACCAAATTTCATTCAAATCCGTCCAACCGTTTGAGCGTGAAATATTAACAAACATTCACACTTACACACTTCCACACACACTTTCAACTACTTTTACTTACAATTACTTTTACTTTTTTTGACATGCCTTACTTTGTTCGACTGGCTTCCCACTGAAGCTTGACTATTTAGATTATTTTAGATTGTTAAGGGATCGCTTTTAAAAAAAAGCTAGGCCCACACCACCAGGTTCTTGCCTGATTCTTTCCCTGGTGTAGGGAGTCGCGTTGGAACAGGCATTAGAATCACCTAGCATGTAAAACGATACTTAAGTGATCCTTGAGGTCCTACAAGAATAAATGATTTTTCTTTCTTTCTTTCTTTCTTTCTTTCACCTTTATAATATTAGTGTGATTTATCAACATGTGAAATTCCTCTAGTAATCTTTTGGAAAATTACAGAAATACAATATTCATTCAAAAGGTAGCGCTTGCCGATTGGAGCGCCCTCTGGCTGAATAATTTAGAACCTGGGCCAGGTGGTAGTTTAAAATGTACCGAAAAGATATTGAGCTGAGTTGGCCAACCGGGATGGGGCCTCGTCTTTCATTTATGGATGTAGGTTTTTCAATAAGGTGGCGAGTTCAAACCCCGTTTTGCCGTTCCCGTGGGAATACCGAGATCAAAAGTAGCGTATTTATATGTTTATCCAGGATACAAGCTATCCTGTTACCAAATTTCATTAAAAGAACAATGGCAGTTCGGCATACATTGTTTTAGCTCACATAAAAATCTCGCGTCTTAGTGTAAAAAAATTATATACACAATCCACAGAAGTCGTTAAAACCATATCATCAAAAAATATATTTATATACACCGACGTTACAAATAAATCAGTACATTAAAAAGTAGTCCTGTAGGAATTATGTTCGTAACATCGCCACAGAACATCCTAACATCTAGCCAAAATAGAACATGACATGACATGACACATGCTCTTTGACATGACATTGAAAACGTCGAATTGGTATTGCCATTTTTAAAATTATAACTTTTGTGCTTTACATAGACGTATTTTCTGTAAATAATATTTTAATTTACATTAATTTTGAATTTCTTTTCATGATTTAATTATAATAATTAACTTACTACAAAATATCAAATCAAAATACCACAAATTGAAAAGGGCCATTCAATAGCAAAAACTTCTAAAAGATCTAAGGGGCTTTTATTGGCAACACTAATATTGCAATGGAGAAGAAAAATCACATTTTCATAACTTTTTATTCTGTTTTTATATTGTGGGTTTATTAGAATACATAAATATCGGTAAAAACTTTAAAAATAATTATAAATCTACTTGAAAAAGAAGACTTTTTAAGACGCTCTTGAAAGTCGGCATAAACAACTGCCATGATTCTTTGTCCAGCCGTTCGAGCGTGAAGGAGTAACAAACATACACACCCACAAACTTTTACCTTTATAATATTAGTTAAGTAAATTATTCCACGAAAACAATTCTACTTTCATAACAACAATTATTTAAAAATAGAAATCGGTTTTTTCTCCCTAATTTTCAATTTTCGAAGCACGTGCCGGTCCCGCCATCTGTCGCAATTATGAACGCTCCGTGTTCTATTTTCAAAATTTCTTTGAAAATTAGACTGATTCCTATTTTGAATTTTTTGTTGTTCCATTTTTGTAATTAGACTTGTAATATCTTGGAAACAGCAATTTCAAACTTATTAATTAAGTATGGTAATTTTAACCTACATCTCGCAAATTGAATCAAATATTGCTTAAATTAATTCAGATTTGTCAAATTTTGTATTATTTTGATTTGATTATGTTATGTTAATTAAGTAGTAGGTAAAGTATACTTAATAATAATACGTTACTGTGTATTTTTTCCTATTAAAAACAAATGAATTGTTTAGTCTCTACGCGTTTTCTTTTGATCAAATTTTGATAAAATTTTGCAAAAGTCTTCGGAGGATACCCTCGAGGTGTTTTAGATCCAAGGAAACAATACTTAATTTAAAAAAACAGCTAGTTTTAAAAAACAATAAGTAGGTACTTAAGAGCGGTCAACCCGGCTCACTTTTCATACAAACGCTCGTACGTGATTATGCCGTTGTAACAGATCTTTCTTTTAAACTTTTGGACTAATAGGTATCTTGTGCACTATATCTAGGTTTCTATCGAAACCAAAAATCAAAATTTTGAGAAACAAATTGAGTATACGCTTCCAAAAACCTGCTTTTAGCATAAATTTTACCTGAACTTTGGCCGTTCATAATGTACTCATAAATTGTAAAAGTAAAAAAAATATTGTGATAGAAACCTTGCAAATGTAATGGAGATTCTAAATGACAAATATTTATTTTACAAACTTGTAAGGCTTACTGAAAAACACGTATTTCCTGAAACACATTTTATGAAATTTCCGCACACTATTTTTCGAGTGAGCGAGTAAGCGGCAAAAGTACCTACTGAATGCCGAGCGCTGAGGCACTATCTATCTCTTTTCACTTTGCTTCTTTTTCTAGCATTGCGCTGGATGAAACAACAAGCTTTTCAGCTATGCCCGCGTCGATTATAGACGCACCGGGAAGGGCCACCTTAACCCAAAATATCTGCACACTTACAGTTACATTTATTTTATAGTAGGTACACATTATGACTAAAAAATACATAAAACTAGACAAAAGAAGTAGTATTAAGTAGTACCTACTAGGTTTACGCAATCTACTGTTAGTTTGACAGTAAACATGACATGGACACCATGTTCCTTAACTACAAGATTACTACACCAAGACATTATCATATTTATTGCTGAGAATGCAAGGTTCAATTTACCTGTAAAAGCACAGATAACCTCAAACTACAAGCGATAATCAACCAACCGCAATTGTAACAAGGCTTAGCTTAGATTACCTCGGATTTAGGCTGATTTATAACAAGACCTATGTTTTGACGTAAGCTTAACGTCAGTTTTGTGATTTATTGCAAGTACCTAAATTGGTGTCAAATGATTATGAACTGTATTTGTAAGGCATTAGATGTGTTAATCGATTTGAATTTCGTAAGACGAATCGCGAATTACGATGCGTTTAACGATAGTATTTTTATAATTACTAGCTGCGCTCCGCGGTGTTATCAGCGGTGGAAAGTTCCCGTTGGATGTGAATACCGGGATCAAAAGTTGCCTATTTTTTAATCCAGAGTAATAAGCAATTCTGGTGCCAAATTTAATTCAAATCCGTTCAGCCGTTTAAGCGTGAAAGAGTCTTCTTACGAAATTAAAGTCAGTTTTCATGAAATTTATAATTTTGTCACTTGTTCCACTAAATAAAATTCGACACACAAACTATTAGTTTTGTTTGTGTCACAGAAAAAGCGCCATCTATTGCAACTTTTAATTTAACAACTTTTTATCTTTCACATTTTTTGCGAGATTGGGCTGGCACTTATTTGGCTCAAAGGATCAGCATTGCCATTCAGCGCGGCAATGCTGCCAGTGTCTTGGGCACGCTTCCGTCTGGCAGTGGTTTGGATCAGTTGAGCTACCTATCGTTTGTAACGATCCTTAGGTGGCTCAGCTGGTTATAATTGAATTTTGTACAGTTATGTAAATATGAGGGACGCTCAACGACCAAGAGGCAGACCACCCGCCCGATGGTCGAACGACATCATCAACGTGGTCGGGAATCAGTGGATGAGACTCGCAAGGGATCGGAGAGAGTGAGTGAGTGAGTGAGATCGGAGTGGCGTGATAAAGAGGACTATACCCAACAGTGGGTGGAAATGGGCTGAAATGATGATGATGATGTATATATATAGTATTCATATTCATATTCATATTCATTTATTCATTGTTTCAAGTTGGTACATAAGGTCTTAAAAATTATGTTTGGCCGCAACAAGAGCCCCGTTGGGACACCACAATGTTTGAGGAAATAGTAGTACGTGGTACCTAGATACTATACAATAACAATAATGCAATTACCTACCAATTACTTAAGTAGTATTTTTTTAAACTAGTTTTGTATCACATCTGTAGTAGTTTAGTTTCTGTAAATAACTTTTAATCAACTCTTTGTTTAATTTTCAGATTGGACCGCTTGCCAGCCAATCATCTTTGATTCCATGTCCATATTTAGACGGAACCAGCATGACCTGGCCAAGCTGTCTAGACGAGCTATTTATATTCGATCGATGAATGGTCATATGCAATGAAGAAGCAATCTATTTTGGTATTCTATTGTCTTGAGACAATAGAAGATGGATGGACTGTGTGAGGGATGACATGAGTAAGAAAGGAGTGAGTGAGATGACGTCTGATAGAGGGAGATGGAAGAAGAATACATGTTGTGCTGACCCCACATAGTGGGATACGGGCAGGAAGAAGAAGAAGAAGATTGTCTTGAGACTTAAAATTTGTGTTGTAGTAAAATTGGTTAAATGTCGATAGTTCAGTCTCTTTTTAAACAATTCAAAAAAATAACTAGTACCATGTACCTACAAAAATCACAAAAACATACTTACTTTCACAAAATTTAACAACTCTAAATTAAGGTAAGTACATACTCGTATTTTAGAACTTCTTCAAAGAGCTAACAACACAAGATTAACAGTTTTACGGCTTCGACGGGATTCGAACCCGCGAGATACAAGCGATTACCCTTGCCGGGCCTTTTAGTAAGATTTTTCATTTTAAATGAAATACCTAAGTGTGGTTTCACACTATAATAAAAATATCTACAAGATTAACAATCTCACTCTTCAACCCAGCCCTTTGCGAGTAGAAACAATGCTAAAACTGCGCCACAATGACATCGGCTGCGTTTATTTGAAAAGTTTGCAACACCGGATAGCCGGACCGGACGGCAAAGCCGGATGGAGCCGGGAAAGCCGGACGCGGCCGGTTGAAATAATAACTGCTCACTCTTGTTTGATTAAGACCTTTAGGTTTTTGTTTGTATGTAGCTGGTAACTCAGTTATCTGAGACTGACTGACTGATTCGCGAGGGAGGTGACCACCCACAGGGGGTGAAAATGGGGTTGAAATAATTAATTGTAATGGGGGAGAAATGGGTTGAAATTATTATTTACAATTAATTATTTTAAACCATTTTCACCCCCATTTTTTGATTTTTATGTTTGTATTTTTGGGGGTAATCTCTGAAAATACTCATCCGATTTCAGAAATTCTTTCACCGATGTGTAGCATGGACTGTCCAAATGAACATAGGCTATATTTTATAAAGGTACCTACCAAGCGAGCGAAGCCGAGTATATAGTTTATAGCTATATTCTTTTCTCAAAACAATAAACATACTACTCGTACGAAAAACTAATTCAAAAATACAAAATTCTCAAGACAAAAAATCTCCTGATGCACCGCACCGCTTTCGTTTAGGATCAGTCAAATCAACTTTTGATGTGCATAATAAAATAAAAATGATAAAATCGTTCGCTCACCCAGAGCTATAAAAACCGAGAAGTATTATCTAAATCTGTCCCCGATACGAATCCTGACAATACGACGCCAAAGTACCTTCGGGCTATCTTTTGGGGGTAAGAAAATCATGTTTTTGCATTATTTTGTTTTATACCAGCTTACTCGCTTGCAGCTTGATAAAATATAGCCTATGTTTATTCGGAAAGTCGAAGCTACAAATTGGTGAAAGAATTTTTGAAATCGGATGAGTAGTTTCGGAGATTACCTCAAACATACAAACAAACTTTACCTCTTTATAATATTAGTATAGATTAGTATAGATATCTTCGCGATTTCTTCCAGACAACCTAGGCCGCTAGTAATGTAATGAACAACGATGTGAAATTCCATTAAAACCGTTCTAAATTCACGTCAGCTAATGAGTCATACAGACAAGCGGCTAATGCGCCGCGCTGGGATGCGAATATTTCTGTAGGAGTCCGGGAGATAACACGCATATTTCTACATTAATTATGGCTCATTGCTAAGGAACAGTTTTATAAAACTTTTCTTGTTTAGAGTACCTATAAAAAATTCAATTCCTTTAAAATGGGTAAATCAAGGCACAATCTATATTAATTATCTATAAATACTTATTACTTATACTTCTAATACTATAAAGAGGTAAAGTTGGTTTGTATGATTGGGGTAATCTCCGAAATTACTAATCCGATTTCAAAAATTCTTTCACCGATGTGTAGCATGGACTTTTCAAATGAACATATATTTTATCAAGGTACCACGCGAGCGAAGCCGCGGGCGAGTAGGCCAGTATATTTATAATTCAAGACTTACAGCCAGTTTCCAGTGACAAGTGTCAAATATGTTGCAAATTTTAATTTGTCACGTGATTTGACTATTGATTAGTTAATTCAAGAGATGATCTGCGTTCGAGAAACAATTGTAAATGTTAAAAATAACCTCAGAATTTTAATTTATTTATTAGTCAATAGACGACCTTTAGGTATCATTAAGTAATTTTTACAAAAAATTAATTCCCTATATAACAATAGTAATCGGACAAATGAAACACAACATTTTCGATACTTTTAAACTGTGTCACACTATAATTACACTCAAATTATTAGCAGAAATTTCAAAGATCCAAATAAGGTGATATTTACACCCGCCATCTCACGCACTACAATGTTTATTTTAGCCACACATCCACGGTGACAGCAACACAGACACGTGCTTTACTCTATATATACATTTCTACGAGTACACTAATAAATTCAACAATTAGGAAGGCCTTTATATCTTCACATAATGATTTGAGTGACAGAAGGCGCTAGGGGACACTTAACGGGACACTGTTGAGATGGAATAGGCTTGCCCAGCACCTAAACCATCCTCTCAACAATTTAATTTAATTTAATCTATCTAATATCTTTGCATCAATGTGGGTTCGAATCCCGTCGGAATCGAAAATTTTGATAGAGTTTTAATAATGTAAAGCTCGAATGTCGTTAATTTTAAATTAATATTCAATGGGATTCGAACCTACTATCATCAGATAGAAAGTCAATACCACTTATTACAACACTGCTTTTTCTACAAAAGTATACTAATAAATTCATTAGGTTAGGAATCCAGACAAATTCTGTTTAAACTTGAAAGAACTTTCCGAACTTTTTAGAAGACTCGAGTTTTTGTAAACGTCATTATTTAGTTAGAAGGTTTTGTAACTTTATAAAGTAGGATTTTTGCTTGAAAACACAACACAGGTTGTATTTGTACAACACGGTATGGTAAGTATGAGGAGTAACAAACATTCATAAACACACATTTACACTTAAACACACACAAACTTTCACCTATTAGTGTATAAATACTAGGCTACCTAGTGTTCTTATCAATTTGTCAATTTAGCAAAGCTTAATGGAATAATGTTATTCGACACTCTTATATCAATGAAAAAGAGCTGCAAGAGATACAACAGTCATCTAAACTCTAAGTAACATCGAAGACTAGATCATCTAAATCAAGCCTAAAAGGGGTTTCCTAATGACAAAGACCAAGAAGAAACTAGAATTGAAATGAAATATGAAGGGTAGACCCAGGAAGCGGTAGACATTTATTTCAGATCTTTTAGGAAATTTTAAGATCCTTTACTAACTAAAAACTTTTACTATAAACAAAAAAAGCAAACTAAAGTCTATCTAGGTAATGCTTCGTTAAAAACCTCGGAGCTTAATCTAGGGCTTAGCCGTAGGATTGGCTCAAATCCCTAAGCTAGATATACAAAGAATAAAAATCGATTTCGAGTATGAGTTCATTTTCTACGGTTCCGTATGTAATCAAACTTATCACACTAATATTGTAAAGGTGAAAGTTTGTGTGTGTAAGTAAGAATGTTTGTTACTCCTTCATGCTCAAACGGCTGGACGGATTTGAATGAAATTTGATACCAGGATTGCTTATACTTTGGATTAAAAAATAAGTTACTTTTGATCCCAGTATTCCCACGGGAATTCAAACTATTTACGGGCGCAACTAGTCATATATATTTTAAAATCCCAATGAAATCTAGCTAGGTTCATTAATTTTTAGCAATTCAAAAACATTTTTGAAGTGATTCCTTAATCACGCCATAACTTGACAAGTTAACTATTTGATATATTATTTCTGGACGTAGCTTTTAAGTATTTCTTCCGTTTTCACAAATAACTTAAGGAACCCTAAATCCGAGCACTATACTGGTCACATGTGATACCGTCTCATAGCTCAGCCGTTGACTAAACAGGAAAACAAAAAGAGTGAGGGAGATAACAAAAAGAATGAAAGAGAGGCAAAGCTTAGGACGTCGGATTAGAATGAACGGGGGTTTAGTTAGACATCGAGGATTTGAGCTATTTTATAGAGAAAATGAAATGAAATGAAAATGAAATATGATCACGAATATGATCCCTTTATTTTCTTTCAGATCTTTCGGCAGTTTTAGACCCTGTGAAGATGTCTGAAGGGGTAGTAAAAGGTATGTACATTTTATTTGATTCATATAAAATAAATAAATAAATATCCTTGGACATTTCACACGGCGTCATCTAGTCCCAAGCTAAGCAATTTAATGCTTGTGTTATGGTAACCAGATGACTGATAAACTACATAGATACATTTTTTTTTGTAAATACATACATATTATACATAGAAAACACCCAGACACGAAACAAATATTTGCAGATCATGCAAACATTTGTCCCGCAGCGGGGATCGAACCCGCAACCTCTGCGTCTCAGGCGGGCTTTCGCCCACTGCGCCACAGAGGTCGGCGAAAATCATATAAATGAAAGAATATTATAATTCAAGGTAATACAATAATTTATTTATGAAAATATTTTATCAAATTTAGTAAATTTGATAAAATATTTAATTGATTTTTCTTAACACGCATAATGATGCGTGTTAAGAAAAATCTTTAGTAGGTACCTGTAACTTTAAAAGCCATTAAAAACGTCCGAGATTCAAACCTACTTCGATTATCACTCTCGAAGGGAGAGCTTTGGAGCTTTTGGAGCACCTGCTCCATTTACGCTCGCACACAAATGCACACTACAAACTTATAACACCCTTTTACGCCGGGGGCTAAAAATAGCAGTTAATACCTGGCCTGGATAAAAAGCCCATCCGTAGGGCACTCGTTAAATATTAACCCCTCGCCCCTCGCTGTGGAAGCACAAAACGGGGCAAAATATAAAAATGGATGGAAAGGATGGAATTACACTTTTCTTTTAAAACGCTACTTAAATACTAGCTTCCGCACACGGGATCGTGCTGGATAAAGCGCTTAAAGCGGCGTACTGGGTAAATTTTGTTTTACGAGCATAATCATAATCATAATCATAATCATTTATTTGTTTTCTCTCACATACAATACATACAGTTAAATAAATATAAATACAGGAAAATAAAATAACTTTAAAAATAAATGTAGTTAAAATAAAAATAATCCAAAAATAAGTGTCGGTTCTAACATAATACAAAGAAATGTTGTGAGAGACTGGTGCCTGAAATAGGTATTGAGATAAACCTGTGTTACGGGTCACCAGTGCCCTACTTCACTGATTTGCATAGGAAAAACCTAAACAATAAAATTTTTAACAAGAGATAGAAAGTAGAGAACTAAATATTAAAAATGTTAAGGATTTTTCATCGATTTGCTTCCCTGTAGCGACGGTAAACGATCCCGGCTGTCCAAAAATCGGGAGCCAGGAACACGTCCTTGTACTTGGCGGCCACCCGGAGTACATACGACTTGAAGTTAGTTTCTCTTGTAGAATCCAGTCGCTTCAAGCCATGAGCATATTCTATTCATACTCATATTCGTATTCATATGTATAAAAATGTTCAATTCCGGCGGAATTTGAACCCGCGATACCGGCTTAAGGATGATCGCTTGTATCAATCGAAAATTTTGGTAAGATTTTTTATTTATAATGAACCTAAGTGTGTTAACACTATAAAAATAAATTAAAAAACTGAGTACCGTACTTATTGAAAAAAAAAGACGTGTGGCACTCGGAGACTGCCGCGGTAAAGCTATTGCATGGGGGGTGTTAGGTTATTTTCGTTACGGAATATCTGGATTCGATCTCCACGCTCAAGGCCCGCGATAGAAGCTATGCAATAGCTTAAGAAGAAATTATCTGAACCTTTCTAATTTGACGATTAGTGAGGTAAATCAAGAATCGAACCCGCGAAATCCTAGTTTCCCACTAGTCTGCTCGATCGTGTTTAGCTCGCTCTAGTTGAATTAGTCGACAGCGCAATCACCATTACGTTGTGGAGATAGTGCATAGTGTATCCGGTGTATATATACCCTAGGGAGGTTTGGGCGAGGTGTTAGCGAATAGCGACTGAGGCAAATCTTTGCTCCGCGATTTCGAGCATAGTGATTGGTCAATTCATGCACCGCTAAGCACCGCTCCGCACAGCTCCGCGTCAATGGAAACGCAGCCTAATGCCGGGTTTCTATGTCGAATGTACGGATGTCCGTAGGTAGATTGTCATAGCAACGTTGTTATCTGTCAAAAAGTGTCATACATTTTGTGTTGAATAAACAACGTTGCTATGACGACCGACCTACGGACATCCGTACATTGGATATAGGAACCGGGGGTAAGCGAATAGTTCGCCCCGAACGAGATCCCGCGCACCGTTGGTTCGTGGCTTATATTTGTACTGCAGCTGACTACCCCTATAGTACTTAGAATATATTAAAAGTATTAATAGTGATAAGAAGCAAAAAAGTAAAAAAACTACCGGGTTTATCGCTAGCACATGGAAAAAAAATCATGCACACTAACGGTATCATCAAAGCCCGACTTTACCCACTGCTGGGCATAGGCCTCCCTAAGTGCCATCCACTACGGTCTTGTGCCAGTCGCATCCATTCCTGCAAGACGTGGCCGTGGCTAACGGTATATCTTTTCTAAAATCTAGATATCCAGTCTAACCTGAACTACGAATACATCCAAACTCATCCATTTTAAAGATCAGGTTAAAGGGGTTTACAAGAACGTTTTAAAAGACCTACACCTTTACTGACTCTGACTTGACTTCTTTACTAACTTGAATTATAATATGACATGGTAGTGGCTAAATGCGTGGCTCAAGCCGTGCGAAGCCAAAATAAAGAAGAAGAAGAAAGTTTTAAACTGAACTGAAACTGCAGGCCAGCGTTAATATAAGTAAGTAAGTAAGTTCGTGTGAGCAAGTGGCCAACTCTGGTGACGGAGTTTTTTGGCCGCCTAAAGGCCTCCGTCATGGCTTAACGACTTTAAAAGCCGGGACCGACAATTGAACGTGCCCTCCGAAGCACGGAAGCGCTCAGCTGTAATACCACTTGTCACATGGGTGACCCATCCAAGTAGTGACCGCTCAGAACGTTGCTTAACTTCGACGATCTATCAAGAACATCTTAGCAAGCTTCGCCACGAGCGCTTCATATAAAGAAAGAAAGAAATAAAAAATCATTTATTCTTGTAGGACCTCAAGGATCACTTAAGTTTCGTTTTACATGCTAGGTGATTCTAATGCCTGTATAAGTGAGAACCGCAAACACTAAACGATTTATAGCAAATTCCTGACATCCTTGTCAATGAATAATAGATCCGCGGTCATCCGCCCTGTTGGGGTCAACTGATTGACAGTTTCGGGGTTTCGTAAATTACTGAGCCATTTTGAGGGTTTAACGCGTTGAATTATTTAGCGCGATTGTGTAAGATCGATTAGTTTATGTCTTTGAGATAAGTTAAGAAAGAGATAAATCCAAAAAGGACATTTACCATTTCTAGGATAAAATTGTACACGACGGTTTGAAAATGTTCGTCACCTTAGAGTCGGTTTTCGGTTGCACCAGATTGCAAGAAATAATTTTTATTGTACCAAAATTCACCAGTGACGTTCCCATTTCAAGTTTCAAAAGGGATTATGTGCTCGTGCTCGTTGAACGAATCAAGTTGAAAACCGACGAACATTTTCGAATTGTCACTGTACACTAGTTGTACAACTGCAAGTGGAGGAAGGCCGAAGAAGAAGTGGATGAAGTGTTTGAAAGAGGATATGAAAGTAAGAGGAGTGAGTTCAGAGTTGACGAGTGATAGAGGAGAGTGGAAGAGAAAAACATGTGCCGACCCCACTTAGCGTGGGATAAGGGCAGGAGAATTATGATGTTATATTTTGAAATAACGGTGTGTTTTACTTTAAATCAAGTTTGAAATAGGAGCAGGTTGTATTTTCGCCTGTATGCATCTTGCTTTTAAAAGAGAATTCTTCCAATAAGGTTCCAACCAGAGGATCTTCGAAATGATGAACAGAAATGCACCTTTGAAATTGCAGTGATATTTTTTTGGTACTGCATGATGACTCTGACATAAATAAAGCATCTCAAATATTTGAAATAAAATTAAAAAGATATAAACATAAAGGCCTTTTAATAAAGCCATAGTCATTTATAAAGATTTGTTAATTTAATATAGATTTAAAGAATGTTTATTCTTGTTACTCTTATGTCAATGAAAAGAGATAGCAACAGATTTAATATCCGTTTTAGCTAAAGTAGGTTTACTAACCCAACATGCATAAGGAAGTTATATGTAGTATATCAATCTTAGAAACAGCTTAAACTCGCGCCCGACCCTGGCGAAATAATCAAGGCAAGATGAGGTTGAATGTTTAATGCTTCATTTGGTGCGTTCCGCGGTGACTGAAAACACCAGCCCCTATCTCATATGAAGGATATACGTAAACATGATGGATGGGAAAGATAATTTATATGAAGATGGTAAAAATAATATAATCTTTAAGCATGGTAGACGGTTATTGAGATAAAGTACTGGCTAGGTTGTATCAGCCAATTGACGACCTCTGTGGCACAGTGGGTGAAAGCCTGCCTGAGACGGAGAGGTTGCGGGTTCGATCCCCACTGGATGATTTTTATCAAATATTTGTCTCGAGTTTGGGTATGTATGTATTTACAAAAACATATATATAAAACTAGTATATCAGTCATCTGGTTACCATAACACAAGTATTAAATTGCTCAGCTTGGGACTAGATGGCGCTGTGTGGAATGTCCAAGAATATTATTATTAAGGGCGCGTTAGTCGTAAACCTGTTTTAAATCAAACTCAAACTGAAAATGTATTTATTCAGTATGATCTTTTATAGACCACTTTGACACGTCACAATTAAAACTATTTATATTATTAAACCATTGAGATGTATTATAGAGTCACAAACTAATAGCTGACAACACTCAATAAAATGTGCGTGCAAATTCAATGTTCTACAATGACATTTGAATGTAGACGTTATGTCGTTTGTTTTAATTTTTAATGTCGCTTGTACGCAAAAAAGAAAAACTGCGCACTATGTAGCGAACGCCGAGTTTTGGCGTTTACATTTTATTTGTCTGATTGTGGCTCTATACATCTCAATGTATTAAACTATTTATACCGTATTTTGCGTGTCTACACACTAAGCAAAACATTACACATTAATATATTACAAATTACATGTTACCGTAAAGGTCCCGTGTGTTAAATAAATTAGGCGTGTTAAGTAGCCACGGAAGTTGGGAAAGTTTAAATAGACTTATAAATAAATGATTTTGGGCGCAGAACTTAGTATAGGAGATAATACAGTCAACATAAATAAGTAGGTAAATAGTTCGTTCGTTCGTTCGTATGAGCAAGTGGCCAACTCTGGTGACGGAGTTTTTAGGCCGCCTAAAGGCCTCCGTCAAGACTTTAAAAGCCGGGACCGACAATTTAACGTGCCCTCCGAAGCACAGAAGCGCTCAGCTGATAATGCCACTTGCGGTCACCCATCCAAGTTGTGACCGCTCAGAACGTTGCTTAACTTCAGGTAAATAGTGTATCATCTTCAAAAAAATATGATAACGATTGCATTCCCAAGATGGGGTAGAGAAAAATTATTTCAGGCCTTTTAAGGCTTGCAACCTGTCACGTATAGAATGTTAACTTCTGTAAAAAAATATTAAATTGTTCTATGTCCGCTAGTATGAAAAGGCTCTGACGGAAGACCAGCGCTGGTTAACCTGGTTATCCAGCATTATGCTGAGTTAGAGGCCCTTTTTTGTAACAACTGTATTGTAAGTTCTTGTTTATTTATAATTTTTTTTTATGTTGTATTTGTTGTTGTTGCAAAAATAAAAATATTCTTATTCTTATTCTCTAAAATGTGGGTATGTACCAAATATATAAAAAAACTATGAAAACACTTTAAATGTTTACAAATTCATCAACCACTACCTCTAAACGGTCAGCCGAATATTGAACCACGGAACCACGCTGTGCGTTTTTCCTTTTTAAATATTTACACGGAACCCTGCGGTTTTGTTAAATGGTATGTACATGTTTGTTGTGAAGTTAAAGGATATTGAAAATTCATAAATTATTAATGGGGTATGAATTTCAGTAGGTTACTAGAAGTCGATTTCACAAAGCGTCGCAGTTTAGTGATGTCGATGAAAAGTAATCGATGAAACAAAATACGGCTTCATTCTAAAATGGATCTAAAGCAGATTTTTTACAATCGGATACTAAGGCTGATTCTAAAATAGCTCGATAACACTAGGCTATTGCCACTTGCTCATACGAACGAACTAACGAACTAGGCTATTTACAAGCTGCTCGCCAATTTGCTAGCTTCTTAAGTAGCCAAGTGTAACCGACGTTTAAGCAGCAATACCAATTACGCAAATTACGATCGCTTTTTGAACTCACAGCCTACGTTCATGTGCGTTTTTCTTCGATAATGTCAAAATAGATAGAAAAAATCTCACTGGTTACCTTGACAACGCTCCCTTACCAAGACAATAACTTCAATTTGTACCTCAGCCCGCCATTAGATCTCGTCAATAGGGGATGATATATTAACATCCCCCTCGCAGGGGTGAGGGTCATCCCCCTTGCAGGGGTAGATGCCTATTCAGTCGTAGGCATGATTTGTCATGAGGTAGAAAGAACTATTATTTCTACCTCCCGCCACATCTAATCACAAGATCCAGAGAGCAGGAAAAGTAGAGGTAGCGTGTTAGTTATGTAATGTAGTTGATGTCAAATAAACTAAATGAATATACATTATAATAGCACACGGGAAATGAGTGAGACGCGACCGCGAGGAGTGACCACACTCATACCCAGATGAAGATTCTCCGGAAGAATCGAAACATTGTCGGTATCTAAATCGACGATAATTTTACGTGAGTAATTTCCCGTGTACTATTATAATGTCTAATACAACTCACGATAGTTTTGAAAGTGTAAATGAATATAATTGAAAATTTAATCTAAACCAAATCGTTTCCTCACGATGTGAAGAAAAAGGACACACGAAAACGGCTACATTTGTTCGGGTTTCACGCGTCGAAAGCCGCGGGGAACAGCTAGTTCTATATATTTATCTTTTCTTATCGCTATGTGTTTCAAGTATAATTTTAGGTCAAAATTATGTAGGTAAGTGTTTTGTCTTTACCAATGTATGACTACAAACATTACAACTCGTTATATAATTTTTGTTATTCATGTCCTGTCATTTGTTGTATCCTTTCAAGCATTTCACGGCCTACGCAAATAGCAATAAAGAGCATTTTACATTAGCATCTGATTTCCACTGATGTCAGTATCGAGTCAGTTCAGGAAGCCGAGATCGTATACAAAAAGATTGATAGGCGGCATCGTTTGTCGTACTGCATTGTTTGCGATGCGGCACAAGTTACAAGTGTTAATATCTTGTTAATTTTACCATTGCTTTTACTTGTATTTTTTAAACTTTCGCGATCAGAACACACGATCAGTCTGCCCGCGACCACGGCTGGTGCAATCCAGTCGAAACGTCGGGATAAAATTAAAATTAAATAAAGGTAAATAGCGATAAATACCCGTAAATGTATGTTTAATCATGCTTTTACTTGCTTGGCATGCTTAACTTTGTTTGACTGGCTTCCCACTGAAGCTTGACTATTTAGATTGTGAAGGGATCGCTTTTAAAAAAAACAGCTAGGCCCACACCAGGTTCTTGCCTGATTCTTTCCCTGGTGTAGGGAGTCGCGTTGGAACAGACATTAGAATCACCTAGCATGTAAGAAGAAACTGAAGTGATTCTTGAGGTCTTACCAAAATAAAAGTTTTTTTTTTCTTTCTTTCATGATGGATCACCGTTGTGACGATATTGTGTGTGTGGATGCAACCAGAAAGGTGGGCCCACATATCAACGTCTTGGGTTCCAGACGATAGAAGGCAGCGTCGGGGTTGACCGAGAAAACGTTGGCGGGACGATCTCGCCACCTTCGATGAAGGATGGTGGTGGCTAAAGATCGAGATGGTCGAAGGGTTTGGGGGAGACCTTTGCCCAGCAGTGGGACAAAATAGGTTTGATTTCTTTAACATTCCGAAAAATGCTTATCTTATAACTTGTACCACACTCGGATTCCAACGCTCTGTTCATCGTCACTCAAAAATAGCACGAACTTTAATTGTGCACTATTTCCGTGCAGACACTCAAACTATCGAATCGATTTTAAAACGTTGTCCCCACTAGGCTCACAGTGAGCGGCTGATTGTTTGCTTCTAGTTCGCATATTTTTATTTCTGTATATTTTAAATCGAGTGTCCTTTTGCGTCAGTTGTCAGTTTGCGTCGTTTTGCTTGCCGACTCATTTAGTGTGAAGCTTAGTCGCAGCAAACGATGCCTATCGTACGTCGCCAGCTAAACTAACTTAGTTTAGCTTAGCACGCATAGTTCAGGCAGTTTTTCATACATGAGCGTACACCGCAAACTATGCCAGCTAAGCTTTCTTTTTCCTAGTTTAGGCTCGCTAAGCTAACTTAGTTTAGCTGGCGGTGGACGATAGGTTTAAGAGTCAGTCAGCGAATAGTCCGACTGAGCGCCTAATGGGGATATCATCTTAATCGATTTATTTATTCGATCGCTTACGATTATTCTCGTATCGAGTTCAACGGACTGTTTGATTTGTTTGTTTTCGAATTGTTACTTTTATGTTGCAATGTTTAATGTGTTTTTTGTAAGACGGTTTTAAAACATAAGATCGGAACATTCACCTTATATCTTTCTTCCAAATGATTTATTCTATTTCTTTCTATGCTCATTACGCAACCATCATTATGCTTTAGAATGGCAGCCTAGATTTTTAACGACGTACTTTTTGATACGAGCTTATAAATAGTTACGTTGCAAAAGCCAGTTTATTATTATTTATTTATATATCCTGGACAAGACAGGTGCCAAATATGCATACAACCTTAGATATTTTCAAAGGATCTTAAAATGCCTATAGATCTGGAAAAGAATATGTCTACAACAAGTAACCTAGCATGTAAGACGAAGTTGAAGTGATCCTTGAGGTCTTAGATTGTTACGGGATCACTTTTAAAAAAAAGCTAGGCCCACACCACCAGGGTCTTGCCTGATTCTTTCCCTGGTGTAAGGAGTCGCGTTGTAACAAACTTTAGAATCACCTAGCATGTAAGACAATACTGATCCTTGAGGTCCTACAAGAATAAATGATTTTTCCTTCTTCTTTCTTTCTTTCCTACCAAAGAAAAGATTTTTTCTTTTTGCCTTACTGCACCTAAACACAAAAATCACGACTGTACCGTGTTTTTTTTTTTGCATTATAGTACCTAAGTAAGTTCGTATGAGCAAGTGGCCAACTGTGGTGACGGAGTTTTTAGGCCGCCTATAGGCCTCCGTCATGGCGTCCGTTTTTTGCAAGAAAAGGACAGGCTAACGCTAAGCTAAGACAGGGCGGGCAACTAGTCATAAAAACGTGTAAAAACGGAATATTCAAAGCCAAAAACATTCGCAATTTTAAGACATAATTTTAGGTTTAGATTTACACAGTTGTTTATTATTTTAATGGCTAATCCGTTCTGCGTGAAATTTAATCGTTTAATTCGGCAGTAAATCAAGTTAGGTTTAGCGGTGTAGACGGCATAAATTATTTCACTGAGCCTAATGTACTGGTTATCTTGTAAATACAATTTCCATTGCATATTTATTAAAGTGAAATGATGTTGCGTAGGTTTTAAAAGCTCTGCTGTAGTATACAGAGGGCCTAGACAATGTAACAATCGATTAGCGAAAGCGCTAGTAGAGAAGTCCAAATATGACATTATATGCCTTAGATATGTCACGTGATCACGTTTCGATGTACGCTTCATAGCGAATGCCGGTTGGCTAGAGCCTCAGATCACGTGACATATCTAAGGCATCCTACTAATCCTACTATCCTACTATCCTACTTCCTACTAATATTATAAAGGTGAAAGTTTGTGTGTGTGTAAGTATGTAAGTGTGTTTGTTACTCTTTCACGCTAAAACTACTGAACGGATTTGGCTGAAACTTGGAATATACATAGTTTATGACCGGGAATAACACATAGGCTACTTTAAATTCCGCTATTCCTACGGGAACGGAAACTACCGCGGGTAACACCGCGAGGCGCAGCTAGTATGTCATAAATTTGGACTTTTCTACTATCGCTTTCGCTAATCGATTGTTACATTGGCCCTAGGCCCTCTGATGTGTCAACTCAAAGGAATAGCGATAACTGTTATGCACCTATCGCATATCAGGACAAAATGACATAAGTTTAGATACAAGTTCCTCAATAAATTTAACCAAAGAAGTATTATTACACACACACATTTACCTACGGCGCTACGGAAGACCAGCGCTTTGACAGGTTCCTTGGTTACTGCCTAAGCATCATGCTGAGTAGTAGCCATTTTTGTCATTCTTCTTGTTTTATCTTTCTCTTTTTATATATGTGTTTTCTATAATAATTGTTATGATAAAATAAAGATTGTTCTTTCTTTCTTTCTTTCTTTCTTTCTTTCTTTCTTTCTTTCTTTCTTTATTTATAGAAATATTCTAAGAAACAAAATGGAAGCTAAAATGTTTTATATTTTCCTCGACATCCGACTCTCTTGAGGATACGATGCACTGACTGAGGATAAGCTCCAAGTCACGGGATATTACTAGCCTTTGATATTATATGCTTAAGCGAGCAAGCGATTTAGTTATTACCAAAGACGATTAATATCAAAAAGACAGACAAAGGCCATACACAAAATCCTACCCCTGAAAATAGCCTAAAACGGGAGTTTAAAGTAGGCGGCTGTATTTTAAATAATATTAAATATATATATATATATATTTTTTTTTTAAATAAATAAATAAATATCCTTGGACATTCCACACAGCGTCATCTAGTAGTAGTAGTAGTAATTGTAGGTATTTTAACTAGAAAGTAATTTAAATTTCTTGAATAACATTTATGCTTTAAAGTTTCCAGGCTATCTGGTGCTGCCACCTACTTTAAACTCCCGTTTTGGGCCATTTTCAGGGTTACGATTTTGTGTATGGCCTTTGTTTGTCTTCTTGATATTAATCGTCTTTGTTATTACTGAGAGTTTCATTTTCAATCAGATGCTAGTAAAAGTGCTAGGAAGATTGGCATTTCTAAAGTTGAGATGGTGGTGGAAAAAATCGATTATCGAACGATGTTGAAATTAAATCGATCATCGAATGTTCTATTTCTAAATATCGATTTTATTATGACTTATTTTTCGAGGTTGTCTTTATGCAAGAAACTACAACTTCTTAAAACTGTATTTTTACAAAGACCAAGGCACTACAGCGACTATTTATCGTATGCATAGGTTACTATATGACGCTACGTTTAAATACTTAAAAATTACATTTTGCTTGTGGATATGAACATACGACTTTTGGATCGAATGTTCCTGAACGTGTGGAACGTGTTGGTTCCAACACTTCAATGTGGGGATCGACCTTGGACGGTTATTGGACACAAACGGAGCATTGCCATTGGCCATTCTATTCGTAACCAATGTTGGAACCAAGTTGAAAGTGTGGTGCCCGCACTAAAGACATCAAGGCACCTTCACTTGGACCACACAAAGCGGTAAGTCCCGCTTATTGTGCTTCGGAAGCGAATGGGATTCGGGATGTGACGGCGTGACGTCATAGCTCTGCAATCTGCATAGCGCTAAGAAATAACAGTACACATCCAGTGGTATTTCCTTGAGATATGTCACAATAATATTGTATAACGACGAATATTATTCGTTATTACGAATGAAGTACCAGGAGTCCACACATGACTAAGGCTCAACTCACACCAAAAGAGCATCGAAGAGCAGCGAAACGGAGCGCAGTTTCAGTGTCATACGAATTTCAACTTTATTTTCATTTCTATAATACTTATTATCGCATGAGAAACTCGAACGAGTGGCGAGGATCGTATGTATTTACAAAAAAAAAATGTATCTTTGTAGTTTATCAGTCATCTGGTTACCATAACACAAGCATTAAATTGCTTAGCTTGGGACTAGATGACGCCGTGTGGAATGTCCAAGGATATTTTTTTTATTTTTTTTATTTTATTGACTTGGTAATTTAGAAACTACTTACTGATCGTAGCCAACTTCGTTCGATATATCAACTGCGTCGCTTTCTCGATAGCAAATTATCATCAATCACTTTCAAGCTGGGTGAGGGAAATCGGATTAACTTATACGATCTGAGATAGGTCATTATCTAATCGACTAGCTTCTGTCCGCGGTTTTGTGTGTAAGAATGCAGTCAGCAGTTTTCAACAATCGGGGCGAGTAGTAAAACACAGTTAGTGCCAAAAGTAATCACTACAACCAAAACTATGGGCATATACAGAAGACTTTGAAGAGTGTTACGAGTGTCTACCATTAAGTACATCTCATCTCATCTCAGAAGCGCTCGTGGCGAAGCTTGCTAAGACGTTCTTGATAGATCGTCGAAGTTAAGCAACGTTCTGAGCGGTCACTACTTGGATGGGTGACCGCAAGTGGCATTTATATCTGAGCGCTACCGTGCTTCGGAGGGCACGTTAAATTGTCGGTCCCGGCTTTTAAAGTCGTTAAGCCATGACGGAGGCCTTAAGGCGGCCTAAAAACTCCGTCAACAGAGATGGCCACTTGCTCATACGAAGTACGTACGTAGTACATCTCACACAACACAACCCTGGAAATTTCTTGAGAATTCTTTTAAATAAATAAAGTAATAGATATTTTTTTGTTGATAGAGAAATTCATTCCGAAAGTCTTCGTATCTTGTTTGGACAGCGGATTGCCTGTCTGATGGCGGAGTGGACAGACCATCAATCATGGACTTGATGACGTCACGAGATGTAGCGTGCGACTTAGATGTAGTGCGACTTTAAGATTGGGTCCTTTTTTTTATTTACTTTGCGTTTATTTTCTAAGTATGTTTTGAATTTATCGATCGATTTTGAGATTTTTATGGTTTAGCGAGGTCATGGGTTTCGTGGCCGAGTGGTTTAAGGCAACCCGGCTTCGCGGGTTCTAATCCCGTCAAAGCCGTAAACTTTTAGTAAGATTCATCATTTATAAATTACCTAAGTGTGGTTTAACACTATACTTAAAATACAATATACAAAAATAACCCATAAACCTTTGCCCAGCAGTGGGACGATATAGGTTAGAGAAAAAAAAAAAAAAAAAAAAACCTTAAGAATACTATTATGGGACAGTTTTTGTTTTCCTACTAAAATAAGCAAAGATTTTTTAATAACATTTGAAAACAAACACTGATAAAAATAACTCATTATTTGAATAAGATTCCAATTGAAATTCTTTGAATCAGAAAAGAAGATGAATTTCGCGTTCAAATTTGAAATCGGAAACGATTTAGAACTAATCGTTCTATTTTCGAATAAATTAAAGGCAATAACGGAATAATGAGATTTCGATATTGGATTCAAACGAGAAATTAACTTTCAGAGTGTGAAATTGGTCTTGATTCTTATCCTTAAAAAAAGTAAGGCGTTATTTTGAAGACCAAATAATTTGCTCTCTCGGTTAACTTATGCCCGGTTCCTATATCCAACGTACGGATGACCGTAGATCGATCGCCATAGCAACGTTGTTGTCTGTCAAAAATTGTCATACATTTTGTGTTGCATAAAACATGCTTCAGTAAAAACCCACATCTTTACTGACGCTGACTCTGACTTTGACTTGACTTGACTAACTTGAATTATATTGACATGGTAGTAGCTAAATGCGTGGCAAAAGCCGGCGAAGCCAAAATAAAGAAGAAGAACAACGTTTCTATAGAGATAGATCGACGGTCATCCGTACGTTTGATAAAGTAATCTGGCATTAAACAATCCATGAAAAAGCAGCAAGAATCTTAGCAAGCCAACGCTTCCGAAGTAACCCCCGAAGAGTAGAGATTTTCAATCACATAGAAAGTTACTAACTAATTATACTAACTTTTGACCTACTCCAAACTTCTTGTCATTGCATGTATATATTATATATTGTAAGGGACACAATGTCGGCCATTGGGACGCCATCCGTCATACCTTTAGGGACTCGAAGATTAAAAAACTCTAGATTAAATATATCCAGATATAACAAAATTATAATTTTTGGTTCATGGCTATTCAATTATTAATATTTTTATTGTTACTCTTTGGTGTCCCACGGCCGGGCAAAGACACCTATTATTATTATTTTTATTGTTAGTCTTTGGTGTCCCACGGCTGGGTAAAGACACCCCACCTCTCCAATCGGACACTGGAAATTAAATGTACCTACATACGAATTGTGAAATTGAAATAAATAAAATATTCTAACGTAAATGTAAGTCAATAATAGTCAATAATAGTCAATAATAGTCAATAATAGTCATTTATTTGGTAAACACCTTTACACGTCACATAAAATAACAGTTTCCAGTGCATACCTAGGTAGGTATGCTTAAATATCTAAGTAGTACAGGAACATACATTTTAGTGTCATACTTGAAAATAGAAATTAGTAATTTATACTAGATTAGTTCTGTGAATAATAATATTAAATTATAAATAATATGTATTATTTGTCAATATAATTAATAATAATTTGAAATTAAAATAATAATAATAATAATAATAATTTGCCTAATTTAACTTAATGCTATATTATATTATCTGCAAATTCATTATAGGTATAAAAAGATTGCTCAACAAGCCAGCATTTTAGTTTATTTTTGAAACTGTTTAAGCTATTGGCCTCGGTAATTTTTTTTGGCAGTCTATTATATACAGCAGGGCCCATGACGTGAGTCAACTTCGATGATTTAGTCAGCCTCCGAGATATCGGTCTGATGTTCTGAAGTTTGTAAATGTAACTTTTTATATGATTCTTTTGATAGTTAAGTGTCTAAAATGAAGACATTTTGTTATTAAATCATATAAAATATATCTTTCCACTATAAGAGTGTACATTTGAATTGATCCTAAGATGCGTCAGATGAACAGTGCATACACTGTTACTAAATGTCAGATGTGACAGGTAACTGCGCACGCGCCGTTTGTATTGCTTTATGGCACTATTTAAACGTCAGAGACTCACAGTGTTGTTGTCACAGTGCAGTAGACATTCATAAATTATGTTTAATATAGAACTTAATTTAAACGCATTAAGGTACTTCTAGAGAAAATCTTAACCTACTAATTCTAGTACAAATACAAATTGTTCATTGTTTTTAACTTAAAATAAGTACAGAATAAATGAAATGAAAAATGATGATCACCCGGACTGAGACAAATATTAGCAGGTCATACAAATATTTGTCCTGCGGCGGGGTTCGAACCCGCAACCTCCTGCGTCTCAGGTGGACTTCGGCCCCCTGTGCCACCGAGGTGAAATTACCTTCTGCAAAATGTGCGCGTTTTATGTATTTAGGATTGCTTATACCCTGGATTAAAAAATAGAAAGAAAGAAAGAAAGAAAGAAAGAAAAGGTTTATTGACAACACACAAAAAAGGTACAAATCAAAAATACAAAGACAGAGCTTAAGGCAACAAATATTAAAACAAAAACGTACTTAGGTAACTAAAGTACAGTGTGTTTCACAAGAACGTGACCCTTATAAAAAAATGTATTCGAGACATTTTTGCAAAACAAAAAATACTAGCAGGTAGCCCAATGTTTTGCCCATGACGCAACAAACAAACAAACTAGTTCTCGCGTTCACTTCGCACAGGGCACACGCTTCCCGAGATGAGTGCCGCGTAATGCTTTCCGCTATGACGCAGTGTTCCTTTGTTCTCATCCCAAAGGACCCAAAATGTCACGTGTTCAGGCAGCAAAGTATATGAAAAAGTCAAAGGCGTTCGGGACCAAGTGGGTGAACCGATATTCAGTAACAAAACACGTCGATGACCTACCAGAGCGTGGTACAACAAGAAAGACGTCGTCCGCCGAGGATAAGCGGATCACTAATCTATTTTTGAAAAATCCACGTTTATCTTTGCGATCCATACAAGTAAAACTGTCGAAAAAAGGGCTAAAAATATCTCTAGCTACAATTAGAAGACGCTTAGTAGATATTAAGTTAAAATACCGAAGCACATTGAAGAAACCGCTCTTTCACAAAAACACGTTGAAAAAAGAATGGCGTGGGCACAAGAAAACAAAGATCGCGACTGGGACAAGATAATCTTTTCAGACGAAGCTTCGTTTTGGGCAACTAGTATCACACCTCGTGCTTGGTCAACTGCTGATAACAGACTTGTCGAACGAACTGTTAAACACCCGGTAATGGTGCATGTTTGGGGATGCTTCTCAAAACGTGGTTTTGGCAATTTGAACTTGTTTACTGGTTCTCTGAATGCTGTAAAGATGAACCAAATATACCAGAAAGCATTATTAGCATCGGCCCGAAGGCTGTTCCCAAGCCTAAGTGAATCATGGATATTACAAGAAGACAATGACCCCAAACACCGAAGTCGCCTATGCACCGCCTGGAAACTAGATAATGGCATCGAGGTTTTGGATTGGCCCTCACAATCTCCTGACGCAAACCCAATTGAAAACGTTTGGGCGTTGATGAAGCTTAAACTTCGAGGAAAAAAAACCCCAACTGCCGCCGAGCTTACTCGCAATTTAAAGGCCATATGGAAGTCATTATCCCGTGAATACGCAGAAAATTTAGTCGAAAATATGCCACGAATATGCCAGGCCATTATGGACAACGGAGGAGACTGGACACCTTATTAATAATAAAGCATCTAAGTGCATATGATTAACTACGTGTTAAAAAAAATTCGGACGCTAGACTTCATTATTTTTTTGACATATGCCGGTCACGCTCTTTTGTTACATAGTGTACCTACCTATGGGCACTCTGCCTAAGGGCGTTGTCAAAAGGTCCAGACTCAGCTTTAAGCTAGCTTCACGAGGGGGTGCCAGGTGAAGAAGCGCTGGTTTTCAGTCTGGGCCTAAAGTAGAGTGGCGTCATAAACAAAATAGATAAAATAAAATAAATACATGCATTTTATAAGAACATTACATATAATATAAGTAATAATTACATAAAATACCTTTATAGATATTACATCATTACATAATTTTAAATATATATTTTTTATTAGTTAAAAAAAAAAGAAAATGATAAAAATAAAATAAAAACCTCTGACAGTGACATTTGCATTGGCTTTGGCTGAGCATTGGTTGGTCCATGGCAAGGCAAAGTCTATGGTTGGTCTATGGTATGGAATTAATGAAAAACAATTGAAAACAATGAAAGAAAACTCAAAAGAAAATAAAGAAAGTTTAGTGTTGGAGACCAACAGGCTGAGGAAAAGGAAAAATAGGCTACTTTTGATCCCGGTATTCCCACGGGAACAGGAACTATTCACCGCGGGTAGCACCGCGGGGCGCAGCTAGTGCGTATATAAATAATCAGTAGGTTAAAATTAAGAAACCTGGCTCAAAATCATTCAAACATTCAATCATTCGAATTGATGAATTCGAATGAATGAATGTTTGAATGATTTTGAGCCAGGTTTCTTAATTATATCATTGATCGTTGAATATATTGAATCGATTAAACTAAAACAATTAACCATTCCTTAATATTATTCAATCGATTCTTGAATCGAAAACATTACCTACCATGATTTATCTTCTATTCAGTATCATATTCTACCTATGCTTCAACGAATTCCCTATTTGGAAAGAGGAATGCAGATCAGATTTACACCTAACGTAGGTAAGTCTCTACAAATAAGCTTTAGTATTCTAATCAGATTGAATTATTGAATTTCTAGGTACCTACATAAATTAGGTAAAAAAGAAAAAAAATTAAACACATTTATTTTAGTATTATTTATTTATTCTTATAAGATTACTACTACTACTACCACTTTTCTACTTAGGTTACTATTTCTCTATTAATTTTTGTATTTTTGATATAATGTCTTTTGTAATTATATAAATATCATCAAAAAGCATAGTTTTAACAACATGTTGTGCACACAATTCAGCTTTACATTTACAAATCGTATCATCTGAGGTGTCGAACATATTGGCATCATAAATTTCAATACGTATTAGCTTATATCCCTGTGTTGGTTTCTTTATGAATGTATAGTTGGTTGAAGAAACACCATCTTGAACATGTCGCTTGCGGTGCTCTTCATTCCGCTTGTTTAGGTCTGCATCACTTACAGTTACGAAGTTGAATAAGTCTTCAGAGTCCTAAAAATAAGAAATGCATCGTTATATATTAAATAAAATAAAATGAATACTTAGGAACTAAATTATTCATTAGCTATGTACTCACCGACATTTATAGAAAACGTTTATTTTCTTATACAGTGGAAGAAGCGGCTTGTCTTGACGACAGGAATCCAAAATGATTGATTTCTGATATTTTTCCAAGGAATTTATAGGTTTTTGATTCTGATAAATGTTCTGCATTAAGTTCAAAATCGAGGCAATCTAAAAAATGTTTTCTTTGCTTTAGTAGGTACCTGATGCTACTAGGTAATGTGATTCGACACCGCTTTGTCACATTCCTGAGCATCATTTGTTCTAACAAACTTTTTAGCAATCAAAGCAAAACGTCAACTACATAACTAATAATGACCAACGACTTCGGTTGTGGTTATGTTTTAATCAAATTATGTACTTAATAACATAAAAATACTGTCAACCAAACAAAACTCATAGGAAGGGTTGAAGGGATAGAAGGGTTGTCGATTAGAAGAAAAGAATAAAACCCTGTTCGATGTTCGCGTCTCTATACCTACCTACTAACTCGCTACTAGGTAGGTACCTACCTAGTTGGATAATTTCACTCAACTGCTCATACGGTTTCACTCAACTGATTTTTTTTTGAAATTAAGGTGTTGTTTCATTACCATTATATTTAGTATTAGCAGAAAACACTTTTCAAATGAAAAAAAATTATCAAAAAAAAAAAAAAAAAAAATTTCATTCCGACGGGATTCGAGGGGGCCTGTAGATTGCACTAATCGGTGCTTTAACCGAAGTTTTAACTTATCAATAATTTCATCCCGACCTAATAGGATTCCGTGACCGAACGGCAAGGTAGACCGGCTTGAGAGTGATCTTATATCGTACGGATTCGAATCCCGTTGGAATCGAAGATTTTGATATATATTTATTTTTCATTTGAAAAGTGTTTTCTGCTAATACTAAATACAATGTTAATGAAACAACACAGTGTGGTTTAACACTTAAAAAATAATTTAAAATTATAGAAAACACTTTATTTTGATAATATATTCCAATATTTTTATAGCGAGCCAAGTTACGGTATAAAATATGTTCTTGAAGAATGCAAATCAAGCAATCATTACAATCAGAGATCATATTCAAATCTTATCGTAGTGTTAAAAAAGTCAGCATTTTTCTTAGTGTGCATCTCTAGTTTTCCAAATACGGAAACAAACGTCACATGGATTTGAGACTATTTAAGCACAATTTATCTGGATCATCCCACACAACACCTTCCCGAGGGACAAGCAACACAAGAAATCAACAGCAAACAACGAAGTTTTTTTTATTAAAAATGTAAGTACTTACCAACATTATTCTTATCCATCAATCAATTCAATCACAGTCAAACATTAATTAATTCAATTACATACTCAATTCATTTAATCTATCATTCAATTAGGTAATCTAAATTCAACATTATTCTAATCCATCAATCAATACAATCAAGTGTATTAACATTCAAACATTATTTCTTATGTATCGTTTTAATTCAATTGGTAACACAATCCATTTAATTCTTACCTACACTTAAATGTTCTATCATTCAATGTTCGATTCTCCCACTCTATTAAAAGTAAACTGTCTAAGAAATTAACTACAATATATATATTTTTTTTTTCTCTCCAGGTCGAAGCATCATACTACCGCCGACCTCTTGTTTCCTTCCGAGGATGAAGCTACGGATTTGGAAATTACTGAAAAGCCAAGGAAGCGATCATCAGCACCCGAACCTGTCACTGTTGCGGGGCCATCGAAGAAAAAGCCGAAAGTGAGACCTGTTCCAGCCGTCGTGAAGCCAACAGCACGTGATCTTTTTGGAAGCGATAGCGATGATGAAGTTGAGCCGAAACCTAAAGGTAAAAAGCCTGCACCAATGTATTCGTATTACACGAGACGATTGGCTAACGGTCACTCTAGACAAAGTGATGAGAATAAAGAAGGGTCTCATTTCATAGAATTTAAATTATTCAAAACTGACGAGATCGAGAATATTCAACCAGTCAATAGATGGCGGCATTCCGTTGTAACTATAAAAAATAAAATAAATATGGATAGCGACACCTGGCGTGTCATATCTGAATTGATGGCAGTTACCAGAAAGGATTTTAAAAACTGCCCACCAACATTTATCAGTCAGTTTTATTGATTTGTGGTTAGATTTTATGTAAAAAACATTATTGTACCATGTAATCAATCGATGTTATCAAACTATGTAATCAACCTATAATAAATAACCTTATAATCAACTCATGAAATTAATCTATGTAGGTACCTACTCGTTATAGTTATTATAGGTACTATTTTCTTTTCCATGTATTAACCTATTATTTAATTGTAATCAATATAATATAATGTAACCTAGATTTAAGTTAGTTATTAAAATAAAGCGCATTCCTACTTACATCAAATAATTATGTCATTGTTTTTTTTTTCTTTTTTTTCAGTCTCCTCTTCTCTAAGAATTATCCACTGCAAACATTGTGGTGTAGATATACTAAGAAGTCGATATCAATATCATATTAGAACGAATTTACATAAGTCGAATTGTTTATTGAAAAGTAGTTATGATAATGTTGATATTATTGCTACTGCATTTAGAAACAGAATAATGACTTATCGTTTAAATCCATCGCAGAAAGTCGAGTACCTCACAGTTAAGGCGTTTCTGCAGGATAATAAACAAGTTGTTTGTAAACTGATCAATGAATCTTTATTGAAAAATCATTGTATTAAAATGAACTACGAATTGTTTGCTAATTTTGTATTATGTAAATCAAATGAGCAACAACTAAAGTCATTTAATACAAAATATGAAATAATTTACCAGAGTACTGACATAGATGAAAGTTATTACAATATAGTTGACAAATTAAAATATAAATTGTCAGAATTTGAACATGGTGAATCTGGATGGTCTTTTCTTTCCGTAAACCACTTAGAAATTAATATAAATAAATATTCTCCTTTGAGAGGTGGGAGTTATGTGGAATTACCTCCAATTATAAGAAATTCTAAAAGTTGTATAAATGTGAAAAACTCAGATGAAAACTGTTTTCTATGGAGTATTGTAGCAGGCTTGTTTCCAGTTTCTAAAAACGTATGTAGGACAACCTCTTACCCACATTACTCACAAGTTTTAAATATAGAAGGTTTATCTTTTCCACCTTCAGTCCAGGATATAAAACTATTTGAAAAGAATAATGATGAAATAAGTGTGAACATATATGGATTGGATGATAAATATGTTATAACAGGTCCTTTGTATAAAACAATGTATAAAAAGTTAAACCACTTTAATTTACTATACGTGGAAAGTAAAGGCAAATCACATTATTGTTTAATCAAGGACTTGGTACGATTAGTTCGGAAACAGGTGTCATTGAATCATAATAAAATGTTTTTATGCGATACCTGTTTACAGTTTTTTTCAACTGAAATAAAACTTTGTACACACACATGTTCCAATGTGCTAACCATAATGCCTGAAAAAAATAGTTTCCTTAAGTTTAAGCATTATGAAAGACAACAAAAAGTAAACTTTGTTATTTATGCTGATTTTGAATGTTTGTTGATTGATTGTACTGAAACTAAAACTGAAAAAACAAAACTAAATACGATACATGTACCATCATGTTTTTCTTATTACGTGTGTTGTTCTCATAATACGACTTTAAATAAAGTAGTGTCGTATAGAGGAAAAGATTGTGTTAAAGTATTTGTCGAATATTTATTGAAGGAAGCCAAGTACATTCATAATATTCTGTACACTAAACAATTAATGACTCCATTGACTGAACAACAGGAACAAGACTACGAACGATCCACATCATGTTACATTTGTAAACAATTATTATTTGATGATAAAGTTCATGATCATGATCATATTACGGGTAATTATAGAGGGCCGGCTCATTCACATTGTAATTTAATGCATAGAGTGTGTCCATTCATACCCGTAGTGTTTCATAATCTGTCGGGTTATGACTCACATCTTTTTATTACTGAGCTAACAAAACATGATGGTGATATTAAAATTATACCTAAGACTAAGGAGTCATACTTAACTATCACAAAATACATTGAAACAAATGACCGAGCTCATCCAATTCAAATTAAATTTATAGATTCTTTTCATTTTCTTAGTACAAGCTTAGATACACTAAGTAAAAATCTAACGGAAAAAGAGTTTCCACATCTGACATCTCAATTTAATAATGAGTTACAATGTAATTTATTAAGAGAAAAAGGAATTTATCCTTACGAATATATGAATTCATGGTCAAAATATGAAGAGTTGGAGCTTCCTGACAAAAAACATTTTTATAGTACTTTGAAAATGGAAAATATATCCGACGAAGAATATGATCGCGCAAAAGTAATATGGCAAAATTTTCATATTAAATCTCTTGGTGAATATACGGATTTGTATGTTAAATGTGACGTGTTGATCTTGTGTGATGTTTTTGAAAATTTTAGAAAATTATGTTTACATTTTTATAATCTTGATCCAGTTTATTATATAACATCACCGAGTTTGAGCTGGGATGCTATGTTGCTTTACACGAGTGCAGAATTAGAATTAATTACCGATTTAGAAATATATCAATTTGTCGAACGAGGAATACGTGGAGGCTTAGCACAATGTTCATACAGGCATGCAATAGCTAACAATAAGTATCTACCGGCTTTTGATGACACAAAACCAACACAATATTTGATATATCTCGATTGTGTGAATCTTTATGGTTATGCTATGATGAAAAAAATGCCTATTTCAGGGTTTAGACTACTATCATCTGATGAAGTGAACAATTTTAATGTAATGAGTATAAAAGATGATGCCAATTATGGGTATATTTTAGAAGTTGACTTAGCTTACCCTGACCACTTACATGATTTGCATAGTGACTTACCTTTTGCTCCTGAAAAACTTATACCTCCAGGAGGAAAGACATCAAAATTAATTGCAAATCTTTATAACAAATACAATTATGTGATACATTATATCCATTTAAAGGAATGTTTAAAAAATGGGCTTGTTTTACTCAAAATTCATCGTATATTGAGTTTTCGACAAGACAATTTCTTGCAAAAATATATCGAATTGAACACTCGGTTACGTCAAGCTTCAACATCAGCATTTCAGAAAGATTTTTTTAAACTTTTTAATAATGCAATATTTGGTAAGACTATTGAAAACAAACGGAAACAAGTTGATGTTAAGTTAGTTACTTGTTGGAATGATACATTTAATAAAACTAATAAGCATCTTGAAGCTGAAAAGCTTATTAAAAAACCAAATTTAAAAAGTATTTCAATTTTTAATGAAAATTTTATTGCTATACAGTTAAATCGTGAAAAGATTTATCTTGATAGGCCGATTTATATTGGATTTTCAGTATTAGAGTATGCAAAACAACATTTATATAAATTCCATTACGATGTTATGAAAAGAAAATATAATGATAACATAAAACTTTGCTACACGGATACAGATAGTCTGCTTTATATAGTAAATACAGAAGATTTTTATAGAGACATGAAAGATGATTTAGCTCAATTTGATACCAGTAATTTCAGCAACGATAATCCTTACGCAATGCCAAACCTGAATGCCAAAATACCTGGTTTATTCAAAGATGAACTTGGAGGTGATGTAATCACTGAGTTTGTTGGCCTGAGAGCTAAATTGTACAGTCTTATTTCTGTAAAAACTAAAATAACAAAAGCAAAAGGTGTTTCAAAAGCAGTCACTTCAAAATTGAGCATAGCTCAGTATGCGAATACGCTATATAATGATACAAACTTAATATGTAAACTGAACATGATCAAATCAATCAAACATACTTTGTATTCACAAGAATTATACAAACTCGTGTTGAATAGGAATGATGACAAAAGACAAATCCTTTCAGATCAAATACAAACGATACCTTGGGGTCATTATAAATCTGTATTCCAAAATTTTTAGAAAGTAGGTATCTTTTTAAAAGTTGTTTAATTAGTGTAATTATATTAATGTATAGTTTAGAGATTTTGTAGTTGAAAAAAAGAATACAAATGATTATTATTAAGTATCTACTATAGATTTATTGCCAGATATGTAACTAAGTTTTAATGATAATAACTAATCGTATCTACCTACCTATATTTATGTAGGTACCTATATATTTACATAATTATATTTGATTTAATTTACTTAAATATAATTATATCTCCATTATGAAAGAGTTTCATTTTATGATAAGAGGTATTTATTTCATATCCACCTTATAGGATTATATAAAAAAAACATCAGATTCTTCTCAGATTACATTATAATTATGTATAAATTTGAACGATGAAAATACTTACTTAGCAATATTTCTTGTAAGTACCTACTCAAAACTAGTTTCGAACTGTTAGTTAAAATAGTATAAATGTACATGTTAAGTTGTTTTTTAATTATTAGGTAAGATGAAGTTGATTAAGCAACCCATATCGCTCAATATTAATAATATAAAATTAAGTGACTCCATTCATCACATCAGACATAGCGCTTTATTACCAAATACCATTCGCTGTATAATATGTGGTCCATCTAACTGTGGTAAAACGAATGTTATGATAAGTTTACTCCTACATCAAAATGGAGTCAAATTTAGAAATCTATATCTTTACTCTAAAACTTCTTTTCAACCCAAATACCGTTTCTTGACTGAAGTATTGAAAAGAGTACCACAGATAAATTTCTATGAGTTCAATAATGACAAAGATGTTATAGCTCCAAGTGAAGCTTTAACCAATTCTGTATTTATTTTTGATGACGTTGCCTGCGAAAAACAATTAAATATACGTAATTATTTCTCTATGGGTAGGCATAAACAAATAGATTGTTTTTATTTATCTCAAACCTATTCAAAAATTCCTAAACAATTGCTACGTGATAATGCTAATTTTCTTTTAATATTTAAACAAGATGATATAAATTTAAAGCATATTTATGAAGAACATGTAAGTTCAGATATGTCGTGGAATCAGTTCAAAAATGTTTGTAATACAGTTTGGAGCAATCCATATAATTTTGTTTGCATTAACAAAGATTCTTCATTAAACAATGGAAGGTATCGAAAAAAATTCGATGCTTTTTTTTATTTTTAGTAAAGATATAAATATAAGTAATCCATAAAAAAAATTAGTATCCTAACTTCCATCATTGAATACAGTATCGAGCAATAATATGGAGGAAAAAATTAAAATAGAATTAATTAAGTCTGCCGACTCCATTAAAAATAAATTAAAACAGATGAAAAACCAGGAACATGAAATGAATTTATCAATGAATAAAATGCTAAAGCCTGTCTCAGAACCTCTTCAAACCCTATTGAATTTTAAAAATAAATCACTGGTTAATGAATGCATGGAAAATGAGAGCAATTCGGAAGTAGTTGAAGCAGATGAAAGCTATACAAACTCTTCTACTAAGGATGATGATTTTTTCGATGCAGATTTAAATTTTGCAAACACTCCTAAAAATAAAGGAAAAAATGATAATTTAGAAATTTCATTAGAAGGTGAAGACGTGTACGGTATTTATGATGGTCTAAATGTACCATTTGGAATAAGGACTGAAAATTCAAACTTAATGATTGGCAACTCAGTGGTATCATTTTCTAAATTAGGAAGTTTGGTTAAGGGTAATTTATTGGTTAAAATCGGAGATAAAACTTACAGTCTAACTCCTGGTCTGAAAGAACTTTTACTACGAAAGAAACCTGATTCAAGGTTGATAACAAGCAAAGATAAACTTATATATAAAGATATATTACTTCAAACAAATGCGCATAAGAGAGATTTTAATCCTGGAGCTCAAATAAGAGGTGATAAAGGAGTCAAATACCGAGATATAATCAAACCCTTATTTTCTGAGGCTACAGATAGTAAACCAAAACTTGGAGGTAGCTTACCGAAACTAAAGAAATATAAAACTCACACTGACTTGGTTTATTGGGACGATCCTAATGAATTAGTTGAAAGGTTAAAATTATTAATAGCTTCAAGAGATGCTGGTAACACAAATCATGATAATGAAATTTTATCGATAATTGAAGAGTTGAAAGAAGCCAATATAATTAAGGTATAAAATAGATGTAGTATGTAGCTTTTATTTTAGTATTACAGAATCATTCATAGTGATCATTTACTAATGGTTACCTTGTGTTGATACTATATTATTTTTTTATTAAATTCATAAACTTCATTAACATTTGGACGATTAATATTTATACATATAGATAAACAAATAAAAAATATAGAAAACATCTAAATATGAACAAAGTCGATGTTGTAAATGAAATTCATAAAAATGCGAGGGTAAATTTTCCACGAAGAAATGTCATTATGAAAGATATTGATGATCTATGGCAAGCGGATTTAATTGATATGCAATCGATTTCTAAGCAAAATAAAAGCTTTAGATACATTCTTTCTATTATTGACACGTTTTCGAAATACGCTTGGAATTTTCCTTTGAAAAGTAAGAAAAAAGACGTTGTATATAATGCATTTAAAACTTTGTTAGATAAAGGTAGAGTCCCTAAAAATTTACAAACTGATAATGGAACAGAATTTTACAATAATAAATTTAATAATCTTATGAAATCATATCATATTAATCACTATTCAACCTTCTCAACAAAAAAAGCTTCAATAGTAGAAAGATTTATCAGAACATTGAAATCTAAATTATATAAAGAATTTAGTTTACAAGGTAATTATAATTGGATAAATAATACCCTTAATAATGTTACATATGAATACAATCACACCTATCACCGAACCATTAATGAAATTCCAGCGAGTGTTAATAGTTTTAACAAAAACCTTATATTAAAAAGATTTCAAATGTTGGTAAAAAGAGTTAATATAAAGAGGAACTTTAAAGTGGGTGAGTATGTGCGAATCAGTAAGTATAAAGGAACATTTGAAAAGGGATATACACCCAACTGGTCGTCAGAAATATTTAAAATCCGAATAATACAAAAAACAACTCCCTTCACTTATTTAATTGAAGATATGAGAGGTCAACCCATCTTAGGAGCGTTTTATGCTCAAGAGCTTCAAAAGACAAAACATCCTAATGTATACTTAGTCGAAAAGATTCTTAGAAAGAAAGGAAGCAAGATTTTAGTAAAATGGTTAGGTTTACCCTCTACTGAAAATAGCTGGATTAATAAGTCAAACATATTATAATAAAACATTATAAAGCAAGAAACTTATCCATGTCTAATCAGTGTTATGGTGTGTTTTGGTGAGAGTAGTCTTCTCAATTGGTTAATAAATAATTTACCATTTGAATTACATTTACCAGGATACAATTATTGTGGGCCTGGTACTAAATTAAATAAGAGACTTATACGTGGCGACAAAGGTATAAATAAATTAGACGAATACTGTAAACAGCACGATATTGCCTATCAAAATTCATCAAATTTAAAAGATAGACATAAAGCAGATTTCGTTTTACTAAAAATGGCAAAGAAACGTGCAACTGCTTCTGATGCGAGTGTAAGTGAAAAGGTTGCAGCTCATATAGTAAATAAAACTATGTTAACAAAAATTAAAACTGGTGCTGGTTTAAAGAATCATGACTGTAAGCCTTCAAGAAAAAATATGTTTGATTTAAAAAAAAAATTCAGGAATGTAATTACTAAAACAAAAAAACATATACAAAAATTAAAGCCAAAATGCAAGAAAATGGCTATAGAATTAGCTATGGCTGCTGCTAGAGAAATAGTTGATGATTCACAAGTAAAACTTCCTCGCATTATTCCAATACCAAAAACTGGTGGAGTATTACCATTAATACCTATATTTGCGGGATTATCTGCTACTGGAGCCTTAGCAGGTGGTGCAGCGGGTATTGCTAAAACTATTTATGAATTCAAGATGGCTAAAAAGCGTTTTGCAGAATTGAAGAGGCATAATGAGAAAATGGAAGCTCTTTGCATTGGAAAGGGATTACATCTTAAACCTCATAAAGATGGTCTCGGAATTTATGTATCGAAAGAAAAAAACTAAAGTATCGGCTACCCAATCGTCCATTAACTAACTTAGACATTTTGAAATATGGAAATAACATCCCCTATTTTCGAGGAGTCTTTATGAAGGATGAACTCCCAATACGACCTTTTAAAAAAGAATGTGGAGTTATTAATTTAGATGATTCTAAAAATCCTGGTTCACATTGGGTAGCCTATATAAAATATAATGATTATATAGAATATTTTGATAGTTACGGTAATCTTAAGCCTCCAAAAGAATTTATACGATACTTAGGTTCGAAAGTAAACTATAATTATGATAATGTACAACGTGACCACCCGTTTAATTGCGGGCATCTTTGTTTAAGCTTTTTAAATAATTTTTGGAGTGGGCAGGGGATAAATAAACAAGATTCTCCAGTATAGTTCAGTATGTTAGCATGTCTATAACGGTTACCATCTCTGGAAATAAATCAGAATTGACTTCCTACTTTCAACAGCCCTTGACTTTATCTCAACAATACGAGTGCGGTTTGCTATATTTTTCAGTAACAAACTCATTAAAAAATATTCATAACAAACAGAGTAATATTCTGCCTGTGGTTAGAATTGAATGTGATCTAGTGTACGGTTCTTACTCCAACGGATTACCAACTCATATCATTCACGAATTTGTATATAATACTGCTGCAAGTAATTGGTGCATAGAATCACCACAAAACGTTATTTATTTTTCTGTAAACAAAAACCTCATTCCATCTATATCTATTAGGATTATTGATCAATTCGGTTACTGTATCGATTTCGGAGAAGCACAAATTGAGCTACGTCTTCATTTAAAAAAGACGTAATGATATTGTATTATAAAAACCCACCAGTTGGAATAAAGCGTCTTATTTCTTCAAAGGCATCTAAGGTGCAAAGACGTGACAAAAGAGTGAAGAAATTGACAAAGTCAAATAAGGATTTTCTTAAGGCTCTTGGCTTCCAAACATGAATATATTACAGGTTACTGAATTACCACACTTTGATACTTCAATTGAAAGTTACGAAATTCATTCTTATAATCCCTACAATAACAGCTTCAGAGAAAACGATGAAGTCAGAATCCCCATACACCAACAAGATATTTATGTCCTACCATCAGCCAGCTCAATTTACATCGAAGGCGAAGCAAAGCTCATCGGAAAAGATGGGAATCCGATCAAGAAAACTGTTTCGTTCACTAATAATCCTATTATGTTTCTGTTTCAAGACATCAGGTACGAAATAAATGGGATTGAAATAGATCGCATAAAAAATTCTGGGATAACGTCATCTATAAAATCATACATTTCATTAAATGAAGCAGAAAATAAAGTTGCAGCCTTATGGGGTTGGAACTTAGATGGGTTTAAAAGTGATGGTCATTTTAGTGCTGTAATACCATTAAATAAGATTTTAGGGTTTGCTGAGGATTATAATAAAATCTTGATAAATTGTAAACATGAACTCATAATGAATAGAAGCAATTCTAACTTAAATAGCGTTATACTTTGTGATGATGTTTATCATCTTCAAATTCATATACAAAGAGTTCAATGGAGGGTGCCACATATAAAAGTATCAGATCGAGAACGACTGACACTTTTGAAATATGTAGAAAAAGATAAACCTATTCAACTGGCATTTAGAAATTGGGATTTGTATGAATATCCTTTACTACCTAAATCTACAAAGCATTCTTGGTCAGTTAAAACAGCTTCACAGTTGGAAAAGCCAAGATATGTAATATTCTGCTTGCAAACTAATAGAAAAAGTAATAAATCGAAAGACAGTTCACTATTTGATCATTGTGACGTGACAAACGTGACACTCTTTCTGAATTCTCAATATTATCCGTATGAACCATTAGGTCTGAAGTTTTCTGAGAACAGGTATAGTATATTATATGAAATGTATGTCAAATTCCGTCAGTCGTACTACAACAGCCCAGTTGATCCCTTGCTCGATCTGAAAAACTTTAAAGAAAAAGCCCCACTTTTCATCATAGATTGTTCAAGGCAGAATGACTGTCTAAAAACAGGTCCGGTAGATGTACGGTTGGAATTTGAAAGCTCAATATTGATACCGGAGAACACCACTGCATATTGTTTAATTATAAACGATCGACTTGTGGAATATAAACCTTTAAGTAACATAGTGCGCAGGTTATCATGATTGCAATTGTAGATGTTCAAGGTTTCAAAACAGAAGCAAACGAATTTATAATAAAAGAAATTGCTATATTATGCGAAAAAAAGGTACAGGTTTTTCTTATAAAGGCACCGTTTCCATTTTACAATTTGACACAACAAGAACGACGACAAGTATGTTGGATTGAACGCAATAGAAAGATATTATGGAATGAGGGAGTTGTACCTTACTCGAACTTTCAAAATTTGATTACAAGTATTTTAAGAGATGTATATGTGTATACCAAAGGTCGCGAAAAAGTGTCGTGGTTAAAAAGTATACTACATAGTGATAATGTGAAAAACATAGAAGATATCGGTTGTCCTAGTTTTCCAAAATTGTATAAAGAATATGAAAACTCTCATGAACTGTACAGTTGTATTTATCATGATTCAGTATGTGCTTTAAAAAACGTTATCTGTTTAAATAAATGGTATAGAGGAAATGTAAATAGGTGGATACTTTAACTATGACTAAGTATAATTATAATTTTAATAAATATTTAAAAAAAAAAAAGTTTTTTTCTTATTTTTATTTAAAAAAAATGATTACAATCCAGCCTGTTAGAGTTATTGCAAGCTAGAAGATAATGAAAATATTAGAATACCTACTGAAATAATTGAATGAATGAATGGTGTAGAATTTGGTGTTTCCGAATACTAGAATGATAGAATGACTGAATGAAAGTATGTTGTAGAATTTGATGTTTCTGAATACTGGAATGATTGAATATTGAATGAATGAATAGCGTATAATTGGGGTGTTTCTAAAAAAGGTATAATTAAGAAATCTGGCTCAAAATCATTCAAACATTCAATCATTCGAATTGATGAATTCGAATGAATGAATGTTTGAATGATTTTGAGCCAGGTTTCTTAATTTTAACCTACTATAATCAACGAAAAATCGATCAAACAAAGCCGGCATCCGAACCCGCGACCATCAAAGTCGAGGCGCAATCCAACTCGTCAACACAACTCGGTCGAACAAGACAAGGCACCACAAAGTTCGTCTTCTAACTGTAGCACACTTGAAGTCACTTGAAGTCACTTGAAGTCGCCGACTTCAGTGGAGTATTGTCGAGTTCAAACGGCTGATAGCTGCTGTCTGTCCGTTTGTACAATTTGCAGCTGGTTTCTTGCAGATCATCTCAAAAATTTACTAAAAAGTAAGTAAGTTCGTACAAAGACGATTAATATCTAGAAGACAGACAAAGGCCATACACAAAATCGTAACCCGATCCCGCAGTACCAGATAGCCTGAAAACTTTAAAACATCAATTTTATCCAAGAAATTTCAATACTTAGTAGTAGGTATAGATATTAATAGATATTAATCGTCTAGATATTAATTATCGTCGTTTTATGTTAATTATCGTCTAGATATTAATCGTCTTTGGTTCGTATGAGCAAGTGGCCAACTCTGGTGACGGAGTTTTTAGGCCGCCTAAAGGCCTACGTCGTGGCTCAACGACTTTAAAAGCCGTGTTCGACAATTTGAAAAGATTAACCAATCAACGTTCGAATCGCGTGACAGTGTCAAATGTGTTCGTAATTTGACACTTGTCACGTAATTTGACCATTGGTTAGTGTAATGGAGATAACCTGCGTTTATGAAACCGGCTGAAAGACGAGCTTTAGGTGGTTGTATGCGTGAAACTAGCGCCGCCGCCTATTATAATTTATTATTACGTTGTCTTGCAAACAAAAAAGAATTTTCAAAATCGGTCCGCTAATTGGCGGAAGAATAGGTGAACACACATAAAAAGTAAATACATGACGATCTCTGAGGCGCAGAGGCCGAAAGCTCGCCTGAGACGCGGAAGTTGCGGGTTCGAATCCCGCCGCGGGACAAATGTTTGAAAGTTCTGCAGATAATTGTTCCGGGTCTGGATGTTTTTATATGTATAATATGTATGTATTTAAAAAAATATATGTATCTAAGTATTATATCAGTCATCTGGTTACCATAACACAAGCATTAAATTGCTTAGCTTGGGACTAGATGACGCCGTGTGGAATGTACAAGGATATTTATATATTTATGGATATTTACATGTGGAACATAGAACTTCCTCCTTATCGAAGTCGGTTAGAAATAAATATATTCTTCAACCCTTCCTAAATTGACTGATTTTCCGTAAAAAGGATCAGATATCCAGAATCATATACCTACTTACATCTATAACCACAAAAGATCACGTTTTGACAAATTGCGGTAATAAGCAAAGGGTCGGCTTTGAAAGCCAAGCAGCCTTGTCGAACCTTATTCTAGCAAGTCAGGAAGTTGCTTTTGACAGGGGAGTTAACATTTAATTGACTGCTCTACAAGGAGTTCCACAAAATTAATAATTTCAGGAAAAAATAAATTTAAAATAAATAAATATGATCACGACTGTATCCCAGGGAGAGATTTCTTTCAGATCTTTATGTAATTTTTAGATCCTTTTGAAGATGTCTAAGTGGGTGTCAGAGTTACATATGTCATATTTTTGACCATGCCCACACTTTAGAAAAATACACTAAAAAAATTTACAAAATGACAATAATATTCTCTTCTCTCTTATGGTCACGTTTACATAATGATTATAGTAAATTCAACGCGTTTGTTTTCATAAATAGAAGTGAAGACTGATGATTTCCACTTGTTACAATCCTGACACATATTTTTAGTCTTTTTCTTTTTGCTTTTCAAACTAAATAAAATTTAAAAGTTTAAGTGCAACAAAGTCAGTAATATCAAACATCAACAACATTAACCTATTGCAGTCCAGTGCTGGACATAATCAGGCCCAACTCATGCACTTAAAAACTTAGTTAAAACAATGTTTTTACAACATATAAAGCCTGTCAAAAGTAACTGGTTATAAAACCGCTTTGAAAGGCCAAAGAAGACTCAACGATTTCAAGATCCAGCAAATTGTACACAAGAGGCTGCTCAAACGATACGTTTTTCACATGACTTGCCTTGTGTACACATCAGCTTCTACAGTCAGCATCTTAGAGTGTTGGCTCCGTCAGATGTAGTACATGAGAAGCACTTTTGGCCAGCACGACTTAAAAAAACTGAACAGCCGAAAAATAACATAAGCTCCTTGTTTTACTATAACATACATACTGGTTGAATGTGGATGGATATAGGTGTAGAGTTATTTTGGACATATCGCCCGGAGACAGCCAGATAATCTGGATAAGTTAATTGTAGTGGGGAAGGTAGAGGGAAAAAGGCCTCGGGGACGCTCACCTACCCGCTGGTCAGAACAAATAAAAACTATAACGGCACTCAGTATTCCCTCTGCCCTGCGACAAGTCCAGGATAGAGCAATGTGGAAGAAGCTTGTCAAAGTTTCCGTAAAGGCGTTTCAGGAGGGGCACGACCTTCAGCAATGAAGATTACGACTAAGAAGATAGGTGTAGAGGTAGGCCAAAGAAAAGATGGATGGACTGTGTGAGGGATGGCATGAGTAAGAAAGAGTGCTGAGATGACGTCTGATAGAGGGAGATGGAAGAAGAACACATGTTGTGCCGACCCCACATAGTGGGATAAGGGCAGGAAGAAGAAGACTGGTCGTTATTTAACGGTCACCGTTCATCAAGAGACGAAAGACTAAAGATGAGCGGCAGCTTCCAAGATGACCACGCAGTTTGGACCATTTCGAGGAAAAACATAGTTTAGCATTATATTCTACTAATCTATTTAAAATTAGCGTGTTCGCCGAGTGGGTTGCCTCGGCCCTTCAAATCGTGGGTTCGAAACCCGGCTGTGTCGTTAAACTGTGAAAAACCGTAAATTTATTCCAGAACATCTAGATAGTATCAAGTTTTACAAATCAATGTTTGATTGAATATACCCGGAGTTGACGCATATTCAGTCTAAATAGTGAAGGAAAACATCGTGATATTAGTTAGAAAGGTTCCCACCATGGACCTAGTAAGTACCTGGACGAACAGTGAGCGTGCCGCCGCGCCGAGAGGGACAAAAATTGCAATGAATCCATAGTTTCGTAGTACAAAATTCGGTGCATCAAGTTTGGGCGATGCACGCGATGAGGAACAAAAGATCTAATGCTTTGTCTCTTTTACTCGCAAGAATGTTGTATATATTCTTCTTTGTTTTTGTGTGACTGAGAAAGAAATATACAGCGCTCTATTTCTTACTTTCTCTAAGGTCCCCACTCAATTCTATAAAAATGCTATTTTCATCGAAAATGACACTACAATAACTCCATAGGCTATAAAACCATAAAGCATTCTTTATGTCATCTTTTACGACAGCCTCGTTAGCCTAATGTATCGAATTGATGACGTCACATCTGACGTCAGAGCAGACATTGTCTTGAGAGAGAAATAACGGTCTTTGTAACCTCTTAACCTTACCAGTCGCCTATGTTATCTTGTAGATTACTAAGATATTAGTTAGTAGAAGCGCTCGTGGCAGTAAGCTTGCTAAGACGTTCTTGATAGATCATCAAAGTTAAGCAACGTTCTGAGCGGTCAGTACTTAGATGGGTGACGGCAAAAGGCATTCATTATCTAAGCGCTTCCGTGCTTCGGAGGGCAGGGTAAATTGTCGGTCCCGGCTTTTAAAGTCGTTAAGTCATGACGGAACGAGAACTATTCGCGGATAACACTGCAGGACGCAGCTGTTGGTTTGTTTGTTTGTTTGTTTGGGGTAATCTCCGGAACTACTCATCCGATTTCAAAAATTATTTCACCAATTTGTAGCTTAGACTTTCCGAATGAACATAGGCTATATGTATATGTTATCAAGGTAGGTACCACTCGAGCGAAGCCACGGGCATGTTAGCTAGTATTCTATAAAACAAAAACAAAAATACAGTGGAACACCTCTTTTTTCAAGACGATTAAAAAGTAGACACATCTCTCAATATTTTAATGATTTGTTACTTAAAACAATAATTATCAGCCAGGTTGAGTCAACCTCCTTAATCGGCTACAAGGAAAGACATGGAAAGAACCCTCTGTCAATATACTCCAAGAAAAATATCTTGAAGAGATGAATTAATTAAAATCCGGGGATCCGCCCGGGGCAGGATTACAAGGATATGATGGATCACCCGCATTAAACCCGGGATCAGGGTTCCGTACACAAACGAGTAATATTGCTGTCTCATTTTCAGAGCTTCATCATCATCCACAGTCAATAGCATCCCACAACAGTCAAATGAAGGTATGTCTATATTTCTATACTAATATTACAAAGAGGTAAAGTTGGTTTGTTTGTATGTTTGCGGTAATCTCTGAAACTACTCATCCGATTTCAAAAACTCTTTCACCGATGTGTAGCATGGACTTTCCGAATGAACATAGACTATATTTTATCAAGGTACCACGCGAGCGAAGCCAAGGGCGTGTAAGCTAGTTATATATATAATCTGAATCTCGGATATGGCTCCAACGATTTTCATGAAATTTAGTATGCAGGGGGATGGCAGGGGGTTTCGGGGACAATAAATCGATCTAGCTAGGAATCATTTTTAGAAAATGCCGTTTTATCCGTGTTTTCAGGCAGTTAAAAAACAAATACATTTTGATTTCCACAACTTACACGCAAAGATAAAGATTTCATTTGTTAGGACACACGCACACTATAAAAAGACAAAAATAAAACATAGAATATAAAAAAAGCACAGAAAAATACATCAATAACAATGAACAATGATCGCTTTTAGCGATAAGGCCGCCCATTGTACATGTTTACTACATTTTATTTTATTCTTTGTTTATTTTTTAAGGTGTGCAATAAAGAATTTTCATTCATTTCATTCATTCATTCATTCAATTAGTGGAAATATTGGTCTTTCCTTAAGGTGCCTGTATGGGTGAAACTAAGAATAGCGAAAACAGAGTTTGGTGGCCACCAAGTGCAACTTTGCTATTCCTCCTAAACTATACAAAATGAAACTTTACATAGGTATTAAAAAAAAGCTTATGATTGGTTTCACAAACTGTACATTAAGTTTTTTTTAATTCCTTTGTTCAACGTAATAATAAAATAAAATAGGCGGTGGCGCTAGTTTCAACCGTACAGGCATCTTAAGTGTGCGGAACCATCGCTCCGTCCACAAAATGAATTCTCAAGAAAATCACAAATTGAGTAGGTAGACGTAATGAGAACGGGACAGATGGCGCTTTGGACTTTATCAACCCATTGAAAGTAAAGGTAAGATTATTATCAGGGAAAATATCCATAATCTAAGTAACTTTCATTCATCTAAAGAACCCTGTTTTTTAACCGACTTCAAAAAAAGAAAGTTTCTCAATTCGACCGTAGAAAATCTCTCTAAATCACGTAATTGAAGTCTTAAAAAAAATTCACGAAAGGTTTTAATAAAAAATTTAAAGATAAAGGATTTAACTATAAAAATTTTAGAGATTTTTAGTCAGCAAAGGTTAATTTATAGTGTTTATAATAAGTGGCGTATGAGAGCAATTATCTGCACTCTCCTACTATAATACAAGACGTAATATCGTAGTTTTAGATGAGATGTATAGAGAGTCGCGAAACAGGCATTAGAATCACCAAGCTTGTAAGGCGAAACTGAAGTGATCCTTGAGGTTTTTCTTTCTTTCGATATTTCGATTTATCCAGAGATACCCCATCAGGGTAAGAGGCAGCACGGTCACTCCTTGCGGTCTTGCCTCACAGTGTAGGTTACCCTATGTTCTGATACTAGGATTTGACCCCACGACCTCGGCATCAAAAGATCGGGGTACATAAACATGGCTTTAAAATAGACAATAGGTGCACCATAAAGTTGGCTCGTTCCGGACAGAACCATTTAGACTTAAGTTCAAATTAAAACGAATGGACTTACGTCGTTCAGTTCGCAATACATTCGGTTTATATTGTCCGATCTCATCAGAAGGCTGGCGATAAAACCAGACATTATTTGGACTTGGTTTTAGAGTCGAAGAATGTACACTACAAATAGAAATATTTATTATTTAAAAATATTATCAGGACTTAATCGCGTATTGAAATCAATATTATTTATTTACCTCGACGTTTCGATGACCCGATAATATTTTTTAATATTATAAAACATATGCAAACGGGTATTTATCACGAATTTTACCTTTAATACCACCGTGGTCGCGGGAAGAGTCTTCCCGCGACCACGGCTGGTGCAATCCGGTCGAAACGTCGGGCGAATATTAAAGGTAAAATTCGTGATAAATACCCGTTTGCATATGTTTTATAATGTGTTCTGATCGCGAAAGTTTAAAAAAGACAATTTTTTAATATGTTTTCAAGTCGCGATAGTTAGATTAGATAGTTATTATTATTATTTATCTACAATTTCAACTTGTTTACATTTTTTAGTCTTATTTATAGCCGTGTTGGCCAAGTGGATTAGTACTTCGACTTTCGATCTGAAGGTCGTGGGTACATCAATGGACTATTTATTCGTGTCAAAAAATTTATAAGCACTTTAACACGAGCTTTAAACGGTGAAGGAAAACATCATGAGGAAACCAGTTAGCTTGCTAATAGCGTCGATGGGCTTGCAACCTGTCACGTATGGAATGTTAACTTCTGCCAAATGTGGGCATGTACCAAATATGTATTGGACATACCTCTGAGTACCCTTAGACATCTTCAAAGATCTAAAAATTGCATTAAGATCTGAAAGAAATGTCAACCGCTCCCTAGGATACAGTCGTGATCATATATATATTTTTTTAAAGTCAAGCTTCGAATGATGATGATTAACCAAAAAGCCCGATGCAAATTCTAACAAACCGGCACATACGGTAACAGTAGTTGTTTAACGACTTTATCTAGCCCATTCAAAACTTGTATAATCAACTGAAAGTTTCCTGTTCTGCCATAAGCCATTGTCGCCCTAACATAGACTGTGTACTAGTACTGGCTTAATGTTCCACTGTTGGATAGTGCTACTCATCATCATCATCATCATCAGCCCTTCTCTTCCCACTGCTGGGCATAGGCCTCTCTTCGCTTCCGCCACTCGACCCTGCAGTTTTGTCGCCGACGGACAACCTACATTTCTGTACCCTTCTCTAGGCCACCATTCGGTAACCGTGTGTGTGAGTGTTACTCAACGGAAAGTTTTTTTCCATTGTGTCACAGTGTAACTGAAGTGTTACTAAACGAGAATAACCCGGGGGGTGATTGATGCTTCGAGAGTTGATGGTCGTGGGTTTGAATCTCGGTTGGTGCGTCAGTGAAATATTGTTTATTACACTTTCACGATCAATAATTCATATTAAGAAATACGTGTACTGTTATTACACTGATATAATAAAGGTGAAAGATTGAGTGTGTAAAAGTATGTAAGTGTGAATGTGTTACTCCTTCACGGTTGGACGGATTTGAATGAAATTTGGTAAAAAGAGTCGGGGCCTGTAGGCATGTAAAAACGCTTTGTTTCTATTATCTTTCTATCAGCGTAATATTCTATCCTACCATTCTAACTTAAGTTAAACTATCTTTACTTTAGTGGCATAGGCTACATATAACCACAGTACGTGCTACTTTAAAATGATCTGTATCACAATATAAATAAGGTTGTTATTACGTGCGGTGGAAGCTAGGGCTACGCGATGCAAATCTAATTAGAAACTTAAGTAAGATATGGTTTGAGATGAGGTAAACATGATTACATCTAAGTAACAGTAAGGTTTGAATTAATTAAATTTTATGAAAATATTACAGCTGGTAGAAATTTGACGATCCCTGTGTCGTAGTAGGCGAAAGCCCGCCTGATACGCGGAAGAAAGAAAGAAAGAAAGAAAAATCATTTATTCTTGAAGGACCTCAAGGATCACTTAAGTTTCGTTTTACATGCTAGGTGATTTCGGAGGTTGCGGGTTCGATCCCTGCCACGGGACAAATGTTTGTATGTTTTACAGATATTTGATCCGGGTCTGGATGTTTTTCTATTTATAATATGTATGTATTTACAAAAAAAATGTATTTAAGTAGTATATCAGTCATCTGGCTACCATAACACAAGCATTAAGTTGCTTAGTTTGGGACTAGATGACGCGGTGTGGAATGTCCAAGGATATTTATTTATTTTTCTTTATTTTATTTATTTCGTAGATTTCATCGAAACGGCCTTTTTAGCCAGTCATGAAAATTTATCCATTTCAAATAACAGGATTAGCCTATTGTTAATAACAGTGTAAGTTATAACATCAAGTCTAGGATGTCTAACACATTCTAGGACGTGCCTAAACCGCATGCACTACTCAAGCTAGTTAACTAGACGTCTAGCATTCTGAAAGTCTAGGTTTCTGGTAATCGGCAACCATCCAATGGTTAGTACGAGATAATTCGAGAACGGCTGCACCAATTTTCATGGTTTTTGATCTGTTGAATTTGTCTCTGCCCTGAATAGAAGAATAAATATTCGAATTAATAGAATGAAAGCAAAAAAAAAATTCCCATACAAAATGTTCATACAATCTCAATGACAACACAACGACAGTAACTGTCAAATCTGTTTTTTTCTGTCTGTCTGTATGAATGTTCGTTCCCGCATCACGCAAAAACTACTGAATAGAATTGAATGCAGTTTTCACCGATGTATTGCCAGAGGTCTAACTTAAAAAATAAGCGCCATTTTACAGCAGGTAACTTTGACATCCAATTGCAACCCTTTAAAGGGGTAAATTTAAAGAGTTGCAATGGGGTGTCAAAGTTTGGAACGTTTTAAAGAAAAGTGCAATTAGATAGAAACTCTAAGTTTTTATGGAAAGTATGTTTTTGTAAACTGGAGTGGTAAATGTGATTCGGTGAACCTACTCCTGCCGCAACACAGTCTTAACTAGTGCGGAGGGTAGTTGTCATTGCAATATTTTTTACTCGCTCGTAATACCTTTATATTTATTAATAAATTAAAGACGCTGGCGTGACGACACAGATGCCTTCCAGGAGGAGTGGTGGGAAGCGGCCGGTGATCGAAAGAAGTGAAAAGAGATGGGGGAGACCTTTGCCCAGCAGTGGGACACAGTAGGCTATAAAAAAAAAAACTTTTATTCTCGCATACTACCTTTCTACCCATTATACAGGTGCTTGTTACCTGTATAATTATGTATATTGTAAGTTTCGAGCTCCTAAAAAATTGTACTCATTTATTTTCGTGCTAATAAACTTTATTTTATTTATTTATTATTATTTTATGTGTACACGCAAGCGAAGCCGTGCGGGTCTACTAGTACTATTAGTACTATTAGTAGAACTATACGAACCAATACTGATAATGACGGTCAGCAACTTCCGAGAGACCGCATCTAGTTAACGCCAAGGGAATACCTAAGCGATGCACGCCTTGTTCGCAAGATATCAGGTCATGTTACAAACAATATTCGGAACGGCCATCCATCTCTGTTCATTGACCTCAGGGACCAGGAAGGGACCAGGAAGGGACGAGTAGCACGATGGAGATTACAAATTGGCTAAGAATTTTGACATTGTTCTTAAACTAGACCCGAAGAATAGTAATATAAATAAACTTTAAGGTAACAACAATCTATTTTTTTTTCTGTTTTTGTTTATGAATAAATTGCCGTCGTTTGTTTTGCTAAAACTCGAAAATGGCTGGACCGATTCTAATTACTAATTTTTATTATTAGGCTAATTTTGATCTGGAAATATGTATCGTTCTGCCAGCTCGCTTCTCGTCAATGAACAGGTAGCCTTAAAGGCACCGATATGTCGATCCCGCAAAAATAAGATACGGACAGTGAAATTAGATAAGCTTATTGTAGATGGGTTAAACAGAGCTATCAAGCTCTGTTTAACCCATCTACAATAAGCTTATCTAGCAAGTTTCGTAATGAGACCGAAACTAGGACCTGTGTCCTATGTGTGAAGTATTGCAAATGAAAGCTTATTGTCAGTACGTGACAGTTCATATTCTCTTAAACCTATTTTGTTAAACTAGATTGTGGAAAGGGTTTAATTAGTTTAATACTATGTTAACTTACTTTTGTTAATATTTACGTGTCTGTCTTCATAACAAACATCTCGTAAGGTCTAACGACCAGTCTTTATCTTTGGTTTTGCATACTGTGGGTAGATTAGTTAAAGTAAGAAGTAATGTGCATATAACCTTTTCTCATAATTGAGAAATATTAACTAAACGTTATTAGGAACCGTTTTTAGATACTTATAAATACTGCAAAACGTTGTACAGACAACAAGTAATAAAAACAGGCACGAAAAAACATAATTTGGAGTAAACCTTGATCTAGAAATGGTGAAAAAATCCTTAATCTGATATATGTCTTACATTTCCGTCTACGATAATTCCATTCCAGTGTTCTAATCCCAGAACTTACCTGAAACAAAGAAATATCTAATTAATTCACCACACCACAATACGCTACAGTACTAAAAATTCAAAGTCTCAACCGAACTGCTCTGTATGTCTTTGTTAAGAGTATGGATAGGGTTTCTGTTGAGAATTGTACAGACGACACGACTTAGGGTACAATTTAGAGCGGTGCCTGTTAAAGTGAAAACTGTTTAACGCTAACGTATAAGTCGTTAAGCTACGACGGAGGCCATTAGGCGGCGTTAAAACTCGGTCACAGTACCAATTTCATGCGATTGAAATAAATTCAAGTATATTTTAAGACTTCGTTCATATTTTATCAGGACAATCAAAACACATTGTTTTTAAGGTGAGATAAGAGTGGTTTTTATTAGGTTAGAATTCCTATGAAAATCAGAGAGTATAGAATAATTACAACATTGTTTACTGCAATACACAAGAAATCATCTACTTAAATCAGAACAACGCAATACGATCGTCCGATTCAATCGTATGTAAAATCAGACCATCTGTATATATTAAAACAGCTTCGCTAGAACAAAGCGTATGTATGTATGTATGTACTGTGAAGCAGACGCCCTAATCGGATTTAGTGCCTCCTGGGGAATAGCAAGGAATAAAAGTTTAAATAATGCTGTATACTGGCTAGGTCTTAGGTTTAAGGATAGATTTGGTGACGAGACTTCAAAAATACTTTAGGATACCCACGTCAATTATATTAGTATTAGTGATTGTCCATTTCTGGTGAGTTTTAAGCAGCTACGTCCGCATCCAAAATTGGTTCTTATACGACGAAGTTATCCGCGAACAAACAAATATTTTACAGTCGAACTGAGTAACCTTCTTTGGTCACCTCACCCATGGTCACTTAGCTCATACTTATGGTCTTATTCATAAATAATTGTCAATTATATATAGATTAAAAGAATGTTTGTTTCTTGTTAATAATAATCATCCTAGCCGGTTTCTACTACGGCGATTGTTTCTTGTTACTCTTATGTTATGAAAAAGAGAGCAAAAGATTTAATATCCGTTTTAGCTAAAGTAGGTTTACTGTACAAATATGCATAAGGTTAATGTATCGATGCGAGAAAACAAAAACCTTTGATTCAATCGAAACTGCATTGCAGCTTCATAAAACATTCAATTCTTACAAAGTTTCCTCACATATTCGAAGTTGAGAGATTACTTGTATTGTATCCCTTTTGCAAGACGCTTTGCATCTAGATTTGCTTTTACAAAATGATGTACGAAGAGAAATGCATTTCTCTTTGTAAAGCTGTTTGTCTGTTTGTGAATTATTCACTCAAAGGACTGCTTTATAACACTTAATGAGTTATTTAAATGTACTTGAATGAGAGAGATGAAGCTATTTACAGGCATTGAGTACAAAGTCAAAAGTATGGAGTATTTTTAGTAATTGAAAGTAATAAGAAAATTGTTTTCTTCATGTTTTGAAACAAATATAAAGGAAATTGTTATCTGAACTAAACACTTATAAACGAAATGAACAAGACAAACAAGATAATACATTCATATAGAGAGATAATAATAAAAGTTCAAAAAGATACAGCGCCAAATCTATTGAGATTAAAAAAAAATTGCAAGACTTTATAGGTCTCTTAAATTAACTTTAAATAGCAAGAATTAAAATGTTGAATCTGTTTTTGTTTTAAATACAGATTCCATTTCATTCGTCAAAAATGTAAGTAATTACATGAACATGCAAAATAGAGCAAATTATTCCTCGTCCAATTAGCTATTACTCGTATAATAAAATTTCCACCACGTCAATAAGTCATCACATCAATCAAACACAACATTTGCATCACACGAACTTCAGAATTGAAGCGGTTTGTTAAATTAAACGAACAATAATTCAAAATGGCGGTACCGTGTTGGGCGCCAATTTGTTACAATTAGGGTTTACAAAAATGTTGTTGATTAATAATAGCTTTTTACATTACGGTTTAAATTCAGCGTCAAGAGGCGGCATTGCCCACACTTAACGGACGTTGTAGTGTGGTACCGTGTTGGGCGCCAATTTGTAACTGTTAGGGTTCGCAGAAATTTAAAGCTTTTTAAATAAAATGGAACTTATACCTATATTGACCGGACATTTTTAACCTGTTACAATTATATGAACTCTTTATCTTTAAAATTTTACTCCGTTCTAACCTTTTATCTAACAGAAATATGTAATACACTGATTACGAAAACCTTATCTACCCAGACACTATTTTTTCTTATCATATTGGGCTTCCGAATACTTAAAATCACAAAGGTCCATAAACCAAACTTACCTCTATCCACTTGGCAAACACAACCCATTCCTTTTGTTAATAAATTGCACCCTACAGCTGACAGTTATTAAAATTTATACCTGGCAACCCTACAGAACTGCAATAACGAAACGCCCGTGGTTTATGAAAGGGTAAACCGTGCGTTAGGTCTGTTTGTTCACTAAAGTAATGACAAAACTAAACGCATACTGACGTGATGTTCAGTTTTGATGTTTCATTATTTTGCATATTTTGATGAGCATGAAGCTATTCAGATAACAATGAGGGTTACCTGTGTGCCTATTTTGAATCAGACAGAGAGTTGAGTTAATTGGTTTATGCGTATAGTATCAAATAGACCAACCGGAGAATTTGCATAACTTGAAATCAAACTATGACGAGAAATCGAATGGCATAGATGACAATTATATTGACGTTTCAATTAGGTCACAGTAATTTTCCTGCGAAACAATATAAACCCGTCTGACTAATTAATAACCAACAACAGACATAATTATAGTATTTTATAGTAGTATCTGTCGTATCGTAGGTTACTAGAATTTCATGGCATCATGGTAGGTACTCGTTGCTAAAACATTTGCTCAGATAACAATTATTTGCTTTTGGATCTTAAATTAATTGTGTCTCTCTATTATTCTGCTACATTATTAAGATAGTCAATCAAGGTTTTCGCGATTTACTGTGATTTTTGCTTTGATACAACTTGGATACAATCCGAGACAAGTGTACATAATCAGGGGGCAGATCTCACAAAATGGGAGTATCGCGGGAATTCTAACGACGAGTTTAATGTAAGGTCATTCAAGCATTTGACCCGCAAATAGTGTTCATTTAGTTGAAATCGCACCACTTGCATCTACGCCACCAACGTAGTCAAATCCACTTAAAGTTGCTTTAGTTTAACAACTGTTTTTATTGCGTTAAGTTTTGAACGCTTCTTGAGAATACGCTAGAATTGAATCCCAAACTACAGTCCAGATTAACTGAGTTTATAAAGCATTAAAGGATGCAATGGAGCCAATTTCTATAAATAATATTCAGTTGAATCGCAAACTGCAACCGGTGTGATCGATTCCGTGATTATGTACTTAATTAATAGACATTTTTACGCTACCTACTTCAAGAAACGAGGCGAGGGCGAAGTGGACCACAGATAGTTACTCACACGACGACGTGAAAGACCCTGGGGCCTTACTCCGGATCAACGAAAACGAAGTTACGTGACAGTTTTCGGGGTCAGCTTATGTTGATGGATACTGAATTCGTAATAGTTCACCAACATAATTGGAACCCGAAAATTGTCACGAAACTTCGTTTTCGTTGATCCGGAGTAAGGCCCCTGGATACTCTTAAAATAAATATAAATATTTTATTTCGGACTACTATGATCCATTTGTAAAACACATCCTAAAGTGAATGTTATTATATTTATTTTCTACTATTTTCGTCACAATCACAAGGCATCTTTTATTTCTTCATTTATCATCACTTTGTTTATCTCCATACCCGTTTGGTTTTTAAATCAGCCGCCCGCTGATTGCAATCAGCTGTGATCGTAAAATGAATTTTCAATTTCCAGAATTAATTAACATTTTCTCTTACGCCATCTTTGTTTCCGTTATTCAACATCAAAAAGGAGGTTATCGATTTGACGGCTATGGTTAAGGGACGTAGTTTACAATAAATTCAATCTACTTTATCATCTTTATAAAGCCGTATTGGCGGAGAAAACAGTGCCTTGCTTGACTTTCGATTCAAAAGTGTGAGACGCGACCGCGAGGAGTGTCCATTCTTATACTCAGATGAAGTTTCTCCGGAAGAATCGAAACATTGTCAGTATCTAAATCGACGATAATTTTACGTGAGTAATTTCCCGTGTGCTAATATAATGTCAAAAGTTAAGGTTCTAATTTCGCAATTTTTTTTTGTTACGGGATTTTACCGCGTGATCTAACCGTGTTTTTAAATAAAATTATTTCTGCTTAGGTTGTATCGCGTGTATTATAAGCGCATTAACACAAGATCTAAACAGTGCAGGCAATTGCCCTGAGTTACACAAGCGATATATTTGTGACTTGTCACGTAGGGCCGTCAAACGGAATACTCATAGAACAATCATACAATATATTTAGCATACCTATAATATAACCACATTTTGCCACCAAGTTATATGCTGACTTGGTTGCAAAATGTGGTCATAATATATTATATATGTAATGTATCAGACGAGATGTGCCTATGAGTATTCCGTTTGACATACTTATTAAATGGACCCTGAAAGTCAATAAGATCTGAGATAATGTCTACTTGGACATACATTCGTGATCGTTTTATCTCTATTATTATCTATTATTATCTCTAAAAAGAGATTTTTTTATAACACCACTTAAGTAAATATGCTTGCGTGGCAACATAAAAAAATATGATCCCTTAAAAGTAATTCAATTGACTTTTTGTAACGTTTAAGTAAGTTGAAGTGATTAACCGACGGAATTGAAAAGTCTTTAAGCCGTGGTTAAGGTGCCACTCTAAAAGCGTAATAAAGTTCGTAAAATCGCTGCATAGGTATTATTATTATTGAAATCTTGATTTTTTTTATTAAGTATAATTTAAGCGTTGGAGGGACGATCTCGACACCTTCGAGAGAGGTTGGTGGGAAATCTCGAAGGACAGAGATGGTTGGAGGGATATGGGGGAGACCTTTGCCCAGCAGTGGGACGATATAGGTTGAAGAAAAAAAAAAATAATAATTTAACAGATTTAAAACTAGGGCACTTGTAAACAACATCATGACGTCATCATCATCAGAGAATCATATTTGGAACATACCCACATTTTGTAAAAGTTAACACTCCATAAGTGACAGGTTGCAAGCCCATCGACGCTACTACAAAGCTAACTGGTTTCCTCACGATGTTTTCTTTCGAGGCACTAACTCAATCGACCATCACGGTTCCTTATATTAATGTTAAACGGTAAAACCACTTTGCTCTTTCACAGTACCCCCTCACATCGGGGTGTGGACAAAAAAGCGTTAAGTTGCAACTAAGTATCTTAAGTCTGTTAAATGGCGGACTGCCGAGTTTTTGTACGTCAGCTCACAAGTTAAGTACATTAAGTTGAATTTGTTTTCAGTAAAGTTGAAATGAATGTTGGTTAAGTGAGTTTTTAGGTAATACGCTCTTGGTCAGAGATGTATAGATATAAGGGTACTTACCTATCTATAATACAGATATGCATTTATATGTGCTGATATATATATTTATATTTATGAATTCATAGATTTGGAAATCGAAAAGAAATATGTTTACTTAATTTCTTTTAGCGGAACATTTTCTTAGTTTAGATGAAGAAAGCATGAAATTTTAAAAGACTTGTTTTCTCACACACTACGAATTCAAAAATAACAAACTTTCATTTTGAACAAGTACATTTCACCAGTAAAATACATTAAAATAAATATAAAAATTCAACACTCAAAACATCAGGCAATAGTAAACAAAACTGTTATCGACATTCACGCGTATGAATAACAAAAGTTATGTACATTTCACAAAGCTCTCAAACATAAAATTAAACTCCCAACTCTACTTAACTCGAAACAGAACTTTGAACGTGCATTCGAGCATCTAACTCCATGTAAACACGCCTTAAGCCCGGACAATCCGATCCGTTGCAGATTTAAATTTAGTTCTAGAACACGTTCGAAATTCAAATGGGGGCGCGCGATTGGATTATCTGACGGACCAATCGCATGTTCGCCGCGCGGAACACACGTGCATTTAGGCGGGTAGAAATAGAAAGCTTTTTAGAAGATTGTAGCTACCTAGTTTGGACGATTTGTACATTGAAATTTAAAGACTTGTAGCATTTGTTTTAATGGGTTTTCTTAAATAAATAAGATAAAAAACGCGATAAAACCTTGTGTCCATGTAATTATTTCAATGTTTTTGTAATTTTAATTTTTGATGCAAGCATTTGTTTTTTTGTAATGAATGATCTGCCAACGCTCGAGTAAAAATATGTTTAACAGCCTATAGGCAATTCCAGGCAACCGTCTATAATATTCAAAGTTTCTTCCAATTCGGTTTACTGGTTCATTCAGGAACATTTTTATTTTGATGCAAAATTTTAAAACTCAACTCATCTAGCGTCTGTCTACAAAGATGTATAGCATTTTTTGTAACTAAAATACCTAGAATGTTGTACAGGTATAAATTAAACTTTATAGTTGAGACGTGATTGAAACACAAACATCGAACACACAAGCTTTCCGATTTACTAAGATAGGATATACATTTCTTTGTATGTGAATCTTTGTTTGCGTAAATAAATCTTCCATTACTATTTCCATTTACATTATGACATATTAAGACACTGATGGGCATGTAACATGAAGCCGCGTATCGACTGCGCGCGGCTGCCGCGCGAGCCATGTTCGACCGCGCCAAACCTACGTTTTGGTGCGCGAGCCAATTTAAAGCTCAACATTTTGATATAGCGCGGCAGCGGCGCGCGGCAGGCGATCCATCATTTTGTGCGCGGCAACCATGGACGTATCACGCCAGCGACGTGCAGCTGCGGCTTTTATCATCATACATCATATTATTCATAAGCGTTCTATTGTATCTATTCTATTGTATATATATCGTGCATTTACTATTCCATAAATGAGGTTTTAAGCCATATAATCTAATCAAATGCCGGCACTTCTCGTTATCCATCTTGCCGCGCGTCTAAATAAAAAAAAGGTCCGTCCCAATTGCGCGCGCACAACACACTGACGCTCCTTTGCCGCGCAACCAAAAACCGACACGAACTGGATCGCCGCGCGGCACGTTCGAGCGCGCCAATGTTCGAGCTGCCGCGCGCGGCAGACTCGTCCACATATTGCGCGGCCGCCGCGCGAGCCAATGTTCGATGGTTTGCCGCGCGCAGTCGATACGCGGCTTGACACTAATGCACGAACAGACTGCTAATCTGTTGATATTGAATGACACAAAGCAAAATATCGTCCTGAATAATGTTGCAATTTGTAGTTATATTGGTCGCAGTGCGACACAACTGTTGCTCTGATGCCTTAAATTTTCTTATAGCCTAATTTTTATATAGAAGAGTTCATTTTAATTGGTTAGCCAGACGTTACGTTTGTGACTTATATGATAGAGATAGCACTATAACTAACAGTGGAGCTATTACTGCTGTATGTAAAAAAGTCCTATAATATAGGATTTTTTTTACTAGATTTTTGTTAGATCATATTATGATCTAACAAAACCACATAATGATAGCCAATAACAATTTCCAGAGGTAATGTTCCTCAGATAAACTTTCGCATCACCACCAACCCGCTTCGCTGGTTAGGTAGAAAAATTACGGGCCTGTTTAGTTGCTTAAAGGTTAACTGACTCTGTAAAAAGGTTTCTGAAAAATCTGTCCAATACTCATTGAGATGTATTATACAGCCACAATCACAAACAGACAAATAAAATGTAAAAGCCAAAACTCTGCACACACTACGTAGTGCGCCGAGTTTTATTTTTTTGCGTACAAGCGACATTGAACATTAAAACAAACGACATAACGTCTACATTCAAATGTCATTGTAGAGCATTGAACTTGCTCGCACATTTTTTGAGTGTTGTCAGCTATTAGATTGTGACTCTTTAATACATCTCAATGCCAAAACTAAACTAGGTCTTACGGATACCTCTACGCTGTACAGTACTGTACATGAATTGTCTCCCGTTGCGTGCTATGACGGAAATGTCATAACTAAATGCGCATCGCCAGTTCAAACGAAACTGCCAGAAGTAATACCCTTTTGACACGCGAGATAGTTCAGAATATCTCTATCCATTCTTAATATAATATTTACATTATTTCTAATGCAACTGTAGGCTTGTTACGCTTTCCCGCCTTAACTTCTCAATCATTATGAAAGTTTCTGTCTATAGTCGACTTACGGCCGAAATTAACATTCAATCCGACGAACGATCGCAGATCTATTGCCATAGCAACGCTGTTATCTGTCACAAAGTGCCATAAGTACATAATTGTGTTGTTGCAATTTGATAGATCTGCGATTGTTCGTCGGATTAAGTATTAATTTCAGCCATTAGTTGCCAATGTTGCGATACAAATGTTTATTTCATTGTCTTAATCTAAAATTTTACATTCCGTGGGTTTGAGATGCCCTTTTAAGTATAAAAATACCTGTGTTAGGGTATCTCGCTCTTCCGATTAAAAGCCATAACACACTGTCGACTAGTCGCCGGAAATACGGCGACTATGACCAGCCGTAGTTTAGATAGGAAAAACGATATGAATGCTCACAAGAAAGCTGGCGGCACCATTATAACTTTAGTGGCCGTCGACTGAGTTGCTGGCGACCAGTCTACAGTGCTTAGTATACGAGTACCTATCTAAGATTTTCAGCAAATTAACTGACCACCGAGTGGGTCCCTGATACGTCGCGACGACGTCGTGGCAGACCGCGAACCAGATAAAGGGACGAGCTCGCAAAATTCCGCGCAGACTGGACCATATTGGCGCAGGAGAGGGACGAATGGAGAGAGTGGGGGGAGGCCTTTGCCCAGCAGTGGGACACTGAGAGCTGCTAATAATAATAATAATTAATGCCAATTTAGAGAAGAGCCAAGTTAAAAACAACTTGAACCGAGGAACCTGTGTGAAGAATGTAATGAGAAAATGTCGATATTTTTACATGAGTAATTTTCCGCGTATTATTATAATGTTTTTTTTTAAGGTGAAATATTATTCTTTGTTCATAAATAAATAATTATAATGGTTATCATGTATGTTCACAATTTCCGATCGTATCAGTATTTGTAACAGATGTCACCAGGCATGCTGGCACGTGACATATGCTAGCGCTTGAGGGACGCGTGACAAAAGTTAGTAAAACTTTGACACGTCATAAGGAAGCTCGAAGTTCTTTCTGCATAATGAAGTTGGGAAGGCTGAGGGAATAATAAATAGTTCTTGGCATTTGACGTGTTTTCGTGCTAACTATGATAGTAATAGTAATTTTTGATTTTTGTGAATACGGATGTCTTAAAAATAATCTTTACCTACGTTAGTGAAGATGTTATTGAAGTTGAAACTACTTATGATGATATAAAAACAATTGGAAACTTTATGCAAGAATAGATTTATAACTATTTTTAAGACATCTTGTATATACAAAAATAAAATATAATTCATCATAAAAAAACTATAATTCACATGTGTGTATATACAAAAATAAAATATAATTCACCATAAATAAAATATAATATTCACAAGGTGTAATAAATACAAGATGTGCGTGGTGTGCATTACAAAATGTAAATATTCTGTGAACAAACAACTGACAATAATAAGTTCGTACAAAGTGTACCACGTTGTGCGCCAATATATCTTCGCCTCAATTACATCAACACAGCGACATATCATTGAACAGTCTCTTTGCGAATCATAGAAACGAATCGTTTCCATTTCAGCTGACACAGAAAAAACGTTTCGTTCTCCTTCGAAATTGGTACCGCGTTGGGCGCCAATTCATCTTGCTGCAATAATTAAACGTCACACGCCACGCATCGGCGCATACATTGTTTCGTGCATCGAGTCGATTACGCTGATGTTTCATAAAAGTGATAGCGTTATTTGACGACCGTTATGCACCACACATTGGCTTCAAATTGGTTCCAAAATTGGCTACAAATAGAATGGCCATTGGTAATGCTCCGTTTGTGTCCAATAACCGTTCAAGATCGATCCTCACATCATGGAACCAACACGTTTCAACCTTCCAAAGTGTATGCATTATGGTTTGAATAAATACAAAATTAAAGGTTGTAGATTAATTTAAACAAATTAAAGATGGCGTCGGAATTACTATAGCGTGATAGATCAACAGTACATCTAAGTTACAGATCAAGCTTGTTATTAACGTAATAAGCTATGTGTATTTTCCTAATAGCTAATAGCTAACTACGGTGGCGAAGTTATTAAGCCACCTAATTAAAGACCTCCATCAAGGTTAATTACTGTAATTAAAAGTTGACCGTCATAAAACTGTTAACGTTTTTCTAGAACTCCAAACAAGTTCCGCTGTTTCGGTTTCTGACACTGTCGTCAATTTATTAATTGAATGTCACAGTGGTTATAAATTATCTCGAGTGGCTAGGTAACCTGATTTCCTAGGCTTTTGTTAAACTTTTGTCATTTAAATTTGAGCTTTATTATCATCACTTTTAGTTATGAAATGAAATATGATCATCATGCGGTAAACATATTGTTTTCAGATCTTTAGACTTTTAGTTATGGTTTATGGTTACTACAATAATACCATTAATATTTTGTCAATGGCGAAACTTATTTAAACAAATTTTTATCTGGTGATAATGATCAAAAACTACCTAGATTAATTGGATAAATTAATTAATTAATTCATGGTGTTAAAATTAAATGATGTCGCAAAACTAAACAAAACTAATTTAACAGCACTAATATGCTATCCTTTTTATTTCGATCGTTACGGAAGGGACGGCATCATTTTAGGTGAGGTCACATTAGTTTAGGTATGGCAGAATTGACACTATTGTCGTCAAAATTAGATAAAAAAAATAACACTACTTTTTATTCTTGGAGTACCTATTATTGCGCCCACGCCAAATTGATCATAATGGCGTTTAATATTTGTACATGAAATCATTTAAAATACCCACGGGTGTACTAAATATTTTCCACAAGCCGTATTAAGTAAGTAGTCAGTTCACATCATTGACCTTTTGAAATGTGACCCCACTAATGCCCGTTTTCGGGAATTAATCCCCAACTATCACATAACTCTGTATCCGCTAATGCAAATGGCAGATAATTCTAAAATCGTCGGCCGGCAGGCAAACTACACCAACCGCGAACCCGCCAAAACTCAGCCGTAAATAAACTTTAAGCCAAGCTAACGTATCTGACAGCACATGGACCGAGTGAATTTGTAGTTAGAAGCAAATGGTCATGTTATTTACTTTACTTAAATATTATTTAAATAACATGACCAATGACCATTTATAGATAAATAATTATTATGATAGGTGAAGTATTCTTCAATAATGAATGGTGAGAGAGTTTTGCAATAGATTTATTTTGTGTTGAACTAAGTAGATGATTTATACAGAGTCAGGAGGCAAGCTTTGCCTACACTTAACGGGCCACTGTAGTGCCTGGGACATTGTTGAGATGGAATAGGCTTGCAGCACCTAAACCATCCTCTCAGCTTTTTCATTTGTAGTAGTTTAGTTTCTGTAAATAAAATGTTTTTCAAAACTTCTAAAACTTGCCTTGGACCCCTAAATCACGCCGTAAACATCCACTTATCTAATGTAACTTAGTTCCTGTAACTCCCATATATGCCAATCGCATCTGCCCACTAGCTATGCGGGTGAGCCTCACCCACCCAACTGCGTAATCCTAATGGCAGTTGCAATCTACCCTCCTTTGTTATCACCTCTGGAAGCTAGATTAGCACCGGTTACTTACATTTCCGCCACTAATGTTTACTCTGGAGAATACATTAATAAAGAAATGTCTACCGCTCCCAGGATACAGTCGTGATCATATTTCATTTTTTCCTTCGAAGCGCTCGTGGCGAAGCTTGCTAAGACGTTCTTGATAGATCGTCAAAGTTAAGCAACGTTCTGAGCGGTCACAACTTGGATGGGTGACCGCAAGTGTCACTTATATCTGAGCGCTTCCGTGCTTCGATGGGCACGTTAAATTGTCGGTCCCGGCTTTTAAAAGTCGTTAAGCCATGACGGAGGCCTTAAGGCGGCCTAAAAACTCCGTTACCAGAGTTGGCCACTTGCTCATACGAACTTACTTACTATTTTTTCCTTTTGCATTTCTGGAGTATACATAGGTAACAAAAACCCTTAACAATTGAGATTATGTGGTCGCTATAACAATTTACTGGACAAGATAATATTAGATGATGACACCATGAACGAAGTAGCTACTTCGTTAGTTTTGTTAAACGAACAAGTGCATAATGTGAGTTGATTCAAATGAAACTGGACATTTTAATATTGCATTGCTGTCCTCTATTAAGTTGAGTTACAAATCCTGACTCCCTCATCAGATCAGCTCGTTGGTGTGCCATACATACAAATAGAAAAACACCCAAACAAGAACAAGTATCTGCAGAACAAGCAAAAATTATATTGTTTAATAATAACAACACAACTCAAACTGCAACATTCTCTATTAATAGCCATTTTTGTTCTTAGATACAACAAATTAATTACGTACTCAGATGCAATTTATTTTTATGAAATTTCACTTTTTACTTACCCTTGTTGGTAAAAAACGGCTTTACGCTAAAAGAGGGTGGAAACGTCGAAAATTAATCTGCATTAACATGTTTTTTGTTTTCGCTCGCTTTATAATGAGAAATTACTTCGTCATTTTTCAGCCAAGGATTTTTTATAGCCACAGATAATGACAAGCGTAACATTGCGCAAGTAAATATGACACGAATGTTTTAGAAATTGACGGAGCTCCACACTTTAAATGCGATTGTTTCGATTCCGGCGGGATTTGAACCCGCGATAATTCAAGCAATCGTCCTTAAGCCGGACTGCCTTACCACTCGGCCACGGAACCCCTAAACGCCAGAGTTAAATTATTATTAAGATGATTTCGGTAAAGTAAGTAAGTTCGTATGAGCAAGTGGCCAACTCTGGTGACGGAGTTTTGAGGCCGCCTAAAGGAGGCCTTTGCTTAACGACTTTAAAAGCCGGGCCGACAATATAACGTGCCCACCGAAGCACGGAAGCGCTCAGCTGATCCCTTGCCAACCTTGGTCACCCATCCAAGTTGTGACCGCTTAGAACGTTGCTTAACTTCGACGATCTATCAAGAACGTCATAGCAAGCTTCGCCACGAGCGCCTCATGTTGCTGTTTTATGTTATAAGCTCTCATAAACAATACCCTGCTATGGTCAAGCTGTAGACAATGATGGCCGTTCAAAGTGTTACCAAAAACCCGATTCTTTCAAGAAAATTGCCTCTCGAAACTAAGTTGCAACTTAAAATCACTTTTACGAGTTCAAAACCCGTAATTCCCAGGCACATCGCCATAACACTTAGAAACAACGTCACATAAACATCAAGTTGCACAGTTTACGTAAACTTGGATCTCCGTCAGCTGTGAATTAAGTTGGCGAAGTGTGCTTCAATCGGACGATTGTAAAGGCCTCTTTATGTACGCCAAATATCCACTGTTCCTTAAACATTGGTAAAATCTAGTCTTTCTTAAACTTTCGCGATCACAATTCATACTTTTAAATTAAAATTTACAGGATTTTATCGCGTAATTAACCTTTTATTATTTCCCGACGTTCAAGCGGGCGAACTGGAGTATTGTGATTACGCTCCGTCGACCACGGTTGTTGCAACACAGCCGAAACGTCGGGAAATAATAAAAGGTAAATTACACGATAAAATCCTGTAAATTGCAATTTAAAAGTATTGGTAAAAACCATCACCCTCACGAACTTTCGCATTAACAAAATTAGTACGATTTTCATCATAATATTGCAAATCTTGAGATTGAAACAATCAATCGATTTTGGGACTATCGAAAGAGCATTTCACAAACTCATGTCGACCGCCGGCCAGCGAAATGCGGTAACCCAAACTTCGGGAAAATCGCGACGGAACTGAACCGTCAGCGAATTAAACTATAAAGTAGTGCAGTGCTCTCAAACTTAAAGCTGCTTATTGTTGGCGCAAACTAAGGAGCGAAGTTGTTTTAACTGGACTTGTGCTGATTAAAAATGTTATTCTGCTAGTACTTCAAAACATAATTACAGTCATAAGCTGGTGTTTTAAGCTAGCGAGCGGGACGTGTCGTAAAGGGGTAAAAAGTAAGTAAGTAAGTTCGTATGAGCAAGTGGCCAACTCTGGTGACGGAATTTTTAGGCTGCCTAAAGGCCTCCGTCATAGCTTAACGACTTTAAAAGCCGGGACCGACAATTTAACGTAAAGGGGTATAAAGAGACTTTAACAGGAATAATGGTATGTTGCGGAATTTTTAAATTTGTAATCATCGATTTAATAGATGTATATTTATAATAGGAAAGGTAGTAGCTCAGTATCTTTATTAAACACCAACTCTTAATATTTAACAACTCATGTAGCCATTCTAAAGATAGCCGAAAGTTCCCGAAGGTTGTCGAAAGTTGCCGAAGGTCGTCCGATGCACGGATGCACAAGTTCGGAAACTCTTTCAGGCGAATTCGAATTTAGAATGGAGCCTGATTGGTCGGTCTGCTCAGTTTCGTGTTCAATTGAATGCTTTGGTTTGAGTAACTTAAATCGCGATTGTTATTTAAATAGGTTCAAAGCGATTACTTATCGTACTAGATATATCAAATGAAAATATCCAATTTAGAGCTGCAACAAAAATAAACTTATTTTGGCAGGTTTTTTAAAGTAGTTTTAGTTCAGAGAATTATTATATCATTTTAAAAGATTTTCTGAGTATCCAGGTTTTATTGTAGGTAAACCTCGCGTCAAAGATTACATTTTTCGTTGCTTTAAGTGATAGGAAATACAGGACGAGAGCTTTCTGCTATATATTATAAAAACGAAATAAGGCTCACACAAACATCAGTGTATTTTATTATTAGTAATACCTTTTTATCTTTAAGAAATTAAAAATATTTGTTATATTGTTAGTACGTTCAGGCACAGCAGGCATGAATTAACAAATTATAGTGGTTTAGATTTAATAAGTAAGTTTCAGTTATAGACAAAGCACGAAAGCAAAAAGGTACATTCTTTATATTTTTGCAACCAAACCTTGATCTTAATGCGAGCGAGATGCATCGAAAATCCATTAAAAACTACTTATAAAGGTACAGCTACCGCCATCTATCATCGGAACTAACAAACGCAGGCGCGCGGAAATTGCACGCGATTCCGCAGGTGTACCGGTTTTTGATTAATGGTTTGTACCGGTTTTAAAGAGCTCGGATTGGTCAATATGAATTCTACTTAAAGCGATCCTCGCGTCGAAGCGTCGCGCTCCACACTTGGATGCACAGAACCGTGGAAAATGTAATAATCAACGAGATGCACAGCTAGAAGTGGGCGACTCGGCGAAGTCAGGCTGTCAACAGATGATGACTGGGCAAATAGTGTGTTATTCGAGTGTAACGACTGTTGTATAGTATAATTAATTTTCGTTGTAGAATACATATTTTCAAAAATATGTTTTACCAAAGACGAATAATATCTAGAAGACAGACAAAGGCCATACAGAAAATCGTAACCCTGATCAGATAGCCTGGAAACTTTAAAACATCAATTTTATCCAAGAAATTTCAATACTTAGTAGTAGCAAAGACGATTAATATCTAGAAGACAGACAAAGGCCATACACAAAATCGTAACCCGATCCCGCAGTACCAGATAGCCTGAAAACTTTAAAACATCAATTTTATCCAAGAAATTTCAATACTTAGTAGTAGGTAGCAACAATATTCAATATTTAAACATTTTTAACTAGAAAGTAATTGAAATTTCTTGGATAAAATTGATGTTTTAGAGTTTTCAGGCTATTTTTTAGGGTTACGATTTTGTGTATGGCCTTTGTCTGTCTTCTAGATATTAATCGTCTTTGGTAGTAGGTAGCAACAATATTCAATATAAAAAAAATTTTAGGTAATTTTAACAAGAAAGTACCTAATTAAAATTTCTTGGGTTACGATTTTGTGTATGGCCTTTGTCTGTCTTCTAGATATTAATCGTCTTTGGTTTTACATAATAATTTGTCGTATTTGTCATTATATAACTTGGTATAACGCATAGGATACTTTTCATCCGGATAATTACCACGCAAGTAAAGCCGCGGGAAGATACTATTGTACAATATTTCCACTATTTCAACAAAGATGTATCACCTAAAGCCCTCCCCACACGTGTCGCACAATAAAACCGGTACAATACTGATACATCTGTAAAAGCAGTACAATAAACCGTTGCAGTACCGGTTTATACAGGTATCAACAATGCCCGTCGCTATGATGAATTGGTCGCCGGTGTAAGGTGCAATACGTTAGAAGTGTTCGAATGAAAATTTTCACTTTGAGATTATTTGTATGTGTTTGTCTATGGCTCCGTTTGTATATTGTAGGGAGTCGCGTTGGAACAGGCATTAGAATCACCTAGCATATAAAACGAAACTTAAGTGATCCTTGAGGTCCTACAAGAATAAATGATTTTTTCTTTCTTTCTTTCTTATTAAGATGATATATAACATTGTAGTATGTAATAATAAATCCAAACAACAATATGATCAATATTTTAGTTTTTCACTAGAGTTGGCTCAAATAAACTTACCCTATTTTAATTTGTAATGATATTCATAGTGATAAAAACATTTTGTCGATTTATTTTTGCCCGCATTCACTGCTGGGTATAGACCTCGTTATCCCGATATCGTTATAATTTAAAAAATCCAATATACTTTTGAATGTGCCACTTTCTGGAAAATCTTTTTTTTGTAATCTCGAAATTTTTTTTTTTTATAAGTTGCCGTTTTCCCAAATCCAAGATGTAATTGTGCCCTCTGATTGTGATGGCGGCATTTCGTCCCTAAGCCGGGATTGGCTGGATGTAAATAAGCATAAGTGGAAAATACTGCGGCCTCGTGGCGACATCTTGGCTTTTCTTTTATCCAAAAGGATTATGGGAATGTGTCGGGTAAATTAGAACGGGTGGTCTTTTTTTGTGAAAGTAAAGTTTCTGCTTAATAAAGTATTAATTTCTTGAATATTAACTTATTACAATTTTATAAACTTAAAACAATATACCTATAGATATTTAAATTGATCAACCTTATTGATAAATTATATTTTTTTTTGTATTAAAAATGCACCATATGAGGCCTTTAAAGTACAAATTTGACACCAAGATTTAGATCTGTAATATTATTACATACAACAAGATTTGGCCAAAAATAGATCTTTGACTAGAAGGAGACCGATGCGAACATAAAGTAGTAATAAAAAAATACCAGTTTCACCGGTTTTTTTTATTCCATAGTGAACTAGCCCTTATAACAGACACATTGTCGTAAACAAAGCGGCGAGCGAGTAAATCATTACAGCCGGCTACAAGTTACTCCTCCGAGTAATGTTAGGCGTAATCCGTATAACACTTGTTATACGAAAAGGCTGAATAAGTTAGCTTGTGATTTATTTGGATAAAGGGAAATCTAGTTCTTTAATTAAAACCTACGAAATCTCATCTTAACTCACAAAACGAAATAAACAGTAAAACTGTAACTTCTCGTAGTCGCGTCTCGTTTAATATTTTGGTTCTTAATCTATGTATTTTTATAAGTAGTTCCCATGTGTTACTTTTGATTATAGTACAATTAAAAAAAGTATTCGGTAGAAGGCGTGATTTTCTATGATCATATATTTCCTTAAGTTGCATATATTCGGTAAAAACGGCGTTATTTTCTATGATCATGACATGCGTTTCCCTTAGTTGCATATTATGTAAAACCTATTTACCTTTGATATAATTAGTTAAAGATCGAAGATAATTTTTGTAGAACACCATGGAATTACGGCTGATACATACCTGAAACAAATCAAAGACAATGGTTACAATCTATGAGTATTCTTGAAAGTTGCTATAGGTCATTAATTGTGGTGATATGAAAGTCTATATAATATTAAATTATTATCATGCATGAAACATTTCATAATAAGACTTGCTACTCATTAATAAGATTTGCTCATATACAGTTGACTATGACGACGGAGTTTTTAGACCATCTGAAGGCCTCGGTTATGGCTTAACGACTTAAAGCTTCGGACGTTGGTTAATACCCCTTGCGGTCACCCATCCAAACTGTGACAGCTTAAAACGTCGCTTAACTTCAACGATCTATGAAAAAAGTCTAAAGTAGCTACAACTATACAAGGGTTCAAGCATAAGTTTGCAAAATCCACTGGTATTTTCAAAATTGACAGTAATCGCTACACATTTATCATCTTATCTCTGTTTAACAAGGGTTTAGTAAACAGAGTTATGAGTAAACAGAGTATCGGTTATTATAAACAAGGATACTAAACAAAAGGGCAGTACTCATTATATTAACAATAATCGCATTGTCAATATCGTCCCATTTGGGCAATATCCTATAAAACCGGTTTTATGTCAGGGTGAATAGACCTTTACATCTTTACCAGATGATGCAGTGTCAGGAGGCTATTTTGCCTACACATAACGGGACACTGAAGTGTCATGTCAGGGTAAGCACACTATTACTAATGAGGGCCAGTTTCAATTACCTATCTGTAATAAGATGTAAATAAATCAATAATTTTTGTAACACACCGACACTAAGTAGTAAACCCAAAATACATAAACAACAAGAAGAAGAAGAAGAAGAAGAAACACTTTATTGTACACAGAAGAAAACAAATAAAGGACATAATTTACAAAAAAAAACACAATGGGCGGCCTTATCGCTAAGAGCGATCTCTTCCAGGCAACCTTTGTATGGACTGGATAGGTGCGAAAAGAGAAGCAAGAACAACAAACAGGTCAATCCTTAAAAAAAGATACTCATTTGACTTTAAAGAAGATTTTTTAGCGCAGCAATTATGAAAAACCGGTTTTATCTTTCAGCACAGGCCCTTAAGTGTGTGAATCACAGGCTGGAACGGGCCGTCACTTCAGACAGACACCCACTCAGCAAGATAATGCAGTATGCTGATTTACGGCGCTTTTCGTTGACAAAGTGGCTGAATGTAGCTACACCATTATCTTATACTAGCTTACTCGCCCGCAGCTTCGCTCGCGTGGTACCTACCTTGATGAAATAAAGCCTATGTTCATTCGGAAAGTCCATGCTACACATCAGTGAAATAATTTTTGAAATCGGATGAGTAGTTTCGGAGATTAACCCAAACAAACCAACTTTACCCTGTTTATAATATTAGTATAGACTCTTTATAATATTAGTATAGACTAGGTGCGCCGCGCGGTGTTACGCATGGTGAATAAGTAGTTCCCGTTCCCGTGGAAATACCGGGATCGAAAGTAGCCTATTCTTTAAGCAATTCTGGTACCAAATTTCTTTCAAATCAGTCTAGCCGTTTGAGCGTGATAGAGTAACAAAACACACTTTCACACTTACATAATTACACACACACAAACTTTCACCTTTATAATAATAGTGTGATATCTATATCTTACTAGCAATACTTCAGCCAAATTCGACATGCCATCGTAAACAAATTGTCACTCATAGAACTGAATGGATGGGGTTGGTTTTTTGAACAAGTTGATAGTAATTTATATCCATATTCATTTATTGCTTCAAGTTGGTACATAATGGTCTTAAAACTAAGGTTTGGCCGCACAAGAGCCCCGTTGGGACACCTCAATGTTAAGTTTATGAGGAAATAGTAGGGACTAGATGACGCTGTGTGGAATACCCAACGATAAGTGTATTATTATTAGTATAATAATTATAATAGTATGATGACACGAAGCGCTCGTGGCGAAGCTTGCTAAGACGTTCTTAATAGATCGTCAAAGTTAAGCAACGTTCTTAGCGGTCACTACTTGGACCGCAAGGCATTATTATCTGAGCGCTTCCGTGCTTCGGAGGGCACGTTAAATTGTCGGTCCGGGCTTTTTAAGTCGTTAAGCCATGACGGAGGCCTCAAAGGCGGCCTAAAAACTCCGTCACCAGAGTTGGCCACTTCCTCATACGAACTTACTTACTTTATAGTATATTGTTATATCCGCTTAGCAGTAGAGCGTACGTATTCACGATTAGTCTTAAAACCGATACACTAAAAGCAGCACTACGAACCGTTCATTGTCCGGTATCCGTTTAAACCTCACCCACTAATTACGAGACGTCAGGTAACGTCCAGCCAATAGGTCGAGTGTACCGTACCGTGTCCGCCGTCCGGCCGACAAGACGGATACATAAATTATCGCTTGTTGAGGCATCCTGGACATTACTCCTGAGGCTAGATAAATCCTTACCTGGCCTACAATACAACTGGATAGAGGTATAACTCTACAATTGTATGTAAATAAATGAATAAATATCCATGGACAGTTCACACAGCGTCATCTAGTCCCAAGCTAAGCAATCCAAGGGAATCGAACCCGCAACCTCTGCGTCTCAGGCGGGCTTTCGTCCACTGCGCCACAGAGGTCGTCACAATGTGTGTTAGTTATTCCAGAGACTAGTAAGGTAATAATTAGCAATGTAAGGTTTTGGCGAAAATTTATGTTACTAGGTACGAGATGAAGAGGGCTCAATTTCACTTCGAAATCGTGATGCAACTTATTATTTATGTTACCAATTTTAATGTCCTAATTAACCCGTAAAGGGTTAAAATATGTTGTTTTTAGGGCGACTTTTTTCTCTAATTATCCAAACCTTCTTGCTTAGGTTTTTCCTCTTGGTGCTTTTTAAGCAGCTTATAGGCAAATTAAATCTGTTTCCATAGAGGACCAAACATTTTTTTTTATTTAACCTATCATGTCCCACTGCTGGGCAAAGGTCTTCATCTTCAACTTCCACTCTTTGCCACTCTTTGTCGGACCAAACATATCACACTAATATTATAAAGGTGAAACTTTGTGTGTGTGAAGTATGTAAGTGTGTTTGTTACTCTTTCACGCTCAAACGGCTAGACGGAATTGAATTAAAATTTGTACCAGGATTGCTTATACCTTGGATAAAAATAGGCTACTTTTGATCCCAGTATTGCCACGGGAACGGGAACTATTCACCGCGAGTAACACCGCGGGGCGCAGCTAGTAAATGATAAACAGTCTTGATCCTGTTTACATTACTGAAAAACAACAATGAAATCAATACCCACAAAGCTTCGAAAAACAATTAATTATTATTTACTTCATTCTATAAATAAGATAAATAAATCAACGGCAGGGGTAATTAGCTGTAAATTCATTTATACCCCCTTTATAGGGCTTGTAAATTATGTTACCCTGTAAGGGGTAGGGGTGTCATTTGAATAGAACTTTCAAAGGAAAATGAGCCTTATTGTATTAAAACTAAGTATTATTATCCTGTTCGGAATTCTAAAGCAATATTGATTGTAAATAATGGACATGATCATTAAGGTGCTAAACTTAAGTAAAGTATTTTATCTTTTACAAACTTTAGTACTTACATAAATAAATGCTTCAGTAACTTCATTTTATCGTGGCATTTTCAACTCATCAACTTGTCAGTAAGGATCAAAAATATAATTTTAGAAAGAGCAAAAAATGCCACCAAAAACTCCCAAAGTAATTATTTGCATGACAAAGGACCATCACTACCTTAATATTGGACTATAAATTAGGTTAAAACCAAAGATAGAAATGAAACTCTATCTTAAAATTAAATCAACGAGCATTAACGAAACAAAACACGATGACTGTACCTTCAAGACATGATAGAATTACCCCCTTATTCATATTGGTTTAGTAAACCTACATTAGCTAAAATATGAAATCTGTTGCTATCTCTTGTCATTGACACAAGAAATAGTGCTCCTTATTTATGTAGTTGTTTATAAAAAGTGTATTTTCTGTGTAGTTATTCTTTGTTTGGTAAATAAATTTACTGATGCAGCAAAAACGTACTACATGTACGTGTAAACGTACTACGGTGGCTACCTTTGCCCACAGCTCAGTTGGCATACTATTTATAAAAGTGATCATCATCATCATCATCATCATCAGCCACTTTTAACCCACTGCTGGGCATAGGCCTCCCTTCGTGAATGCCATTCGCCTCTATCCTGCGCTAGTCTTAGCCACGTGCAACCCACTGTTTTGCGGATGTCAGCTACCCATCGAGAAGTGATAATAAAAATAAAATTCTCTAACGTCTTGCTAAATTCGCTCTGATTGTGAATCAGGTAAGTTTCGCTTCTACCCACAAATGTGGTCCTTTTCAATGGCTAGGGCGCGTGACATCACAAGGACGCTAAACAAAGGCGAGGTAATATTAAATATTATAATGATTCTGTTACGGTGTTAAAGGGAGCGATAGATTGAGGGACCGAGGTGCATTTCTAGTCACAACTCCGTATATCATCAAATTATTTCAATGGGATCACCTCGGGATTATACTCTTTCAAACAAAAATAATTTTCAAAATCGGTCTACTATTGACGGCATAATAGGTATATTTTAGGTTTTTGATAGATCGTCGAAGTTAAGCAACGTTCTGAGCGGTCACTACTTGGATGGGTGACCGCAAGTGGCATTTTCATCTGAGCGCTTCCGTGCTTCGGAGGGCACGTTAAATTGTCCGCTTTTAAAGTCGTTAAGCCATGACGGAGGCCTTAAGGCGACCTAAAAACTCCGTCACCAGAGTTGGCCACTTGCTCATACGACGAACTCGCACTTCTCTTTATTTTATTTTGAATATATGTTGATAATCATCCAACAGCAAGAAAATAACAATAATACTCGTTCAAAATATCCACAATATCAGCCCACAACAGTAAAGTGAAGACATGACGTAAACATATACCGACCAGCTCTCGCTCTAAAATATACGAAACATTATTCCGAGAGCTTTGAGCAGAACTCAAAGGATTGAATATTGTATTTTGATTTACGCGGCACGTAATTATTTAGCTCTACCTTTTCTGACAACAAAGGTGCACAATATCATCATAATTTACTTTGATCTAGTGTTGCTGAACTATCGATAGTTCTTATTTACATGTACCTTAGCGTTAGGATCAATAGTATCGATGTTGTCGATAGTACTACGAAGATATATCAAATCAAATCAAATCAAATCAAAATATATTTATTCAGTACGATCGTTTATAGACCACTTTGACATGTCACGTTCTTAAAACTAGGTGATTCTACTGCCTGTTCCAACGCGACTCCCTACACCAGGGAAAGAATCAGACAAGAACCTGGTGGTGTGGGCCTAGCTTTTTTTTCAGCGATCCAATCTTAATACTAAGTTAATATAAACTGAGTCGGACGGAGCACGTTTAGATTAAAGGACCGCTCATCCATTACTTCAAAACGTGATTCTAAAATTAGTTATTGAAATGCATGATAGGTTTCAAAACTATCGTGAGTTGTATTAGACATTATAATAGCACACGGGAAATTACTCACGTAAAATTATCGTCGATTTAGATATGTACACACTGTGAGACGCGACCGCGAGGAGTGACCACACTCATACCCAGATGAAGATTCTCCGGAAGAATCGAAACATTGTCGGTATGTATAATCGTAAAGATTTATATCACTTATTATACTGGTCGACATCACAAAAACAACCGGCGGAACAAATCGGAAATTAGTGGTAACTTTATAACACGCTCAAAAGAGCGCCATCTGGAGCGGGAGCGCGATTATAACAATATTTTTTTATATTACAATATTATTTTACAATCACGGTTCCTAGTATGAACATTAGCAGTCCTTATAAAACATATGCAAACGGGTATTTATCACGAATTTTACCTTTAATATTCACCCGACGTTTCGACCGGATTGCACCAGCCGTGGTCGCGAGAAGACTGAAGTATTGGAGGTAACGCCACAGCAAAGCGTTTATTCACAACTATACAGGTGCATTCCGGTCGAAACGCCGGTGAATAGGTAAAATTCGTGATAAATACCCGTTTGCATATGTTTTATAATGTGTTATGATCGCGAAAGTTTAAAAAAGACAATTAGCAGTCCTTACTTATATCGTCCTTGGTAACACTATCGCTATCTCACAGAACGAGGCAATACTATCGAATGAGTGCAATACTATCGAATGAGTGCAATACTATCGAATGAGTGCAATACTATCGAATGAGTGCAATACTATCGAATGAGTGCAATACTATCGAATAAGTGCAATACTATCGAATGAGTGCAATACTATCGAATGAGTGCAATACTATCGAATGAGTGCAATACTATCGAATGAGTGCAATACTATCGAATGAGTGCAATACTATCGATGAGTGCAATACTATCGAATGAGTGCAATACTATCGAATGAGTGCAATACTATCGAATGAGTGCAATACTATCGAATGAGTGCAATACTATCGAATGAGTGCAATACTATCGAATGAGTGCAATACTATCGAATGAGTGCAATACTATCGAATGAGTGCAATACTATCGAATGAGTGCAATACTATCGAATTAGTGCAATACTATCGAATTAGTGCAATATTATCGAATGAGTGCAATACTATCGATACTTATTTACGAGCAACAATACCTACTGTAACCACCTCCTTTTTTTAAGTCAGTTAAAAACAACCCCTTTCAAAGGAGTTATTCACAATAGTCAATACAAATTGATTTATTGTCCCGAACGCTGGCTGCCCGGTACAGATAAACCAAGAATGACATGTAGTTTTAAAAAACTATGAAAACTTTTCATTGAATTTAAATATCTGCTCAAGGCGCAAGGGTGCGGATTCGATCCCTGCCACTGGACATGTATTTGTATGACAAATTTTGTCTCGAGTCTGTTTTTTTATGTAAAACATGTTTGTATTTTTACAGAAAAAACGTTAGTAGTATATCAGTCATGTACTTAGTAACTATAACTTAAGTATTAAGTTGCTTAGCTTGGGACTAGATGACGCTGATAATTTGTAGTTCTTTCGAAGTGTGCGAATCCACGAGTGCGTCTGGGCACTGAACGCGTTAAATCAAACGTCCAAAGAGTTCCACAATAGCCAATACAAATTTTGATAAATTGTCCCGAACGCTGCCCGGTGCAGATAAACGATCCCAGAATGACAGTGTAGTTTTTATTGAATTTCCAAAAGCTATTGAGTAACAGGTTTTTGTTGAAAATACATTTTTCTATACGCATTTTTCATAACTTGCAAATAGATCTAAATGGCTATGGGCTAAGAGAAAATATATTGTATTTATTTCACGCAACTTGTATTAAATTTGCCGTTTTGGCCAAGTGGGTACCTCGACTTGCGGTCCTAAGGTCATGGGTTCCCACTGTGCATCTTTTTTTCGTATTGACTTTATATGCGCATTAAACAGCTCTAATCGGTGAAGGAAAACATCGTGATGAAACCAGTTAGCTTTCTAATAGCGTCGATAGTCGTGCAATCTGTTTTGTCCTGTTGTATGAGAACTTGTATAAGGAATGTAATGGATATAACGCGTTCAGTGCCCATGATACACATGAATGAGCTCCGGGTTGTAATGCCGGGACAGGGGTTATGATATATTTCAAGACTTTGTGAAGTCCGTGTTCTCTGCCTACCCCTTTTGTATTTATGACTATGCTCAGTGTCGAAATTTTACACATGAAGCAATAACATTTTCAAACAACACGTAGCCTTTGTTATTTTAGAATAAACAGTAAAATAATTTCTAAATTCGTGACTGCTAAATTATCATATCGCTTACCGTGTCACAGCAAACTATGCCAATAGATTATGTCTTATCATCATGACTACAAAATTTTAAACATTACTATAGAAAAAAAAACAAACATACACTCTACACAGCCAATAATACGGAGGCAATTACGTCACAGCAAATGATGATGTTTGGAGTAAATACCTGTTGGCCAAACGGTCAGTGATCGTCAAACTTTAAAACAAATACTATTTATTTTAGGTAGTAAAGACATGCCGAAGAAAAAGTTATAAATAAACAAATATCCTTAAACATTCCACACAGCGTCATCTGGTCCCAAGCTAAGCAACTTAAGGTGGTTGTATGCGTCAAACTAGCGCTGCCACCTATTTCATCTTATTATTACGTTAAACAAATGAATTTGAAGATTGATAAGGATAATTGGAAGAAAACCCTACCTAGCGTGGGATAAGGACGTGATGATGTAAGTATATTGTCACTCGGCCTACTTGGCTCTCGCGTTTCCAATAATAACAAAGAAATTGTACTAATTAAACCATTAGGACTAGCCACTTACAATAACAATAATAAGAGGAATCTCTAATATAACAATGCGCACAAAAAACACATTCAATTATTGAACACTGAAAAATCATCAAACGATAATGACAATCGTGGCATTCAGGAAAACCGAACAGGAAAACAAAACATTGACAAACTCTGCTCTAAACAAACCGGTTGCGCTTACGCATTCATAAACTCTACCCACCTGTCCACTAGCTAGTAACACTTGTGAATTGGTCACGGTCGGACGTGTCGCAAAAAAAACTCATTTGTATTTTGAAAAAAATCGGAACTCTATACGAATTTATATGAAGCTTCAAAGACGTTGTGATACTATTTATAGACAGAGATAATAAAAACCAAATGTGCTAGTGACCGTCATCAAAACACCAAAAACATAATTACAAATGTGTAAATACTCTGCACTACCAAGAATAAATGAATAGTGTAAACGAACTTTTACTTGACCAGAATAAATTCAAATTTCAGTGACAACGTAAATGTTATAAGAAATCAATAACACAAAGGCACGCGCGATAGCGCGATAGACGCGATAGCAGACTCTAAACACAGCAAGATAAGCCTCAAATCCCAGTGAAGTCATGGATCTTACAGGCAAAGTAGCAGTCATAACTGGTGGAAGTTCAGGCATAGGAGCAGCTACAGCCAAACTCTTCGCGCACCATGGCGCCAACGTAGCCATTATAGGAACCAATGAAGAAAGACTACTAGCAGTAGGCGTGGCTTGCGAAGCAGCCAAAGGCAACAAACCTTTAGTTCTCCAACTAGACTTGACTGTCGAAGGGAATTGCGAAGAATGCATCAGAAAAACAGTACAAACATTCGGAAAGATAGATATGCTAATAAACTGTGCGGGCAAAGCAGGCATGACATCCCTTTTCGACACCACAACAGAGATATTCGACGAGCTAATCGCGCTAAACCTACGAGTCCCCTACAAAATGACACAACTCTGTGCTCCACATCTGAAAGTCACTAAAGGGAATATCGTCAACGTTTTCGGAGCACCGCTTCGAACCAGACCTGGTTTTCTTCCATTTGGAATGATAAAAGCTGCTTTAGAAAGGTTCACACAATCTGGAGCAGTGGAGCTAGCTCTGGAAGGGATTAGAATGAACGCGGTTCGACCAGGCTTCACGAGAACCAACTTTTTGGCGAACCTGAACGTGGATGATGATCACATGGATATGACGTATGAGAAATTGGCGAGTATGGTGCCAAATAACGTGGTAATATTGCCCGAGGAGATTGCTAATGCTATTCTGTTTGTTGTGTCTGATTCTTGTCGGAATTGGGTCGGGTCTAACGTTATTATTGATGGTGGTGCTTCCTCGTATACTTAAGGGTATCACACCGTGATTGAGATTGAGTTACGCCTTCTCTTAGATTCACGGCTAAACAAAAACCAACAACTTAAACTACATTTCAACAACAGATAAGGTTCTTAAACTGTCCTTATTGGAATTCTACATGAATGTTTTAAAATGTTTCTGTGATACTAAATGTTAATAAAAATGTTTTTATCCTCAATGTTATTGTGTTATGATTAAAAATAAACCATATTAATATTATTCAGAGAAACGGACGTCGGACATAATTATGGCAACAAAAGAATATCAGTTAGTAAAATATAAAATCTAGTCCCGATAATCTTTTGCAGTGTTTATTGTGTAAGATTAATCTTTCCGTTCACTAATCCAGTTTTCAACAATAAAAATGCAGCGAGAATGCAGCATAGTGTTGATGAAAAATGAGGCGCCATTGTTCCAAGCACAGCCCAGTGCGTTTTGATCCGAACACGCCCCGAAAACATATTGCATGCGTTTAAGGCTCAGAGTACAGCTGCCCTAGCCATATTACATTTTCTACAATCTCTTTAGAATAGAAACTAAAAAAATGTATAGAAATTGACATTCGATGACGAAAATTCAAGCGATCAGAAATGTCAAATCATAGGTATAGCGATGATAGAAAGAGAATCGATACCAAACATTTGCCACTTGCCTACGCGCCCAGGTGATGCTTTAGCGTAGATAGTGGCTGTTTGGTCGTTTTATAGCAATTGCCTGCCCCTGATAGAATAGATCCTGCAGTTATGGGCACAGCGTAATCGTGACAATCACATTTCTTGCCCCGACTCCGAGGATACAGCGTACATCCATCAGCGTGCATCACTGTAGGTGGGCACTGAAAGCGATAGTGTACCAGTAACCTATTCCCGGTCCAGCTTCCACAGTCGTCTCCAAAGGGGAGGACCGTGACCGACAGCTCGCTCGCACTAGTTCACCTGCGCCATGGGCAGTATTTACTGCGTGAACTTAAGTTTTTAATAAATGCACTTAAACTTTTGACTACTTAGTTTGATTACAAAAACTGACGCAATTATTGGACGTCGTTACAGCAGGACAGTACGAAATTGAACGTACATAGTTAACGAATTTAATTCAAGTAAGCTGATGTTATGATATAAATGATATAATTACTACGCAGATTATTTTTAATTTAATTTACAAATAGGCCGTAAGACAGTCGAAAGCAGTCACGAAAATATAACCGAAAAACTGCTTTAAAAACAGCACGTGAGCTCTGCGCCTTAGCAAAATACAGCCATTTCACTGTTGCTCAAATAAAATGTTCGTATGTGGATTTTTTAAGTTTTCTCTGTTCATTTTTAACAAAAAGTTTGCTTTATGGGACGTTGATTGTCGAAACACTTTGCTGAGCGGAAATACGACGTTGCATTTTTGATTATCTTTCAACAAAAGTCAAATTCAAGCTGTGCATTTCCGCACGTACTGTAGAATGAAAAATGGAATATGATCACGATATTCCCAAAGTGCGGTAGACATGTTCTCTTAAAACAGGCATGTGTGCATGTGACTACAAATAGACATCTTAATAGGAAATTTAAAAAAAGTAGCAAAATATAATATGAAAACTCGCTAAGACTTTCTTGTTAGATCGTTGAAGTTAAGCAACGTTCTAAGCGGTCACAACTTAGATGGGTAACAGATGCATTAACAACTGAGCGCTTCCGTGCTTCGGAGGGCACGTTAAATTGTCGGTCCCGGCTTTTAAAGTCGTTAAGTCTTAATGGAGGCGTTACGGTTGCCTAAAACTCAATCACCAGAGTTGGCCACTTGCTCATACGAACTTACTTTTTTAAGAGCATCAAAATCGTACAAAAACAAAACTTTAAGTTAAGGTTATTAAAATTGAAGTTTTGATATTGATATATACTGCAAAATGTGGGCATGTACCAAAATGTATATTGTATGTATTTGGACATACCTCTGACTACCCCCTTAGGCATCTTCAAAAGGATCTAAAAATTGCAAGAATCTGAAAGAAAAGTCTACCGCTCCCTGGGATACAGTCGTAATCAATTTTCTTTTTCCATATTGATATGTATATGTATGTATAATTTTACTAAAATCCATACAACTCTATTTCATTGGAATTGAATGTAATGCACGTAGTTGAGCTCAAAGCGAGCGAATGAAGAAGTAATTCTCATAAACCTATCGAGAACCATCTTTTTGAGAAGTTATGTATTTCCTGCGGCTTTGCTCGAGTTTATTTTAACAGGCTTGTATCAAATTTCGGTTTTGAATGGTATTAAGGCGCGGACAGACCGCTGCGCACGTAGAGGATACGTTTATACATTGATTAGTTAATTTAGGATCTAAAAATTGCCTTAAAGATCTGAAAGTAATGTCTACTGCTCCCTGGGATACAGTCGTGATCATATTTAATATATTTTTTCATTTTAATTTAGGAGATGATCTGCGATCGAGAAATCGGCTGTATGCTTTCCAAATGGTTTGATAGATTTTAATATTTGTTATCGTTATATTCGCCTCGATTGTAGAATTGTACGATTGTACTAAGCCTATAAAAATAAACGTCAATTTGCAATCGAATTCATAATTTGACATGAATTGAATTGATCTCACAATAGAGTCATTCTGTAAGAATACGAACTCGAATTCACTCAAGTGACCGAGCTCACCTGTCACTTGTCGACAGGTGAATTTGAGTTTTCAGTGTCGAGATGATTAGGGAGTCCATTATTTTCATTTTCATATCACATGCACACTCATCACAGGCGTTGTTGAGTTCTACACATTAAATTTGAATCTCACAGCGGATTCAGTTCTTCGACGTTCGAAATGAGTGAGAATAGCCTATAGCTCTACAGATCAAAATTCAGCAAATTTTGTGAGAGTCAGTCAGACCGCATCTTTTATATATATAACGATTTGTTGATACTAAACCGTTCAAATAAGATGTAATTAGTGTTGCCGATACAACTAGCTGCTACATCTTTACAATGTTGCCAACTGACGTTGATGAGTTTGCTAGACGTTTGTTTATTATGACGTTTACTTACCAGTGATTTCTAATAATAATAATAATAATGTTTATTTCTTTATCTTAATCTAAAAATTTACATTCTGTGGGTTTGAGATGCCCTTTTAAGTATAAAAACACCTGTGTTAGGGTATCTCGCTCTTCCGTTATACAGATACATCTAGATTAAGTTCAGAAATTTAAGAAAATAACAAGTAATAATAAGTGATTTGATAGTTAGGGCTTCGTTCACCATCCTCAAATAAAGTGTTGATTAGTTACTTAACGAGTGACGTCATTCGTTCTATGCGTTTATTATTACGTCAAATGTCAATATGTCAATTACTCGACACTTTACTTGGTGACTAGCCTACTCGGAACTTTACTTGAAGATTGTGAAGGCACTTATTGTAGTAACAATTTATTTATTTACTAGCTGCACCCTGCGGTGTTACTCGCGGTGAATAGTTCCCGTTCCCGTGGGGATACCGGGATCAAAAGTAGTATATTCTTTAGCCCAGGGTATAAGCAATTCTGGTATCAAATTTCATTAAAATCCGTACAGCCGTTTGATCGTGAAAGACTAACAGACAATGTAGAAAACATTGTTTAAATGAAACTCGATCGGGATTTGAATTTTAGAAAGTTTTACACCCGCATTTTATTACCTTAAAGAATAAATCGCGCAAAAATAAATAAATTCATTTTTGCACACTTCCAACAATTAATCATACTTAAGATTTAATTAATTACCGCAAACCTGCAAGGCGGTGATAACTCACACTCAGGCGATGAGTTTGCGTTTTACCAACTTACTTGTAACAAGATGATAATAATTATAATAGCACACGGGAAATTACTCGCGTAAAATTATCGTCGATTTAGATACCGACAATGTTTCGATTCTTCCGGAGAATCTTCATCTGGGTATGAGTGTGGTCACTCCTCGCGGTCGGAGTGTGAGACGCGACCGCGACGAGTGACCACACTCATACCCATTTATTAAATATTACTCGTATAAAGGTGAAAGTTTGTAAGTGTGTAAGTATGTAAGTGTGTTTGTTACTCTTTCACGCGAAAACTACTGAACGGATGTGACTGAAACTTGGAATATACATAGATTATGACTGGGAATAACACATAGGCTACTTTTGATCCCGGTATTGCCACGGGAACAGGAACTACGGCCGGTAACAAAGCGCAGCAAGTAAATAATAAATCGGTCATGAGTGAATTCCTCAGAACAGATGTCTTCTAAATCTGACGGGGTGATCGACACTAGGAAATGTCAGCGATAAAACAAAAAGGTGATGATTGAAATGGTGCGGATCCACACCGCTGCCAAATCAAACAATGGCTGCGTGGTATTTTTATGTTCTTGGAGTGTTGAAAGTGCATGGCGACTGTCTACTTGAAAAGGCTTTTATTTGCTTACGTGGTATTATTTATTTCTCATAAATTGGGGTTTCTTTGTTGTTGTTGTTTTTAGCCTGTAGTGTCCCACTGCTGGGCAAAGGCCTCCCCTCGAATTTTCCAGTCGTTAATTATGAAAAACATGACACCAAACAAGCTATAAGTAAGAGTGTGGATGGGCATGCAAGTAGAGGAAGGCCGAAGAAAAAGTGGTTTGACTGTGTTAAAGAGAATATGAATGTGAGAGGAGTGGATTCAAAGTTGACGAATGATAGGAGTGATTGGAAGAAGAAAACATGTGCCGACCCCACCTAGCGTGGGATAAGGGCAGGAAGATGATAAATTGGGGTTGGAATTATACAGAATACCCGGGTATACAGGCGATTTTTTAAGTGTCAAATTCTGGCGCATAGTCATCATACACTTATTTATTTATTATCAAACAAAGAACGAATAAAATAAAGAAATAATCAGTGGATTTTCGGTACTTTTTTGGTACTTGGAACATGTTTGGAATGTAGCCTGTGGATTTTACCACATGACCCGAAGTCGTTGGTGGAAGCAATTCTTTGAATGTATCAGCTTCGTTGTAAGGGGCTTAGAAATGATATATCTATATTATATATTACTAGCTAACTTGCCCGTGGCTTCGCTCACGTGGTACCTACCTTGATAAAATATAGCCTATGTTCATTCGGAAAGTCTAAGCTACAAATTGGTAAAATAATTTTTGAAATCGGATGAGTAGTTTCGGAGTTTACCCCAAACATACAAACAAACAAACCAACTTTACCTCTATAAAATATTATAGTAATATAGTATAGATTAGTATAGATATATATTTGTAGTAGTTCATACCCATAGATCATACTGACTAAGGTTGGTATCTCCTCTCTAAGGAGGCGTTATTTGGATGCTGCCAATGAGCTCAAGTAGAGCGGAATTCATGCAGTTAGCACCACAAATATTTGATTGTAACTGACCTTTTTGTATGGATTTACAAACTGTCAAGCAATGACTTTGCTAAGAAATTACTTTTTCCTTCTAAGAAAAGGCCTTTATAAAGATTTGTCAATTTAATATAGATTTAAAGAATGTTTTTTCTCGTTACTCTTATGGCAGTGAAGAGAGATAGCAACAGATTTAATATCCGTTTTAGCTAAAAATAAGTTTATAAGTAGTCCAATATCAATAACGGGGTTTCTTCTTCCTGGCCTTATCCCAACGGGGTATGTTTATAAAATATGCGAGTGTTAGTATCAGGGGTTAGGTAGGTACTTAATTTTTTTAATTTTCCACGCTTTTTTTCTGTCTAGGGCCCATACCCAAGTGACAAACGCTTCGTATCTATTTTATTTCTATTATCGCTATTCCTTTGATCTGACATTTCTGATCGCTCGAGTATTCATCATTTAATGTCAATTCCTATACTTTTTTTTCGTTTCTATTCTGAAGCAATTGTACTAATGTAACATGACTAGGGCAGCAGAATCCTACAAAACAAATGAAACACCACAGTAACACAACAAGATTGAAACAATAGAATCTTAGCCACAATTAGACGTATGTCCGCCACAAATCATAGCTCCCCCGACTGGCATACATTTATTACCTAGAAATAGACTGAAGTAATTTAATGTGGTCTTACGATGAGACGACGTGTTTATGGCGTGTTGAAAACACAAACTTAAATAATGATATTTAAAACAGTAATTAATAGTTAGGGGATACCAATAGGTTTATACTGTTTTTATTGAGCTGTGTTAAGTGGGTTAGTGCCTCGACCGGAGAGGCGTGATATCGAATCCGACCGTGCATCAATGGATTTTTATACGCAATAACACAAGCTCTAAGAGGAGAAAACATCGTGAGGAAACCAGTTAGCTTTCTACAAGCGTCGATGGGTTCGCAACCTCACGTATGGAATGTTCTTCTGCAAAATCTGGGTATGTAATGTACCGTACCGAACATACCTTCTACCCACTACCCCTTGAAAAAAAGCTACCTTGAATAAATGCTTTTTCATAATTTAAAAAAGTTAAAACGCTATCGAAACAATCTTTAAATACGTCGAAACTGAATTTAATTTCCTCCACACGTCCGCCCGTCGCGCCTGCAAGCGAGCGACTGACTCGCCGCTCACCGGAAATTTCAACTTTTATACAACTACCCGCGTTTGTAACTTATGATATTGATATGCGATGGCATCTGTGGACAGGAAATCGGATTTCTTTGTATGAGATGAAAAGTTTAATCTGGGTATGCTCAAGTATAATATGACATATCGATTCAGGCTTAGTATAAAATCGTTCGTTCGTATGAGCAAGTGGCCAACTCTGGTGACAGAGTTTTTAGGCCGCCTAAAAGCCAGGACCGACAATTTAAAGTTTAAAATCCAAGTTGTGACCGCTCAGAATGTTGCTTAACTTCGACGATCTATCAAGAACGTCTTAGTTTCGCCACGAGGGCTTTATTATTTATTATTACTAGCCTGAATCATCCCACTGCAGGGCAAAGGCCTCCCTTCCTTCTCTCCATTCATCTCTGTTATGAGCTAGTGTAGTCCATTGTGGACAGTAAGAGTCAAGCTCGTCTCTCCACCGCCGCCGCGGTCTGCCGCGTAGTCGTTTCCTGTCCTGTGGGATCCACTCGGTGGTGGTCCGTGCCCACAACTCATCCGACATGCGGCAGACGTGGCATACGTCCATTAGCTTGCGCTTAAGCGTGAGAGGAAGGGGGCTCACGAGGGCTTTAGTAGTATAAAATGGGATGGAGGAAGAAAGGTAACCGTTTGCATTTTTATTACACCTTTCAAACAAAACAAAAACAAAAATGTGAAGCAAGAGGTATTAACAGTAGTGCGCTTCCGTGCTTCTGAAGGCACGGTCAATTGTCGATCCTGAATTAAGCCATGTCGGAGGACTAAAAACTCCGTCACTAACGGCCGGTTTCAATATTGAACTTACGAATGATTTTAGATTAATCTCCATAGCAACTTTGTTTAGACAAAAAAAAATGTAGGACACTTTTTGACAGACAACAATATTACTATGGCGACAGATCCACGGTTATTAGTAAGTTGAATATTGCAAGCAACCCGGCATAAGTTAGCCATACGAACATACATACATAGGAATATGTGACTATAACAACGGACTCGGCTAGTCATATAATAAAGGATTGGACATAACAGCCAGCATACAAATATGTCCCAATAGTGTAATAAAGAGTATTAAATGTATGCTAATAATTACAATCGTAATCCTTATTTATCACTGGACTTAAATATATTTATTACATAGCAAATGTACGCGGGTTTCATGTAAATAATTGTTTGTGAAGATGTTTTCTTTTACTAAGCTTTTATTATTGATTCGCGTTGGCCGAGTGGTGATATGTTTCGACTTCGATCCAGAGTTCCAATCCCTGCAATCAATGGAATTTTCGTTTCGAAACCAGGGTATAATCAAGTCTAATACCAAATTTCATTTAAATCCGTCCAGCTGTTTGAGCGTGAAAGAGTAACAAACACACTTCTTCTTCTTCTTATCCGGTACGCTCTTGACAGAGCGGTCAACAAACACACAAACTTTCACTTTATAATATTAGTAGGATAGGATAGGATTAGCTCGAGATCTAAGGGTGCTATTCTAATCTCGGCTGCCAGTGCTGCAGAATGATTATCTGAATGCTGAAGAAAATTTATCTACGTAAACGACTGAGAATTCATTCATTTTATTTGTTCAATAGGTACTACTAAGTACCAAGAGTAAATAATGAATGAGTAAACCGCATTTACATCCGAATATCTCAATTCATTGAGGAAATATGACCAAATTACACTGTAGATTAGCGTCCAAACATATGTAAAATGCCCCCTCAAGAACCACAAATTTATCCGCCCCCACCATATCTTGACCTGCCTCTACACCCCAAAATGAACAACAACACAGCTCAAAGTATACTGGACGATACATCTGGCAGTTATCCAAGAAAGACATTGGTCATTGTGCTACGCTTCAAAGGAAAGTGATGCGTATAATGTATGTAATACGGTTGTAAATCGTTGCACGTCTGTCGGCAAGAGTTATTGGGATTTGATAGCTCTGAGCTGGTTGGATGAGGATAGACGGTTTGAGAACGATATGAAAACGGTATTAAAACAAATATAATTATGTTAAGATACAATCCGATTGGATCATTATAGCAGTTTTAGGCTGTTATATTCAAAAAACTGTTTACAAAAATATAACAAAACAATGAATATGTTACCTATCTAGATTGGATTAGGAAAATAGTGCTTTGAAAATTTTCTTTTACAGAAAATTCAATAAAGCGAGGTGAACAATGTTAATTCGATAACAGAATATAGTATGACCATCCACCCGATGGTCTGATGATATTAGAGCCCATGCTGGGACAGACTGGACCAGAAAGACCAGTGATAGAGCAGTGTGGAGAAAAATTGGAGAGGCATACGCCCTGCAGTGGGCAATTATATGCTGAAGAAGAAGAAGAAGAATATAGTATGTGTAAATGTCCAAAGATATAGTATGTGCTTTGAGGCAACATCAAAATACAAAACCACTTCTTGTAGTTTTGTCCTAAATTTGGCCGTAACACAAAGTAAAGTATACTAAGTCAGATATTTATGATACTAAGATAAACCCATAACTACTTTGAATACTACATTATAACCGTTCATCAGGTACCTATACAACATTTATAAAAACATTGGGCTATAGTGAGGGGTTGGCTTTCTAATATTTTGGTAATATAGTTTTATTCTCGTTCCTCAGAATTTAACCCAGATAAGCCTGAAACTATTTTTTTTTTAAATCTTTGAAAAAGTTAATATATTTTAGTTATATGGGTCCTAAGTAAAATATAAAAAGTACTGAAAAAAATATCGGCTGTTAGGTTTTCAGGAAAACAGCCGTACTATATGTAGGACAGTAGGATAATAAGTAACTAAAAACCGTTGTTTGACAAAACTGCATGTAATAATTCCTTATCAAAAAAGGCGTACTAATGACTTATAAAACTTTGCTCTACTAATAAATTTTTATGAATGATAAGTCTCAAATTACACATAATCCAAAATCGCATTTCTTACAGCGGGTCAAACATTTTTTATAACACTGACAGCAGCGTGTTTGTTTTGATTGTGGTATAACCAAATGAAATGATTGATTTGGTCTCTTCTACTATCAGCGTGTTCATGCAGGGAAGGTCGACTTGGCCTTCTTTTCACAGTTTTTCTATTAGATTCAATCAAGGCTATCGCTACCCTCCTGCGAAAGCCTAGGTGGTCAAGTTTTCCATGGTTTTTCTTGTACAATTGCCATGCATTGTGTTCAACAAGATCGATCATGTGTGTGAGTAGTGGCATATACCATTTATTTCCTCTTATTCCAATTCGATTGTGAGATATATTCTCATCGGACCGGTCTTCTCCTCCCATATGTTTGATAGCAGTTTGATAGCAACCATATGAGGTTCCTTTATGACGCTTATTTTAGAATGCTCCTTGGACTTCAGGCCAATCTACTGGAGATCTTTCTAGGTCCTGTTTTCTCCATGCGTAAGTCCGCCTGCGTTTGGTTCGAGGTGCAGCGGGTTCCTCTTCCGTATAACTCACAGGATCCCTACCTTGAACCAATACTTCTGCGGGTTGAAGCAAAATGTTCCGTAGTAAGTAGTGCACCGTCATATTATCCTCTTCCCCTGAATTTTCATCGGTTGGACAGTCAGGATCAACAGGAGGTGGTAGAATACAAATCATTCTTTCCCTATAATCCTTCATCATCAGGTATATTTTCCAATGCATCTAAAATTGCATGCGCAGCTAACGGCCTGTAAACAAAGAGGTACTCGCATTATCCTACTGTCCTGTATGTAGAACACCCCTGATTGTAACAAGTATTCTCCACTTCCCAGGTTCTAATTTCATAATTTTTTTGTTTATCATATAGAAGAGGTTATCAACAACATGATTCTACAAAAAATAGTAACTATTCTATAAACACCGATTTTTTATACATACCTGTTATGGGACATATCAGGAAATCACTTTTTTGCACACTTATCAATCAAATATTGCGTAAATAACTTAGAATAACTTAAGATTTATACTTTATATTTAATAACGCATAGCCTTGTCACTTTAAATCACAAACAATAATACCCGTAAATGGAGAGGGTAGTCGTAAATATTTTTTTATTTCTACCGACCTATATGTAGGACAGTAGGCTTATCTGGGTTAAGCCAGAAATTTAAATTCAGCGTGCAAAACTGAGTGGGTCAGGTGCCCAATATTCGCCAGGGATGCCGATTTATTATGTAAATATTATTACAGAGATATTGTTACTAATGTTTTAACTGAATTACCGTTTATACTAGGCTTATTTAAATTCACAAAGCGGATTTTACTAGCGTAGTTTAGCGATGCAAATAAAATAAATGTACTGTAGCTTTTTTTTCACATAAGAAATTTAAATTAAATAAATATCCTTGTACATTTCACACCGCGTCATCTAGTTTTAGTAGGATTTTTCATTTATAAAGTAACACTTTTTCGTTTAAAACCTGGAGCAAACAAGAACACATGTCATGTTCATTTTCAATCTTCCATCTCGCCACAAAATCGTTCAGAGCCGGCGATAACCGGATCAAACCGCCTCCGGTTACAATTAGCGTCGAACGTCAATATGCCCGTCTGTCTGTCACTGTTAGTATGCAAATGGGATTGCGGAATGGTGAATATTTACCGTCGTAGATATGTTTTTCTTCTCAGGCCTTTACATCTTTACTAGATAATACAGCGTCAGGAGGCAATCTTTGCCAACACTTAACGCTAGAAAGCTAACAGGTTTCCTCACGATGTTTTCCTCCTAGAAGTGAAACTATTTTTTTTTTCTGATTTGTTGTTAAAAAATTTTTCTTTCGTCCCACGATTGGGTAAAGATCTTCTCTAAATAATCCTTATCCTTCCAAATCGCACCATTCTTCGACTTTTCCAATCAGCCTATATTCTTGGCTAAATCCCACCATCTTTTGTCGAAAGTGGCAAGATCCAGCCAACACTTAAAAACCAACTAAACAAACAAAAAAATCCCAACGTTTGTTTAATTAGTATTTTTAATAGAACCTTTATTTTAAAGGATCCCTTTGAATTGAGATATCTTCTGATACGGCTCGTTAGTTCGACTGAATGGATGTGCCTTCGGGCGAGTTCGGGAATTTTCGGAAATTTCCGGAATTTGTTATCAGTCAACTTTTAGCATGTCAATAAATCTTTGAAAACAGTTTAAAATTGATGTCGGGAAATACCACAAACTTATTTGGGAATTCTCTTATTTCGGGAATTAAAATATAAGTAGGTACTTATCAGTAGGAACTACCTACTGTTGTGACAACAAAAGTATGTGATTACTTTGTCTTCTTTCACTTGCATTGTTTTTCACTTTACTAACAAAGCGCTCGTGGCGAAGCTAGCTAAGACGTTCTTGATAGATCGTCGAAGACTTGGATGGGTGACCGCAAGTGGCATTATCAGCTGAGCGCTTCCATACTTCGGAGGGCCCGTTAAATTGACGGTCCCGGCTTTTAATGTCGTTAAGCCATGACGGAGGCCTTTAGGCGGCCAAGGAATTCTGTCACCAGAATCCATGCAAAGCTTCTTATAGAAAAAATATATAGTCTACTTTTATTATTGAGAATACTACTATTATTTTGCGCTAGTTATTCAAAACGTGCGTTTAGGATAATGTAACTAATTACAGCCTGCTTAATTACGCAAATTGCTGTAACTCTGTCCTTAATTAGTGACAATTGTACTAAAGCATTAACGAATGGTTACAGTAACTGTTATAATGTTTGGTTTTGCTTTATTAAAACGGGGTAAAATGAAAAACAATATTTATACAAAATTATTAACTTATAATTAGGTATTTAACTTCATTGTTTAATAATGTTATACGAATAAATAAAACTTAATAAATTTTGTTACATAAATGAACAAATAAATTTGTATTATTATTATTCAGCCGTAGAAGGCAAAGGCCTACCTTACCTTCCAAAAGTTAAACAAAACATTATTTTAATGACCCATAAATCAAAAGATAACTAAAAAAATTAATATTAAAATACAGCATACAGAATAACACTCAACATTTCACGAAAACTTTCACCCATCACTTAGTTACCGATGAAAATGGCAACAACAACGATTACACTAACATTATAAAGGTGAAAGTATGTAATTTGGTACTAGAATTGCTTATACCCTGGATTTAAAAATTTGCTACTTTTTATCCCGATATTCCCACTGGAACTATTTACCGCTCGCAACACCGCAGCACGGGCGCAGCTAAGAAGAACCTAGGTTCTTCTTAGCTAGAAATGTTTTTTCTTAGAATGTCTTTACCTACCTACTACCTTTTTCAATCGTGCAGTCACTGCGCGATTTTGTGCAGTGCAGCGCGTCACCTGCTAGTTCACAAGGCGTTGCTAGGCACAAGCAAAAATGATGAAATAAATGCTTAAATTTCGTTAGTCACACCACACTCACACTACATTCGCTATAGTTCGTTATAGCCATACCGTTCACTTGCGGATAAGGCCCCGCCAAATGATTTTGTATGTAAATATAAAACTCCGTATCAGGAAAAGTTACTTCCAAGTTCCAACCAAGGCATTAGAATCACCTAGCATGTAAGACGAAACTGAAGTGATCCTTGAGGTCCTACCAGAATAAACGATTTTTCTTTCCTTCTTTCAAGGGCACACGCAGCAGTAGAAAACAAGATGTAGTGACCATCTTGTTTTCTACTGCATTCTTTTTGACAGGATGCACAAAATCTACATTTAGTGTATTCTACATAGCATTAGCCCCCCCATCAATCGGCAGCACAGCACCGTTCAAGTTAGGACACACTCCACTCGCGACGAACACAACCATTCGAGCAATCTCCTGCGGCTCCATAATCTTCATATTACACTCAGCTGACAACCCTTCATAGGTAAATTTAATCTCCTCATCATTCATCGCCAGATTTGACAGTATATTCGTTCGCGTCAAGCCAGGACTGACGGCATTCACCCTGACACCAACCGACGCTAGCTCAAACGCAGCCATTTTGGTAAACTTATTCAAGCCACTTTTCGAAATAGTGAGCGGGAGGAATCCATGTCTGCTCTGGTTGTTCTTCATCGCGGACAGATTAACAACATTCCCCTTCGTTTTCACTAAAAACGGTAGAGCCGTATGCGTCATTTTGTAGGGAACCCTCAAATGTATGTTGATCATTTCATCGAACGCGTCAATGGTACTATCGAACAGCGATCCGAGCACTAAGTTCCCCGCGCTGTTGATCAGAACGTCAATCTGTCCGTATGTGTCAACTGTCAGTTTGACAGCGCGCTCGCACGAGCCCGCTTCTGTCAAATCGAGTTTTATGCACAGAGGTTGTAAGCCCTTTTCTCGTTGACATATTTCGGCAATGTTTTTCAGTCTGTCCTCGTTTCGGCCAATGAGAGCGAGTTTTGCGCCGTGTCGCGCGAAGAGAACGGCTGACGCAGCGCCTATCCCTGAGCTGGCACCGGTGAGGATCACCACTTTGTCCGTGAAGTCGATCACGTCCATAGTTTCAGAGTGCTGGAATAGTACTGGGTCTAGAGCACTATAATCTACAGGTCGCGCGATAGCGTATCAGTTATAGTTACTTGATAACGTTATGTAATTTATATGTTTACTAGCTGCGCCCCGCGGTGTTACCCGCGGTAGTTAAAAGTAGCCTTATTATACATATAAACCTTCCTATTCAATCACTCTATCTATTAAAAAAAACGCATCGATATCCGTTGCGTGGTTTTAAAGATTTAAGCATACGAGTACATAGCGATTTAGGGACAGAGAAAGCGACTTTGTTTTATACTATGTAGTGAAGTATTATGTGTTTATTTATGACTCAGTTGTTTAATCTGTTGCAGAGTTAGCACAGATAAAGTATTTAGGGTAGGTCGTAATCGATACGAAACATCCGCGTCCGTGTCGAGTGATTAATTGAGTTATCGGTTAAACCGGTTATAGATAAAAAATAATTTCTAATGACATTATGCATTTTTAAACATTCGTAACCAATAACATTAGAATTAGACGATCCTATGAATATGTACGTAAAATGTTGTATGGATGGATGTTAGTTAGTCTTACACGCAAAAACTACTGCACGGATTTGGCTGAAACTTGCAATATACATAGTTTATGACCTATAAATTAGACATAGGCTACTTTTTATCTAGTTTCGTACCACGCAAACGAAGCCGCGGGCGGAAGCTTGTAAATAATAGAAATGTTAATAACAATTGGTGACATTTTCATACAATTTATTAGTTACAATATTTTCCTTTCCAGTACCTATCAATAATTTTTAAATATTACAATCTTGAAATAAAACCACACATACTCGTAGCTCATCCTTTAAGGAAAACCGGTTTTATAACCGTTAACAAGCACATCACAACTTATAGAATGAAGCTAATAAAACCATCATCAGATAATGCCAAGACCGTACACTAGTGGATTGCAACGGTCCATTAGTCGGATTGGTACCTTTTGTTTGCCACGCAGTGTACGCCCGCCATTGTTCCGGTTGTGTTGACGTAATTTTATGGCCGCAAGTGTATAAACTTCTCGTATATTTATGAGCTTTTGCATTCCGAAAAAAGATCGCACTCGTGGTATAGCTAAGACTTTCTATAGATCGTTAGAAATAAGTAGCGTTCTTAGCGGTCATAATTTGGATGGGTTACCGCAAGTAGCAATAACATCTGAGCGCTTCCGTGTCGGAGGGCACGTTTAATTGTCGGTCCCGCCTTTTGCAGTCGTTAAGGAATGACGGAATCCTTTAGGCGGCCTAAAAACTTCGTCACCAGAGTTGACCGATTTCTCATTCGAACTTACTTATATCTACATCATTATCATCCACAGCCAATAATATCCCACTGCTGGGTGTAGGCCTTCTTTTGTTAACGACATCCATTCTTGTCCTGTACATTAAAAAACACCAGAGTATTGTACTTATACGACTTTAAAATCTATTTATTTACGGATATTTGAATAAATATATTGTATTGTAAGAACCTTTTCTACAAGCATGTGGAAAAAGTCATAAAATAATTGCTGTTTAACCATTTCGATTTGTGTTGTGTTGTTTTGACCAGTTGTGATCCTAAACAAACTTCTAAAAACCGGTTATTTTATTTAATAACAATTTAACTCATCTTTTAGTATGTTTTGTCCTAAAAAAATGCTTCCCGAAATCTATTAACAAAACAAAGTTACACAGTAAAAAGAGACATAAAACATTCAAGTTTAGTCGTAAAGCAAAATGTTGCAAACTCACACCACAGCGTAGAGACAAACATCAGTAAGTCATGTTTAAGCAATCCAATGAACATAAATATCAGATTAATGAAACCTCTCCATTTTATTGAATTTGACAGTTATTTGTTTCCAATAACTTAAGTGAAAGAAGTAAAATCTACTCAATATTGTAATTAAGAGTATTTTTTACATTTAGAAATTAATAATAAAATGTACGACATAGACGATATCTTGTATTCCTAGTATTCCTCACAGGTTACAATACAAACCAACATAGTAGCTATTAGAAAGATTTTTTAGCAAAAAAAGTATAGTGCTTTAAAAAAAACCGGTACAAAAAATCGGTTTTGACAAACTCTAACAAAAATTCCCCCTCGTAGTGAAGTGGGTACGTTAATAGCTTCGCTGGAAGAAACTCAATAAACTTCGTTTAGGTGCTGACAAATGCGTAAGAGGGGCGCTGGTAAATTGCAGCCACTTGAAATTTTCACTCCTTTTCTTATTAAAAGACACAGTAGGGAAAATAAAATTGATGTTGTCTTATCATGTTGCCTTGAATACTATGTACTTTGAAACCGGTAATGTTTTTGTAGAGTAACTCGATTTTTTTTTAAACCGCCTTCAAGTCGGTCTACTCGTTTAAGAGCTAATGTGTCACAGACAGATATTATAGCTGTAAAACTTATAACAGCCTTCTTTTTGTGTCGGGGGTTAATAAAACACAAAGTTCTAAAATGTCGTATTTATTTGTATTTATTTAAATGTAAAATAATGCAAAAAAAATTTTAATGTAAAATAATGAAAAAAAAAATTGCTAATTCGTTGATATTATAATATATAAACTTAGACTACCACTCACTCACTGACTGACAGAATTGTTCTCCCTGTTGGTGGATGGGGAGGTATGTATGTTTTGACGGATTCGTATAGAGGTAGGTCTGGTGACTTTGGGAAAAATCGCAAATCCCCCCTTTTTGCCCCCCTTCCCCCCCCCTTATTGAGGATCTCGGAAACTAAGAGACTTGGAACAATTTTTTTTACGGATTCGGATAGAGGAGGCTCGGGAAAGTAAAAATTTTTTTTCAGTGTTGCCCCCTTTGCCCCCCCTCTCCCCCCCTTTTGCGGATCTCGAAAGCCTTAAGACTTGGAACAAATTTTTTTTCAGATTCTTGTAAAGGGGAACTTAATTAGTCAGAATATTTTTTCAAAACTCACCCCCCCCCCTTCCCAACCTCCCCTAAAATTGAAAGAGCTGTAACTTCACAACGGTTGGAGATATCCATTAGGTGTTTGAACAAATATTATAGTGGGTAGGCGTCGGAGGTCCTGAGTGGAGCGAACCTACGAGACCTGAGTGGAGCGGAGGGGGGAGGAGGCGAGCGAAGCGAGCCGCCGACCCCCGTAGCGTAACGAAGGTCGAGTGGGTGAGCGTAACTCAGGGCCGACGACTTGGTAAATTTTTTTCTTTTTTTTTTTTTCTTAATGGCTAAGGGCTCCTAAAGGGTTTTCATACTGATTTAGGGGTTGCCATAGCGGTTTATAAAATATTTTAAATCTCCTATGGATTCTCAAAATTTTAAAAGGGCAACACTACCTGTCAGAAACATGGAAAAAGAAAACCGCGTGCTGCTTGCAGCACGCGCACCACGCAAACTAGTTTCCAGTATAAATATGACGATGTTCAATCGTACAATAATATCCCACTGCTACATTTACAAACGGCTTATGCAATTTTAATGTAACATAGTATGATCATATTTTGATCTTAAATAAAAAGATTGCAAATACATAATATAACTTCCACGCGAGTAAATATGCGAGTAAAGACACGGGCTACGTAGAGCATAAAAAAACTGACTATCATTTTAAGACTTGCAGTTAATCTGAGAATACGTGGCATTTGGTAATTAAGGACATCTTAAAGGATCCATGCGTTTGATTATTAATAAAATAAACGATTAAAGGCGTTAATAGTTCATTCATCAGACCGAACAGCCATTACTAAGAATCATTTAACGAGTCATTAGAATTAATTGGCGTTTCTGAATATGGCAAGACGAATGGCGACGGCAGCTGTTCGCTACTTGCTATGACAAAGTTCTATGATCCTTTTGTAATTATTGCAGATCTTGATGACAGCTCAGTGTTTAAATATTTAGCATTCTTGCGTTTCTAGCAAAGATTAATTGTTTGAATCACTATTGCATTTACTGCCCATGACACACGTGGGCTAGTTGTGAGCTGTCGGCTACGGTCCTCTTCTTCGGAGAAGACCGTGGTGGCTGGGCCGGGTATTCGTGATAAAGGAGAGTAATTAATTAATCAGAAGCGAATTGGGTCGGGTTGCTGGGACTTAAATAGGTAACTGCCGACAGAAAAAATGATAAAGCTCTTTTTTAACTTTGATTTTAAGCAAAAAATATAGAAAATACACTATAATAGGCCTATTCGAAACCCTTTGAATACAGGGTTGTAGATAGTCTATAGTCAATAATAGAAGTTATGCAGATGATGACATTTTATAATTATTTCATTGATTTTCAATATTATTATTATATTATAGTGGTTATTATATTATTATAATGGTTCATTATCATACTAAAAACCACGTCGTTGCTCCTCTGTATTTCACTTTACTGTGACTATACAGGGGGTGGTGAAATAAAAACGTATTGTCTCTTTCAAAAATATTTGTCTTCCGGGGCCCCGTATCTCGTTGGGAGTACTTTGTACAGATTTACATACCTTCCCCTGTGTATAGAGGGCTTTGTGTACCGGTATTGTTTACCGGTTTTTGTCACCCTGTGTTCTTACTGTCGTCATTGACCTGGTTAAGATGTACTGAGTAGTAACATAAGTATACACTGAAGAATTGTATGTTTTAATCTATTTAATGCAAAATGTGGCCATGTGTAGGTACCAAATATGTATTTGGACATACCTCTGACTACCCTCTTAACATCTTCATAGGATTTGACATGGCTAAAAAGATCTGAAAGTTATGTCTACCGCTCCCTGGGATTACAGTCGTGATCATATTTCTTTTTTGTTACATTTAATTTTCTATTTACTTACAATGAAGGTTTCAATGCTTTCGACAGCATAGAGCATTGGGCTGTGTTTAACTCACTCCGTCGCTGCAATATTGACAGTCGCTACGTGAACCTGCTACGGGAACTATATGCCTCAGCTACCATGCAAGTACGATTACACAGTCTAACTAACCCTATATCCATCAAGAGGGGGGTGAGACAGGGAGACACCATATCACCCAAGCTCTTTACGGCTGTCTTGGAGGATATCGTAAAAACGCTTGCATGGGACAATTTAGGAATTAAGATAAATGGTGTTTTTCTGTCTCATCTTAGATTCGCAGATGACTTGGTATTATTCGCTGAGAATCTGGATAATCTTCAACAGATGTTAAGAGATTTGAACGGAGCATCTCAGAAGGTCGGCTTAAAGATGAACATGACCAAAACAAAAGTTATGTCAAACATTTCCGGGCCCTCGATTTCTAATATTACTATTGGAAACGAGAACTTGGAGATGGTTGATTCATATGTGTACCTTGGTCATGTTCTATCTTTTGGGAAGGAATTGCAGACCAAGGAGATATCCAGGCGAATTCAATTGGGATGGGCAGCATTTAGCAGATTAGATGATATTTTGAAATCGTCCTCTATACCGCAGTGTCTAAAGACCCGTCTTTATAACCAATGTGTTCTGCCCACGATGACTTATGGAGCCGAGACATGGACGCTCACGAAGGAGACTGTGTACCGAATGCGAGTAGCACAAAGGGCCATGGAGCGTGCCATGCTCGGCATTACACTTCTAGATCGAGTTCTCAATATCGAAATTCGCAAGCTAACGAAAGTCTTCGACGTAAGTAAGCGAATATTGGGGCTCAAGTGGAGTTGGGCAGGACACTTGGCCAGACGAGGTGACGACAGGTGGAGTAGAGTGATTACCGAGTGGTGCCCCCGGGAGGGTTATAGAAAAGTAGGTCGTCCGCCCGCTCGATGGGTCGACGACATTGTCAAATCAGCAGGTCGTACATGGTTTAGACTGGCACAGAATAGGGGAGGTTGGCACAAGCGAAGAGAGGCCTATGCCCAGCAGTGGGATGAGACGGGCTGCACGTGATGAAGGTTTCTTCAGTTGTGTCTTGTTGCCATATAATTTTCATTTACTTACCTGAAACAAAAGCATAATCACATAAGAACAGCCCCTCTAGCCATGTTACATTTCTACAAACGCTTTAGAATAGAAACGAATAAAATGTTATAGGAATTGACATTCGATGGCGAAAACTCGAGCGATCAGAAATGCCAAATCAAAGAAATAGCGATGATAGAAAGAGAATAGAAACGAAGCGTCTGTCACTTGGCTACAGCCCCAGTTGTCAATATCAATGTTCACTAGGATTAAATAGTCATATTAAGTCATGTTTAAAACTTCTTCAAACTTAAAATTGGAATAATTTATGTGGGTCTTCATCGGTTTATTTTAATGCTATTATCTATTCTAAAGTTACCTGAATATGATTGGTTTAATTATAATGATAAAAAGACAGTGATAGCATAATGAAATGATGTTCTTTTTGTTTTTGCGTTTCAATGGCGTACAACAAGTTTATCTACTCAAAAACAATAAATACTTGTACTTTTAACCGTCCGTCATAAACTCACAACTGAAAAATAATTTAACATTTCATTTTCTGATAAAATAACGTCGGTGCTATAGAATTAACCGGTACAGAAATAAACCAGTTAAAAATAAACCGGTTTTACAACCGTTCAGTCCCAATGGATTCCGAAATTAATTAGCTCTTCAAAACAAGAGAAAAGTTGCAACAATGCACCTCTAGGGACGTGTAGCAAGCGTTTAAGCGACGTTAACCGACGGTTAATTGTTTTGAAGTTAACTATTCGTTGAATTACCATATTGTTAGTAAAATAAAAAATTATGACCTAACAAAAAGTTATTTATGTTTAGCATAAGCTATATATATATTTAAGCTTACTTCGTAAGAGCTAGTGCAGACTCTAATGACAGATTTTTTATGCCACCTAAAGAGGTATCTGTCAAGGCTTAACGATTTTAAAAGCTGGAACCAAAAATTATTAATTATTTTATGCAAGTAAATAAATTTTCCATTCGTAATTTACAGTTCCAAACATTCGACAAATTCAGAATCAAAATGTTATAAATTTAAATAAAATAAAAATTGATAGCTGCGAATAAACCATACGCAATTCAATTCCAATATTAAACAAGAATATTTTGCTATTTGAATATTCATATTTCAAGCATAACATTTTGATTTTAAAAACTAAAGCGTACCTATTTTTTATTTTGATATTACATTACAAAACAGATAAGTCACATTGGCCAATGGGCAATCTATCGAGCTGCAGGAATTTCCATCCCAAACCAACTATTTGTATCCAACACTAAACTAAACGATACGGTTATTCTCAAAATAGTAAAACGTAGTGATCCCGCGACGGCACTGAATCACCCGAGGCGTGCAAATTAACCGGCTCACTTCCGGTCAGAACCGGTACAAACCGGTTATCCGGTTAGTGCTACAGCTAAAGATAGCATAGTAAGATAAGCGCTTTTCTGAACAAAATGCTTGGAACATAACTTTTAAGAATTATATCCAGGCTTCTATTCTACCTATGCAATAGAGTAAAAGCCTCTATTTTAGATTATTATAAATTGAAGAGCTTGTATCTTGTCCGTGTAAACATGTAATTTCTACCATTACACTTCTTTCCAATGGGATCTCTGTTACTTCGAGAGCGACCTTCTCTTCAATCTGACGCATTCAATTAATTGTCGGTTTTCCCCCTTCCTCGTTTTCTTCCTCTTTTTCTCTGTTTTGAAAAAAGTTTATCGAAAACCCTTGACTCCTCAACTCTTTACAGCGCGTCTTCGTTAGAAACGCTATTTTAAATTATAAAAAAAACAACTATATTTTAGATGATAAGAAGCTTTAAAAGAAAGGTACTTATGTACTTGCGTGGATAAATGAAAGCATAATAATATTTATCTTTAAACTGTTTTTTACTTTCTCATTTTTGTGACAATGTTAAGATTGAGTAGGCTTGTAGTACCTTAAATCAGCTGCTCAGCCTAATCAGTCTCACCAACAAAAACGACATGATCGATATGTGTGAAGTCAGCTAAACCAAGGTTTTTATCATGACTGTTTGTATGAGCAAGTGGCCAACTCTGGTGACGGAGTTTTTAGGCCGCCTCAAGCCCTCCGTCATGGCTCGTTATCTTGAGGACATGTAAAAACAAAATATACGAAACTATATAATTTAAGCCGAAACGTAAATGTCATTGATTTATTTTAGTACCGGTTTTCAACCCGCGTCGAAAATGAAGGGGGTTGTAATTTTGTATTTGTGTTTTTATCTAACTGTGTCTGTCTGAGGCAGCGTAACTCTAGCACGAAAGAATCATATTGCTTTTTTTTTTTAAACTAGTTTTGTTTTTTAACGAGTGTTCATAGGTTTCAAAGTTTTTTATCTAATCATTCTTTTTAACCGGTTTTTTTCAACCAGCTTTAGCTCTAGTGTGTCTCCTCCCTAAGTCCGTGACAGTGAATAGTCCGACCCTTCCAGCGATCGCCATTTGTCCGGATCCAATCGAGCCGAGCGTACAGCCGCTCGTTTAGAACGACCACTTGTTTTTGTGGTCGACTGTAGTACTGTGATGTGGGCAAGCCGAATGGAGTTATATTTTTGTATGGTATCCGATTCGATCGGTTTGTTTTCTATGTTGTTATACTATTAATAATTAATTGATTGAATATTTGCATGCCTGCATGGTAGACTGTAATTGGACATAAGTAATATTAGAATGTAAGACCTGATGTATCATATGTTCTGGCAAATAAACGTATCTTATCTTATCTTATTTAAGCTCGTACAAACTTACTCTGGAGTTCAGTTAAAAAGTTTATAAACGTAAAAATTTTGAGCAAATTGTACTTTCGTTGTTATTGCTGATTTTAAAGTACGAGTATATGAGTACTATTTAAATAGGCAAGAGTTAAAGTTACAAGAGGTACCGATTAATATCTATTGATTATAATAATATGTACCTACTTATTTTGTTTTTGATTTGCTCTGACTGATCCATACAGTTTTTTTTTTTATAAATCGTATTTTGATTTTACATTACAAAACAAACAACACAAAACCATGAGCACTTTTACATACATTTCTTGCAAATTCGAGAGTTCGTACAGCTTAATGCATATGACAAGAGTTTTTAGGACGCCCGAAGGCCTCCATAACGGCCTAACGACTTAAAAACAAGCACAATTGATATGACCGCGAATACATTTTAATTATCCCTTTCGCCCCTGCCTGTACCGGCATTTTGAGGGCTGTTTGTTGGAGGGTCAGTGGTTTTAAGGGATGTTTGGGGCACAAGTGGTTGGAGCAGGTGGACACTTGGACATTATTGTGGTACATTATATTCTTATAATACCACTCTTGAAAATTGAGACGGTGCATTCAGATTTCAGAAGCTTCTTAGAGTTCCGAGACATTGTTTTATTACAAAGTTATGTGAATAAGTAGTTTACTTTTGTAAATTAAATAAATTTAATAAGGTCAGCTTATTCTTCTTATTCGGCGCACTTCGTATCACCAATTTTTTTTTAATGCACGAACTATTAGGAAACATATATTTTTTTATCTAAATCAGTCAAGCCATCATAGAACTCGCCCAAAGTACAGAGACATTCAGTAAAATAGAGAGTTTCTGATCAAGTCATACAGTCACCGCAGTTAGTCAATTACATACATACATCCATAGATGGCGCATACAACAAAAAGCTGTACCTACCTACCTACATACTCTAACTACACCTTTTTGACATTCTGAGAAAGAAATAGAGCGATACTACTTTTTTTTTTTAACCTGTCTCGTCCCACAGCTGCGCAAAGGTCTCCCCAAACTCTTCCAACCGTCCCTGCCCTGCGTCCAAGGATTGTGGGATATAGCCAAGGACAGGAAACAAAATAAAAAAACCTACTTAATACCTACAAGACCTGGACCAAGATCGGCTCAGCACCGGAACGAGTGGCAGTCATTGGAGGAGGCCTACACCCAGCAGTGGGTTGACACAGGCGGAAAATGATGATGATGATGACATAATACCTAATAAGTTAAACGAGCTCGTTGCAAAGTGACTAAGAACGACCCAGTTGCTAAGCTAACAAATATGATATAACAAGCGTAGATTTGAAACCCGTTTAAAACGCTACATAATTCTCTACTGTATAATCTCGCCATACCGCGGAGTCTACTTAAATTTTAAACAAGTGGCTTTCACGGGTTAGTTTCACGACGTAGAAGCGAAACTCGTGCTTTTGATACGTTCGTTTCATTCCGTAAAACCTTGTCACAAATTTACAATAAATAGTGGCATGTTTTGCGTGTAACAAAATATGTATCTGAAATTTGTTTCATTTCGTAAAACCTTGTCACAAATTTACAATAAATAGTGGCATGTTTCGCGTGTAGCAAAATATTTTTCTGAAATGCAACATTGACAAAGATAATTTTTAAATACTTTGAACGAACTGTGTCAAACATGTTATGATAAAAATGATTCCAGTGCAAACAAGCTTTTATGAATAGGACCAGAAATTGAATTTTCAAATAATATTGCGTCAACGGTAAATCAACGTAAAATATCAGAACATCTGTATTAATAATTTTGTAATGCATATATATTTCTGATATTGATATGATAATATAATAATTTAATTAATTTACGGAAACTAAACTATATTATGATTTGATAATATTTTCATTATGGCCGAGCAAAGCGTGTCTTATAATTTTTAGCTTGTCCACAGAGATTTGACATTGTTCGCATTCCATTGTCGCGGGACAGAATACCGACAGAAACGGGAACAAGACGCGGATCCGCTGGCGACTGAGGATAGGCTTTTTGCATCGCCGTTTTCCAGTGGTGGGAAGATATAGTTGGATGGAGTGATCTTTGCCCAGCACGATAGGTTGAATCACACTAATATTATAAAGATGAAAGTTAGAGTGTGTGTGTTAGTGTGTTTGTTACTCTTTCACGGGTGGACGGATTTGAATGAAATTTAGTACCAGAATTGCTTATAACCTGGATAAAACAATAGGCTAATTTTATTCCGGTATTCTCACAGGAACGGGAACTTTTTACTGCGGGTAACATCACGGGGCGCAGCAGCATCTAGTAAAACAATATTTTGCGAGTTTCAGTTCTAGATCTGAGTTATCATTTCTGCGGCTTCATTTATCAACCCCGAGCACCGCCGCTCCGCAAACACACTTAGTCCTGAGATGTAATAATTTTTCATTCTACCCTCAGAGGTGAAAATGATATGAAAATATAAGTGGTAATTCATTATATACTTTATTGTTTAACCTTAGAGTTTAGAATTTATAAGCAAGTTGCCAAGATGACGTGCCGTAACATGACCGTGCTATGAGCGTAATAAGAACGTGCCAGACAAACAATACTTGTGAGGAAACCCGAGTCAGTTCCACAAGTATACTACATCACTAGCGTACTCGCCCATGGCTTCGCTCGCGTGGTACTAACCCGGATAAAAAATAGCCTATGTGTTATTCCAGGATGGCACATACATACAATATATGTGTATATTGTATATTCCAAGTTTCAACCAAATCCATTAAGTAGTTTTTGCGTGGAAGAGCATCAAACATCTACATATACATACATACAAACTTTATCGTTTATAATATTAGTGGGAAGTGATCACTATTTACTTACTGTTTAGTAATCAAGAAGCTATTGCACAAACAAACCGCAAATCACAGCTAACAAATTATTATTAGATAATTACGAATAGTTACGTTAACTTCGGATTACATACAAAATTTGCCATCGTAATTTCAACTTTACCACAGTGACTTAAGAACTAACACAGCACAAGGAAAGTGGGAATAGCAACAGGTGACAGATGATAATGGATCTTATTGAATGGTGATAAGGAGCAGTTTGGTATGAAGTCGTGTGTGAAGCAAAATAGGGAGGAAGTGCTAAGGGAAAGTTTTCGCGAAGTAGGAAAAATTTTTGATGTGTGGTACAAGTTATTTTTATAATAAGTTATTATAAAAATCTATAAGTTCATAACCGTGTGTCATTATTAATAACACACGGAAATTTTTACTCACGTAAAAATTTCGTTTGTAAAAAACCCGTGCAAGTTAACTTGAGACTTCACGCTGTGACGTCATCGTGATGGTATGCTTGGTAGGCTATAGCACTAAGGCGAGTGCGGGGTGCCGCGGGGCGTGAGGGGCATTCCAGCGGAGTCTCAAGTTATGTCGCACTTATTGAAGATACTGACAATGTTTCCATTCTTCCATTAATCTTTTAGATATATCTATACTCATACCCAGATAGTAGTCAAGACGAGTGACGTTTGCGTGAGTAATTTCCCGTGTGTTATTACTCGTATAATATCAAGAACTACTCACGATATTTTTTTAAAGTGAAATAGTTATAGATTTTTTATAACACCGAACCAAAGAGGCGTGTTATAAGTTTAACCGCTATGTGTGTGTGTGTCTGTCTATAGCACCTTAGTTCTTAAACGAGTAGACCGATTGGAATGCAGTTTGTTCTTATTTAACAGCAGGTTTTCTAAACATGTTTTCTCAAACTCTGTGTCGTTTCAAGATATAGGGGGTAAACGTGGGGTTGAATAATCAAATGTTTAAAAATATACCCGAGTTTGGTATCAAATGAATAGAAATGGAGAGTAGAATGCAAAACCAAAAATTACATTAGAAGCAAGTTCTTCAGAACTTACATAGTGTCGCAGGTTACTTAAGAATTAGTTTTTACCATCTGTAGTATTACTAAGTTGCCTAAAATCAGATTAATATTACTATTAATATTAAAATTTTAATTTAACAAACATGTAGTTTTCAGCTTATAAATTGGACCAATCGCTGTTACCTAACGTTATCAGGTAAGCGTGTGAATCAATTCTTTTTTCCAACACAATTTATTACCGCCGCTGATTGTGTGAGTTACTACTGAGGAATGCATGATATATGTATATAGCTATATTTATAATGAGTTTAGGTATATTTCATCCGATTTATATCATCATTTTCATAAACATAATCTGGATGTTTTTCCATCTATAATATACCTATGTATGTATTTACAGAAAAAAAAATGTATCGAAGTAGTATATCAGTCATCTGGTTACCATAACACAAGCATTAAGTTGCTTAGCTTGGGACTAGATGACGCTGTGTGGAATGTCCAAGAATATTTATTTATTTTATTATTTATTTATTGAATATAAAACAAAGTCGGGTTTATTCCAACATTTATAACTCGAAAGCGGCTGGACCGATTTTGATTTGTTGGATTTATCTCCGTCTAGAATTGGAGGATAATTATAAACAAATAATAACCAAGTTTTCCGGGACAGTTTGTAAAAAAACAAAAGATACACAACAAAAGTCCCGATACTGAAATAGAGTAACTATCATAGGTACCAATTTCGCCACAGAGATTTGTCCAAAACAGTAATTTCGCCAAACGCCAAATAACATGACCGAACCCTTACATCTTGCCTTTTTATCTTTATTTCCCCTCGAAACGAGACCGCGTGTACTTGACCACTCCGACTGTGCAAACTATGGCCCGTTCAGGATTTAATTAAAAACGGCACAGCCAGGAAGTGGACGTTATTGGCACTCTCAAGGTAAATAGAGGGAGTATTGAAGATAGAGAAAAGCAGTACGGGATAATAAATATAATAATAACAACGAATAAATATAACAAATAGACATTTCACACAGCGCTAAGTGTATATTTTTTACCTAATTGATATAAATGAAAAATCTTACTAAAAAATACAAGCGATTGCTGACCGAGCTGCCTGACCACTGAGCTACGGAACCACTTACGTCGAGAGCTGAAACCATTAATAAGATGATTTCTCGGTTTAAAGCACCGATTAAAAACAATTTTTTTTTCTTCTTCAACCTATATCGTCTCGTCCCACTGCTGGGCAAAGGTCTTCCTCATATCTCTCCAACCATCTCTGTCCTTCGAGATTTCCCACCAACCTCTCTCGAAGGTGTCGAAATCGTCCCTCCAACGCTTCTTATTATTAAAATATATAAACATACTTTAAATAATTGATCTTTTAAAACCCACTAAGCCAACAGAGCCCCAAACTCAATAGAATCGAATAAATAAATCGAATGAATACTGTGAAATCGAATAAATAAAGTCAACTGGACCTAATCCTATCGCGGAAGTTGTTAAGCAACTTCAACTTGAAGTAACTACGTGCTTCTTAAACGTGGCATTGGGGAATAGCATTAAAAGGACCCGAGCATTCTCTTGAACGTTTGTGCGAATGTTCGTTCAACAAAAAATATTTTAGTACGAAACTTTGTTGCAAATTCAACTTAAAGTACGCGAGCATTTTGCCGAACGTTCCTGCGAACGACCATTAATTCGAACGAAGGTTGTGGCAATATCTTCTTAAGGTATGGGTGAAACTAGCGCCACCGCCTATTTTATTTTATTATTACGTTGAACAAAGGAATTTTAAGAAACTAAATGTTCAGTTTGTGAAACCTATCATAAGCTTTTTTTTAATACCTCTGTAATAGTTTTATTTTGTATAGTCTTATTAGGAGGAGTAGCGAAGTTGCACTTGGTGGCCACCAAAATCTGTTGTCGCTATTCCTCTTAAACTATAGAAAATGAAACTAATTAGTTTTATAATTATTTTCTTTTTTATTATTCGCGTTTATAATGATAACAAGATAAATAAATAATTGTCTTTATTTATAAAAACTCGACAGTTTATTAAACCGTATAACACAGAACAGGTACAAGCTAATAACAAACAAACCACGCTCACAAAGGGATGGCGACCACAGAGTGCTAAAGCACGCTAACATATGTAGCTTGACCCCAGAAGTCACTAACCTAACCCTTCTCAACGCTCCAAAACTAATAGAAACCGAAAAGTAAGAGTACATGAAGCGGCACTTGCTCTGTCACACTGTATACTCGTAGAATGTGTATGGGTTTACAGTTTTACAGAAATATACAAACATGCAAACATACATCATTATCTATATATACTAATCTATATCTCTATACTGAATATTATAAAGAGGTAAAGTTATTATTTTTGTTTGTATGTTTGGGGTAATCACCGAAACTACTCATCCGATTTCAAAAATTATTTTACCGATTGTGTAGAATGGACTTTCCGAATGAACATAGGCTATATTTTATCAAGGTACCACGCGAGCGAAGCCGCGGGCGAAGATCTCTGCTCGCTTCGCTCGCTCGATCGATAACTTGAAAAACATATATTATAAAAACACTTTCTTTTAAATGTGACTTTTTTATTTTACAATCAATGAAAAGTCATCGTAAAGGCATAATATTTTTAAAGACTAGGAAATGATTACTGTCAATCTCAAACTCTCAAAATCAGTAAGACCTAAAGGATCACATAGAGTCACGTCTTACTAGCTTAGCTATGTAGGTGATTCAAGCTCTAGTGAGCCCTTACAAATGATAAGGTAATGTTAACAGATCAACATCCGCATACTGTACCAAGAAAGTTTCCGTATCTAGTCGTAGAGGCACTCGAAGTAAAAAGTATTAATATCTCGTCGAGCCAGTTAGCGGGAAAAAATCTATTTACCCCTGTCAAGGGGTATGGTACTACCCCAATCATTATCTGTGTTTTCTAAGGAAAAGGTTTTTTGTAAGGACGTTATCGATAATCTGATATTTTGTAGGGAATTTAACGTTTTTGACAAGGATAAATGAATGAAAACAATTTTTTCTTAAGAGTTTTCATAGGCACGTGACACAAATCTTTGTAAGATCTAAATTTGTATTTTATAAAGCTTGTTTGAAAGTGCCGTAAGTAATAATGTTTATATTTATTACCAGTGATAATAAGCTTCATGACGGAGGCCTTTAGGCGGCCTAAAAACTCTGTCACCAGAGTTGGTCACTTGCAACGAACTTACTTTTTTTTGACATTTTTTAATATTTAAAAATTAGATACAACTAAGACCCTGTAATTTATTCTCAAAATCAGATAGGATCATTTCTACTCACCTTCGTTAACATTAATATTCAAAACACGCAAAAAGAAAAACCTTTCAGAACGAGCGCGTAAATAAGAAAAACTTACAAACCCCAAGTTACCCCCAACCTTATAGCCTCAAGGGATGATAACAGAACTAGGGGTATAATGAAATGTCTGGAATTGATTTATGGACTGCAACATTGGTGTTCATTGATTGTTTCAGCAGATCTCAGGCCTTTACATCTTTACTAGATGATTTATACATAGTCAGGAGGCCTTTGCGTACACTTAACGGGACACTAGTGCCTGGGACATTGAGATGGAATAGGCTTGTAGCACCTAAACCATCCTCTCAGCTGACATATCCACAGGAAAGACAATGGTCAATACGTGTGGGGCTGACTAGCCGCGGGATTCCTCACGATGTTTTCCTTCACCGTTTAAAGCTCGTGTTAAAGTGCATATACATTTTGTTTACACGAAAAGTTATGATAATGTTATAAATGGAATTGAATGCAGTTTTCACCGATGTATTGCCTAAGGTCTAACTTAAAAAATAAGCGCCATTTTACCGCAGGTTTACCCCTTTAAAGGGTCGCAATGGGGTGTCAAAGTTTCTACGGAAAGTTAAAAGCAAGCAAGTTATAAACAAAAGATCAATGAGAGCAATGCTGCGAATAAAAACTACAACCTCAGATATTCGGAAACTAGTGAAAAGTGACTAGCAAGAACTCAATACATCTATTTAAATTTATCGGGGTACAAAAGACCCCGGGCTGTCTCGCGGTCGGACATACACAGAATGTTTTATTTGCCATGATGTATCGCTGCACGGTCCGATGGACCCGATAGCAAATAAAGGGGTTGAAGGGATGTGTTAGGAAATAACTAACGTTGGAAATACAAGTAGAGATAACTGCTAAGTTGTGCATGGTGAATAAAAAGACGCTGGAAGGATGTCTTTTAATTATTTTAAACTAGCTGCGCCCCGCGGTGTTACCCGCGGTGAATAGTTCCCGTGCCCGTGGGAATACCGGGATCAAAAATATCCTATTCTTTAAAGAATAGGATATTTTTGATCCCGGTATTCCCAGTAATTGATGGCTATTTAGATTATAATATTCAAACAAATAAAGAGGTTTCATAATATTGCATACTTGATCTAATTTCCAGTGGATTTCAATGTCAAGTCCAACTTCTGAGGCAGTCGGCGCGCGTAACGCTGCAAACTGCGTAAAGTGAGCGCAAACTAACAAACTGTGGACACTCCATTTCAAATATATGGAAGTGCGTACTAAACCGAACGCCGCAAACTCAGTCGGCCGCTAACAGTTTGCCTACACAGCCTTAAACATTGTTACTTACGTTACGGAATCCATTGTATCGTATACGGATAAATCTATTGTATATAGGAAAATAAATCTTATCTATGGTTCATTGTTTTTGGTAAAACAGGGTAAACAATGATTTATGCTTGGAATGTATGGGATGATCAATATTATTGAATTATTTAGGCAAGGATGAGATATGGCTAAACCCTGTCTAATTTAATTTATTAAGGTTGGTATAGCTCAATTTAAACCATTCAGTAAAAGGTTGGTATTTACGATAATATCAGAAAGAAGGATGTCGTAATGTTAGATGTGGCAAGTATGCTTTTGAAATTTACAGGTTTTTATCGTGTAATTTACCTTTTATTATTTCCGACGTTTCGGCTGTGTTGCAACAACCGTGGTCGCGGGCGAACTGATAGCATGAATTGTGATCGCGATAGTTTAAGAAAGACTATCTGGCAAGTACTCACAGAAACTAAAAAAAAATTTTTACAAAAGTCTCAAAAAACTGTAGTGTAGATAGGTACTTACATACCTATCCTAAGACGTCACTCGGTGACGTATAGAAAGATAAGAGAAATGAATATTAATTATTTAAATGTCAAAGATATCCGACTACAAGCATGTCAGATTATATAAACATGACCTTTAGTTAAAATAAAACAAATACCATTTAAATTGTATTAGAGATAAAACTCTAGTATAAAGGCTTATTTTACCTGAATAAATAGATTAGTACAGAACCAACCTCAGTCGTGTTATTTACTCCGACAACCTACATCATGTCTCTGTACCATTGCACACGTCCACCAGAGAACTCTACCAACGAACCACATTACATGGCGACCTTGCCAGGATCCCAAGACAGAGGAACCTCATAATTACATTACATGGCGACCTTGCCAAGATCTCAAGGCAGAGGAACCTAATAACCACATTACAAAACTTTCATTTTAAACAGTTAAGTTTATTTATGTTATAAAAGTGAACTGCACATTAAAACCCGTGGACTTCCAAGTATAACATCCAAGTATATATCCAAGTATAAACACGAGGCTGGCACGGCCAGGCACGATCGCATGCCAGACGCCATGTTTTGAATCGCGCAATGTTCCTTGAAAATACCACAGTGTGTAGTAGTAAGGTGCTATTCGAATCTCGTCTGCACGTGCTGCCGAGCATCTGCTTCAGCCGCTGTAGTAGTAACTGTATGTGTATGTATGTATGTATGTATGGATAGTTAATACAATTAACACAGCAAGTATTTAACTCTGGTGACGCGGGTTCAAATTCCGTCAGAAAGAAAGAAAGAAAGAAAGCAAAAATCATTTATTCTTGTAGGACCTCAAGGATCACTTAAATTTCGTTTTACATGCTAGGTGATTCTAATGCCTGTTCCAACGCGACTCCCTACATCAGGGAAAGAATCAAAAACTTTGGTAATAGTTTTCATTTTCCATAAAATAATTAAGTGTGTACAAATCTCTGGTACAAGTACATCCTTAAAAGCCTTCTCGCGAAAATTTTAAAAAGATACAAGCCTTAAGGCTTCTGCGCTGTACGAGTTCCCCATACAAACGTAATACCATAACCATTTGAAATTTGAGCATATCTTTAGCATAGTATGCTATTATTCGTATTAGGATAGCATTTATCTAGGTTTCTGCCAGATGCTTTTTTCAAAATACTTAGCTAAAGTGAAATTAAACCGAATCGCATTTTGCATATTTTTACATCATAGAAGACATGTTTTCTTAATATGTATATAGTATTAAACACTAGGATATTTTAAGTTTCCTTCTGTAAGAAACATAGCTTATATGGTCTAGTAACAGAAAAACAACACTGTGTGAAGAATAAAAACAATTTTCAGTCATCATTTTTGGGACTACGGGAGACAAGCAAATTCCTTGCAAAATAGCCATGCATTTAATACATTTAATACATTTTTAACCTTTTCTAATAGTGCGTCTGTGTGCGTGTGTCACGCACGCTCACGCACACAGATGCAAAATGACAAGCAGACCAAGATTTTGTCGTGTGTCGATGTTTGAACGCGCGGAGAATTAAATTTTGCCGAGCCACGTCGCCGGACTCTTAATAAGATATTGTGGTTTAACTACAGTAATAATCCCAGTGGCATTGAAACATTACTCGCGAAACTAAAATGTTTAATTAATTCGTGAAAATGAACTCGCTTTAACCACTAACGTATAAACTAAGTTCTAACTAATGTTACTCTAAATTGGTTTATTATGCAAGTTTTTAACGCAGTAGTATTTAAAGTTTAAACTATTATTTTTTTTACAAAAAATAATTTTGACCTGATTTTTAATTCATAACCTTCGGGTATAATTCTACTAATATTATAAACGTGAAAGTATGTATGGATGTAATGATGTTCGTCACTTTTTCAAACTAAAACAATTAAAGGGATTTGACTGAAACATGGAATATAATATCGCTTATGACCTGAAATAACACATATGCTACTTTTGATCCGGGCAAGTACCACGCGAGCGATGCCGCAGGTGTATACTATTACCTACACTTACTTAATCGTCCACCTGTACTTAACTTTATGGAAGGTTGTATTTATATTTCGTGACAAACTTTTTTGTTCTGTATTTTTTTAATAACCATCTTTACCTACACAAAATCACCCTTTTGATACATTCATCTAACGGCCGGTTTCAATATTAAACTTACGAATGATCGTAGATTGATCGCCATAGCAACTTTGTTTAGACAACAAAAAATGTAGGACACTTTTTGACAGATAACAATATTACTATGGCGACAGATCCACGCTTATTATAATAGTAAGTTGAATATTGCAACCCGGCATAAATCACATAACAAAAGCCACCGCCCCCTTCTGTCAGCAACTCAATTAACCATTTCATTTAAATAATCAACTAGACGTTTATCTACACCCCTGCAAAATTTAAATGAAAATTAACTAAAATTCAATTGTGCTACGAACAAGCTACGAGGCTGCTACGAGGTGCTACGAAGCTACGGGATGCTACGATGTAAGGTATTATTCCACTGTTTATATTTTTATAGCATACCTTATAAATTATTATTGCTATTTTAATTGCTATCCTTAGCAATATAAATAAAATAGCTTAGCATTATAATAGCTTACGGGAAATTACTCACGTAAAATTATCGTCGATTTAGATACCGACAATGTTTCGATTCTTCCGGAGAATCTTCATCTGGGTATGACTGTGATCACTCCTCGCGGTCGCGTCTCACACTATTTCGCGAATTTACTTTTACATTCATAATTCTTTATTTTTACAATATATCTTGTCTTATATCACTGGAAGCCTATCCTTACCAACAAGTTACACACGAACTTTAAAGATTGCTCACAATTCCAAGACGTTGTAAAATTAATAACTCAACAGTTTCCAACCGCGTCAGATTGCAAGTTGTTCAGTTAGTTTTGAGCTTGTGCAGATGCTGTGTATTCAGATTTTGACGCGATTTCTCTGTTGTAACAGTGTAAGTTTACAAATGGTGTTTAAAACTTTAACCTTCTTATGCATATTGGTTTAGTAAACCTACTTTAACTAAAACTGGTATTAAATCTGTTGCTACCTCTTTTCATAGACATAAGATTAGAACAAGAATACCATGTTACCCATTGAAATCTTGACTTCGAGACGTTTATTACCCCACGCCGAAAAAACATTCTTTAAACCTATATTACGATAGTTTTTATTAATTAAAATTCAGTACGATAGTTCATTTTTGACATGTTAAGACAAGGACGTGCCTTAAAACTAGGGAGTATGTATGTATACTACTAACAGTCGGCAATGGACAAAGTCCGAACAGATTTAGAATCACCTAGCATGTAAGACAGTGATCCTTGAGGTCCAAAACCAAAATAAACTATTTTACTTTCTTTCTTTCTTTCTGCAAAGTACGAGAGCCAACTACGAATACCTATGAATATTCTAACAATAGTCGACTATTCAAATAAATCGGATAATCGAATCGCTAATAGGCGAGCGATATCGCGTCCCGATTCCATTCATACGCAAACGAACCGATTATGCTAATCGAGAGGTAATCGATGTTATACTTCAGTATTATCGAAGTATACAAAACTTTCGGCAGTATTGGAGATAAAAAGACAAAGATAATTTAAGAAGAAACTTTCAATTCCAAAGATCGAGTTTTATAATTATGAGATTATTAGTTACGGAAAATTTAAACAGGTACGCATTAAAATAAGCTCTAAGCGGTGGAGGAAAACATCATGAGGAAACGATGTAGCTTTGTGATACCCGGGGCTAGGCACATTTTAAAAATCGCCTATACTAAATATATCAAGCTGCTGACTACCCCTTCGATATTTATTTCAGAAATGATCTTAGAGAATTTCTGCTTGTCATAGAATAATAGTAGTTACTAGTAATAATAGTGACGGGGGCCTTTAGGCGGCCTAAAAACTCCGGCTCTGTCCGTCGGGTCTGGATGTTTTTCTATCTTTAATATGTATGTATTTACAAAAAAAAAGTATCTAAGTATTATATCAGTCATCTGGTTACCATAACACAAGCATTAAGTTGCTTAGCTTGGGACTAGTGTAAAACGTCCAAAGATATTTATTTATTTATTATAGTCAGTCTAGTATAAAACCTACCAATAAAACAGAACAGAAAAATACATAAATAAAAGAACTAATCTTCCAGCAATCGAAATGACAATGCCTAATGAATAAAGGAGACAAAAGATATTAAGATCGAGTGGAAGGACAGAGAGGGAGGATGCCGGATACAGACGAAGCATTTCTTTTTATTTCGACAAAGCGTCACCACAATTGTCCCTTTCACAACTCATTACCTAGAACCGGATTGGTATCTAAAAGAATCCCTTCCTTCCTTATGGTTCGTTTCAATAGTTCTACACGGGCAATTTATTGTTGGGCAACATTGCTTTATTCAGGGTAACATTTTTTTGTAATATTTCGGAGGTAAAGATAATTGTCTCTTGTCATTATCTTATCTTTATTCAATAAAAATCAAAAATATTCGTCATCACATTTAATCTACTTCTAACTGTTGTATTGATTAAAAAGTTAATTACCTATTCATACAAACACAAAGAGGCACCTTTTTTTTTGCAACGGTAGGTACTCCTCAGACACCACAGATTTTTAATTTGTATAATCCTTACAGCATTTACGCCTCAACAACAATCAATACAATTTTCAAAAAGGCTAGTCGGTTTACAGTTCCTCTTACATACTATTTTCCAAAATGTAATTTTATGTTTTTGGTAGAAAAAAATATTAAATAAATCGTTTTGTGAAACAATTGCTCAATGTTGCGCAATAGTTGCCGGTTTGTATGCTTTTTCGGGTCCGCATTGTTGTGGTGCAATCTTGATAATGTCCAAACAACACCATGTTTTCCATTGAATACGAAATTAGGTGTTTAATTAGCTAAAGCTTCGAGATCATTATCTTTTTGTTGATTATTTTAAAGAAGATATTTAGGAGAAATGTTAATTTACATTTGTTAACATTAATTTAAAAGTCGTTAATAGTAAAAAGAAGTTAATTACGTAGATCTTAAGGCTATCTAAAAAAAACGTGTGAAGTAAGTTCGTATGAGCTAGTAATCAACTCTTGTGACACAGTTTTTTCATACAAATGCTTATATCGTCTGCAAATATTTGTTTCGTGCCTGGATGTTTTCTATGTATAATATGTATGTATTTACAAAAGAAATGTAGACATTTATTAATTAAGTATTGTATGTAGTTTATACAAGTATGTAGTTTTTGTACGGAAGAATTGTGGGCTAAAATCACCACTGAGTGGGTCCCACAAGGCATTAAACGGCCTCGTGGTCGGCCCAAGCGGAGATGGCGGGACGAACTCGACGAATACTCCACCAGCTGGCTGACAGAAGCCCTACACCGAGGCGAATGGAAAAAGGGAGGGGAGGCCTTTGCCCAGCAGTGGGATCCAGTGGGCTATTTAGATTAGATTAGATGTAGTTTATCATCAGTCATCTGGTTACCATAACACAAGCATTAAATTGCTTAGCTTGGGACTAGATGACGCTGTGTGGAATGTCCGAGGATATTTTTTTTTAATATTACCAAAGACGATTAATATCTAGAAGACAGACAAAGGCCATACACAAAATCGTAACCCTAAAAAATAGCCTGAAAACTCTAAAACATCAATTTTATCCAAGAAATTTTAATTACTTTCTAGTTAAAAATGTTTAAATATTGAATATTGTTGCTACCTACTACTAAGTATTGAAATTTCTTGGATAAAATTGATGTTTTAAAGTTTTCAGGCTATCTGGTACTGCGGGATCAGGTTACGATTTTATCATAATTAATATCATTCAATAATATATAAAGAGCTATTTATAAGTAAGATGAGTTCTCTAGAACCGATGAGATTCTACATATAACTTTATTGAAAGAAACCCCGCTGTTCCTGGTAAGCTGCACTATTTTCTCATATTTACTCCTACTTCGGTCTTTTATTTATTTATTCATACACAGCATATCATTAGCATTTCAATTAAGTAAGTGCCAATTCGTTGTCTTATCATTACTGCGTTAAGTTATTCGCTATGACCCAACGAAATGTAACATGGCATTAACGCGCAATATACAATAACGCGGTGACGAGCCGCGTTTTGTGGCGTTTCGTGTTGTTGGGTCATAGCGAATAACCACCCTGGATGGATTAAATAACGTGAGGAAACAGCCTTCAAATCTTTATTAAACGAAATGCTGTGATGCCTGAGACATAGTTGAGATTGGTTTGTTTGTATGTAGAGTACGACGCGAGCGAAGCCGCGGGTGTTTAAGCTAGTAAAATATTCATTTAAACGGGTATTTACCACGACATAACGAAATTACCTTTACTTTTAGCCGACTTCTAAAAAGGGGCTTCTAAAATTCCGCTAGGTATGTGTATGTTGTTAATTTTTTATAGTATGATGGTCGATTATACCGTCAAAAGTAGACCGAGTGGCGTTTGAGGGAGGACCCAGTGGTGGGCTATTATTTGATCTACCAATGATGATTATGATGATTACAAGCTTTGAGTTGTAATAGAAAACAACGCGCGGAAACACCCACGCTACCAATTACTTGCATTAGTTGTTCCGAGTAAAAAAATATTTTTATAAAACTGAAATGAAACAGATGACAAAGACATTGTTCTCTTAAGAAATTTATCCTGAATAATACAGCGATACAGCCATATAAATAACTTTCTATTTCAGAAAATAGCCAAGAAATAATAAGTTGAGAGCTATTATCCTATGTAGTGGTAGAAGAATTAATCGCCTACGAATGTTTTTCTTTGTAAGTTGTTTGAGTTTTTTCCTCAAATTAAGGGTGTATTTTGAACCTTGTTATCAAATGGAAAGTGTCTAGACGTTTGATCTTTAGGTCGTGGGTTTCGGCATTATGTCGTAACAAGAGCTGTGTTCGTTCGTTCGTTCGTATGAGCAAGTGGCCAACTCTGGTGACGGAGTTTTTAGGCCGCCTACAGGCCTCAGTCATGGCTTAACGACTTTAAAAGCCGGGACCGACAATTTAACGTACCCTCCGAAGCACGGAAGCTAGAAAGTCTTAGCAAGCTTCGCCACGAGCGCTTCGAGCGCACGAGCACGAGAGCCGTGTTGAGCGAGTGGGATTGTACCTCGACTTTTGATCCGAATCGTGGGATGCTCAATAAATTTGATTTTTCATTAAAAAAAATATATATATGCTCATTATCACGAGCTGTAAATGGTTTAAGGAAAACATTTTAAAGAAACCCACAGCTTAGTCAGCCCCACACGTATTGACTCTTGTTTTTCTGTAGATATGACCAGCTTAGCTGAGAGGATGGTTTAGGCGCTGGGCAAGCCTTTTCCATCATTCCGTAGTTCATACTATACATACACCAAACATACAAACCCCAAACATACAAACAACCCAACTTTACCTATTTATAATATTAGCATAGATAGATTAGTAGGTATAGAAGTATAGGTATAGATAGATAGAAGTATAGAAGAGCTATTGTCTCAAACACTAGCTAGACCCAGTAAATAGCCCAAGTTTATCCCACAAGTCTTGATGTAGATTTAAAGCGCAGATTTAAACATCTCCAGATTCTCCAGTCATCTCAGAATATAAAGAGTGAGCCAGTGGGCGCAAAGATATCAAAAGCAAGGCTTGAGTGTGTATTTTTCACGTTCAGGGTTCGTCTGTAGTTTCAGCGGATTCGGGGATTATTCTAATCGGGTTTGTCTTTTGCCTAAGGCCGTTTGTCCACCGCCGCCGTCACCGGGACCTCAACGAGAACGAGATGACGACGGCGCCGAAGTACTGATACATAGGGCCTCGTTCACCATCCTCAAGTAAAGTGTTGATGAGTTACTTAACGAGTAACGTCATTCGTTCTATGCGCCAAATGTCAAGTATGTCAATTACTCGACACTTTACTTGGTGACTAGCCTACTCGGAACTTACTTGAAGATCGTGAAAGAGGCACATAGACTAACTATAGCCGCGTGTCCACCGCAACGCCGTCACGTCATCTTAAACTCGACCCGAAATAATCTCGTTCTCGTTGACGTCCCGGTGACGGCGGCAGTGGACAAACGGCCTAAGACGGGGCGTGACTTGATCCGCTTGTACGGTCAACGTGAATAGAATAAAGGATTCGGGTGATTAGAATAATCGAGATAAATCTCTAAATGTTATTGTAATAATAGTTTGTTACCTGTCACCGTGTTTTATGAACAGGTTGATTTAAATGTCGGTAGCGTGTTCAGTACCTATCTGTAGAAATCCTACTAATATTAATAAATATTATAAGCCATGACGGAGGCCTCAAGGCGGCCTAAAAACTCCGCCACCAGAGTTGGCCACTTGCTCATACGAACTTACTTACTAATACTCGTATTATAAAGGTGAAAGTTTGTGTGTGAATATGTAAGTGTGAATGTTTGTCACGCTCAAACGACTGGACGGATTTGAATGGAATTTAGTACCAGGATTGCTTATACCCTAGAGCATATATTTGTACTAAAACGCTGTCACTCGCACCAACCCTGCTAGCCTCAGGCATTCCCACCAGACCCTTTGCATTTACTGCGTCTAAGGAGGACAAGATTGAGGCTCTAAGAAAGCGAGCCCCGAGGCTAGACTATACACTTATATACTATATACTATACAGTGTATACAAATGGTGGCATCTCGTGTCATATTTTTGCGAGCGGCGGAATAAACAAAGCGACTCAAAGAGTTCTAACGTCTTGGTAAGTTTAGAGGTTTGGTTCTGTGAAATGTGAGTGTGTTACGCGACTAATGCCCGGTTCCTATATCCCACGTGCGGATGACCGTAGATCAAACGTCATAGCAACGTTGTTATCTGTCAAAAAGTGTCATACATTTTATGTTGTATAAACAACGTTTCTATAGAGAAAGATCGACGGCCATCCGTAAGTGGGATATAGGAATCGGGCATAAGAGGGTAGTCAGAGAGAAAGTTAAATTGGACTTCCTATCTTCCTACTTCCTTCCGAGGCAAAGGCGAGTAAGCTAGTCTTTAATATATTTCTAGTGTTGTTTAAATATTGATGTTTTAGAAAACCGGTATTTTTTATACAGGTATTTTAAAGGTACCACCGCTTTTTGAAATACCGGTAACCCGTTTAGATTACCCAAAAACATTAAAAAAATGAAAAATTTGATACAGGTTGCAAAATACCGGTAACCAATAAACATTACCTAAATTTACACGTGCCGCGAAACGGCAACGTAGCATTGCAATGCCTCGCGCCCCTCGCCCTCTCAACCCCCGATCCTGTCCGAGACGTTGCCGCTCTGTCTGTTTCGGCCACTAGCGCGCGCGCCGCCGCAAAAACGCAAATGCACGTAGGTCGATTTTGAAGACGCATGCATTAGTACACGATTTTGATTGCGGGTCGTTTGAAAATTATATCGTTAGTTCGATTGTTTCTAAGTTACTCAGTACAAATTATTACTGCGATATTATTCGCCAAATGGGAAGAAAAAAAAGCAACAGGGTGTATTCCTATTTTACTTATGATGAGGAAACGAACAGGGGGCCTACCACGAGCTCTTAGCGCGATCCAGTTTAGGACCTAAACTGAATTGTTCTTCTTATGACTTCAGTTTTACGATTCAATTTAGCACATGACATCTGAAAGCGATTGAGTTTGATAAGGTCATGGTACGGTCCCAGTTCTAGATGTAATGTGTCTAATTGCACAAAAGTTTTGAAGGTAAGCCTTTAATATGACTTTAGTAAGTATAATAGGTAGGTACCTACTTAACTAAGTAAGTATCTATTATTATATTTTATTGTTATCTAATGGTAGGTTTATAAGAGTCGTTTCATAAGAAGGTTGCAATAGCAAGTGTACAAAAACAAAACTATTAATAAATCAATACAAAACATTTACTGGTTCATTTTACTTTATTTCCACACAGGTATTTAATTATCTTTCTCTGAATCTGTGAAGTCAATTTCATGAGTATGGTAGTATTTATGTGTATTCAAAAATGACAGAATTCTTGCATAGGTATATACGCGTCCGCATGCAAGGTTGGATGTACTGCAGTTTTTCTTTGCTACCTATCTAGCGTTATAAAACAGGTAGATACCTATGTGGGGTTTTGATATCGATAACATCGCGAAAAAATGGCCCCCAAATACGGTAGGATTGATTTTTACATCTGTCTCGTCAGACAGATCAATCCGACGAATTGTTAGTAGGTATAGCGTATAGGTCGCGTCACCTAAACCTAAAAGTAAAAAGAACGCTGAGTGGAAGTAGCGGGGTATGTTTGCGCCTGTGTTCACTCGCTGACGAACCAATAGCACTCGCTTGGGCTTAGCTTACGATATAGGTGTACCTACGTGAATCGGTAGGATAGATTGCCGTACCCATTTTGTAGTAGCTACACGTATCGTACGTATGTTCTATCTAGTTAACCGAATGCAACAGCAAACCAATGCTATTAAATTCCAATTCAAAATGAACTGACGGACTGGCTGGTGGGTAACGATTTAACGCGAAAAGTTCCAATGTTTCTATTTTACACTTTCTACTTACTAGCATCTTTTATCTCGCTCTGTTTTTCGGCTATGATTCTGTCAAGGACAACCGTAATGGTTACACTTATAAAAAGGTAATACATTTAGCGGTAACCTATTACTCAATGAAAAATAATCTCAGTAAGGGTTATGTAAATCGTAGAGGTAACCGGAATTCATCAAAACCGGTACCGAAATTCATAACGGTTTTCAGTCCCTGGTTTTAGATACCCTTTTTTCTAATAGTTTGTATGTATGGAAAGATTTTTAATTATGAATAGATGAATAATGCTAAATTAATGTTTGTTAAGACGTCCCTCTGACTAACCCTTTGATAAATATTCAATGGATCTTCACCGCCTGAATATCTGAAAAACCAAATCAGCAACATGATGTTTTTGTACCAATAGATAATGAGCTGTTTTAGAATTTATTGTTTGTGGTACCAAATAGATTTTATTTTATTCTATTCGATATAAAGTCTCATTGGGTTAAGTCAAGCGACCAATGAGGTGAGATATCTAAACTCCAAACTCTTAAGTACAATTGCCGATCACGTTCGTGTATTTCCCGCCATTTTACATTTCGAATTCAGAACATTCCCGAGCGTCTTTTAATGGATGCGTTTCTAAATTACATTTTAATACTACCCTCTTTTAGAATAGATTTATTGGATTGGTTTAAGATGATTTGAATCGACTTGCAAAAAAAATTTCTTCAAAGTTAATGAAATTTAACAATATTTAAACCAATATTATGTTAGTCTTTTAAGCAGATGTGTCAATTTAATAAGTAGATTTGTATTTACAAATGTTTGTTTGTTTTTCCATGTATGAAACTAGAAAGAAAAAAAAGCTACAATTTTTATTTTATTGCATTGAGTATATTCCTACTTGAGAATCAATGTTAGTTTTATCAAAATCGGTTCAGTAACTATCACTGTAAGTGAGGTTTAGTTGAATATTGTTTTACCTACCTTCGTTTTTTAGCCTCGACGAAAATCCTTAGGCGTCTCAAAAACTTCCATATCGAAGTTGACTATTTACCCAAGCACGTTAATTTTCGTAAAAATTGTACTAACTCTTGCCACCTATTAAGCTTAATCAATCCAACCTCATCAACCAACCAACATCATTTACATAATTTCTGTCAGCCGAGCTATCAACAACAGGTTAAACGAAGGAAAATAAATCTAACTCATCGAGGTGAAAAATGAAATGAATGAAAAGAAATGTATTTAAGCGAACGAAGATCGATAAAAACGTATTTTAAGATGTCTAATGAACCTCCTCCACTATTTTTTTAATAAATTCTGATTCACATGGAATTGAGTAAATATTATTAGATTTTCATTACTGTTATTACACGCGCTCAGCGTGTAATAATATATTTATTTCGAAGAGTTAAAGTGAGACATTCCTGTTCTGTGTGCTATATTTATATATACCTTTTTTCACGAACGTTGTGTAAAAAACCTTTTTATTGTTAGTTCACGAAAGTTGAGAGAAATTAATAAGTGCAACACCGGGATTCGAAGCGACTACTGAAACATTAAAGTATTTCGGAAGCCACGATTTAATTAAACTAAATATTACGATTAAACGAGCGGCTAGTATCTAAATCAGTAATTAACGAAGTCGAGATAAAATTTTGGTTTTGGCGGTGAAACAACGAAAACTTTGGAATCCAATCAAAACAAAGTTATTTCATTAGAAATTTTAAGGGTTCTACACTTTTCTTGCAAGTTTTATCGAAGATGACTTTGCAACTTTAAAGATCACAGGCACGGCCTTAAAGCGGCCTAAAACTTCGACCAGAATTAGCCACAGCTAATATGAACTTACTTACCATGTATCTAAGATTTTCAGTAAATTTTATAGCATTAACTATGCCACAGTGCAAGTAAAGCAGTACGCCCATTAGCCCTGTCGAGATAACGTCGTCTCGACGCGACAACCTTTGTACAACGTCGCTTGACTGTGATTAATACGGGCATGTGTACTCGCGAATAAATTTCATTCCTACAATGCTTCGATGAGTTTAAACGTTATAAGCGTGATAAGGAGTAGAAAAATCAGCCAAGTGCAAGTCAGACTCGCGCACGAAGGGTTCCGTGCAATTCTGTGAATATTTCAAGCGTCTACTATGTTGTTGTTATTATCGAGTCAAAAAACGGCAAAAAAATAATGTATGTTGTATGGGAGCCCACCTTAAATATTTATTTTATTGTGTTTTTTTTTAGTAATGTTGTTATAGCGCCAACAGAGATATATCATTGTGTGAAAATTTCAACTGTTTAAAGCTATCACGGTTCATGAGATACAGCCTGGTAAAAGTTTGATAGTTTTAAGCTTTTAATGTATGGATTACCTATATTAAAATATGTTGCTTATTTATTATAATTTATCAATTTAGCTAGGCTTTAAATAGAATAGAATAGAATAGAAAAAGTTTTTATTTTCCATCAACATAAACATGGGTAACATACAAATGAAAAATACTTATTGACAATCGAGTGACAAGAAAATAAGGCTACCCCTCAGCATTTGCTCCAAGCAGCATCATGACTGTTGGAGCGCTGGTTTTTTGTATTATCTTTTTTTTTAGAGACATAAGAATTATTTTTCTTGACACTCGCCACTGAAAAGAGACGGCAAGAGATTTAGAAGTCTTAATACTTCCAGGAAACTTGTAAGTCTATTGGTGTAAAGTAAGTCTATTTGAGTAGGGGAAGACCGGTACCCTTCGTACAGCGGGAGCATTCGTACAGTCCATATTTCTCCGCGATTTAAAACGTTAGCGAGTTCATACTTAAGTGTGTGACTACCCCCTATACCCGCAAGGTACCCGCGGAATAACGAGGCAGTGCGACCGACGGCTTCGGTGGAATGAGTCGATACCTGTTTTCGCTCCGCGTAAGTATAGTTTGGGTTCATCTTTGAAAGTGTTTGCTACCAGTACCTAAGTTTTACTTTAATTGTAAAAGAAATTTATTACAAATAAAGCACTGATGCCTTACTTTATGGTGTACGTTTTTATTTTGCTACAAAGCTAACAGTTTTTTTTATTTTTAATAAAATATTATTTTTTTGGGTTTGGGGTACCTTCATACATAGAAACGGGGGTAGATTCGTGCATGCAAATGTACCCCGGAGTTATTTGCGGGGGTCCACGGCAAGTATTTTTTCCGGGTCTGGGTGTTGTGGTACTATGGTACTCGTAGTTTGAGACACCCACGACACAGGGAATTATAATATGTGATCAGATCTATGAATGAAACAGCTGGTTGTTGTTTATTCACCAAGAATTTTATAATTTTTTTGTTTCAGAACTATGCCACGAAGTTACCTAAAAAAGGAAACAGATCGGGAGAAAAGAAAAAACATTTATGAGCATATTATAATAAGATTTTGTAACGGGTTTTTATTTGAATTTTACGTAAAAACAGTACCTTCTATTTTTAAGGCTAATAAGTGTTTGATCTCAATTGCAAACATTTTAATAAGATAGATTATCTAAGATTAGATTCGTTTTAGGAAAACAAGTCTCATATTTGAATAAAAAACATTTTTTAAGTATTAAATGGGTTTTTTTTAACTGTGTACGAATCCTCCCTACTATGTACGAATGTGACCCACGGTATGTACGAACCTACCCCGCGTGTGGGGTGCCTTCGTACAATTTCCATCTTTTACGAAAACCGCCATTACTTGGTTATGATGCATTGAACAAATATTTATGTATCTCATTACTATAGCCAGATATGTAGGTTATCTAATAGCATTGAATTTATTACAAAATTGCAGTTAGTTTTTTTTTTACAGGGCTTAGAGTAAAAAGTGTACGAAGGGTACCGGTCTTCCCCTACGGTGTAAAAATGAACACCCTAATTTAAGAATGTCAGGACAAATTTGAATGATTTTTTTTTTGGCTTCACACGGCTTGTGCATTTAGCCACTATCATGTCTTATTATAAATCAAGTTATGAGATAAAGGTACACAAATACAAATTATATACTATGATACATACATACATATAAGTACCTACATAATATCCCACCCATTACCTTGTGTGTGCCTCAGTAAAGATTTGGGTCTTTACTGAAGCATCACAAGGACTTTTTGTGAGAACTCGAAATGCAATGTTAACCAGTTTTGTTTCATTTGCCCACACTTATGTAAGTTCACGAACACTCAACAGTTAATAATCCACCATTATTACACATTAACATTCGTTAAAACACAAGTTTCGGAAAATAAAACAAAAAGACAACACGACTTCCCAAATTCCCGCCAAAAAGCACATTTGGATGATTCTAATTTTATTGTTAGTTAATATATCGCGTTAGTGTTGCAGCCCATAAGCCGTAGTCGAGATAACGTCGAGGCGTCGACGCGACAACCTTTGTACAACGTCGCTCGACTGTGAGTAATGTGCTTCACGAATTAATGTCATTTTATAATACATTGCTTTTGTAAAATTGTTGCCTTAAAAGTAACAATAAGTAAATAAACTTTAAACGTTTATGTGAGTGATTCTTAAAGCAAAAACTATAAAGGAAATCGAGACGAAACTTAGAAATAGAAATAGAAAAATATTTATTTACATTCACTCACACACATTAGTTTACTTGTATTAGTTTCGTCAGGCTTACTCCAACAGGTAGCAAACAGCTTGCGAATTATCGAGTAGTTTACAACTTAGGCTATTCAAAAAAAATACCCTTACCCCCAAATACCCTAACCTTTTAATAGTATATATTGGTATTTGGTATTATGAAGGAAATCATGACATTTGTAAAAGAGATAACAGATTGCATATATATTTTTTAGATACAAATTTATTGAATTGAAGAACATTTTATACGGCTTCTCAATATTTGTCACGGAAAATTAAGTAAGTTAAACAGAAAATTAAAAGTAACGTAGTTTATTATATTTCTTTTTAAAGATATTTTGTTTGTAAAATTGTATTTATTTGTATTATCTTTTTTTTTTCTTTCATAGTCTTTCAGTTCTGTCTTTAACGAGAATATTCTTTTCTATATTGTTTCATATCTGTGAAAATGTGTAATTGGCCTTCACGTTCAATATGTATTTCTTTACGTTTGTATATATATATGTTGGAACGAAATAAACTAAACAATCATTGTACTGCTGGTAACACAAGACTTATATTCCTCCTGTCTGTCCTGTCACTGTCAAAATCTATGCTCTGTACTGCTATGTAATGTAACCTCTAATATTGTCACTCATACGTAATAAATCTGCGAATATAACGAAAATCCATCTTGTTATTTAGCTCCCACTCAACAGGTTATGAGCTCAGACAGTAACAAATAACAGTGCGTAAATATTTTTCAAGAATATTCAAGACGTTAGGCGAGATGCCGAAAGGCGCTTTGATTTCACCGGCGGCCATGCCGGGTTCATCGTTGTCTTCAACTACGAGCTCTGGAATATCTATCAACTTTGAGAAGCTCAGTGGTATATCAAACTACGGAAATTGGAAGTTTTTGATGCGGATGTACTTGATTCATGAAGACCTGTGGGACTGTATCGTGGAGACCGAGCCGGGTGTCCCCAAGGACAAAGATGACCGCAAGCAACAACGGGCTCTTGCAAAGTTATGTTTGATGGTGCAGCCGTCTTCGTTTTCTCATGTACGAAACGCAACCACTGGTTTTGAGGCTTGGAATAATCTAAAAATAGCCTATGAAGATAGAGGGCTGTGCAGACGTCTTGGACTGTTACGTACAATGTTTGGATTGAAGTTGGAACAATTTAGTGATATGGAAGCGTATCTTCTAAGGATCACAGACCTAGATCAACAACTACGAGATATAAACGCTCCATTGGATGATGATTTTCTGTCGGTATTGATATTGAGCGGTCTATCTCCAGATTACGATCCTCTTATCATGGCACTAGAAAATTCTAACATTAAATTGTGCAGTGAAACAGTAAAAAGTAAATTATTACAAGAGAAAATACGCAGAGAGTCTGACAAGAGTGAAGTAGGTGCATTGTTTACACACCGACATGTGAAAAACGTAAATAAACCTTTTACCAAGAGCAAGTGCTTCATATGTAAGAAACCGAATCATTATGCTAAGAATTGTCCAATGAAAACAGACAAAAGTGCAAAACAAAATGAAAAATCTGAAAAAGCTTGGAATGGAACATTATTGACAGCGTTGTCTGTGGACATTAACTCCAATGCATGGTATGTGGACTCTGGTGCAACATGTCATATGACCAATAACAAATATTTACTACAAAATTATGTTGAACATACTCCGCGGTTGGTGTCTGTGGCCAATAAAGAGAAGATGCATAGTGAAGGACATGGTGAAGTGGATTTGTTGCTAAAAGGAAACACTCAAACTACTAAATTATCTGAGGTTATTTACGTGCCAGGTTTGTCAACAAACCTTATTTCTGTTGGAAAAATGGCTTCTAAAGGACTTGAAGTGCATTTTAGTGCACAGAAATGTAACATATACTGTGAAAAAGTCGCAGTTGCCAGCGCTACGATGGTCAACGGTGTCTACCAATTGGACATGGAGTGTCAACAACCGATAAGGGAACACGAGCAGGCTGCGGTGTGTCAATCGGCGGCTTTGAGTGAGCCAGACATCCAGTCATTGGACGAAGAACAGACTTGTGAGGCGAATTCGTGTGAGACATACTCATCACAGGAATTATGGCATCGTAGGCTTGGGCATCTGAATAAGCGAAGTATGGATTTACTGAAACAAGGTATGGCTAGTGGAATTGATTATACTGCTAGTGAATATACTCCCTGTGTCGCTTGTCTTGAGGGGAAGCAGAGTAGATTACCATTCCCAAAACAGTCTTATAATAGAGCCACTGAGAAACTAGGTCTTATACATTCTGATTTATGTGGGCCTATGCCAGTTTCCTCATTTAGTGGAGCAAAATATCTATTAACATTTATAGATGATTTTACTAGGATGACTTTTGGCTATTTTATTAAAAGTAAAGATGAAGTATTGTCAGTATTTAAGATTTTCAAGAACCTAGTAGAAAATCAGACTAACTTAAAGATTAAAATGCTAAGAACAGACAATGGTCGTGAATATCTTAATAAACAGTTCCAGACATTCCTTCAAGAGCATGGCATCGAGCATCGGACGACTATTCCGTATACACCACAACAGAACGGTGTAGCAGAGCGGGCCAATCGCACAATTATGGAGGCAGGACGATGCATGCTGCAAGATGCTGGACTGGACCAAAGGTTTTGGGCAGAGGCATTGAATACGGCAATATTTATTAAAAATAAGTCTCCAAGTAAGGCTGTAAAAGGCACTACTCCTGAAGAAAAATGGTCTGGTAATAAAGTCAATTTATCTAATTTAAAAGTATTTGGCTGTGTTGCATATGCAATGATTCCTACTGAAAAACGCAAGAAATTAGATGCAAAAAGTAAGCAGTATGTGTTTGTAGGATATTGTAGTGAGTCAAAAGGATATAGATTAATTGATCCAGAAAGTCCTTCTAAATGTATCAAATCTAGAGATGTGAAATTTTTTGAAAGGAAAATGTACAAAGATTTACAAACAAATCAGGAAAATTACACTACTGATTGTCAGTTGAATCTCACTAGTAATGAAATGAATGATGTAACAAATAATGAATATGATATCAATTCATCCCCCATTACTGAAATATTGGTTTCAAGCGCCTCTGAATCTAGTTCTGATTGCAGCTTTGTCACTGACCCCAATGATGACACATGGAATCCGAATTTAACTGTGGATCATGGATCGAGTGATAATGAAGAATTTACTGAAGCTGTAAGTATGGTGGTTGCCCTGACTGCTGCTAGTCACGGTGTTGAGCCACAAACAATAGATGAGGCACTGTCAGGACCTGATAAAGAACATTGGAGGAACGCCATTGAAGATGAGTATAAGTCATTTGAACAGAATCAAGCTTGGACATTAACACAACTGCCTGCAGGAAAGAAAGCTGTGAAATGTAAATGGATTTTCAAAAGGAAACTTGGTTCAGAAGGACAACTTCTTCGTTACAAAGCACGTCTTGTAGCCAAAGGTTTTACCCAGGAATATGGGATTGACTACAAGGAAACTTACTCACCTGTGGTACGATACTCCGCTATTCGTATATTAATTGCCCTGGCAGTCAATTTGAACTTGAACATTGACCATATGGATGTCAAGTCAGCATTTCTGAATGGAGTCTTGCAAGAGACAGTTTATATGGAACAACCCCGTGGTTATAAAATAAAGGGCAAGGAAAATTATGTATTCAAACTTAATAAAGCTATATATGGACTAAAACAGGCATCAAAAGCCTGGTATGATATGATTGATAAAGTCCTGACAGACCTTCAGTTCAAGAAAACACTCAGTGAGTCGTGTGTCTATATAAAATCAGATACCACTGGTAATCTTATCATTTTGGCCCTGTATGTCGACGATATTTTGATTTTAAGCAAGGATACACCTGAGAAGAAATTATTGAAGAAAAGACTGATGGAAAAGTTTGAAATGAAAGACCTTGGCCGTGCTAACCATATATTGGGAATGCAATTGAACCAAAAAGAGAATAAAATTACTCTAGATCAAAAGACCTACATACTAAAGGTATTAGAACAATTTAATATGGTTGACTGCAAGCCTGTGAGTACACCCTTGGAATGTGGCATAAAACTTGAAAAGGGAGAACATACTGACCTTGATTCTAAATACAGAAACCTTATAGGATGTATTATGTATATAGCTGTTTGCACAAGGCCTGATATTGTACATGCAGCAAGTTATTTGAGCCAGTTCAATAATTGCCACACTGATTCACATTGGAAAGCAGCTAAACGAGTCTTGCGATACTTAAAAGGAACTATAGATTATAAAATAGTTTATGAAAAATCTTCAATATCTATCACTGGATATGTAGATGCAGATTGGGCATCCAACCAGCTGGATCGCCGCTCTTACACTGGTTACGTCTTTAAAATTGGAAACTCAGCTGTGTCATGGGAAAGCCGTAAACAGAGAACTGTGGCATTATCAAGCACAGAGGCAGAGTATATGGCATTGTGTGAAGGAGCAAAAGAAGCTAAATTTATAAGAAGTTTTGTTTATGAATGCTTAGGTAAATCTTTGCCAGTTGTTTTGTATAATGATAGTCAGTCAGCACAGAAAATTTGTAATAGCCAGATCAATCACAGTCGAAGTAAGCATATAGACATAAGGCATCATTATGTAAGACAAGTTGTAAAAGATAAAATAATTAAATTAGAATATATGTCAACAGAAAATATGCCAGCTGATGTCTTGACTAAAAGTTTAGGTAATGAAAAACATTGTAATTGTGTTTCTAATCTTGGTTTACAGATAGTTTAGTTTAAGGGCAGGTGTTGGAACGAAATAAACTAAACAATCATTGTACTGCTGGTAACACAAGACTTATATTCCTCCTGTCTGTCCTGTCACTGTCAAAATCTATGCTCTGTACTGCTATGTAATGTAACCTCTAATATTGTCACTCATACGTAATAAATCTGCGAATATAACGAAAATCCATCTTGTTATTTAGCTCCCACTCAACAATATAACTGCTTTTCTTTATGCCTAGCTGTAAGTTTTCCTAGAATTGATAAAATAAAATAAAATATGAAAACCCACATCTTAAAAACTACGCCTGTTCCAGATGAAAATAATTTAAAACAATACAAACCTTCCTTGATTGTTTAGGTCTTCTTAAAAACCGAGACAAGAAAAATAAACTTTCTTCATTTGCTTTCTTCGTAATTAAGTAGGTACGCTTGTCGGCCGAAATTATTCAATTAGCCTATTTAATAAAAAAAAATTATACAGTTCCTTTTGAAGAATTCTTCTGGAAATTGTACCTAATTTTAAACAAATTTAGAAAGTTAAGATTTGCAAACTTTTGTTGATTCACTTAATTTCGTTGCAATTAATACTTTTACGAAACCGACTTTAATTTCGTAAGAAGAGTTAAAGTTCCTACACTCTCGAGGTACATGTCTGTTCATAATTCCGGAGATCCTCATCAGATCCTCTATTTTTTTTCTCTTCTGTCTGGCAGTGGTTTGGATCTAATTGTATTTTGTACAGTTATGTAAATACACTAGCTAACTTGCCCGTGGCTTCGCTCACGTGGTACCTACCTTGATAAAATATAGCCTATGTTCATTCGGAAAGTCTAAGCTACAAATTGGTGAAAGAATTTTTGAAATCGGATGAGTAGTTTAGAAGATTACCCCGAACATACAAACAAACAAACCAACATTACCTCTTTATAATATTAGTATAGATAGTATAGATATGTAGTAGTTTAGTTTTTTTTTATAGGACAACCTCGAGGGTATTCTCTTTCAAAAATAAAAATGAACTATCATCGTCCATTGACCGGGATTCGAACCCCTGATTCAAAGATTCGGATCGAGGTATTATACGACTCGGTCAACACTACTCTATCTTGCGGCCTTAGGCCTCCCTTAACCATCAATTCTCTACCCTTACTCAGATTATCAAACAATACTTTACCTCACAAAGAAAATACGTTTATGTTTTCTTTTCCGTTTCTATCGAAGTCGCCCTCCCTATCCAAACAGCGATAAAAACCGACCCACTTCTTACTATTTACCCTGTGAAGTTAATAATTTAAATCTACCCGCGGTATTCAACAAGTTATGGGCTCGCGTCGAAAATAGTAGCGTGGAAAATTCAGATAAAGAAAATAAGTAGGATTTAGGTAGATACTATTGTTTTTGGTCTTTTTCTACTTACTTTACTCAGGTTTATAAAAAACCTACACACTAATATTATAAAGGTGAAAGTTTGTGTGTAAGTGTGAATGTTTGATACACCTTCACGCTCAAAGGGATTGACGGATTTAAATGTAATTCGGTAGCAGGATAGCTTATATTCTTGATTAACACATAGGTTACTTCATTAATGACTTGTATGTATACTAGTTCTATTTTTTATTCTGTGACATACCATCAAACAAAGAAAGGTTTTTATTACACACTATTTTAGTTGACCTACTGTATTTCTATACTGTGCCTAAATTCCTTCACTTAATATATGGCGTGGAATCCCGAGTGGCATTTCCGTGTTTTTGGTAACTACCGTCAAGTTGGACAGAAACTGAAGGGAAAATGCGATGACAAAGAAATGTCGTCGCTACATTCGCTATGTGAATAGAGTAGATACATATCATTGCTTTACGAGTTCTTATAAATAGTCCGTGTGATGCTTCAGTAAAGACCCACATCTTTACTGACTCTGACATGACTTTTTTACTGACTTGAATTAAAGTACGACATGGTAGTGGCTAAATGCGTGGCATAAGCCGTGCGAAGCCAAAATAAAGTTGGAAGAAGAAAGTAGGCACAATAAATCGCCTCTGCTTCGCTTAAATATCTAAGCAGAGATCTAAGTAACCGATTAGTGCCTATTTTTATATCTTAAGTAAAATACAGCAAAGTCATTTCCAAACCGTATTTTTCAAAGAGTTAACAAACATCGTTAACAGATCGGCAGTGACTTGCGAATTGACGCCTTAAACTGAGAGGCGTATAATTGCTTTTCGGTTGCTCGGCCGATTTGATTAATTGTTGTACGGGCGAAATTCGTGTATTTGCAAAAATCTTACCAATCTCATGATGTGTTATCATGGAAGGATCAGAACTAAATAAATAAATAAATAAAATAAATATCCTTGGACATTCCACACGGCCCCCTTCATCTAGTCCCAAGCTAAGCAATTTAATGCTTGTGTTATGGTAACCAGATGACTGATATACTACATAGATGCATTTTTTTTTTGTAAATACATACATATTATACATAGAAAACAACCAGACACGAAACAAATATTTGCAGATCATGCAAACATTTGTCCCGTAGCGGGGATCGAACCCGCAACCTCTGCGTCTCAGGCGGGCTTTCGCCCACTCAACACAGAATTCACTCAGAGCTTTGAGTTTAATCAAGTTAGTTGTCTATAGATTTACTACGTTCGTAAATCAGACATACATCAGAAAAAAATGTATTAAAAACAAAGTTTTTTTTATGTAATATCACTGTGTTCAAGTCTTAGTTTTAATTTACTAAAAACTAGATGCTTCGCTCGCGTGGTACCTACCTTGATGAAATATAGCCTATGTTCATTCGGAAAGTCCATGCTACACATCGGTGAAAGAATTTTTGAAATCGGATGAGTAGTTTCGGAAATAACCCCGACATAATGAACAAACAAACAAATAAACCAACTTTACCTCTTAATAATATTAGTATAAAAGATATAGATTAGTATAGATATAGAAGTAGAAGTAGATTATTAAATTGTCCGCCCCAGCTGTTAAAGTCGTTAAGCCATGACGGAGGCCTTAAGACGGCCTAAATACTCCGTCACCAGAGTTGGCTATTCGCTTATACGAACTTACTTACTAGTAGGTATGTTAAACATAACCAAAAACCGCTACACCACGTTTTCCTCAACCACTTAACCGATTCTCGATCATTTAGTATCTGTGTTTCCCAATTTCCCAAAACGCACATAACTACCCACAACCTAATCGTACTGTAATAGTCACTTTGCTAACCCAAGTGGTAGACAATAAAATTTTATCTCCTATACCCCATAGTCTGTGCCATTTAAATGAAATTAAACATGATCACGAGAAAACGGGCAACCGAAATAAGAGAGATAACAAGGTCCGAAGATGTTAATACGAAATGTAAGTACTTGAAATGGAGTTGGACTGGTTACTCCATTAGGGAGCAAACGGAAAAATGGAACAAAATTTAGACAGAATGGACTCCGAGATAGAAGACCAAAAGAAAAAGGGGGAGACAACTCGTGAGATGGTCTGACGATATATATAGAATTGCAGGACCATTATGGGTACATAGCGCAAGAAACAGAGAGGAATGGAAAAGGTTGGAGGAGGCCTACGTGTCTTCAGGGCACGCTGATGAAAAACGGAACTGGTGTGTGAATTGTTAGATTAAGTATTGTTATATTTTTTTAAGAAACTGCCAACTTTCAGCAAATAAAGGCTTTGAAATTGAAATTGAAACATGATCACGACATATTCCCAAGATACGGTATTACAATTATTTTTTAAAAATCTTTTTTAGGTTTTTTTTAGAACCTTTGAAGATGTCAATAGCGATCATAGGTACGTATATTTAGTTACGTTTTTACCTCCGATGCACGGAAGCGCTCAGCTAATAACGCCACTTGCCACCATCCAAGTTGTGACCGCTCAGAACGTTGCATAACTTCGACGATCTATTAAGAACGTCTTAGCAAGCTTCGCCACGAGCGCTGCCGACTGTCGCATTCTGTTTCAAGTTTTTATTTTTCGGTAAAAATCCTAAACCTACTCCTAAACTACAGTTCATCCTAAGGTTGCCTAAAAGAAATCGCTCATAGCGATAAGACCGCCCATTGTACTTCATTTTTAATATTCTTCGTGTTTGTTATTTGATGTATTGTCCATGTGGTGTACAATAAAGTGTTAATCTATCTATCTAAACTTAACTTGTTGATCCAAGACGTGAAGTGAATAATTCACTGTTCTGACCTGGGGGGCATGCGACAGCCATGACGGGAATTGTGTTTTTTATAGGGATTTCTCCCTATAATGTATGAGTTTCTAAAGGGTTAATGAAACTTTTTTCTAGGTGTAAGTGAGTTATGTTTGAAAATTCCTGTGGGGTTTTAAAACAGAAACTAGACAAAAAAAAAATATCCTTGGACATTCCACACGGCGTCAACTAATCCCAAGCTAAGCAACTTAAGTGTGTGCCATAACGCCGAGGAATGAGCGGGAGAGCGAATAATGTTTTTACTCGTGAGTGAGAAGCGCAGAACGATAGACACGCAACATAATTTATAGCGAAAAAACAGTTTTTATTTAATTACAAGTTAATTAAACAAGTAATCGAAAAATTAAAAAACCAGAACTAAATGAATACTTCTAGGCTATTTGTCAAAACATAAAACCAACAAAAATAGCGTTCTGTTCCTGAGATAAATAGCAAACTGTGTGAAAAACATGTATTTTTCAAAAAAATATATGATCGAGAAAACTTTTACCAATCGTGTTTCTAAAAAACCACAACGCAAGATAAAAGTTCAAAGTTTAATTTCTCCAAACATTATAAGGTGGTATCTTTCACGGATTTTGAGATCTAATACGATTCAAACCACATATTTGCTACCTACGGCCTCTTAATGCTTGTGTTATGGTAACCAAATGACTGATAAACTATTTACATAGATTTTTTTTTTTTGTAAATACATACATATTATACATAGAAAACACCCAGACACGAAACAAATATTTGCAGATCATGCAATCATTTGTCCCGCAGCGGGGATCGAACCCGCAACCTCTGCGTCTCAGGCGGGCTTTCGCCCACTGCGCCACAGAGGTCGTCAAATACTAGAATATAACTTCTTCAAAATCGATTTAACCCACCCGGTTCAAAAGATCAAAACTTGTGCATTTTCAACAAAAACGATACAATAAATAAAAGTTAAAAGTAGCACATTTAAACTGTCCGCCACCTTTAGTTAAGACGTCTATTCCATCCGGTTCGAAGGACCAAAGTTCGAACCGGCACGAAGGAACAAAGTTCACCCACATTTTCTGCTTAGCTGTTGTTCAAAACTCGTTACAGACAAGTCTAGAATGTTAGGTTACAGTCTACTAGAAGTTTTGGGCTAGACCTAGTTGCATTGAAGTTTTAAAGTCAAACTTCTAATGCAGTAGATAACTATATTCTTCTTAAAATAGAGTTATCACTTTAACTGTGATAAGTAGGTATATAAAAATAAACAAGTCTGAAATCATGTAAGATATGTGTCAGCGTATAAGCTTAACTCCGAATGAAATAAGGTATAAATAATGTACTAAAAATGTAAAGACAAAGGTTTTTTTTAATAATTAAGCTGCATTTATACCAGAGATTTGCGAGAAAGTATCGCACCACTTCTTATAACTTGATGGTATACATACCTGAAACAAAATAAAAAAACAATGTTATCACACTAAAGTAAGTTCGTATGAGCAAGTGGCCAACTCTGGTGACGGAGTTTTTAGGCCGCCTAAAGGCCTCCGTCATGGCTTAACGACTTTAAAAGCCGGGACCAACAATTTAACGTGCCCTCCGAAGCACGGAAGCGCTCAATCACACTAATATTATAAAGGTGAGATTTTGTGTGTGTATAAGTATGTAATTTTGTTTGTTACTCTTCCACGCTCAAACGGCTGAACGGATATGAATGAAATTTGGTACCAGGATTGCTTATACCCTGGATTAATAAATAGGCTACTTTGACCCTGGTATTCCCACGGGAACTATTCACCGCGGGGCGCAGCTAGTAAATTATAATGTCAAGAAAACACTAAATCTTTAGACATAAGCATACGCGAAAGTTTTGAAAATCACACACAATTTCTCAAAGTTAACATCTCTCCCAGATATAAATCTTTGGGTATAGTTTGACAGTTGAAATGAAACTCCAATTAAACGACAGATGGCGCTTCTGAAATTATCAAACTAAATTGAATCGTTAATTGTATACGTTAGCATATCATTTGTAGAGGAAGAAACTTATAACTTACTAACGTGCTGAGTTCGCCCGGATAAATGTATTTTATATTTTATTTATTGACTTGCTGCGCCGCGCGGTGAATGTGGAAATACCGTGATCAAAAGTAGCCTATTTTTTATTCAGAGTATCCTGGTACAAAATTTCATTCAAATCCGTCCAGTTGTTTGAGCGTAAAAGAGTACTCACACTTACATACACACACACAAACTTTCACCTTTATAATATTAGTGTGATAAGCGTGATAGTGTGATGTGTGATAAGTGTGATTAGTGTGATGTGATAGTGTGATGCGAGAGTCTACAAAATTTTTAAAATGAAACATATATTTATGATACACAACTGGAAATCGAACACACGATCAACAGTCAAAAGCAAAATCCTAAGCAAAACGGCTCAGTAATTAATTAATTACCAACATAAATTAATTGTCATATTGCGGAAAACTTCAATAAATTAACTAATCAAATAAATTAAAACTTAGCGCGACTGAAACCCGCTAATTTAACACAGAAACTAATATAACTTTATAGTCCACACCTCAAATATTATCATTATTATGTCGCAAATCTACACGATGTACACGAAGCGCTCGTAGCGATGCTTGCTAACGGCCAGTTTCAATATTAAACTTACGAATGATCGTAGATTGATCGCCATAGCAACTTTGTTTAGACAACAAAAAATGTAGGACACTTTTTGACAGATAACAATATTACTATGGCGACAGATCCACGATTATTAGTAAGTTGAATATTGCAACCCGGCATTAGACGTTCTTGATTGATCGTCGAAGTTAAGCAACGTTCTGAGCAGTCACTACTTGGATGACCGCAAGTGGTATTATCAGCTGAGCGCTTCTGTGCTTTGGGCGCGTTCAATTGTCGGTCCAGGCTTTTCAAGTCGTTAAGCCATGACGAAGGCTATACGGCCTAGAAACCGCTCATACGAACTTACTTACTTACTCACCAAAGATACACACATTTGCATTTATCCGTGTTTGAAATCAGTTAATTACTTACTACTACTGTATACACTACACAGGTCAAAAGTAGCTATACACTTCACAGTTTAATCTTAAACACATTACAAGTTCCTGAAATCGTGTTAATCGGTGTTTCGAAACACATTTCACAAATTAATGTACCATTCCGAAACTACGTAGTTAAGTTTAGTTCTTAAGCAAAACTTTCAACTTTACCTTTACGACTACCTTAAATTTGTAGGAATAAGGTTGACTTTTGAAAAAAACGTTTGAGTTTTAAAACTTTACTTGTTGTGCCTTATGTTAATGAGATGATATACAATAACAATTAATTATTTAAATATTGAAACAAAGAAAAACACACAGTAACAAAACTATACTTAAGCCAAATTCGACGTGCCACGTTTGTAAACAATCTGACACTATTTGAATTGCTTCCTACGGATTGGTGTTACCGAGTTGATAGTAATTTTCATTTAGGATAAAACAGATTTAAAACATTTTCTGCAAAGTCGGGGCAAAAGTAAAAGTAATGTAAATATAAAAAGTATGTTATAAAAAAGAAACCTTTTTACACATAAATAACAAGTGAAAGAACTATATTTCCCCGTCAAATGATATATAAAAGAGTATAAATCCGAGCCCCTTACCTTCCTCCGTGCTACCGCTCGATAACAGAGCACCACAGGTAACTACATAATAGAATAGATATATAAGTTACTATGTGGGGATAACACTCATCATAGAAGTATGATTTTTGTTGGCGCGATTGTCATTTGTCTATGATCGTAATTTCAACAGTAACTATGATAGGCCGTCTTTACTAGATGATTTATATCACACTAATATAATAAAGGTTAAAGTTTGTGTGTGTAAGTGTGTTTGTTACTCTTACACGCTCAAACAGCTAGACGGATTTGAATGAAATTTGGTCCCAGAATTTATTATACCCTGAATTAAAGAATAGGCTACTTTTAATCCCGGTATTCCCACGGGAACCATTCACCGCGGGTAACACCGCGGGGCGCAGCTAGTTTTAAATATACCTTGTGCCTTAACCGTGGTCTATTTCATTGTTATCGAGTTGGGGTTCCGCGCACGCCCGCGCTGTCGTAAACGGCTCGTTCATTGCGGATTTATCGCCGGGTTCCGTGCTTATAGTTTTTTTGAGGATGCTTTATTTCCTGGCTGCGGTGGCGGCTGAATTTAAATGACTTGAATTTGAGATGATAAAACGGTGGAGGAAAACATTGTCTATCTTCTAAATAGATGGAAATTTAAAATGATTTGTGTTTATTATGGCAGGAGACGCAACGACCATACACCATTTTTATTTTTTTATATTAAAAGTGGCACTGAGTCCAGATAATTAAATTATTTATCTTATTAAGTAGTATCTCATTTAACAAGATATAAGTAGGTAATTAATTTTTATGCACCCGAATAATCTTCCATTCTTTAAAATGTATTCTCCATCTAATGGTTGCCTGGAAGAGATCGCTTCAGCGAAATGGCCTATTATACATTATTGTTCTTTCATTGTTATGTTCTATTTTGAATTTACTTGGAGTGCAATAAACAATAATTTAAATTTTTAGCTACAGGTACTCGTATCTGACGCTTCTTATCCCCTCTCCTTCCTCTTAGATACTTTTATTCATTGAGTAATCACTTAATGCATACACGTTTAGCGATGTTCGTTTTCGCTATGCGCTCGCCACTTGTCCCCTTAGATAACGCGTCAACAAACAACAATATCACCATGGTAATCTAACTAATCCATACGTCAAACAAATGAGACATACAAAGGATCCATTGATCTAAATCCTGTAACATAACTAGCTTGTTAGCGAGACGCAAGCGACTCTCGCTTCTATATCTGTGGAATAGGACACAGATTCCCGTAATGCGTGAATGATTGTATCATCAAATAGGTTTCAATATGCAATAGGTGTATTCTCAGGTTTATAGCACTAGAACTTCCTTGTTTATAAGCAAAAACAGGCTCATGGGTAACGAATATCAGCCGAAATTAATATTCAATCGAATTTTGAAGCGCTCGTGGCGAAGCTTGCTAAGACGTTCTTGATAGATCGTCGAAGTTAAGCAACGTTCTGAGTGGTCACTACTTGGATGGGTGACCGAAAGTGGCATAATCAGCTGAGCGCTTCTGTGCTTCGGAGGGCACGTTAAATACTCGGTCCCGGCTTTTAAAGTCGTTAAGCCATGACGGAGGCTTTAAGACGGCCTAAAAACTCCGTCACCAGAGTTGGCCTCTTGCTCACACGAACTTACTTTTTTTTTATTGAGCATTGACTTGTGATTGTTTTATTTTTATTTTTTTATTGTTTATGTTTATTTCATTCAATACCTATGTACGTCATACGATTAAATAAATAAATAAACACCAATTTTGTATTTTAAGTGAAATGCCACCATTCACCTACAAGATAAAACCTAAGTGAAACAGCTTAGAGTGTATTTTCCCTTGTTTACAATATTCAGGGCTGCAATAGCCTGTTTTGTCGAAGATATGTTATCGGTAAACATTTTTATAGAGAGAGTACGTGTGAAAAGCGAATTTTCTAGAAAATTTACATACAATCTGACATGTTTGGGTACAGAGGATATAAGTTACAATATATTGGTATTGAAACCAGCTGAATTTGTGAAGAAAACTAGGGCAGTGGACAAAGATGGCACATTTATTTATTTACACCATTGAGATGTATTAAAGAGTCACAATCTAATAGCTGACAACACTTAAAAAATGTGCGAGCAAATTCTATGTTCTACAATGACATTTGTCATTTGAATGTAGACGTTATGTCATTTGTTTTAATGTTCAATGTCGCTTGTACGCAAAAAAGAAAAACTCTGCGCACTACGTAGTGTGCGCAGAGTTTTGGCGTTTACATTTTATTTGTCTGATTGTGGCTCTATAAATACATCTCAATGATTTACACGCAATATTGCTGCCACCAGTGGGCAAAACTGACCACCGAGTGGGCCCCTGATACGTCGCGATGACGTCGTGGCAGACCACGAACCAGATGGAGCAGGAGAGGGACGAATGGAGATAGTGGGGGAAGGCCTTTGCCCAGCAGTGGGACACTGAGGGCTACTAATAATAATAATAATTGCTGCCTCCTACTTTAAACTCCCGTTTTGGGCCATTTTCAGGGTTACAATTCTGTGTATGGCCTCTGTTTGTCTTCTTGATATTATCGTCTTTGGTGATACTAAGGTCGTTGTCAAAAGATCCAGACTCAGCTTTATACTTTTATACTTTTTTTTATTTTTCAACTTTGCCCACGTCGTCAGCGAAAATGAATATCATATCATCGATCAGGCCGTAACAGACCGTGATAGGAAATTGCGTGCGCGCAACACAGCAGACACGGTTCGTTGACCCCGGGGAAAGTGTGACGTATGAGGAAATCGAAAGCGAACATCTGATATATTGCACTATATTGTGTATTTATTATAGATGTTTATTATCTATACTAATATATATCTATACTTATAATAATATTATAAAAAGGTAAAGTTGGTTTGTTTGTTTGGGGTAATCTCCGAAACTACTCATCCGATTTCAAAAATTCTTTCACCGAAGTGTAGCATGGACTTTCCGAATGAACATAGGCTATATTTTATCAAGGTGCGAAACAACGCGAGCGAAGCCGCAGGCGAGTAAGCTAGTTTAAAATAAATTCGTAGAAAGCAAAAAGCTGTTGGCGCGAGTATATACCGCGACTTTCGATCCGAAGGTCGTGAGTTCGAATCCCGGTAGTGAATCAATGTATTTTCATTTAGAGCTCGTATATGCGAAATGCGCATGCACATACATAGGCGTGTATTCAGAGTCTGCACTCAGGCTTGAGTCTTCGCTCAAGTATCGATTTTTTGACAGTTCTCTGTGGAAATTGTCCAGAAAGTGATGAATCACCGCTTGAGAAACGATTAACGCTTGCACTCTGAATTCGAGGCTTGTCACGTCTTACAACTAGGGTATTCTACTGCCCATTCCCAGCTGCCAGTAAAGATGTCATCATCATCATCATCAGACCCTCTGATCCCACTGCTGGGCATAGGCCTCTCTTCGCTTCCGCCACTCGACCCTGTCTCGTGCCAATCTAACCCATGTCCGACTACAGTTTTAATTATGTCGTCGATCCATCTTGCAGTAAAGATGTAAGGGCCTATTTTATTAAGTCACAAAATAAGCTTTTTTCTATTCTATTCTATTCCCTTATCAGTGCATAGAATTATTCTAGTCCAAGAAAAATAAAATAGAACACATCTCCCATCGCCCCAACAAAGAGGTTTGAAATCTCATTGAGATCTGTGTCAGCCAGGTGCCCCGCTGAAGGGGCGCCTTAATAAGGGCACAGATGAGCCGATAGTACGAGGGTCATTATATAGTGGGGGCTGTAGTCACTTTATTTACGCCTTTACTATCTGATGTTCTAGTGACATTCTTTACTGACTTCAAAAGACAGAGAAGGTTCTATGTTCCAAAGGTATTTTTTAAGCTATTGCATAGCTTCTATCGCGGGCCTTGAGCGTGGAGACCGAATCAAGAAATTCCGTAACGAAAATAACCTAACACCCTGAAAAAATGCTATGCAATAGCTTTACCGCGGCAGTCTCCGAGTGCCACACGTCTTTTTTTGTTTAAATTTTTTATGTAGACCTTTGCCCAGCAGTGGGACAATATAGGTAAAAAAAAAAGTATGTAGGTACTTAAGTACTTTAAATGTTGTAAACCGATTATTTCGTCAACAATGGACAAATTATTATTTTATTGATTATTTTCAGAAGCAGTTAATTAAAAAAGAATAAGTTTAATTTAAAACCATCAATTTGAATATGATCTGATAAAGAAAATTAGTTAGCCTAATGCATTATTGTGATTGAAATGTGAAGAGCTTACTGGGAACATCTCACTATTTATTGGATGCATACATACATACATAAAATCACGCCTCTTTCCCATGAGGAACACCTTGACAGGAAGACCTAGGCGAACATATTTGGAAAAAATTGGTGACATTTTGGAGAAAGGCCAGGTCAAAAGCACCCTAAACCGGAGCGCGTGTATTAGAAAAACAAACAACTTAAAAGCCTAATTAGTAAAATTTATTCATACTTATGTATTTTAAAAACCCATAGTCAATCATCAATGCTAATTAGATATACCTAAATATTGCTCAGCTACCTATAAAGTACATTTTTAATGTTAATTGCCAAGCTATATACAACTCTCATGGATGTTCAGCTACTTTTGCACCAGCATTTGTACGTACAATTTTAGTTTATTTTGTATTTGGTCGTCTGATCGATTCATTCAATAAGTTCGAGTGGACTACTTGAACTAGGGTTGTCAAGGTATTTTGCAATATTTCAGTTCGTATGTTTTGTATAGCGTTATATGAATTTAAAAAAGTTGGACCAGTGAAATACTCGTTATGTTTTTAAAAATCAGTTGAACGCGATACATGTATTTAAACAAAAACTGTTTTCGTATTTTACCTATTTTTTTCGCTGAAATTAAGCTAATGAAAAACTTGTAACTGGCTTAATATTGCTTTTAAAAGTATGTACCTTTTTAACTATTATCATCATCGAGGTAGTATCAAAGAGTCACAATCTAATAGCTGACAACACTAAAAAAATTCGCGTGCAAATTCGTTATGTAGTTTGTTTTATTTAATGTTCAATGTAGCTTGTACGCAAATAAGAAAAACTCTGCGCACTACGTAGCGTGCGCCGAGTTTTGGCGTTTACATTTTATTTGTCTGATTGTGGCTCTATAATACTACCTCGATGATTGTCATTAGAGATTTGTGTAAGAGCTTGGCCACACTACAGTATTCGAACGAACAGTCACTGCGCGATTTAGTGTAGCGCGTCACATGCTAGTTCGCAGCGCGTTTCACAAACGCGAGGGTAGTGTGCACGGTCGCAGCTTGTCACAAACGTTAGTGACTGCGCGTTCAAAAAAGTAGTGTACCCAGCCCCCCGATTGTGTAACTTGTCTCGATTGTATCAAAGCAAAAATCACAGTAAATCGCGAAAACAACCGTCAAATACATTGAGATGTATTATAGAGCCACAATCAGGCAAATAAAATGTAAACGCCAAAACTCTGCGCACACTACGTAGTGCGCTGAGTTTTTCTTTTTTGCGTACAAGCGACGTTGAACATTAAAACAAACGGCATAACGTCTACATTCAAATGTCAGATGTCATGTTAGAACATTGAATTTGCTCGCACATTTTTTGAGTGTTGTCAGCTATTAGATTGTGACTCTTTAATACATCTCAATGGTCAAATATGACAGTAATTACTTTAATTAATTACTGTCATATTTTTAGTAAATTAGTAAGTAACTTACTAATTTACTTATGCCCGTTTCCTATATTCTACGTACGGATGACCGTCAATCTATCTCTATAGAAACGTTGTTTATTTTATACAACACTAGCTTACTTGCCCGTAGCTTCGCTCACGTGGTACGTACCTTGATAAAATATAGCCTATGTTCATTCGGAAAGTCTAAGCTACAAATTGGTGAAAGAATTTTTGAAATCGGATGAGTAGGTAGTTTATGAGTAGTAAATGTATGACACCTTTTGACAGATAACAACTTTGCTATGACGATCGATCTACGGTCATCCGTACGTTGGATATAGGACCCATTGATCAGTCAGCGTTAAATCTGACTGTTGTTTTAGCGATTTACTATGATTTTTGCTTTGATACAATCGAGACAAGTTACACAATCAGGAGGAAGGCTCTATATAGCCGTGTTGGCCAAGTGGATAAGTACTTTGACTTTCGATCCGAAGGTCGTGAGTTCGAATCCGGCCGTGCATCAATGGATTTTTCGTGTCGAAAAATGTATATGCACTTTAACACGAGCTTTAAACGGTGAAGGAAAACATCGTGATGAAATCGTTGCAATTTTTTGAAGTGTGTATCAGCCCTATTCCCGGGAAGCACTTGATTGTAAATTCACTTAGGGCCCGGGGCCCGGTGCCACTCCTAAGGGTTTTTGCTCCCGCGCAATTTGTTTATTCTGTCTTCCAAGTATGAAAGCATGACGTTTGTTTAGGGATACATAATATTCTAATACTATGTACATAGCCCATCCACAAATTGCATCGCGGATCGCACAGCGAAAAATGTGGGTTATACATTATTGTTTTTTTTTTTAATTACTTATAACAAATGGCAAAATAATTTATTTACAGAAACTAAACTACTACATATTGAATTTGGATTTATTCGTAACTAGCTTAATCGCCCGCGGCTTCGCTCGCGTGTACTTTGATAAAATATAGCCTATGTTCATTCGGAAAGTCAATGCTACACATCGGTGAAAGAATTTTTGAAATCGGATGAGTAGTTTCGGAGCTAGTACCTACAGAAAATTTAAAAAATCTTGTCCATGACGACACATGTAGGTACATATAGTAGGTACATACCTACTACCTACACCACCAAGTTCTACGTAGTTACTACATTAGTTGCACCTGATCGCGTGTGCATAAACAGCAAATCAGTACAAAAACTAGGAATTCAATTAACTGCATAGACATTGTTACGACATAATTGAAGTAATTGCTTTACGATACATACAAGATAGAAATATACTATTTTTGACGACCTCTGTGGCGTAGTGGGCGAAAGCCCGCTTGAGACGCAGAGGTTGCGGGTTCGATCCCCGCCGCGGGACAAATGTTTGCATGTTCTGTAGATATTTGTTCCGGGTCTGGTTGTTTTTCTATGTATAATATGTATGTATTTACAAAAAAAAATGTATCTATGTATTATATCAGTCATCTGGTTACCATAACACAAGCATTAAGTTGCTTAGCTTGGGACTAGCTGATGACGTCGTGTGGAATGTCCAAGGATATTTATTTATTATTTATTTATTTATTTCATCTGTTTTTGGTTTGAATAACAATTAAATGTACCTATTTATTTCATACATACTTTCACCTACTGTATTATGTCATGTATTTTTGATTCATAAAATTTTATGTTATACTGTAACCAATTTCAAATTAAAAAAATATTTTCTGTAGCAGGTGATGCGCACAGCAAAACCGCGCAGACACTGTTCGTTCGAAAAGCACCCACCCAAAAGCTCTAAGATTTATTTTTACATCCGATCTATACTAATATCTTTTATACAATACTATATCTATACTAATATTATAAAGAGGTAAAGTTGGTTTGTTTGTATGTTTGAGGTAATCTCCGAAACTACTCATCCAATTTCAAAAATTCGTTCACCGATGTGTAGCATGGACTTTCCAAATGAACTCAAGCTATATTTAAAGGTAGGTACCACGCGAGCGAAGCCGCGGGCGGGTAAGCTAGTAATATTATAAAGGAGTAAAGTTGGTTTGTTTGTTTGGGGTAATCTCCGAAACTACTCATCCGATTTTAAAAATTCTTTCAACGATGTGTATGGACTTTCCGAATGAACATAGGCTATATTTTATCAAGGTACCACGCGAGCGACACCGCAGGCGAGTAAGCTAGTATGATATAATTACAAAGTGACGTGAATATCGAAAGGCGGCGAGATCAAAGCCCAACAATTTCACAGCAATTGCCCTTCACACGCATGGCCTGACGCGAGCTTGCGCTTTTTGGAATTACTGTATTTTTGTAGGTGTTAGGAATATATTAGGATAAGAGCATGTTAGCAGAGTGGGCCTCGACTCGACTATTTCTTTAAAGTGATATTAGGTTTTATTTTAAAGTCTTTTACTTTAAAATAAAACCGTATACCCTATAAGTTCGTATGAGCAAGTGGCCAACTCTGATAACGGAGTTTTTAGGCCGCCTAAAGGCCTCCGTCATGGCTTAACGACTTTAAAAGCCGGGCCGACAATTTAACGTGCCCCCCGAATCCACGAAAGCGCTCAGCTAATAATGCCACTTACGGTCACCCATCCAAGTTGTGACAGCTCAACGTTGCTTGACTTCGACGATCTATAATACCAAGAACCATAGCCATATGAATAAATATACAAATAATAAGCAGTAATGTCTAAGTGAGCGTCATCAAAAACTTCATAAAAAAAATGGAGTAACATCAAAATTGACACATGAGTGTATTCACTCAAATGACAAAGAATTCAAGATCAGTTGTGATGTCAAAATAAACACCGCATAACGTGCTTTGACAGGAAAAGTAGCGGCAAATTAAGAGTTCGGTGACGTGGCTCGGCAAAGTCAATGTGACGCGCGTTCTAAAGAGCGTGTAATAGTAAGAGACGGAACTGCCATATAAAAAAAAGATCTATGAAAAAAAGGAATTTGCTTTCAACGTTACAAAACCAAACTACGCCATACTGCCACATAGTAAAAACAAAGAATTATAACTAGAGATGTACCTTAGTGACTATCGATAATTTATCGATATCGGCTCTAGGTGGGATTTCTGGATTCCATAATTCTTATTCATGATTTTTTGTATTTCTTACAAATAAAAGAATGAAATTTATCTATTAATTTATTTGAACATAAGTTATTTCGGTGGCGATAAATCGATATAGCTAGGATTCATTTTTAGAAAACGACGTTTTATCCGTGTTTTCAGGCAATGATTGTCATCCAGGTACTTTCATTATAGTGACGATGAGCTTTTGTTTATGCTTCGCCATGCTGCTTCGATTTTTTTGTATAGGTTTATAGGTTATCTGCAACAAAATTTGTTGTATTAATATATTAAAAAGCATCAAAGATAAAGATAATATTTCAATGATAAAACACTTAGGCTCAACTCACACCAAAAGAGCGGCGAAGCGCAGCGAAGCGGAGCGTGGTTTCAGTGTCATTTGAATTTTAACTTTATTTTCATTACTATAATAGGTAAGTACTTATTATCGCAGAGAAGGCGCGCGTATTCGAATTCGCTCGGTCTCGGACTCGGTCGAGTTTCTCATGCGATAATAAGTATATAGTAGGTAATGAAAATAAAGTTAAAATTCATATGAAACTGAAACCGCGCTTCGCTTCGCCGCTCTTTTAGTGTGAGTTGAGCCTTATGCATCCGTCCTAATAGAACGCGATTACGCCATTATCGCGTAAGTAAGCGATGCGACCATCGTGTCGGTCACGTCATTCTAGTCTTCATCGTTCTAGCATCACGTGAATACTGGTTAGGACACCTATTCCATATCAGAATGTTTTGATAAAAAATTAACATGATATAATGCAAAACCTACTAGGTACCTATAAAATAATGTCTAAGTTGCGTAAATTATGGTTTATGTATCTAAACAAAAAAAAAACTTTACAAAACATAGCAATCAAACAAATTAATTAGAACGAATCATTTCAGTTTCGTAAAACCAAATATCGATATCGATAAATCTAGGTTGATGTGTGTCAAGCACTATGTATTGTTTACATGCGTTATGAGGATAATTTTCTTGCAAAAAACACTGAAACCTTTACGAATTGTATCATAAGTTTACTTAATTTTGATATTAAATGGCATAAAATTGCTTACCAATCTATATCTAATGGAAATTTAGACATAAAATAAGTTTATTGTCATCCAGACGGCATGTTCTTTCTTACACCACACATTTCACATGTTATTTTAGTCATTTTACTTCCACGATCAAACACTATAACAGCCTACAAGATAAATTAAAGTTTTAGACAGTATTTAGTGAACTATAAGTGGCAATTCTGAGTGTCGCAAAAGCTAAACTAAGCTAACTAAAATTGTTGCCGTCCCTTTCATAGCGATGGGAATAAGAAGGATGGCAATAATTTTAGTTAGTTTAGTTTAGCTTTTGCGACACTCCGAATTGCCCTCATTAGCGATTTTATAACAAAAATGTATGTACGAAACAAACAAGACTTTGTGAAGTTTTTGAATTGACACAGATTAAAATGATTCATGACGGTGTACTTCTTCGTTCTTATGTTCGTTCATTCGTTCTTACTATATTCCGTCTATGTCGGAGTGTCCTACTTTAGTATAGCTCTATAGAGTTTCCAGTGCTCTTCGTTATTTGAACGGGTTACGGAACGGCCATAAAAAAGAAAGCAAATTTCTTACAATCGTGTTTTCGTTCAAAGTTGGCACTAGTATTAGTTGTCATAGCTATTTTGCAAGAAATTTGCTTGTCTCCCGTAGTCCCAAAAATTATGACTGAAAATTGTTTTTATTCTTCACACAGTGTTGTTTTTCTGTTACTAGACCATATAAGCTATGTTTCTAACAGAAGGAAACTTAAAATATTCTAGTGTTTAATACTAAATAAATGTAAAGAAAACATGTCTTCTATGATGTAAAAATATGGAAAATGCGATTCGGTTTAATTTCACTTTAGCTAAGTATTTTGAAAAAAGCTTCTGGCAGAGACCTAGATAAATGCTATCCTAATACGAATAATACCATACTATGCTGAAGATATGCGCAAATTTCAAATGGTTATGGTATTACGTTTGTATGGGGAAGTCGTACAGCTCAGAAGCCTTAAAACATGAAAGTACTGTCAGCTTCACAAACTATTAAAGTATCCTCCGTCAAATATCTTGAGATTTTTAGAAGATAGAATTGGTAGGTAAGTAGTCAGAGGCGTGACAGATTGCAATAATAACTGAGTTCTTAAATAAAAGTAATCAAGATACAACGAGAAAAGTGAACAAAAACTCAAGCGGTAAGTAAAAACTGAAGACTATGAACTGAACGGATTTGGCTGAAACTTGGAATGTAAAAAATATACTGGAATAACACATAGGCTACTTTTTCTCCGGGTAAGCGAATCCGCAAGCGGATACTGGTACTCGAAAAGTAAGTAAGTTCGTATGAGCAAGTGGCCACTAGTACCTACTGGAATATTCGCGAATACACTAAGGCTCAACTCACACCAAAAGAGCGGCGAAGAGCAGCGAAGCGGAGCGCAGTTTCAGTGTCATATGAATATCAACTTTATTTTCATTACTATTAATACTTATTATCGCATGAGAAACTCGACCGAGTCGCGCGGATGCCCGCAGCTTCGCGGGAATTCCGGCGAATTCGAATACGACGATAAACCAGATGTCTGATATACTACTTATATACAATTTTTTTTGTAAAAATACATACATATTATAGATAAAAAAACGTTCAGACCCGGAACAAATATCTGTAGAACATACAAACATTTGTCCCAAGGCGGGAATTGAACCCGCAACCCCGCTATTATAAATGTTTATTTTTTATTTATAAAGCAAAGTATTCTCATCTATATTCTACTTTCCATGACTGTACAAATCCCTAGTGATCCATATAATCTATAATTAAACCCTGACCACGCGATGCCGGATACCGCGTGACGCCTGTCAAAACTGACATTGACAGTTCTGTGTCACGTGTCAGATTTGACACATTGCGCCCGGAAAGAGGGATTATTTTCGGAAGGCATTGTTATTCGAATACTGTTTTTGAAAGTATTGGTTGTCATTGATGAATGGCGTTGCGCTCAATCATTCAAGGTTTTTTTTTTAATGAATTAGATACTTTTTAAAATAATGAACTGCTAATTCATTTGGCGTGGGCAATACCTTCGAAAAAGATAAATGACTTTGAGATAGTTTGGTTGTTTGGATTGTGAATATTGTAATTTTAATAACAATTATAAATCTTGATTAAAAAGAAAAAAAGAGTATAAAATTAAAAGATTTTAACTAGATCCAGCATAATGTTTACTTATGATTTAAAAGATTTACAATTTGTTTTCATTTTAAAAAGCTTGCGATACCTAAGTACCTACCCACTTAGACATCTTTAACAGGATCTAAAAATTGCATAAATGAAAGAAATGTCTACCGCTCCCTGGGATACAGTCGTGATCATATTTCATTTTTTTATAACAATCTAAAGCAGCGTTTTATTAAAAAAAAATAAGCTTAGAGTAACTCATAATACTCATTTTTATTCTCGCTTTTCTTTATATATCGTACTTTGTGCAAAGTGAAACGTATGAGGGCCGTTTTGAGCGGAAAATCCCCTCAAGTGAGGTTTTTAAAAGCTGCAAATATGTGAACTAGCGTATCCCCTTGGATTCGCTTTGTGCAAACATCTGCTGACATTCATGTGATAGTATAAATAGAGAACATATAAATGGTAAGTTATAATTTAAGTTAAGTGAATAGATAAGTAATGACTGTTTGTTTTCCTAAGAAATAAAAATAAAATAAAATAGTTCTTGAGAAATATTCGCAATACATTTTAATTTATTAAGTACTACACAAGCGACAAAAAAATAGAAGCGAAGTGTTCATTAAAAATGGTGTTTAAGTAAAATATGTACAAAATACCATTGAATTAAACAAATACTAAGAGCATCTAATTTGTTAATGTTAATTTTATTTCAGCTCATATTATTTTCGCTGTCCACTCTTGCGTGTAACTTAAAACAATTTCAAAACCACTTCTTACATAACCAAATAAAATTGCCGGCACAAGCATATCACACCGTCATATTAAAATCAGTCTATTTTCTAAGGAAATCCTCGAGATACAATGTCTGTTTGTTAAGAAAACGTTCGTGATAATGTAGATTAACGCATCGTCGCCTCTGAAAATACACAGTTAAATGTACGAGGGAAACGGCGTATGTATAATTTTATTTCAAACTTACTTCTGCAAAGAATAAGCGTCTAAGACCCCATGCTCTTAGACGCTCGTTCGAAAAACGTGGTGTGCATGGGCAAACCACGTTTTTCGAATGAGTAGTCGCTGCTGCGCGTTTTGTGAAGCTCGTCACCTGCCCCCTGATTGTGTAACTTGTCTCGGATTGTATCCAAGTTGTATCAAAGCAAAAATCACAGTAAATCGCGAAAACATCTGTCATGTATAAGGGCAATTTGGGAAATGGAGCAGACAGAATCTTGTAGACCTATATTTAAAAAACATAAAATTTTGACAATCCCCTCCTTATACATTTTGGAATCAGTCATGTTTGTCAGAAATCACTATAACTTGTTTGAGCAGCAAGATAATAGTAATCGAAGAGTTGCAACACAAAGGCCTCTAAAAATGCCTAGACCGAGACTAGAATTATATAAACGTAATTGCGCTTTCATGGTATGCAAAATTTATAATAAGTTACCTAGCTTCTTGTTAGAAAAACACGGTAATATATTTAAAAATGCTCTTAAAGAATGGTTAATTGACAATAGTTTTTATTCGGTTCAGGAATTTATTGAATTATGACATTTGTGTAATTATTATTCTTAAAATGCATGCAATTTTTTGTAATTTTTTTTATATAAATTTTGATTACTAATAATTTAATTTAAAGTAGGTGTTGACTATTAATAATGAATGACCAATGATTGTGAATTGAATTTTAATTACAATATACCTACTTACCTAACTATTTGTATGTCATGACAATGACTGAATATGCAGAACTATTTAATGTACCTACCTAACATGCTTGTGACATAACCATATTCAGAACAAATAAATAAATCTTTATCTTTATCTTTATCTAAATATGACAGTAATTAAGTAAGTTGCTTACTTAATTACTTAAAATAAAAATAAAATAAAAATTAAACTAAATTCAATCAGCGTTAAATCTGACAGTTATTTTCGCGATTTACTGTGATTTTTGCTATGATACAACATGGATACCATCCGAGACAAGTTACACAATCCAGGGGCTGCTTGTTCGCAGTGCGTTTTATAAACGTCACAACACAGCTTGCCGACTGCGTTTTGTCATTTCGTTTCATTTGCGTTTCTCGGTACAAACGCGTAGCGATTCTGCGTTTAGTGTTTTTTTATTGTAACTATAGGAAAATGTGCAGTTTCTTTGTAAAGAAATCATCATGCAACTGAAAGAACCACGAAGCTTGTTTCCATTTGCGAGATTAGTGCGCTGTAACCACATTATATCGAAACTTTCGCAAGCTTTTAACTAATTTTAAGCGTGAAACTATTCCGACATTATGGTACTTAAACTTAAACTCGCGTGTTTCCTGCAGCTTTTAAAACTTTCAAGTTTCGAGTTTTCACGCGAAAATTTTAACAAATTTTATAAAGTTTTAGCTTTTTAATTCCCGACAAAAATGAGGACTGATATAAAAATAATAATAAATATCCTTGGACATTCCACACAGCGTCATCTAGTCCAAAGCTAAGCAATTTAATGCTTGTGTTATGGTAACCAGATGACTGATATACTACATAGATACATGTTTTTAGTAAATGCATACATATTATACATAGAAAACAGCCAGACACGAGACAAATATTTGCAGATCATGCAAACATTTGTCCCGCAGCGGGGATCGAACCCGCATAATAATATAAGTTTATATCTATGGCATCATAGCTCCTGAAAGGATGAACCGATTTTCATGCGGTTTACTGTTTTGGATCATCATCTACATGGCCTCATAGCACAGTTAGTGCTAAAGACGCGGTTAGTTTAATTAAATATAATACTATAAAGTGTTAAATGTTGCTAATTAAACTTATTTTCGCACCCACTATATCACCAGTAACAGACTACTATACCACGAGTTGCACTTACTAAGCCCCTTACGTTAAGGCGAAAGCGAATGGGTTGCCCGCGATATTCAAATGTTCTTGCATTTTTTGCAATTTTCAGGACTATGAAAAGGGGTGTGAATGGAACATCTGGAAAGGGAAAGGCCTAGGCGAACATATTTGGACCAAATTGGTGACATTTTGGAGAAAGACCAGGTCAGAAGTACCCTAAACCGGAGAGCGTGTATGAAGAATGTAATGAGAGTGAATGAGGCGAAAGAAGTGTGTCAGGATCGTGGATTTGTGTATGTATGTACAGGACAATGTTAGGTTGCATCTTGAACAAAAATAAAGATTATTTCCGACAAAAATTTCAAGCAAATAATATAAGTTAAAGAAAGTATACATTTATTTACAGAAACTAAACTACTTATTTTTTATATAATTATCAAAATACAATAAGAACCAGTTGAGCCACCCTAGGTCCTGCAAATTGAATAAAAATGCAAGAAACATTTTGATTTCGCGGGCTACCTGTGCGCTTTCACCTTGGTCACCTGAAATTCCTTCAAGTGCTGAGTATAAAATTAAGCGAGCACATAACTCTATCGTGACATGTCATAAAGGAGGAGGTAAATTATGGTAATGTACGGTTAATTAGACAAGTGTTACGAGAAAAGTTGGTTTTGAAATGTTTCCTACGAATTAACTTTCCTTAAAATACACTATAAAAAAAATTAAAAATAAATATGATCACGACTGTATCCCAGGGAACAGTAGACACTTAATTCAGATCTTTATGCAATTTTTAGATACTTTTGTATATGTCTAAGGGGAGTCAGAGGTGTGTCCAAATACATATTTGGTACATGCCCACATCTTGCAGAAGTTAACATTCCATACGTGACAGGTTGCAAGCCCATCGACGCCATTAGAAAGCTAACTGGTTTCCTCACGATGTTTTCCTTTACCGTTTAAGAGAGTCATAAAAATAAAATCGACACGAAAAGTCCATTGATGAACAGCCGAATTCGAACCCACGACCTTCGGATCGAAAGTCGAAGTACTAATCCACTTGACCACTATTTTATTTTCGTATATTTATATAGAAACTCAAACACCCCGCGTTTCCCGATCCGCGGTCTCCATACGAGAAATTTCATTAAATTTATTTAATTCTACATAATAATATAGTTACTCTTATTACGTTACCACAATTAGGTTTCGTTAGTGCCTTGTTGCTTACCTGTAACAATTAAAAGTACATGATTAGTTTCCAATAACAGGCATAAGACATCAGTACGGCCACGTAGTCCTGGCATGCGTGGGCGTAGCAGCTCAACGGCAACAAATCCTCAACAATCCGAGGTCGCTCCTCGAAGCCTGTGAAGACCCCAGGAAACTTCTGTGAAACTTCTGTTCTTCTGGGAGGAGCTAGGCTGGCTTCACTACTAGTGAGCCAGGTCATCCCCACGCATAAAGGACCGCCTTTGAGTCTAAATGCGGAAAAGGGAGTCCCCATACATACATACATACATACATCAGTAGTTTTAAAAGAAAAATCTTAAAAAATACGTATATACATATATATGCAAAACGTCGGTATATAAAATAAGGTAAACCAGCTGCGCCCCGCGGTGTTACCCGCGGTGAATAGTTCCCGTTCCCGTGGGAAAACCTGGATCAAAAGTAGCATATTCTTTAATCCAGGGTATAAGCAATTCTGGTACCAAATTTCACTCAAATCCGTCCAGCCGGTGAAGAAGAAGAAGCGAGAAAGAGTAACAAACACACTTATACACTTTCACACTTACATACACACACAAACTTTCACCTTTATAATATAAGTGTGATTAAACATATAAGACGATGGGTTTATAACTAAAACGCTTATTAAATATTAAAATAAAGATTAAAATCTTAGCACGTAATAAGGTACAACAACACTAATGAATCCTGAGCCATTTTAAGTGATTCTCTTGACGATATTGTAACGAGTTTATGAGGCATGTATACACTGTACACTAGACAATGTATATCGTGTACAATATGTAAATATATTTATTGAACCTTACTCGCTGATGTAGGATTTTGAAGCAACGAAAGCAACGAAAAGAATAATAAATAAATAACACTCGGAGACTGCCGCGGTAAAGCTATTGCATTTTTTCGGAGTGGGGGGTGTTAGGTTATTTTCGTTACGGAATTTCTGGCTTCGGTCACCACGCTCAAGGCCCGCGATAGAAGCTATGCAATAGCTTAATAATAAAACATTTTAAATTGTTAACGCAGGAGAGGGACGAATGGAGAGAGTGGGGGAGGCCTTTGCCCAGCAGTGGGACATTGAGGGCTGCTATTAATAATAATGATTAAAAATCGTTTACTACGTAAATTGAAGATCTTCCTGAAACGACAACGCGTATTCTCGACCCTTTTTTAAAGGACTTTTGAATAAAGAACAGAAGAAATACTGACATTGTTTTTGATTTAAAATACAAAATTTTATTGCAGCAACTATACTCGTTCCAACCGTTTATTTAACTTTTGACAGCTGTAATACTGACTCAAATAGTGATACCCTGACCCGTTACCGATTCGATTTATTTTATCGATCGATTTTATTCATGAAGAAGTTTTAATCGATTTAACACACTCATTATTTACTATGAATTTCAACATTTTGCACCTGTTCATTACAAGTAGGTACCGCAGTTCATTCACATGTTTTTTATTTGAACCAACTACAGTAAGCCTAAACGATTATTTTAGATTCATTAATTTTCAGCGAATAAATTCGATCCCATTACTAGGTAAGAGTACGATGGAACTGTTTTCATTACGCAAATTATTTATGCATTAAAACAGAGACATTTAGGGCATTTTAATGCAAAATAATAAAGGTTTTTACGTAATTCGATATAAAAATAATCACAATAATTTTATTGTATGTTTTAATATAATCGATAATCGATTTATTTCAAAACCAGTTGTCATTAATTACGAATGAAACATCTCTAAGTGGGCGGATCCCGTCCATGACAGTACAGTATTCCCTGTAGTACATTGTATCAAAAATTATTATAAAACTTTATGCGCGTGATCTGTCAAAAGTTAAATAAACGATTGGAAAGACTATAGAAAACAACGATCTTAACATAATTTAAATACTATAATTAACAAACAAAATAAGCGCCGAATTAACCTTGAAGTATTTCGTCTCTTTCACAACGATCGAAATAAAAAGCATGGCATCAATATTAGTTTAGTTTTTGCGACATCTGAATTGACACCATTATCTACTTAACTCGATATTAAGAAAACAGTTGTCAAAATCCCGAAATGTATTTTACCGAAAAACGCTGCTTAACCAGCCCTACACTAATCCTCGCATGAATTCCTAAGAGCGTTTTCATCGCTACTTATCACATGCCTCAGAGCAATAAGGGAAGTCACCCCCCCCCTTTCCACCCCCCCTGGCCCTTCAGCAGCCTTTTCGACAAAATTACTCAACACTGACGGATTTATTGCAAAGTCAGCGACATTTTATTAACACTTTAATTTTTTTGACACATTTACAGGCGCCATTTTGATTTGTATTTTTTTATCGCAAGGTTATCGTTCCTAATGCTGCGAAGGCCAGACCTGATGTGCACAGTTTATTAATTGTACAAAGACTTCCGTCATGGCTTAACGTCTCTATATCCAGAATGTAAGCTACAAACATTAGAAGCACTCAATTTTTAAAAGTGCTTCTATAATGCCGAATGAGGCCAGATCTGATGTGCAGAGTTTATTGATCGTCTGATGACATCCGTCATGGCCTAACGTCTATTTACGTACAAATCCTTGTTTTATAACGGAGTGGGTAGATAAATTATGCTACAAAATGAGTGTTTGAGTTAAAAATAACTTATTTACCTATACCCAGTACCTACTCCCAGTTAAACTGCTAAAAGGCTTTAGTTGTGAAAACTGTCTACTTTCAGTAAACTAACTACACTTAGGGTTATTGAAAAAGTTGCAAAGTAATCACACTAATATTATAAAGGTGAAAGTTTGTGTGCGTGTAAATGTGAATGTTTCTCTTCTTTACGCTCAAACGGCTGGACGGATTTGATGAAAATTTGGTACCAGGATAGCTCCTGGATAAAAAAATAGACTTTTGATCCCGGTATTCCTACGGGAACGTGAGCTTTTCACCGCGGGCAACACCGCGGGGTGCAGCTAGTGATTAAATATGATTATGGTGATACGTTGAATGATGGGAAAAGTTTATGAAGCAACTTGGAAGATGGTTATAGGTAACGTACAAATAACTTGCAAGGAAGTATGATAAAGTTTGGGTGTTTCTTTAATGTAAGTGGAACAAGAACTGTGTTGGACGACTGAGATGTAAGTACCTCAACTTTCGATTTCGATTTCGGTCGTGGGTTTGAATTCCAATGGATTTTTATTTTTCTTAAAATTTATTATGCGCATTATCACGAGCTCTAATCGCACAACTTGGATGGGTGACCGCAAGTGGCATTAACGGCTGATCGCTTCCGTGCTTCGAAAGGCATGTTAAATTGTCGGTCCGGCTTTTAAAGGCGCTAAGCCATGCTTCCCGCGGCCTTATAACTCCGTCACCAGAGTTGGCCACTTGCTCATACGAACTTACTTTCTATGAGTTCGTTGTGTATGTATTGTTATTTAATAGCCCCTTTATACGGACACTATCGCGCGTTCCAGGAACGTACAGGAAAGCCTGCACACGCAATCGTGCGCGATGTCTTTGAAGCTGTTTAAGCTGTTTCATTCGCGCGCGATTACTCGTCAGAATGTGTAACGTTAATACGTTTTCAGGAGCGTACAGGATTGCGCGCAATCCTGTACGCGCAATCCCTTTCCCTTACGTAACATCTTTACACGCTAGTTCTTTCGCGCACGATTCGCGGAATATAGTGTCCGTGTAAAGGGGTCTAATGATTAAACTAAAACACGGCAGAGTTCGAAGCATTAGGTCTATTCTGGTCATTACTCTGTTTACCTGTAGCCCGGTATCTCGAGTTAAATTCGTCTTAGCGTCGGATTATTCGCTACGACTAATTGCTTTCTTCCAATTTCAGCCTGATAATAGAACTGGGGGTCAAGTAACGGGCGATAGCGATTGTATTATTCTTCTCTCGTGTCAATAGCCTATCCTCACTCGCTCGTGGATCGCGTGCAAAGCCGTGAACAACTCGCGAAACAAGAGTAGATTGCTGTCGCATATATTCTTGACGGCGCGTCGCGCGCGATCGTTCGTCGGTCCCGTTTTTGTCAGTATTTTGTCCCGCGAGAAAGAAACACGAACAATATTGACAAATCTCTGTGTAGATTGTTGACCGCAGTGTTGAGGGGATTACTGGTAAACGAGCTGCGCCCCGCGGAGTTGCCCGCGGTCCCCGTTCCCGTGGGAATACCGGGATCAAAAGTATCCTCTTTTTTAATCCAGAGTATAAGCAATTCTGGTACCAAATTTTATTCATTTCCGTCCAGCCGTTTGCGCGTGAAAGAGTAACAAAAACACTTTCACACTTATACACTCACAAACTTTCACCTTTATAATATGAGAACTAAAGTTCAAAGAAAAAGCAAAGACTCGTCTTTGGAAAAAGTAAGGCAGGTCGTTGAGATTTGAAAAAAGAACATTTGGCAACAGTTCCACATTCAAAACCCGACAATGATCGATCTAGCATCCGGGTGCGCTAATGTGGCGGGAAAGATGCCACATGTCTAGACACGAACACAATGCCAAAAACATAGACTTAGGATATCTAGACTGCCAGCGAGCCGCCGAAAGGGATAAAAAATACAGTGAACACGGTTTCGTAGTACAGAATTTAGAACATAAGATGTTCCAACCAGAGAACAAGGGGGCACACGATATGCTCTCTTTTAGAATTTCGTGTTTTTACAATTTCTTCAGTTTGAATTGTTATCAGTCAAGGGCATAAAAACTCTTTTCCTAACATAATATACATACTAGACATTTTTCTAATGACCCGATTTGAAGCGCTGAGCTGTCGATGCCACTAGCGACTATCTATACTTACTGATTGCACTGTCATCTTGTAAAATCTTGAACGTAACTTCTATAAACTCAAAATCGCTTCCGCTTACCGCCCCGCTACCGCTCATGCCTCAACCCCCAAACCCCAAGACGTTCCGTTCATTTACACAACCACAGAACCACAAACAGTTACTACGAAGTATTTAATTAAACACATTTCTTTAGACCGACGATATTTCTTAGCAACGTAATTTGTTTGGCGACTTTGGTAATAAACAAATTCGGCGAGAATTCAGATATTTAGAAGCCATTCGAGTTGATGTAAAAGTTTCGTAAGCATTTTAATTATATTTACAAGAAAGATGTATTATTTTTTATTTTATGTCCTTGATGACTTTTTCGACAATTAAGTATGAACTGATTTAGAAAAAAAATTTTGGTGGAATGAGTCCCGAGATGGTATCATAAAAATTAAATTATGATATTATTCACCGCGGGCAACACCGCGGGCGCAGCTAGTGTATTAATAATAATAACAATAAACAAAATGAACGGAAGCCATTCTATTCATTAAATTGTAGCGTAAATCATAAATTACTGTAATTATTTAATGTTGCGTAAAAAATAGTCTACTTCAGTTTATTGCGCTGTAAAAAAGCCGTAACCGAAACTGGGTTCCGTTGGAATATTTAAAACGTGATACAAATTAGCCACTTTTCAGAATGCATTTAAAGTTCTACGGTGATGTATAATAGATTAAACGCATCATACTTATGATACTTATGAAAAGAAGAAGAAGACTTATGAATGATATAAATAGATAATGCCCTCCGTGCTTCGGAGGGCACGTTAAATTGTCGGTTCCGGCTTTTTAAGTCGTTAAGCCATGACGGAGGCCTTTTGCGGCCCAAAAAAAACTCCATCACCAGAGTTGGCCACTTGCTCATACGAACTTACTTTTTTTATATAAATAGATTTCATGTCATTAGGGAGAGTACTGTTTCCTGGGCCACAGCTAACGCTACTCCAGGATACAGTCTCAAAAATTGTAATTTACCTTTTATTATGGCCAATAAAAAAATATTTTAAAAAAACTAGATTTAAAGATATATCCTTAGACATTTCACACAGCGTCATCTAGTCCCAAGCTAAGCAACTAACGACCAGTCTCAATAACAATGTGGTTTTGCTTACTGTGGTAAGTAAAATATTTGTTATACATACTAAAAATTACAAATATCTAACCGCAGTAAGCAAAGTATTGAATCTGGCCGTGCTTGTGTTATGCTAACCAGATGATTTATATACAATTTTTCTTTATAAATTCTTACATCTATACTAATATTATAAAGAGGTAATGTTGGTTTGTTTGTATGTTTGGGGTAATCTTCGAAACTACTCATCTGATTTCAAAAATTCTTTCACCAATTTGTAGCTTAGACTTTCTGAATGAACATAGTCTATATTTTATCAAGGAAGGTACCACGTGAGCGAAGCCACGGGCAAGTTAGCTAGTATGATATAAAACACCCAGACATACCCAAATACAGCTCATACAAACACTAGTCCCGCAGCGGGTATTGAACCCACGACCAAAACCCCAATTTTTGTCAAACCAGCCAAGAAAAATATACTGGACCCCTTATTTTTAAAGCACCAATTACCCCGTGATTACAAAAAGTCATAAAATTAACGACAGTACTCAAATTAAAAAATAATTAAGCATAATGTAACAAGAGTTATAAGTCGTTTGATTAGAAGAAAACTCGAGAAGAACTCTAAGAAAAATAGGATCGTTTTAATCTGATGCTATATTTAAGCTCGTGTTAAAGCGCATATAAATTTTTCGATACGAAAACTCCATTTATGCACGGCTTTTTTTTTTACTTTCATTGCGCGCTTGAAATGGGATTGAGCAGGGCATGTGGCTCGAATGCACCCAGAACGTTGGGCGAGACTCGTCACTCAGTGGGTGCCCGAAGACAGGAGGGGACGACGCGACAGACCCAGGAAAAGATGGCGAGACGAACTGGATGCATTCGAATCAAACTGGCAAACTGTTGCCTTGGAGCGCAAAGAGTGGAAGTTGAAGGGAGACCTTTGCCCAGCAGTGGGACGATATAGGTTAAAGAAAAAAAAAATCTATAGTAATATTCTAAGCGAGTGAACATTAGGTTAAATTACGCGAATAATGCTAAATCCTGCGAGATCGCACGATTTATGAACGGATAACGCAATTCTTAGGTAAATTTTCCTTGTAAGGAACCATTTAGTTACATTTGGGTTTGGGTTATATTACTGCGTATTTTTTATGAAAGATATTTTTGTGATCCACGTGTTTTTGTTCGGTGGCGCGACGAACTTGATGCCTTTAACACAGCGTGGGTACAAATGGCACAGAACCGTCCAAATGGCACAGGACCGTGATGAGTGGAGAGACAAAGGGGAGGCCTTTGCCCAGCAGTGGGACACAACGGGCTAATAATAAATAATATAAAATAACGTGTTTTTAGTCAGAGAAAAATGTTATATCTAAAGGCTGTTTTGTCTATTTTTATTTACCTGCACCAAACACAATTAGAACCAGTTGAGCCACCTAAGGATCGGAATCGGGTACGATATACTTAGGTAGCTCAACTGATCTATGCCACTGCCAGACGGAAGCGTGTAACACTGGCAGCATTGTCGCGCTGAATGTCAATGCTGATCCTCTGGGCCACATGAAAGAAGAAAGATCACGCGTCGCTTCGACCAGAAAACGCGTTTGAATTTGAATTGAATTAAATTGAAATCTAAAAATCATAAAAAGATCGATAAAAGAATTATTATTTGTAAACCGCACTTTGGGTATACAGTAGTGATCATAATTTCATTTTATAATTAAAAATCTCTTCAGTTGGTATGACTAATTTTTGAGACTAATGAGTAGTTCATTTTGTTTATTAATTGTTTTGAAGCCGTTACGTTACTTTGATAATAAGCCCTACAATATATTAAATAACCACATATATTAACTCGCCCACAGCGTGAAAAGTTTACGTAGAAAACATAAAAAATAACACAAAAAGTATAACACTCTCTAAGATTTTAACTCGTTACCATTCAATCATTCCGTTTCGCTAGCTAGCAATTCTCGTGTACCAAACTGTGCACACATATCATGTATGTGTATGTATGTACTATATCCGCACGGTACACAATGTCAGATTATCCGGTCGAGACGTGCTTTGTGGGATGCCCGCTCCTATTGTGGGTAGTTACATCAGATTTGCATAGGAAATTCTAATTTAGGTCTTGGTAAGACCTACTTTATTGCTATATGCGCTTTTTAGCTCATAATAAATTCTAGACTTGATAACATCTATCTAGACTATTAATTTAATTTTTGTGTAATAAAAAAAAAAATCTTGGACATTTTACACGGCGTCATCAAGTCCCAAGCTAAGCAACTTACTGCTTGTGTTATGGTACATATTATAGATAGAAAAACATCCAGACCCGGAACAAATATCTGCAGAACATACAAACATTTTGTCCCATGGCGGGGATCGAACCCGCAACCTCCGGAATGTACCTGGACTTTTGATCTGAGAGTCGCGAGGTACTCAATCCTGACATTTGTGTCAATTCAGATGTCTCCAAAACTTAACTCAACTAATTTGACAGCACTAAAAATGTTACCATCCCTTTCATAATGATAGAAATAAAAAGGATGGCATCAATTTTAGTGCTCTACTCTCTCTCTCTACTTAGCTTTACCGCAACTAGAAATACACCGCGGTTTAGCTCGCCCATCGATTAGGACCTGCAAAGCATACAGCTATTCCAGGCGAAGTAATCACATTACCTAGGACAACCCTAGATTACGCAAAGCCTAACAACCATAGGGCACTATCAGATTACAGCCACTTAGCCTAGAAACAGCCTAGAATTGTGACATGTGTATGTATCTTTCAAAGCCTTCAATTGTGAATCTAATCAGTAATTTAGTTAATTCCTGTACTTTGACTACTTTGTGCCTGGTGGTTTCACCCGTCATTAATTAATTGGCCCTAAAAAGCCCTTTTCTCAAAAAATGAGCCAGGTATTTTGCCCATCATTATCAGCTAGAGCAGATTGTATAGCTCGTGACGTAATATGTGTCCCAAATAGGATAAATTAAACATTAAATTGGTTATATCAAGATATCTCCTAAAGCTAGTACTATAGTTTAATATATTCAAATAGGCTGGTGACACATCACAGCATTAGGATTAGGCTAGAATAGTCTAGATTAGTTTTAACTACCCGTTCACGGACATAACCGCGCCTGTCCCATTTAGATACGCACGAGACATGTCCCATCTGGACTGGGTTGGTCAGCAATTACATAAACAAATAAGAAAGTTGTACACAATACGACTCTGTCGGTTTCCTGCCAAGAATTATGCTGCCTACCAAAATATCTATCTATCTTCTATCTATTTCTTTTTTTTATATATTTAATAGGATAATTTATTTACAGAAACTAAACTACTACATATTTACATAACTGTACAAAATACAATTAGAACCAGTTGAGCCACCTAAGGATCGTTACAAACGATCTATAGGTAGCTCAACTGATCCAAACCACTTTCTATTTCTATTATTATAAAGAGGTAAAGTTGGTTTGTTTGTATGTTTGGGGTAATCTCCGAAACTACTCATCCGATTTCAAAAATTCTTTCACCGATGTGTAGCATGGACTTTCCAAATGAACATAGGCTATATTTTATCAGGGTAGGTACCACGCGGGAGAAGCCGCGGGCGACCTAAATAGATAGAATACCAGACGTAAAATTAATCATTCTGCAGACTTTATTATTATGATAATTAACTAAGTTAAATAAAAGTAAAAAGTAAGTAAGTTCGTATGAGCAAGAACCCAACTCTGGCAACGGAGTTTTTAGGCCTCCGTCATGGCTAGTAAAAGTAAATAGTAAGTTCGGAGTTTTTAGGCCGCCTAAAGGCCTCCGTCATGGCTTAACGACTTTAAAAGACAAAACGACAATTGAACGTGCCCTCCGAAGCACGGAAGCGCTCAGCTAATAACGCCACTTGCGGTCACTCATCCAAGTTGTGACCAGAACGTTGCTTAACTTCAACGATCTATCAAGAACGTCTTAGCAAGCTTCGCCACGAACGCTTTGCTAAGTTAAGTAGGTAATAGTAAGTGTGAAAACCCCCTAAGGCAGCGAACTGATTGAATTCAAATCCGAGATCACGAGCGTGTGCTAAGCCGCCTCCAATAACCCGACTAACCGATATTATATCAGACGACCTAGCTATAACATGCTTAGATGACCTTAATCTAGATATCTTAACTGAGCACATATAGATAAATAAATAAATAAATATATAAATAATACTATATTATAGAAATCTATCTTTATACTATATAAACAATTGTCGGTTCCTGCTTTTAAGTGGTTAAGTCACGACGGAGGCCATAAGGCCTAAAAACATCGTCACCAGAGTTGGCCACTTGCTCATACGAACTTACTTCAACATCAACAGGCAAGGATATTAATACTAGACTAAACAGTTAGAGTTCCTAAAGTTTCCTAGAGTTCCTAAAGTTAAGAGTAGGTACATTAGTGGCAATTCGGAGTGTCGCAAAAGCTAAACTAAACTATCTAAAACTAATGCCATCCTTTTTATTCCAATCGCTATGAAAGGGACGGCAACATTTTTGGTCAGTTAAGTTTAGCTTTTGCGATACTCCGAATTGCCACTATTAGCTACTAATATTTACTGGGCCGAGCTAACTACGTAACTTTAGCATCGTCCGTAAGACACCCTGGTAGTGAACAGGGTTGCCTCTTCAATAAATAAGTCACACTAATCACACTATCACACTAATTCACACTAATATTATAAAGGTGAAAGTTTGTGTGTTGTGTGTAAGTATGTAAATGTGAAAGTGTGTTTGTTACTCTTTCACGCTCAAACGGCTGGACAGAAAATAAAATTTGGTACCAGAATTGCTTATGCCCTGGATCAAAGAATAGGCTAATTTTGATCCCGGTATAAGCTTAAAGATCTAAGAGAATGTCTACCGCGCCCTGAGAATACAGCAGTTTTGTTAATATTTTCTTAGACATTATAATAGCACACGGGAAATTACTCACGTAAAATTATCGTCCATTTAGATACCGACAATGTTTCGATTCTTTCGGAGAATCATGGTGTGAGACGCGACCGCGAGGAGTGACCCAACTCATACCCAGATGAACATTCGATGACGATAATTTTACGTGAGTAATTTCCCGTGTGCTATTATAATGTCTAATACAACTCACGATAGTTTTTAAAGTGAATTATTTTCTTATACTTCACACGTGAGTGAGGATAGATTACTTACTAATGCTACACAAAAACCGCCGGTAACCCGACTCGAGTGATCTATGAGGAGTCAGTGTCCAACAATGTGATGTTATGAATGCAAATTGGGACTTTTTGACGGGAATTTGAGATGTCATGTTGTCTTTTTTGTTTTATTTTCCAAAACTTGTGTTTTAGCGAATGTTAATGTGTAATTATAGTGGATTATTAACTGTCGAGTGTTCGTGAACGTACATAAGTGTGGGCAAATGAAACAAAACTGGATATCATTGCATTTCGAGTTCTCTCAAAAAGTCCATGTAATGCTGCAGTAAAGAACCCACATCTTTACTGACGCTGACTATGACTTTGACTTGACCTTGACTAAACTGACTTGAAAATACATACATACACATGGTAGTGGCTAAATGCGTGGCACAAGCCGTGCGAAAGCCAAAATAAAAGAAGTGAAGTGAAGTGAATGCAAATTGACAACCCTATAACGAAACTAATTTACTTAGCTCGGCCGAGCCCCTTTGATGCGTCGAATATCGACATCATAATATTGAAGATTAAACTATGCAACTTATATATTGACCTCTGACGTTAAACATTATAAATAACTGCTCAATTTGAAAACAAGCGTTGCTCTGTACCTATTTGGTGCAGGGCGACTTTTTATGCTGAGACCGATCCTATTTGGTCCACACCTACGCCAGACGCTATGGCTACTCAATGTTGAACGGGGACAGTTTCTAATTTAGCTGTACCTACTTACCTTCAATTTTAAATCTACTGTCTGTCTCCCTTCCTGATTTTATATTGTAATGTTCGTCTGTGCTCTGTGTTCTCCAAATAAATTTTATATGTATCTATCTATCTATCTATTTTTTTAATTGAGAATACTTATGAGAGAGAGAGAAACAATATGGTTAGGTTGTGTGAAATATGTGACATTTGCAAAAATAAATGCTTATAATACAGTAAAATATGGAAGAATAGCTTCATGAAATGGCCGCATTGAACTGCGCAACTGCTTTTAGAAAAAGTGTAGTGTGTTAGCTTTATTTTATATTAATGATAGCGTTATTATAACAAAAACAATTTCGCAGACAAAAAATATTAAAACAGTCAGCAAAGCCACAGATGGATCATCATCATAGCCCATAATATCCCACAGTCGGGCGTGGGCCTCCATTAATTATGCCATTCTTACCGACCCTACACATTTTCATACAGATTATTTTGAAACTGACCGTAAGTAACATGTCAATCGCCAAGATACAATGTACCATTTTGAGCACAAAGGGCCATTAGTAGTTGTAATGGATTCGCTTATATTTAGGAAATATTCCTTTGTGTGGTTACATAATGACATGGGTGTAAACTACCAGTAGTTAGATAGATAGATAATTCTTTATTGAGTTCTTTAAATTACAATAGTAACAATTTCAGGAAAAAATTGTAAAAAACCAACAGGCGGCCTTATTGCTAAATGCAATTTCTTCCAGGCAATCATTTGGGAAAAGGAAAAATTTGCAGGAAGGCGGTGTGCCTAATGCTAAATTTCAAAAATTTCAAAACTCTAGTAGTTATTACTTCGTCAAACTGTGTTTAGCGACTATCAGCGAAATGTGAGTATATTCCATGTATTTTGACATACCTCTGACTACCCCCTATGACATCTTCAAAGGATCTAAAATGACTAAAAAGATCTGAAAGAATTTGTCTACCGCACCTCGGGAATACAGTCTTGAATTCGTGATCATATTATATCATTTCTAATGTCATTGAAAAGAGATTGCGAGAATTAAGATGATGCTTATGCTTAAGCAAGCTCCTATAACTACATCATGAACCTAGCATGTAAAACAAAACTTAAGTGATCCTGAGGTCCTACAAGAATAAATGATTTTTTCTTTCTTTCTTTTTTTTTCTGAATAAAACGACATTAAAGTATTTGGGAAATGATGCTTGCGGTTTTTATGCCGGTGGTTATACTTGTGACATGTTAAGATATTAGTTAGTGTTTTCCATCACCGTTTAAGATTGTTCATAGTATGGGATTGTTTCTACTAACTTGTTAATACATATTTAGACCGGTGAGTTGAACGGGGAACACTTAAATAACGCATAAAATTTTACTACTTTAAACAAATACATCACTCTACAATCGTTATGGTGCAAAACAAACCTTATTGTTATGAAGTAAGAGTTAATTTGGCATACCATCGTCTATGCATCTTAATAGCCTATATAGTGTCATTGAGGTACAATCTATACAGCCCCAATCAGACAAATAAAATGTCCGAGCTAAAACTCGGTAGTGCGCCGAGTTTTAGTTTTTGCGTACAAGCGACATTAAAACAAACGACATAATGATGATGATGATGACATTCGCTTGAATGTAGACCACATTCAAGCGAATGTCATTGTCAAAAGTATGTAGAACGTTGTTCGGATTTTTTAGTGTTGTCAGCTATTAGATTGTGACTCTTTAGTATAGTAACTCAATGCCTAGTGTTTATGAAATTAAGCGACTCAGCAAAGGAAAGGAGAAGGTCTTATGATACTTCCTTGAGGAATTCCGTAGATAAAATCATCATCTGGGTATTGTTTATAACTTTATATCGGTTTTTATTATTGTAATTTGATCTGTGCAATCTATTCAACTTTATAATATATTCAAGTTAATTAGATTTTTAAATTCGTAAAATATTTGTTTTAATTATGTTTTCCTTCAGTGCTATACCAAGCTTGAGTGAGATCGAAGTTCATAGTAACTATTAAACAATCATAACTTTTGAAGTGCATAGTAAAATACATCAATATTAAACGGTCACCATGCGTTTAACGACCAACTGCACCTGCTAATAAACGTACGGTTATGTTTCGTCATACCTTGTCAGTTAAAGCTTTACAAGTAATAAATAAGATATAAACCACCTTGGCTGTTTAAATCACTTTGTGTATGTTTATTCAGTTGCATATAATACTTTTTGTGCACCTCTGTCATTCCAACCATCTCTTTCTTTTCAATCCATCCAAAGGTCGCATAGCGATAAAACCTCCCATTGTACAATTACTCTTAAGGTTTACTTGTTCTGAACTTTAAATTGCCAATGTACAATAAAGCACAGTCATGTCTTATTCATACCGTAAAATTAGCTAATAGCGATCTTTTTCTATATCTAATGAACTTTTTTACGAGTGGTAGTATAACATAGTGTAATTTGTTGTGTTTAAATATTAAGAGCGGTCAACCCGGCTCACTTTTCATACAAACGCTCGTACGTGATTATGCCGTTGTAACAGATCTTTCTTTTAAACTTTTGGACTAATAGGTATCTTCTGCACTATATCTAGGTTTCTATCGAAACTAAAAATCAAAATTTTGAAAAACAAATTCAGTATAAGCTTCCAAAAACCTGCTTTTAGCATAAATTTTACCTGAACTTTGGCCGTTCATAATGTACTCATAAATTGTAAACGTAAAGAAAATATTGTCATAGAAACCTTGCAAATCTTATGGAGATTCTAAATTACTAATATTTATTTTACAAACTTGTAAGGCTTACTGAAAAAAACGTATTTCCTGGAACACTTTTTATGAAATTTTCGCACACTATTTTTCGAGTGAGCGAGTGAGCGGCGAAAGTACCTACTGAATGCCGAGCGCTGAGGCGCTATCTCTCTTTTTTCGCTTTGCTTCTTTTTCTAGCATTGCGCTGGATGAAACAACAAGCTTTTCAGCTATGCCCGCGTCGATGATAGACGCACCGGGAAGGGCCACCTTAAATTCTTCTTTCTTCTTTTGTTTTTTATTATTTCTTGTGTTTAATAGTCTTTTTTAAACTTTCGCGATCAGAACACATCATTAAACATACATTTACGGGTATTTATCGCTATTTACCTTTATTTAATTTTAATTTAAAATCGAAACGTCGGGATAAAATTAAAATTAAATAAAGGTAAATAGCGATAAATACCCGTAAATGTGTGTTTAATCTTTTTCTGACAATTCCGAGTTTGAGTTAACCCGAGTTTACAACCTAGATGAACTTCGGGCAACATATTTTAGGTTAACAATATAGACCCGTCGCAACAATGTCAGCGTTGCTACGAGCTATATTGCGTTTTCATTGCCATGACATTATTCTCCTTCATATAATAAACGCTATTTATAGATTACCAGCTTACCGCGTGGTACCTACCTTGATAAAATATAGCCGATGTCCATTCGGAAAGTCCATGCTACACATTGGTGAAAGAATTTTTGAAATCGGATGAGTAGTTTAGCACTGTAGATGGCGCTCATCGGTGCTTTAACCTGAATATCATCTTACTGATAGTTTCGTTTTCGGCGTCAAGGGCTTCGTGGCCAAGTGGTAAGGCAGCCCGGCTTAAGGGTGATCGCTTGTATCTCGCTGGTTCGAATCCCGTCGAAGCCGTAAAACTTTTAGTAAGATTTTTCATTCAAAAATGAAATACCTAAGTGTGGTTTAACACTAAAATCAAAAATATCTACGTACATACAGCTCAGTTTCATCGCATCGAACGGTTGTAACCTAGCCTATTGTACCCAGGTTAGGTAATGCTAGGTATTCAGACTAACAATACCTAACGCGTCGACGTGACGTGCATTAAGCTTGCGAATTTGAAACCAGTAACTGTACGGGAACTATGAAATTCGGAATAGTTAGTGCAAGTTTTGATATTACCTAGACTTCTGACACTTGACTGAAATAAACTTTATCTATATCTAGGTAAGTAAAAAGTTGGTTTGTTTGTTTGGGGTAATCTCCGAAACTACTCATCCGCTTTCAAAAATTATTTTACCAATGACTTTTTATTTTACAAAAGACTTTCCGAATGAACATACAGGCTATATTTTATCAAGGTAGGTACCATGCGAGCGAAGCCGCGGGCGAGTAAACTAGTATAATCTATAAAGGTGAAAGTTTGTAAGTGTGTTTGTTAATCTTTCACGCTTAAACTGCTGGACGGATTTTGATATTCAAACGTATCATTATAGGAATACGACATTAATTTCTATGCTTTAAAATTGCTTTATAGATGCCACGGCAAGCATAGCAATTTATGTCGTATTTCTAGAATGATACGTTTGAATATCTATTGGTAAAGATTCAAAATTCTTTGCAATGCCGTCCCGGTGTACGTTCAGGTTCACCTCTATGATGCATCTTAAAAATCTTTCAAATCAAATATGATCACGACTGTATCCCGGGAGCGGTAGACATTTCTTTCAGATCATTAGGCATTTTTAGATCTTTTTGAAGATGTCTAAGAGGGTAGTCAGAGGTATGTCCAAATACATACATATTTGGTACAAGCCCACTTTTTGCAGAAGTTAACTTTCCATACGTGACAGGTTGCAAGCCCATCGACGCTATTAGAGAGCTAACTGGTTTCCTCACGATGTTTTCCTTCACCGTTATAAGCTCGTGTTAAAGCGCATATACATTTTTCGATGCGAAAAGTTCATTGATGCACGGCCGGATTTGAACCCTCGACCTTCGGATCGAAAGTCGAGGTACTAATCCACTTGACCAACACGGCTTTTTAAAAATCTTTCTTGACCTTTATTCTGATTTTTGTGCAGAACCTCGTTTTACTTCGATCTATCTCAGCAAATTTTGATCATATACCATTGAAAGGAATATTCTTATCAACCTCAGTATAGAATAAAATGTAAAATAGGTAAACCGATACAACATAATGACAAGCTTCAAACCCGCACTTAAAGCTTATCTTACTACCACTTATCTATATCATTATGTTAAGAACACGGTACACTAAAGCATGGCGTACAAGCGGTTGTATATTTCGCACCCTTATGATAAGTAAGAAAAAAAAAATTGTCTTGTTACTATGCCTTTTCCTACACTAAGCACTCAAAGTTAAATACGCCTATCCTATAGTTTTTCTTAAACTTTCGCGATCACATTTCATATTATATAAATACACGTACACGGGGTTTTATCGCGTTATTTACCTTATTTCGGTAAGGTCGCGGGTGGTTAAGTCCACCCACGACCATGGCTATTGCAACATAGCCGAAACGTCGGGAAGTAAAGAAATAAGGTAAATAACGCGATAAAACCCCGTGTACCTACATGTATTTATAAAATACGCCTATCCTATCCAGTCCAAACAGTCGCTGTGGTCGAAATCGGCCAAGACATTATTATTATGCCCTTTCCTCAAATAAAAGTTTTTACTAACATTTGCGATCTTTGATTTAACAAGTAAATAGGTGCAGAAGTAAACAGTTTGTTATTCATATTTAAGACAGAAAGGAATTGTCTAGCAAAAAAATTTAACGGAATGAGGAATGTAAGAACTGTATTCTGTTTTATTTTTTACTAGCTGCGCCCCGCGGTGTTACCCGCGGTAGTTCCCGTTCCCGTGGGAATACCGGTATCTAAAGTAGTCTATTTTTTAATACAGGGTATAAGCAAACCTGGTACAAAATTTCATTCAAATCCGTCCAGCCGTGTGAGCGTGAAAGAGTAACAAACACACTTACACACACACAAACTTTCACTTTTATAATATTAGTAGGATTTGTAATGTTTGAATTGTGTTGTTTCAAAAATAAAATTATTCTAATTAGTAAAAATAGTTTAGTTATTTGGTACATCTCACTAACCGCTTCAGTGGACGATATCCTCAGAATACCGTGCGCTTTAGTAAAATGACATCCTCTATAAACATGAGTGAATATGACGTCACTTAGCCTATCTGAGGATATCCGACTTGGAGCTTATCTATCGGCCATATGCTCAAGTTTTCTAGCGAGCTGAGCTCCCAATTTCCTTGATAGAACTGAGCTACTGAATATACACGATAATATTTGATGAGCGAATGTTTGAAGATAAGTTCAACCTGTATTTTTATTTTCTTTAAATACTCCTAATGGTACCTATAGTTGACAAACTTAGGGTTGTCAAAAGAATAAACAAAAAAGTTTTAGTATGAAAAACTAAAAATTAGAATTCACAAGATTTGCTCGCAACTGTTCATTTTCATGGTCACAAAATCCCCCTTCTGGGATAACATACCAATTATGAATCACGCTGTATACTCCTTCAAACTGAGCATCTTTGTACCAGTGGAGATTTACCATAATATGAGATCTAAAGAGGATCTTAAGAGTTATGCACATAAATAAATAAATAAATATCTTTGGATGCCTAAAAATTCCGTCACCAGAGTTGGCCACCTGCTCACACGAACGAACCTCAGACTTTCACCAAAAGCTCACCCACAAATGCCCACAATAGAGCACCCATTTCCTGGGGTAATTCTCCCCAACTCCATTAATTCTGCCACTTACTTCACGTAATCGGGAGAGTGGGTAACACTGTCTATTCAATGTGAATTTAGATTTTTTGGGTTCAGTGACGCGTACATTAAATAGGCTATGATTGTCACACGTCATTTAACCATCTACGAAAGATTATGTGTTAAATATTTCTAGTGTGACGAATTAATTTCTAGACAAACTTCGTTTTAAGATGCAATATGCATTGTATTTTTGTCTATTGTCTTAAAATATTGTGTAGCTACTGAACGGATGAAGCGATTTTAATGCGATTTTTTTTTGTTTTTGTCTTTTTCCAAAGTTAGCTTATGTATGCTTTAATTGTATCGGATTTCTTAATGATTTATTTATATTATAAAATGCTCGTTATACTTTAAAAGAACCCAGAGGGCTCACACTCAGCCAATATTTTAATAAGAATAATATTAATATTAATAATTAATTATTTGGTAATAAGGATATTCAGTATCCGCAGTTAATGTGGAATGCAATAAAAATATTCTGATCCCAATTATAATTTATGTGGATATCAAATAAATTATTATCAAATGCCAACGAGTTTTTGCAAATGGCACCTATTAGGTCCACCTACGCATTTAAACCTAAGTTATAAGTATGACCAAAGACGATTAATATCTAGAAGACAGACAAAGGCCATACACAAAATCGTAACCCTAAAAAATAGCCTGAAAACTCTAAAACATCAATTTTATCCAAAAAATTTCAATTACTTTCTAGTTAAAAATGTTTAAATATTGAATATTGTTGCTACCTACTACTAAGTATTGAAATTTCTTGGATAAAATTGATGTTTTAAAGTTTTCAGGCTATCTGGTACTGCGGGATCGGGTTACGATTTTGTGTATGGCCTTTGTCTGTCTTCTAGATATTAATCGTCTTTGGTATGACCTATAAAACTATTTGATTAACTACAGACCACGGATTCACCTGTATTGTATGGAAACAACTTATGGTGCCTGTATGAGAAACAAGCGCCGCCGCCTATTTTATTTTATTATTACGTTGAACAAAGGAATTTTTAAAAACTGAATGTACAGTTTGTGAAACCTATCATAAGTTTTTTTTAATACCTATGTAATAGTTTCATTTTGCATAGTTCAGGAGATATAGCGAAGTTGCACTTGGTGGCCACCAAACTCTGTTTTCGTAATTCCTCCTTTCGGCACCTTAAACGACCAGTATCAACAACCTATCAAACTTATTACTTACTTTGCTTACTGTGGGTAGATTTTAGTATCAAAGTAATTTCATGCCATTATCTCAGAACTTTTGAAGTGCTCGTGGCGAAGCTAGCTAACCCCCGGTTCCTATATCCAACGTACGGATGTCCGTAGGTCGGTCGTCATAGCAACGTTGTTTATTCAACACAAAATTCATGAGACTTTTTGACAGATAACAACGTTGCTATGACGACCGACGTACGGACATCCGTTAGTTGGATCGTTCTTGATAGATCGTTTTTGTTAAGCAACGTTCTAAGCAGTCACAACTTGGATGGGTATCCGCATATCCGAAGGTTTTCGTGCTTCAGAGGGCACGTAAATTGTCGGACCCGGCTTAAAAGCCACGACGGAAGCCTTTATGCGGCCTAAAAACTCCGTCACCAGAGGTCACTAACTTGCTCATGCGACCTAACTTACTTACTGCGCAGGGTACGGCAGTTTACCAAACAAGATAATAGTGGCAATTCGGAGTGTCGCAAAAGCTAAACTAACTAAAATTAATGCCATCCTTTTTATTCCCATCGCTATGAAAGGGACGGCGACATTTTTAGTGAGTAAAGTTTAGCTTTTGCGATACTCCGAATTGCCACTAATATAGACGTAAAGTTCGTATCAAAGGGACTCTCGTAATACGGTTTGTAAAAACAACTTCAAGTTACTTTGATGTAGGCTTCTTCGAGATTTTTCTTTCGTTAACAAACAAACAAACTTTGCGCTTTAGATGTTGTTTTTGAGCATTCACGTGGATTCTGGTTTGGTCACGTGGATTGAAATTTTATTGATGTTTTTTAAAAGTTAAATGAAATGAAATACGACTGACTGTAGCCCAGGGAGCTGTAGACATTTCTTTCAAATCATTAAACTATTTTTATAGATCCTATTAGAACATTTCTAAGGGGTTTGTTCGTTCGTATGAATGAGCAAGTGGCCAACTCTGGTGAGTAGTAAGGGGGTAGTCAGAATTTCTGATGATCATTTTTTTAAGCTTAGCAAAAGCCGTGTTGGTCAAGTGGATTAGTACCTCGACTTTCGATCCGAAGGTCGTGGGTTCGAATCCGGCCGTGCATCAATGAACTTTTCGCATAGAAAAATGTATATGCGCTTTAACACGAGCTTATAACGGTGAAGGAAAACATCGTGAGGAAACCAGTTAGCTCTCTAATAGCGTCGATGGGCTTGCAACCTGTCACGTATGGAAAGTTAACTTCTGCAAAAAGTGGGCATGTACCAAATATGTATTTGGACATACTACCTCTGACTACCTCCTTAGACATCTTCGAAAAAGATCTAAAAATTGCCTAATGATCTGAAAGAAATGTCTACCGCTCCCGGGATACAGTCGTGATCATATTTCATTTTCATTTTTTTTTTAATTTTTTTTACTAATCTGATCCCTTATCCTTGACGGGTGGCCATATGGAGCTAATATTTAGTGGAAGTACTTTACCGGGTACCAGATATCTCTCTGTATATTAATCTGCCACGCTTTCATAAATCTCCGTAAAATTACGGTCATCTTAGCAGTCGCAGTTTTTCAAGAAAACAAGCTTAACGATATCTCATATCCCATCGCAGGATGTTTTCAAAGTATATCAACTTTCGCTTGGAGCAGTGTTTTTCATCAAATTTCCTTAGCTCGTGCATTTTGTACTAGAGCCCCTACTTTTGGTTCTCGATGGCAATGTTGATAATGACACAGAAAAGAGATTTTCATGGAGGATAACTTTGTAAAAGTTTTGTGTATTGTAAGTCAACACACAAAACAAAACTTAAACAGTCCGCTTCGCAGTGTCGCGAGCGCCGCACGCGTTATGGCTACCGTACGATCTCCCATTGCTTCTACGAGTAATACTGACGTAACTGATCGTATCAGCTCAATCGTTTGTGAATCACGGTGTAGTAATTGTAAAGTGGTAGTGAACGAGTTATTGGCTTTTGTCACTAACAAAGTTGACACGCTTCCCGAAAAAAGCATTATTCAATTATGCCAGAACGCATACTCCACTGAGGAAATTGAGGACGCAAGGTTGATTGCTTTTAAACTATTGGCCCCAACAAAAAGATTTACAAGAAGAAAAGACGGCTCCGAACAAAAAAGTATCCAAGAAATTATCAAATTTATTAAGGAAACCGAACCTGACTGCCTACCGAGCTTCGTGGCTAAAAACCTAAATAAATTACCGAGCGTTACCTTCGACTACATCGACATTACATCTTTTCTTAAGGAACTAACGATGTTGAAGAATGATGTGTCGGGCCTAAAGACAGAATCGAGCAGTTGCAATAAAAATGTCAGCAATGCAACTTCGGACTTTGACTCACTACGTACGGAGATTGACGACGTGAAAAACTTGTTAGCGGACCTAAAAGAGGCTCACAGCACAAGCAATAAGAAATATGACGATCTGCTTCGTAGGTCTTATCATGATGATAAGAATACACGAAACATCAGTTTAAGTAATTTAACAAATACAAGTGCGGGTATTGTTGAGCTAGCGGGCGAGGAATGTGGACAAGGCGTAAGCAGCGAGAGTGAGCGGCCGCGGGGGGAGGGCCGTGGCGAGCGGGGCTTGGAGCGCTCGCGTCGCCCGGCACTCACTCCGTCCGCGCCAGCTCCTCGAACGGCAGCGACGTGCAGCGGAGGGGACAAAACGTTATCACAGAAACAGCCGATCGCAGTAAATGTAGTGCCCTATAGACCTAGCTATAGAGATATTGCGGACACGAGTATGAAGGAATCTAAGACTGACGAACAAGGTTTTACCTTAGTAGCTAGGAAAAAAATATCCTACAGATATAGAAATACGCGGGGCACTTTGCAGAGTGATAGTAAGCTAAAGGCTGCAGATACATACGCGTATGTGTACCTATCGCGTACAGAAAAATATATAAATAAAAATGACATTATGGAACACATTAATAATATGAAAGAAGATTGTATAAATATTGAATTGTTAAAACAGACAAAAGAAACTAACTTTAATTCTTTTAAAATAACTGTACTCTCGTCGAAACTGGCTAAATTTTTGAGAAATGATTTCTGGCCACAAGGTTTGGTGTTTAGACGCTACAGAGAACAGCGTTCTGCAAAGAATGAGACCGCATCCTTTCCCAAACAATAATGTATGTACAACCTAAAAAGTTATCGGAACTAGTTTCTTTTAACTGCCAGGGCGTTAAGAGATCCGTGCAGCAAATAAGAAAATTATGCAAAAGTGCTGATATTATCGCGCTTCAAGAGACGTGGCTGATGCCGCACGCCTTAGGTTTCATAAATGAAATTGATGAGGGGTTTGGCTGTTGCGCGAAATCTTCGGTTGATACGTCGGCGGGGGTGCTGCGCGGGCGTCCCTATGGGGGCGTAGCTCTAATGTGGCGATCCAGTATGTTCACCAGCGCGGAGATTGTGCAGTGTGATAGTGATCGATTAGTGGCTGTGCGGTTATCTCAAGGTGAACGTAGCTTATTAATATTTAGTGTGTATATGCCTACCGATAAAGAGGATAACCTACCGGAGTTTAGTCAGTGTCTGGCGCAGGTTAGTGCTGTGATCGAAAGTACTGAGACCGAATGCGTCTTCATCTTAGGCGACTTCAACGCGCATCCGAACACTCTTTTTGGAAAAGAGCTTGAGGATTTTTGTGGTGAGCAAACATTACGCTGTATAGACATAGATAAACTTAAACCGGATACATATACCTACGTCAGTGACTTGAATGGTGCATGCCGCTGGCTTGACCACTGCATTGTGACCGCAGCGGCGATTAAATTAATAACGGACATAGAAGTGAAATACGGTACCTATTGGTCAGACCATTTTCCACTAATAATAAAATGTAATATTGAATTTGTTAGACCGAAAGTATCAAATGTGAATAACCAAAGACAGATAAATAAATATTTATGGGGGAAGAGGGAAGAACATCAAATTGCATTATATAGAAAGTTATGTGATGAGGCGTTACTGAGTTTAATTAGTGACTATGACTTAAATTATTATTTAGTAGACAAATCATGTAATGAGGATATTAATATTAACAAAAAATACATAGATGACTTATATAGCGATTTAATTTGTTTGTTACAAAAGGCAGCCGAAAGAAGTTATGATTGTAAGACAAATAAGAAAGTACCAAGAATAGTTGGCTGGAATTTTCACGTCAGACAGGCTCATGTAAAAGCTAGGGATAACTTTTTAATTTGGGTTCAATATGGTAGACCATGCTCGGGGTATTATTACGAGAGAATGAGTGCCACACGGAGGGAGTTTAAAAACGCACTGAAATACGTACAAAAAAATCAAGATAAGATTCAAATGGATATGCTGGCCCGACATCGCAGTGCAGGAAATTTTGTTGAATTTTGGAAAGAAGTCAAAAAAATGGATAAAACAAAGAGTTTGCCGGAAAATGTAGAAGGAGAAAAGAATCAAAAAAATATAGCAAATTTGTTTAGTAAACATTTCAATGTTAGTTGTGAGAATCAAATCAGTAGCAATAATAATTTAGTAAACAATCGAGACCGTCGGGTCCTGGAGACCGGCCACGTGATAATTACACCTAAACAGATAGAAGTGATACTGAGAAATATGAAGCGTGGCCGGTCCCCGGGACATGATAGTCTAAGCATTGAGCATTTGTTGTATGCCGGCCAGCATATCTGTGAGGTGCTAGCGCGGTTCTATTCTCTCTGTGTGAGGCACTGTTACCTTCCCGAACAGTTAATACGTGCTTTGGTCGTTCCTATTGCAAAAAATAAAACGGGTGATATCTCGAGCATGGCCAACTATAGGCCCATTTCTTTGGCAACAATATTAGCTAAGGTACTGGACCGTATAATACAGTCTCACCTTAGCGTTGTGAGGTTTGATGACGGACAGTTTGGTTTTCGTCCTCAAGTATCGACGGATATGGCCATATTCTCACTGAAGCAGGTCGTTCGCTACTATACGCAACAAGGAACGACAGTCTACGCCGTGTTCCTTGACCTCAGCCGTGCATTCGACACTTTAAACCACACTCATCTCTGGAGGAAGCTGCGAGACCGCACGGAGGTGCCAGCTGACGTTGTTGATCTTCTTGAGTTCTGGTACCGGAACCAGACTAACAACGTCAGGTGGGGCACTGAGTTGTCAAACAGCTACCAACTGTCATGCGGTGTGAGGCAGGGGGGGCTGAGTTCACCTGATTTATTTAATATATATGTAAATGATTTGATCGAGGAGCTGAGTAGAACCCAGGTAGGGCTCAGATTGGAGGGCAGATACGTCAACAACCTGAGCTACGCTGACGACATGGTTCTGCTCAGCCCTTCGATCAAAGGATTAAGGAAGCTACTAGCCATATGTGAAAAATTTGCCAAGGACCACGACCTAATTTACAACGCAAAAAAGACAGAAATGGTTATTTTTAGATCAGGAAAAGGACCGGAGAACGTACCCAAAGTTTGCCTTAGCGGACGACCTGTTCAAATAGTAGAGGCTTTTAAATATCTTGGGCATATCGTAACGTCGAACTTGAAGGACGATGCCGACATAGAAAGACAGCGTAGGTCATTATGCGTGGTCGGTAATATGATTGCGAGGAAGTTTTATAAATCCTCGTCTGACGTGAAAATAACACTGTTCAAATCATTTTGTCAGTCGTTTTACACGTGTCAACTCTGGACTCATTATACTAGAAAATCTCACGATGGTATAAGAGTGGCCTACAACAACATCTTCAGACATCTCATGGGCCTGAAGCGATATTGTAGCGCATCAGAGATGTATACAGAAGCCCGTGTAGATTCTTTCAATGCCATCCAGAGAAAGAGAATAGCTTCTTTTATGTCCAGAGTTGACATGTGTAAAAACAAAATTATCAAAAGTCTGTCTGACCGTTTGATCTTGTCAGCCACATTTAGACAATGGGTGGCCATTGCCACCTAATACAGATATATATAATTATATATAAATAAGTAAGTAGGTATGTACGTAGGTACATTTTTTTGTAGGTAAGTAAGTATATATTTTGATTTTATTATTTAATTTTTTGTTTGTTTTGTAAATCGATGGATCTCGTGTCTGAAATAAAGAATTATTATTATTATTATTATTATTAAAAATATACAAATGAATGATTAAGTAAAGCGAGTGGGTTTGTGTTGTTTTGTACTACTTTACGGTTTACTAAAGGAGTTTATTTTCCGTAAATATCAATGCATAATGTAATGAAATGTATAAGCAGATTTAATGTTTTAGAACTTCGTCGAATTCACAGATCATGTATTTTCCAATCGCGTTTATGGTCATTCGGAAAGTCCATGCTACACATCGGTAAAAGAATTTTTAAATTGGATGAGTAGTTTCGGAGATTACCCCAAACATACAAAAACAAACCAACTTTACCTCTTTATAATATTAGTATACTTAGATATATTTCTTTCGTAGTTTTGGCAATCGAGTTACGAGTAATTTGAATGCGAATTCACAGAGTGGCAATAATGAAGACAGCGCAGCGTAGAATTGTTTATAGCCTATTGTTCTACGGTTCCATTGTTGTGATCGCGGAAGGCATTTGCGATGAAATTTACGCTTTTACTCCAGTTCTCACTTTCGACTTCGGAAATAGTTGATCGTTTTTGTGATATTGGCACCTTGTCGAAGTTATTAACATTAGTGCGGGTAGTTAATGCACATCTTTCGAGTTTTGTTGTTAAGGTTTGTTTTTGCAGGAAAAAATGGATTATGTTATACATCTTTGTTGAAAGTTCAAAGCTTTCGCTGCTATTACAATGCGAGTTAAATCTAAATTGGTTCAGGAAAGTATTATAAAAAAACCATAGGTAACACAATTCTTTTACCATCTTTTACCAAATATTAAAAGATAGGCTCCTAGGGCAGAGGTAAAATATTTATATACGATATGCTGAGCACTTCCGTGCTTCGGATTGCACGTCAAACTGTCGGTCCGGGCTTTTAAAAGTCGTTAAGCTATTACGGAGGCCTAAAACTCCGTCATCAGAGTTATCCACTCATGCGAACTTACTTATCGAGCTCAAGCATATTCTTTTACGATAAATATTGAAATTGAGTTCTCGTAGTAGGGGCACGATAAAAATGCAAAGATGCTCCTTCATAATAGGATGGGATATGACGTTGAAAAATTGATTCTTATAGTGGGAACCTTAATTTGTTTATTTATGAATGAAAAGTTCAACAACTTTGCCAGATGGTTCGTAGATACTTTTAATTAGACTTTGAAAAGAGATGAAGAAGACTTGCCATGTCAAAAATAATAACACCATGACTTATGCTGGGTTCCTATAACCAACTAACGGATGTCCGTACGTAGGTCGTCATAGCAACGTTGTTTATTCAACACAAAATGTATGAGACTTTTTGACAGATAACAACGTTGCTATGACGACCGACCTACGGACATCCGTACGTTGGATATAGGAACCGGGGGTTTAGTCAGTTGTCTCACCGACTGAGCCGAAAGTATAGACTGAATCGACTGAATTTCCGTTGCTGACGTTATTTCGCTGTACACTTTTTTTTTAAATGTTCGTCACCTTAGAGTCGGTTTTCGCTTGCACCAGATTGCAAGAATCAATTTTTATTGTATCAACATAATTACCAGTGACGTTCCTTTTTCAAGTTTCAAAAGGGATTATGTGCTAAACGAATCAAGTTGAAAACCGACAAACATTTTCAAACCGTCACTGTACATACAAAATCAAACAACTTTCCGCCAACATGTAAGTACGTTATAACAAGTGCTCACAATATTGTGACAAAACGCGGAATCTCCCAATAAAGCATAACTTGAAGGCAATTCCGAAGAAAATGTCGGGAATTCTACTAATACGAGAATCGGCTTTCAGTTCCCTTTGTTTCTCCATAAAAGGTTTGGAAATACGATGTTTGTTTTATGGCGAGTGGAAGAATTGGCGGTAAGGATAAATGTGCTTTTTATTTTATTTATTTTCAACATCATCATCATTATCCACAGCCTGACTTCACCCACTGGCCCATCAAAGCCAGACGAGACGACATTGATACAGTGGCGGGAAAACGATGGATCGGACTAGCGCAGGATCGTGGCGAATATATTACATAATATTCAATAAAAATTAATATCCTTAAACATTCCACATAGCGTCATCTAGTCCCAAACTAAGCAATTTAATGCTTGTGTTATGGTAACCAGATAGATGACTAAAATAGATGATGAATATTCATAGAAAACACCCAGACTCGGGACAAATATTTGCAGATAATGCAAACATTTGTCCAGCGGTGATCGAACCCGCAACCTCTGCGTCTCAGACGTGCCACTGCACCACGGAGGTCGTTAAAATATATACAAACTTCATATTTATAAATACATGTACAACGGGGTTTTATCGCGTTATTTACCGTTTGCGTTGTTAGTGTGGTATGTTGCGGTGTAAATGCAGCCGATCCGAATTCTGAAGATCTGTGAGGGTAGTTTTACCAGTGATACAAAACTACCCACCCGCTACACAACGAAACTCAAATTGAAGCATACTCCAGTCCACCCGCGACCATGGCTATTGCAACATAGCCGAAACGTCGGGAAGAAAAGAAATAAGGTAAATAACGCGATAAAATCCCGTGTACATGTATTTATAAATATGAATTGTGATCGCGAAAGTTTAAGAAAAACTATTATACAAACTTCGTTATGAAATAGGTACGCTCTTTATATTTTTAAAAACAAAATTGTATAAACAAAAACGCCAATAATGAAACAAAACGTTGTTGGTATTCAAATCGTCAATAATTTTTCGTGACATTCATTATTATTCAAAATATTGTCCACTACCATTGTATAGGGACAATTCTAGCCACACATTAGTTATAATCTGCGTGGACAATGCGTCCACATTGTCCACAAATCTAATTGTGTTGGACAAAGACTGTAACGTTGCGGTGCACGTTTCCCGTGCAACAGATGGCGCTTGCTGCGAATTTAGCTTTTAGGTAATCATGGCTGAAATTGTAGCTGATAATGTTTTGTGCATTTTCTAGAATAGAATAGAAAATACTTTATTGCACACTATATACAAGAAAATTAACAATGCAATAAACTGCAATAACTTAATTGTGATATACAATCGGCGGTCTTATCGCTTAGAAGCGATATCTACCAGACAACCTGTAGTACAATATCTATCTTGTATATAACGCCACAATTTTGTGACTACCAAAAAAAATGTGTGCACTATGCTTGTTATTGATTAAATGTGATCAATAACAGACACTTAAGAAAAAAAGAAACTCGTTCGTTCGTATGAGCAAGTGGCCAACTCTGGTGACGGAGTTTTTAGGCCGCCTAAAGGCCTCCGTCATGGCTTAACGACTTTAAAAGCCGGGACCGACAATTTAACGTGCCCTCCGAAGCACGGAAGCGCTCAGATGAAAATGCCACTTGCGGTCACCCATCCAAGTTGTGACCGCTCAGAACGTTGCTTAACTTCGACGATCTCGATTCGAAAAAAAAACTGAAAATATTGATGATATTTCAGGTATTATATTACGTATTTAAATACGACTAGAAGCAATGTAATTAGCGTCTTTATTAAATAAAAGCTAATAAAGCCATCTGTTTTTAATAAAGCAAACACTGTCATATCTCAAGTTAAACTTCAATCATTTTCTTTATGGAAGTTTGAGCAGTTTTTACCACTTCGACTTGAGAGTACGGTCATAGGGAATTGAAAACGGCTTAAGTATTCATACAGTTATATTTAAGAAGTATATAAAACATTGTGTAACTTAGGAAGTCATCAAATCTTTGGCAAAAGTGAGAACACTTTTAAACAGTTTTTAGTTTTTAAAAGTTAAACGATCATTCCCAGTAGATCCGTTGACCAGATCTATCATTGATCTAGCTAGTGAGATATTTTTTCAGTATAATGTCACAGCCACATTCAGTAACTTAAGACATTCTTAGAAATTTCCTATCTACAATAGGCTTGTGTCCACCAAGAATAAATTGGGTGAATGTGAATTTCTATGATTGCCTATGATATGTACGAGTAGCTTTCAAAAAACACTATAATTTATTATGAATCCTAAAGAATATTTATATTTTGTGAAAATAAATTCGACAAGTCACTAGTTCACGTGACTGTGAACACCGTTATTCATAATATATTACAAGAACTGTGTAGTGATTATAGTCAATTATTTATTAGTTTGAAAAGGATTTTTGAAAAGCAAAACACATAATGTTGTTAATACATTTCTATTATTCTATTACAAATTTAGTCAACTAATCTATTTTACTACAGTAGTTTACAGTCTAAGATGACCAGCGGTTCTTCCAGTCCTGTGCGAGTAAGATAGCTGCACCGCTCCGAGTTTTATTACTTTTTGTAAGATTGTTTTATTTGATTTGTTTCCGACTGGCTGATATTATGGCCTGTGTCTATAAAGACTGCCTGTTTGATAACTTTCTTTCAGTGTCATTTTCATGAACATAATGTTTAAGCATTTAAAAATGGTCAAAATAATAAAGTCTATAATAATAAACACTGTTTTAACTGTATTCATGAGTCTAAGCAAGTAAGTATTCAATCATTTATTTATCTTTTCACACTTACATGTACTTAGATAACTCATACAACATTTAACTTAACTTATATATTATGGCGTCACGGAAGACCAGCGTTGTAGCGGTGAATGCTGCTACAACATTTGCTGAGTGACGACCATTTTTGTTGTCACGATTTCAGTTTAAGAACATTTTATTTACTCACATAATTTTAAACTTCATTTTATAATTTTTTATTATGTATGTCCTGTATTATGTTTGTGGCACAAAATAAACTATTTTATTATTATTATTATGTACTTATATTACTATTCCATATAACTTAGCAAGTACCTTCTATTTTATTACAAAATAAGTTTTTATCAGCCAATTCGTCAATTATGTAGTAACTCTTATTAAAGTAGATCGATTAAAGAGCTTATATTTGTCTATTATCTAAGTTTTCCTTACGCCGTTTCTGTATAATTTGCGCCTAAGATTTATATGAGGAATGGCAAGAACGAAGGGAGGAATACCACGCAGTGGGAGAGATCGGGCTGCGGGTGATGATGATGATAAAGATGAAGATTTATATTATAGCAACTATGATTAACAACTTTGTCATTGAAGCTACAACAACACTATCTAGGACGTATTTGACTAATCGTCGCCGCGGGCCTTCGAAGTATTGGTCTTCCATCAATTGTGAATAACGGATAGTGTTCATATGCATAGTGCAGTGCACCATCTATTTTCATCGAGGACCTGCCTCTGGATTGTGTACAGTTGTCTCGTATTGTATCCAAGTTGTATCAAAGCAAAAATCAACGAAAGACATTTTTCCGATAATCTTTTTTTAATTAAGATACAACCTGCTGCCCTGCCATGTTACATTTCGACAATCGCTTTCGATTAGAAACAAAAAAAAATTTATAGGAATTGACATTCGATGACGAAAACTCGAGCGATCAGAAATGTCAAATCAAGGTGTAGCGATAATAGAAAGAGAATAGATACGGAACATTTGTCACTTGTCTACGCACCCTGACATTGTCCTGCAAATTGAAAACACGCAAGGAAATTTGAATTTTGCCGGCTACCACAACACTGTCATGTCATGCTAAAGCAGCAGGACAAATGGCATGCAGTTTCGACCACGTCGGTGTTTGGACAAGTTTAAAATTGCCTTAAGTCTATTCATCTCTGTCGCAATATGCGAAACTTTAAGCTTGCATCGGTAAAGTTTGCCTGCGTCCGTCCCCGCGCTCAATAACTCTTGGTTTCAGGAATCGTGTGGTTAAACCTTATCATCATCAGCCACTTTAACCCACTGCTGCACAAAGATCATTTGTATTAAACACTATACTTACTTACCACTTATTATGTTTTTTTTATTTGAAAAAAAAAAATGAAATGAAATATGATACTGTATTCTCAAGAGACGATAGACATATTCTTTCATATTTTTTAGATAACTTGAAGATGTCTATTGCGGTAGTCAGATGTCTAAATACACATTCGGTACATGCGGTATGTAAAAATTGCAAAATGTGGGGCATGTAACATGCCCCACATTTTGCAATTTTTTTTTTAAACGATCCCGTCACCTTTGACGAAGGATGGTGGGACTCGGCAAAGGATAGAGACGGTTGGAAGAGTTTAGGGGAGACCTTTGCCCAGCAGTGGGACGATACAGGTTGATAAAAATAAAAATAATAATAATAAAGTACATAAACATAGACTTCTTTTCTACAGGCGCAGTCAGAGCTTAAACTAGTATAAAATAGAATTATGTATAATCGTAAAAGTTAAGGACATCCTTGCATATCTTTCGGTAGAAACGCACTCTAAGCCCAAAACTTCCGAACTGCCGGTTGATAAGGGCAGTTTAGCCAATGTCATAGTCACGAACTTTGCCGATGAAACTTAAAATTGTGTTTCACATACCGCATTCCGACATCCACCAATAACAGAGCTACTCTGAGCGGGATGCGGTGATATAATTGGTGGATTTCTTTTTACGTACTTATCGAGGTGATATGACATTTATCTAATGTTAATGTGTATCATCTTTGTCAATAAATTTCTGATTCTGATTATAAGGACCTCTGCGATCACGTTGAACTAACTGTCTGTTAGTTTTTCTTAAACTTTCGCTATCACAATTCATATTTATAAATAACGCGATAAAACCCCGTCTCCATGTATTTATAATATTAACTGTCTGTTAGTTGTATACTTGTGCTTCACGAGCAATACCGTGAAGAACCAAGACATCAAAGCCTTAGAAGCCTAGTTTTCTGGTGTCCATCTTAAATCTAAATCGTCCAAGCTCTAGTGTGGAGTCAGTCAAACAAACTGCCTTACGGACAAGTAGTAAGTTTGTTGTATACTCCATGACAATAGAAGAATGGACGCCACGGTGATGGACGATATTTGGAGATAGGATAAGTTTGGTACGCAACAAGTTGAATTGTATAAGTTTTTATGTGAGACGTTGATACGGTTCAATGTATCTGACAAAACAAACATTAGTATGTTTGAACGAAAGAATAAATAAATTACACATAAATCGAATCACGCCTCTATCCCATGGGGGTAGGCAGAGACCTTGGACATCCATTTACTATGATCCTGACACACCTTTTTCTTAAGAAATATATTTTTTTGTAATTATACGTTATTACACATAGAAAACACCCAGGCTTGAAGAAATATTTGCAATTCAAATAAACGTTTGTCCCGCAGCGGGGATCGAACCGCACATGTGCCACAGAGGTCGCTAAACATATTAAGTATCGATAAATCCAACACTATCTTATCTAACGAGCAACTTTTCGGGTATCTCGATTCGAATTTTCTCGAGAGTTACTAACGTATACGAGTGTTCTTTAAGTTCTAAAACTTGCGATTGACATTATTGTCCTTTCTGATGCCATTCTGCGATAAAAATGTTTAGATGTGTCTACGATTGATCCTTTATAGGGCGGAGAAATTTCCCTAGAGTTAGTTTAGTTTAATTGGGTGTTTTGTTATTTTTACGCGACTTCAAAACAACTGGAGATCTATGGAGGCTTATGTCCAGCAGTGGACGTCCTAGAGCTGAAATGATGATGGTGAATGATAAAAGCTATAATTAAGTATTAATATTGGACCGCTAAAAAAAGCTAGGCACAAAACCACCAGGTATGCCTGATTCTTTCCCTGGTGTAGGGAGTCGCGTTGGAACAGGCAGTAGAATCACCTAGTTTTAAGGACGTGACATGTCAAAGTAGTCTATAAACGTTCGTTCGTTGAGCAAGTGGGCAACTCTGCTGACGGAGTTTTTAGGCCGCCTAAAGGCCTCCGTCATGGCTTAACGACTTTAAAACCCGGGACCGACAATTTAACGTACCCTCCGAAGCACGGAAGCGCTCAGCTGATAATGCCACTTGCGGTCACCCATCCAAGTTGTGGCCGCTCAGAACGTTGCTTAACTTCGATGATCTATCAAGAACGTCTTAGCAAGCTTCGCCACGAGCGCTTCTATGAACGCGAGTCTATAAACGATCATACTGAATAAATTTTGAACTTTGAATGTTATAGCTAGTACTCACCACAGTGATGGGATACGCCGGGTTGATGATGGTGTACAGCAGGATGTGGTTGGGACGCGCGGGCAGCTCGCGCTTGCGCCGCGGCTCGCTCGACATGTAGCTGTTGCCATTACTCTGTGGACAAGATAAATAAATAAATAAATATATATCCTTGGACATTCCACACGGCGTCATCTAGTCCCAAGCTAAGCAACATGACTGATATGCTACATAGATACATTTATTTTCTGTAAATACACATACATACTATAGATAGAAAAACATCCAGACCCGGAACAAATATATGTAGAAGATACAAACATTTGTCCCGTGGCGGGGATCGAACCCACAACTTCCGCGTCTCAGGCGGGCCTTCGTCCACTGCGCCACAGAGGTCGTCAAATTGAAAAATAAGTGTTCAAAGCTTCCAGTAAACAGATGAAAGCTATCATTGAGCTATCAGCAACAGTGGTATCCGGCAGAAGCTCAGCCCTAATTGGTCCGCGGCGTCGTGACGCTCAACAAACGCAATAAGACGCTGCATGAATATTCATCATCATGACTCTGGATGTAGCAAGTTATGAGTTGAAGCGTAAATATACACACAACGTTCAGTGCCCGCGACACAAATGTATCTCCGCGCTAGGATACACTCTCCTTGGGTGAGTATAGCAGCGACCTGTAGGATTACCGGCGGTTTTTGTGTAGTAATAGTAATCTATCCTCGCTCACGTGTCAAGTATTCTAAACTAGCTGCGCCCCGCGGTGTTACCCGCGGTGAATAGTTCCCATTCCCATGGGAATATCGGGATTTTTTTAATCCAGGGTATAAGCCATCCTGGTACCAAATTTCATTCAAATCCGTCCAGCCGTTTGAGCGTGAAAGAGTAACAAACACACTTACACACACACAAACTTTCACCTTTATAATATTAGTGTGAAGTGTGATGCATAGAATTTTTAGTTCAGTGATGACGGAGGCCTAAAAACTTTGTAACCAGAGTTGGCCACTTGCTCACACAAATTTACCTATTTCTATATCCTTATTACTGTGCATTATATTTTGAATTGACATTACTTCTACTCTTCAAATTAAAAAGCTGTAATAGCATTAAGTTGCTTAGCTTGGGACTAGATGAAGCCGTGTAAAATGTCAAGGATATTTATTTATTTATTTACTCTTCAAATGTCGAATAACCCGCTACAGCTCACAACTCGGAGCTTGTCGTGTCGCGACTGATACAATCGGTAAACGTGAATTTTAAGCACTCCAAAGTAATTCAGTTTAAATACCTAATTTCGAGAGCACGTGTAGAATGACAAGTTGTTCGAAGATAAAATTAAGATTATATTAGTCTTGTTGGCTGAGGGGAACAGTGGGGCTAAAAAGGCCGTTTTAGCAATATTGTTTTCAATTCATAACAAGCAAATGAAATGCTCAATTCACCGGGGCAGTAAAAAGGTCGTTTTAGCAATATTGTTTTCAATTCACTAGAAGAAAAATCGTAAAATGGCCCCTTATTGCAATTCTTATCAAGCAGATGAAATGCTCAATTCACCTATTTGACAGTTTTGACAGGAAAATCGTGAAATGACTCAGTAACTTTCTGTCAAATAGCAGATTCATAAAAAGTTACTCTGGGAGTAACTTTTTTCAATTCATTTCGTAAAGTGAATTGAAGAAAATAATAATAATTGCTCATTTAGGCCTTTATTATTTTTAACTTTTGGAGCACGCCCATGTTACGGACAGCATTTATATCGTCGGCAAAGTCTATGTAGCACATAGAGAAAGGATGAGCATTTGAAATGCCGATCTGGAGTTTGTGTTAGGTAGTAAAAGTGTGAGCAGTGATACCGAGTTGGAGCCTTAATTATCTACCCTCGCCGTTGGCGCTGCGCCGGCACCGCCGAGGCGGACTAAGGACAATATCCATCCATGGTTAGTGTTTAGATTATTTACCTAGGTAGGTATATTATCAATAGATGCAGTAGAGAGGATATTTACTTACCATCAAGTTGGTGCATCTAGGTACTTACCTACAATGGTACCTAACCTACTTAAGTACCACAAGATGCACCAACTATTTGCAAGAGTAGATAAGTACCTACATTTATTTGCAAAAAAAATAATGAAATACCACTATTAATTTCTTAGTTAAGTAGGTACCTAGGTATACATAGTTGGTTAAGTATAGCATGCATGGACGAGTATTATAGTCCAAGGTTACAGGTATATTATTATTATTATTATTATCATACACACCTAATAACATACCCATGTAACTCAAATACTAACCACTTTCTTATTTTTCTTATTCGATACAGGCTTGACCTAGTGCGGGGTTAATTGTGAAATATTTGCCCTACTTACTAAATTTACTTGTTCTTTGTATTTGTGTGTACTTACAATGTTTTTAATAAATTATTATTATTAAAATTATTTTCAGGTTTTACAGGAAGGTTGGCATGTCTGTTTTGGAATAAGTACATCAATACCTACTACCCACATTCCTATTGAGAAGCCTGCAGAATATGAAGAGAGCTTGTTTAATAAACCCGTTCCGGTCCAGCTACCATGGCTGTCTCCGAAGTAGAGGGCTATCATTATGGGCAAGGGCTTGGGCTACTAGGCCGGCTGCCTGTGCAGTCAAGATGAAAATAATAAGCTCAATACTCATGGTAAGTGTAGGATTGTTATTATAACTAGTTTAAGCCCACAGCTTTGCTCACATGCTAAGTACTTACTCTGATAAAAAGTACTGTGTTATTCTAGGTCATAATCTATGTATAAGTATTCCAAAGTTCAAGCAAATCCATCGAGTAATTTTAGCATGACAAAGTAATAAACATCCATAAACACATCCATGCAAACATTAACACTTATAATTTGAGAAAAATTGAGTTGTTTCAGATATACAGTCCAATAAGTGGAAATAAAACAATGCTCATCGCTAAATTAATTTATTTACATCAAATTATTAATCATCACTCATAATCTTATTAATATTATACTTAGGTACATTATAAAAACATCTAACTTTTATTGATATGCTAGATAATCTAGATAGTTATTAGAATAGAATAGAATAGAAAAAGTTTTTATTTTCCATCAACATAAACATGGGTAACATACAAATGAAAATACTAATGAAATATTGTTTTATAATTGCAATTTAGACTTCAATTCTTGAGTATGTAGGTATATCTAGCTGTAGCGCATAGTGGGGCAACTCATGACTCCCTTGTGTGGATCCACCATGCACTTTAATCTCATCTTGAGCAACTTCCATCTCATCAAGAGGCTGAAAATGAAAGTGTGGTTTTTAGGTACTTATTTAAAACAATGTTTATCTAATACTTTATTGTTACAGGTATTTTCAAGTACAGGGAATGACCATTTAGCTGCAGGTCAAGATGTGGGACGCTTAATCAGAGACTTTGGTCAGCAAGTCATATTTAGAGCACAACTATAATTTGTAAAAGTTCTTGTATTTACAATAAAATCCTATTTATATAACAATTTTTTTCATTGTAAACTACATAGGTACGATAGGTACTAAGAAATTTTAAAATTGTTCAGGCACTTTCGTTGCACGCATTTTCATAGCCTCAAAATTAAATTTTGTAGGTTTGTAGGTTTTTCAGAACAATGCAATGGTAATCAAATAACGAATGTATTTACCGAAAAAGCATCTATGTAAGCACTTACTTTGAAATAGAAAGATCCAACTCGTAGATAAACACGAGATAATATAGCATCAACAAAGCTGGACATTGGTATAGTTATTCTACTCTTTGGTTGAAAACTTTGTTCAAATACTCCCTAAAAATATACTTTTTCTCAGTTTAAATCACTAAACAAACAACTTTAGATAATACTAGCAAAATTCTAAAATTTTTCACTAATGTTTTGTTTACGTTACGTACGATCCATCCATAATTTGACATTGACAGCGATAAACTTATGTAACTGTCAGTGTCAATCAAAGAAAAATATTTTATTGCACCTACAACTGTAAATTTTAAACAGTTTATTCAAAAATGCCATCGTTTTTATGTTTAATATTGATATTAAAACATTCTATGATACAAAAACAAATTATTTGCAGAATATCTTTAAAATTTTATTGAAATAAAACCTTTTGAAAGTTTGCGGTGTTTAATTTTTTCATATGGCAATGTAACGTTTATATATGAATCTGCTGGTGAATGGAATTGCTTTGCTTACAATATTGCTAAATCTGTGCCATTTTACCACATTTTAGAGATATTGCTAAATTATTGCTCGGAATTCATGAAATGAATTCTTTTTAGCAGAATTGCTGTAAACGGCCTTTTTAGCCCCCCAGTTCAACTTTTAACCGAAAGTCGTGGAATCAAATCCGGGCTACCAATTAATTACTATTACTACTATCACGTCCCATTGTTGGGCAAAGGCCTCAATTAATATATTTTTAATAAAAATGAATTTTTCGTTTTGATAAAATATTGGATAGCTCAAAACGATGAAGAAAAACATTAGGAGTATTTAGTATTGTAATAAATGGTGATGGTATTGCAACCTATCACTACGAAAAAGAGATCACAAGTGACAGCTAAGCGCTTCCGTGCTTCGGAAGACACGTGAAATTGTCGGTCCCGGCTTTAAAAGTCGTTAAGCCATGGCAGAGGCCTTTGGGCTGCCTAAAACCTCCGTCTCCAGATATATCCAACGGATAACCGTCGATCTATATCTATAGAAACTTTGTTTAAACAACATAAAATGTATGACACTTTTTGACAGATAACAACGTTGCTATGACGATCGATCTACGGTTGGTTATAGGAACCGGTCATTAATTACTTTATCAAACACTAGCTAACTTGCCCGTGGCTTCGCTCACGTGGTACCTACCTTGATGAATGAAAATATAGCCTATGTTCATTCGGAAAGTCCATGCTACACATCGGTGAAAGAATTTTTGAAATCGGTTGAGTAGTTTCGAAGATTACCCCAAACATACAAACAAACAAACAAACCAACATTACCTGTTTATAATATTATTATAGTATTGAAGTATACACCATTCCTAGCAAATATGAATATAACAAACCGCATTAGCATTCCGGCACAAACCGCAGCAACCGCTGATGAATCAAACGACCACCGTGTAATTGGACAACAAGTTGCTCAGATTCTCGCTATTTCTGCTAATTTAGATTATACCAATTACAGCTAATATGTGACAATTATGGCGTTATTTAAATAAAATGTAAAAACGGGCATTGAATTATTCAATAGAACACTTTTTACGTTATTTTATGAATAATAAATTAGTAATATGAGCTTTAACACGAGCTTTTAACCGTGAAGGAAAACATCGTGAGGAAACCAGTTAGCTCTCTAATAGCGTCGATGGGATTGCAACCTGTCACGTATGGAGAGTTAACTTCTGCAAGATGTGGGCATGTACCATATATTATGTATTTGGAATACCTCTGACTACCCCCTTAAACATCTTCAAAAGGATCTAAAAATTGCCTAAAAGATCTGAATGAAATGTCTACCCCTTCTATACAGTCGTGCGTGATCATATTATTATTTCATTTATTTTTTTAAATGAATAATGAATGATACATTCATTGATCATTTATTAATTAAAACTCCTTCATACAGAATTAGCACTAATACATAATATATACATCCATTATGAATTCTTGTGTGTGTCACTGAGCCGTAACGTGAGCTTTCGACTTAAAAACAGTCACCAGAAAACTCACATTGCACTTTTTATCCAAACACGCCATGTGTTAAGTCTTTAAAATGTTAAATGCCCCAAATCTTCTTTGACAGTCCATTTGCAAATTTTATTCAAATCGCAGCTCAACCCGAACTCAAGGTGGCCAAGCAAAGGATTAGGTACATAACTTGGGCACCGGTATACTCAGAGCTGCGGCCATCTTATGTAATGGAAGTTTGTTTAAGTTTGTGATTTCTGCTGTAAATTGTAGCTGCTGGTTTATAATAACATAGTTGGTTCATACGTTTATATATTTATCGATCGAGCGAGCGAAGCGAACCAAGTTCTTAGTGACGACCTCTGTGGCGCAGTTGGGTGAAGGCCCGACTGATATACGGAGGTTGCGGGTTCGATGCCCGCCGCGGGACAAATGTTTGTATGTTATACAGATATTTGTTCCGGGTCTGGATGTTTTTCTATCTATAATATGTATGTATTTACAAAAAAAAAAAAATGTATCTAAGTAGTATATCAGTCATCTGGTTACCATAACACAAGCATTAAGTTGCTTAGCTTGGGACTAGATGACGCTGTGTGGAATGTCCAAGAATATTTATTTATTTATTTATTTATTTAGTGGCAACTTAGACGATTTTGTATTGTATGTCGCGGCACAACTGTCGAACCGTTAATCCAATATTCATGATACTTGGTAAATATAATAGGTACCTAGTGATACGGGATTTTCCGGCTCACCTAATGAGCTTGATCGGTCAAGGGGTTGTTAAATTAATCCAATTTTTTATCAGAATCTATGTTTTATGAAATACAAAAATCATATTTATTATAAAAAATACATTAGGTACCTACTAATCAATTTATCATACTCTTATAGCATGATTTTTAAGTTATCAAAATGAATACTTAGTTAATCTATAAAGGATTGATATGATTTTGCCTTTCATTCCAAAAATTTAGATCCCTTGTTAAACTATCCTTGGAATTTCGTTGACAAACTTATTACAGCCGTTATTTCTTAAACCATTCCTTACCGTAACAATATGTAAAAATGTAAAACTCATGAATTATTCAAGGAAGGTAGATCGAGGTGTTAAGGGCATGACAGGTGATCCAAAGCAATATTCAGAAATATTAAGGGGTCACTTGAATATACAATACTTTTCTGAGCATAACCCCTAACGTCTTTAAATAGGAAGTGGTTCGCCAACTGGTCTCTTTTTAAACAGGGCTTTTCTGACCAGTTGGCGAAAGCGAATAAAAATATTATTTCCGTTCGTCAACTCGTACGATTGTTTTAATTAGCCTTAAAAAACCTAATGATCTAAAAGAAATGTCGCTTCCGGGATAAAGTCGTGATCATATTTAATTTTATTTCATTTAAAAAGCATGAAGTACACTAATTGAAAAAAGTGTTACGTGGAATACTTATCATCACTTAATTATCATTATTAGGTTTTTGAAGCGTTTGTGACGATACTTGCTACGTTCTTGACAGATCGTTGAAGTTAAGCAACGTTCTGAGCGGTCACAATTTGGAGGAGCAAGTGGCTTTAACAGCTGAGCGCTTCCGTGCTTCAGAGGGCACGTAATATTGTCGGTCCCGGCTTTAAAGTCGTTAAGCCATGACGGAGCGGGTTTGTTGTCAGGAACTGCTCGTATCAAAATGATACAGTTAAAATTGCTTCGTTTTTTTGTATGTAGTTACACGAAGAAATACAGTTTAAAAAAAAAAAACAAAAAAACTATTGTGATTGCATTGTACAGCGCCGAGCTAATATAGGCATCCAATAAAAGTTAAACTAGCCCTTAACGAGTGCGACTCGGCTTAAGCCGTTCAGTTTTTAAATTTCGCGCCTGAATGAACTTACTAGGGATGGGACACAACAAAATCAAATCTGGGTCTTGAAATTCTTTCTTTTCTTTATTTATTTCGCTTTTCTTTTCGCACCTATCCAGTCCACACAACGGTTGCCTGGAAGAGATCGCTCTTAGCGATGAGGCCGCCCATTGTGCTTTTTATTGTAAATTATGTCCTTTATTTGTTTTCTTTTGTGTAAAATAAAGTGTTTCTTCTTCTTTATTTACTATGGATACCAAACACATGGTTACACTGTACATACATAATCATTGGTAAAATATTTAAAAACTAGTTCTTCTTTCTAGAAAGCCACAGAATACCAGCACCACGCTGAGTGGCGACTCTTCATCATTTGATTGAATATCTACAGATAGCATCATTTTGTAAATAACTTATTGTTAAAATTTAAACAGATCTCAATTTGGTTTTTAGTAATTTGATGTACTAAATCCATTGAGATGTATTATAGAGCCACAATCAGACAAATAAAATGTAAACGCCAAAACTCTGCGCACACTACGTAGTGCGCCGAGTTTTACTTTTTTGCGTACAAGCGACATTGAACATTAAAACAAACGACATAACGTCTACATTCAAATGTCAAATGTCATTGTAGAACATTGAATTTGCACGCACATTTTTTGAGTGTTGTCAGCTATTAGATTGTGACTCTTTAATACATCTCAATGATTGAAACACACAGTTACATGGAATTTGTAATGATAATACATGATAATCTTGGTGTGATTGTCATTTTGCATCTGTGTGCGTGAGCGTGCGTGACACACGCACACAAACGCACTGTTAGAAAAGGTTAAAAAAGTATTAAATGTAAATGCATGGCTATTTTGCAAGGAATTTGCTTGTCTCCCGTAGTCCCAAAAATTATGACTGAAAATTGTTTTTATTCTTCACACAGTGTTGTTTTTCAGATACTAGACCATATAAGCTATGTTTCTTACAGAAAGAAACTTAAAATATCCTAGTGTTTAATACTATATAAATACTAGTTTGCGTGGTGCGCGTGCTGCAAGCAGCACGCGGTTTTCTTTTTCCATGTTTCTGACAGGTAGAGAGACCCTTATAAAATTTTGAGAATCCATAGGAGATTTAAAATATTTAATAAACCGCTATGGGAACCCCTAAATCAGTATGAAAACCCTTTAGGAGCCCTTAGCCATTAAGAAAAAAAAAAAAAGAAAAAAATTTACCAAGTCGTCGGCCCTGAGTTACGCTCACCCACTCGACCTTCGTTACGCTACGGGGGTCGGCGGCTCGCTTCGCTCGCCTCCTCCCCCCTCCGCTCCACTCAGGTCTCGTAGGTTCGCTCCACTCAGGACCTCCGACCCCAACTATAATATTTGTCCAAACACCTAATGGATATCTCTAACCGTTGTGAAGTTACAACCCTTTCAATTTTAGGGGAGGTTGGGGAGGGAGGAGGGAAGTTTTGAAAAAATATTTCGACTATCTAGATGCCCCTTGTTAAGAATCTGAAAAAAAATTTGTTCCAAGTCTCATAACTTCCGAGATCTGCAAAAGGGGGGGAGAGGGGGGGCAAAAGGGGCAACACTGAAAAAAAATTTTTACTTCCCCGAGCCTCCTCTATCCGATTCCGCAAAAAAAATTGTTCCAAGTCTCTTAGTTTCCGAGATCCTCAAAAGAGGGGGGGGAAGGGGGGCAAAAAGGGGGGGTTTGCGATTTTTCCCGAAATCACCAGACCTACCTCTATACGAATCCGTCAAAATATACATACCTCCCCATCCACCAACAGGGAGAACAATTCTGTCAGTCAGTGAGTGAGTGGTAGTCTAAGTTTATATATTATATTTGCGTGGTGCGCGTGCTGCAAGCAGCACGCGGTTTTCTTTATCCATGTGTTTGACAGGTAGGTTTACCCTTTTAAAATTTTGAGAATCCATAGGAGATTAAAAATATTTAATAAACCGCTATGGGAAGCCCTAAATCAGTATGAAAACCCTTTAGGAGCCCTAAAGCATTAAGAAAAAAAGAACGAAAAAAATAACCAAGTCGTCGGCCCTGAGTTACGCTTCACCCACTCGACCTTCGTTACGCTACGGAGGTCGGCGGCTCGCTTCGCTCGCCACCTCCCCCCTCCGCTCCACTCAGGTCTCGTAGGTTCGCTCCACTCAGGACCTCCGACCTGTTTGATGTTTGCGTGGTGCGCGAGCTGCAAGCAGCTCGCGGTATTTTTTTCCTATTTTTGACAAGAGACCCTTATACAATTTTGAAAAAAAAAAAAAAAATTAAAAAAAAAAAAAATTAGGAAAAAAAAAATTTATAAAAAAAAAAAAAAAAAAAAAAAAGAAAAAAAAAATATATAAAAAAAATATTACCCTCAAGTTTCCAAGTCGTCGGCCCTGAGTTACGCTCACCCACTCGACCTTCGTTACGCTACGGGGGTCGGCGGCTCGCTTCGCTCGCCACCTCCCCCCTCCGCTCCACTCAGGTCTCGTAGGTTCGCTCCACTCAGGACCTCCGACGCCTACCTACTATAATATTTGTTCAAAAACCTAATGGATATCTCTAACCGTTGTGAAGTTACAGCCCTTTCAATTTTAGGGGAGGTTGGGGAGGGGGGGGGGTGAGTTTTGAAAAAATATTTTGTCTAACCAAGTTCCCCTTAATACAAATCTGAAAAAAAATTTGTTCCAAGTCTTAAGGCTTTCGAGATCCACAAAAGGGGGGGAGAGGGGGGGCAAAGGGGGCAACACTGAAAAAAAATTTTTACTTTCCCGAGCCTCCTCTATCCGATTCCGCAAAAAACAAAAATTACGGGTCTCCTAGTTTCCGAGATCCTCAATAGGGGGGGGGCAAGGGGGGCAAAAAGGGGGGGTTTGGGATTTTTCCCCAACTCACCCGAGTTACTTGTTTATGAATCTGTCAAAATATACCCACCTCCCCATCCACCATCAGGGAGAACAATGATGTCAATGAGTGAGTCAGTGAGTCAGTGGTAGTTTAAGTTTATATATTATAATTAAGAAAACATGTCTTCTATGATGTAAAAATATGCAAAATGCGATTCGGTTTAATTTCACTTTAGCTAAGTATTTTGAAAAAAGCTTCTGGCAGAAACCTAGATAAATGCTATCCTAATACGAATAATAGCATACTATGCTAAAGATATGCTCAAATTTCAAATGGTTATGGTATTATATGGGGAAGTCGTACAGCGCAGAAGCCTTAAACCAATATTTCTAGAGGAAGGTAGGTACCTAGGTACCTTCCTACACTAAAAAAGAAAGAAAAATTGTAAATGTCACCATAATCTATAATGATAAAGTAAGTATTAGTGGCAATTCTGAGTGTCGCAAAAGCTAAACTAAGCTAACTAAAATTGTTGCCGTCCCTTTCATAGCGATGGGAATAAAAAGGATGGCAACAATTTTAGTTAGCTTAGTTTAGCTTTTGATTCAGAATTGCCACTATTATGAAACTAATTTAAAAATTTAATTCAACTGTATCGTACTCACCCGATTTCACCGCAAATTAGAGCAGCCGTTAAACAAAACAAACATCCACTACATTAAAACAAATCACCGGGCAAACGATCCGTTAATTAAACTCGGGCACGAAAAAAAGGGAAATATCATATGACACGTGCAGTGACTGCTGAGCTATCTGTGGCTAGGGTTACCGGACCAACTTGAAAAAATTAAAAAAACTAAATTAATAATAAAATATTTGTTTGTTTTTGTTACATTGTTAGGTACTTAGTTTTTCTTAAGTTGTTAATTGTATCTTATTTGAGTGTACAATAAAGAATTTTCATTCATTCATTCATTCATTCATATTTGCATACTTATTATTTTTCGGTGTATTCAGCGTTTGTATATACTAGTATGGTCTTATTCAAGGATTTGTCAAACTAAAATAGATTTAAAGAATGTATTTTTCTTGTTACTCTTATGCCAATGAAAAGAGATAGCAACATATTGAATATCCGTTTTACCTAAAGAATGTTTACTTAACCAATATGCATAATTTCTTCTTCTTCTTCTTCCTGCCCTTATCCCTCGATGTGGGGTCGGCACAACATGGTGTTCTTCCATTTCCCTCTATCGGACGTCATCTCAACACTCACTCATTATTATTATTATTATTATGAGCCGTGATGATCCCACTGCTGGGCAAAGGCCTCCCCCCACTCTTTCAACACCTCACGATCCTCGGCAACTACCCTCCAGTCCAACTACTCACTCATTATAAACTTTAAATTTTATTATAATAGCACACGGGAAATTACTCACGTAAAATTATCGTCGATTTTACGTGAGTAATTTCCCGTGTGCTATTATAATGTCTAATACAACTCACGATAGTTTTGAAAGTTTAAATTTTATATTTAATCTGACGCTGGCAGCCCTAATGACAATCCCGAAAGGCAAGGTGCACTGCCACGCATTCTGTGACATTTCCGTGATAAATTACACCGGAGTTAATCCCAGTGTAACGGCTAATGTCACTTTATACTTATACACTGTTTCTGTCAGATAACAAAAACGGCCGTTTAAGTAATTGATAAAACTGTGTGATATAACTTGGTTTGTAATACTAGTATTAAAATAATCAGAATTTTTGACTATTTTACAAATAAACTTTGTTCAATCAATTCATTTTATATGTTACTAGCTTCGCCCCGCGGTGTTACTTGCGGTGAATAGTTCCCGTTCCCGTGAGAATACCAGAATCAAAAGTAGCCTATTTTTAAATCCAGGGTATAAGCAATCCAGGTACCTACTAAATTTCATTAAAATCCGGCCAGCCGTTTGAGCGTGAAAGATATCAAACACACTTACATACTTACACTCAAACCTACCGAATACATATAAAATGTAAAACCTTAAAAATGGTTGCTACAAAATCAGAATTCAACAAAGATACAAGGGTTATACACTATTCATTCTGATATACTATTCCTACTCCAAGATTAAGCCAGAGATTTCCAGCAAAAGTAGATGCTTCTAGCAACAGGTACATATTTTAAATGAAATCTACATATTTGATTTTATTCCTTCAGACGATGCATCTCAAAGAAAACATTCTAGAAGGTAAACATTTAACCCACTAAGGAGTTCAAGTTTATTTACTAAAATATAACACAGAATAAATAATACGAAATCCTAACGAAGCGAAAACATTAATTTAAAAAGCGACTTTACTACGACGCAATAATGCGCAATTCAGCTGCTTTCTGCCAGCCACTCTAACTGCCTCAACCTGCCATTTCATTCTATTGGATAACTCTTTATAGCTTTGTCACCGTCACACGCGAAAACCAACATTAATCCAACTAAACAAGCCGCCACGAATTTTTTTCCCGCTAAACAGCAAAATGCGCTAGACCTGATTTATTATCAAGCACGATAGGATGTTTATTAAGTCTAAGGAGTAGCCAGAGGCACGTCATAACATTATAATTGGTAGGTACATCTCTCGCTCTCACAATGCTAAATGTTAAAGTTGCTCGCGATGTTTTCCTTCACTGTTAGGATCTTGTGTCAAAAAGGGCACATACATTTCTTAAAACAAAAATCCACTGGTGCACGGCCGGGATTGGAACCCACGACGATAGTCTAAGATACATCCAACTAGGCCAAGACGGTTAAAATATCAAACAAAGATAAATATAATATAAAAGGAATTTCTAAATTTACCTACCTACTTACTTTCTACTTTTACTACTTTTAATTTCTTAACTTAACTTACCTACTTTTGAAGAAAATTTCGCGACTTTCAATAGTTTTATATTAAACTCATAATTCAAGAGCGTCACAATCACAAGACAAATTAATTAACAAAGTACGTAAACAAAATATTCGAAGTCGTAAAACGCACGGGAATCCTTCACAAGGGTACACAAGATGCCACTTAGCGAAAGTCAACTTACATACCATGTAATATTATGCTGGGCTATAAACAAAATTTGAGAATAAGATATGAGGTAAGACAATGTTAAAAAGAATATGTTAAGTGCGAGTCGCACTCGCGCACGAAGGGTTCCGTACCATTATCTATACGACCATGTGACCAACTCTGGTGACGGACTTTTCACATAAAGAAAACATTACAAAAAACTAATTTCATGACATTATTTTAAACAATATATCGAAAAATATATACCAAAATTAGGTACCTATATTGCAAAAGCATGAACATTGGATGTTTCGCGGGAAAAAGGCTGGTCTTCACAAAATCAAGACTAAAAGATGTACAGTGTACACTACTCTTGATGATAAAAACAAACTACCAGCGTTACGACAATCCTGCTGTCATATCGCGAGCATCACAATATCCAGCCTAATTTTATGCTTCCTAATGAAAATAATGAAAATTTACCAAGGAAAATAAACCTAACAAAAGTTAAGGATGCCCGCATACTTGTGATTGTGAGCAATTGTTGCTTGCGAAAACAAACATTCTAAAATCTAAGGAATCTAGCGACAGTCTTTCAACGCTTAAACATTATGTTAGTAAAAAAGTAAGTTCGTATGAGCAAGTGGCCAACTCTGGTGACGGAGTTTTTAGGCCGCCTAAAAGCCTCCGTCATGGCTTTACGACTTTAAAAGCCGGGACAGACAATTTAACGTGCCCTCCGAAGCACGGAAGCGCTCAGCTGATAATGCCACTTGCGGTCACCCATCCAAGTTGTGACCGCTCAGAACGTTGCTTAACTTCGACGATCTATCAAGAACGTCTTAGCAAGCTTCGCCACGAGCGCTTCATTATGTTAGTGATAAGTGATAATACATGTCATGAGTACATGCCAGACTTTACAACAGGATTTTGTTCAGTCCTATTACTGATGATATCCATGTTACGATCAGAATCAGAATTTCGTTAAGCCATGACGAAGGCCTTTAGGCGGCCTAAAAACTCCGTCACCAGAGTTGGCCACTTGCTCATACGACGAACGAACGAACAAATCAGAATTAGGCACAAGAACAAAATTAGGCTTCCTATCTATCTATCTATCTAATCAGCCGGTAACACCCACTGCTGAGTAAAGGCCTCTTCTCTATCACGCCACTCTTGGCGGTGTTGTGCCAGCCGGATCCACAGGCCTCCTATATCTTGACAAAATGATTTATAAAGCGTCGGAAGGTAATCAATGCCTAAAGGAGACACTAGTGTCTGGGAAATTGTTGGGATGGAGCGGGCTTGCCCAGAACTTAAATTAATCTCTGCTAAATCAATCTTGTCCACAGAAAACACTCAGATAATTCATCAGATATTTGCCATACATAACTTGGGTCAACACTAAAAGAAAGAAAACTTTTTTATTTTGATACAAAAAATACACGCTAAACATTAAAAAGGAAAACTCACGATATACAAAGATGCCAAAAATGGCGTCCGACTCAGCTGGATGTTGGCGGTCTACATTGATTAGACATTGGTTCATAGATGGCTTGGTATAGATACCAAGCTCATTAGAACTGGCTACCAGCTCAAACTTACTAGAGTCTATTTTACCTACTACAAAAAGTTGCCCATGTGCGGCCGATCTTATGTTATTATCATTAAAATTAGCCGAGCAAAATAACGGAAATTAAAATGTAACCTTTTTGCGATTCGAATTCAAAATAAAGCCGGGTTTTAAAATCCCTATATTTTTACGGGATGGGTTTTCGAGATTAGGAAAAATATTATTTTTCATGGAGATTTTTGGATTATTTTGTGATAAGGTTGAATGTCCTCACATTGTAAGTGACATGGGTTAAAAGATTACAAATATGATCTATGTGGAATATGATTAAACTTCAGCGCAATATTGTGATAATAATATCACTTATATTAAACGCGAAACTTTGTATGGATGTATGGATGGATGTTTGGTACTCTTTCACGCGCAAACTACTAAACGAATTTAGCCAAGCTAAGCAATTCAATGCTTGTGTTATGGTAACCAAGATGACTGATATCCTACTTAATATACTTTTTTTTTTGTAAATACAACATAATTATAAACAGAAAACACCCAGACTCGAAACAAATGTTTGCAGATCAAACATTTCTCCCGCGACAGGAATCGAACCCGCAACCTCTGCGTCTCAGGCGAGCCTTCAAGCTAGTTGTTACAACATTTGAAGCTTACTGTTAGTTTCTAACTGTTATTAATGACTTCATGTATTATAATTGTTTCGTGTACTCGCTCTGAGTTCCGATATAATTCAATATTCATGGCAGGATATCCGGCAGTATCAACAGGAAGCTGACTAATTAGATAGGCCTAGAACAGAAGGGAATAAAAGCCTTCTATTTCACTAACAGGTAACCTAACGACTGTCATCCACAGTAGACGTTATTTTCTATCTGTTATCTGTCTATGCATTTAAGTCTGTTATCTGTCAAAAAGTGCCATACAAATTGTGTTGTACGTATAACAAAGTTGCTATGGAGATAGATCTGCGATCGTTCGTTGGATTGAATATTAATTTCGGCCGTTAAAGAAGTCTATTAAGCTATTGCATAGCTTCTATCGCGGGCCTTGAGCGTGGAGACCGAATCCAGAAATTCCGTAACGAAAATAACCTAACACCCCCCACTCCGAAAAATAGCTATGCAATAGCTTTACCGCGGCAGTCTCCGAGTGCCACACGTCTTTTTTTTTTCTATGAAAATGGCTTTGGCCCCCGTAGACATCTTTACATTGTGATACATAGGACCAAATAATTCTTAAGCACATCACATTTTGCAAATAATTGCTGTTTGAACATGTTTGATATATTTTTGGGTGTCATTCTAAGTACCGCCTAAACTTCACATAGAAAGGCTCTACCATTTAATGCTATTTAACATAATATATTCGTAAAACAAGACCTTAGTAGTAGTTAATGCAGTGAAAAGGCTAGTTACATTTTTACATTGCACAATCAAGCAAGAAACTTCAACCCATTCTAACATCGTTTAATCCAACTTGCTCAAACCAGTTCTGAACTGAAACATCCGGTTAAATGCGGATTCGAATTCCCTTTGAACCGGTATTGTCCGGCGATGGTCACTGTTCAAACCGGTTTGAACTGGATTAGTTCTGCCGCGATTCTAAAAGTGCTTTAAAAGGGGATTGGCGAACACTTTTATTTTAAATGATTTTATTTATGGTTAGTTTGCAATTTAGTTTTCGATGGATAGGTCATGGGCTTTTAACGTGGAATTTATGAGCCCGTAGCCATACATTTGACGACCTCTGTGGCGCAGTGGGCGAAGGCCGCCTGAGACGCAGAGGTTGCGGGTTCGATCCCCGCCGCGGGACAAATGTTTGCATGTTCTGTAGATATTTGTTCCGGGTCTGGTTGTTTTTTTATGTATAATATAAAATGTATGTATTTACAAAAAAAAATGTATCTATGTATTATATCAGTCATCTGGTTACCATAACACAAGCATTAAGTTGCTTAGCTTGGGACTAGATGACGTCGTGAGGAATGTCCAAGGATATTTATTATTATTATTATTATTTACTCGTACATTCGATAAAGTACATAACAAATGGTTTTTCGGTCCCTATCACGTAGTGGAAAGTTGATAGAACATACCTTTGTCAATGTAGTCAATGGAGCACCCCTTTTACCCTTAAACATCAGAGCAGCAACTCAAACAAAAAGTTCAACTCTGGAATAATCAAATTGTCGTGTGAGAGAAAAATGGCCACTCGTTAGCTACAGTACTTTACTTCGACCTGTTTATTTTTAGCCCTGTTTAAGGGACTTTGGGGGTAACTTTATTTAGACGTATTAACTTTTGAAGGTCTAATTTAAAATGTAAGTGTCTTTTTGTACTTAACTAGCTAACTTGCCCGTGGCTTCGCTCACGTGGTACCTACCTTGATAAAATATAGCCTATGTTCATTCGGAAAGTCTAAGCTACAAATTGGTGAAAGAATTTTTGAAATCGGATGAGTAGTTTCGGAGATTACCCCAAACATACATACAAACAAACAAACAAACAAACCAACATTACCTCTTTATAATATTATTATTATATTATTATTAGTATATTAGTATAGATAGTATAGAAGTATAGATATAGATTTACATTTTATTGTTAATTATTGTTATTGTTCTACTCTAAATTGATTGTTTTTTATCGAATCAGCTATGTTAAGTTATAACAAAGGTTTAAGGCCTTGGTGGACGGATAAAGCTTATTTAATGAATGCTTCTTTCTTTTTCTGTATGTGTGCTAAATAAATGACACTTTTTCATTTGGAATTCAGACGTTTCATTCCGGAGTTGTTGTTTCAGCCTGTAGTGTTCCACTGCTGGGCAAAGGCCTCCCCTCTAGTTTTCCAGTCGTTTCGGTTTAACGCCATTGCCTGCCACTGATCATCGCTAAAGATGTCCAGCTCGTCGCGCTATCGCTTGCGTGGTCTACCGCGCCGTCTCACTGTCTCATTTCGGAGTGAATGACAAAAACGAATGAAAAGTCTGATTCCATCTTTAGGCGGCCGTAAACTTTTGTCACTAGAGTTAGCCATTAGAAATGTACTTCAAATTAAAATAATTACAGTATTATTTAATTTTTTTTGCCATGCAAACTTCTGTACTTAGTTAATATCTATGTATCCAATTACTAGATTAAACTTTAGCTAAAACGTACTAAAGTGATTTAGTAAGTACTTAAGTACAAAATAAACATCAAAATCGATCAAAACATTTAAAAGGATAATGAACATGTTTGTACATTTACTTCTAGTCTAGACCGAGTTTGCCACTGGGTCAACATTTTGAGGTGAAATTTTCATTTGCGAATGGGCTAATACAAATTAATTTACCCCAAACGGACAGACGGTTGTCCCAAACGGCAGGAAAGAGAGAGTAAACTTTTATATTCACTTTACTCCACATTGTTTTCATATTTTTTTTCTTATTTCGAGAATTTGTACGTGCTACTGTTAGCGAAAAAAATTTTTAAATGTTTTATAATCCATTTATAAGTCGATAACAATTAAAATCGAAACTTTGAAAGACAAACTTACTCGCTATTATTAACCCGGATAAAAAGTAGCCTTTGTGTTATTTCAGGTTATAAATTATGTATAGGTATTTCAAGTCAGCCAAGTTCAACCCGGTTTTTTGTGAAAGAGTATCAAACATTCACACATTCTTACTTTCGTTTATAATACAAGTTGGATCTGGCGAAGACGGTCTACGTGCGGTAGATGCTCTACGACTACACTTCGTAGAGCATCTACGGCGTAGCAAGTCATGACTGAAATTTCGTAACGAGTTATCAACCTCATAGGTTATCAACTGTACCTGTACAGTACAAGTAAATAAAACAAACATAATTATAAAATCGAATAGAATAAATTATCTTTGAAAGATTGTATGTAACAAGTACTGGGTGAGTATTGAAATGACGAATGATAGAGGCAAATGGAGGAAGGTATGATGTTGTGTCAAGTCCACTTAGTGGTAAAGAGGCAGGGAGATGATGATGATGATGACAGAGGAATGCAATTTTTTTTTAAATGTTATCTTATTTTTGTTTTAAATAAAGAATATAAAATCGCTAGCAGTGGAACCACGCCTTACGGGTGGCAAAATACCGATTTGCACCGTTTTGTACAGCGAATTTCAAATACTTTTTTTATAATCGCAGAAGCGGAAATATTTAAAGGCAAATGAGGCTTTCATGGGTTTTAAAGAGACATTTAGAGTGTGGAAAACAATGTCAACAGCTTACTTCATGTTTGGTTAAAATGTGGAAGTAAATATATTTTTTAAGTGAAAGAAAGACAATTATGTAAAATGTCAATGGTAACGACTAGTTTAAAGTGCAACACACACTAATGCCGGGTTCCTATATCCAACTAACGGATGTCCGTAGGTCGGTCGTCATAGCAACGTTGTTATCTGTCAAAAGTCTCATACATTTTGTGTTGAAAAAACAACGTTGCTATGACGACCGACCTACGGACATCCGTACGTTGGATATAGGAACTGGGGGTAAGCAGATGCGGTAAGATATTTGTATCTGAGCGCGTCTGTCAATATCGCTCTCTATACTAAACTTAAGGAGCAACACAATACGCAGAAAAAAAAATACCTTTTTGATTAAGATATTTCTATTGGCCAGTCAAAGCTGGGATCTTCTTGTTGATGACAAGATTTATTTGAGTTTGACTTAAGGTGCTCGTAAAATTCAAATTCAAATTCAAATTCAAAATATATTTATTCAGTACGATCGTTTATAGACCACTTTGACATGTCACGTTCTTAAAACTAGGTGATTCTACTGCCTGTTCCCCTAGCAGTTAGGGGAAACACAAGACCAGTGCACATCACACCAGGCTAACGCAGCGGCGTTAGCCTGGTGTGATGTGCGAGCGCGCAGTTGCCCAAAAATCGCTTACCCAGTGTTTTATCGCAACAATGGAGTGTGAACTCTCTGATTGGCTATTGTGTTCCGAGGTTCAAATTAAATATGGACTCGATTTAAACTTTAATCGGCTGAAACGAGCTGAATTAAATTAAATGTTTTTAAACAGGTTTGCGCGATTGCCTTTTTAAAAATCTCATCATCATTCACCCATAATATGACTACTAAAATTTCGTATGAGCTAGGTTTTAGGTCGTTTAAAGGCGTCATGGCATAACGACATTTTGCAACAAGGACCGAAAATTTGAAGTACTCTCCGAAGTACGGAAGCCCCTCAGTAAGGAATGGAACTTATAGGTATTCACGTTTTTTTACCTAAGAAACCAAATAAAAGGTGTAGCGGGGGTGCGCGGGGGTACGCCAAATGAAAGAGGGCGAGTAGGAAAAAAACTAATGTATTCAGGATAACCAATTAGTACGTCTCGGCTTTCAGTACACTAGTCCAAGCAAAGGTTGAAGCTAGGTACATACCACCTTGACGGAATGATAGCTATTGGTCTTGGTCAATATTGCACAGTAAGGCTCTAAACCTTATTGTCTGATTGAAACACTTCGATAGCGCGTTCTATTTTTTCTAGTAGCGCCATCTAGTTTGATTCGGGTGTAAACTCAAGGCTTGATATTGATTTCTTGAGTATTGTGGGAAGGCGGTGTTACAAAGGATTTATTTAAATTAAGAGTTGGCAAAATTATAACAATGAAAAGCTTTTTAATTTTTTATCTGAAGTTTTCATTTGAGACAATGTTCAAAAACATCAATTCCGCACAATGTCGCACTCAATGAACGCGGTTGTCGAATTTCAGTTAAATGCGATTCAATTTTAAGTTAAAACGAATGAGCCAATTTTGTGCAGAGTTGATTACGGCAATTTGTTAATTTTGACACGTTTTTAAAGATAATTAAGACCTCTGTGGCGCAGTGGGTGAAAGCCTGCCGCAGAGGTTGCGGGTTCAATTCCCGCCGCGGGACAAATGTATGATCTGCAAATATTTGTCACGAGTCTGGGTGTTTTATATTATGTATAAAAGTATGTATACAAAAAAAAATGTAACTATGTACCCAGTATATCAGTCATTTAGTTACCATAACACAAGCATTAAGTTGCTTAGCTTGGGACTAGATGACGCTGTGTGGAATGTCCAAGGATATTTATTTATTTTATTTTATTTATTTATTTTGTTGGTGAAAAAAGGTGTTTTATTTGAGTGAATCTTGTTATTGTACAGTTAAGCTTTATGTAAATATGACATAAGCACTTCTCTGACGAAGGACTTTACTTCAAGCATCTGAAGCATTATGGCTTAACGTTTATAGCCAACATTTAAAAACCAACGTAAAGTGAACGCGTGCAAAGTTGTTTAAGTGCCTTTAACGATTGTTTAAAATGTATTTGACGACCTCTGTGGCGCGGTGGGCGAAGGCTCGCCTGAGACGCGGAGGTTGCGGGTTCGATTCCCGCCACGGGACAAGTGTTTGTTTGTTCTACCGATATTTGTATGTATGTAATATGTATGTATTTACAAAAAGAAAAAAAATATCTTAGTAGTATATCTATCAGTCATCTGGTTACCATAACACAAGCATGCAGTTGCTTAGCTTGGGACTAGATGACGCCGTGTGAAATGTCCAAGGATATTTATTTTTATTTATTGAAAATGTTCATTTTCAATGGATAGTTAATGTCTTGAGATCGTAATGTGCGAGTGTTTGTGTGTGTGTGTAACACATTATTAAGCTTGTAAACGTTTCAGAGAAAGCAGTGGCAATTCAGAGTGTCGCAAAAGCTAAACTAAGCTAACTAAAATTGTTGCCGTCCCTTTCATAGCGATGGGAATAAAAAGGATGGCAATAATTTTAGTTAGCTTAGTTTAGCTTTTGCGACACTCAGAATCGCCCCCAGAATCTCCATAAATATATCGATTCGTAATTTATATTTAGTCCCGTATGTTATTTATTTAAATATCTCCAAAGATACATTTCAATTCTAATTAAATAATTAATTAGAACCACATCTCGTAATTTCGCCATAATATCATAATTTCTGTAAACCATAGACTAAGCCGTATTTACTTCTGCGGTTTGCCGCGAATCGCCATTTTGTTTAATGAACATCATTTTGTAAAATTGTAATGTAAAACATAATTCCATTGTTGAATTGATTTAACTTTTAGGTTATGTGTGTAGTAATAAATTTATAATATTAAGATAAATTTATTACTACACACATACATAAAATCACGCGTCTTTCCCATGGGGGTAGGCAGAGACCACGGATCTCAACTTGCTACGATTTATCATTATAAATCTGAAAAATCTTATGGGCAAACGTTTCAATACCCTCGTCCTTTTTGATGTCGGTTAATAATATCACAACAATCGTATAACAAATAAAATCCCCTACCACCCTAGAAGCAATAAAGCGTTTCATTTGAGATTTCGTCGAGATAGTTACAACCCATTTTATGTTAAAGAAATCCTATACGACGTAGTTTTCTCCCTCAGCGGACACGAGATTTGGGCAGGCCCTTAGGCTTAGGATAGTCTTTTTATAACTATAAGTTTTTGCTGAAAATATATCAAATAACAAGGTTTTATTAGCTGTGTGAGCTGATATAAATTTATTTATTGTTTCATTTTTATTGTATAATTTTCATACTGATTAAAAACTCGACGAAACTATCGGCCGATAAAAAAGTTTACAGTGTGCAAGGGGTATTAGCAATTTTTTTTATTTCCACACCATTTGAATTTCAGACATTATGAGAGACAATCGTATTGGTTAGCTAGACATTTTGAGATTAAGTCGTAATGAACCGGAGGGTCAATTTCCAATATGATCTGATTAATCTCACGAAAGTTCTTAAGCTTAACTGTCTGTCAATTAAATCGATCCTCACTTCTATCCGTAGATCGCGATAGAAATATCAGCTAAAGATTCCAATTTAACGCCAATGGTCATCCCGATAAATCCTATTTTTAGAAGACTCCAATTTCGATGGGTTAAAGTAGATCTTATTACGCGGAGGTAGAGTTGATATTTGATATAGGATTGACAGACACCCCTAAGTGTGTTTATCTTGGCGAGTAGATGGATCATGATTTGGCCGAGTTACTAACAGTCAAGTATATATAGATACAAAATAAATGTCTAATGTCAGAGGTAAGTCCAAATACATATTAGGTACATGCCCACATTTTCAGAAGTTAACAATCCTTACGAGACAGGTTGCAAGCCCATCGACGCTAGTAGAAAGCTAACTTATTGCGTTACAATGTTTTTCTTCACCGTTGCTTGTGATAATGCGCATATAATTTTAAAGTACTTTAATGCACGGCCGGATTCTATATTTTTTTTCTAAATGAAAAGTCCATTGATGCACTGTCGGATTCGAGCCCACGACCTTCGGATCGAATGTCGAGACACTAAAACACTCGGCCATCACGGCTTTCAAGTTCTACAGAATACAGAATACTACTACATTAAATCTGAGGAATTTTTTTTCTCTTCGAAATTCGAAATGAGTTTAAAGAGATCTAAAAGGAGAGTAGCTCGCACGGTGCAAACGGACCCAGCACCCGACTTCACACGATGATAATCCGAACCCCCAACATGTCGAGGCGTCAGCGAAAATCAGGTCGAAATCAAATACGAGGGTAACCCCGGTAACGTCTTTAGTGGCTGAAGGAAATCGCTTGTCATTGGTTCATTTCTACTCTTTCGCAAGGTCAATTACCCTGGTAGTCATATTTTATGATAGCCTAAAAGATCTGAAAGAATATTAGACTTCTTAGGGACGTTTCAAAGTGGTCTAGTTAAGGCCTGTTCGGACCTACGCTGTATTCGCTGCCGCTGTGGGAAGCGAAGATACTGCGCAGGTATTTTTTATGAAGTTCCGCGGCGCGGTCTTTTCGCTTCCCATAGCGGCAGCGAATACTGCGTAGGTCCGAACAGGCCTTTATATGGTTTTTTTTTATGAATAAAGAAATTTTCTACTTTTTTGCTCTTTCAAGTTATCAAAACTAAATTTCAGGTTTCAAAAACCCATGAACTTCGGATCTTAAGGCAATAGCCCACTCGGCGAATACGGCTCTTTCCAAGACAAAATATTTCATCAACCACTATTAAAAAATTCTAATTCACGACCTCTGTGGCGCAGTGGGTAAAGGCAAGCCGGAGATGCGGAGGTTGCGGGTTCGATTCCCGCTACGGAACAAATGTTTATGTTCTGTAGATATTTGTTCCTGGTCTGGGTGTTTTTTGTATCAATAATTTGTATATTAGTCATCTGGTTACCATAACACAGGCATTGAATGCTTAGCTTGAGATTAGATGACGCTGTGTGAAGTGAAATGTCCAAGGATATTATTTATTTAATTACATAGTTTCAGGGAAATATACGAAGGTATTCAAGCAGTAATAACATTGAGTACAATAGCCCAGGTATTAGCGCGGGTTAACGCCTCCCCTTGAGTAGGGATCGGATTAGTAGGTTTAGTTTACGTAAGTTTGTAATACGTTTTGATAGTCTCTATGCGTAATTGTAAAAAGTTTTTATGCGAAATTTATAAAAAGAATGAAATATATTTGAATTTACTTTAAAAAAGGAGGAGGTTCTATATTCAACTGTATGTTTTTTTTTATGTTCACCCAATAACAACAAAAATTGGAAGCAAATGAAAGATGTACTTTGTTCTAACTTCAAAAAATGACGCGAATAAAAACTATTTTATCAAACTCTCAAATCACGTGACAAGTGTCAAATTAGGAACAAATTCGACTCTGTCACGTGATTTGACTGTTGATTAGTTAATTTTTTAGACAATTAGACAATTAGATCAGCTGCGTTCGAGAAACCGGCTATAATTCTTTTACCACTCGTTGAAGTCTAAATGTAGTTTTCTTGTCTTGTTGCTTACCTGAAAATAAAATAACAACATGTTATTATAAAAATCGAAGTAAGTAAGGTCGTATGAACAACAGGCCAACTCTGGCAACGGAGTTTATACTCGTAATATTCAGAATTCAAAATAAAGAAAAACAGGATGTTTTAAAATATCGAAATTTCAGTCAGCACATATGATCTTAAAAAAGATACAAAGTGAAGATACGTTTTGTCCAAAAATATAATTCATGTTCAAAGCTCAAAATAAAGAAAAAACAGGATGTTTAAGTACGAGTATATGGACATTCAAAAAAACATTAATGATCTTCAAAAAGATACAAAGTAAAGATACGTTTTGTCCAAAAATACGAATGCATTAATAAGTAAAGTAAGTTCGTATGAGCAAGTGGCCAACTCTGGTGACGGAGTTTTTAGCCCGCCTAAAGGCCTCCGTCATGGCTTAACGACTTTTAAAAGCCGGGACCGACAATTTAACGATAATGCATTAATGCAAATAGAACACACTGAATTAATTACTCCTCGTCACATTTTGGCGCCATTACGAACGACAAAATATTTGTTATTGTTGATGTAGAAAAAGATTATAATGTAGCACTGAATTTTATGGATAAAGTCTAATTTGGGAATAAAAATAAAGTTTCCACACTTCGGTGTTAATAAACTTTGATATTTTGTTTTTGCAATAAAACCGTTAAAAAAGATGGCGATTCGCGCCATTTCTCTTGGCGGCAAACGGCTCGACTTTTATCGCAAAAGTTCTCCGCTTGAATCCTTTAAAGCGATTGCTTCGTCGAGTCATACTATCTGTAATGCGAAAGGATGTTTTAATGTTGACTTGTTTGAAGTTTCACTTGTTCCACAAATTTAACACTAGTTCTCAGTTACTGAGCATAAAAGACGCGACGTTTTTTGCTCAGTTCGTATTACGTTTATTGCACGGTAATAGTAAGTAAGTTACTTTTAGCACGGTAATAAGTAATAAAAGTCGGCAACAACTTTTTTTTTTATTAAAGTCTCCTTGCTTAATGCTTAGCCAAGAAAATCTTATGCTTAGGCTCAAATATGCTTAGGATATCAATTGTTATCACCCTAAGGCTCAACTCATACCAAAAGAGCATCGAAGAGCGAAGAGCATCGCATGAGAAACTCGAACGAGTCGCGAGGATGCCCGCGGGAATTCCGGCGCATTCGAATACGAATATTCTCTGCGATAGTAAGTATTAGAGAAATGAAAATAAAGTTGAAATTCGTATTACACTGAAACTGCGCTCCGCTTCGCTGCTCTTCGATGCTCTTTTGGTGTGAGTTGAGCCTTAGGATGATGACAATTAATATCATAATAGACTGTATAAACAGGTAAAGTCACGAGCAAAAGTCAGTTCACGATATGAATCAAGAAAAAAATACATTTGCTGCATTTCTTTTTATAGCAGTAATTTGAAACAATTTATTTTATTTGAATTCGTTTCGCGAGATTTTCTTTTCAGAGTTTATGACAGCAAGTTTGTTTATTATGTTGGTAGTTAAATTAAATTATACAAATGTTGCCAGATTTTGGGAAAGTGTTGGTGCATTCTTCATTAGCAGTTATATCTTTATAACTCAGCATTTTTTTAATAATCAAGATTTATTTATTAATAAGTATCAATGAAGCGCTCGTGGCGAAGCTTGCTAAGACGTTCTTGATAGATCGTCGAAGTTAAGCAACGTTCGGAGCTGTCACAACTTGGATGGGTGACCGCAAGTGGCATTTATATCTAAACGCTTCCGTGCTTCGGAGGGCACGTAAAATTTTCGGTCCCGGCTTTTAAAGTCGTTAAGCCATGACGGAGGCCTTAAGGCGGCCTACTCATAATATTATAAACGCGAAAGTTTGTATGAATTTATAGATGTTAAATACGCTTTTACTCAAAAACTACTGAACGTATTTGGCTGGAACTTGGAATATACATAGTTTATGACCTGAAAGGACCCATAGGCTACTTTTTATCTGGGTAAGTACCACGCAAGCGAAGCCGCACGTGAGCAAGCTTGTTATAATATAATGGGCAAGTGCCAAATCTAATGTTTGCATTCCTCTAACGGGTATTTTGCGAAGAAAATATTATCAAAACATCTCTCCATCCGTGACCGATCCAAAAACAGTTCACACAAAGCACTCATTAAACTTTGCCACGTGGATGTGGCTGCTAATTTGACGGTTCGTAAATAATAATAATGCCTAGTCTTTTTAACTATGATTTATTTATTTATTGCCGTTTTTAATCGACTTCAAAAGAGGGTGAAATTCTATAATACATGACGAGAACCAGATGTTACACTAACATTATTAATTAAGTTTAATAACAGTTGAATGAATGAATGAAAATTCTTTATTGTACACTAAAATACGATACAATTAACAACTTAAGAAAAAACTAAGTACCTAACAATGTACAATGGGCGGCCTTATCGCTAAGAAGCGATCTCTTCCAGGCAACCTTTGGATGGAAATAAAACTTAAGATATGGAAGATTGGTCAGGTGCTTAATAACAAGAGAATTACAAGAAAACAAACTAAAAATAAATGAAACATTAAACACTAAAGCAAGCAATAATAAACTACAAGCAAAGACGATTATATTAAAATAAACTTACATGAACTTAAATAGATTTAATATTAATATATACACTTATGTAGGTACACATTCTGATGTAATAAAAAAAAAAATACACATATACTTGGGTAGATATTTATATACTTACATACTACAGTCTGATGCATAAATTACACAATAATTTAATGAGAGATCGATTCCTGGTAACACTCGGACAGGAAATGAGTTTTTATTCTAGATTTAAATGTAAAAGGGGAAGAGGACTTTTTAATAAATAACGGCAGAGCATTCCAGAGTTGTACAGCTTGAACAGAGAAGGAGGCAGCATAAAAACTAGTTCTATGGACAGGCGTTTTGAGAATAAGGTTATCAGCGGAGCGAAGAGTACGAGAATTCCCATCGTGAAGATACTCAAAGCGCTCCTTTAGATAACGGGGGGTGGAAGGGTTACGAAGGATGTTGAAAATAAGAGAGAGAATATGGGAATTACGACGGAGACGGATTGGCAGCCACTTGAGCTTCTTACGGAATTCTGAAACGTGATCATACTTACGTAGTCCGAATATAAATCTAATGCAAACGTTCTGAAGGCGCTCAAGCTTATTGAGTTGCTCCTCCGTAAGGTCAAGATAAGATGAATCAGCGTAGTCAAGAACAGGAAGCATGAGCGTTTGTGCAAGCGTAATTTTAGTAGCTGTCGGGAGAAAATTACGCAGTCTTCGAAGGGAGCTAAAAGACGCAAACAGCCTACGGCTTACTGATTCAAGCTGCGGCTTCCACGACATACAGCTGTCAAATATTACGCCTAAGTTCCTAACAGTATTAGAATAAGGAACTGTAACATCGTTAAATTTTATTTTAGGTAGTGTCAGACAATTTATTTTAGCCACGGAACGGGAACTACCCAAAACGATAGATTGTGTTTTAGATGGATTTACTTGCAATCCATAAGCTTTACTCCAATCATTAATTCGAAGCAAGTTCTCATTAATGCAAGCAATTGCATCAGATATACAATCTACTGTAGCCTGCGTATAAATTTGAAGATCGTCTGCATAAAGGTGGTAGGAAGAAGTGAGGTGATTTGAAATTGAATTTATAAAAATGGCAAACAGAAGGGGAGATAACACGCCGCCCTGCGGTACACCGGCTAACGTATGGCTCCAAGACGAGAAAGTATCGTCAACTCGAACCCGTTGCCGACGACCAAGCAGATAACTGCGAAACCAGTCAACCACCGATGGAGATATGTTAAGAGAGCTTAATAAACCGAGTAAAATGTCAAAGTCTACAGTATTAAAAGCATTACTGAAGTCCAGCAACGTCAAGATAGTAACCTGACCGTTTTCCATTCCGGATCGGACATCATCAGTAATCTTAATAAGTGCTGTCACAGTGCTATGACCGGGACGGAAACCAGATTGAAGAGGATTAAGGAGGTTGTTTTTTGTAAGGAAGAAACTTAGCTGATTGTAAACAAGACGTTCAAGGACTTTGGAGAGGAAAGGAAGAATGGAAATAGGACGAAAGTCGCTCAAAGAAGAAGGTTTAGATTTTTTAGGAAGTGGAATAATGTAGGCTTCTTTCCATACAGAAGGTACAGAACAAGACATTATAGAAAAATTTAAAATGTGCGAAATGATAGGAAGAAATTCTTCAATTAAAGGAACAATCATATTCTTTCCAATGCTATCACTACCCATAGCATTAGATGAAATAGATATAATGCTCTTCTTAACATCACATGCAGTGAATTCACTAAAGACAAAAGAAGGGAAAGTCGGAGTTGGCATGGAAGAGAGATTGTTTAAAGCAGGGCTTGGAAACCGGTAAAAATTTCAAACCGGTTTGGCCTTAAATACCTACAACCTTTTCATTACGGTAACGTTCTAACGTAACCTCTATCGTAGCGGTTAATGCGAGCGGAACTGTCCAAGCGGTTTTTGCTCGAAATATCGGTATAGAACGAAAACGATTAGTTCTTTCCCTCGTAGCGAGCGTCCACGCCTGCGCCGCGCCTATCCGCCAAGATTTGCCACCTTTGAAAACCTACGCGTTTTAGATACACTTGGATATACCGGTTCATTGAGGTTTTTCATTAGTTCGCGATAACGTTTGCGTTCCGAACGAAATTCATTGAAATAACGGTTTTTACCGGTTCCGAACAGGTAAATTTCAAACCGGTTCCAAGCCCTGGTTTAAAGTGCTAATTTTATCATTCAAGTTAATATTGGATGAGGAAGAAAAGTGTTTATTAAGAGCATCGAAATCAATATCATTGGAAATTTGTTCACTAACAGGCTTACCAACTCCAAGTGACCTTAAAAATTTCCAGACTTTAGAAGAATCTTTATTGGAAACAGAATCATGAATATGGCGACGTTGTGCATCCCTACACACCCTATTGCAGCGATTACGGGCACGAAAGTATTTTTCTTTATTCGCATCAGAGGCATTTAATTTATATTTTAACTTAGTAGCTACTTTTTTCCGCATTACCGCCTTGATCTCTTCTGTAAGCCAAGGAGCCGGTAGGTGTTTGATTTTAATAGCCCGTATGGGAGCATGAACATTAAATAGATGCGTAATGGCGCAGTTGAATAGCTCAACTTTATCTTCGATTGAAGACGCAGCCACCACTGGAGACCAATCTATCTCCTGAGCATCTGACCTGAGTTTCTCCACATCCATACCACTAAAATTACGCTGCAGAAGAATTTTGGGCTTAGGTTTTGGAGGACGAATTTTATAACACAGGAAAACAAGGTCATGGTAAGAGAAAGCATCAGCGGAACACTGACCATGTTTGGCAACATGCTGACACGAAGAAACTAAGATTAAATCAAGAAGAGAAGGAACACAATTAGGAAAGTGGTGAGTAGCACCAAGAGGGAGAATATGTAAATTACTGGAGTTAGCAATAGATTCTAAGCGAGTAGAACGATGATCACGTTTCAGAAGACACGTATTAAAATCACCCATGAGAATGGTATGTTGGTAAGAAGGCACAAAGTCCTCCAAGAGCCTCTCAAAGGATGAGAAAAAGTTGACTTGCAAGGAATGACTATAGTAAACCCCTAGAAGAATCTTGGTGTGCGATATTACAACTTCTATGATAAGATGTTCGCCGGCATCCGTTGGTGGTGGCTGTACAGACATACTAACAATAGAGAAAGGAAAATGGGAACGAAGGTAAATAGCTACGCCACCACAACGACTACCGATCCTGTCATTACGAATAAGAACGAACCCTGGTATTGAATATGAAGCAGAGGAGAGACACGGCTTGAGAAAAGATTCAGATACCAGGATCGCATGAAGATTGGTGACATCAAAAGACGCAAGCATATCGGAAAAGTGAGCTGGAATACTCTGCGCATTAATATGTACAACATTAAAATTACTTGGAGCTTGAGAGAAATTGCTTGAGAGTGTTTCTGAAAGCGAAGGCAAGCTCACAAAGCTATCATTATCACTCAAGCTATCAGACGAGACAGAAAAATAATCACCATCATCATCAGAATTAATCAGACTATGCATCATAATAATATAATAAATATAAATAAGTATAATACTAATAATTTATAGGTAATTAAGTATTAAAAAATAATAATAATAATAATATTAAATAAATCAAAATTAAAATTGTAAAACTACTCCACCTGCCAGTGGAGATCCTTATTACAGTAAAACACAACATACAGTAAAACACAACATCATAAAACAACTAAAATAAAAATAAAAATGGCTCATAAGACTGTCATCCAGGACACAAACACAACATATGACATAACAGAATAGATGAGACAGTGCAGTGACATGACATTTTGACAGTTAACAAAATTAGTAAATAAAACTAACGAAAGAAGTGAAGTGAAGTGAAAGTTGAATGTGGATAAATTCTTGGTTGTGGGTAAATAAAATTGAGATAAAAAATAAATTATTGCACTACCCACTCCCAAAAACACACGTCACAATCTATAATCTACCGTCTCGAACTTGAAGAACCTGCAGCGGCCCGCCTGGCTGACGGTGCTCTGGATTCCTTAGCAATCGTCGCCGGCGCCCGCGCCGCTGCCGGCACCTGCCTGCGAGACTCTGGCACACTCAACTTATTGAGCTCTCCAATGCTGGAAATTCGATGTCGTGCGCCATCCACGCCGATTATATGGACCATACCATCACGAGTCCAGCAATTCTTAATGCCGAAACGATCCCTCGCAGCCATAAAAGCGACGTGCCTCGGCTTGGTCAAAAACTCAGACACAGTGAGACTAGTGCCCTTGAGGTTGGTTTTGGCAAACCAAACCTGGTCTCTCAAGCCAGCGTCGCGAATTTTGACCAATATAGGCCGAGGTCTATCAGCACTTGAGGTCCGGCCCATCCTATGGCACCTACTTATATCAGAACCAACAAAGTTACTGACTTTTAACTTGTTATTAATGGCCCCGATGACAACTTCAGAAGTTACTTCTTTTTTTTCTTCGGGGACACCATGAAGTAGGAGAATCTTTCGCCGGCTGCGCATCTCCTGCTGGTCGGCATCGCTTGCAAGAAGCTCCACCTGCTGCTGAATAGTTTTAAGTGCCGCCAAAGTAAAATTTTTAAATGAGGCATAGTCAGCCGCAAGTGCCTCTGTAGTAGTGGGAGCGGATGACTTTTTCAAGTCACTCTCGAAACGCGCCATCCGATCGTGAAGGGACTGAATTACCTCGAACAAGCCAGTGTCTGCCATTGTGTGTGTCTTGTGTCTGTGATGAGATGACTGTGTTCTTGTATCAGGATTAGTGATGAGTGTTTGAGTGGAGAAGAAGATTATTGGCAGGTGAAGTAAGACTGTATTATATACTTTTATGCATAAATTTTACTAAATTGAAGCCTTAGTTTAATTTATTTAATATTTAAATCTAAGAGAACTTTTGAGGAGCTGTTATTTCAACTACCCGCCAATCCGAAAAGCAGTCAGTTGATGTTCTTCTTTTTCAATAAATGATTCTATTCTATTCTATTCTATCTGTACCACTATCTACCTGTTCCACTGTACTTATGTTCACTGTCGATTGCATAAGTAGATCGATTTTGAAAATTATTTTTATTTGAAAAAGATAAGTGACTCTACATGGCCAGAAATCAGAATGGACCGAGAGACGTGGAGAGAGAAAGAATAGAATAGAATAGAATATAATAAACGTTTATTTGGTAACAAAAACACAGACATTACATTTAAATAGGTAAGTAAGTAGGTACAGACAAATAAATTCACAATGCACATAGAAACAGAAGGAGGAAGGTAAGTAGGTACCTACTTATAGATACTATAGTACCTACCTAGGTCTAGCTATTGATGAAGAAGATTAATAAAACAATAATGGTGTTTACTAGGTAGGTACTAGGTAGGCACCCATTACACAAAAAATGCCAGGAATAAGATACCTACATTATGGGCGTCGAACGTCTGTGCTGGTGTTAACCAAAAAGGAACAGTCTCAGCTTTAGGTTGCCCTGCACAGGGTACAGAGCAACGCTGGTTTTCAGACTGTTCCTGGTTGGGTGATGTCACAGAGCATCAATTTAAAAATAGGCAGATATTATATATTCTTGTAAGTATATAGAATAGCAATAAATAAGTAAAAATGAAAGATGATAAATAGTATATACGGTAATATCTACGCCAGAGGAATTATGTATGAAGAATATAATAGGTACAGTACAGGTACACAGATTTCAAAGTATAAAATATTGTACCCACAATACAATTTAGGTAATACAAAATAGTAGTGCAAGTAACAATAGTAGGTAGGTAGGTACATAGGTAATAAACAAGCTTTAGACACATAAATGCATCTATGTATGAATGAATGAATGTACCCAAATGTAAACATCATACTAATAGAGATACCAGTAAACCCAGTGGTAAATAAACCTACAACCAACACACGCGAGTGAATTAAATAATTATTTATTATTATATTTTCTTATTTTGGCTTCTCACGGCTAGTGCATTTAGCCACTATACCGGGCATGAACGCGCGGCACCATTGTTTTTTGTCACAGTCAGTGTCAGAAGACAGTGACACTCTGAAGAAAATAAAAAACTCGTGCGTGAGTGTGAAAAAAAAAGAAAAACACGTGTTGCTAAAATTGGCACGTCATCATTTTATGAAAGAAAGCTATGTTATAAAAATTATGTTACAAAAAGAAGTTGAGAGTAAGAAAGCGGGGAATGGAGACTTGGAAAGGAATAGAGGGAGCAAAACAGTGTGTAAGTGGTAGTTTGGTTCGGGTTATTGAGCTTTTTGTATGCGCAGGAGTTCCTGCTTGAGCTTGGCTCTAAAGGTACTAACTGTTTTCAGGCTCCGAAGTGGTGGTGGGAGATCGTTCCAGCACTTGGAGGCAGCGAACCGAAAAGATCCACGAAAGGAGACGGACTTGTGTCTTGGTGCAAGCAAAATAAGGTTATTGCATGCGCGTCTGGGATACTTATCACTAGCCCATTTGAGTTTAGGATATAGATAGGCGGGAGTTTTGTTTTTAATAAGGCCAAAGAGAAGCGTGGCAAGGTGTAACTCTCTCCGGGCCTGCATTTTGAGAAGGTTGAAGGAATTAAGGAAAGGGGTTACATGTGATCGAGGAGGTACATGGAAACAAAACCTAATACATGCATTTTGCACTCGTTGAATCAGCTGAATAGATCTACTGAGTAAACAAGGTCCATAAACAGTGTCACAGTAGTTGAGACGAGAAAGAACTAGTGACTCACACAGCATGATCCTTACCTCCTCACTCAAATATGGACGAATTTTATACAGCATTTTCAGGCGGAAAAGAGATTGGCGTACAGTGTCTGCTATGTGAGATTCAAAATGTAGGTGACTGTCCATTGTTAACCCTAGATTTTTTGCTACGGCAACACGTTCAACAGATTCACCATTCACTGTAATGTTTAAATCAGCATTGGAAAGCTTTTTCAACATGTTCTTTGTACCAAATAGCATGTATTTAGTTTTTTTTGGGTTTAGAATTAGGGTATTAGAACTAGACCATTGAGATATTTGTTCTAAGTCATGATTCACTTTTGCTACAGCACCAGCACAGTCTGAAGGGAAAAAGGGAAGGGAAAGTTGAAGGTCATCAGCATAGAGGTGATACTGACAGTGAGAAAGAGTTTTGATGATGTCAGCACAGTAGATCACAAAAAGAACTGGACCGAGGACGGAGCCCTGCGGTACGCCGCGGGGGACAGGACGGGGACAGGATCTATGTGTGCTGCCATCTGGTGATTCAAGCTCAACACATTGGGATCTATTTTCAAGGTAGCTGGAGAACCATTTCACAGTTTGAGAGTCGAAACCATAGTAAGACAGTTTAGACAATAGGAGAGGTACATTTATAGAATCGAAGGCCCTGGAGTAGTCTAGTAGGACCAGAAAGCTGCATTTACCCTCATTCTGAGAAGACAGGAGATTATCCACCACATCCATAAGAGCAGTAGCAGTACTATGTCCCCTTCGGAAACCAGACTGGTTTTGGGGAAGTATCTCATAGTCCTCAAGAAATTTGGTCAGCTGCATACAGATAATCCTCTCCAGGACCTTGGACAGGCACGGAAGTAGGCTAATAGGTCTAATGTCATTGAGAGATGAAGGTTGACTGTTCTTGGGGATGGGTTTAACCACAGCCACCTTCCACAGATCTGGAAAAATACCTTCAATTATGGATCCATTGATAATACTAGTAATAGTAGGTAGGGACTCAGGTAAAGTCAGAAGTAACATGTCAATGGAGATACCATCTATACCCAGAGCATTCGACTTGAGGCTTTGAATCACTTTGAGAACTGTATAGTCACTGACGGGCTGTAGGGAAAAGGAGTGGGTATGAAATCTGTTGAACTCAAAGTATGTGAGGTAAGAGATCTTAGCCTTGTCCTCACCTGGAACATTCAGGAAGTGGGAGTTAATAATATTAGGGTCATTAAATTGGGGAGGTAGTTCAGATGACTTCTTTTTATTGGGTATTAAATTATGTTTTAGTTTCTTCCACAGAGATTTAGGATTTCTAATATTATTGTTTATACTATGTGTAAAGAAGGCACGCTTTTCACTTTCTATTGCAGCGATCACAACACTCTTCATACTTTTGTAGCATGTTTTTAAGGAGTCTGTTTTTTGTATTTTGTACTCAGTGTGATAGCCATCCCTTATCCGCATCATAGTTTTAACAGTGCAAGTAATCCAGGGGTGGGGGGGGCCGGTGAATTTTTTAATTTGTATAGGTGCATGTAGGTCATAAAGATAGTGCAATGTAGATGTAAAAGCTAACACTAGTTCATTCACGCAAGTGAAGGAAGGAAAGGATTCAATAGAGTTCAGGTCTAAGTTGAATTGCTCCAAATCTATGTTTTTTAGCGGTCTAAACTTGACAAGGCGTGGCACTGGTTTTTCCTTTTTAACATGAAATTCTACCACCAACATAGCATGCCTACCTAAGTCAGGAGTATGTTTTATACTTACACTGCGCACCTTGGTATCGGTGCAGACAATATCAATTAATGTCAATTCATTCAAAACATTTAGATGTGTTGGAGTATCTATGACTTGCTCTAAATTAAGACAGTGTAAGAATTGCTGCAGCAGTGTAAGTTTCGTGCTAGTTTTAAGCAGATCAATATTAAAATCTCCCACAAGGATCAAAGGATCAGTGGTCAAAGCGGGAGAAGGATGTTATGGAGTCAGTGATAGCACTCAAAAAGGTGGGAGTATCTTGCTTTGGGGCCCTGTAGCCAGTGCCTATTATTACTGTTTTGCCCATCACAGTGACACGTAACCACAACTGCTCCACTGCGGGTACTTCAGGGCAGATGCAGATTCTAGCTTTAATACTTCTCCGTATATAAAAGCCCACCCCTCCTCCACGTCCTTTTTTGATACAGGTAGGCCTAGGTCGGTTCATAAATCTGTAGTCTTCGAGTATTGGTGCTTTGAAGTCATGACCATGTCCAATCCATGTTTCATTGATAGCAAGAATATCGGGGTTGAGTTCTTCCACTGCTGCAGCAAATTCATCCTGCCCAGTGTTCAGAGACCCTGCATTGAAGAGACCAACCTTCAAATGTTTCAGAGGAAGTTATGCTTCTTAAGTGTGGTTTTCCTAAGATAGGTCATTATAGTCATATTGTACACAAATAGTATGTTTTTATAATAGTTTAATAAATTAGGTACACACATGATACTATGATAATAAGAGTTATTATAGCTTAAAATAAGTAAAATAAGATAGTAATAATAACTTGCAATAAATAAGTGTGGATGTAAATAATAATAAGATGTAATGTTATGTGATAATAAACTGTATAGGAGGTTGATAGAGGAGGATGATATAATAAATGTACATATATTAAAACTTTGTATTTGTTTAAAAGGTAACTCACTCACAAGCACAGACAGGCAAACCCATGTCGAATGGTTCACAATACAGTTAAAAAACAAGTAAGTAAATAAAAAAGTAACTTCTAACAATATTTTGTAAAAAATAATAACAAAAATACAAATACACTTATATCTTTTAGGAAGGGAGATGTGACAGAAATTCAAACGCGAGCAGGCCCAAAAACCCTGACTACGTCTGCCTCAGAGCGAAGGGGATAGGCAGGCTTGCCCTCGCCCTGCCTGGCGTACACCCGGCCTCGCTTGGTCCATGCGAAGCGCCACTGTGCCAGGCGGCACTCCTCCCGCACGCGGTGAAATAGCTGGCGGTTGGCCCGCGTCAGCCGCTCGTTCACGAAGATTCGTGAGGCGGCGGCGGCATCCCGACCAGCGTCGGCCGCGGTCAGCGTGCGGCGCACGCGCGCGCCCTGCAGCAGGCGGTCCCGGAGGTCGCGCCGCGCGAGGCGCACGACCACGCGGCGGGCGCGCGGCGCCCCGCCCTCGGGCTCCGAGCTACGCGGCGGCGCGCCGACCCGCTCCGCGAACACCACGTCGCGCTCCTCCAGCGGGACGCCCAGCTTGGCGGCCAGCACCGTGACGGCGTGCAGCACGCTCTCCCCGCGCTGCTCCGGCAGGTTGCCGATGTCGAGGTCGGCCAGGAGCGCGTCCTGGTCGCGCTCGTTCAGCTCCTCCTTGAGCTCAGCGACGCGACGCTCCAGCGCCGTGACCTCGGACGACGGCTCCTCACAGCGCCGCTCGACCGTCTCCAGTCTGCGCTCGATGCCATCGATCCGCTGCGCCATGCCCGATACCGAGGTCCGCAGCTCGGCCATCTCAGAGCGGAACTCGCGCAGCTCCGTGAACATTGATCGAAACTCCGTTTTAAAGGAGTCCATGTCCAAGGCTATCGCGCTGTGCATGCTGGCGAACTCCGCCATCAACTCATCTCGCAGCACGCGCATGTGCAGCTGCAGCTCCGCCTCGGAGAACTCCGCAGTGATGTTACCAGCGGTCTCATCTAGCGCCATCGGCTCCTCCGTGGCGGCGGCGCAGCCTCGTCGGTCCGTGCGGACAGGAGTTGCCGGGTCCCGGCCTTTGGGTGCCCTCGCCTGACAGGCTCCACAGCGCCAGGAATCGGAGACCTTGGAGCCCGCCGGGAGGCGAACACATTCAAAATGGCTCGTGCTCTTGCAGCACGGACACACGGCGCCACCTCTTAGGTGCTGACCACAAGCAGCACAGTTTACCATATTTAAATTGGAGATAAATATGTATTTAGGTATGTGTATGTATGAAGTACGTTCTGACCTCAAAGTTCATAAATCACTAACCAGGCCAATGAACTGCAACTACTCGCCGATAGATGGCAGTGTCACTTTAAGCGTGAAAAATAAGCTCGATATCTTAGCGCAGGGAGAAGAAATGCACTTGACACCTAGGCTACAGTTAGGCACACTGTCTATGGCACTACGAGTATAATATAAAGTCAAGAGAAGGAGATAATTATAGTTCCCGTGCAAATTGTTGATTTGAATTATTTTATTTTGTAAAAAAGTGGGTATAAATATGTTGGAATCAGATTTGGCTCAAGTTTTTTCAAGTTATTTAATAAATACCAATAGGTGTATACAATCCTATTATCACTTGTTCAACACAACACTGCAGTCCTCTGGGTAGCACTACTGTAACTTAGTCTAGATCGCGTTTACTATTTTTTATAACGGTAAGTAGCGTAGCGTAATACACTTGCATCAAAGCTCGTGACGTCACTCGAGAAAGGGGAGACTTTTGCCCAGCAGTGGGACATAAGTGCTCCCGAGGTTCCCATTTTTTTATTATTAAACCCTTATATCCTCGACAATACATTACATAAATAAAATTTAATTCGTTTTTTTTTATCTTAAAAAAATTTCAACAATTTCGAGAGAGAAAATTTCCGAGGTCCCCATACAATTTTAATCTGACGAGGCGAGGACCTTCGAAGTTATGAACAGAAATGCACCTTGAGAGTGCTGGAAAAACAGTTTCAGAAACAAAGGTCTCATTCGATCTACTTCTCAGAATAATTTGGAATTCCTCAAAGGATGGAATGGAATTATTCCAATAGTTCCATCAGGCTAACTAGGTCTCAATGTACGTGATGTTTCTACTAAGAACTTGCAGAGTGAGTTCAGTAAGATTCGCGTGAGCGAAAAACTAGTTAACAGTCTTCTATCACCTCTGTGGCGCAGTGGGTGAAACGCAGAGGTTGCGGGTTCGATCCCCGCTGCGGGACAAAAATGTTTGCATGATCTGCAAATATTTGTCACGAGTCTGGGTGTTTTATATGTATAAATGTATGTACTCGCATTTATAAAAACAAATATCTAAACTTTTTATAAGTTTGTTAGAACAAACTCTCTCTTTAGATATTAGATTAAAATTATAATTTTTATTTTCTTTAGCCTATTTCGTCCCACTGCTGGGCAAAGGTGTCCCAACTCTTCCAACCATCTAGATATTTTGCTGAGTCGCACTATCTTTCGTTGTAGATTAAAATCGTCTCGTCAATTTATCGGCCGAGGTTTATGATTGAAGTACCAAAAATGTGATAAAGCTTAGTAAACGCGACAGCACCTCAGCATAGTATTTATCTATCTATCTATCTATCTACCTCCCCGATGTTTTCCGTCACCGAAGTGTACAATATCTGGTTACTATGCTCACTCATCCCTCGGATAATGGCGACTGCCAAGAATTTAATATAGCGTTGTTGCTCACTATAATGTCTTTACACTGAGATAGTTACTAAACTAAATAACTTAGTTTACTGGATCATGTAAAATACCATACCAAATGAATTCTTGAAATTTTCAACATTTGTCTGTAATTATTTATTACTTATTAACACTGGGATAGTAACTTAACTAAGTAACTTGGCTTACTGTAATATTTCGATTATCATTTGAATAAAATATCATTAAAATTAAAGCGCTCGTGGCGAAGCTTGCTAAGACGTTCTTGATAGATCGTCGAAGTTAAGCAACGCTCTGAGCGGTCACAACTTGGATGAGTGACCGCAAGAGGCATTTATATCTGAGCGCTTCGGTGCTTCGAAGGGCACGTTAAATTGTCGGTCCCGGCTTTTAAAGTCGTTAAGCCATGACGGAGGCCTTAAGGCGGTCTAAAAACTCCGTCACCAGAGTTGGCCACTTGCTCATACGAACTTACTTACTTTATCATTAAAACACTTTTATACCTTTAGTTAGGTACTCGAAATCCTGACTGGTTGTCATTATTTGAAAAAAGGCACTAACAAATAAAGTCCCATTCACACGGTACCATTGAACGGCCGTGTCTGTCTAAACTGCTATTTGGCAACGACGCCATCTTTGAATGTGCATTCTGGCAGATGCTGGAAGCAAGTAATAAAGGGAACTTGAAAACATTACTGTTCATACCTGTGCTAGAATGGTCTATTCATTTGTTGTATTCATAATAAAATCTATGAAATTTAGCTGAAATCTATGGTTTAAATGTAAAAGACCTCTCCTCCCCTTGGTCCTATTCAAAACCATCAGAGCAGTGTTGGCTTTGGTTGGTAAGATTTGGCTTTAGTGAAATGTACTACTAAGTGCCATTTTCCCCCATGATCTGATCTATCGAAATTATCAGTTTACATTCATAGCAATAATGCCTCTAACAGGCCTTAAACGTTCTAGATGTACTGATCGTACTCTATCTTGTTGATGAAATCGCCGCTAAAACCGCATTTTACTTTTACTCATTTACAAAGTAACCAGTAAAAAATCTAAGTCTATCAATCTTGCGCGTCTTGTTTCATTTATTTTAACTTTGTAGCAGCGACACAAAACACCAGTCCTTTTGAGCATTTGATTCATTTAGCCAGAGATGAAAATAGCTCAACTAATAAAACAATAAAGCGCGGTATACACGAGGCGAGTTGTTGACTCGCAACTAAGCTGACCGCGACGCTTATATCTTTGTAATAAAACAATGAGAGCTGCGGTTAAGGCTGCGTTCACATGAAGTAAGTTTAATTATTCTGGTCAAATAACAATACGTTGTCGTTTTGGAAGCTAGGATTAGGCTGAAAAGTGAACAATTAATAATGAATATTGCGTTTCTGGATATATTATTAAGTTTTTTAAATATTGATATATAACTATTGATATAACTAGTATTTAGAAAAGAATTATGTACTAAAACATTGTAAACATGAAATCAAATTTTATTTGATCTTAAAAATATACATTGCGAAGCGTTGCCTCGCATCTGAAACTACACGTTCTTTGCAATGACTATGCATCCAAGCCTAACAGCCGGTGTCTCGAACGCAGATTATCTCCAAAATTAACTATCAAAGCGATTGAGCGATTAGCGATAAAGCCGCCCATTGTACATGTTTATTTTTTGTTTATTTTTTTAGGGTGTGCAATAAAGAATTTTCATTTCATTTCATATCATATCAATGGTCAAATCACGTGACAAGTGTCAAATTAGGAACAAACTCGATAGTTACGTGATTTGACCGACACATTTTGAAGATGATCTGCGTTCGAGAAACCAGCCGTAACTCTTACTAGCCACTGACTTGAATACTATCCTCGTGTAAACCAACCCCTTTGTTTTATTATAATATAACATATCCATGTGGTTTAGAGCGCAAAGCATACAGTGTTCGTATTCGCAATCAATCGTAAGGGATACGGGATTGATTAATTAAATCTACGGTTTAACGGATTGCGGGATGAATATTGAATATTTGTATTGGGAGAGGTATGTATGTATTGTATGTATGTATGTATGTATGTATGTATGTATTTGGTTATAATATGTATTCGTTCGTTCGTTCGTATGAGCAAGTGGCCAACTCTGGTGACGGAGTTTTTAGGCCGCCTAAAGGCCTCCGTCATGGCTTAACGACTTTTTAAAAGCCGGGACTGACAATTTAACGTGCCCTCCGAAGCACGGAAGCGCTCAGATGAAAATGCCACTTACGGTCACCCATCCAAGTAGTGACCGCTCAGAACGTTGCTTAACTTCGACGATCCATCAAGAACGTCTTAGCAAGCTTCGCCACAAGCGTTTTAATAGTTAGAACAGCTATGTTTAATATAAAATAATCAGCGCTGATTCGCTGTCTCTTGTCACTTGATCTTTCGGTATTTTGTTTCAGAAGAAATTAAATATTGAAGAAGTTTCCATGCGATTACACAGGCGCCCAATAACGTCTGTGTGCGATGTCGATACGTTTCGATTACGGGCAAATTCGACAGATATTGTCTAGGGCTGTCAGACGAATACGTAATTTGTGCAGTCTGTTATTGACGACTACTGTGGCGCAGTGGGCGAAGGCTAGCCTGAGACGCGGAGGTTGCGGGTTCGATCCCCGCCACGGGATAAATGTTTGTATGTTCTGCAGATATTTGTTCCGGGTCTGGATGTTTTTTTATCTATAGTATGTATGTATTTACAAAAAAAATGTGAGTACCTATCTAAGTATTATATCAGTAATCTGGTTACCATAACATAGCTTGGGACTAGATGACGCCTCCGTGTAAATGTCCAAGGATATTGATTTTTTACATAGTTTGTGATACAAAACTAGTAAAATTTTAAGTGGACAAGACCGACTAATCATCTGCTAGTTTGATTAAACAACTAATACATTGACATATTCCTGAAAAAGTCACATTGACAGTCGGACAGAACCGAGTTCACTTCGCTTATCATGGAAGTAGAACCAAATAAAATAGAATACATTTGTTCCAGAACCAAACGAGATATACATTTATTCTGTATCCGTACCGTATTTGGAGTACCTACAAATCAATTTCTTCTTCTTCCTGCCCTTATCCCACATTACGTGGGGTCGGCACAACATGTAGTACATGGAGTACAAATCAATTAAAATAGCTAAAAGCCGTGTAATCTATCTATAAATATCTTTGAGATGTATTATAGAGCTACAATCAGACAAATAAAATGTAAACGCCAAAACTCTGCGCACGCTACGTAGTGCGCCGAGTTTTACTTTTTTGCGTACAAGCGACATTAAACATTCAAACAAACGACATAACGTCGACATTCAAATGTCAAATGTCATTGTGGAACATGGAATTTGCTCGCACATTTTTTGAGTGTTGTCAGCTATTAGATTGTGACTCCTTAATACATCTCAATGATAAATATCCACCATTTAATATTGGTAACAACATGCTAATTAAACTACGCATCCATTTAATGTCTTAATAAAATCAGAAATGGGTCGTTAAATTTTCATCTATTTTAATAGTAAGTGGCAGCCCTGCTGAAAGCACTTGTCAAAACATCAATTACGTACGGTTTGACTACTCGTACGAACAAACAAACTCGCGCCGACTCCGATAAACAGATTTATGTACGGATTATATCGGAGATCAGATTTTTAACACATTTCAAAACGAAAGGAGGTTTCTCAATTCGACCGTAGATAATATATATTTTTTTATTATTACTATTTTTTTTTAACTATTTTATTATATTTATTACTATTATATTACTATTTTATTTGGAGAGACGATCTCGACGCTTTTGAAAGAGATTAGTATGAGGTCTCAAAGGACAGAGATGGTTTGAGAGAATTGGGGGAGACCTTTGCCCAGCAGTGGGACAATGTAGGTTGGAAAAAATATTTTTTATGTTTGTTCGCGGATAACTAACTTCGTCGTTTATAAACCGATTTTGATGATTCTTTTTTGGTTGGAAAGAAGATACTTCAAAGGGGGTCCAGTAAAAGTTATGAGGATCTGATGAGGATCTTCGGAGTTATGCACAGAAATGCACCTCGAGACCAGGTCAAAATGTATTTATTCAGTACTATCGTTCATACACCACTTTGATATGTCACGTCCTTAAAACTAGGGAAATCTACTGCCTGTTCCAACGCGACTCCCTACACCTCAGTAGTGTAGGGAATCGCGTTGTTGAGTTAGATGGTGGTATTCTATCATTTTGTTCCTAGAAATAGCTCAAATGTCTCAAATATAAGACCTGTGTATAACTGACAGATGGTGGTATTCTATCATTTTGTTCCTAGAAATAGCTCAAATGTCTCAAATATAAGACCTGTGTATAATAGTGCCTGTGTAGTAGTATTGAGTATATTTTTCTTGTCGAAATCCACAAGCATTCATTTACTTTGTAAGTGAGATCAATCGAGTGAATTCCTTTGATCAGCCTGATTCAATGCGTCCAATTTTAGAATGCAACTAGTGACGCCCGTGACTCCGTTTATAATTTGTTTTAATGTTTGTAATTTGTTTTAACAGACATTAGAATCACCTAGCATGTATGTCGAAACTGAAGTAATATTTGAGGTCCTACCAGAATAAATGATTTTTCTTTCTTTCTTTAGAGCCCTCGCGCAGTTTGTTTTCCAGTCTCAATAACTTTTTGTGCTTTTGTTTACTTACTTACTGTTGGAAAAAAAATGACATTACTTTAATACTACAAAAAATGTGAAGCGCTCGTGGCGAAGCTTGCTAAAACTAATAGCGTTCTGAGCGGCAACAACTTGGATTGGTGACCGCAAGTGGCATTATCAGCTGAGCGCTTCCGTGCTTAGAACGTAAGGCACGTAAAATTGTCGGTCCCGGCTTTTAAAGTCGTTAAGCCATGACGGAGGCCTTTAAGCGACCTAAAAACTCCGTCACCAGCACGAACGAACGAGAAGAGAAAACATGAAAACACAAACATATTTAAACGATAGAATCGATAAATCCATGGATGCACTGCAAGAATTCCAAGATTGTATCTTCGAATTCTTGCACTCCACTCAATACAAGTGTAATTTGTGCAAATTATGATTCAGGCTATGCTTTCAATCAGTCTTACTTCTATAAATATAGTCGAGGTGCAAGCAACATTGTTGCATATCGTCGAAATTTTGGCGCCAAAATAAACATCTAAATGTATCTGTCCCGTTAATCCTTGTTTATGGGTCGTTTATTGAATTTGTGTGTTTATTTAGATTTTTTAGAGGTTATTTTGTGTTAGTGATTGCTCGTGAGTTCGAGCGGATTTTGTCTCAGTAAGTAAATAAGTTCGTATCAGCCGCCACCAGAGTGGCTAACTCTGGTGGCGGAGTTTTTAGGCCGCCTTAAGGCCTCCGGCATGGCGTCCTTAGCGACTCCGAAGCACGGAAACGCTCAGCTGAAAATGCCACTTTCCCATCCAAGTTGTGACCGCTCAAAACGTTCATATTCATATTCATTTATTGCTTCAAGCTGGTACATAAGGTCTTAAAAATTAGGTTTGGCCGCAACAAGAGCCCCGTTGGGACACCATAATGTTTAAGGAAATAGTAGTACGTAGTACCTAGAAACTATACAATCTCGTAACAATAATGCAATTACCTACCAATTACTTAGTATTTTTTAAAACCATTAACTAACTTCAGCGATCTATCAAGAACGTATAAGCAAGTTTGGTCGCGAGCGTTTATTTTTCTCTCAGTAAGCCTGTAAGACAGTATAAAAATAACATTAATTTCCAGTCATTAAAACCCCAATCACTTGTCTACAGGCATAAAGAGCACTACCAACACACCACCATATCAGAAGTTTTTTTTTCGTATTTATAATAATTACTAAAGATAATGAGTTACGATACGAGCTCAGTTTAGCAGTATTTTACTCAAATTCAGAACAATAACTGAGAATAGGAATCCAAAGTCAGCATTTCAATTAGTGCTATGTACCACGTCGTAACCGTATGCATTTGGCAAGCGCAGCGTTACGTTCTGGCGTCGCAGCAGAACGTAACTGCACTTTTAGTGTTATAGGCGCCGATGGTATTGGTAACATTCGATATGCAAGTTCTTATGTGGATACGATAAAATTCACAATCGTGAAGCATTTATCTGTAACTTTAACGAAGAACTTTTTTCTAAAAATTTAAATTGGTTGAGAAGTTTTTTCGGTGTTTTCGTGTCAAATTAATGACGACAATCCTAATTGATTGATCAACATACGAGTAATTTGTATAATAATTAATTATAATGTCAATCTTTATATATTTTTTATATAAATTTTATATAAAAATATCTTTATATATAAATTTTATAAAATGGCAGTGTGAGTGTGTCCTTGTTTAAGATTTGTTGGTTTACATTTTTTGACATTTATTTTAGAAAATTGCATTAGATATTAAAATTCGCTAAGCGAACTATGCTCTAATTTGTTTAAGCTTTCTACATAGGCTTTAAAATTCGCTAAACTAACTATGTTTTAATTAAGTTTTCTACAAAGGCTGCCTAAAGTAAAGACATTGATACAAGATATAACTGAGACCAATTTGATCTCTTATAGATCTAGTTAGTAGACTAACATTCCTAGCATGTAAAACGAAACTTAAGTGATCCTTGAGGTCCTACAAGAATAAATGATTTTTCTTTCTTTCTTTCTTTCATTCCTACAATGTACCTACTTAATAGGAATGAATACTTAATTAATATTGTCAAGATTTTGCTAGATGTAAGTAAAGTTGTAATGTCTTAGGTTAAGTACCTGTAAAGTTACAAACTTTTTGAATAAAATATATAAAAAATAAAATCTTTTGTTCTAACTTTTTCAATTGCTGTTAGTGTTTGTCAGAGGCACGTCCCATGAAACCATCCTTACCACAATAAAGCGTAAATATGTTCAAAGTATCGGATATTAAATTCCTGGTTGAAATATCGCAGCGGCCGACGCCTGGTCGCTTCTTGTACAGTCAGCATAGAAAGTGCCTTTTATGATTTTTTAAAAGCTACTAACAGTAAATTTTCTCCTGGTTATATAAAAGCTAAGTTTGCAGGCTTAATTGTTTAGGTTAAAAAATAAAAAAATAATATTTACTAACTAAAAATAAGTCACAAAAAAATTTTGTAAGTACCTACTTACTATTATTATTACCTACCTACTTAAGAAACAAATCATGTTTTTAGTTTAATTTCAATTCATGCATACCCATCAGATATAGAGGCTCTAATAAATACTACACGTGAGCGAGGATAGATAACTATACTACACTAAAACCGCCGGTAACCCTACTGACTGTACACTGCCGTGCATCGTGTTTTGTTATTTATATCTCTGAAGCGTTGCAATTTAATAGGAAAAACTATTGCATATGTAGTTGGAAAATTGCGAGCCTCATGGGAAAAACCATGGAATACGTGATATATTTTACTACTAACTATCGCGGCGAACTTTGTACCGCCTCAGAAATCACTCACGGCGCCCACTCAAATATACACTAAACTCAGGCCTTTACATCTTTACTAGATTATTTATACAGAGTCAGGAGGCAAGCTTTGCCTACACTTAACGGGACTTCGTAGTGTCTCCTCCGGACCATCTGACCACCATGAACTTGCCACCGGTGGTGACTTGGGATTTCTATATCCCAACTGACTACCAGTACCTTCAGTGATGAAAATTGAAATTTTTTTAAAAATTGTTGAGATGAAATAGGCTTGCCCAGCACCTCAACTATCCTCTCAGCTTAGCCGGCCATATCCACAGGAAAGACAATGGTCAATCAATACGACACACAAAAAAACATACACACAAAACCTAATCTAAATTGGTCCAGCCGTTTAGGAGTTAAGAAGTACGGTGTCAAACGCGTATAGAATTATAATGCCACTAGCGGTCACCCATCCATGTTGCGACCGCTCAGAACGTTGCTTAACTTCAAGGTTCTATCAAGAACGTCTTAGCAAGCTTCGCCACGAGCGCTTCGATAGAATATGGGACAAATAAATAAATGTTCGTATTTTTTTTGAATGGACCGTGGAGATTGGTACACGCAAATAAAAATATCTGCAGAACATCATACATAAACATATATACATCATAAAACTGTTTTTATAACTATTTTAGAGGTTAAAGTAATGAACAGTAATTATATTTTCACATTTATTGCAAATAATTGCTTGTTGAATATTATTGTTTTATTACAATTTGATTGTTGAGTTATAATTCGTTTGGGAATATATACCTATATTTTTTGTTTCTATTACTAAAAAGTACCTGGATGACCCTGCTTTGCTTGGTATTTTAATGTTTTTTTGGAAATAAAACGAAATTTTCTGAAATTGAATCTTAGCCAGATCGATTTATCTATCTTAGAGTTAGATTTTTATCTCATGAATAAATTTTCTAATTTTCATCTACTAATTTTCATGGCGGCCTAATAACTCAGTCACCAGAGTTCGAGCTAATACAAATCAATAATGCCACAGGTCACTCATACATTTCATTTTCAAAATCGAATTACCTATTTCTAGGTCAACATAGTATTCTAATCTAAATAAAATACCACTTAAATATCCACACTCCGTATTTCCTTAATGCGTTTTACCGTAAAAACGGACGTTAAAAACGTTGATGACCCCGTTAAAACGTAACGTCTCAATAAATGGAAACGTAAACTTCGATACTGCTTAAGGCAAAGATGACTGCATACTGGATTTAAAAGCCGTGTTGGCCAAGTGGATAGGTACTTCGACTTTCGATACGAAGGTCGTGAGTTTAAATCCAGCCGTGCATCAATGGACTTTTCGTGTCGAAAAAATTATATGCATTATAACACGAGCTCTAAACGGTGAAGGAAAACATCGTGAGGAAATGCCAAAAAATTCCGTCACCAAAATTGGCCACTTGCCCATACAAACTGACTAACTAATTCAACGTTAAGTTTATCAAAATAAATTCCATTGATTTATTTTAAAAAACTTAATAAAATTCACATCCGAGATTCGAACCAACGACCTTCAGATCGAAAGAGTTACTATAGTTACTATCCCACTCAGCTAACACGGCTCCTACTATGAAAACAGCCCTTTAACAGCGTCACTCGTCAGTTCCAAGTGAAAATATAATCCGAAACATAGGCAATTAAAGTTTTAATCGCTGCTTTAAACCTCAACCAGATTATGGTTACCGAACGCACTTGGATCCGTCGACACGATTTTACGATCTATCTTATGGTTTGTCACAGTTTTATAATAGCCTATCGAACGAACGAACGAACGAAGCCTATCCACACTTCGCGACGAAGCTGTCAACATTCTAAAATAACAGAGATTTTTCAATACTATAAATCAATCAATCAATCAATCATTTATTTATTTTCTCTCACAAACAATACATTAATATAAATACAGGAAAATAAAATAAATTTAAAAATAAATAAATGCAGTTAAAATAAAAATAATCCAAAAATGAGTGTCGGTTCTAACTTATTACAAAGAAATTTTGTGAGAGACTGAAAACTGAAACTGTTGAATAAAACGATTGTAACGGATGTAGGTACGAGGACTGCGCGCTTGAAATGGGATTGGGCAGGTCATGTGGCTCGAATGCATCCAGAACGTTGGGCGAGACTCGTCACTCAGTGGGTGCCCGAAGACAGGAGGAGACGACGCGGCAGACCCAGGAAAAGATGGCGAGACGACCTGGATGCATTCGAATCAAACTGGCAAACTGTTGCCTTGGAGCGCAAAGAGTGGAAGTTGAAGGGGGAGACCTTTGCCCAGCAGTGGGACATGATAGGTTTATCAAAAAAATTATAATAATAAAACATTTTTGAGGATCTTCGGAGTTATGAAGAGAAATGTACCTTGAGAGTGCAGGAAATTGCTCTCTTCTTCACAAAATTGGAGTCGGTTTAAAAAAAAAATGCCACCAGTTAAAAGTCATTATAAAACAATTTTTATTTTTGGCACTTGTTAAAAATCAGTTTAAAATAAATGACAATAAAGTCGTGTAATTGCGAAACTTAAGGGCGCCTTCAAATTAGCCGCCAATTGTCGCGCATTTTTAATTTATATGGATTTAGACAGCAGCGCGGCCGCAGCGCTGCAGCCGCGCTGCCTCCGAGCGACAATTTGCGGCTAATTTGAAGGCGCCCTAAGTGGCAATGGGCTGGTCATGTCGCCAGGAAACAAGGCTCGTGGTGCAAAACGCTGGCCGAGTGGAGACCATGGGATTAAACACGTCCAAGAGGCAGGCCGCAAATGCGTTGGTACGATGACATCAAAAGAACAGCTGGAGTGAAATGGATGGAAACTGCACAAAACCGAAGAGAATGGCATTATATGAAGGAGGCCTACACCCATAGGGTTGAATGTGGATAAGAAGAAAGTCGTGTAAAATAATCGTGTCGTTACGCGTAAAGAGTATATCTGTAGGAGTAGGCAGCCGTTAAAATCACATAAATAAACGGTCAGATAAGGCGCTGGATAAGATAAGTGTTATTTTGAATAAACTTTTAACGCTCCTTTTTATTCTGGTCATAAATAAGTGTTCGAATTGAAACGAACTAGGATTGGTGTCTTAATTCCCGGTTCCTTTATCGAACGTACGGATGACCGTAGGTCGGTCGTCATAGCAACGTTGTTATCTGTCAAAAAGTGTCATACATTTTAAGTTGTATAAACAACGTTGCTATGACGACCGACTTACGGACATCCGTACGTTGGATATAGGAACCGGGGGTAAGTCAACTCAACAATGACGTAAACGGTAGGTATTCGAAGAGAGTAGGTACAAAATAAACCACCACCAATAAAGTTTTATTCCGTTTAGAGCACAAATTGGTAACATTTTTGGTCAGGTCAAATGTACCAGAGAGCTTGTATGAAGAATGTAATGAGAGTGAATAAGGTAGGTAGGTAGGATCGTAGCAACTAGAGATATGTGGTCTCTGCCTACCCCTATGGGAATGGCGTGATTTTATAATATACTAGCTTACTAGCCCGCGGCTTCGCTCGCGTGCTAGATAAAATATACAAATACAACAAATACAAATATATTTATTACCAAAGCACAGGTTATTAAAGATTTGCTGGTGATCCTCGCACGAGCCTATATAGCGATATAGCCTATCTTTAATCGGAAAGTCCATGCTACACATCGGTGAAAAAATAATAGGTGGCATTAAATTAACGACATCTGTGGCGCGGTGGGCGAAGGCTCGCCTGAGACGCGGAGGTTGCGGGTTCGATTCCCGCCACGGGACAAATGTTTGTATGTTCTACAGATATTTGTTCCGGGTCTGGATGTTTTTCTATCTATAATATGTATGTAGGAAATTGTGACAGAAGAATTGTGGGCTAAAATCACCACTGAGTGGGTTCCACAAGGCATTAAACGGCCTCGTGGTCGGCCCAAGCGGAGATGGCGGGACGAACTCGACGATTACTTCACCAGCTGGCTGACAGAAGCCCTACACCGAGGCGAATGGAAAAAGGGAGGAGAGGCCTTTGCCCAGCAGTGGGATCCAGTGGGCTGATTAGATTAGATAGAATATGTATGTATGTATTTACAAAAAAAAAATATCTAAGTAGTATATCAGTCATCTGGTTACCATAACACAAGCATTTAGTTGCTTAGCTTGGGATTAGACGCCGTGTGAAATGTCCAAGGATATTTATTATTTATTATTAAATGCAGCAATATGCTATAAGTTACACGACTATAAACCTAGTAGACTGTAAACGTTAATTTTAAACTAAAATACATTTTATTCATTGAATTAAGAACCTACTAAACAAGGCTTATAGTGCCGTATGTGCACACGAACTACAAGGAACTAAAAATATTAGAGGACGAGACTTTTTGTCGCGAGACCAAAGACGCCGAAGCGTTCGTGGCATTTTCTTACGTTACGCTGGCGTATATCTAACTACAATAAGCGAAGTTACAGGTTAAAAAATACAATAACAAAATCATTCAATTTAGTACCCTCAAGGATCACATTGACACGTCTTACGTGCTAGGTGATTCTATTGCCTGTTCCAACGTGACACACCAAGAAAGAGAATCAGGTAAGACCACAAGGTGGGCCTAGCTTTTTTTACGGAGGCCCTAAAACCATTTGGTTACAATAATTTTGAAACGCAATCATCATCATCATCATATCAGCCCCGTTGCACCCACTGCTGGGTATAGGCCTCCTCTTTATTACGCCACTCAGTCCGATCCTGTGCGATTCTCTCCCACGCTTTCAACGTTCACGATGTCATCGGACCAGCGGGCTGGTGGTCTGCCCCGCGGTCGTTGTGCATCTCTGGGCCACCATTCCGTAGTCGCTGTAGTCCATCTTCCATCCTTTCGCCTAGCCAAGTGCCCTGCCCATCTCCGCATTATTGAAACGCAATACTGACTGCATAATTGTTACTAGTTCATAAGTTCCTTTCTGTAAGTGTGCAATAAAGTATTTTAATTCATTTCATTCATTCATTACCTAAGTAAGTAACTAAGTGTTTCTTGAGAACTCGCGACCAAAAGTCGCGTCTTACATACTCAACAAACAGCACACAAGACACTGGTATACTAGCACTCGATACAGAATTTACGCCATTTTCCAAGATACTGTCCCCCAAAGGAGTTGTAATATTGTAGAGTGAAAAATAGGGATATATTTACAGAGAAATGAGATTGCATATTGAAAATGTTAGTTTTATAGCGAATATTCTTTGTGGGCCAAATTGATGCTTCTTTCCAAAGACAGTATTTTATATTTTACCTCTGTGGCGTAGTGGGTTAACCAATATCTGCAGAAACTACAAAACTTTAACTGTTTGAAGTGATTAACACTTAGGGTGTAAAATGAAAACGCCTATCAAAATTGGTTACGGTTATACGGTTTTCATTCTAGCTATTCCAATACCAAGTAGGTACATTGTAAGTACTTAAACAGTATTATCGTCTTTCCAAGTCCATCATCAGAATATACAAACAGTCAAAACTCCTCGCAATAAACACATACTTAACCTATATCTCACTAATATTATACAGGTGAAAGTTTGTATGTAAGTGTGTAAGCATGTATGTTTGTTACTCCTTCACGCTCAAACGGCTGGACGGATTAGAAGATAGCTTATATCCTGGATTAACACATAGGCTTTTGGGAAGGAAGCGACACAGTGCAATTTACCTCTAATAAGCGCTTCGTTCCTGGTGCTTAGTTGCCTAAACTTGCCATTTCATTCTAATGGATAACTCTGTTAACTCTGTCACTGCAACGTGCGGTCACCCATCTAAATTGTGACTTAAACGAACTTAAACGATCAAGAACCTCTTAGCCCTATGCTATATTGTAAGACAACCTTTGTTCAGTTGACAACCATTGCTTTTAAGCATGTGCTATAAAACCTTCAAATTCTTTATCACCAGTTCAAATTCCTAGCAGTAAACACAAAACTAAATATCACATATAAAATGATATTGCACATTTACGAGACAGGTCGTATATAACTAGACGATGCTAAACCATACGTCCGGTAGTTTTGAGGCTAATTGGCTAAAGTAACTCCATACGCTGGTTATGTCATACCTATTCAGAGCCGTGTTGGACAAGTGGGTTAGTGCCTCGACTTTCGATCCGAAGGCAGTGGGTTCGTATTGCTGGAACACGTTAGGTACACGGTGAAGGAAAACAACGCGAGGAGCCGATTAACTTTCTGATAATGTCAATGGGCTTAGCGTCACGTATCGTATGGAATGTTAACTTGTACAAAATGTGGGCATGTACCAAATATGTATTTGGGCATACTGGGCTTGCAACGTTACGTATGGAATGTAAACTTCTCTAAAATGTGGGCATGTACCAAATATGTTTGCGGGCACATCTTTCTACCCCCTTACATTTTTAAATGATCAAAAAATGTCTAATGATCTGAAAGAGTATTGTCTACAGAATCTTGGGAATGCAGTCGTGATCATAAATAATTATATTTATTTCATTTTGTACTACGAGACGGTCGATTCACAGCATCAGTGCTAGATATATCCGTCTATAATGTTTATATATCTATATATATCCTTACTACTAGGCTAAAAGCAGGCGTCTATAAGTGGCATTAAAGGTAATAAAACCGGTGAAAATGTCTCAAAATCTCACATTTGCACGCTATACCGCTAAGCCATACGCGTCATCCAACGAAGGAATAACATAAAACAGTTTTAGTGTCTAAAACGGCAATAAAAAGGAATATGTCATCAAAAAGCTTGGTTGCAGAAAATAACTCAAATTTATATCGAATTAGCGTCTCTTTTATATGACAAGATTTTTATTTTTATCAAATGAATTGACTGATGTCACGCGAAAATGATATCTATTTTCAAGCAATTGGGTAAAAAATTTAAAGACATTTTATTATTTCATTTTTGTGATTGATAGTAAAGTTGTATGGCTAAAACAGTGGCGTTAAAACTTTGATTATTTTGGTGAAGTGATTTCGGAAATTTATTTAAAAAAATAGAAATAAAGCGTTATTCCGTTATATGACAGACTAATTAACTCATTATAAACCAGCCATTTGATATTTTAATTATATTCCTAATTTCCTTAGGAAACTACCATGAAATTTACATTGACATTTTGACAGGTACACTTTTAAGTACAGTCAACTACAAAAGTTAATACGTAATAATAAAAATTAATACATTTAAAAGTTATTTTTGCTATTTAGCACCTATAAAATATACATTAAAAATAGTTTATATATTTGATTATAGTGTTAAACAACTTTCATTCATTTATAATTTTATCTTCATTTATAATAAATTAAAAACACAAAATCATTTCAAAATACCGTCTATTTGTGATGTCATAATCACATTAAAACTAAACAAGTCTATACAATCTGTTTCTATTTAAATTTATAGAACGAGTAAAATTAGTTCAATTCACCTGAATCTAATTTTGACTCGAATATTATAGAAGAGGTTAAATATAACAATTATATTTAGATATCGTTGGCCTTTGAAGTTTAATCTAGTCATTTATCTCCCGTACTCATGACTTAAGATTAGTATAATCGCCTTATAACTAGACAAAACAAACGACCACGCTGTTATATTCATGACAATTTCCACGAAAATCTCCGATTTTAAACGGCATTATAATAATAAACAAATGAATTATTTTGATATTAAAAGACATTTTTGCTAAATGATTTTCGTTTAATTTAGCAAAAATGTCTTAACTACTAGTCCGGATAAAAAGCAGCCTATACGTTATTCCAGGAATATGCAATGCACATTCCACAGCCAAATACGTTCAGTAGTTTTTGCGTGAAAGATTAACATAAAGTACATCCATACAAACATTCGCGTTTATAATATTAGTTGGTTATCCCTACAAATTAGATAAATTAGCGCAGGAGAGGGACGAATGGAGTGGGGGGAGGCCTTTGCCCAGCAGTGGGACACTGAGGGCTGCTAATAATAATAATAATAATCCCTACTAAAATTATAAATGCGAAAGTAACTCTGTCCGTCTGTTACGCTTTCACGCCTGAACCACTGAACCGATTTGGATGAAAGGTACAGAGATAGAAGCGCTTCATCCTCGTGCTCCTACTAAAAACTCCTACTGATAGGAGCACCAGGACACCCATGTCCTGATGCTCCTACTGAGACCTTGGGAAAGGACATAGGCTACATTTTGCTCGGGTCCTACGCAAAGCCACGGGGAGCTAGTGTCCTATCTATATATTAGTAGATAGAATACAAGTAAGTAAGTAAGTTCGTATGAGCAAGTAGCCAACTCTGCTGACGGAGTTTTTAGGCCGCCTTAAGGCCTCCGTAGAATAGAAGTAGACAACAACACTTAGAATACAAGAAGTAGGACAGTATTATCTGTAATATCGTTACAGACTTTACCAAATATATTAGAAAATGAAAAATCTTACGAAAAATTACGACTTCGACGGGATTCGAACCCGCGTGATTCAAGCGATCATCCTTTAGCCGGATTGCCATCGACCACTCGGCGACGAAGCCATTAACGTCGACGACGAAACTATCAGCAAAGACGATTAATATCTAGAAGACAGACAAAGGCCATACACAAAATCGTAACCCTAAAAAATAGCCTGAAAACTCTAAAACATCAATTTTATCCAAGAAATTTCAATTACTTTCTAGTTAAAAATGTTTAAATATTGAATATTGTTGCTACCTACTACTAAGTATTGAAATTTCTTGGATAAAATTGATGTTTTAAAGTTTTCAGGCTATCTGGTACTGCGGGATCGGGTTACGATTTTGTGTATGGCCTTTGTCTGTCTTCTAGATATTAATCGTCTTTGCTATCAGTAAGATTATATTTTTTCGGTTAGAGCACCGATTAATTTACCAAATATATTTATTTAGATCATCGCCAAAGTCACATTGAAGGGTATGGCGCACCTGTGAGTACATTATATCATTTTAAATGGTTTTTTAATCCGAATAAAGATATTAATTGCGACCTTTTCTAAATTTATCGGTTTTGGATGTGATTCTCTTTTGTTTTTTGTCGTAATGTATAGAACTTGTACTTTTAAACAATGTTGAACTTTTGAAGAGCACTAAGGCAAAGATTGGTTTTGAGTTTTCTCGATTGGCTCAGTTCCTAATGAGATTGTTAAATATTTTACCAAATCTACTTTATGGCCTTATTGATAAAGATTTGTCAATTTAATTTAGGTTTAAACAATGTTTAATTTTTTTTACTCCTATGTCAATGAAAAGGATAGATAGCAACAGATTTAATATCCGTTTTAGCTAAAGTAGGTTTACTAAACCCATATGCATAAGGGTGGAACAAATGCACTTTTTTCACGATAGTTTCGTGGTTCTTAGGTATGGAACAAGTGCGAATATCTTTTTCCGCAGAGGTATAGTTCGTTCGTTCGGTGTACATCAACTCCGATTTCAAAGCATGTGCCAAACGTATGTGAGGACTTGACTTTGACTACCACTCTCGATACCTTCAGAAGAGTTAGATAGCGTACAAAAAACTGTTTTTATACGAAACTTTCAATAGTTCTCTAAAATAAAAGTACTAAAGGCATTTTTGTTCTTTTAACTCAATTAAAAAACGGTATGGGCACTTATTTCGCTCTTTCCGGTTCCTAAACTGTACAAAAGCTGCGCCCGTGAGTGTCCTATTAAATTCTGCGAACGGCAGATTTGAATGCGTCACAAAAAGGCACGTATTATGAATACGTAATCGAGAACGTGGAATTTTGTGCGACTCGTCTCAGGCGGGCTTTCACCCACTGCGCCACAGAGGTCGTCAATCATCGACTATAGAGGATAATACTACATTTTTAACTGAGCGAGCGAAGCAATCTTGTGTATCGAGCAAGCGAAGCGAGCTATGATTGGACGATATTGTATTGTTTGTTAGAGCTTGCGAGGTGTTGAGATCTGCATATTATAAAAAAAATGTAGGTAATTTTAACTATTAAGTAATTTACATTTCTTGGTTAAAATTTATGTTTTAAAGTTTCCAGGCTATCTGGTGTTGCTATTTACTTTAATCTCCCTTTTTGGGCACGGCTTTGCCAGTCTATTTTTATAAATCGAGTTTGGTGCCTAGTGAATACAGTCGTGATTGCTTTTCAAAGGCAAAGATATTAAAGAGAGTTTATTTGAGTTTGACGACCTCTGTGGCGCAGTGGGCGAAAGCACGCCTGAGACGCAGATGTTGCGGGTTCGATCCCCGCTGCGGGACAAATGTTTGCATGATCTGCAAATATTTTTTTCGTGTCTGGGTGTTTTCTATGTATTGTATAATATGTTGTATTCACAAAAAAAATGTATCTATGTAGTTTATCAGTCATCTGGTGACCATAACACAAGCATTAAATTGCTTAGCTTGGGACTAGATGACGCTGTGTGGAATGTCCAAGGATATTTATTTTATTTTTTATTTTATTTGCTTGAACCCAATGTAAGTCACAGCATTTACTATCGATGGATTAAATTAAATGATCTAGCAGAAATAGCTAAGATTAGCTTAGAAACATGTGCTGGCGCAATTAGCAGAAATACCAGCACATTCATACCGAGTCTATTAATGGCCTAATTACCCGCAGACTTGTTAATTAAGGCATCCGAGCTCCTGCACTATAAGCTTAAGAGCAATCGAAGGAGCTCGAGGTGAACATCATTATATCATCTTAACATACTATACTTAAATGAGAAATGTAAGTTTGTTTGTAATGCTTTTAAGCTTTAACTACATAATTGATCACAACAAAATGCCTACATTGTCGGGATAGGTACAAAAAAGGACATCTAGACTAGACAAAGTACTTTTCCTGAGGAATAGAAAAAAAAACATTAATCCGAGCGAAGCCGCGGGCAATATTTATATGAAAAAGTGGTTTTCACCCGTGGCTTACCTCACATCAACATGGTACCAATATAGACTATGACACTTATGAATCCTGCGAATTACACGCGAGAAAGAGTTTTTTAAATAGAATTCTTATAAATGTCAACAGAGACAAACTACACGAAATAACTGCTTCCGTGCTTCAAAAACCACGATACAATAATCCTAACTACGACAGCCGTTAAGCCATGGCTAAAGCCGTTAAGCATTTATAGTGGCTTAAAAACCTGAAAAAAAACACAAAAACTGACAACGTATGAGAACTAATTTGTTTAATTGGAATAATTATGTCTGCTTTTTGTCGATCGGCTTGAAAAACAAATCCTCGAACAAATTCCGAACGCCGATTATATGTAAAAAAGCAGAAATAATCATTTACATTTGAAACTGAAAGCCGTGACGTGACGGAATTCCGTCCAACCGCAGAAAAATTGGTTTAACAAAATAATTCTCCAGTGAATCAACGCTTACAACTATCGCATCAAACAGTTTCGCTCTTCCTGCTATGACTTACGGTTTTATTTCCTGGGGAGTTAAAAGTGTGAAAACGACATGTTTTAAATGAAGTGACGTAAGGTTCAAATTTGAATGGATTGTAGCGAGTATGCACTATGTCCATTTTGGAGTGTAGCCAAATATTTTTCGGCATAAGCGCGGCAGACTGCTGGACTTTTTAAAATACTATTTTTGTTGATTGATTGACAGCATTGTATGATGCGTATTTTCGGACAAGACTTAGCTGTAACTGGGTTACGTTCCTCAAATGGAAAAACCGGGTATTTTGTATAAAAAAAAACTGTTTGAAAAAATTAGAAATTTTATAAGATCTTCATAAAAACGATTGATCAAATAATACATTTTTACTAACTTCCGCAAACTTAATAAAACTTTTAGTCATCAAAATTTGAACTATCTAAATGTTAATATCGCTCTCTATTACACATAGTATAAAATATAGCATGAAAAAACCCATATTTAACAGAAAGGACATAGTCACAGATGAATCAGTCACTCATAAACACTAAAACATGTCACGAATAACACAAAAACAGTACATCATCGTTTATAGCAAGTCATCCAATCTCGTTCAGATAATTTGTATCATAGATTCTCGAAAACCACTCGCAAACGAATAAAAAGTTACGACTATTTATCTTTCGGGCGATGTGTCATTCGCCAATGTCGTTTGATCAACTTTTGTGAGTGTTTAAATTTTCACAAATTGGGATTATAAAGTGCCTGATGTATTCAAATCAGATAAATGGTGGAGGCTTGTATAGAAGAGGAATGTAATAATACCCTATATGTATGTGCCCAAGGAAGCGTTGGAGGGACGATCTCGACACCTTCGAGAGAGGTTGGTGGGAAATCTCGAAGGACAGAGATGGTTGGAGGGATATGGGGGAGACCTTTGCCCAGCAGTGGGACGATATAGGTTGACGAAAAAAAAAAATGTATGTGTGAACTGAAATTTTCACAAATTAAGGAAAGTTATTAATAAAACAAATATGGTAAAAGTGGTGGGTATAGATAAAGGTAGGTATAATTTCGGAGCTAATGGCAAACTCTGGTGATGTTGGGAGTTGGGAACAATAACATGCCGTGCCGGAGTATTCAAGAGTTGTTAAGCCCCTTAGCGGTTATTTATTTTGTTACCGAGAATTACTACAAAATAAACTTGCGTTACTGTATGCTGTACTATCTTTTCATGATAAAAAACAAAATGAATGATTAATCTGCATTGCTATGATAAAGTTTAGTGATTTTTTAATGCTTTGGAATGGCAACGAGTAATTTAGAAAGACAGTTTCAAATTATACGTCATTTGTGTAATGATTGTGCATAGTTCATTTATGATCATTCATGTCCGTCATGGCTTAGTGGGATGGCGCCTCGGTTTTAGATAAGGGGTATAAGGTCGTGGGTTCAAGATCCAGTCAAGTGTATCAATAGGTTTTTCATTTTAAGAATTTAAATAACTTTGTATGAGCTTGTGGTGAACTCTGGCGACGGAATGTATAAGCCTGCCTAAAGGCATCCGTCACAGCTTAACGACTTCGAAAATCGACAATTGAACGTGCCTTCCGAAGCACGGATGCGTTCAACTGTTAATGCCACTTACGGTATTGTATGATCGTTCATGGCTTAGTAAGAATAGCGCTCCCACTTTAGATTAGGGTTCGATACCCGGCCGTGTATCACTGTTTGTTAATAAGCTCCAAATGGTAATTTTGATTTATTTCCATTTTGTCACAAACGTAACGGAAATGATGGATAGGTTGATGATGATAATGACGAAATTGTTGATAAAAATGATCTAGAGTCCAACAAAACATTTAGAAATTTAAAAAGTATCTTACTAACATTTCTTAGAAAATGCGTCGAGTGATTTACGAATACAGTTGCGAATTATACATTAGTCAGATGAGTGCATGTGACAGAATTAGAGTACTGTTTATGTTACAATGTTAGTCATTCGACTTTGAGAATAAAATGCATCGGAATAAATAAAGTACAATTTAAATGATGATTGTTATTGTTTAGAGCGTATAAAAATGATTTTAAATTGACTAGAAATGTTTGTGAGCAGATTTTGCAAACAATTTTCTGCCCGTCACGTTTTGGAAAATAATAGTCTTCACACTCTTCACTACTAACATCTTTTGTTTGTTTGTACGAATGAGCTGGTGAGCTTTCGTGACGGAATTATAAGGCCGCCTAAATGGCTAACGCTCGATTCCTATATCCAATGCACGGGGATGAATATCGATGTACGACACTTTTTGACAGATAACAACGTTGCCATGACGATCGACCTACGGTCATCCGTACGTTCGATATAGGAACCAGGCATAGGGCAGCTTCAGCTACTAAGGTTTTTTTTCCTTTTCTTTTCTGTAACTAAGGACGAATAAACTATGGAGGGATGGCTTAGGTTTTAAACAAATTCACTCCATCTCAACAATGTCTCAGGCATGTAGGCTTTTTTCTACAAAATATAAATACCTTTGCCCAGAAGTGGGGCATGATAGGTTATTAAGAAAAATATCTGTATTAGGTATAAAGATCATTCGGCCAACCCAACTGGTTAAGCTTACATGGCCTTCACAGAACTTTTACTTAACATTCCGAAAACAAAAATACCTGCGCATCCAAGGCTACGCATCCAGACACTCCCCAAATTCGCCACATCAATCACTATTCAAAAATAAACGCGCCGTGAAAATATGACGGATGGCAAACCGGACGCCAGTTGGTGCTGGCGTTGAATCATTGAATAGATAAATATTTATAAAACAATAGAGATATTACTCTAGATATTATTTTTTGAACCCAATAAAAAGTTTGAGTGCACAGGAACTTTTTATTGACATCTCAACTTCATATAAGACCAGTTTAATGTTATCTCAGCGCTCTGCCACAATCAAATATCCGTGGGCCGGATTCGAACCCACGACCTTCGGATCGAAAGTCGAGAAAAGACACTAAACCCGGCCGTTTATTAATAATATAATTAAGGTACAGTACAGAACCTGTAGCCATGAGACAGACGCATCATTTCTTCTCTTTCTATCATTGTTCTGTCACTTCTGACAAGTGACTTTTTATCATTTAATTGCAATTTCTATACATTTTCAATCGTAGACAAGTAATTTGGCTACAGTTGCGCAATTCGCCAACATGCTTAATCAAGAACAACGAGTGATAATAGAGAATGATAATTGACGTAAATTTCTTAAAGTACTATTTACATTGGCGTTGCACCAACAAAAATAACTTTTTGAATGAACAGCAAATATGCAAACGTAGATAATTTGGCAGTGTGTAGCGAATTCTACAATCATATCAACATCTTCATTCAACACTAAATAAATCACATCCCCCACAATTTGTAAACAATTGTTAAAAATCGCATTCATCTAAGATTCTATTCAATGACTAATGTTTGATTTCCTGTTTTTGATGTACTAGTCGAAGTTTACTATGTTATGCTTCAACGCATACGATTATAAATTTTAAATGGCGGTAATAAAATGCATAATAGTACGAATTAAAAAATAGCATGAAAGTTTTTTTTAACTATATTCCGTGATATTTAAAAATAAACTTTATCTCAATGCAACTCGATTCATTGAATGTAGTAAATCCCGTGTTTATTTTGTAAACAAACTACCGCAAATCTTTGAAATTACTAAAGTAAATTCGGGACGAATCTTATAAATTACGTTTACGAAGTAACTACATCTTGAATGAATGATTTGTTGTTAATTCTATCGTAAATGCGGTCAGTTGAGATTGATTCATCGTTACACGAAGTAGCGTGTACAAAACACTCGTGGCATAGCTTGTTAATATTCTTGATAGATCGTTGAAGTAAAGCAACGTTCTGAGCGGCGACACTTTGGATGGGTGACCTGACCATACCTATTTCAGCTATACAATGGTACTACAGTGCCCCGTGTAAACAAAGTTTGCTTCCTGAAATCACACTGAAATCATGTAGTAAATATGCAAAGGCACTTGTATTTTATACTTTTTTATATAATCTATACTTAGGTACTATAATAATCTATATCTTTACTAATATTATAAAGAGGTAAAGTTGGTTTGTTTATATGTTTGGGGTAATCTCCGAAACTTGGTACTCATCCGATTTCTAAAATTCTTTCACCGATGTGTAGCTAGACTTTCTGAATGAACATAGGCTATATTTTATCAAGGTACCACGCGAGCGAAACCGCGGGGGCTAGCTGAGGTTTGTATGTTTGGGGTAATCTCCGAAAACTTCGTACTCATCCGATTTTAAAAATTCTTTCACCGATGTGTAGCTAGACTTTTCGAATGAACATAGGCTATATTATCAAGGTACCACGCGGGAAAAGCCGCGGACGAGTAAGTTAGTCAAATATGAAACAAGCGTTCTATCATCCAGATATTTCTTATCTGTGTCGAGTTCATTGAGTTATCTCAATGAGTGAGCACTTATGACTTCGTTAAAGCCGTAGGCGTCGCCATTACTTTCACTTTGTTTACTGCGCTATGAAAAGATGTAGGTTAGGTGTGTGTTTATGGAATTTAGATTCGCCTCTGACTACCAACAGACTTCTAATAAGTACTATATCAACCTGAGGACGTTTCCGATTCGACAGAATATTTTTTTAGTGTGTAGGGGGTCGCGTTGGAACAGGCATTAGAATCACTTAGCATGTAAAACGAAACTTAAGTGATCCTTGAGGTCCTACAAGAATAAATGATTTTTCTTTCTTTCTTTAAAAGTAAGTTTGTAATGTTTGTATCAGCAAGTGGCCAACACTGGTGACGAAGTTTTCAGGCCGCCTAAAGGCCTCCGTCATGGCTAAACGACTTTACAAAAAACGTGCCCTCCGAAGCACGGATGGGCTCAGCTATTAATGTCACTTGCGGTCACCCATCCAAGTTGTGACCGCTCAAAAAGACGATTAATATCTAGAAGGCAGACAAAGGCCATACACAAAATCATAACCCTGATCCCGCAGTACCAGATAGCCTGGAAACTTTAAAACATCAATTTTATCCAAGAAATTTCAATACTTAGTAGTAGGTATAGGTAGCAACAATATTCAATATAAAAAATTTTCTAGGTAAAAAAAAAAACAAAATAAACAGTAAAAAAAAAAAAAATACATAATAATAATAATAAATAATAAACAGTTTTTTGGTAACTACAAAGTAATTGAAATTTCTTGGATAAAATTGATGTTCTAAAGTTTCCAGGCTATCTGGTGCGGGTTACGATTTTGTGTATGGCCTTTGTCTGTCTTCTAGATATTAATCGTCTTTGCCGCTCAGAACGTCAGTTAACTTCGATGATCATCGGTCGCTAACAGTCGGCCGCTAACAGTTTGCCTACTTGAATATCTATGCTACCTTTCTTAATGTAACAAGGTTAAGTAAGTAAGTTATTATAAAACTTAAGAGCTCAGCTCTTGTCGGTGTAATGATGCAATTTCCTCCATATGCTTCTTTCCAATGCGATCTCTTTTACTTCTTGATACGACATGACAGCGACCTTCTCTTTTATCTGACTTATGTAATTAATTCTCGGTCTTCCCCTTCCTCGCCTTCCTTCTACTTTTCCTTCTATGATGTTCCTTATAAAGCTGTCATGTCGTATAAGATGACCAATCATTTTTCCTCTTCTAAGTAAGTAAGTACCACGATTAAAATTCATTATTGTCATTTTCATTGGTCATTATGCGTACAGGTTCCGCAGGCTATTATTGTTAAGATTTTTAAATTAAAAGCCGTTAATTAATCATAGCCGAATTTATATCTGGATTTAAAAGTTGTAAAATAAAAAAAGTATTAAACCGACTTAAATCAAAGAAGAGATAGGGGGAAGCCTTTGCCCAGCAGTGGGACGAGACAGGTTGATAAAAAAAAATCAAAGAAGAAAGAAGCATTGCACTGTCGAGGTGCATTTTTTTATAACTCCGAAGATCCTCAACAGATTCTCAAAATTATAAGACACCAACTGTTTCCACAGTGTTTAAAAAAAACAAAATAATTTCAAAATCGGTTCACTATTGACTGGTAACCAGTGAACAATATAAAAAAATACATAGTGGAATATAGAACCTCCTCCTTTTTTGAAATCGGTTAATAAGGTACACATTGCATTTTCACATGCTTGCTTTGCTAAGTAAATTAGTAAGTTAGCGCCAGCTGTATTTAGTCACATAAGTTAATATTTATTGCACACGTGCTGAGTAGTTAAAGTTAGCATAAACTACATTTTGATTTATTTATTTAATGAGTTGTAAAATATATTATGTAAGTACTTATGTAATTAAATAGGCATGATGACTAATAAGTTAATAACAGTTTGCCTATAGTGGACACAGCCTAAGAAAGGTAGCATAGATAAACAACCAACTGTCTAAGCCTTAGACAGTTGGTTGTTTAGCTGTCAGGTAAGAATAACCTTAGACTCTAAGGTTATTCTTTGTTGAGTGGGAGCTAAATAACAAGATGGATTTTCGTTATATTCGCAGATTTATTACGTATGAGTGACAATATTAGAGGTTACATTACATAGCAGTACAGAGCATAGATTTGACAGTGACAGGACAGACAGGAGGAATATAAGTCTTGTGTTACCAGCAGTACAATGATTGTTTAGTTTATTTCGTTCCAACACCTGCCCTTAAACTAAACTATCTGTAAACCAAGATTAGAAACACAATTACAATGTTTTTCATTACCTAAACTTTTAGTCAAGACATCAGCTGGCATATTTTCTGTTGACATATATTCTAATTTAATTATTTTATCTTTTACAACTTGTCTTACATAATGATGCCTTATGTCTATATGCTTACTTCGACTGTGATTGATCTGGCTATTACAAATTTTCTGTGCTGACTGACTATCATTATACAAAACAACTGGCAAAGATTTACCTAAGCATTCATAAACAAAACTTCTTATAAATTTAGCTTCTTTTGCTCCTTCACACAATGCCATATACTCTGCCTCTGTGCTTGATAATGCCACAGTTCTCTGTTTACGGCTTTCCCATGACACAGCTGAGTTTCCAATTTTAAAGACGTAACCAGTGTAAGAGCGGCGATCCAGCTGGTTGGATGCCCAATCTGCATCTACATATCCAGTGATAGATATTGAAGATTTTTCATAAACTATTTTATAATCTATAGTTCCTTTTAAGTATCGCAAGACTCGTTTAGCTGCTTTCCAATGTGAATCAGTGTGGCAATTATTGAACTGGCTCAAATAACTTGCTGCATGTACAATATCAGGCCTTGTGCAAACAGCTATATACATAATACATCCTATAAGGTTTCTGTATTTAGAATCAAGGTCAGTATGTTCTCCCTTTTCAAGTTTTATGCCACATTCCAAGGGTGTACTCACAGGCTTGCAGTCAACCATATTAAATTGTTCTAATACCTTTAGTATGTAGGTCTTTTGATCTAGAGTAATTTTATTCTCTTTTTGGTTCAATTGCATTCCCAATATATGGTTAGCACGGCCAAGGTCTTTCATTTCAAACTTTTCCATCAGTCTTTTCTTCAGTAATTTCTTCTCAGGTGTATCCTTGCTTAAAATCAAAATATCGTCGACATACAGGGCCAAAATGATAAGATTACCAGTGGTATCTGATTTTATATAGACACACGACTCACTGAGTGTTTTCTTGAACTGAAGGTCTGTCAGGACTTTATCAATCATATCATACCAGGCTTTTGATGCCTGTTTTAGTCCATATATAGCTTTATTAAGTTTGAATACATAATTTTCCTTGCCCTTTATTTTATAACCACGGGGTTGTTCCATATAAACTGTCTCTTGCAAGACTCCATTCAGAAATGCTGTCTTGACATCCATATGGTCAATGTTCAAGTTCAAATTGACTGCCAGGGCAATTAATATACGAATAGCGGAGTATCGTACCACAGGTGAGTAAGTTTCCTTGTAGTCAATCCCATATTCCTGGGTAAAACCTTTGGCTACAAGACGTGCTTTGTAACGAAGAAGTTGTCCTTCTGAACCAAGTTTCCTTTTGAAAATCCATTTACATTTCACAGCTTTCTTTCCTGCAGGCAGTTGTGTTAATGTCCAAGCTTGATTCTGTTCAAATGACTTATACTCATCTTCAATGGCGTTCCTCCAATGTTCTTTATCAGGTCCTGACAGTGCCTCATCTATTGTTTGTGGCTCAACACCGTGACTAGCAGCAGTCAGGGCAACCACCATACTTACAGCTTCAGTAAATTCTTCATTATCACTCGATCCATGATCCACAGTTAAATTCGGATTCCATGTGTCATCATTGGGGTCAGTGACAAAGCTGCAATCAGAACTAGATTCAGAGGCGCTTGAAACCAATATTTCAGTAATGGGGGATGAATTGATATCATATGCATTATTTGTTACATCATTCATTTCATTACTAGTGAGATTCAACTGACAATCAGTAGTGTAATTTTCCTGATTTGTTTGTAAATCTTTGTACATTTTCCTTTCAAAAAATTTCACATCTCTAGATTTGATACATTTAGAAGGACTTTCTGGATCAATTAATCTATATCCTTTTGACTCACTACAATATCCTACAAACACATACTGCTTACTTTTTGCATCTAATTTCTTGCGTTTTTCAGTAGGAATCATTGCATATGCAACACAGCCAAATACTTTTAAATTAGATAAATTGACTTTATTACCAGACCATTTTTCTTCAGGAGTAGTGCCTTTTACAGCCTTACTTGGAGACTTATTTTTAATAAATATTGCCGTATTCAATGCCTCTGCCCAAAACCTTTGGTCCAGTCCAGCATCTTGCAGCATGCATCGTCCTGCCTCCATAATTGTGCGATTGGCCCGCTCTGCTACACCGTTCTGTTGTGGTGTATACGGAATAGTCGTCTGATGCTCGATGCCATGCTCTTGAAGGAATGTCTGGAACTGTTTATTAAGATATTCACGACCATTGTCTGTTCTTAGCATTTTAATCTTTAAGTTAGTCTGATTTTCTACTAGGTTCTTGAAAATCTTAAATACTGACAATACTTCATCTTTACTTTTAATAAAATAGCCAAAAGTCATCCTAGTAAAATCATCTATAAATGTTAATAGATATTTTGCTCCACTAAATGAGGAAACTGGCATAGGCCCACATAAATCAGAATGTATAAGACCTAGTTTCTCAGTGGCTCTATTATAAGACTGTTTTGGGAATGGTAATCTACTCTGCTTCCCCTCAAGACAAGCGACACAGGGAGTATATTCACTAGCAGTATAATCAATTCCACTAGCCATACCTTGTTTCAGTAAATCCATACTTCGCTTATTCAGATGCCCAAGCCTACGATGCCATAATTCCTGTGATGAGTATGTCTCACACGAATTCGCCTCACAAGTCTGTTCTTCGTCCAATGACTGGATGTTTGGCTCACTCAAAGCCGCCGATTGACACACCGCAGCCTGCTCGTGTTCCCTTATCGGTTGTTGACACTCCATGTCCAATTGGTAGACACCGTTGACCATCGTAGCGCTGGCAACTGCGACTTTTTCACAGTATATGTTACATTTCTGTGCACTAAAATGCACTTCAAGTCCTTTAGAAGCCATTTTTCCAACAGAAATAAGGTTTGTTGACAAACCTGGCACGTAAATAACCTCAGATAATTTAGTAGTTTGAGTGTTTCCTTTTAGCAACAAATCCACTTCACCATGTCCTTCACTATGCATCTTCTCTTTATTGGCCACAGACACCAACCGCGGAGTATGTTCAACATAATTTTGTAGTAAATATTTGTTATTGGTCATATGACATGTTGCACCAGAGTCCACATACCATGCATTGGAGTTAATGTCCACAGACAACGCTGTCAATAATGTTCCATTCCAAGCTTTTTCAGACTTTTCATTTTGTTTTGCACTTTTGTCTGTTTTCATCGGACAATTCTTAGCATAATGATTCGGTTTCTTACATAAGAAGCACTTGCTCTTGGTAAAAGGTTTATTTACGTTTTTCACATGTCGGTGTGTAAACAATGCACCTACTTCACTCTTGTCAGACTCTCTGCGTATTTTCTCTTGTAATAATTTACTTTTTACTGTTTCACTGCACAATTTAATGTTAGAATTTTCTAGTGCCATGATAAGAGGATCGTAATCTGGAGATAGACCGCTCAATATCAATACCGACAGAAAATCATCATCCAATGGAGCGTTTATATCTCGTAGTTGTTGATCTAGGTCTGTGATCCTTAGAAGATACGCTTCCATATCACTAAATTGTTCCAACTTCAATCCAAACATTGTACGTAACAGTCCAAGACGTCTGCACAGCCCTCTATCTTCATAGGCTATTTTTAGATTATTCCAAGCCTCAAAACCAGTGGTTGCGTTTCGTACATGAGAAAACGAAGACGGCTGCACCATCAAACATAACTTTGCAAGAGCCCGTTGTTGCTTGCGGTCATCTTTGTCCTTGGGGACACCCGGCTCGGTCTCCACGATACAGTCCCACAGGTCTTCATGAATCAAGTACATCCGCATCAAAAACTTCCAATTTCCGTAGTTTGATATACCACTGAGCTTCTCAAAGTTGATAGATATTCCAGAGCTCGTAGTTGAAGACAACGATGAACCCGGCATGGCCGCCGGTGAAATCAAAGCGCCTTTCGGCATCTCGCCTAACGTCTTGAATATTCTTGAAAAATATTTACGCACTGTTATTTGTTACTGTCTGAGCTCATAACCTGTTGAGTGGGAGCTAAATAACAAGATGGATTTTCGTTATATTCGCAGATTTATTACGTATGAGTGACAATATTAGAGGTTACATTACATAGCAGTACAGAGCATAGATTTGACAGTGACAGGACAGACAGGAGGAATATAAGTCTTGTGTTACCAGCAGTACAATGATTGTTTAGTTTATTTCGTTCCAACATTCTTACCTGACAGCTAAACTGTTAAGTTATTCCAGGCAGACTTAAAATAACTGACTGTTGCTCTTCGGGCAAGAGGTCGGGTATCTTCGTATTTTCCGAATATAGACGAGACTTTTTCTTCTACATTTAGCACAATAGTGCAATAAGGCACTGTTATTCATAAACTTATAAGATTTCTAGAGCTCAGATGGCTATCAAATCTATTGTAATAATTGACATGCGAGTGACAAGAAATAAACACTTAAAGTAACAGGTCTTAATAATTGTGTTGGTCTATTCATATATTATTGCATGAATCGTAGCTTTTGTCTGTTTGTTCGTTTACACGGTGTTATCTAGACCCAAGCTAAACAAGTGAATGGTCTGGGTGTTTTCTACCTATAATATGTATGTATTTAAAAAAATGTACCTATGTAGTATATCAGCTATCTGGTTACCATAACACAAGCATTAAGTTGCTTAGCTTGGGACTAGATGACGCCGTGTGAAATGTCCAAGGATATTTATTTAATATATAAGAGTTTACGAGATATCATGTCCTGCTCTATTAACCTATATTGTTCAGACTCGATAACTGCAATGAAAACGTATTCGAATTTCAAAGAGAAACATTATAGCGATAAAGTCAAAAATAGCTTTAAAACTACCTCGAACACGTCCAAACGCCACTAGCCAATTTCCTATCTAAAAGAACGTTTTGATGTCTTTAAAGCCGAATGGAGAAATTTAAAACGAGAATAAACTATCTTTCATGACCCACTTGCGATTTATGGATTCCTAACCCGCGGCTTCGCTTGCTGTTTTTCATAATACTTTGATAACAATAGTGAAGCGCTTGTGGCGAAGCTTGCTAAGACGTTCTTGATAGATCGTTGAAGATGTTCTGAGCGGTCACTACTTGGATGGGTGACCGCAAGTGGCATTATCAGCTGAGCGCTTCCGTGCTTCAAAGGGCACGTTAAATTGTCGGTCCCAGCTTTTAAAGTCGTTATGACTTAACGACTTTAAAAGCTGGGACCGATTAAAAGACCTTTTAATCGGCCTAAAAACTCGTGACCAGAGTTGGCCACTTGCTCATACGAACTTACTTACTTTTAATGGGATTGGGAAGGTCATGTGGCTCGAATGCATCCAGAATGTTGGGCAACTCAGTGGGTGCCTAAAGACAGTCGAAGACGACGCGGCAGACCCAGGAAAAGATGGAGAGACGACCTGGATACATTCGAACTAAATTGGCAAACGCCTTGAATCGCAAAGACCTTAGCCCAGCAGTGGGATATAATAAATATAATACTTATATAAATATCCCTGGACATTCCACACAGCGTCATCTAGTCCCAAGCTAAGCAATTTAATGCTTGTGTTATGGTTACCAGATGACTGATAATACCACATAGATAATTTTATATGATATGATTAGTAAAAACAACAATGGTTCCCTAAATTAGAATTACATCGTTACAAACGATGTGAAACCTAAAATCTAGGCTAAAGTACCACAAACTGGTTGAAATGTTTAGTTTACGCCATTACGTATCCGATCTTCGACATTAACTAAACAAGATAGTTAAGGTATGATTTTGAATAAAGCGGCGACCGCTATACCACAATTGTTTATTTTACCTGTGTAATTCGTCCCTTAACTAAAAATAACAAACCCTTGCCCCTCTAGCCATGTTACATTTCTACAATCGCTTTAGAATATAAACGAAGAAAATGTTATAGGAATTGACATTCGATTGCGAAAAATCGAGCGATCAAAAATATAAAATCAAAGAAATAGCGATGATAAGAGAATAGAAATGAAGCGTTTGTCAATTGGCTACAGCCAAGTACTGGTATATAAAGAACACTTCGCTTCGCTAATATTCGCGTTTAAAAACTGGATCACTAAGCGATAAATCCGCATAATCATTGTTATGTTAAAAAAAACATATGAACGGGTATATCACGAAATTTTATAATATTGTACATAAAGGGCTTGGCTGTTGGCAAGAGGTGGTTGGGTAGCCTTTGTAAAAACATCGCGAGGAAAACTCACGATTTATTGTTATTATTATTATTCAGCCACAATCGTCCCACTGGATTTGATCCGAAGATTAAATTAGCGGAGGAGTACTAGATATTCTGAAATGTTCAATATCTCAATTATCGATGTTATATTACTTCGGCCGTTTCACAGAGAACTTTGGCATCTTAAATCATACCAGAAGGTCAAGTCTAGACATAAAACAGTTGCTGCACTTTACGGCACATTGTGTTACGTATGTAGTGGCATGGTTTCTAGGCCATTGCAAACACTTGTTTGGCTAAACTGACGCCGCCTTAACTATCTAAACTTATGTAAAATCAGAGTAATCAATCATAGTTAATATCTTCTATACTAATATTATTAAGAGGTAAAGTTTGTTTGTTTGTATGTTTGGGGTAATCTCTGAAACTACTCATCCGATTTTAAAAATTCTTTCACCGATGTGTAGCATGAACTTTGCGAATGAACATAGGCTATATTTTATCAATGTAAGCACCACGCGAGCGAAGCCGCGGGCGAGTAAGCTAGTAATATTATAACGCGATAGATTGTATGTTGTTTGTACAGATGGACGTATGTTACTCTTTCACGCAATAACTACTGAACGGATTTGGCTGAAACTTGGAATATAAATAGTTCATTACCTGGAAAAACATATTTAAGCTCCTTTTTATCCGTATTAGTACCACGAGATCAGCCGCGGGCGGATGCTTGTTAAACAGATTTTTTTTTCAAAGAATACAAAACAAAGCTTTTACTCACTTTCTGGATTCTAACACCGATTATTCTGAGGTTATAAATAAATAAATAAATATAAATATCCTTGGACATTCCACACGGCGTCATCTAGTCCCAAGCTAAGCATCTTAATGCTCGTGTTATGGTAACCAGATGACTGATATACTACTTAGATACATTTTTTTTAGTAAATACCAAAGACGATTAATATCTTAATCGTCTTTGGTAAATACATACATATTATACATAGAAAACACCCAGACACGAAAAAAATATTTGCAGATCATGCAAACATTGTCCCGCAGCGGGGATCGAAACCGCAACCTCCGAGTCTCAGGCGGGCTTTCGCCCACTGCGCCACAGAGGTCGTCGGTTTAAAAGTCTGTTATAAAAAGTTATTATCGCGTGACCGTTTCTAGCATTAGATTCGGTTGGTGTATACTGTTAAATTGGCGTCTAATGCGCTTGCTTTCACACGATGATATTCACCAGAGCTGTTATGTACTGTTATTTTTTTACAGTTGTCATCATCATCTGCATAAAGCTAAATAGTAAAGAAGATGCAGAAGAACTGAAAAATAAGGATTTGAATTAAGATAGAAAAAAACAATCATTTATTTCGGTAGGACTTCAAGAATCCCATCGAATCGTTTTAAATACTAGGTGATTCTTTTACCAGGGAAAGAATCAGGCAAGAACCTGGTGGTGGGCCTAGCTTTTTTTTTACAGCGATCCCTTAACAATCTAAAAAGTCAAGCTTCAGTGGGAAGCCAGTCAAATAAAGTAAGGCATGTTAAAACATCATCACTTTTTTCACTTTCAAAACTATCGTGAGTTGTATTAGACATTATAATAGCACACGGGAAATTACTCACGTAAAATTATCGTCGATTTAGATACCGACAATGTTTCGATTCTTCCGGAGAATCTTCATCTGGGTATGAGTGTGGTCACTCCTCGCGGTCGCGTCTCACACTGATCTAAATCGACGATAATTTTACGTGAGTAATTTCCCGTGTGCTATTATAATATCATCACTTTTCTTGATGCTCTAATAAGTGCTCGTTTATTCTTGAACTGACTTCAAAAAAGGAGGAGCTTCTATGTTCCACTGTAAAACATACAGTGTATGTTCAAAGCAATCAAACTAACAGAGTATAGACGTAGGGAACATCTCAATCAACTTAAACAAGATTTCTAAACAGCTTCACTCAACAGTCCCTTTAAAAGCGAATAAACATTCAATTTGTCTTCACAGCAGTTAACACTGATGATCCTAAATAGTACAGCATTAACGATAGATTTTTCTACGGCTACTTAATAAGATTGTTATTTACGACAGTATTAGAAAATACTAGTGAACCCACGCGGCTTCGCTTGCGTGTTTGTAACCCTTTAAAGGGATATCCTTGCGGTAAAATGGCCTATTTTTTTAAGTTAGACCTCTGGCAATACATCGGTGAAAACTGCATTCAATTCCATTCAGTAGTTTTTGCGTGATGCGGGAACAAACATACATCAGACCAGCCATGTTACATTTCGACAATCGCTTACGATTAGCAATTAAAAAAATGTATAGGAATTGACATTCGATGACGAAAACTCGAGCGATCAGAAATGTCAAATCAAAGGTGTAGCGATTATAGAAAGAGAATAGATACGAAACATTTGTCACTTGTCTACGCACCCAGATATATTGACCATACAACGGACCACAAAAGACCATAGTTTAGGAGCCGTAGCGAAGTTGTACTTGGTGGCCTGGCCACCAAACTTTGTTTTCGCTACTCTTCCGAAACTATACAAAATGAAACAATTACAGAGGTATTCAAAAAAAAGCTTATGATAGGTTTCACAAACTGAACATTCAGTTTCTTTAAATTCCTTTGTTCAACGTAATAAATTTCAGACACAATTTGTATGATTGTTAATGAATAAATAAATATGAAATATGAAAAATTTGAAATAATAAAATAAAATAGTCAGCGGCGCTAGTTTGACGCATACAACCACCTTAATAATCAAATGCAAAAACGACTTATCTACACAACAAGATCTAGTTCTCGACAATGAACCCTATTCAGTTCTAAACATAGTCGTTCGTCACACAAACAAGTTGCATTGAAACATCGCCACTGAAACAGTAAATTCCAGAATACGTAAACAATGCACCTAGCATCGAGTAATGGATTTGGCCCAGTGTTTCAAGGACATGGATCATGATTAAATAAAATAAATAAATATCCTTCGACATTTTACACGGCGTCATCTAGTCCCAAGCTAAGCTATAATGCTTGTGTTATGGTAACCAGATGACTGATATAATACACAATTTTTTTTTAATACATAGGTAGGTACATATTATAGATAAAAAAATACCCAGACCAGTAACAAATGTCTGCAGAACAAACAAACATTAATTTGTCCCGCGGCGGGAATCGAACCCGCAACCTCTGCGACTCAGGCGGGTCTTCGCCCACTGCGCCACAGGATCGAGAATTCTGAGACACAGACATAATCCTACTGTAAACCCCTATACTGTGACAAAGTTCGAATACCTGCGACTAAAGGTCGTACTATTTCTGTCCCGCTCATTTGTACCGAAGTCGGTGAAGATTTATCGCCATCTCGCTTATTTATTAGGAGGTGACGGACAAGCGATTTTAAAACAACTATTGCTAATATTGTTTAGAAGTTGCCTCTTATTTAAAGAATATAGCTTTTGCAATAAATATTTATGGTATATCTTAGGCTACTAGGAGAGTGTTGTAGGCCAAAGAAAAGATGGATGGACTGTGTGAGGGATGACATGAGTAGGAAAGGAGTGAGTGCTGAGATGACGTCTGATAGAGGGAAATGGAAGAAGAATACATGTTGTGCCAACCCCACTTAGTGGGATAAGGGCAGGAAGAAGAAGAGGAATATGTGGATGAAAAAATAAACGTTTAAAGCCTAATTGTAAAAGTTTACTCAGAATCTGAGAATGTTCAAGATCATCTGTAGGTGTAAGGGTTAGGCATATCTTAAGATCTTTGAGGATGTCTAGTCTACTATTTCTGAGGAGATATATGAAAAATAGCTTGTTCCATTCTTACGTTTTTACTTTTGCAAAAGGTAGAATTTTGTGTGACCGAAATTGTTACAATTCCATGACCTTTTTCAACTTTTGAATAACTTTGTCCCCAAGCATGATAGACATTTTCCCTTCATCGACAACATATAGTACGTTAGACACATTCAACAACCTTCAGATCTTAAGATCCTTCGGCAAATCTATCTGCAACTTTAATCGCCCGTCTGCATTACTAGATTTATTTCCATCTGTTTAGGTTATTTCGCGATGAGTGAATTCTCAATGAGTGACGTCACCGATTGAGCTACTAAAGAGTAAACTGTGGCTTGAGTGCAGATTAATGCACTGAGATTATGAGGCTTGTATTTTGTAAGCAAGTGCCCTTGCGGAATGTAATGTAGAAGTAGTAACTGTTCTTGATTCTGAACTGACTTGATTCTTCATTAGAATCACCTAGCATGTAAAACGAAACTTAAGTGATCCTTGAGGTCCTACAAGAATAAATGATTTTTCTTTCTTTCTTTCTTTCTTTCTTTAAGAAAGAAGAAGAGTGCATGCTACTGAGATGCGAATGTTAAGATGGATGTGTGGCGTGACGCGTTTAGACAAAATAAGAAATGAGTATATAAGGGGAAGTTTGAAAGTGGCACCTGTGGTTAAAAAGGTGAGGAGTGCCAGATTAGCATGGTATGGTCATGTAATGAGGAGGGATGAAAGACATATTACCAAAAGAGTTATGAGTATGAATGTGGATGGGTATACAAGTAGAGGAAGGCCGAAGAAGAAGTGGATAGATTGTGTGAAAGATGATATGAATGTAAGAGGAGTGAGTTCAGAGTTGACGAGCGACAGAGGAGAGTGGAAGAGGAAAACATGTTGTGCCGACCCCACTTAGCGTGGGATAAGGGCAGGAGAATGATGATCTTTCTTTCTTTCTTTCTTGTGGAAGGTTCGTTTGAGCTAACTATGATGGCCGGCTAAGCTGAGAGGATGGTTTAGGTGCTCTCAACAATGTCCCAGGCACTACAGTGTCCCGTTCAGTGTAGGCAAAGCTTGCCTCCTGACTCTGTAAATCATCTAGTAAAGATGTAAAGGCCACTAAGTTAGTCACTGGCAGATGAATCTCGTTTATAGTTTTTGCAATGTTCATATCCATAATAGTTTCAAAAGTGCTAAGAAAATTGTAGTTAGAAAAGATTTTTTAAGCTATTGCATAGCTTCTATCGCGGGCCTTGAGCGTGGAGACCGAATCCAGAAATTCCGTAACGAAAATAACCTAACACCCCCCACTACGAAAAAAACAAATGCTATGCAATAGCTTTAGAATCACCTAGCATGTAAAACGATACTTAAGTGATCCTTGAGGTCCTACAAGAATAAATGATTTTTCTTTCTTTCTTTCTTTCTTTCTTTCTTTAACGCGGCAGTCTCCGAGTGCCACACGTCTTTTTTTAATTTCATATTTTCGCGGGTGGTCTCATAATTGTCGAATAAGTCGGATTTTAGTTTACAGAAAAAATATGTTGTTAATTTATTTAAACGATACACACATTTTACATCTTGTTCCGAGTACAATTTATCTGTCATCGGTTCATTCATCTCGTTCATAAGACCTGTCGAGGTAAAACTATCTATACATCAGCAGATTGTATCTTCACGCAAGTATGTTCGTTTAAAGATTTATTTGCATTAAAATGTTTCAAAAAGATACTTACAACCGCTTTCTTAAACGCGGATCATCTCAAAATTTACAAATCAATGGTCAAATCACGTGACAAGTGTCGAATGAAACAAATTTGACACTGTCACGTGATTTGACCATTATTAAACAGTACGGGACCAAGTACGCTACCTTGCGATACTCCAAAATGGTTTAATGAGAATAAAAGTACGAAATTTTGGTCGAGAAAAAAGTAATTTGCACCAACTCAAAAATAGATAATTTAAGCAACAAAGGCCAGCTTCTGTCGAGTAGAAATTAATAGCATAATGGTAGTTTTAGTTTGCGAATAGTTATCTAGACCGAAAATTCAATAAAACCAAAGTTATGTGAATTTCAAAACTATGAAACGTTTAACGAATATTGTCTCTGACCATCCAGTGAATTTCCGGAGCAAACTAAGCTTTGTGTTACATTCTGGGGGCTAAATTAGTCTTTACGCAACTCACTTTACGAATGAAATTACCTTTCTAATTTTAAGTACTTACGACTTTAAATGAAATAGATGTTTGTTACTCACGCGAAAACTACTAAACGTATTTGGCCGAAACTTGAAATATACTGTTAATCAGTCTATACTAATATTATAAATAGGTAAAGTTGGTTTGTTTGTTTGTATGTTTGAGGTCATCTCCAAAACTACTCATCCGATTTTAAAAATTCTTTCACCGATGTGTAGTATGGACTTTCCGAATGAACATAGGCTATATTTGATCAAGGTAGCTACCACGCGAGCAAGCCGCGGGCGAGTGAGCTAGTATCTCATAAAAGCAGATTTAGGGAAGGTTCATATCTGACGTAAAATACGCCGAGCGTATCATCTAGCGTACTAACGTATCATCGGTTGAGTGTGAACGGTCTTTTTCTATACATTTGTCTGTTCTGGCGTATAATACGCGACGCATGTTCCGTCAGATATGAACCTTCCCTAAAAGTGTACTACTGTAATTATGTACCTATTGGATACATTCATAAAACTTAAAAGTCCCAATAAGTAAGGCAATCGATACCCAAACACGTCAACCATCGGTAAATCAATAAGTTTGACCGACACTATCGCGACATGCCATGTTTTTACGGCCGTCCATGGTTGTTTGGGTAATAAGACGCCGCTACGCTATTGACTTTCAACTATTATGCCGACAGCACACATTGGCTTCAACTTGGTTCCAACATTCCAACAACTTGGAGCACTAGTTTTTGTTTTCTAATATTTGGCTATCAATTGATGCATGTACAGTGTAACCCTATTTTGGGTATCCTTAAAAAATAAATAAATAAACATTAGAATAGCCAATGGCAATGCTCCGTTTGTGTCAAATAACCGTAAACGGAGCATTGCCATTGGCCATTCTAATGTTGGAACCAAGTTGAAGCCCATGTGTGGTGCCGGCATTATATATTTAGTAGTTTGCCCCGAACGAGATCCCGTGCACCGTTGGTTGGTGGTTTATTTTGTACATACTTGCTTCGACTACCCCATTTACGTCACAGTTGAGTTGACTAATTGATTGTTTATAAAATCATGCTACTAAATCTCTACGATTCAATCAAGTCTTTATTCAAAGTCTAATCTCAATTGTCAAATTAAAAATACCAGTGGTCGTATTTTGATACGCAACCATGCAAAAATATAATGAAAGAAAAATCATTTATTTTGATAGGACCTCAAGGAGTGCCATGCTCCCCAGCAGAACCATCCCGGAATTTGGATACCTATGAAAGTATTTATTATTATTATTATTAATAGCCCATTGTGTCCCACTGCTGGGCAAAGGCCTCCCCTTGGTCTCTCCACTCATTACGGTCCTGTGCCATTTGGACCCACGCTGTGTTAAAGGCATCAAGTTCGTCGCGCCACCTCTTTCTAGGACTGCCGCGACGCCGTCTTGCTGTCTCAGGGCTCCACTGAGTGGTAATCTTGGCCCACAGCTCGTGCGGCATGCGGCAAACATGACCAGCCCAGCTCCATTTAAGCGTTGCGACCTTATGAAAGTATATATAGGAAAAAAAAAAGAAATACCTATGATCACGACTGTATCGCGGGAGAGCGATAGACATTTCTTTCAGATCATTAGGCAATTTTTAGATCTTTTTGAAGATGTCTAAGGGGGTAGTCAGAGGTATGTCTAAATAGTGTACACATTTGGTACATGCCCACTTTTTGCAGAAGTAAACTTTCCATACATGACAGGTTGGAAAAATTTATAGGAAAAATTATAATATAATTTTATATAAAGTATACGTATTGTTGTCATGATCATGATCACTTTAGTTTAGTCTTAATTATTACCTAAAACATAGAAGCGCGTCTTGTGATTTATATGAATGCATAGAAGCTGTTGTGTACCAACCAAAGACGATTAATATCTAGAAGACAGACAAAGGCCATACACAAAATCGTAACCCTAAAAAATAGCCTGAAAACTCTAAAACGTCAATTTTATCCAAGAAATTTCAATTACTTTCTAGTTAAAAATGTTTAAATATTGAATATTGTTGCTACCTACTACTAAGTATTGAAATTTCTTGGATAAAATTGATGTTTTAAAGTTTTCAGGCTATCTGGTACTGCGGGATCGGGTTACGATTTTGTGTATGGCCTTTGTCTGTCTTCTAGATATTAATCGTCTTTGGTACCAACCAAACAAATCACATAAACATTGGTTTTGTTTCTGCAAGGAATGCATTTGGAGCGAAGCCAGCCGCGATCCTGTTTAGGAGGCGAGAGGTTTTCCAGTGGTTCTCGTATCTGCCAAGATACCAACAAAACCGGGTAGGACAAAAAAAACCTAGTAAACACGGTGCTTTTTTGGTCAGTCTAAAAGCGTCCATGTTTATTCATTACGTACTAGCTGCGCCTCGCGGTGTTACCCGCGCTAGTTTCCGTTCCCGTGGGAATACCGGAATCAAAAGTAGCCTATGTGTTATTCTCGGGCATAAACTATGTATATTCCAAGTTTCAGCCAAATCCGTTCAGTAGTTTGAGCGTGAAAGAGTAACAAACACACATACTTACACACACACAAACTTTCACCTTTATAATATTAGTAGGATTAGTAGGATAGTAGGATTTGTATCGTTGGTTTAGTTTTCAATTCGAAAATTAAATTTTCAAAACATTCGAGTTCTATTTAACACACGATTTATGAAATGAAAATAAATAAATAAATATCCTTGGACATTCCACACAGCGTCATTTAGTCCCGAGGTAAGCAATTAAACGCTTGTGTTATGGTAACCAGCTGACTGATATACTACATACTCGTAGATACATTTTTGTTGTAAATACATACATATGACAATGAAATATGATCACGACTGTATCCCAGGGAGAGACATACGAGTATCTTTCCGATCTTTAGGCAATTTTTTTTAGATCCTTTTGAAGATGTCTAAGGGGGAGTCAGAGGTATGTCCAAATACATAGGTACATATTTGTAAAAATTATTCATAGTTACACTGCAAAAGTCCACGGCTGCAGCTTGCTTGAATTTTAACTCAAAAGACATGTGAAGATAAGTTTCACTAAGTTTTTAATAACTGAGTAAGCTTAAACTAAGCCCGCATTAAAGTTTATACATGCTGTCTCCTTCGTTTCACTTGCTCTTTCTTAGTTACTTAATCCGTGCGGCATCACTGAAATCCAGCGCTGTAGTTGCTGTTTCAGCTTTTACAGCGAATGCTGAGTGGTGACCGATTTGCTTCACTCATAAAATATTTCCTACATAAAATATTTTAATTGTACCTGTACTTGTAATGTGTGTGAGTGATGTAAATAAATGTTTTTCTATTCTATTCTAATCCTACTAATATTCTAGGGAACCCATTTCGTCTCCGAAAATCGATTGTCCGTAAATCACAATCAATAACAAGTGTCTCCGAAACATAGGAATCCATAATATTATGGTCCCATAACTATAGTTTGTAATAAGGTATTGTTCATCCTTATGCTCCTAATCCATAAATTTATGTTACCTAATATTATAATCCCTAATTTTAATCGTTATAAACACATGTATCATAATAATAAAGAATCATAATACTTCCACTTCCGAATAATAATGTTTTCGAACGTTTATAAATTATGTAAAACAGAAACAACTTCGGTTGTATTCACCCAGATCGAAATCAGTTGGTTAGGTTAGGTTTGAACAGTGACCACTAACGTGCGAGGCGAGCGAGCGTAGCGAGCGTGCGCGGTAGGGGCCGCCGAAGCGCCAATAAAATGTGGAATATAAGTAATCAGCCACCCAGATCAAAATCAGTTGGTTAGGTTAGGTTTGAACAGTGACCACTAACGCGCGAGGCGAGCGAGCGTAGCGAGCGTGCCGCGGTAGCGGCCGCCGAAGCGCCAATTAAATGTGGAATAAAAGTAATCAGCCACCCAGATCGAAATCAGTTGGTTAGGTTAGGTTTGAACAGTGACCACTAACGCGCGAGGCGAGCGAGCGTAGCGAGCGTGCCGCGGTAGCGGCCGCCGAAGCGCCAATAAAATTTGGAATAAAAGTAATCAGCCACCCAAATCGAAATCAGTTACATTCCCTATGCTGCCTTGTGCTTGAGACACAATGCTCTTATGTTAAAATTATTCGCATAAACTATTATGAAAATAAAGTTATGAGTTAGTTACATTATGGATTATATTATTTATTGAGAATGATTTTATGTATTTTAAACATTAGGGATGTTCATATTAGCCGTAACTATATTAGGGATCCTTATATTATAGATCCTGATTATACGGGCAATCGATGATTATGAAAACCCAATTTATAGATTTTTATTTTAGGGGTATAAAATTTCGGAGACAAAATAGAGACCCAATATTCTTTCTACTATCATACTAATCATACTTTTCTACTAATATTATAGCGGTGAAAATTTGTGTGTGTACGTGTGTAAGTAAGTGTGTTTGTTACTCTTTCACGCTCAAATCCCGGTATTCCCACGGGAACGGGAACTACCGCGGGCAACACCGCGGAGCGCAGCTAGTTTTATAATATTTCCCGGTTAGGGAAAGAGGCTTATGCCCAGCAGTGGTCACTTAAACCTGACAATGATGATGATTTTTCTCGACGTTTCGAAAGCGTTGCACCTCTCCTGCAGGCCTAGCATGTGCAACACGAGAAACCATCTCGTCGTCGACAAAATATTATCTCCTGCTCTAACATAGTAAGTTAGAGCAGGAGACATTATCGAGATATTGCATTTGTCGTCTCGACGCGTTGCACATGATAGGCCTACAGGTCCCGAGCAGACTGATGTCAAAAGATCAAAAATCTATGAGAAGTTAGGACTGGAATTGAGTAAAAAAACGGGAGTAAACAACAAAGGACCTATTATACCCTCTTCCTCCCAACTTGTCACTCAACTTATCTATAGGCTTTCAGCAAGATTGTTCCACGGTTTCAACATTTTGTACATACCTGAAACAAATACAATTTATTATAAAGAGGTAAGTTTGTAAGTTTGGATGTGCTGCAGCAAGGAGGTAATATCCAAAATCAATTGAGGTACAATCTATAGAGCTACAATCAGACAAATAAAATGTCCGAGCCAAAACTCGGCGCACATTCCGAATTTTTCCTATTGAGGTACGGAACCCTCATTATGTACAATAAGCAGAAAATACAAATTTCACCCTGACTTGATCTAATTAGCCCTAAATTAACAATTTACTAACGGCGCGGCGCCGGCGCCTCGCTCGGCTAATTAAAACGAGGTTATGAACTTTCTTAGCAATCTTATCAACACAGACTGCCAAATAAGATGCAAATCTTTTTTCAATATTAAAGATAAACTATAAAGATACTAAACTATAAGATAAAGATACTAGAGGTGGCGGGACGAGCTCGACCAATTTACAACCGACTGAGACGATAACACAAGATCACGACGTTTGGAAAGAGTGGGGGGAGGCCTTTGCCCAGCAGTGGGACACGAACGGCTGATATAAATAAATAAATAAAAGATAAATATAAATTTGTATATCCACGGCTTCCCTAGCATGGTATTTACCCGTACATAAAGTAGCATTGTGTAATTTCTGGTCATAAAATATGTACATGCCAAGTTTCAGCAAAATCTGTTGTTTGCGTGTAAGAGTAACAAACATCCATTCATACATCCATATTACAAACTTTCACGTTTATAATATTAGTGGGATGTATGTACGTACATATATTTATGTACATACATCCCTGATATCCCATATGCCCGATTCCTATATTCAACGTACGGATGACCGTCGATCTATCTCTATAGAAACGTTGTTTATACAGCTCAAAATGTATTTTTTTGACAGATAACAACGTTGCTATGACGATCGATCTACAGTCTTCCGTACGTTGGATATAGGAACCAAGCATTAGACTTCATATCGGGGATATTATATATGTATCATAGTATATAATTTGTATTTGTGTACTTTTATCTCATTACTTGAATTACAATATAACATGATAGTGGCTAAATGCACAAGCCGTGCAAAGCCAAAAAAAAAAAGGACTTCATATCGATATGGATCAACAAGTTAAATCAGAAAGATATGGAACTCAAGATATCCTCAAGGCTCAATCGTAAAACCGACGATGAAACCGAAGTTTGCGCTTTGGAATGAGTTCGGGACAGTTTTACTGACAATTTGATCCAGCTTTGTTCCTTATTGATAACGGGAAAGTTTAAAATGGTCTACAGATTATGTTACTTCTCTCGTTCTTCATCATAATACCATAAAAATGAGTGTATTGTTAAATTATTTAAATTTTAATGATCTTTTTGTTGCTAGTTTTAGGGTAAATTAATGTTATTGCATGCAACACTTACCTATTCACATAGTTGAATTACAATTAGAACAAAACAAATTGTACTAAGATGAAAATTAATTGAATTATATGTTTTGTGAACAAAAATTATTTACAGAAACAAAAAATATCTACACTTCTTAACCTAAACAACTAAATAAATAAAAGGAACTCTGTATTTTATCTAAAATATATTAATATATTAATAATTATTAATTACTAATATTATATAGAGCAATCCAACGAGGTAACGTTGCCAGCCTTTTGGGCACTCTACCTGCGGTCGGTGACCTGAACTCTGTTTTGTGAATAAATAAACTTAATAAATAATAAAAAAGAGCTGATGATCCTCAAACGGCTGAGCCCTACGCCTTGCCCAGCAGTGGTTGAGGCACAAATGGCTCAAAATAATCATAATCGATATTTCCAAGGCAGAATGATCAACCAAATACGCGAAAGGGCAGAAATGGCACTGGCCTCTTCGCGCTTAATCCCACTTCCACACAACGTATCAGCTTATGGTCGTAAGACCGATTGCAGATAAAAGAAAGGGGAAAAAAAAAAAAAAAAAAAAAAAAATACGCTAATTTCGAAGATGACAACACCACTCTTTTTCGCCAGGGGAAAAAAAACAATCCGAATGAAACTATCCCATCAACTGATATTTTCCAATTCACTTTGATTTCCGAACAAAGGCATTAAGTTGACCAAATAAAAGGCCCAATGTCAGCGAGCCAGAGCTGACCGGAATCAAACTCGCGCTTAAAGCCTATCCCGGCTCGTTTGGGAGGTCTTGAGAAGTATCAGGGGGATTACCCACTCTTATCCGTTAGGGTTGTCAACTTCAGTTTTAAGATATTTCTTTTGTGGGCAATTCTAAAAAAACAATTGAATTCCAATAAACTAAACTACTACATATTTACATAACTGTACAAAATACTATTAGGCTGTGTCCACAGCAAACTGTTAGCGGCCGACTGAGTTTGCGACGTATCGGTTTAGCGCTCTGCCTTATGTTTTTTTTTGTTTGCGCTCACTTGACGCAGTTCGCAGCGTGGGCGTTTGTCCACCGGCGCCGTCACAAACGTCGTCAACGAGAAAAAGGTGACGGTGCCGTAGTACTGATACATAGATTAACTATAGCCGCGTGTCTACCGCAAGGCCGTCACGTCATCTTAAACTCGACCAGGGCGTCTACTCTGCAAAACGAAAAACGAAGTTTCGTGACAATTTTCGGGTTCTAATTATGTTGGTGAACTATTACGAATTCAGTATCCACCAACATAAGCTGACCCCGAAAATTGTCACGAAACTTCGTTTTCGTTGTTCCAGAGTAAGGGCCCAGAAATAATCTCGTTCTCGTTGACGTCCCGGTGACGGCGGCGGTGGACAAACGGCCGAGCAGCGGCGATATGGTTGTTATGGCGAAAATTGATCTGAGTTTGCAGCTTACTCAAATTCCAGTTTGCCACAAAGCGGCTCACTCAGTCGGTCAGCCGCTCACAGTTTGCCTACTGTGGAAACAGCTTAAGAACCAGTTGAGCCACCTAAGGATCGTTAGAAACGATCTATAATACATCTGCAACCCATAGATGAGTAGATGGAAACAATGAAAACGAATATCGTAAGATTTACAATTCTTTAATCGGCAATTAAAGCTATTTAGCTTATGTTGGTTGAAACGGAACTCAAATATACACACTAAATTACATTAAATTACCGAAATATTGGTACACAACACACATACCTATGTGGCAACCCTGATCCAGGGATGTAGCTAGATTCGTTTTAATTTTCATGAGATTCAGGTGAGATTTGGGAATTTATTACTTTTGTTTCGATTTATTTCGCGCTCCAAATACCCTTTACTATTGATAGTGACTTCAGAAATGGTAAGCACGACATAGCCTGAATAAAATATTGAAAACGAATAGCAATTTTATGTCTACAGCTGTTCAAACATTGCTTACAATCGATTTGAATTGTTTATTTTGATAATCTATTTTGTAAAGCCGAGCTGATGTTTTCCTACAAAAATCTACCATGCTTATAGAACACTAACGCATCGGGTAAGCGCAATAAAACGTGATCAGGCCGAACTTAGGCCCTCCGGGCGGTCGCGCATAATGTACAATCAGTAAGTAAATAAAAAACGTTTTAAAAATAGAAGGTTATTTTAATTGTTTTTTTTAGAAGTTTAGGAAAGTAAGGAACATCGTAAGGACACGGCTAAGGCTCGTATTCACAGTATGCACTCCCTCAAGTATCGACTTTTTGATAGTTTTCTCTGGAAACTGAGTTATGAATCACCCCTAATACACGATTTACGCGTAGACTGAATACGAGCCTCAGTCAGCTCACTTTTACAATCTTTAAGTAAAAGTAAGTTCGTATGAACAAGTGGGAAACTCTGGTGACGGAATTTTTAGGCCGTTTTTTTAAATCTATGTATAATTATAAGCCTCTTAGAAAACAACGCCACGAATGCCTAAAACATCTCTTATCTATCTATATTTAAGGACCATGTTATTTATCCGAACGTGACACAATTTCCAATAAAGGAAAACATCGCGACAACCCTAGCAGTCACGGTTGACCTGACCATGCGAGGGTGTTTACGCTCAAAAGGTCTGCGTCCGAGCCGAGGTAGAATTGAAATAATTTGTTCGCTTAACTTAGCAAAACGTCCACTATTTTTGACGACTTCGTACCTAATCGGTAAACTTCGCAATCAGTCAACTTCTTGATCGGTCAACTTAGCAAAAAACTGCATTTAGTTCCATTCAGTAGTTTTTGCGTGATGCTGGAACAAACATTTATACCGACAGACAGACAAACGTTTTAAAAACCCATTTTTTGGCTTTATTGCTCTACTAAAGACCCCCATATTCGTTTTTCATTAATGTCTCAAATGTACAGACATCGACGTGTTACAGTTTTATTATATGTAGAGATTAACACAAGACATAAAAAAAAAATAGTATAGAGAGAGAAAGAGAGAGAGAAAGAGAGAGAGACAGTCGGTCACGCTTTTGTTTGGCATCTACGACGAAGCAGCTACACCGAGCTTTGCTATAGCTGACACACGTATGTGAGACACATAGCTTGGAAGAGAGAGAGAGAGAGAGAGAGATAGACAGAGAGAGAGAGAATCGGTCACGCTTTTGTTTGGCATCTACGACGAAGCAGTTACACCGAGCTTTGCTATAGCCGACACGCATCACAGATAATATAATACTACACTAGTACACGTATCTAACTCATCCCGGATCCGTCCACCCTAAACAACCTAAGGGTTTATCAAACAAGGATTAGTCTTTGTTAGTTGTATTACTCAAGTTAAATTGGAAAGGCTGATACTGTGTTTGACAATCCAAATTTACTGTGATGGAGGTCTGGGTAACCAATTAGATGTTAGGAATTATGTTTAAACAGTGTATTGGAGTCTAAAGTCATTATTACTGTTCGTTACTCGTTTTAGAAATAACCTATTTTGTAAAAACTTTTATACTATAGACTTAATGTTGTTGGTGTTTTTGTTGTTTTTAGCCTGTAGTGTCCCACTGCTGGGCAACGGACTCCCCTCGAGTTTTCCAGTCGTTTCGGTCCAACGCCATTTTCTGCCACTGATCATCGCTAAAGATGTCCAGCTCGTCGCGCCATCGCTTGCGTGGTCTACCGCGCCGTCTCACCGTCTCAGGGCTCCAGTCAGTGGTCATTTTGGCCCACAGTTCATCCGGCATGCGGCAGACGTGCCCTGCCCAGTACCACTTAAGCTTTGCGGCTTTTTGAGCCACGTCGGCGACTTAATAATTGTGGCAAAAATAAAACATTTAAACATCGACTTCACTTTCGTAAGAGAAATTGTCTGCTCTCTCGAAGTGCATTTTTGTTCAAACTCCAAAAATCCTTGTCAGATTCAATTTTTTTTTGCTACGGGACCAATTATAAAAAACAACACAAATTATATTGAAAGGATACTGAAAAATAGTCATTTTTTTTATCCTTCTACATTCCACACGGCGTCATCTAGCCCCAAGTTAAGCAATTTAATGCTTGTGTTTGGTAATTAGATGACTGATAAACTACATATATACATTTTTTTGTAAATACATATATACATACATATTATACATAGAAAACACCCAGACTCGAAAGAAATATTTGCAGATCATGCAAACATTTGTCCCGCAATGTTCGCGGGGATCGAATTTGAATAAAATGTTCATCTAAATATTTTATTTAAGACATCCATCGGATTCCACATTTTCACACAACTACTTCAAACATCCTAAAACAAACCCAACCATTTATTAACGGCCGCAAAGGCGGAACGGATCAGCAAAACTTGCGAAACTTCATCAAAGAGATGTTTTTGTCACTAATGTACAAAGAAAACGAAACAACAAGAATTCTAGGAAACTTTGGCTCATTCTAAGAAGAAAAATAATTAAGGTCATGTCTACATTTATAGGATTGCAAAAACATAATATGCAACGCACATTGATAATGTTAAAACGTTGACATAAACATTCCTCACTATGTATTTTTACTTTTTATATAATCTACGATCTGAAAAAAACTTTTGCATAGAAAAAAAAAATGAAATATGATCACGACTGTATCCCAGGGAGTATATTTTCCTTCACCGTTAAAAGCTCGTGTTAAAGCGCATATAAATTTTTCGATGCGAAAAGTTCATTGATGCACGGCCGGATTCAAACCCACGACCTTCGGATCGAAATTCGTAGTAGTAATCCACTTGACCAACACGGCTTTTTATTTTTTTGCATAGAAATTCTAAATAATAAAATAATAATTCAAGGAATAACCTTAAACAAAACATTTATTCCAGTTAAAGTTTTTAAACATCTTGTATAAGTTAATGTGTTACCAAATAAACACAGAAATGGAACGGCAGAGACAATTCCCAGCAATAAATCAACGCAGACAAACTCCGCTGACAACGCGTGACTGATGTACGAGAAGCATACACTATTTGATTGGTGGCTTTCAAAATAGTACAGTCAACTCGAAAAGTCAGTGATGTGTACTGCTATGTAGTTTAATTTAGACAAGAAACTTATCAAATCAAATTATAAATTTTTGCTATACTAAAAAAAATGTTTTTTTTTAATTGCTACCCTTGCCTCAAAATTTGGACCTTTGTACTAACCCTAGCTTACTCGCCCGTGGCTTCGCTCACGTGGTACCTACTTTGATAAAATATAGTCAATGTTCATTCGGAAAGTCCATGCTTCACATCGGTGAAAGAATTTTTGAAATCGTATGAGTAGTTTCGGAGATTACCCCAAACATACAAACCAACTTTACCTCTTTATAATATTTATACTAACATAGTTTTCAGTAACTATAGAATAAGTACTCAACTAATATACATAGTCTTTAAAAAATGTATTTATAGGCTTAGGTATTACCTAACCTTATAAAGCTATCAAGGCAATTGGCGATTGATTTAAGATTTTCATTAAGAATTTGTGCTAGATATTTTCAATGTACATAATAGGCAATGTTTGTTTTGTGATTTGCAAAGATCGAACGAGATGAAACGCAATCTATTTCACAATCACTAATCACACTATCACACTTCACACTAATATTATAAAGGTGAAAGTTTGTGTGTGAGTATTCAAGTGTGTTTCTTCAGAGTTATGCAAAAATGCACCTCAAAATTGCAGAAAATGTTTCTCTTCTTCCGAAATTTAAGTCGGTTAAAAAAACATTTTGATTTTGCCACTTATTAGTTTATGTAAAACAGCGAGTAAGGTTCGTTTGTACCTATGTGAACTGGGTTTGTATTTTCCTCTGACTACCCCCAAAACACTTCAACAGATCTTGAATTACCTCACATTCTATGTCGTTATTTTCTCATTCCTTCAGTTACTTAAACTAATTTTGAAAGAAGCCATAAACTTTACCATTGGGTTATATATAAAGACATGTATGTTGGCCAGTGTAGGCATCAATGTACTCGTAAATCTAAAGAACCTGTCGAGGCAAACAGATACATACGATAAAAAGGATAAAGTTCAATTTACTAGAACATCAGTAAACATCAAAAGGCCAAGGGCGAACAGTACCTAATCGTAACTGTTTGATCAATACTCTTTGAACAATTGAATTTAGGAATTAATTGAAAGTTCTAGCGAATCAAGGTTTTCCTTTCGAATTCAATTAAATTCTTTTATAGTTAATAATTTAAAAGCACTATACTTGTCAATCGTTCAAAAATCGTTCTTTTAAAGTCGTTAAGCCATGACGGAGGCCTTATAGGCGGCCTAAAAACTCCGTCACCAGAGTTGGCCAATTGCTCATACGAACGAACGAACGAACGAACGATCATCATAAACTTATTTTCTAAATACCGTTTCATGAATAAGGCTGTCCGATGTTTACCTAACCTACCGCAAGAAATGCGACAGACCTATTTATAATCGTCCCTAATTCACGTGACGCGAATATAAAATTAGACTAATGTATGCCAGCTATGATGCATTCATATTTGTCTGCGAATATTCTACTAAGTCATATAGCATACGGTCTACATACAAGTATTAACGCGTTCTATGCCCACAAAGCACATGGTTAGGCAGAGAAGTGTGACATTTTGCATATATTCCATGTAATTATAAACGCGAAAATAATATGGATGGATGTTTGTTACTCTTCCACTCGAAAACTACTGTACGGAATTGTCTGAAACTTGGAATATAGATAGTTTAAGATATGGAATAACATATAGGCTACGTTTTATCTAGGTAGTTACCTCTTGGTGTCTACCTAGTACGTGGTTCTCTTCCGTGAGCGAAGCCGCGGCCGAGTAAGCATTGCTTTATAATGTGTTCTGATCGCGAAGGTTTGAAAAATACAAACATTTTACAAATAAAATACAAACATAACATTTTGTAGACTTGTTACTCAACACGAATCAAACGACACTTTGTACTTTAAAATCTATCAAACCGAATTCCACAGAACGTACCAAAGAAAATTAAAAACACGAAAACCATATTATTCTACCGATTTATCTTATTTATTTTCTAAAAATATGTATGTCTTAAAAATGTTATGTTATGAGCCTGTAATGTCCCACTGCAGGGCAAAGGCCTCCCTTCCTTCTCTCCAGTCATACCAATCCTTTAGATTTCTTAAAAATACTTTATAAAATTAAATTAAGTCCCATTCGTACGTCCGATCACATAGGTACTTAAATCGAAATACTGCAATACACTGCAGGAGCTTTAAAAATTCATCCAATCGTCTTAGCTTAGGGGTGGGCCATGGTGCATGAGCGGAACAGCAGCGGACGCGTTTAGTTTATTGCTTTGTTAAATGTGACTTGCGAGTGTATTTTATTACAAACGGCGACATGCTTTACTCTAACGTTCAGAACTTCGAAGTACATTTTTTCTCAATAGCCTATTATGTCCCACTGCTGGGCTAAGGTCTCCCATTTCTCCCTTTACGTATCTCGGTCCGTTCCCATTTCTAACCATGAAGAGTCAAATGCATCCAGGTCATTGAAAGTAAATAAGAAAATTTGTAGGAATTGATATGAAGTACTTATTTATTTTATTGTGTAACAAAAAGAAAAAAAATAAGAGCCACTTCTTGTAAAAATTCATATCAAAGAGCATGTGTATTTATTTTCTTTTTTATTGTGTAACAAAAAGAAAATAAATAAGAGCCACTTCTTAAAGAGCAAACCTCGTGTGAACATCCAGTATTTGTAATAATAGTACTCCTAATCACCTGACGTCAAGCTACAGCTTACAAAAGAAATGGTAAGGCCTTTGTGAAACACGCTTCCGCCTCCGCTAAGCTTCTCACTTTGCCCAAACCTTTTAACTTCAAAGATAATGAACAAAATGACTTCTAGAAACCAATAGAACGAAACTAAAAAAATACCATGACACAGACATTCTTCATTTCTGGAAATGAAATTATATTAAATTAAATAGTTTATTTCATTGAGATGTATTATAGAGCCACAATCAGACAAATAAAATGTAAACGCCAAAACTCTGCGCACACTAAGAAGTGCGCAGAGTTTTTCTTTTTTGCGTACAAGCGACATTGAACAATTAAACAAACGTCATAACGTCTACATTCGAATGTCAAATGTCATTGTAGAACATTGAATTTGCACGCACATTTTTTGAGTGTTGTCAGCTATTAGATTGTGACTCTTTAATACATCTCAATGGTTTATTTGCATGAAATAATGGTAGAGTTCACATATTTCACCATGAATATTGGTATGCAAATTTTGTAATTTATTGGGAAAGTTTATGTTACTTCCTTTACGTTAGATGTTTGATAAGTAAGTTAAGTTCGTATGAGTTAGTAGCTAACTCTGATGATAGAGTTTTTCGGCCTCCTCAAGGCCTCCATCATGGCTTAACGACTTTGAAAGTCAGGAGGACCGAAAATTTAACTTGCCCTCCGAAGCACGAAAGCGCTCAGGGGGGTTAACGCCAGTTTACCGTAGTATTAAATACTTAAGAGCGGTCAACCCGGCTCACTTTTCATACAAACGCTCGTACGTGATTATGCCGTTGTAACAGATCTTTCTTTTAAACTTTTGGACTAATAGGTATCTTGTGCACTATATCTAGGTTTCTATCGAAACTAAAAATCAAAATTTTGAGAAACAAATTCAGTAAAAGCTTCCAAAAACCTGCTTTTAGCATAAATTTTACCTGAACTTTGGCCGTTCATAATGTACTCATAAATTGTAAACGTAAAGAAAATATTGTCATAGAAACCTTGCAAATCTTATGGAGATTCTAAATGACTAATATTTATTTTACAAACTTGTAAGGCTTACTGAAAAAAACGTATTTCCTGGAACACTTTTTATGAAATTTCCGCACACTATTTTTCGAGTGAGCGAGTGAGCGGCGAAATTACCTACGGAATGCCGAGCGCTGAGGCGCTATCTCTCTTTTTTCGCTTTGCTTCTTTTTCTACCATTGCGCTGGATGAAACAACAAGCTTTTTAGCTATGCCCGCGTCGATGATAGACGCACCGGGAAGGGCCACCTTAATACTTGATACCGAATCAAGTATCACAAATGTATGAAAATCCAGTGCAGCGCCTCCCCCGGTAACTTGCATGAACTAAAAATTCACATAATAATATAGAAAAGTCCTACCAGAACAACAAAAGACTCCAACAACACAAAAATGAACTAGCTGTGACACTTCTAGAGTTCTCAGAGTCTACTTATAGACTGAAAAGAAAGTGAATTGCGTCAATATAATTTTGACAAACAAAGAGATGACACATCATAGGATGCGAAGAATCTCGAACTGCTACATAGACAGACATACAAATCTGATTAAAGCTTCAAGGGCTGATTGCAGATCATTTAAAGAGAAAAAAAAAATAAAAAAAAATAAAACAATAATATTAACACGTGAGCGAGCATAGATTACTATACTACACGAAAACCGTCGGTTACCCTACATCTGATAATACCACTTGCGGTTCGTTCGTTCGTATGAGCAAGTGGCCAACTCTGGTGACGGAGTTTTTAGGCCGCCTTAAGGCCTCCGTCATGGCTTAACGACTTTAAAAGCCGAGACCGACAATTTAACGTGCCCTCCGAAGCACGGAAGCGCTCTGATATAAATGCCACTTGCGGTATCCAATTCAAATTGTGACCGATCAGAACGTTGCTTTTCTTCTTCATAAAAAAATTAAGTTCGTATGAGCTAGTGGCCAACTCTGGTGACAGAGTTCTCCATGAAACCGCCAGAAAAAGTGACAGGTGACAAGTGACAAAGTGTTTCAACAGGAAATAGCTTCAGGACCAATGACACAAGTCAAGGCTACCAAAGGTTTATTATCCATTTATAATCGCGTGACTACTGCCGAAACGTAATGAATTACTGTCCTACTATTGGTAACAAAATGTCCGCCCTTCGTTTGTGATGTGAGAACGATAAGTTATCGAAACACAAATCATTGAACATGGTCTATTATAACATAATATACCTATGTATATTTACAAAAAAATATATTTATGTAGAACTAACTGCGCCCCGCGGTGTTACACACGGTGAATAGTTCCCGTTCCCGTGGAAATACCGGGATCAAAAGTAGCCGAACGAAAGAAAGAAAGAAAGAAAAATCATTTATTCTTGTAGGACCTCAAGGATCACTTAAGTTTCGTTTTACATGCTAGGTGATTCTAATGCCTGTTCCAACGCGACTCCCTACATTACTGCCTATTTATGAATCCAGGGTATAAGCAATCCTGGTACCAAATTTCATTCAAATCCGTCCAGCCGTTTGAGCGTGAAAGAGTAACAAACACATTACATACTTACAAACAAACAAATACGTACACGAGTTTTCATAAGATCTATTTCGTATTATCTTCCAATAAACTTTACTTGCAATGTCACAAAAGACAGCGCCATCTATCGAACAATACCGAACGATGTTTTATTCAAAACTGAAAAGCCGTCACGTAGTGGCCACGCGACTTATAGCCCGACCCAAATGGGGACACGACTCAACAAAGGGCGGGAAAATAGCGTGACGAGGTATCGTGACGGTATTGTATAACTAATGGGGACTTCCCTCGACAAACTGTTCCGTAATGCCTATTGGTTATTTAACCTGAAAGATGAATTAGCTTTATATCGTTTAATTGTCGGTCCCGGCTTTTAAAGTCGTTAAGCCATGACGTAGGCCTTTAGGCGGCTTAAAAACTCCGTCACCAGAGTTGGCCACTTGCTCATCACTTACTTTTAGAAATATCTTTATGAAGTGTAATTACAAGTTATTCAGTGATAGCGCTTGTAGCGACGTTCTTGATAGATCGTTTAAGTTAAGCAACGTTCTGAGCGGTCACAACTTGTATGGGTGACCGCAAGTGACAATAACATCTGAGCACTTCCGTGCTTTGGAAGGCACGTTAAATTGTCGGTCCCTGCTTTTAAAGTTGCTTAGCCATGATGGAGGCTGTTAGGCGGCCTAAAAACTTCGTCACCAGAGATGGCCCCTTGCTCATACAAACTTACTTTACTAACGGGGATATTTTTCATCCACGAAAAAGGTTAGAAGATTTACAATAATGATGTGTTGGTTGGTTATTGCAGAAGTATCTTGTATGATAATAATAGCCCTTGGACTTCCGACAAACATTAAAAAGATTCCAGTTAGCAAAAATATACTATCAAAGCGCCAAGTTCAATAAACGTTTGGACATCAAAACAAATGAATATCATCAAAAAATCCCAATGATTTATTGAATCAGATGCGGTCTAACAGAATCTGTGATGCCTTTATTACAATGATAATAGAGACTAGTTTAGAAGCGAAGATATTACTGTTCATAAATCAAATAGATGTTAAAATCACGCGGAATACTCAACGAGACTACAGCGACATAGTGAATTATAGTCAGTAGTATAACTCTAGGTCTCTAGGTATTATGCCCCATACTATTTTATATTGTCCATTATCCATCCGTAGGTTGTCTGGTAGAGATCGCTTTTTAGCGATAATACCGCCGATTGTATGTCATAGGAAAGTTTTTTTGTTGTTTTTTATGTATATTGAGGTATTTGTAAATTATGGTGTGCAATAAAGTATTTTCTATCTTTCTATCTATCTATTTGTTGCTCTTTCACGCGAAAGCTACTGAACGGATTTGGCTGATACTTTGAATACTTATACAGTATTTGACCTGGAATAACACATACTTAGGCTGTTTTTTTAATCAGGTAGGTAACACGAGAGCTAAGCCGCGGGCGAAAGTTTATGTGACATAATTCAGTTCGTTCGTTCGTTCGTATGCGCAAGTACCTACAATTTTAAATCTACTGTCTGTCACCCTTCCTGTTTTTATATTGTAATGTTCGTCTGTGCTCTGTGTTCTCCAAATAAATGTTAGGTATATCTATCTATCTATCTATCAAGTGGCCAACTCTGGTGACGGAGTTTTTAGGCCGCATAAAGGCCAAGAGTCAATCAGTCAGTAACATCGATAATCACGATATACTATTTTATAATCAAGATTTAAATCCAATTGTTTTTGGGATCCTTTAAAAAAGGGATGCATTCTAAAAATCTTCAAGATCTAAAAGGTTAACACTAAAAAGTTGACGACCTCTGTGTGTGTGTGTGTGGGCGAAAGTGGGCGAAAGCCCGCCTGAGACGCGGAGGTTGCGGGTTCGATCCCCGCCGCGGGACAAATGTTTGCATGTTCTGCAGATATTTGTTCCGGGTCTGGTTGTTTTTCTATGTATAATATGTAAGTATTTAAAAAAAAATGTTCTATGCAGTATATCAGTCATCTGGTTATCATAACACAAGCATTAAATTGCTTAGCTTGGGACCAGATGACGCTGTATGAAATGTCCAGGGATATTTATTTATTTTTTTATAAAATAAAAGTCTACATGTATAAAGTTGAGTTACTGTATCCACCACGTGTTAGCTAGAGACGGAACATATGTTTTCATTTGTGTGATGCGCGCCACGGGCTATTACTCAAAATAAATGTCAACTAAAATCGGGTATATGCATGTCCAAAGAAAACATTGGACTGAATCACAAGTATTGAGCTCAACTGGACAACTTATTTCAGGAACCTCAGTCACACTAAATTTACTAAGACCAGGGTGTGTAGACAAGTGACAAATGTTTCGTATCTAATATCGCTACCCCTTTGATTCGACATTTCCGATCGCTCGAGTTTTCGTCATCGAATGTCAATTCCTATACATTTTTTTTAGTTTCTAATCGAAAGCGATTGTCGAAATGTTACATGGCTAGGGCAGCAGGTAGCAAACTTGGACATTTTACACGGCGTCATCCAGTCCCAAGCTAAGCGACTTAATGATTGTGTTATGGTAACCAGATGACTTAGATACATTTTTTTTACAATACATACATATTAAGCTATTGCATAGCTTCTATCGCGGGCATTGAGCGCGGAGACCGAATCCAGAAATTCTGTAACGAAAGGAACCTAACATCCCCCATGCAATAGCTTTACCGCGGCAGTCTACGAGTGCCACACGTCTTTTTTCATATAGAAAAACATTCCAGACCCGGAACGAATATCTGTAGAACATAAAACAATTTATCCCGCGGCGGGGATCGAACCACCGCGTCCCAGGCGGGCCTTCGCCCACTGCGCCACAGAGGTCGTCAGTTAGCCCTAGCTAATACGAACAAGCCTAGTTATTGATATAACTGGAAGAGCGAGGTACACTAACACAGGTATTTTTATACTTAAAAGGGCATCTCAAACCCACGGAATATAAAATTTTAGATAATGAAATAAACATTGTATTGTATTGAGCTCAAACGGTTTCTCATTATCGAAATCGAATCGATAGATTATCGAGGCTAACAGCCGGTTCCTCGAACGCAGATCATCTCCAAAATTAACTAATCAACGGTCAAATCACGTGACAAGTGTCAAATTAGACACAAATTCGACACTGTCACGTGATATGACCGTTGTAGTTATTTTGGAAATGATCTGCGTTCGAGAAACCGGGTGTAAGCCCTCATTCGCACGAGAGCTTTTTTAACGTCCGTTAAAAAAGCGTTCAAATAGATAGAACAAATGTATTCCCAAGTATATGTTCACACGTCAGCGCTTTTTAAACGCGACGGTTTTTTATCGAGCAGTGTTGTATTTTCTGCGATGAACGTTGGACGTAAAGCCCTCATTCGCACGAGAGCTTTTTTAACGTCATTTGAACGCTTTTTTAACGGACGTTAAAAAAGCTCTCGTGCGAATGAGGGCTAACGTGACCAGAAACAATAAATTACTTATTCAAAATACATTATTATTCGGGAGTGTATTTTGAATATTTAAGATTGTCTATTAGCTACGACCCCGACATATTTCCTATAGTTTGTAATATGATTAACTCGCGAAACAACATATGTTAGCCATTCTATTTTAGAGTTGTTAAGAAAGCACTTTGGATGATATTAACCACATATGCCGCATTAAGAACTCGCTGTGTACATTATGATCAATGGACCATGACGGAGGCCTTTAGGCGGCCTAAAAACTCCGTCACCAGAGTTGGCCACTTGCTTATACGAACGAACGAACGGACCACGGAGTGGTAGGTGATCAAGTGACCAAAGTGCTGTAGACACTGTTTCTGATCTTGTTTTGGCATATTTTTAAGATGTAAAGTCGTGTTGGTGAAATAAGTGGATTTGTACTTCGACTTTCGATCCGAAGGTCGTGGGTTCGAATCCGGCCGTGCATCAATGGACTTTTCGCATCGAAAAATTTATATGCGCTTTAACACGAGCTTTTAACGGTGAAGGAAAACATCGTGAGGAAACCAGTTAGCTCTCTAATAGCGTCGATGGGCTTGCAACCTGTCACGTATGGAAAGTTAACTCCTGCAAGATGTGGGCATGTATCAAATATGTATTTGGACATAACCTCTGACTAACCCCATAGACATCTTCAAAAGGATCTGAAAATAGCCTAAAAAGATCTGAAAGAAGTGTCTACCGCTCACTGGGATACAGTCGTGATCGTATTTTTTATTTTTTTATTTTTCAATGTAGGTACTATTGAGTTTCCTTACAATGTTTTCCTTCAACATTACTTAATGTTTATTCACATAAATCAGCTGAATCAAACCGCCTCTAATCAAACAGCTTTTGTTCTAAGCCTAAGTTTTGGAGTGGCGCCAAGCAAAAACAGAACTTCAAATAGATTCGTTGTTTTGTTTACTTTTAATAAAGTTTATTGACTTGCATAAGACCTAGATTAATTAGACTAGACTAATTCAGGAAGGGACTATGAAAACAAAGTGTGGTCTTTGTTTTCAAAAAATACATCGATGGTTCACTTTGCAAAACAAATTTCTACTAGAATCAAATAGAATTCAATACTTGAATTCAATATTTATAATAATCTACCTGGATAAGAGCCTATAGATGTGTTATTCCATTACATAAACTATATTTCAAGTTTCAGTCATATCCATTCAGTAGTTTTCGCGTGAATGTTTGTTACTCCTTCCGCTCAAAACGGCTGGACGGATTTGGATGAAATTTGGTACCAGGATAGCTTATAAGCTGAATTAACACATAGGCTACTTTTGATCCCGGTATTCCCACCGGAACTATTCACAAAAGCGGGTTCCTAGCTGCGCCCCGCGTGTAATACCGCGGGGCGCAGCTAGTAAATTAAACCCAAAAATACTTATGAAACCGCAACAACACAATACTAAGAAATAATCAAAAAGTATACCAAAAAAATTGCTAAAAACTAAAACTAAAAAACTTTTTTCTTTCATGTTGTGACAAAGCTGTCCCCTTGCCAAGATGAGTCATCAGTAGGTATGTCGCAGTAATTATTTGGGAATTTAGATATGCGTGAAATTTCAACGTTTATTTTTATTTTGATACAATAAAAGAGCTTAATCTCTTCCTTATCAATAGTTACAAAAATTTAGTCGAAATTACAAAAATTAGAGTAAATTCTCAAATATTATAATTTACTAAAAGTTAAGCATTAAAAAAACTAAACTTTTTTGAAAAAACTAAACTTAATAAATTACTTATTTCTAAACAAGTAGGAATAGTATAATAGAAATGCAGGTTGTTCAAACGAAATAGAGCGATGCCAGCGTGACTATAGCAGGTTAAAACCCCGTTTGGCTCATTTTAAGAATGTTTTTACGACTATTTTGTTTTATGTAATTGAAGTTACAATAAAATTAATTGTTAATAACTGCACAAAAAAGTGAACAGGCTCACGACCGTAAACCCACTACATCCGGTCAGATCACGTTTATTAGTTACAAATGATGATAAAATCATAAACAGGCTCACTGTCGTACATCCACTTATATAGGGATTTTATCTATACTAATATTATAAAGAGGAAAGATTTGTATTTTTTAATGTAACGAATAAAATCAAAAACTACTGGACCGTTTTCAATAATTATTTTACCATTAGAAAGCTACATTATCACAGAGTATAGGCTATATTTTATCCCGGGAACTACGCAGGTGAAACCGCAAAGCACTGCTAGTCAAGCATATTGAATGATAAATAAATAAATAAAATAATAAATAAATATCCCTAGACATTCCACACAGCGTCATCTAGTCCCAAGCTAAGCATTTTAATGCTTGTGTTATGGTAACCAGATGACTGATATACTACATAGATACATTTTTTTGTAAATACATACATATTATACATAGAAAACAACCAGACACGAAACAAATATTTGCAGATCATACAAACATTTGTCCCGTAGCGGGGATCGAACCCGCAACCTCTGCGTCTCAGGCGAGCTTCCGCCCACTGTGCCACAGAGGTCGTCAAAAAAATGATAATTATAATCAGAGACCAAGAAAGCACAATCGGAAAAGCGGCACGTGCCAGTGAATCATTCAGTAACGTTGCCAAATGGGCGTGGCTGTGATGTGTCATCGAGTCAGGATTGGACAGCGGTGGGATAGGAACCGATCAGTGGGAGGTTTGTCGGTTCGCGAGTTCGAATCTTGAGACCTAGTAAAAAATTTAACACACTTCAAAAAAGGAGGAGGTTCCATATTCCACTGTATGTATATTTTTTGATTTTTTTGTTCACCGGGACGAACTCGACAAATTTACAGCCGACTAGGAGATCCTAACTCAAGATCGTGACATCTGCAAGGAATGGGCGGAGGCCTTTGCCCAGCAGTGGGACACAAACGGCTAAAAATAATAATAATTGTGTTCGCCTATTATTCCGTTAATAGCGGACCGATTTTTTTTTTTTTTCGTCAACCTTTATCGTCCCACTGCTGGGCAAAGGTCTCCCCCAAACTCTTCCAACCATCTCTGTCCTTCGAGATTTCCCACCAACCTCTCTCGAAGGTGTCGATTCGTCGATCGTCTAGCTATATCGATTAATTATCCTATTAAATTTTAATAATGTTATTTAAAAATACGACCCCTAATACAAAACAGATACTTACCAATTCAAATGTAAATTCTTTGACACTCGATATCGTATATTATAATTATTTCGTTGAAAAACGATTGCACACATTAATTCCAAAAACAAGAAATACCTGTTGCTACTAAATGGAGTACCTAACTACTTATAAGGTCGGTGAACTTTTGCACAGTGAAGAAACAAGATTTAAGAGGGCTTACAAGGTAAAATAGGTCTTATAATGAGTTGTTTTCATTTTTCTATACTTATCTATACTAATATTTTTATTGATTTGTTTTGACATTGTTTTCTTTTTTACTGTGGAATTTTTGACGAATCTAAGTGCATGTACATGTCGAAAGAGAAATAAAGATTATGATTATGATTATGAGGTAATGTTGGTTTGTTTGTATGTTTGGGGTAATCTCCGAAACTACTCATCCGATTTCAAAAATTCTTTCACCAATTTGTAGTTTAGACTTTCCGAATGAACATAGGCTATATTTTATCAAGGTAGGTACCGCGTGAGCGAAGCCACGGGCCAGTAAGCAAGTATTATATATAAGCTAGTATTATATAGAGGTAAAGTTGGTTTATTTGTATGTTTGGAGTAATCATTCATCATCCGATTTTAAAAATTCTTTCACCGATGTGTAGATGTGTAGCTTTCCGAATGAACATAGGCTATATTTTATCAAGGTAGGTACCACGAGCGAAGCCGCGTGCGAGTCAGCAAGTCTTTAACAAAAGTGTTATAAACTGTAGAACATAATCTTTTCGATTCTGACGGGTTTCTACAAAAAGTGCTTAACCGATAAATAAATAAATATCCTTGGTCATTTTACACGGCGTCATCTAGTCCCAAGCTAAGCAACTTAATGCTTGTGTTATGGTAACCTGATGACTGATATACTACTTAGAGAATTTTTTTTTGTAAATACAATATTATAGATAGAAAAACACCCAGACCAGGAAAAAGTATATCTTCAGATCTTACAAACATTTGTCCCGCAGCGGGGATCGAACCCGCAACCTCCGCGTCTCAGGCGGGCATTCACCTACTGCGCCAGAGGTCGAGTGTACGAGTACCTATGTCGTGAGTAAGGTCGAGGTTAATTATACGGTAAAAGTTAGTTAGTGTGCCGTATTAGTGAAGTGAAGATCTAATGAATTTGTTAGAAAGACAATGACAATTGTTTTTTATTCGTTTTCTATCTAAGAGTAATTAAGAGGACATTCAACTTTGACTCGAAAAAATGATCTCATTTTTAGTACAATTTGAATATTAAGAAAGGCTAAAGAATAGTTAGGCTATTGCATAGCTTCTATCGCGGGCCTTGAGCGTGGAGACCGAATTCAGATATTCCGTAACGAAAATAACCTAACACCCCCCATGCAATAGCTTTACCGCGGCAGTCTCCGAGTGCCACACGTCTTTTTTTTGTATATTTTATTAGTGTTAAACCACACTTAGGTATTATACTATATAACAGCTTTTTATTATAAATGTAAAATCACTGAACCGATTTGGATGAAATATAGTACAGAGATAGACTAGACCTTTGGAAAGGACATAGGCTACAGTTTGCTCGGGTCTCTCGCGTGGGAAGCCGCGGGGAGTAGCTAGTATTATTATTTAGGTTGCCTCATCGATCTAATCAAGAACGCCATAGCTACGCCACGAACTTTGTTTATAAAAAAACTCCAATATTCCCAAGATTAAATTATAGTTGGTTTTGCAAATATAACTTAAATAAGTTATTGTATTTACAAAGGTTCGTTGCAAAAGCTAATATTCACCGCGAGATGCTAAGAACTAAATTACATCAGGACTCAAGAGTTGATTAAAATTTGAATTATGCAAGAAACAAAATGAACCCTTTGACTTTGATGTGTACACCATTTAAACACAAATCATTTCTGGCATGGGTCTGTGCAGTTCAGTAAAGTCCCACATCTCTACTGACTCTGACTTCTCTTTGACTTGACTTCTCTACCGACTTGAATTATAAATGACATGATAGTGGCTTAATGCGTGGCACAAGCCGTGCGAAGTTATTTTATAAGGAAAACAAACAGTCATTAGTTACTATTCACTTAACTTAAAATATAACTACAGACCATTATGTTCACTATTTATATGTTAGAAGAAGTTGTTATTCGGCCAGCTAAGTACAGTGAGAGTGACTCGAGATCCGTGATGGCAGAGGTGTAAATACCTCGACTTTTTCAGAAGATCGTGGATTCTAATGCGTGCATCAATGGATTACTCGTTTCGAGAAATTTCTATGCTCTTAACACGAGGAAGAAACCCGCGGCTTAGTCAGCCTCACAAGTATTGACTTTGCTGTCTGTCTTGTCTTTCCTGTGGATATGGCTGATGGCTAAGCTGAGAGGATATTTTTTTATTATAGGTAACTTTTTAGAGGGGTTATTATGCTCCTCCTCCCAGCTGTCATCGTTTCAGCGGAGAATGACATTCCTAGCAATAGTCGGTTGATGATAAATCACATGTTTATGAGTCGTTAAATATTTTACAAGATCTTAATGTCAGCAGTCACAAAAGCGCTATGTTGCCTGCCAAACGACGATTTTGAACTCTCAAATAGAGCTTCTAAATCATAATGAGAGGTTTTCTTTTTGAGTATTAAAAAAAACATAGTTTCCAAGATCACTCACATTTGCTCGAATACGCGAAATACAAGTGGCAAAAAATATCGACAGCTATCAACTGAAATTGCATTCGAATGAGTGGCTAGTTTTCTTAAAAAATATGATACTGGGATAACCTAATATTTAAATTTACATGACATACCCTTTTCCCGGTTGTTATTATGCCCAGAGAACTCATACTTTTGTAAGATAAATAGTCTATCAATATCCCTATTTAAACAGACGCGTTTCAACCCTTTAAAAAGGGTATAATATTTCGTATTGTTGTCTTCAAGTTAGGGTGTCTGTTTGACCGGAAGGCTCGTCTGATCAAGGGGTCTCTAAAACCGTCTTGTTATTGTCAAATGCAATAATAAGAGTTTTAGATTTGCTTCTTTGATATTGAAGGTTGAAATACTTTCGATAGTATTGCGTCAGTTGATTGTCGTTAACTTATGAAGTATCCGAAAATGTGCAGAACTTTATACGTGAATGTTAGATCAAGGTTTTAATTTTCTAAAATAGTATTTTATTAAACATTTGCGATAAAAAAAACGTATTAACCATTGTCTTTTGCTATTAGAACGCATTATAAAACATTCTTCCCGCGACCACGTCTGGTGCAATCCGGTCGATACGTCGGGCAATATTAAAATTCGTGATAAATATTTATTCGCATATGTTTTCTAAAACATTAGTACCTACTCAATTACATTTTTTAAACTATCATGGTTATAATAAGCATTTAAGTAAGCCGATATTTACCATGATTATTATACGGGATATTTACCATGATTCGATCTCAGGAACCTCTAAGATCCACGAATAATGGTAAATATCATGAATTCAGTGCAACATTTTATTTTCATCTGCCTACGAATCATTATTCCCACGTAGATTTTCAATCTAAAAAATACCATTACGATGTTTTCATCATTTCAGACCCCATTCCTTTGGGAGGTCCCTTGTACCTCTGACCGGAAGGGATCGACACCAGTCGCTTGATTAAAGGGGCCTGATAGACCGATATTATGTTTAGAAATTATAAATACACGTTAACCCCTTCATTATTCTTATTCACCTGTCAAAACCCTAAACCGGAGAGCGTGTATGAAGAATGTAATGAGAGTGAATGAGGCGAAAGAGGTGTGTCAGGATCGTAGCAAGTGGAGATCCGTGCTCTCTGAATTCCTACCCCCATGGGAAAGAGGCGTGATTTTATGTATGTATGCATTACCTGTCAAATTAACAAGGCTTTAGTTAGATGATGTCCTTGTCACTTTGATGTCTATGAAAAGAGACGACAAGAGGAGCCTGTTGTACGTTTTACACTACGTTTTTCGAACTCGCAGTCACTGCCCGTTTGTATTGAAACAAACAAAAAAATTATGCCCATATAACAAGCTCTGTACGATGAAGGAAAACAGCAAGAAACCAGCGTTTTATTGTTTCACGTATTGAACGTCTTTCCTGTGGATATGGCCGGCTAAACTGAGATGATGGTTTAGGTGCACAAGCCTATTTCATCTCAACAATGTCCCAGTCACTGGTGTCCCGTTAAGCGTAGGCAAAGATTGTCTCCTGACGCTGTATAAATCTTCTAGTAAAGATGTAAATGCCTGAGTTTTTTATTTTGCACTTTATCGTCCAGAATAAAATGCTGTAATAATATCGCTACCTGCTAAACATTGTATCAAACCATTCTAAGGACGAAGGGTAAATGAACTTTAAACTGCTAAGAATATCATCGAATTTCAATTGCATTAACCAATTAAATAAATAAATTTTATTTTATTAGACGACGCGTAGTTTTTGAAGCTTTTATTGAATTAGGATAAGTGGACGTCCTAAACCAATATGTACTTAACTAAGTAGGTATTTAGATATCCTATTACTTAAGTACTTCCTCTTCTTCTTTATTTTGGCTTCGCCGGCTTTTGCCACGCATTTAGCCACTACCATGTGATTAAAATTCAAGTTAGTCAAGTCAAGTCAAAGTCAGAGTCAGCGTCAGTAAAGATGTGGGTAATGATGGTACTTAAGTAGTCATTTCGTGAAGACATGCAAAAACGGAAATGTTATTGAAAGTTTTTGAACAGTTTGACATCTGTGGTTTCACTTGCTGTGGTTTATTGACATTATTATTGAGCGAACAAACGCAGAGACAAACAAAAGGTAACATAGAACTCCTCCTCTTTTAAATCGGTTAATCGAAGTAAGCGCGAAGTTACAAATGAATAATTTTACTAGCATACACCCGCGGCTTCACTTTCGTGATATCTGGATAGAAAAGCCTTTAGGTAATTCCAAGTCATAAACTACGCATTTCATAAAAGTTTCAGCCAAATCCGTTCAGTCGTTTTTGCGTGAAGGAGGTAACAAACATCCATCCATTCATTCTCATTCACGAAGGCATTTATAATATTACTCGGCAGGTTTCAAATTTACCATCAATGACCTTAATGTCATTTTGGTAGGTACATAAGTTAGTAGGTAAGTATAAGTAAGTACATACTTAAGTAGAGTACATTCTTTTTTTTTTTTGCTAGCGATTGCAATTCGCTATCGGAATAAATTAGATACTTACCTACCCAATTTGTTATGGTTGATGGGTAGGTACAAGTGGCACAATGTAGGTAAGTACCTACCTACCTAAAACTTATTTCTTTCAACAAAGTGACAAAAAAGTTATTTATCTACATAATGTAGGTAATTTTGCGACTTAGCAAAAAACCGTAACTTATGTTACATTATGTACTTAGGCTCGTCCTGATTCAATGTGTTTTATACCTAGGTCTTCCAATCTCGAATCGTTGTAGCTGCCTAGGTTGTTAATCTTATCTGAATACCTATGTAGGTATTTCATATTGAGATAAGAGAAAATAATTGTAAGTGTTCGTATGAGCAAATGGCCAACTCTGGTGACGGAGTTTTTAGGCAAATAATTGTAAGTAGTAGGTACCTATACTAGGTAGTACCTACCTAGTTTCGTAGAACGAAATAAAAAACACAGGAGTTTATTTTTATTTATTAATTCTCAGACGTGATAATGACCTAGGCCTAACCCAATTTAATAAATTAATTCCGCCCTCTAACTAAACAAATTCTAATTCCGAATGTTTTCGTTTCATAGAGTTATTAGGTTGGACAAGTATTAGCATAGTTCTTTTTTATGTAAAATTAGTCAGCGGAGACGCATAAATAAGCGTAAAATCAGACCTAATGGTACATTTTGTTAAATTTATGAAGATTTTTACAACATCGACACAGTCCGAAAAGTAATTGGGGGATCGGTCTGTTGTCTTTCATGTATGGATTCAGGCAAGACAATGATTTAATTACCAATTCTAAAAATGTACCAAGGAGTACGGTTATTGTTACCAGCCCAGAAAAATACCAGTTCTTCAAAAAAGTATGTAGCCGAAATTCAAAAACAGAACGTGCAAGCTAATGACCGACCGGTGTCAATCACATTAATTGACAAGTGTCTGGCAAAGTTATTTTTGAACTGAACCTACCAGTCTTCGCGCTAGAAAAATACTCGGCTGAATGGCATTAATTTACGTGGCCATCGAGTTTCAGAAAAGCAATCATATGTCAACAAAACGTAACCTCAAAAGCGACAATCAACAACAAACGTGATAGCGACAGGGAGCGTGAACCGAGGCATCCTATACATTGAAGAATTGTATAGCATTATAAAATAACAAATACACGAGCGCTCCTACGCGATATCGTCGCCCTAACGCTAACAACCAACGGGAAATGTATAAAACACGGCCATTTTCGTCGGGACTACTAGCAATTTCGACAATAGGTAACAGACATTCAACACTTACCCTTTCCACGTCTAGATCTGTGCCTGTACACAGTCTCTTGCCACCACTACCGTTGTAAGCCATCGTGCACCACAAAACAAAACACTAATCACACCGAAACGCGTTTAGCTCGGAACGAAACGACACAACCTCCTTTGACGGTGGCCGCGAGTTGACTGATGAATGTTGAACGAATGGAATGAAAAGCGCTGTCGATCGAGTGCGAATGAATGAGTGAGCGGTGCGAATGCGATCAGTATTGCCGTGAAAAGAAATGAAATCCTACCATATTATGGGGTTTCTGGTTCGATAGTTCTTTTACGAAAAAAAAAATACCAGCACGAATACAAAGAACGTTTTTATTGCTAGGCTAGGGTGTTAGAATTTGTCTCACAGATTAGATTTATTTTATCAAATGATAGCGTGGATTACTCAATAACTGAATTATTATTTATTATTATAAAACTTAAGAGCTCAGCTCTTGTCGGTGTAATGATGCAATTCAAATCGGTCAATATAACCAAAGACGATTAATATCTAGATATAACTGAATTAGGATGAACAAATAAAAAACTCAAAAACAATATAAATTAAACCATATACTTACTCAATTGTAGGTACAACTTTAACTTAGCATTAACCTATTTATAATTTATTCTGGTTTACCGAACATTTTTTTAAACATGAACCTAAAATGAAGGGTGCACAGTTTTTACAAATATGAAAAAGCCTACCGAACAAAACTGATACTTTTTTAAAGTATGGTCTAATAATCAAAAAATGTTACCTACTTTTCACTATAGCAACAATAATTTTTATACAGCTGTGAATATGTATACAAAATATTATTAATAATTTTAATCAATATACTTATATAAAATCAAAGTAGGTATAACCAGCCTTGTCATATTATTCATGAAATACAAAATATACATACCTACAGCTACCTATTTAGTTTGAGTTTTCAATTTCTCCATCTAAAAATTCTAAATGATATCTCAAGATTAATAATTCAATGAATCTTAAATTTCTATAAAGCTATTATTGGTCATTGCTCTACCGATACAACCTATGTCTTTCTAATACATAGTTACATTTTTTTAGCCTTATACCTAGGTATAGATGAAGACTAGCTATGTCTACGACTTTGCTTGCATTTGAGTATGAAGTAGGCTTTTCTGAATCCTAAACATGTCCCTGATAATTTGAGTATGTTTCATCAAATAGTTCCTATGCCGTCATGTTGGCAGTAATGCAAACCTGGAGATACATAAACATTGTTGAGAGACAGGGGTGCCAACATAACGGCATAGGAACTATTTGAAAAACGCACTTTTTAACAACAAAAGTTCATTAACCTTTAGGGTTGCCTACTGTTAAAATCCTACCAATCAATCAAGTTTGTTCTATTCTATCAGTGTGGAGTAGGTGTGTGCCCATCTACATAGAAGTTTCTTGTTGCCTTCGGTAGTTGTATTTCCATCCCTTCTAGCTCTTTCGTTAGTATTATCTGACAGCCTGAAAAAAAAAATTGATTAAGTAATGTTACATGGTTATTATCCTACTAATAGGTTCTATGCACCAAGTGATGCCTAACATTGTACTTACTTAATTCTAACTACCCCTACTACCACTATCTTTCTAAATAGGTACTACAAAAGTAGAGTTAAAACTATACAAGAGTTTTTAGGGTTATTAAGGCTTGGTCTGATACTGAGAGTTATGTTAGGAGTCACATGCTGGATTGAAAAACAAACTCAAGTTAACCATGCCTATTGCAAGCTTACCATGGAGAATAGTGAAAACTTTTTTTTGTATGCTTTATATTTCTGTCTTTTTTTAATAATAGTTTCATGGCTTTCATAGTCATGAATGCAAAACATTACCTTATATCTTTTACAAATAATTGTAAAAAATCATGCCCCTTGCCCAGGTACTTTTAATAATAATTGTATGTATGAATAACGAAATACTTACCTAATCTAGAATTTTCCTTAAGAAACGGTGCCATATCTAATAGGTCATCCTCCTTTTCTTCCGAAGGTGGTAAGTGGTCTAGGTACTTGTGCGGTATGTACACGTGACATGTTGTGCAGGCTAACGAAGCTTCACATGCTCCTGTAATCAGAATTAAGAAGACATTCTTAATTCTGTGAGTTAAGACCGTGAGGAGTGGCATAAACAAGTGGAGGCCTAAACCCAGCAGTGGGTGAAATCAGGCCTTATCAAACAATCAGACTTAAAAGATTTATGTAGTTTAGATATAATCTAGACTAATTGGGCTTCGTTTTATAGTGTCAATAGAGTACTTATCCAAAAAAAAAGACTCCTAGGGTTAATGAAAAGGTTTGTGACAAAAATAAATAATTATTTTACAACACTGTTTTACCTTCCATGTGGATCCCATATCTATGAGCGAGATATAAAATGTTGTCTCCAACTTTACCCCTCACATTTGTTTTATTTCCATCTTTGTCTATGTACACTATGTTTACACTGCAAGAGAACAAGCATTTCTAAGACCTACAATACCATTAAAGATGCACTAAAAATATTGAAATAAATGTTGGTTTGGTTAGGTAAACAATAATTGTGCAATGATACAATTCATTTGCCAATATTTGTAGTAGGTAAGTACTTACATTTCTGAGGACGTTGAAATAATGTAATAAGATTTTTAAAATCCACACTTACACTTCTTTTTCTGATTTAGGGTCTTGCCATTCGTATTCCCCATGCCATAAGCCTGTAAAACACAAGATTTTATGAATTTAATTTTGCTAAATTCATCAATATTTACATTATTAGTAAACTTACTAGGAGTCCCCCGAAAAGTGCGTATTTGTGTCGGTAATCGTGTTCGTATTAATTTCAAATTACTAGGCGTTAGATAACGTTTTATCAGAGCTTGAAACATTGTTTTTTTATACCTAAATCGCTACAAAAACAGTGTTTTATAGTTTTGTTTGGTTATAAAATTTGCGACATTTTTGACTTAGCCAAAATGACATGACAATTTACATATGACAGTGACAATGACATTACAATCACGCGACGTTATTAAATTAAATCGGATTGCAGCTAAAATGTGTGCAGGGAAATCTCAGACTTTTGGACTCGCTCTACTCAGGGAGGCAGGATCGTGGCGGACAAAGAGTAAAATAATTACTACGGAAAGTGGCGAATGACACAAGCTAAGGTAGTAGTCTACTATTACTATACTACTATACCTACCCGTATTACTATCCAGCTGCGAGTGAAGTCAATCAGTCAGGCCCTAGAAAGATTGAACTTAGGCCTTTTGGATGGATGATGATGATAATGTGCCCTCTGTTTTTTCTGCCAGTTAATTTTAATTTCAAAGAAAGAAGGTGAAGTTCTTCTGCAAATAATGTTGCCAACAATATAATGATTTAGCCACTCAAACGACCATTTTTATATATTGACCGAGAGCGAACGAAGTCTGATTCAACTTAGCTTTTGTCTGTCAATTATTTTGTTGGTCTCCTCTAGATCTCATAGTTTTCAACCAATCTATGAAACTTGATAGACAGTAGGTACTTTTAAGCTATTGCATAGCTTCTATCGCAGGCCTTGAGCGCGGAGACCGAAATTGACCGAATCCAGAAATTCCGTAACGAAAATAACCTAACACCCCCCATGCAATAGCTTTAAAGATAAAGATAAAGATAAAGATTTTATTTGTTTGGACACACGCACACTATAAAAAGACAATAAGAAAACATAGAATATAAAAAAGAGCACAGAAAGATACCTACATCAATTAGTGGAAATATTGGTCCTTCCTTAAGTGTGCGGCTAAACAGGTCCAGCCTCAGCTTAATGTCGCTACCGCAACATGTGCGATACCGACGCTGGTTTTCAGTCTGAACCTCAATGAAACCGAGAACGAACAAGTACAATACAGAGAGATAGTAATAGGTAAGTACAAAAATTATAAGGGTGTATAAATATATATTAAGTAGGTACCTATATTATGTGTTACAACAGAGTCGGGAAGCATATTAATATTAATTTATAAATACTTATAGATAATATCAAAATATATATATAAAGGTCTTAATATATTAATATAACAGTAGAGTCGGCCAGCATAGAGATTTAATAATATTTTTATTGTTTTATTAGAAATAAGTTTTATTAAATATGGTGCGACTGGGCAGGGTGTAGTTTTTTCCTAGGAACTTTTTTGGAAGCATATTAAAAGTTTCTTGAGTTTATATTTAAAAGCATGTACGGTTTTAAGATCACGTAATGGGGGTGGAAGATCGTTCCAGCAACGCGTGGCTGCAAAACGAAAAGAACCTCGGAAAGCCACTGTTCTGTGCTTCTGCGTCAAAAGAATAAGCTTGGAACAAGATCTACTAGGATACCTAGAATTATCGACAGTATGTATGTATGTATGTATGTATGGGGACTCCCTTTTCCGCATTTAGACTCAAAGGCGGTCCTTTATGCGTGGGGATGACCTGGCTCACTAGTAGTGAAGCCAGCCTAGCTCCTCCCAGAAGCACAGAAGTTTCCTGGGGTCTTCACAGGCTTCGAGGAGCGACCTCGGATTGTTGAGGATTTGTTGCCGTTGAGCCGCTACGCCCACGCATGCCAGGACTACGTGGGCCGCTGATTCTTCTTCGGTTAGACATCCTCTGCAGAGTGGGCTGTCCGTGATACCGATGTTGTACAGATGTTTGTTAAGGGGGCAGTGTCCTGTGAGTGTCCCTATGATTATTTTGAGGTCTTTTCTTTGGAGGTTCATCAGGCGACGTGTCAGTCGTGGTATGGCCGCTGGTATCGCTGCTCTAGACTGTCTGCAGTCCGTCGCCCGTATCCATCGATCGTTATGTAGGTTTTGGGTGTGTTGTCGTGTCCAGGTTCGTAGCTGGGAGAACGGCAGAGGCAGGAATGGGGCCGGGCCTTCCACTTGTGTTTCCGAGCCCCTTCTGGCTAGTTCGTCTGCGGCGTCGTTTCCCAGTGATCCGCTATGTCCCTTGATCCATTGAAGAGTTACTCTGTTCTTTGCGGCAATACTCTCAAGGGCAAGGTGACATTCGTGTATGAGCCTGGAGTTGCACTTTTGGCTCTCCAGTGCTCTTAGGGTTGCTGTGCTATCAGAGAGTATTCGTATTCCGTAGTCTTCTATCCTTCTCCTTTTGATAGCCGTGGCAGCTTCGGTTATGGCCACACATTCGCATTGGAAAATGGAACTGTGTGGGCCCAGTGTCATTGATATGTTGATGTTGAGATCCAGTGAGTGTACTCCGGCTCCTGTTCCCATATTTGTCTTCGATCCGTCAGTGTATATCCGGACTTCATTGTTTCCTGACTGATCGCTGTGGTTTTCATGTGTCTGTATTTTGTAGTGTTTATGGGATATTGATTGTCCGGGGATCTTATCGCACGGGGCGCATATAAGCGGTTCGTGTGATATGGCTCTGTCCAGAATACATGCATGAGAGCTCCTTGTGTTCCCCCATAGGTTCAGATGTTTGAGTCTGATAGCGGCCAATGTCGCTTCCTGTTGTATGTATAGGTCGAGTGGGACAAGGCCTAGAATAATCTCCATGGCCGTTGTCGGTGTTGTCCTCATGCAGCCAGTTATTGCAGAGCATGCCAGTCTCTGGAAGCGTTGCAATCTGGTGGCCGCAGTGTTGAGTTCAGTTCTTTTCCACCAAACGATAGCACCATAAGTCAGTGTCGGTCTTATTACAGCTGTATATAGCCATGTAGTTATTTTTGGTGTCAGCCCCCATGTTTTCCCGAGCATTCTGCTGCATTGGAAGAATGTTGTGCATGCTCTTTGTAATTTGTAGTCAAGGTGTTTATTCCATAGCAATTTACTGTCCAGTATGACTCCTAGGTACTTGACTTCGTGTGTTAGTTTAAGCTCAGTGTTGAAAAGCTTGGGGAGTCTTAAGTTGCCCAAGGTTCTCTTATGTGTGAACATTATGAGTTCGGTTTTTGTAGGGTTTACTGATAAGCCATGGCTGGTACACCATGTTTCAACTGTTTTGAGGGCTGTTCTCATCGTGTCGCATAGTGTGCTCTCGAAGCAGCCAGTCGTCAGGATGGCAAGATCGTCAGCGTAGCCTACGGTAACGAGTCCGCTGCCATTAAGTTTGCGGATGAGCTCGTCGACTACTATGTTCCAGAGTAGGGGTGAGAGGACGCCGCCCTGGGGGCAGCCTCTTGCAACTATTCCTCTTGTCGTCTTGTTCACTGTGAGCTGAATTGCTCTGTATTTGAGCATGTTGTTTATCCAGTCAGCTAGCGTTGGCGCGACCCCGTATCTTTCCAGTGCTAGGTTTATGCTGCTGAATGTTGTTTTGTCGAACGCACCTTCAATGTCTATGAATGTGCCTAGTGTAGATTGTTTTGCTGATAATCCGCCTCCGATCCGTGAGACTACGCAGTGGAGAGCGGATTCTGTCGATTTGCCTGGGCTGTAGGCATGTTGGTTGGGGTGTAGTGGTTTGTGTAGGAGAGTGTTACCTCTGATTTCCCTATCACATAGCCTCTCAAGGGTCTTCAGGAGGAACGACGTTAGACTGATTGGCCGGAATGATTTTGCCAGTGTATAGTCGCTCCTGCCCGGTTTCGGTAAAAACACTACCTTCACTTCCCTCCATTTCTCGGGTATGTAGCGATGGGCAATGCATCCTCTAAAAATACTCACTAAGTGGTCGACTAGTGGTGCACTGCACCATCTCAGCAGGCCCGGGAATATTCCATCCAGGCCTGGTGACTTGAAGGGAAGGAAGCTGTTGATTGCCCAGAGTACCTTCTCTCTGGTGACAAGGTTTTGGGCTACATTCCAGTCTTGGTTGTTTGCTGTCCTGTCACTGCGCCACATCCACTCATGAGATGCTGATATTTGGCACCCAGGAAAGTGAGTCGCCAGCAGTAATTCGCTGGTTTCTTCGTCTGTCTTTGTGTAGGTGTTATCGGGTTTTTTAAGGTGTCCAATTGTTCGTTCAGGTTCGCTTGATAAAATGCCTTTTATTTTAGCGGCCTGGTTGGTGTTTTCGATGTTTGTACAGAAGCGTTTCCAGCATTCCAGCCTCCGTAAGCGTATGCGTTTTTTGAAAGTTGCTTTTATTGTCTGGTATTTTTCCCAGTCTCTGTTTTGTCTGGTGTTGATAGCTCTGTTGAAGGATTTCCTCACTTTGCATCGTAGTCTCTGCAGTTCAGGATTCCACCATCGACGGGTCGCTCCACCTGCTGGTGTCGCAAGGGGGCAAGACTGTTCAAAGCTATGGGTTAGAATGTTTGTTATATTGTCTACGTAGTTGTCAATGTCGTGTTCCTCTAAGGCGCTAGAGGGCGCTCCTACAGCTGCAAGAGCAGTTTCGACAATCTTAACGTATTTCTGTTTGTTAGTCTTACGGGGTACACGTCTCGGAGTTGGCTTTGGGATGCTTATGTTTACGTTAAACCGTATCCATCTGTGGTCCGAGCAAGAGGCTTCATCCGAGACGTGCCAGTCCGAGACGGAATTTTTTATTACCTCAGATGATAGGGTGAGGTCAATTATGGTCCGCGATCTGGAGGTGACGTAGGTGGGTTCAGAACCTATATTGAGTAGTGTTAGGTTAGTAGTGAAAAGATAATTTACCAGCTCTTCTCCACGGGTGTTAGTGTCGGTGCTGCTCCACAGAGTGTGGTGCGCGTTGGAGTCCGTGCCGATGATCAGCTCAAGCTTCTCTCTCTCACAGTACTCGACGAGTGATGCTAACTCGCTTGAAGGTATGTCCTCGTCGCCTGGTAGGTAGACAGACGCCAGGACAATATCGCGCAGAGTTTGGTCGGGTGCTGTAGAGATCTTAACAGCTGTAAGGTCTCTGTAACAGAATTCGGTTATTAGTGTTGTTTTGAGGTGTTTGGGGGTAATTATGCAAGTTCTGGGGTTGCTTACGGTGCTGCTAGTAGTAAGCTTCCATCCAGTATTGCGGAGACCACATATCCTGCCTTCTCGGATCCACGGCTCCTGGATCAGGGCGATGGTCGCTGTGTTTTCCTCCAGCACTCTGCGTAGGGAAGCCGTTGCAGTGATGCTGTGCTGGATGTTGGCTTGTATGGTTTTGAGGGGTTCACGACGCTCTGAGAGGGGAGGAGTTGAGACAGCTGTCGCTGCCCTCACTCCCCTCAACGTCGAGAAAGTACTCCTCTTGTCGGGGTGTGGATGGAGGCTCGTCGATCGTGTCCGATCGGACAGGCTCCGGATTTACGGTCTCCCTCTCTGGACTTGGGGCGGCCGGTTCTGGTTGGGTGGTGTGGTCTGGCGTCTTGGAGGTTTTGGGTGCGTCCTCCAGGATCCTCACGTAGATGCTCCCAAAGATCCATTTGAGACGCCGTTCCTGACCCCGTAGTTTGTCGACGTCAGACTCTGGTATACGCAGGAGCAGGTATATGCCGGGTGTCTCCGCTTCGGCCTGCTTCTCTGCTTTTACGAGAGTCCACGATTCGATGCTCAGTGTAGTGTTCTGCAGGGTTAGTGCGCGACGAATAGTGTTGATCTCCATATCGAGCTCCGGCACGAGGAGACCACACAGTATTCGTCGCTGGATTTCTGACTGAGGTCGGACTACGAGTTTGGTGCCCGCTATTGGAGAGGCGATATCTTCTAACGCGCTGCGTAGCCATTGCAGCGCGGTGTCGCTCTCGCACCACATCTTAAGCGTCCCCTCGCTATGGTGTGCCTTGCCGCGGAAGCCGACTTTGCCCATATGTGCGGAGGTTGCAGGGTTGAAGAGGTCGGCTAAGAACTTCGCCTTCAGGCACGCATTTAGCCCGTTGGCTTGGTCCGCCGTGAGGTCGTGAAGGGGTTCAGCCATGACGGCGACGCAAAGGTCGTTGGCTTTGTACGTCGCCGCCGCCGTTGCGTATGTGCCCTTCGTTTGGCTGGATCCCGCTCTCGGACGTTTCTGGTCGCCTGTTGGCGTAGTGGAGTCGTCCGGTCGTGATCTCTTTGAGGTCGTTGGTAGCGTCGGCGGTGCTGCCCTACGCTGTTGGACCAGCTTGCCCGCGCGTTTACCTCTAGGCTTAGAGTGGTGTGGGGGTTGGTCTCTTTCGCCCGTCGCTCGATGCGCATGTTGCGCCGGCGCCTGGGCCCGTTCAGCCTGACCAGTGGTCTGGCTTACTTGGGCCGAGGATTTCACCCCCGGGGGGGGGCGTCCTCCTCCGTCCGTGACCTTCCGCCCTTCCAAACTCTTAGCCTGGGTCTCCGCTTTGGCTCGCTGTTTGTTCCTTTTCTTGTTCTTGTTACCCGCTCGTGGGGTAACCAGGGACCAAGATCCGGATGGTTCTTCAGAGATGGCGTCTTTGAGGGACCCCATCTCGATCAGGTTGTCGTTGGGCGAAGCCCCGAGGGGCGCGCCTGACGACGTGGAAGGTGCGCTCGTGGAAGCAGCCTTTTCCGCACTTGGCGCAGTCAGAGACGCAGCCTGGTGCAGTCTAGGCGCATTCGTGAGCGCGGTGTTGTTAGTTGGCGCTCCTTGCGGTGCTGCCTTGGGTGTTGGGAGTAGTGGTGCTTTCGCACCTTGTGATTTGGGTAGTGACTGAGAATTTTCCATATTCTTGTTAGTGTTCGTTTCATCCACGGGGACTCTCCACCCGCCACGGAGTCCTCAAACGGGGACGTCGCGCGCTCGGCGCGCGATCGCCGGAGTTGTCCCGCGGATATAGAGCCCACACCCCGTGAGACGGACGAGACTAAACGCTGCGAAGTATGCTAGGGGGCCACTACCTCCTAACTACCGCGCCTCGCCGTCTGCCCTCCCCCGGTTAGGGGCTCTCGCCAGCGATCCTCAGACGGTGTTCGCCACAGCCGATTGACCCAGGGTGGCTAATCCCAGGCCGCCCGTGTAAGGAGAAATCCAGACCAAAGTAGTGTGTTGAGACGCAACGTGCAACGTACCCAGGCTCGTTACGCTCTCAACTACCAGGACTCCTTCATCCCCCCGTACGGGTCCCCGCGCACGGCACAAACACGCGGGAATTATCGACAGACGCCCATTTAAGTTTGTTAAAGAGATAGGGGGGAGATTTAAATTTTAAAACTCCAAACAGAAGATTTGCCAAGTGCAAATCCCGACGAGCCTTCATCTTCAACAGATCTGATTTGTTGAGAAATGGAGTGACATGAGTACGTGGTGGAATGTTGAAGCAGAATCGGGCGCATGCATTCTGTACTCGCTGCACTAGCTTCTCAGTCCGGCTGAGTAGACATGGCCCATATACTACGTCGCAGTAATTAAGCTTCGATAAGACAAGCGATTCACACAAAGTTATACGGATCGCCTCACTTAGGTAAGGACGAATTCTGTACAGAGTTTTCAACCTGTAAAAGCAATTACGCACAGCTTCAGCCACTTGGGTTTCAAACTTAAGTTGTTCATCAATTGTCAGTCCCAAACTCCTTGCCTCAGAAACATATTCCACATGTTCACCTCCCACCACAACTTTTATTTTATCCTTATCTATCTTGAGCAGATTAACTCTAGATCCAGTCAAAATAAATTGGGACTTTTTGGGGTTAAGGACAAGAGAATTAGAGATGGACCACTGATAGACATGCTCTAAATCAATGTTAATTTCATTAACCGCACTACGAAAACTGGATGGAGGAAAAGAATGGTAGAGCTGGAGGTCATCAGCATATAGGTGATATTTACAGTGTGAAACGCTACTTATGATATCAGCACTATACAAGATAAAAAGTATAGGCCCGAGGATTGATCCTTGAGGAACACCTCTAGGAACGGACTGAAGTGATGATCGTAGAGTTTTTCCGTTGGCAATTTTCAACTCTACACATTGCTTTCTATCACTGAGGTAGCTATTAAACCATTTGATTGTATTAGGACTAAAGCCGTAGAATGCAAGCTTCGATAAGAGCAGCGGTATATTTATAGAGTCAAAAGCTCGGGAAAAGTCCAACAGGACAAGCAGACTGCACATGCCCTTATCCTGGGCAGACAACAAATTGTCGACAACATCCAGGAGGGCAGTTGCAGTGCTGTGGCCTTTACGAAAACCTGACTGAAACTGCGGTAGGATATTATGCTCCTCTAAATATTTGACAAGTTGTAAACTAACCAATTTCTCTAAAACTTTAGATAGACACGGAAGTAAACTAATTGGCCTAAGATCAGAGACAGATGCCGGGATGCCTTTCTTTGGTATAGGCTTAACGACCGCCACCTTCCAGCACTCCGGGAAAGAACCACTAATAATAGAGCCATTGATGATCGCAGTAATAGCTTCCAAGGACTGTGGTAGAGTCAAAATAAGCATATCCAAGCTGATGCCATCAATACCCTGAGCGTTCGATTTAAGGTTTTTTATTGTTTTTAAAACCATATCTGGACTGACAGGGTCCAAAGCAAAAGTTTCTGATTCCGTGCAAAACCTATGGTGTTCAAAGAACGTCAATTGCGAAATACTGACAGAACCCTCCCCCGGTACATCCAAAAAATGGTAGTTAATACTATCTGGATCATCAAATTGAGGTGGAAGCTCATCAGTTACCTTTTTATCCGGCAAAATATTTGTTTTTAAGTTCTTCCACAGCCTTTTTGAATCTTTAATGTTAGAGTTAATTTGATGGGCAAAAAAAGCTGTTTTATCACTCTGTATGGCCGCAATTACTAAATGTTTCAAATCTAAGTAACTTTTTTTAAATTTCTCACATTTTTGAGACTTATATCTATCATGAAATTCATTCCTAACCCCTATCATATCCTTGACCGTATCAGTTATCCACGGATGTGGCGTTTCTTTAAACTTTCTGGTTTTTAGCGGCGCATGTAAGTCAAACAACTTTACCGCGGCAGTCTCCGAGTGCCACACGTCTTTTTTATATTTTTTTGGTTTGGTGAATCTACGATTCTTGTTAGGCAGAATAGCTCCTCAAACTGCAGTAGATTGCTTACCTACAATTAAATTTGTACCAGTAGAGCATTTAAGAGAGAATCACCTCATTTTAGCGAGAATATTAAACAAAAAAGAAAATAGTAAAAAAGTGTTAGGTAAACAAATTTTTTATAGTTTTCACAAAATCCTAAATATTCGCTCTCAATCAACTTCCATCCATCCGCAAAAATATCAAACTGAGGATGATTGGTGATCAGCGGATTTAAGTTTCTCTGTGCACGGATGATAGGCGACTGCTGGCAATAAACCGTGCGAGCCCACACTGGCTCGAAGAAGTGCACCCAACCCAAGCGGAACCTGGCACGATGCGCCGGGACACACAACCAGATCGCTTCACTCAGCAGTGACAGTCAGTGACACCTCACAGAATACCGCCTTGCTACAAATCCTAATCTCTTTAAACATGTGACAGTAAGTGTACCTACGTCTTCTTCTTTATACCGACCATTGGATCTAATACAATAATGTCTCAATAGATGAATGAAGATCACGGCTTTAAGCTATTCAAATTATTGGTGCCACGCAAGGGAACCCGCGGGCGGAAGCTAGTTATCAAAAATTGGTAAAATTATTAGACGAGTTGGCAGCATTCATACTTTCATACGTCAATTGACGTCATAATAATGTGATAGCCATTTTGGATAATTTTGTATAAAATAATAAAAAAATATTGATTTTTTTAAAAAAAGTCTCGGTTGGGCGTGTGTAGTTAGTTAAATTAGCTTAACAGTTTCAATTATTGAATATTTGTGGTGAAGATGGTGTGTTTACCTAAAAAATAGTTTTATTTATTGTGATTGTAGGATTCCTCATTCTTGGTGAGAAGTTCTATAATAATATGACGTGTTTATTGATAACCTTGTGAGGCTAGTGCGCTGTTTTCGTCCATAGAAGTAAATAGTATTACCGTGAATTTATTATAGCAAACTGGGTTTAGTTCCAATATTGTTTGAAGTAAAACAAAAAAAAATTGCTAACAAATTGAAATAGGTAAGCATATTTTTCTCTATTCTGAGGTAAGCACCTATTGACCTATTAATTACCTTCTGAGCTAAGCAACGTTCTGAGCGGTCACAACTTGGATGGGTGACCGCAAGTGGCATCATCAGCTGAGCGCTTCCATGCTTCGGAGGGCACGTTAAATTGTCGGTCCCGGCTTTTAAAGTCGTTAAGCCATGACGGAGGCCTTAAGGCGGCCTAAAAACTCCGTCACCAGAGTTGGCCACTTGCTCATACAAACTTACTTACTTACTTTAGCACCTATTGGATAAGCTTTGGTCAATCTACAATCCATCGCATAGTTCAGCTTCATATTTTACTGTCTTTTATTCAGTTTCTGTTGACCTTACAAATACTTTTATGCTATTTTTTTTTCTAAATCATATTTTAAAGTCTATCAATGCAGCAATTAATTAGTTTTTATCTTAATTTCAGACTCAAACAAAAATGTCCCTCGCAATAGAAGATATTAAAGTGGAGTTAGACGCACGTAAAGACCCAACCTCTTTCTTACCTAAAGAGGAAATGTCCTATGAGCTTAAAAAGAAGAAGAAAAAGAAGAAGAAGAAGAAACAAGAGGATCCCTTCAAGGATGTTGAAGAGAAGCTCTCAGTGATCCGAGATCCGGATATAACTGCTTTGGATCCAGATATTGGGAGTTTAGATCCAGAAGTGACAATCAAAGTTGAGGATATTGAGGTGGAATTGAATATTGATGTAAGTATTGAATGAGACGCTCCTAAGAGCCGTATTGGCCGAGTGGGTTAGTACCTCGACTTTGGATCTGAAGGTTGTGGGTTCGGTAATGATTGCATCAATGGAATTTTCGTTTTGAAACTACATATTTATATTGTATTAGCAACAGCTCTAAACGGTGAAGGAAAACATCGTGAGGAAACTATTTAGCTGTAGCGTCAAAATACTGTCACTTAAAGAATAATCAATTCTGGTTTTTTTGTACAAGGCGGCCAAGCGAGCTTGTCACACAAACCATCTGAGTTTTATATTAAATTTTTTTCCGAGTATATAAATAAAGATTTAAAAGATTTAATAAAGATTTAAATATAGATTTAGCTCAATCTATGAGGGGATTTACGCTAGTTTATCATAGTGGATACTGTCCTCGACACCGAGTCAAGTATCACAAATGTATGAAAATCCAGTGCAGCGCCGCCCCCGGTTACTTGCATAAACTAAAAATTCCATACACTTAAGAATACTTGACACGTGAGCGAGGATAGATTACTATACTACACAAAAACCCAACTGCTTTCTCGGCATTTGGCACTCTTCATTTTGCTGGGGCTACATCTGCGGGCGAAGATTCGTGTCGCGTTGGCGCGACAAAAACATCGTGTTCGGGCATAGGCGATGTTCTTGTCTACATCCATACCGCCGAAGAATGAGCGGGAGAGCGAATAATGTTTTTACTCGTGAGTGAGAAGCGCAGAACGATAGACACGCAACATCGTCTTCGCCCGAATACAACGCGATGACACGATGTACCCGGCCACATTTATCGCGATAACACGAATATTCGCCGAAGCCCGCAGATGTAGCCCCAGCATTACGAATAGATTCTATTCTGTGTGATCTTTAAAAGCTATCATGTTTTTTCCAGTTTGACAATGATGATGGTCTACTTAAAGACTATTCAGAAGACTGTCAGTTGGAGCCATCGGTTAAAGTTGAAGACCAGAACCGAGAAGCAGTTGTCCTGACCTTCCAAAACATTGTCAGTGACAATCTCATCAGTGATAAACTGTTGAAATCAGAACCAGTCAAACTTGAGTCATCGAGCGAAAACCACTTCTGTGAAGTTTGCCATCTAGTCTTCAAAACAGCAAAATCCCTTGACACTCACAGGAAACGGACACATAAACATTTTAGGAAGTATTTCTCGCATATCTGCAATGATTGTGGGATGTCGTACCAGTTTAAGAATAGTTTGGTCGCTCATATTAGGAGAAAACACGGGCCTGATGCGAATCAAGATGATATGATTGAGCGGACATGTGAGCTTTGTGCGTTAGTGTTTAAAGGACAAGCAAGAATCCGTATGCACATGAGACGAAAACATGGGTTCTATGAAGACTCCTTTAACCACGAATGTGAGTACTGTGGCTTGACATACGAGAAACAATGTAGCTTGCTAGTCCACATACGCAGACATCACACACACAAGACTAAACCGAAAAAACAGTGGTTAAACTGCCCGTTCTGTGGGAGATTCTTTGATAAACGTGAAACTTACACTCGGCACATACAAAGAAATCACAAAGTAAACGATGATGATGGTAAGTTAAGAGATGACGATGCGGAGTTTAAGCAAGAATATATGAATGAGAAAACAGGAGAGTTGACTTGCAGTCAGTGTCCTCTAGCTTTTTCAACTGTGGGCTATCTTAAATGGCATATGAGAAGGAAGCATAATGCCGCTATCGCTGATTTTAGACTTAAGTGTAAGATCTGTGACCTGTCATACGCTAACTCTGAGAGTTTAAAACGACACGTCAGAAGAAAACATGATAAAGGAACATTTTGCTATGAATGCAACAGACAGTTTGGTGATCGAGAGAAGTTTTTAGCGCATTCTCACGCTAAAACTGTAAAGGAATGTACGATTTGCGGGTTGATTTTCGCAAATCAAGGCGGACTGGCTAAACATTTGAGAACTACCCACAAAATTGACGGACCTAAGACTGTATTCTGTCATGTGTGCAACCAAGGATTTATAAACAAACGTCAACTTAAACCTCATTACAATAGAGTTCATTTAAAACTAACTTACACATGCAAGTTCTGTTCAAAAGTGTTTAAGACGAGAGAGTGCTATAGACGACATGTTATAACCAAACATCCAAGTCATACAGCGGAAGAGACGGCTATGCATCAATGTGAAAAATGTCCGGAGAGTTTTAAAGATGAATTCGAACTTTGTAAGCACAATAACTTTGTTCACGGTGAAATAAAGCCTGTAGTTATAAAGAAAGAGGAAGATGATATTAAAAATGTCTTTAAGTGCACGAAATGTACCCATGAATTCGAGAGTTGGGAGATGTTAAGGGTTCACTTTGAGCAAACGCATCATATGACTGAGGAAGTCCAATGCCAGGTATGTGGTGATCTGATGAGTAGAGGAGACTTGGCAAAACACATGAAAAATCATGACGAGATCGAGGTACAATGTCGATTCTGCGAATTTAAAAGCAAAAATCGCGTGAGCATGACCCAACATATGTTAAGACACAAAAATGCTGCTACTTTACACTGCGACTTCCCAAATTGTAGGTACAAAACTTTTTACGAAGACGCCATGACGAAACATAAGAAACGGCATCAGGAGTTGGGTGTTAAATTGCAATGTACCAGTTGTCCATTCCAGACGATGAACAAATACATCTTAAGGTACCATGAAGAAGCCCATGCTACAGGGAAAAAACGATATCAATGTGATAAATGTGACTATGCCACTATCCTTCCTGCAAATTTAGTTCAACATAAGTATAAACACTCCGTAGAAAAGAGGTTTAAGTGTGAAGTGTGTCCGTTTGCAACTAAGTACAACACATCGTTAAGATTTCATGTTAAAACGAAGCACTGTGATCTTCCTAGTATGAGTAAGACTTGAGCATTTGGGTACTTGAGTGTTTTAGTGAAAATGGCCTTTATATTTAGCTAATTCAGTGTTATTAAGTGCAATAGCATCCAGTTTTGAACATGTTTTATGTATTTATAGAGCTAAATTATTGATGTTTTAATTTAAACCTTCCGTCATGGCTTAAGTACTTAGCCGGGACCTTAACAAATCTTAGCTAATGTCGCTAAATAATTTGCCGCCATTTTAACTTATGTTTCAAAATGTCGGCCATTTAAAATAAACAAATGGCGGCTCTAAAGTTTCTATAATTAATTTCATAATGAGTGCACATTTCTTTTAATGGCACTGACTTAGTTAAGAAATAAGTAGTTAATGTTATGTTGTAAATGCAATAAATGGATTTCTGCTTCCTACAAAGTTTGTGATTAAGTTTAACACTTGTTTTAAGTGCATTTGTTGGTCTTTAGATATTGAGATGATAGATAGATTATATGAAATTTTGTAAATATGTAATGTTAATTCATTTAAATGTTGTGATTTGATTAAGTTTAAGTACTTACCTATTATTATATTTTGCCATTTACAAACATGTTAAATAGTTTGGTGGGATTTTACAGAAAATATGATGGAATTAATTTAACTTAAGCATAATCGACAGTTACTTACATCATTCTACTGTGCTTGCCTTACATTCTGATATAACTCTGACACTGTAAAACATAGAAATAAAACGACACATTAGTGGCAATTCTGAGTGTCGCAAACGCTAAACTAAACTAACTAAAAATGTTGCCGTCCCTTTCATAGCGATGGAAATAAAAAGGATGGCATTAATTATAGTTAGTTTAGTTTAACTATTGCGACACTCAGAATTGCCACTATTAGGACATTATCGTGAGCCTGTTTATGTTTTTGTCTACAGTCATGAATTATCGTTTTAAAGCACCACACTCACACGCGAAACTATTACAGTAGGGTTACCGACGGTTTTTGTGTAGTATATTAATCTATCCTCGCTCACGTGTCAATGTCAAGTATTCTAAATGTATGACATTTTTAGTTCATGCAAGTTACCGGGGGAGGCGCTGCACTGGATTTTCATACATTTGTGATACTACTCGATATCGAGGGCAGTATCCAATACTACGGTAAACTGGCGTTAACTCCCAATATTACTATAGATATAGTTCGCGTTCCTTTGTCATGCACGGCATAAAATAACCGACAACGAACGAAAATAAGCGCGGAACGCGTGCGAAGCCGCTAAGAATATACTATTGAGCCACTAGCGAGTGTGCAGCGGCTTCTCTTTACAAAAATATAAAACTAAGTACATATTAGTGTTTTTTTTTCGGGTTGAATACATAAAACGAATAAAGATCCTCTTGTAATATACTCTAGGTTTTCTATTGCTCAAATTATTCTAATTCTGCTCTATAAAGAAAACAAAATGTCTACAGAAGAATATACACGGTTCATCCGTTAAAAAATGAACTTTAAATTAATTAATTTCAATGCACGTTTAAACTGGCGTCTAATTAGGCTTTAGATGTTTGACTGATGTTTTTTTCATGTCACTCTCATTCTCATCTCATGTCAATTAAAGAGATAGCAGCCGTTTGAGATTTATTTTGGCTTTTTGACGGGAATTCAAGATGGCATGTTGTCGTTTTTGTTTTATTTTCCGAAATTTGTGTTTTGGCGAATGTTAATATGTAATAATGGTGGATTATTAACTGTTAAGTGTTCGTGAACGTACATAAGTGTAGGCAAATGAAACAAAACTGTATATCATTGCATTTCGAGTTCTCTCAAGAAGTCCATGTAAAAAGCTGCAGTAAAGAACCCACATCTTTACTGACGCTGACTATGACTTTGACTTGACCTTGACTAAACTGACTAAAAATTTAAACACATGGTAGTGGCTAAATGCGTGGCACAAGCCGTGCGAAAGCCAAATATAAGAAGTGAAGTGAAGTGAGTGAAGTGAGATTTATTTTTTGTGTATTCTTCTGTGGACATGTCGTTTCTAAGTGCTGTAGGTACTATACAGTAAGCGCAATATGATGTGACCGGGCCGAACTTAAGCCCTCTGTGCGGTCACGAATAATGTACCGATTAGATTGCGCTAAATGTAGGTACCTACTTAGTTTAAGACTGAATTTACTGTCCACACAAAACATATAGGTACAAATTGTTTTGTTTTTCAAAGAAAATGTGAAATCAGCTTGAGTTGCGATTCTGTCTTTAGCACAGTTTCATAATACTGGCATATAAAATTATATACTTAGTTATTTTCAGTCATTTGGTGCATTAATAAGTAAGGTGTTAGTTATTTACATATAAAATGAATGGTTGACTGGTTGTACTTTGAATTCTGGTCATGGCACAGAGTCAATAAAATTTCGATGTTTTTAAATAATTTGTTTTATTTTAGATTACTATATTTTTTAATACTATATTTCAATAAAATCAAATCTTTGCATCACTGTTATGTTTCTACATTAGATTAATAACAAGCCCTTTCATTGACTATTAGCACAGATAATAGTGGCAATTCTGAGTGTCGCAAAAGCTAAACTAAGCTAACTAAAATTGTTGCCGTCCCTTTCATAGCGATGGGAATAAAAAGGATGGCAATAATTTTAGTTAGTTTAGTTTAGCTTTTGCGACACTCCGAATTGCCCTCATTATAATACTATCTATTAGTGCTGTCAAATTAGTCCCCTCCTACTTTAGTAATAATACTAACTAGCATTATAATCTGTGTCCTAAATGGCTTGTAAACCTTAATTTCAACCATGAAGTCAGCCGGCTCGTTGGTCTAGGGGTATGATTTTCGCTTAGGGTGCGAGAGGTCCCGGGTTCAAATCCCGGACGAGCCCAATGTTTTTGCTCTTATTTCATATTCAAAGATATAAAGCTCTTTTTTGTTAAAGCTATTTTTTAAAACTAAAAATTAGTAGCATAATCGTGGTAAATCGTCAAAGATGATCTGCGCGGACACAGACGTGACCACCTATAAAGTGGTAGGTAATAAAACTTTCGTGTTACGTACGTACCTTACCTACGTAGGTCACTTTGGATTGTCGGTTTCGGCTATAACTTGGTTAAGTTAAGCCATGACGGAAGCCTTCAGACCGCCTTAAAACTTTGCTACTAAGTTAGAGTACCTAATTACTTTCCTTGTACCTATAGCTGTGCCAACTCAAAGACAGAGCACTTTTTCGAGGCGCCTATTGCCTTAGTTATAGCAATGGGCAAGCAAGCTTGCATCACAATATCAAATAGCCATATTAATGCATACCATTGTGATAATAGATAGGTACCTACTTACCTACTAAATTTGGTTTATTGTTTCATGAAAATCGTTGAAGCCGTTTCTGAGATTCAGATTTTACAATATAAGATAAGTACAGGAATTGCTCGTTAGGTAGGTACTTATTAGATATAGATATTATAAGTACATAAGTATACCTACTTACAATAGATAACATTGAAATCGTTCTACTTACAGTTCGGATGATGACCGTGGCGACTATAACGTAGGTAGGTACCTATGTGTTTACTTCCTCTGTGGTGGCGACGAGAAAGTAAACCACTGAACACTATTACTCCTTGAGGTAAACGGACTGCCAGTCCGCTCGCATTTTCGACTGATGAATTTTTAGACTACCCTCATTTATGCCGGGTTCCTATAGCTAACTAACGGATGTCCGTACGTAGGTCGTCATAGCAACGTTGTTTAATCAACACAAAATGTATGACACTTTTTGACAGATAACAACGTTGTTATGACGACCGACCTACTACGGACATCCGTTAGTTGGATATAGGAACCTGGAATTAGTCAACACAAACTACTATTAGGGTTGCAAGTGTTGCAACCCACCACACTGATACTGTCGGACAATATTAGCGGATTAGGCGTCAGCGACTCTTGATCACGTTGACGTTTAGTCCTTCAAAATGTCGAGATAAATAGGTAAGTAGGTAGGTACCTACTTACCTATTTATCTATTATTACCTATTTAGTAATTTAAAGTTTCCAGGCTATTCTGGTGCTGCCATCTACTTTAAACTCCGGTTTTGGGCCATTTTCAGGGTTATGATTTTGTGTAGGTATGGCCTTTGTCTGTCTTCTAGATATTAATCGTCTTTGGCTATAGGAAATACCTAACTTTAGAAAACTCAGTAATTCTGAAACACATTTATTACCAATAACTACGCATATCTAAATACTGGACATGAAATAATCATCTGTAGGGCAAGGATCATTCGTGTCGATCGGTTTATATCTATAGATCTTCCCTTTTGTTCCTACAACTATATTATTCTTCGTATCGAACGCCATTCCTGTGATTTTGAACCCGAGCTGTCCTATTTTCTGCGGCAACATACTTTTTGTCGTCAGTTTGAAGAGAGATCCTTTGACTGCTACTATCGCTTCATCATTAACATTCAATTGAAGAATATATTTCAGTTCTCTTGTGAAACCTTTGTATTGTATCGGTTCATAGTATTCAGTTGAAAAGAAATACATTCTTCCATCTACGTATTCGTAAAAAGCATTCCCTTTGCCATCGAGAACAAAGCTATAAGCTTTTGGAATTTTATCATACCTCTTCACTGCAGCGGAGCCATTTACAAACTTGAATATTTCATGGTTAGAACCAGTTGTTATATACATTTGGCTATCAGTTTTGTCGATAAATATACTCCGTACATCGTCGTCTCCTATCGGCCTTTCTGCAGTGATTTCTGTTCGTGAATAATCATAGGTTACAAGACCTTGATTCGTTCCGATGTATATCACATTATTCGCGATATCTATAGCTACAGATTGTCCTATTAGTTCATCTGAAACGGGCAATTCTTTGATTCCAAGCGAGCCATGCTTAAGGAGGTGTATGCCTTTAGTATAGTTCCTTTTGTGCAATATAAAGAAGATATTTTCAGTTCTAGGGTCGATGACTATGCCTGTTGGGTATCCATCTATAGTTGCGATTAGTTGACGTTTGAAGTATTCATGGCCGACTTTAGTTCGGTCGCATTTTTCGGCTCTTGCGTGGATGAGGATAAATATGACGGGTAGAATGGTGATGAAAGTTTGGATTGCGTTCATTGTGACATGACAGGGTTACATCTGAAAAAAAATAGTTTGATTATCAAGGGATCATAGCTAAATAGTTACACCATAGTGAGTATAGATTCTGGGGTCATTTTCTTAAAACTCGTCTTGATTCCAATTTAATTTCGTTTAGGATTTGCATT